>OX388025.1:29628419-30884419 GCA_947578705.1 Lacanobia wlatinum | reverse complement strand
TTCACTTGCAAATGACGTCACTGCTTGCGTGCAACGCGCCTTAGAAGAGGCGACAACAACACTGTCAGCGGAGGAGAGAGGGCTACAGCCGCCCTACCGTCTCGGCTACGTGCCATGGTCGCCGAAAAGAGGCGCCTGCGCAAGCAGTGGCAGCAAACACGCTGCCCTATACTAAAATTGTCGCTCAACCTTCTCGCGGAGAAGGTAAAGGCCAAGTTGCGAGCTCAGGCCGCCGCGAGTTGGGAGGAACGAATAGACGACGCAGGAGACTGGTCGTCTGTGCACAACTTATGCCGTCAAATTACTTGCACCCCAGCTCCGGTGCGCCCTCTACAGGATAGTGACGGGGCGCTTATATTTGGCGGAGGAAAGGGCGGAGGTATTCGCCGCCCATCTGGAGTTTCGCCCGAACCCGACCGCCGAGCACGCACATGTCGCGGCAGTCGAGCAGCATCTTGGGGACTACTTCGCCACGCCGATAGCTCCTAGGGAAGATGCCATTTACTTCTCGCCGAGCGCAGTCCGACGCGCCCTGCGACGCACGAAACCACGCAAAGCCCCTGGTGCCGACGGTATCACAAACACAGCGCTGTGCCACCTGCCGCACCGTATGGTCGCGGCCCTGGCGCGCCTGTTTACTGAGATACTGCGCACGAGGGCTTTCCCCACCGCTTGGACGAAGGGCGCATCGTCACCGCTGTCCAAGGCGGGAAAGAATATCCTGAAGCCAGAGAGCTATCGGCCGATCACCTTACTGTCTACCATCTCCAAGGTGTTCGAGTCGCTCCTGCTGCGGCATCTCCAGTCCCACATTGCTCCAAGACCGGAGCAATTCGGGTTCCGGGCGGAGCACAGCACGACTTTCCAACTGTCGATGATACTGCACCTGCTGTCATCTACCATGAACAAGAAGGAATACGCGGTTGCAGTATTTCTCGACATGGAAAAGGGCTTCGAACGAGTTTGGCACGAAGGCCTAATCTACAAGCTGGCCACCTCCGACGCGCCCCGTCGCGTTGTCAAAGTGGTCCAATCCTTTCTGTCCAACAGGAGCTTCCGTGTATTGGTCAACGGCGCGCTGTCCTCCCCCGCCCCGTTAGGGCGGGCGGGCCGTAAGGCAGTTGCGTGTCGCCAGCGTGTTACTCACGTTACACCAACGACATACCTACCACGCCTCACTCGACGCTCGCGCTGCACGCCGACGACGCCGCGCACATCACAACATCACTCAACTCAAAGCACGCGGCGTCGAAAATACAGAGCGCGCTCGACTTGCTTCCCGACTGGCTCGCCAAGTGGCGACTATTGGTTAACGTGGGTAAGACGCAAGCGATCACCACAGGCTCAGCGCGCCTCCCACCACCCCTGAAACTTCGAGTGGATTCGACGTCGAGTGGTCCCCCCGGGCAAAGTACCTGGGTGTGACCATCGACCGGCGGCTCTCGATGGGGCCGCACGTTCACCGGGTCACCGCGCAGGCAAGGGTCGCCCGCGCACGACTCAAACCACTGCCGGCGCGCGTCAAGCTGGGCATGTACAAGACGTACATTCGCCCGATATTGACATACGCCGCCCCCGCTTGATTCGCCCTCATAGTGGAGGGGAACCGAGTCAAGCTCCGCGCGCAACAACATCTCGCTTTGCGGACCATCATGGACGCCCCTTACACTGTGAGGAATGACGTCATCCAGCGGGACCTCGAGATTGAGAGCCTGGATGAATTTGTGCGGCGCCTCGCGGAAGGCACATTCGCGCGCGCCGACGCATCTGCTTGGCCTCACGTCAAGCAAATTTCGCCCTGGCGCGCGCGCCCATCTGACGCGAAGCGCTTGCCCCGCGACCTGGTCGGGGACGTAGACGGCCCCGTCGCACCGGATTGACGCCTGAATAGGTCGCTCCCAGTCTACAGCGACCTACTCAAACAGTTACACTAAACATATAACTCGCACCCTCGGGCGCAGCTTGTGCTAAGTTAATATAGGCAGGTTGCGTAATCCCATACATTCATCTCTCGACAAACGCTCGAACTCACGCACCGAATTTGTGCTAAGTTAATATAGGCTTATTCGGTGCAGATGCACTGGACGGTAGTACTCACAATACACGACCGTTCACACACACATAAGACGGCTCTGCGGTCTGGATCGTGATCGGCTAGCTCTGAGATCGAAACGGACGGGAGCCACACACTTATCTGCAGGTATGTCAACAAACTCGGCACCCTCGTCGATGGTCGTCCTCGCTGGGCCTCCCCCAGGCAACTGGGGGTCTCACTCGGCGGGGTCTGACCGCCGTAGGTGCCGTGAAGAGGCGACAATGTGTAATTTTATTACAATGTCGCAAGGTACCTGCAGAAAAACACATCAGTTACTCAACAGGCGTGCGTCTTATAGCTAAGATTTTTCTGGCAGGCGCACGCCAAAAACGCTACGCCAATAGATGGCACCACATTGACCGGTCCGCCGTCGCGGGCCGAGGTACGCCACCGCGGTTAGGAGGCTTCGCCCCGACACCGCTTGCTGCGCCCTCTTACGGGGACGCAGCGAACTCCACACAGGACCGCGCTTGACTTATATGGTGTACATAATAAAGAGTATTCTATTCTATTCTCAGTGTTGAAACGCGCGTGGCGCGGGTCGGTCGTGTGCGCTTTATGCAGAACGTATGAACTCACACAACCGCTTCCTCCACCAGGACTCTCACTCGCGATATCGCCGTGATAGTGGAGCGCCCATGCCGAAACCCGAACTGGCATTCGGCCAGGTCTGGCCCCTCTCCGCTCAAGTTGCCGACGAGGCGGGCTGCGACTATCCGTTCGAACAGTTTTCCCACCTCGTCCAGCAGCACTATGGGCCGGACGGTGAGCCCGCAGGGCGCCCCGCTTTCCTGAGCAGGACCAGACGACCAGATTTCCACTGAACGGGCCCTGGTCCAGGCACGCTGAGTAGAGTCCTCTCAGTTGGGGCTCCAGCTCCTTTAGAGCGAGGACCAACACGCAGGCGTGAATCCCATCAGGCTCCAGGGCAGTGTTCTTCGCCCGGAGCCGCATCACGGCCGCCTTCAACTATGCTTCTATCACCTCTGGGACGCTGGCGTTCTCTTCAGGCTTTGCGGCTGTGGGCAAAGCCATCGCCGGCGGAGTATGCTCCGCTCGTGCCGGGAAGAGGGCTGCAACCACGTCCTCCAGCAGCTCGGGTTGGAGAATCTCCGTAAGCGGAGGCGCTCAAGGTCCGAGTTTGCCTCGGACCTAGCGATATGGACACCCTCACGGATCCCCGTTTAGAGTCTCCAAAGAGGATATTAATCAAATTAAAATCAATGACAAAATAATTACGATACCGGAAGAAATTTCTGAATCTTTTAATAATTATTTTATAGATGGCATTATTAGTAAAATGGTAATTATCTATAAACACTGACATATAATAATTGCAATTCGATGTTCATGAAACCAACAAATCCATATGAAGTTGATCAAATAATAAAAAGACTAAAAACACTAATAGTACACTAATTAAACGGGTTTCACATACTATAACTCCAGTACTAAGTACCATTATAAATTTGTGCCTGGAATACGGAATATTTCCCTCCAAACTAAAAATAACCGTCTTAAACCCATTATTTAAGAAGGAAGATAAAGAAGAAATGAAATTTTATAGACCAATAGCTTTAATACCAATTATCGCAAAAAAAAATTAAAAGAGTCATTTATAATAATTTATGTAACTATTTTGAATCTAATAATATTCACACATGAGCAATTTGGCTTTCGTAAAGGCAAATTAACGAGCGATGCACTTTTTATTTTTTTAAAGTAAGTAATGACAGGACTGGATAATAAACAAATTGAACGGCAATATTTATGGACATGTCCAAAGTATTTGATTACGTAGACCATAGTATCCTCTTAAATAAACTAGAACAATACGGAGTTAGATGGAAAGCACTAATTCTTATAAAATCATACCTTAAAAATAGGGTCCAGGTAACCCAAATAACAAGAATATCAAATGAAACAAAAAATGAACAAACGTTTCAGTCTAAGCCTAAAACGGTTAAGTACGGGGTGCTTCAAGCAAGTATTCTTGGTCCACTTTTGTTCATAATATATATAAAAGACCTCCCAAAAGCTATAAACCATGACATGATTTTATTTGCAGATGATAGTACAGCTATTTTTACTGAGGAGGTTCAAGACAATTACGAAATCAGTGTTAAAAATACCCTAGAATGCATCATAAATTGGTTAAATGTCAACAATCTTAAAATGAAACTTAGAAAAAACATGCTATATTTGCTTTGCTAATAAAAATAAAAAACCAAAGAACATAAACATAAAATATAAAGGTGAAAATGTAAAAGAAGTAAAGACCACCAAATTTCTTGGCATACATATTGATTCTGGGCTAAACTGGAAAATACAGGTTGATCATGTATGCAAAAAACTAAATCAGGGTTCATATGCCCTCTACATGTTAAGAAAAGTTACTAATGAGAGTACCTTACTAAGTGTATATCACGCATATGTCAAATCAAATCAAATCAAATCGTATATTTCAAATAAACCATTTACAGGCACTTTTGAATTGTCAAGGTCGATCAGTCCAAAAAGATGAAGCTATTTGCACGTTCCAAAGCGTAGATCTCTATGGAGAAGAACGTGCAAGAAACTCCACGGACACTCTTTTAAAAAATAATAAATTGTTACAAATTTTTGTTTAAATTATACAAACATGTGAGAACGATGTAAAAGACGAGCAGGATAAAAGCGTCCGGGAAAAAAAGGAACAATTCAAAGAAATATTTAAAATAAACCATGGCAACTGAGAAATGACCAGTCCCAACTGACAGCGCCCGTTCACGAACA
The DNA here is from genome assembly GCA_947578705.1 of Lacanobia wlatinum. Lineage (NCBI taxonomy): Eukaryota > Metazoa > Arthropoda > Insecta > Lepidoptera > Noctuidae > Lacanobia > Lacanobia wlatinum. Next base: position 30,879,549 of record OX388025.1, on the reverse strand, counting down.
TGACGCATGCGCTAGCACCATTCGGCTCAACCATTTTGAAGGGAGCCAAATGATCCAACGCATACGCCACTATCAGCCAGACTTTTGTGTGAGCATGACACTCCCAACCGCCAGGGTACATTCAAGTCAAAAACAAACCTAAAAAAAATGTAGGTTCCATACTAAAATATGGTATCCTATTCTGGGGCAATTCAACAAACAGAGAGTGTGCTCCAAACAAAACAAAAATGCATTCAAAGCATATGCGGTCTCAGACAGATTGATTCATGTAGACCAGTTTTCAAAAGGTTGAAAATCTTAACCCTACCGTCACTATACATATTTGGAGTGGCAATGATGATAAAACGCGATATAGATAACTATGAAACGTTAAGAACTGCGAGACACAAAACTAAACTTAATGGCATTAAATGTAGAACAGTTAAATTTAAATCGAGTGTATTTGGTAGTGGAGTTAATATTTATAACAAACTCCCAAATTCTATTAAGAATATCTCATCATTAAATATTTTTAAATTAAAGCTAAAAGAATTTTTCGTATGTAAGACGTATTATTCAATTAACTAATTTCTTAATGACTGAATTATTGGTTAAAATTGTTCTTGACTTCTTTAATATGCTCTTCCTTATCTACATAAACGTCCTTCCAAAAACTATAGAGGGGCCATGCGTCTTGTTTGCCGATGATATTTCACTTTTAACTTCATGCCAGAACAATGTTGACTTGTGCGAGGACCTAACAAATACACTGAATAAATCAATTACTTGGATGAATGAGCATAACCTCGAGATAAATTTCCCTAAATCTAGATTAATGCCCTTCCACCCCCGTCAAAAAACCCCTATAGACATAAACTTCACCTACAGCGGCACAAAAATAGAAGTTGTTCATGAATTTACTCTTCTTGGCCTGTCTATAGATACAAACGTTAATTGGAAATCACACGTCAAGAAGATAAAATCAAAACTATGCAAATTTACATACGCCCTACGCGAACTCAAAAAGACTACAAGCCTCCAAACCGCGCTAGTTACATATTACGCATATGCACACGCATGGTTTACCTATGGCATAATCTTATGGGGAAATAGCACATACGCTCCCTCCATATTTACCCTACAGAAAAAGCTGATACGAATAATCACTAATATAGAACAGACGGATAGTTGTAAGCCGTATTTCCAAAAACACAAGATTCTCACATTGGTTAGTATTTATATCTTGGAGTTATGCAAACTGGTCCGCAATTACCCAGATTCCTACAACACACGGGGAGATATACATACGAACTATTCGCTGCGCCATAAAAATAGGTTAAATTTATCTCCGTCCCGCCTTAAGTTACATGCTACTAGTCCATATTCTATGTCGATTAAAATATATAATAAACTACCGGAAAACATAAAGCAAGAAAACAAAACCAGTATTTTTTTAAATAAGTTAAAACAATTCTTAATTGAAAAAAGTTATTACACATTGGAAGAATACCTTACGGATAAATTTTAATAACAACAGGATATATATGTAAACTTAATAATAATAAATGACATACGATTCTATTAATAATAATAAATAAATAAATGGTATTCTATCTTATTAACAATAATAAGTAACATAGTATTATATTAATAATAATAATAAATAAATGACATTCTATTCAATTAATAACAATAAATAAACAAATGACATTCTCTTCTATTAATAATAATAAATAAATGACATTCTATCCTATTAATAATAATAAATAATTAAATAATATAGTATTCTATTAATAATAATGAATAAATAATACACTACTCTAATAATAAAAACCAATATTAAATAAACAATAAAACAACTAAAAACGTAATTTAATCCAAAAATGGATATGTAGAGAATAATAATATGCATAAAATATTCAATAATAGGCACAAGTTGGACAGGAAATATTAAACATTGATTTTACAAGATAAATAATCTAAAGCGCTCTTCCTCTCTCCTAATTATTTAAAGTGTTGCTGTGCCCGACAGGGTCCATAATTGTTTCAATTTATTCATTTTACCACCTGTATGTGTACATTATGGATTGCAATAAACGATTTGAGATTTGAGAATATTAAATTATATGACCGTAAAAAATGATGGCTAATAATGAATGTAGTAGGCATGGTTGGATAAAATTTGACATGTTAAACTTGTTTTTATATTATTTTTCGACTTATTTAATGTAAATTGCATAACCGTAACAATTATGTGTATTAATGAATGTAAGATGAGGTAGACTAAAAATTGACAATTTAAACTTATTTTTATTTGACGTAACAAACGTAAATTGTATGACCGTAAAAATTATGTATAACTAGCTTCTGCATGCGGCTTCGCCCGCGTGATCCCTAGGGAACATACTCCCGGGATAAAAGTAGCCTATGTCCTTTCTCAGGGTCTAGACTATCTCTGTACCAAATTTCATTTAAATCGGTTCAGTAGTTTTGGCGTGAAAGCGAGACAGACAGACAGACAGAGGTTTTTTAACATTTATAATATTAAGTAAGGATAAATGAAAAATGAATGTAAAATGAGGTTGACTAAAACAACCAATGCAATGGATCACTAACAAATTAGAGTGTATTGTATTATTATTAATTATTTTGAACATAGCCATTGACATACCTAATTATAAATATTGTACACCCCATGGGTATGTTACAGTGATGCAATTAATACTTATTCTAAGAACCTATCTATTTACCTGTGACAAACAATAAATAAATATAACGGAGTATCGGGACCATTCGGGTTTTTAGAAATAGTGACGTCAGCAGAGCGGTCACCATCTCCACCAACGGGCTCACTCATTGCAAATAATGAATACACAATTTAATTACTCACGTTTTATTCCTATTAATAATTTTGCACAACAATAATAACCTTAAAATTTAAATAAAAACAGGAATCGTACTCACAAGATGTTACACGACCTCTCGTCACCAAGTTTTGCTCAAAAGTGGCCTCGCAGCGGCTCGCCTTTTCAATATCAAACATGGCGTCGTCGTTGCGAAGTCATTACACTCATTTTTAACACAAGTTGCAGGTAACATTGATTTAAGTAACAAACTATGATTTGTTAATTCATTTAACTATTTTTGCACAATAGCGGCCTCCTCGAGTGGCTCCCTGTCGAGGCGCTTGCGCGCCCAGCGCGGACCGTCCGTTCGCAGGGCCGATAGCCTGTGGCCGCCCGCAGTCTGGGGGGAGATGTATCGGTGATCCGCCAACGTCTCCACCTCCACGGCGACACGCGCCACTCATCCAACGCCTCACTCAACCCTCATCAGTGACCGGGGATCCCCACGCCGCAGACTTGTCGTTGAGATCCCCGAGCAACAGCACTGGGCTTGGGTGGTACTGGTTCACGACGGCACCCAATTCGACAAGGAAGCTCTCGAAGTCGGCGAGGCTCTTGTTGGGTGAGAAATAAGCTCCAACAGTGTCAATGCCGTCCGCGAGACGGCCACCCAGCCGTGATCTCGGCCAATCTCCCAATGATGGCCACCGATCCGTCCAGGTCACCCACCCGGTTATCTCGGGGACGACGTAATACGGTTCGGCGACCACTCTGCCATGCTCTGGAGTAAGAGATCCTGAGCCCTGGCAGAGTGGTTGATATTGCCCTGGAGGAAATGGAATTGTGCCATTACGCACAATCCATTCCCTCGGCGCCATTCTCAGGCCGGGAGTCGGCCGAAGATCAACAAGGCGCGCCAAAAAATAAAACTAAATGGCGGCTAGCTCCCTTAAGAATAAGTTCGAACACCTTTATAAACAGTTCGTATCAAGTACTCTGTACCGCATGTACCCGATTTTGTTTTAAAACAAGTAAAGAACATTAAGCTTGTCTAGAAAAATTATTTAATAAGCTCCGACAGTTTTACTAACCTGTTTTATCAGTGAAATCGTCATTATAGAGAACGTGGCTTTCTTCCTCATTTATGTTTTTATGGGTGAAACATTCTACAAATCACAAACACTAGTATTTTTCCTGTAAAAGTGTTGGCGCTCGATATTTTTGATCATAAATTGAGTAAATATTTAAGCCAGCACTTTCAGATAATGTATTGATACAGGGACAGGCTGAGTGGCCGAACCGTGAGTCTTCAAGTGGAGGCCGCCTCCACACGCCGCTGGCCTATCCGCGGCGCGCGGCGGGCAGGTGAGGACGCGGCAGAGGTAGTGCGCTGGTCCGCGCGTCGCTGTCCGCCATGCTCGCGGCGCCCGTTGTTTGTGCAGGGCGCGGCGTTGCTCATTACTATGTGGCGCGAGTCGCGAGCCCGAAGACGCCGCCTCCGCCGCTCGCTGCTGCTCCGCTTATTATTGACACGGCCGCAGCGACCGCAGCGCATACTAATCGTGCCCCAGGCTCCTCAACCCTCATCCCGTACTCGTCGCGTCGCGCGGCGGGTCGGTGGCGGGAAGAGTGCCACTGAAGCGACTATTATGACGGCTGGTGTATGCGGCTAATGAGGCGAGCACACGCCAGGCTCAGGGAGACGCCGGGAAGTTGATAGTTAGCGTCACAGAGCAGCTTCACTTGATGAACATGTGTGCGCCGCCGCGCGCAGCCGGCCCGGGGCGTGCGGGCTACATACTCTACTTCATATGTATTTCAAGCGGCACGGAACTTTTCATTACGACCGACGCGCAACGCCTTGAGGTAGACTGCCAAACAGTGCCTATTGTACTTATTTATGTAACGATTAAATTCTTAGGAGGATATCTATGTATCTGTCTTCTATATAAATATAGTATACAAGCCGCCCGCCTTGGCTTCGCACGAGTAGCACTAATTGTATCAATTCAAATTATTTATTTGCATGAAACATGGTATACAAAGGTGTTACATGAGTGATATATCTGCAGCATGATAGATAACTTATATTGGGTACACCACTTTACTTGGTATCTGCAAAGCACGCAGTCGTCGTCGTGCGACCGTGCATCAAATCCCATACCTATTCGGTATTTTTGAATTTAAATCTTTAGATGCCATGCGTGAACGAAGTCGCGGTCAAATATTAGTAGCCAACATGATGTGGCTGGTATCCGTATTAGAAATACACAATACAAATCTGTGCTACTTATCTACACTAATAATATAATATATAAAAATCTCGTGTCAAAGTGTTTGTTATCGAACTCCTCCGAAACGGTTTAACCGGTTTTCATGAAATTTTTTGTGTATATTTGGTAGGTCTGAGAATCTATTTTTTTAAGTTGCAAAACAACTTTTGCCGGATCAGCTAGTATAATATAATCTAAACTAATATTATAAAAAGGTAAGATTTGATTTTTAGCTACGATTTAACTCAAAAACTCCTCAACCGATTTAAAAAATGATTTCACCATTTGAAAGCTACATCTTTACTAAGTAACATAGTGTGACTATCGGTCTCTTCTAATAAACAACATATTTAATTTATTTCGAAACGCTTCACATGTTGTCAGACACTTAGAAGGATCATAAATTGTCCTTTTAATGGTAAGGGCCAGCCTGTCACTTTATTTCGAGGATTACAGAATATGCTATCCACTTTTAAATTGCGTAGCCCTTAGGAACCCACTTAATCTTTGTTTTAGGCGACACTTACGCACACATGAGCCAAAAGGTTGTCGAAAGCAATATTTTGCGTTAGTAGAAATGCGACCGTCTCCACAGATTCTAAGAGTCGATAGTTGTTAGCGGATAGCATTATATAGCATTATTTTCTATTTTTAAGGTTTTTATAAATATGTATTTATTTATTTATTTAAACTTTATGTACAGTAGTGGTACATGGGCGGACTTAATGCAACAAGGCATTCTCTACCAGTCAACCATGATAGTCTGTAAGGTATATATGTTATGGGTCTTTGCTACCGGAATTAAATGATATATTATTATTATTATTATTAGCAAAGACGCCTGGATACCTGAATGTGTTAGGTATTGTAAAAATTACCTTGGTATTCCATAGAATACTGGATTATACAGATTGCCGGTAACAGCTACATCTTTAGCGAATAGATTAGCGTTGTGTATAATACTTACATACAGTCCACTTATTTAATTAGTCGCAAATAAACCTGCATGCTATACGTCGTTTCATAGCTACACGTCGTTTTCTTTCAAAAATCCCGATCAAATTAAAGTGAACCTTAACTACTGAACATAGGCTATATAATATTTTCATAAAATTTGAGATCCCTACCTAAAATGGAACAATTTAACCCAAGGTATTAAAATTTTGCTGTTGGGGGTGTTTAAGTTTGTAAAGGAAAGTACTAAATCCCACGAAGTTTTTTTTTATTATTTTTGATGGGTTTGCTCTTGACTCTAGTCTAGGTCAGAGATGACAGAGACAAAGTCTACGATGGAGCGAGCTTACCCAGAAGGAGCCTGTTCACTCTAACTTTGAGAGAGTTGCGGGCGAAATGCTAGTACATATATAATATTATTATGGAGAGAAAAGATTTGTATGTTTGTAACGAATAAACTCAAAAACTACTGCACTGATTTCAACAATAATTTCACTATTAGAATACTGCATTATCTCTTAGTACATATGCTGTAATTTAACTTCGAAAAGAATTAGAGATCCCTACGAAACTTGCAATAACGAAGTCGTGGGCGAACTGCTAGTACCAGAACAACGAATGACGAAGTAGACGTCGCGTCCCCTTGTATCGCTACCTATGTCACAACCAATGCTGCTAGATAAGCCGAAACTAGGGCGAAGTTATTGTCGAGTGTATAAAAGCGCTGTAAGCCGCTTTATTGAATCTTTTGTGGCGCTGCATCCGCTTCAGCGAACATAAAAACCCGATCCTCTGTTTATCTGGCGTAGTACTAGGATCTCGCTCTCGTTTAGCACAACTAATAAACTAGCACCGACCACTCCGTACTCGCAGCGCCTCGAGCGCGCGCCAGCGCTTCGAGCGCTTCGTGCACATACAAGTTTTTGACGTTATGTCTCTGAAGTGGATAGTTTTACGAGCTGGAAGCACTCGTTGGCATAACTCCTGCAAGGTAAATACAATATCATTTATACAGCTTAATACGGAATTATGGAGCATAGAATCACTACTTACTAGATACAAAATGAATGATGTGGCGAATGAAATTAATATTATTGTAATTGTCGTTTAGTACCTATTCAGTTAAGAGGTACGGGAACAATTGACAATTAGAAAGATTATTCGAAAATTATGAAATAAACTCGTGCTATTTAGGCCCACTTTTGTAAGCCGTTTTCTCCCCAATTACTTAATAAAGTTCTCCCGTTTTTGTATGAACAGTCAGAAAAAAACTTAGCCAGTACGAGGCGAGCAACAACAATGTTCGAGCTCGCGACGCTTGCTCTTACTTTCGTTTTGCCGGCGTTTCACTTCCCTTTCAGTGCAGAGAGAGGGGCGCCAACAAAATTTCGCTCGATTGTTCTAATACCATTGTTCTGCACTGGACTGGGACTGGTGTCCTGGTCTTGTCCTTATCTACCTTGAAAGCTAATAAAGTTCAAAATAATTTAAATGCGCTTAACTTCAGCAGCAGTACGGTGGGCGCTGTGGGCTCGGAGACACGACGCGCGCTCGCGCTGCTCTGTACCTGGCGTGAGCATCACAGAACAGGCATTACAGAATACTCAAAGTCAAAGTCAAAGTCAAATGATTTATTTCAACTAGACCAATAAAGGCACTTTTGAACGTCAAATTAAAATAAAATAAAATATTATAGTGACTCTAGTCGTCCGTTCGCAAAAGGTAGATTCTTATGGAGAAGAACGGACAAGAAACTCCATAGTTACTCTTTTCAAAAATAAGCTTTACAATATTTGCATACATTAATCAGTTGATTATATGTGAGGACGATGCTCCCAAAAAAAACACTTATGTACTACTAGTAGGTACAATAAAGAAATGCCAGCAGAGGTAAAATTAATAAGTTTGCTAGTAAGGGAACATAATACTCACATACGTACAAATTTTTGCAACTATTGATTTATATGATCAGTGTGTGAGTTAAATTAAATATGAAAATCAGTAAATACACCTGTTTACATAGTAAATATTAATACAATAAACACAAACATATCAACCAGTTTCACAATGTCTACTACACCCTAGATTGTCCTATGGAGCAGGACTAGCATGTTTCCAAGCATTCTTATCTTGAATATAATCATCTAATTTGTAATATGCTTGTTCACAAAGTGTCTTTTTTACACACGTTTTAAATTTTCTTTCATTTAATTCTAATATTTCAGAAGGAATTTTGTTGTAACATTTAATACAGTACCCCATGAAAGATGTTCGTACTTTGGATAATCTAAAAAATGGTTGATCTAGTTTATTTCTATTTCTAGTATTAAAATTATGTCTATCACTAATTTTGCTAAATAGATGTCGATTTTTCCTTACATGCATAATATTTTCATAGATGAATTGACAAGGGACTGTCATAATATTAATCTTTTTAAAGAGTTCCCTAAGAGAATCGCGGCGACGAAGATTATAAATGGCTCTGACAGCACGCTTTTTGTAGAATAAATATGGATTCAATGTCAGCAGCTCGACCCCACAGCAAAATACCATACGACATAATGCTGTGAAAGTAACTAAAATAGACCAAACGCGCAGTTTCTATATCTGTTAGCTGTCTTATCTTTCTAACAGCATAAGCGGCTGAGCTTAGCCGCGCCGCAAGAGATGTTATGTGAGGTCCCCATTGCAATTTCTCGTCTAAAGTGATTCCCAGGAAAACCGTCTGATCAATAAATTCCAGTTTTTGTCCATTCAATATGATGTCACATTCGTTACTTTTAACATTAGGTAAAGAAAATTTAATACATTTAGTTTTTTTTTTTCATTTAGTACTAAGTTGTTTGCCGTAAACCAATCTTGAACCTGGTGAATAGAGTAATTGACATCATCAAGGTTTTGTGACCGTCGGTCTATTTTAAATATCAATGATGTGTCATCAGCAAATAACACCATCTTTGGTTCATTTTGAAGTAAAGTCAGTTCACTAACGTCAGGGTTATTAAAGTACTCACTTTAATAACCCTGACGTTAGTGAATGTACCACTCGTCCCGGCGCGGCGGCGTGGCACGGCGGCGTATAGTGGGACACGCGTGTTCACAGTGGACCTTCTGCGCCTAGCCTACTAGTCAAACATATCCGGAGGCAGGTGTTCCAATGTTGATTGTGGAAGCGCGTCGCGTACATGTACCGACGAGTTCGGACCGCACCGCGACACCGCCACACCGCTCTCCGACGCGGTGGTGTGGCAGGCGAGCGCGGGGGGGAGGGGCACACCCGCACATTAGGCAGCGTGCTGATAACCGCGCCGCGCGCGTTAGGCCGCCAATTAGGTTGGATTCACCGCTCGCTGATAAGCGCCGGATAGCTTAACCAGACGTTATCTTCTGACGGATTGCTCTGAATGTATAGCTATTAACCTTCCCGACAGACTGACTGTAACCAGTGTAACTGTCTAAGTGTCTAGTACCTAATCAAAACAGTTTCTGAAAATAAATGTTATATTATCTCCAGAAACTGTTTTGATTACTGTATCGTCATTAACATTGAAATAAGTATTTACCCAGTCGTAAATACTTATTTCAATAGAGTACAAGGCATTCTAGAATTAGGCAGGCAAAAGGACTCAAATACACAATGACAATACTAAGACATTGTAAATATATGATCATTTGACACAAGATAAGACATCAGCACACCACACACAATATACCTAATGCTGTAATCTGATACCACGCTTAAATAATGAAATCCTACTTCCTATATATTATAAATGCAAAAGTTTGTGAGAATGGATGGATGGATGTTTATTACTCTTTCACGTCAGAATGCTGAAAAGATCTTCATCGATGAAATTTGGAATAACACATAGGCTACTTTTCCCGGGTGTATATTCCCTAGGGATCACGCGGGCAAAGCCGCTAGCAGAAGCTAGTAATACATAACAACAATTGTTTTTCAGTACTTTTAGTGTTCCGAACGTGTGTATAAAAAACTTAACTTTTATAGGAGCATTTGTATGTGCTTCCTTAATAATTGCTCATCCAAATTAATTTGCTCTGAATCTACCGGACAGATTAGTTGCCATTGTAACACCTGTGTGAGGTATGAACTTCTGTGAGTCGAACATCATCATCATCATCATATCAGCCGAAAGACGTCCACTGCTGGACATAGGCCTCCCCCAAGCATCGCCACAACGACCGGTCCTGTGCGTCTCGCATCCATCGGCTACCACCACGGTCCACCTTGTGGGAGGCCTTCCAATTATGTGGCACGAGAAGATACCACGCAACTTCCTAGCCTTCCTGCCTAGCCGAGTCCGAAACAGTTGACCACTTTCTCGAAGTTGGCTCTACCTAACTGGACCGTTTGTCCTAGGTAGACGTACTCGTCTACAACTTCGAGTGTAGAGTTTCCGATCTTGATGGGAGTGGGTGCTACACGGGTATTTACCATGATCTTGGTTTTGTCCATGTTCATTTTGAGACCCACTCTTTCAGAAGCTCTACTGAGGTCATCAAGCATTGTGCTGAGGTCCGTAGTCTCAGTCATGACGACTATATCGTCGTCAAATCGAAGGTGACTGATGTACTCGCCATTGACATTAACGCCTAGCTTTCTCCAGTCCAAAACCTTGAAGACATCCTCCATTGCGGCTGCAAACAGTTTCGGAGAAATGACGTCTCCCTACCTCACACCCCGCTGCAGGAGGATAGGTTTCGAGGTCTGATCCTGAAGTCGGACTGACATGGTGGCGTTTTTGTACAAACCTTTCAACACCTCGATGTACCGATAGTCGATCTGGCACCGTTGGAGAGATTGCAGTACAGCCCAAGTCTCGATCGAATCAAAGGCTTTCTCGTAGTCTACAAACGCTAAGCAGAGGGGCAGATTATGCTCTTCAGTCTTCTGTATAACCTGACGGAGCATATGTATGTGGTCTACGGTGCTGAAGCCTTTTCGGAATCCGGCTTGTTCGGGAGGCGGGAAGTCGTCAAACCTGCGTGCGAGACGGTTCGTGATGACTCTGGAAAACAACTTGTAGATATGGCTTAGAAGTGAGATGGACCTATAGTTCTTAAGCAAGGCATTGTCTTAGGCATTTAAGAAGGGTTAAAGAAGAGTACCGCCACACCTCTACTCCATACCTGTGGCGTTTTCCCTTCAAGTATGACGGAATGGAACAGTTCCTGAAGGACTTTAAGGACCGGTCTTCCACTCGCCTTCAGGAGTTCGGCCGTAATTCCGTCCTTACCCGACGCCCTGTTGTTTTTAAGCTGCTTCAGAGCCATCATAATCCCATACAGGCTGTCGTCCGGGATGTCCTCGGTATAGTGCCGGATCAATCTAGCTCTTGGGTCGTTAGCTAGATTCGTATCGGGTTTAGTCATTGACGTGTATAATTGTCCGTAGAACGTCTCGATCTCTCTCAGAAGCTCCGATTTGGCGAATATGGTTCTGCCATCAGCGGTGTGAGTCGAACACGGCCGCGTAATGTAGATACTTCAATAAATTAATTGTGAGTACGTACAGGGCCACTTTTGGGGTACCAATGTTACTGAGATAACAAAAAAAATAAAATAACCGACTTTCAAACAAAACACTACAACGAATAAAATAACCTTAATTTCGGTATTCGGTGTTTTTGGTTTTGTTTCTTTGTTTTTTATTATTATTTCGTTTATTTATTTTTCTGTACATAAAGATTAGATTTTTAAATATATCTTATTTTTTTTAAATACATTTAAAAATATAAAAAATAGTAGTCCGCCGGTGTCGGGAGCAGAGTCCAAGCTACCGGTGGTTAGGGCTCCAGAGTTATTATTATTATCTATTTATTTCGGACAGAATCCATAAGTGTTAGTAACAATTTTTCTTAAGATCTATGTTAGTAGGTACATAATATGATACAAATAGATTTTTTAACACCGACTTCCGAAATTAAGGTTATTGTAGTGTTTTGTTTGGAAGTCGGTTATATTCCTTTTTTTGGAAAAAGTTTTTTATTTTTCAGTTTTAAGTGGTGATACTTGGACGACGTCTTCGTCAACGCAGAAATTGAAATAAAAACTACTGAATCAAACTAAATCAAATTTTTATGGGATCAAATGGCAAGTATACTGCAACGAACTAAAAAAGAATCACAGAAATGGGATCAGAAACCTCGGAGTAATCGTTGTACATACATAAAAAAAATACCCACCGAATTGAGAACCTCCTCCTTTTTTGGAAGTCGTTTAAAAACCAAAGCACTGCGACAACAGCACGGCGGCGGCGCACAAACGAAGCGCCGCGCTTCGAGACGTTCCGAACTCTATATTGTAACATTCAACACTTTAGCTGCGGCGAGTGCACAAATATAGCTAGTACCTATAGGTACGTGCATACTACTCGTAAGTAAGTCGGCCGCCGACACCGGATGCGGCGGTAACTGTAATATCCGGAGTCTGATCTGCGACGACTTCGAGATTTTGTGACTGCCTCAGTGATTCGTACCCGGTTTCCGAATGGGTCATTTGAAGCTCAGAACTTATCTTACTTAATGACAAAGTTTTACTGGTTTTCAGGCTAAAGTAAAGTTTCACATAATCCAAACTTATTAGGTCAGGAACCGCAGGCATTATGTGTTACCCAACACGGTGGCAGGTACTTTTTTTTTTTTTTTTTTTTGTTTTGGCAGGAGTGGGAAATCCTCATGGACGCACCTACCGCCCACTCTGTGAGACGGTCGGGCAGTGCCGGACTCTTACCGGCTAAAACCCACTCCTGCCTTTCTGAGTGTCCCCTGACATGGTCAGAGACCTTTTCTGTGCATCTTGCAATAAAATGACTTTAATTTGTTAACTATGTTTTTAACAAAAAATTTTTTCTTAAAGACTTTAATTTACTCACTATTTTCACATTTCTAATTATTTAAAGCTGTTATTTTCCATGCTTGTCGCGTTATATTATTATTCATATAAGGAAAGCATAGATTAGGGTGCTTTGTTTCGTTTTATTATTCGTTGTGTAATTTTAATGCAATATTCCAAAAATCTGTCTCCATACTTTTTAATTTTGAATACTTCACTTATATTACTTACATTTATTATAATATCTAGCTCTTGTTGAAGTTCGTGCCTTTCCTTCTCAAATACAGGACATTCAAAGACAACATGCGGTACTGACTCGGGTACGTCCGGCTCGCAGATGCACGATGGGCTCTCCTTACACTTGAAGCGGTGCAAGTATTCGGAGAACCCACCGTGCCCCGTCATAACTTGCGTAACTACGCCGGTTGGCTTCACCTGCTTTACAATTTTAAAAGCATCAATCGCGTCTGGGAGGAAGATCTTGGTGATTGAGGCGGTTGCGCCCTCTTTATACCTCCGGTTCCATTCGTCAAGCGACCCCAAGCGGATCTGCCGCTTGACGAATAATACCGGGCAGAGGTCATAGTCGGGCTTTCTCCTGCTGTGCAGTGCAGCCTCTTTTGCAAGGTGGTCGGCGCGTTCGTTCCCACCCAGTCCAGCGTGTGCCTTTATCCAGAACAAAGAGACATCTTTGCTCTGAGATAAAGCCACACTGACGTTCGCTCTTGCCTCCACTGCCAACGCGTGGAGGGAACCCTGGTTGGTGACTGTCTGCAGAGCGGCCATTGAGTCACTGTAGATCCCAAAGGTTCCCTCTTTGCGCCGCAGTATTTGGCGTGTCGCTACGCATATGGCCAGGAGTTCTGCTTGGTAGACAGTACAGCACGTCGGCAAGCTAAGCTTGACGGACTTGATCTCGGCTTCCCTGTCCCACAGGGACAGTGCTGCTCCGACCTTGCCGTCAATCCTGCTGCCGTCGGTAAAAAACCGTATGTCTTGGCTGTTGTGGGACTCCACAAGTGACTGGTCCACCAAGCTCACGAACCCCATGGCCGTATGGTTCGCCGGGTGCGGAGTCTCCGCAAACGCTACCACCCGTTCCACCTCCCTGCCCGCAAGTGATGGCTGGGGCACCCCCTTCTTTGCCTCGTACAGTGCGGCTGCTTCCTGTATTCGGAGGTCAAGTGGAAGTATCCCAGCCAGCACGAGCGCGGAGTTAAGCGAAACGGTGCGATAGGATCTGCAGAGCTTTTGAGCGAACCCCCGCTGGACTGAATTCAGGAGTTTCCGAACTCCGACCTTCCTTGCTGCGGGCGCCCAGGCACTGGCTGCATATAGAATTACCGGCTCGACCGCTGCGGTATAAATGCTGCGAATAACCTCTGGATGTAGACCCCAGCTCACTCTGGCTGCTCTGGACAACTGTTTGTAAAAACTTATAGCCTTTTTACAGACGTTTGCAGCGTGGGTGTTGAAAGTGAGCTTGTGGTCCACAGTGAGCCCCAGTATCTTGATCTCGTTTGACATGCCAATGTCGACCCCGCCCATGGTCAGGAGTGGGACATCGTGCTTCAGCTTCCTCGTTACGAGCATGGCACAGGTCTTGTGCGGCGCAAACTTCAGCTTGTGCCTGATGCCCCACCTCCGAACATACTCGAGGGCGGCATTGGCTTGTCTCTGGACCTCCAGTGCTGTATCCCCATCAAAGATGAGCACCACGTCATCGGCAAATGCCTGGCAGTGGTCTCCTCGTTCTTCGAGCCCCTTTAACAGGGGATCCAGCACCAGGTTCCACAGGATCGGACCCCCAATCGACCCCTGTACACACCCCTTGGTCGTCTTCCTCTGGCACTCCGCTCCGGCGTACCTGACCTGGACGCTTCTCTCATTCAGGTAGCTGTCTAGCATCCGCCTGATGTTCACCGGGTACTTTTCCTCAGCCAGTCTGGTTCTGATGGCCGGCCACCATGCGCTGTCGAAGGCTCCCTCTATATCCAATGATACAACAGTGATCAGCTTCTTTTGATCCAGCTTTTTATTGATATGCTGTATCAGGGTGTAGAGGGAGTCCTCGGTGCTTTTCTGGGGCATGAATACAAACTGGCGAGTACTCAACCGCGGGATCAGATGCCATTTCAGACGAGCTACCAGCATTTTTTCCAGGATTTTGCCCAGGACAGGTAGATGACCAATGGGCCTGTACGACTTCGGGGTTGTGTAGGTGTCTTTGCCGGGTTTACGGAGTATCACTACGGTGGCCACTTTCCAGGCCCCAGGGAAGTGACCCTGCTCAAAGCACTTGTTGGCCAGTGCAAGGAACAGACCTGGGTCCTGGAGAATGGCTTGCTCGCAGATGTCGGCTGTGAGACCATCCGCCCCAGGTGCCTTCTTCGGGTTGAAGCTTCCCACCGCGGATCTAAGCTCCAGAAGCGTAAACGGTGGGTCATGGTGTTCATCATGCGCCCACTCGTTTACACGACTGGCCGCTTCTTGCATCCGACGGTGGTCGTCATCATCGTCGTCTTCCAGGTCTTCGGGGTAGAAGGTCTCAGCCAGCAGCAAAGCCGAATCTTGCGGGTTGAGCGATACTCCGTCCTTCACCAGCGGTGGCAGGTACTTACATAGGTAGTGAAATAATATGAGGCGAAAGCTTTGCCTTCAGCAGTGCGATTCTGAAAACATATCGAAGTGAACACTTGGGCGAAGTGAACGACAGGTGAGCTGTCAAACCATACAAACAAGATGGCGTGACAACTCACTTGTCGTTCACTCCACTTATGTGGTCACGGTGAGATGTCGACAGAATCGACCGGCAGGTACTCTGCCGTAAAGTGAGCTGACCTCCCACGCCCGTGGAACCATCACACCCCAAGCCCCGCTGATGAGCGATGTCCCTGCCCAGCCCGCGCTGCTGCGGCGTGAGTGAGCGTGAGGTGACAAGTACGCTAAGCGCTGTAGTGATGGATGGCGGCCGTCGCCGCCCGCGCTGACCTCTCTCTAATCGACGTCCCTGCCCAGCCCGCGCTACTGCGGCGTGAGTGAGCGTGAGGTGACAAGTACGCTAAGCCCGCGCTGACCTCTCTCTAATCGCGGCCAAATTCTCGCAAAAAGAGGAACGATTAACACGATCCCTCCCCGCCGGCGTCCGTCTCACACCCGCCCCCGCGTGGGCCTCTCTAAAACAAGTTATGATAATAGCACACCAACGATGCTACGCAATACCCCAAATTCTTTTTATTTTTCATTCCTCCACAAGTTTTGATTAATTTCGACAAGAAAGTCAGCATTATTCCTCTTCAATGATATAATTAAATTCTAAAAGTAAAGAAACGCGGCGTCTGTTTGTTTGCTAAGCGGCGAAGTTTCGCGGAGAGGGAACATTCCGGCGACTGGCGAGAGCACAGATCATATTTAATTATACTCGATGATTAAATTCTCGCCGCCAACGAATATTGTCTACTCATTAACTTCCTAAAGTGAGGGCGTGGTTAACGCGACGCCGCCGTGACATCTCCGGAGCGCATTGTGTGTGTAGCAGTAGTAGCAGTGATAGCCGCCACATGTTAGATAACTTACTCCACTGAAGGCCGCCCCTCCGGAGCGCGGCGTGTGTGTTGCAATAGTAGCAGTGATAGCCGCCACATGTTAGATAACTTACTCCGCTGAAGGCCGCCCCTCCGGAGCGCGGCGTGTGTGTTGCAGTAGTAGCAGTGATAGCCGCCACATGTTAGATAACTTACTCCGCTGAAGGCCGCCCCTCCGGAGCGCGGCGTGTGTGTTGCAGTAGTAGCAGTGATAGCCGCCACATGTTAGATAACTTACTCCGCTGAAGGCCGCCCCTCCGGAGCGCGGCGTGTGTGTTGCAGTAGTAGCAGTGATAGCCGCCACATGTTAGATAGCTTACTTTTTTTTTTTTTTTTTTACTATTTATAGGCTCGCGTTTGACCACTATCTCACCTGATGGTAAGCGATGATGTGGTCGAAGATGGAGCACGCTTGCCTAGAAGTAACCTATTCACTCTTGACTTAAATACTCCCAGGTTATAGCTATCAGGAAACACAGACTCCGGCAGGGAATTGCACTCCTTAGCTGCACGCACTATGAATGTGTTCCCAAAACGTTTTGTGCGCGTGGGTGGGATGTCCACCATGTACCGGTGGCGCATCGCCGTTCGTCTTGTGGTCCGATGATGGAACGGGCTGGGCGGAATCAAATTATGCAATTCCGTCGCACATTCCCCAAAATGCAACCGGTAGAAAACCGACAGGCTAGCAACTCGTCGTCGATGCTCAAGACTTTGGAGCTTCGTCGCGACGAGCCTATCATCGCCGATGATCCTCTTGGCTCGTTTCTCAATTGACTCAAGGGCATCAAGCTGGTATCTGGCAGATCCGTCCCAAAGATGAGAGCAGTACTCCATACATGATCGAACTTGCGCTTGATAGAGTTTGAGCAGCTGTTCCGGCGTAAAGTACCGTCTCACCTTTGCTAAGATCCCCAACTTCTTTGCAGCCACTTGAGCTTTTGCCTCTATGAAAGGGCCAAAATTGAGGGTAGATGTTAATGTAACCCCAAGAAGCTCAAGTTGGTCGGTTATCGGCACGGTTGCACCTCGGAAAGATGGAGCTGGGTAGAATTGGCTCCGTTTAGCGGAAAATAGACACGCTTGGGTCTTAGCAGCATTGAACTTGACCAGATTGGCTTCGCCCCATTCTGAGACAGCCTGTAAGGACACGTTCAAGCGCTCAACCATAGCCTCCCGGAGAGACCGGATCTGCGACCCACCAGCTCGTGCGTCGGACACGTATCTCTCAGCAACAGTGCTGTCGTCTGCATACCCAAAGGTACCGGGTTTAAGCAGATCATTAATATGCAGCAAGAACAGTGTTGCCGAAAGCACCGACCCCTGAGGAAGCCCGGCATTAATATCCAGTAGTCCAGACGAGCAGCCATCAATGACCACTCGTATAGACCGATCCCTCAGGAAATCCGCGATCCAATCACACAATCCGGCGGGCAGACCGAAGGAAGGAAGCTTACTAATAAGGCTATCGTGCCAGACCCTGTCGAATGCCTTCGAGATGTCAAGGGAGACCGCTAGTGCCTCCCCGTGCTTCTCTATGGCCTCACTCCAGATGTGAATGGCATACGCAAGAAGATCCCCAGTAGACCGATTTCGGCGGAATCCGTATTGTCGGTCACTAAGGACATCATTTGCTTCTAGGTATGCCAGGAGCTTATGATTCAGTACGCGTTCCATACTCTTACAGAGTATGGACGTTACTGAGATAGGTCTATAATTCGACGGGTCAGCTCGACTACCTTTCTTGGGCACAGGCTGCACGTTAGCTTGCTTCCAAGCCTTCGGCACTTTTCCAGTCTCAAACGAGAGGCGAAATAGGCGTGTCAAGATCGGATACAACTCAGGCGCACAAGTCTTCAGCACAACTGCCGGTATCCCGTCGGGGCCACTAGCCTTGTTCACGTCTAGGTTACGCAGTACCCTACGGACGTCCTTCTGATGAATGCGGATGTTCGACATACTCGACTCGCATCCAGCAGGAGAAGCAGGGGGCTCCGCGCCACCAGGATCCAGACGTGAAGATTCCGCAAACAAAGAAGCAAACAAGTTCGCTTTCTCCTCAGCGGAGTGGGCCAACGTCCCGTCGGGTCTCAGCAGTGGTGGTAGTGAGGGGCGGCAGAAGTTCGATTCGACGGACTTAGCCAGGGACCAAAAAGCCTTACTACCTGCTGGGTATGAAGAAAGTTTGTTCCCTATTCGGCTAATGTGGTCAAATCGAGCCCTCCGCAACACCTTCTTGCAGGACTTGGCAGCCCTGTTGAAGGCTCTCTTCTTCTGACTCACATCATTTGCTTTGCGCGTACGAGCGTCGACCCATGCTAGGTACGCCGCGTGCTTAAGCGCATCAGCGCGATGGCACTCGGCACCAAACCATGGACGAGCTTCGCCAGACATTGTTACGTCAGAGAACGGAATGTAGTACTCCATTCCCCGAAAAAATCCATTTCGAAAAAATCTAAGAAGTTAACCATCGACTCGAAAAGAAGAAGAAGAAGCTAGTGATTCCATATGAAATTATTGATTCTGCGAGTGCATTATAAAGGTTAAGTAATATTTTAAAAGGTACTTTGTATTTAATTATTGCAAATTTGGCCAACATTGCTCGCAATTTATCGCATATGGTCTCAATGTGATAGCCCCAGTAAAAACTGTCATCAACGACCAGACCCAAATATTTATAGTTGGTA
The DNA here is from genome assembly GCA_947578705.1 of Lacanobia wlatinum. Taxonomy (NCBI): domain Eukaryota; kingdom Metazoa; phylum Arthropoda; class Insecta; order Lepidoptera; family Noctuidae; genus Lacanobia; species Lacanobia wlatinum. Next base: position 30,860,371 of record OX388025.1, on the reverse strand, counting down.
ACCTGCTCCAATGAAGTGCATTTGCAACCAAGCGTAAATAAATGCAAATAATGCAAAAATTGGTGAGTGTGCTCAATTATTCTAACTGGCTTGTCAGACTTGACCAAGTGATTGGAAAGAACGTGGATAGTCTTGGTTTTACCAGCATTAAGCACATTTGCTTTCAGAAACTCCAATAATAAATGATGCATAATCTCTTTCAGTCTTGTGTTTGATTTGCTCAACTTTAACAGGTACTTCTTCTGCATAAATTTTTTTAACATGTTTTTCTATGCTTTCCGCGGTCGTTTCCTTTTGCAAACGCCATATAAATATTTATTTCTTTTCCGTCCCCTGTATTTCAAAAGCATTCATATTTCCGCCTTTTTTCACTTCGCTGGTCGGAAATCTGTTTCTTTTCCTGGTAACGGTAGTCCACTTTCCCTCCTTTTCAGGTTGTTCCTTTTCCACGCTTACCATATTTTTAGACTTATTTTCACTATTTATTACCTGTGTCTGTTCCTTATCCAATAAAATTGCCGCCGATTTTGTGCCCACACATTCCTTCGCAACATTATTCCTAACTACCTGCTTATCTTTGCCAGCATTTGCAAAAGATAATGCTAGGTTAGATTTAGAGCCTTGTTCTGCCTGATTTGGCGTCTGACTTTTTATCAGACTAGCTTCCAGTTCTTCATTTTTCCCTATAAGAACTTTTATTCTTGTTTCCAACATCTCAACTTTATTTGACTTTTCTTGTACTACCGTCAGTATTTGCTTCAATTCTTTTAACTCCGTTTCTGTGTTTATGAATCTATTTTGCAAAAAATATACTCATTTCGTTGCTCTTCCAGCTGGTTCTTAACTTCCCATCGAAATTCCCCTATTTCATCCAGAAGTTGAATCTCCGTATTCACTATTATTTCGCCTGTATTTCAACGACTGCCTCGATCAGCAGTGTTTACAAAGCTGCTCGGTGAAAACTTCTTGCTGATGCTTGTACTTCCTCGAAAAGGCGTATTGGTAATACATCTTTTCGGCATTATGCAAACACACTCAGGGCAAATCCACTGCTCCTTGTATTCCTGCGTAAAAGCTTCAACTTTTTCCTTTGTTAATGCCAGACACTTGATATGGAATTTCTTCTTGCATCTTTCTTGTGAACACTCCACATAAAGTGAATCATCTTAAACAGCATCACAGCCGCTACATTTCGTACCCATTAAATGTAGGATAGCAAAAATATAACATTTTTGTAATTTAACAACACAGTCTTCGTAACACGTCCGTTCACTCGCGCACTTGCGGTAGTAGCAGTGATAGCCGCCACATGTTAGATAACTTACTCCGCTGAAGGCCGCCCCTCCGGAGCGCGGCGTGTGTGTTGCAGTAGTAGCAGTGATAGCCGCCACATGTTATATAACTTACTCCGCTGAAGGCCGCCCCTCCGGAGCGCGGCGTGTGTGTTGCAGTAGTAGCAGTGATAGCCGCCACATGTTAGATAACTTACTCCGCTGAAGGCCGCCCCTCCGGAGCGCGGCGTGTGTGTTGCAGTAGTAGCAGTGATAGCCGCCACATGTTATATAACTTACTCCGTTGAAGGCCGCCCCTCCGGACCGCGGCGTGTGTGTTGCAGTAGTAGCAGTGATAGTCGCCACATGTTACATAACTTACTCCGTTGAAGGCCGCCCCTCCGGAGCGCGGCGTGTGTGTTGCAGTAGTAGCAGTGATAGCCGCCACATGTTATATAACTTACTCCGCTGAAGGCCGCTCCTCCGGAGCGCGGCGTGTGTGTTGCAGTAGTAGCAGTGATAGCCGCCACATGTTAGATAACTTACTACGCTGAAGGCCGCCCCTCCGGAGCGCGGCGTGTGTGTTGCAGTAGTAGCAGTGGTAGCCGCCACATGTTATATAACTTACTCCGTTGAAGGCCGCCCCTCCGGACCGCGGCGTGTGTGTTGCAGTAGTAGCAGTGATAGTCGCCACATGTTACATAACATACTCCGTTGAAGGCCGCCCCTCCGGAGCGCGGCGTGTGTGTTGCAGTAGTAGCAGTGATAGCCGCCACATGTTAGATAACTTACTCCGTTGAAGGCCGCCCCTCCGGAGCGCGGCGTGTGTGTTGCAGTAGTAGCAGTGATAGTCGCCACATGTTAGATAACTTACTCCGTTGAAGGCCGCCCCTCCGGAGCGCGGCGTGTGTGTTGCAGTAGTAGCAGTGATAGTCGCCACATGTTAGATAACTTACTCCGCTGAAGGCCGGCCCCTCCGGAGCGCGGCGTGTGTGTTGCAATAGTAGCAGTGATAGCTGCCACATGTTAGATAACTTACTCCGTAAAAGGCCGCCCCTCCGGAGCGCGGCGTGTGTATTGCAGTAGTAGCAGTGATAGCCGCCACATGTTAGATAACTTACTCCGCTGAAGGCCGCCCCTCCGGAGCGCGGCGTGTGTGTTGCAGTAGTAGCAGTGATGGTCGCCACATGTTAGCTAACTTACTCCGCTGAAGGTCGCCCCTCCGGAGCGCGGCGTGTGTGTTGCAGTAGTAGCAGTGATAGCCGCCACATGTTAGATAACTTACTCCGCTGAAGGCCGCCTCTCCGGAGCGCGGCGTGTGTGTTGCAGTAGTAGCAGTGATAGTCGCCACATGTTAGCTAACTTACTCCGCTGAAGGTCGCCCCTCCGGAGCGCGGCGTGTGTGTTGCAGTAGTAGCAGTGATAGCCGCCACATGTTAGATAACTTACTCCGCTGAAGGCCGCCTCTCCGGAGCGCGGCGTGTGTGTTGCAGTAGTAGCAGTGATAGCCGCCACATGTTAGATAACTTACTCCAATGAAGGTCGCCCCTCCGGAGCGCGGCGTGTGTGTTGCAGTAGTAGCAGTGATAGTCGCCACATGTTAGATAACTTACTCCGCTGAAGGCCGCCCCTCCGGAGCGCGGCGTGTGTGTTGCAGTAGTAGCAGTGATAGTCGCCACATGTTAGATAACTTACTCCGTTGAAGGCCGCCCCTCCGGAGCGCGGCGTGTGTGTTGCAGTAGTAGCAGTGATAGTCGCCACATGTTAGATAACTTACTCCGCTGAAGGTCGCCCCTCCGGAGCGCGGCGTGTGTTGCAGTAGTAGCAGTGATAGTCGCCACATGTTAGATAACTTACTCCGCTGAAGGTCGCCCCTCCGGAGCGCGGCGTGTGTGTTGCAGTAGTAGCAGTGATAGTCGCCACATGTTAGATAACTTACTCCGCTGAAGGTCGCCCCTCCGGAGCGCGGCGTGTGTGTTGCAGTAGTAGCAGTGATAGTCGCCACATGTTAGATAACTTACTCCGCTGAAGGTCGCCCCTCCGGAGCGCGGCGTGTGTGTTGCAGTAGTAGCAGTGATAGCCGCCACATGTTAGATAACTTACTCCGCTGAAGGCCGCCCCTCCGGAGCGCGGCGTGTGTGTTGCAGTAGTAGCAGTGATAGTCGCCACATGTTAGATAACTTACTCCGCTGAAGGTCGCCCCTCCGGAGCGCGGCGTGGATACTTCTTTTTAACTGTAATGTACTTCAAAACGCCTTTCAAATCAAACCATGTAACTATTTTAAAGTAGGTAGATAAAGCAAATGTATGAGAACCTCGCACACTCAAAATCATTCAATTTTGACTTTTAATAAGAAACAAACCAGAATGATAAGTTATACTTACATTCGAGTAAGTAGCTTTTTTGGCACTTTTGTTTTTAGAAAGAGTTCAGCAAGAGGTTGGTAGATAAAAATTCGTGACTACTATGTGAATTATTTTATGATTTCTTACGTCCTACTTACAGGATTCTCCCCTGAACACGTCGTATTTGGTAAACGTACCCAGTTCGTACATCACTGAATGACGCATCAATCACGCACTTTGCCAAGCACTTTCCTATTGATTTTTGTAAGAAACACACATGTACCTAATTACTGTACCAACTGCGTCAAAGACAGAAGCCTAGTTTGTATCTACTTTTTTTGAACAATTAATGCTTGACCTGACTTTAACTCTTCGTGTGATTAGTTTCGAGAGAGGTTAGCAACTCATCATCACCACCCACCGCATTACAGTAGTAGGTATTGCGCACTGCCAGCGCGAGGCAGGGTGAGACTCGAGTGCTAGTCAGGCACACGTCGGCGCCGCCTTCGTGTCCGTTAAAAAAAATTGAAACATCTTATACAGCGTATAACTGTTCTATACGAAAATGCGAGATAGGTACTTCTCTAGAACAATCGTAGTTCATTGGCGACAAGTGACTGGCGAGCGCGAGCAAGATCCCATACAGATGCGACAATCAGCCGAGTGGCCCACGACGCAAAGTTGCGGATTACATCTTTCACTTGGATACTTTCACCTCTGAGGAAAATGTAATGCGTAAGGCTGAGGTTTCGAAGGAGCAAGTCGATGGGAGATGAGCTCAGGCATCACTGAATGTTGGCTAATGACGACGACGCTTGACACGTATCACTCCGGCACGACTGCTATCTCTGGGGTAGCAGATACATGATCCAGTCCAGTCGTCACTACAGTTCGAAAGTAGAGTTTGAAAGCGACTTACTGTAGGTTCTGGATATTCTGGTATGACACCGTAACCGGCGCGATACTTTTAAAATGCAATTAAATTTAGGAGTCTTGGACAGTAACAGAATGCCATAAGGCTGTCCCCTCTGCGCGCGGTCTAGTGGTCAGTGTTCCGATTTCAGCGTCCTGCGTTAACTATCTATGCAGTGGCTTAGAATTCTACACACATAAAAGTGATGGTCAAAATTGAACTGCAAGACATCTGCAAGATATTTGGATTAGAGTGACATTTGGTTTTCATTAAAAACAGCGTGTGTCGTATTGTCACTGCTAAAATTTACTGAACTCCAGATTTCTAGAACGTTTGCTGTGTGGACTTGTGTCAACGCGGAACGCAGAACTCGACCGCAGAACGTAGACCGTGTCGGTATGTTCGGCCCCTTATTATATCAGAACAGGTTTATTAAGGGAAATTATTGACCGGGCGATAGTAAAAAAATAATGTGCGACTATGAATGGGTTACTTTATTACTAAACCGAGCGGCGTTAAATTAGTTTTACGAAAAACTAACATAACTGGCGATAATTATGTACTACTAAAAATAAGTGAAATGAGCTTCTTAAAGTGGGAAATCATTTTCACCCCACAACCTCAGAACATACGTATACACAGTAGTCCCCGTGCTAGGCAGCGCCTGTATCTCGGGCCCGAGTGCGTTAACATTTATTAAAGTACAATTTGTAAACATTTGGTATACTTGTCAAATTATGTTAAGGAATGGAAAAGAGCCATTTTGGTAAAATGACAAAAATAAAAATATACGAATAAAATGTATTCTTAATTGGTGGGTGTGTTGTGTTTTGCTGTTACTGTTGTGTGATAGTGTAAGTTTGGTTTGGCAGAGTTACTGTTGTGTGGTCCGTATATTAAAATAAAGAGTTATGATTGGTGGAGCCAGATGATCTTCTTTTCGAGTCGATGGTTAACTTCTTAGATTTCTTGGGCCCAGTAGGTAGCTACATTAATAGCAGCGTCGGTGACATTCACTAAATCCCTCAAAGTACAGGCGTATGGGCACTTGGGTCACTCCAACGTGTGGCTCATGTTCTAGACAGGAGCAGTTCTATCATCATATGATAGGGAAATGAGTAGTTTTGTGTTAAATTTTTTACATAAGTTGTAGTTAAGGCATATTACAGCATTTGTTTATTTTGTCGTAGACATGAGTGTGTGAGTAGGATCATCGTCCAACTAGGAGACTTTTTGTAGTGAGCAGAGGGACGTGAAAAGTCTGCTCTTGAAATGCGTTTTAAGAGCAGACTTTGATAGTCAGGCCTGTTCTTTTCTGAGCATATAGAATAGCACTCAGAATATATAATTGCCGTACTCGAAATACTGGGAATTTACTGTAGAGCAGTTATGTTGGAAAATTGAACGGTTTTTCAACATCACTTTAATGACCGCCCGCCCTCTGAGCCCTTTCTACATCTATTAATGTGCTTTTACCGGCGCTGCCCCAGACCGAGATTCCATACTGAAGCAGTGACTGACAGAGAGCAAGATAAACATTTCGTAGTATTTTGATGGGTGTGCAGTCCCGTAATCTTTTCATGACGTAAATAAGTTTTCTGACATGAGCGGTGAGCATGTAAATTTATATGATATGTTTTCGTCTATCGTGATATCCAGGTATCTTATTGAAGGAGAGCGTTCTATATGAGTACAGGTACAGTCTATAGGCGGACGGTTACCGCATGCATGAAGTTTAAGTGTTAAGTGTATAAGAGAACTAGAAGCAGTGGTTTTGAAAAATGTTATCTTTTTTTTAACGTTTAGGGTCAGAAGGTTTCTGCTAAGAGTATCAGCAATAGTAAGCAGCCGTTTCTCAACAAGATGGTAGACTTGGTCCCAACTATTGGCATGGAATATAGTGGCTGTGTCGCCTGCATTAAATATAATTTCGGCCCTACCTAGTAAAGCATTTAAAATATAATTCATAAAAAATGAAAAGAGAGTAGGACCAAGGGTACTGCCCTGGGGAATTCCAAAGCCGATTGGTTGCAATCCACTTGAAGTGTTTCCTACTTTGACCAATTGCTGGCGATTGGTAAGGTACGACTTAAACCAGTTAAGCGCGATACCCCATATTTATATTCCATCTGGCTTGGACAGGAGAAGGTCTATAGAAATTGCACGAAACGCTTTGGCTAAGTCTAAGAAGACTCCCAAGGCGTGCTCTCCATTTTCGATGAAAGAGGCTACAGAATTGGTCAGTAGTTTTGCAACGTTCTCTGCAGACTTACCTCGTCTAAATCCAAACTGTCGTTCAGATATCAGATTGTTTTCTTCAAAGAAGTTAACTAGGCGATTATTAATTATTAACTACTTTTACCAGTAGTTTAGATAACTAATTCTGTAGGAACACTTTTGTGAATGGGTCGAATGCAAGCAACCTTCCAGCAGTCTGGAAAGATGCCATTTTCTAAGGACAGATTAAATATGTGAGCGAGTGGTTTGAGGAAAGACTTTTTAAGTATTATGATAAGTCTAGCACCGATTCCATCGAGTCCGGGGCACTATCGATTTTAAGCTGGACTATCAGTTTTTTTATCTCTAATTCTACAGTAGGTTGAAAGAAAAAGGAATGAAGTGGAGTTCAACGCGGTCTGTATCTACTAGCTAGTGATTCTTGCGTTTCAGACAGTCTCGATAAAATGACATCTGAAAGATTTTTTCCTAAGGACGCATTATATTTTTTAATGCCGCTACGGGGTCCTTAGCCTTAAATATCAATTGGGATTTTTTTTGCTATTTAAAACAAGGAAATCAAGCACACTTTGGAGCATTAAATGCTAATTGTTCTTGCTTAACATTGTTCTAATTGTTTAATTAACTGTGTTTTCGTTTCTTGTTGAACAGAATAAATGTTTCATCTATCTACCTAGCCACTGTCCTGCTACTGCAGCCACTGTGGCTGCGTGATCCACTTCGTCATACTGAAGCTCAGCAAACAAGCTATTCCTCTCGCGAATCGTTGTGAAAACGGCCCAGTGCCGCAGAGTGTTTGACGTAAAGATTGGCAGCCGCCGCGCGCCGATCCCAAGAACTGACGTGATTCATTAGGAGCGCAGGAGTAAGCGCGCCGGGAACTTGTATGCTGCTAAATAATTCAGGTCGTGTCGATAGCTGCGCTGAATTATTAACGCGATGATCGCCGAGAGCTCCACGAGTCGCAACTATTGGCTAAAACTTGATTATGACGAAGATCGAAAGTAACTTCACTAATCTACTTGTCCCAACTCGGTGAGTCTGCCTGTCACAGGTTTATTTACTTTTTTAGCTTCTCAGTTGTGCGGGATGTTCAATATTGGCATGAAATATTTTATTTACTAATAAGTTAGTAACAAGTTTATAGTAGCAAGACTAGCACAGTAGCCGAGTTACCTGTAGTTATACCTAGTGATGGTATAGTGGTAACAAGTTCTTTGCAAGATTGTTTAACAACAACTGCAAGCAAGTTCTGCTCTTAAGCAAGAAAATAATTACCATGAGTTGGTAGTGATTGTCTAAAGAAACGATTGTTTTGTAAAGGCTTCGTTAATTCAAAATGAAGCACCAGTCAAAGTTGAGTAGTGTTGCGTCCGCTGTTGAGTTGAGTCCGAGGGTATCGAGGGCGCTCGAAGCGCGGGCCGAGGGCCCTCCGCGCGCTAACATTCTTAGTTAGCTTGTAAATGAGACGCTCACAACAGGCGCGCACTCGGACCACTCCAAACAATCGGTTCGTTAGCGCGCCGGTGCTCGCCCATGCTCGGGCGTGCTCGGGAGTGCTCGGGCGTGCTCGGCGGTGCTCGGCAGCGCTCTCCACCCCGCTCGAGAGCACTCGTGTTATCGGGGCCGCGCCGATCAGTTGTGAGAATATCTCGAAATGTCATAACTTAGCGCTGATTAATGGCTGGCTCCCGGCACCCAGCGCGGCGCCCGCTACCTCCGACTACATCCTCTTTGTTAGCACTGGCTGTCTGATAGTCGGCATAACGATTATTTTGTCATCTGTGCTTACTTTCGCGTGCTTGAAAACGCTACAAACGCGATCAGCAGGATCGCGTTTGTCATGATCTACCGCTGCCTACTAGTAAGTATTATCTTATTCCGCTATGTATACATAATGAACATTGCGTACATTTGACAGCAAGTGAATACTTATTTGATATTCCACATAGTTGACTTTGTCGCGTACTTACGCCCAAATGAAAAAGCGCAACGAGATTTCAGCCAATTTGCTCCGAATCTTGTTTCAAACGTTAAAAAGTTTTTTGTGAATAGGAAGTTAACAGTTTTATAATAAGTAACATGTTAAAAAGTTCTGATTCGTTAATAACGCTTAGCGATCGTGCCCATGCATTTTGTTTTTTATTACAGTTCCGAACAAAAAACGGAACCCTTATAGGATCACTCGGGTGTGTGTCTGTCTGTCTGTCCATCTGTCACAGCCAGTTTTCTCCGGATCCACAAGACCGATTCTGTTGAAAGGTACGCATATGGACTTCTGTGACCCAAACACGGCCCACAGCCGCGTTACGTACCTAAATAAATAAATTTTTAGTATGGGGGTCACTTTTGGGGTCAAAATGTTCAGCCAATACTAGATAGACTAAATCGATAATCCTACTAATATTATAAATGTGAAAGTTTGTATGTTTGTGCCTCAATCAGGCAAAAATGGATGAAGGGATTTGGATGAAATTTGGCACACATATAGTTCACATAATGGAATCAAACATAGGCTACTTTTTATCCCGGTAAAAGGCATGGCCTAATGGAGATTGAGGAGGATGTGGAAACCTAGCGCTTCTGCTGCCTTAGTACTTCAAATTCACAAGTACCAGGAGAACAGAAACATGTCGTAGTATTTCCGGGGCTGAAATTGAGAGCGCTAAAGATTCACAAGTACCAGGAGAACAGAACGCTGTTTTTTAGCAAAGCTTAAAGCATCTTTGGCTTTGGTTATTTGTCTAATTTTAGTGTGTCGAATTTTTTGGAGCTTTTTAATATTCAGCATGCTTCGTTCCATTCCGCGTTGGCAAGTAGTTATTTTGTTTTTTATTTTCGTAGTATATTTCCAGGTCTGGCACGCGTAGGTAAGGCATGGTAGGAGGCATGAAGTCCATACTTTTGTTTTGAGATTAATTGGCATGTTGCTTTTAAATATTTATTTTAAGGACCAGTACTTATTCCAAGTATTTTGTGCTCTGCGTTCAACCTCTTGTTCATTTTGTTTACTGTCGAAGCCAATTTGTTTCCCAAGGTATATGTATTTATCTGTATATTTCAAAATTTCATTGTCTATTGATATTTTTACATTTGTGCTGTTTGTCATGACCATTGTTTTTGAAAGATTCATTTCAAGTCCTACCTCTTTGCTGGCTGCGTTTAGTGAATCAAGCATAGTTTGTAAATGTACGTGAGATTCTGAAAGTAGTACTAAGTCATCTGCGAAGCGTAGATGGTTTAAATATTTGCCATTTATGTTAAGTCCTATTTTGTCCCAAGTTTGCTTATTACTGACTCTAGGATCGATATAAATATTTTTGGAGACAACGGGTCTCCTTGTTTCACTCCTCTTTTGATGGGAAATGAAGGGCCAGTAACTTCTAGTTTTATTTTGGCTGTGCTTCTCTAGTAAATATTTTTAATTACTACTATATACTCTGGTTCAACATCTTGAGCCTGTAGAGCAGTCCAAATACTGGAGTGAGACACGGAGTCAAAGCTTTTTTATAATCTACGAACGCGATGTAGAGCGCTCTTTGCTTTTCCTTGTATTTTTCTATTATTAATTCTAGTGTGTGTATATGATCGATGGTTGAAAATTTCTTACGAAAGCCTGCTTGCTCGATTGGTTGTTTTGATTCTAATGTGACGCTAATTCTTTTGTTTATGATGGAAGGGAACAATTTGTAAATACATGAGAGTAAACTTATAGGTCTGTAGTTAGCAATGTCTTTCGGATCACCTTTTTTGTAGATAAGAATAATTTCTGATTCTAGCCACTGTGATGGTATTTCGGCAGTTACTAAGATTTGGTTAAATAAATATGTTAAGGGGGGAATCAGTATCGCGTTTGCGGCTTTAATGGTTTCGTTGGAAATTCTGTCGGGTCCTGTGCTTTTTTCTGTCTTTAGTCTTTTTATCTCTTGTAAGATTTCATTTTCGGATATTGGTGTTATATTTCCACTCTCTTTAATGTTTGTAGGATTAGCATAGCTATGGTTTGTGCACCTTTTGTCTTTGGCGCTATATAGAGCTTTGTAGAAGTCTGTAGCTGCCCCTATAATTTCCTTACGATTATTCACTGTCCTGTCTTCCCGGTTTAAACTATCTATCCAGAGCTTGTATGTTTTTAATTCTTTAAGAGCTTTTTTTGAGCTTCCCGCTTGCTTCAAGTGTTTTTCATAAGTCAACGATCTGTAAGTTTTATAGTCGTGTCTTATGTACTTACTTGTTAGCTTGTATAGTGCTGCAGTTCATTTTTTTTTTTTTTTAATTTACTAGTAATATATTAATTATTTATTTATTCATTGTTTATGTATGTACGTATACACTACAGGGGTCAAACTAGAAAATTTCACAAAAAAGTTTTTTACAATATTGTAGTTTGAACAATATTGTGTGACATCAAATAGAAGGGGTTAATTTGATTTTTTTTATAATTTTAAAATAAATGGTTTTGAAGTTATTCATGAAATTACCCCTTATTTCCGAAATCACAGCGTAAAATTTAAAAAAAATGGACATAATAGATCTTTACCTATAGATTACAGGAACCTATAAAAAAATCTATAATGTTAAAATAACATGTTAAAAAAATTGAAATTCGTTCGAAACCCTTTGCACGCGAATCCGACTCGCACTTGGCCAGTTTATAATATTGGTTTAGATTATTAGTATTCACTAGTACTAGTACCTATTCAGCTGAATTCAGTTTGACTAAAGGCGACCCCAATAAAGTTGGGAAGAAGCTAGGCAGATAATGGTGATGATGACAGTTAAGATAGGGTCGCCTTTGATCATAATCTCGTCTAATCGAAAGCGTGAAAAGAGCTCAACTATGTTGTATGGGGCACGTTTCACTCAGAAACAGTCTTTGTCGGACATTACTTATTTTGACATAGATGAAACCTTAGGTTCTCAGTAGCGTCTTATGTTCTTTGAATATCTACTGCGTGCTTATGGAGCTCGCCTTGTGACACCTGGGATTCACTTAAATTTACATGGCGGATTTTCATATATGTTTTGCAGAATATTATTCTAAAATAGTATCATAAGTGTCAGATACTTTCCATGGACCAAAACTTTTGTCAGACGCTTTAGAGCTCCAAAAAAAATAAATGAACTTAACTTATTTTTACGTCTGGTTTTTAAATATGTTATTAAAGTAACTATTACAAAGTTATATTTCATTAGTCAGACAAATTGCAGTGACCAAACATCCCCTAAACACAAAAATTATTCAGCCGAGAGAATGAGCTCTATTATCAATCATAATTTTAATTCTCCTCATTCAAGGAGTGCAAACTGTGAGTAGGACTCAAATTAGTGCCTCCAGACACTATTTTTTTTTATATCTATCTATATTTATATCGATGTATGTGTCAAAAAGAAATTTCGAGTCAAAAGTGACGCCTTAGTCTCTAATCGTATTAACTCTGACTATTGAAGTGTTGGCTAGTTTGAAATCGTAAAGAATAGGTTTATGTTTACGAGTGAAGGTACATGTATAACATTTCGAGACGTTAAGATCCAAGCGGTTGGCCATACAACACTCTTGGAATTTGTCCAGATCATGTTGGAGACGTTCAGCATCTTCATAAATTCTGATTTCCCTAAGAATTTTCATGTCGTCCGCGAACAAAAAAACTGTTGAGTTAGACAAACATGAAGAGACGTCATTAATGAAGATTTTGAATAACAAGGGTCCCAAAAACGATCCTTGTAGAATTCCTGAGGGGACACTCCTAGTTCTCGATGTGTATCCATTAAGAACAACAGTTTGACATCTGTTGGCCACATAAGATGAGAACCACCTAAAGAGATTTCCACTGATACCTATAGCCGAAAGCTTACGCAGAAGCATAGCATGATCCAAGCGATCAAAACACTTACTGTAATCAGTGTAGATTACATCTACTTGTGTGCGATGAGCCACACATTCAGTTAAGTAGTTAGCACAAAGAATGAGATTGTGGACCGACCTCGCAGGAAACCATGTTGGCGGTCGCTGATGCTTAGTTTCAGACAAGCATAAAGCTGCTTGTGTATTATTATTTCAAGGATTTTAGCGAAAATGCATAATTTGGATATGGGCCTGTAGTTTTGCACGAGGTCTCTAGGCCTTTGTTAGTGGATCGGGGTGGTTAATGCCAACTTCCAAATTATAGGTACCTCACCTAAAAGGGACCGCCTGAACAGAAGTGAAAGAGGAGCAGTCAGACTTTTGGCTCAGTAAGTATTAAAACATCACACATATTTTATCTTCTAACTTTGTTCACATGCGCTTAATAACAACTTTTATGCCACGATTAAGGACCATATTCGACAGTGGTGCCAACTGGTGAGTACAAAAACGGTAACCCTCATTACGTCTGTGGTTGGGTTTTAAAAAAATGTTTAACAAAAGTACTTAAAAGTTGTCAAACTTGTAAAAACCTATTATTAGAAACACAGTATTTAATAAAAATAATGATTTTATTAAAACAAAAGAATACCAAAACAAAAAATGCACAATCATATTTAAGGAGAAACGCACCCGAAAACGTGTGAAACACACAATTATTTCTTTTTCTGAAATGTTGATTGATTGTCCGAATAAATGTCTAGCCCACAATGATACTTTTAAAAAGTACTTTTTAAATGTGTCATTAAATGTAATCATTTACAGTTTACAGAACAATAATGTATGATGGTGATCATGAAACCAAAATTGAAAGAAACACACTAATTTTACAACAACAACGCAACATACGACAATTATAAACTATGTTATTATAGCATAGTTTTTCATATAAAATCAAGAGTCCAGATATCATAATGCGTTGCATACGTTGTGTACGTAGAACCAGTGTGTCTCGCTTAAATGTATCATCATTACATTTGCAAATAGCATTTTGATCAACACAAGAATGACTTAATATAAAACTAACCCAAGGTTTCATCTATGTGAAAATAAGTTATATCTGATCGCTCTGGGATCTTACTCTATTACGCTCAATGAAAGAACAATTCCCAAAATGTTTGGTTTTCGCACTTGGACAGTTTTGTAATGTTCTCTTGTTCCAATTCCAAGTTCCAAGCAAAACATTTATTTTTACAAATCCACAGAGGTGGACCTTGATGTCATGCCATAGGCATTTTATACCAGTCAACATTAGGTTAGTTTTGAGTCATGCAGTTCCAAAGAGTGGTAGTCGCAATCTTGAAAATTAAAAGACATGCGCAAACCGGACTGCTTGGCCATAATAAATCAAAAGTTATTTGTTGCCTTTGGAATAATCATCAGTATGAATAATCTTATTAGTATCCATGGCCGAGATGGTTGACGGGAATTTCGAATTGACAACAAGTCGTAGCACGTTGCTACGAAAGTCGTAGCGCTCGTAGCAACAGCTACGTAACTATGAGCCCGGTTTATGAATGAAGCACGATTAAACTCTGAAGCAGCGTCTATTAGAATGTTACACGATTCGATTACGTAATAGATGAGGCTCATTCCAGCCGCCTCGGCGACGTCATTAAACTGAGTACAACAGTAGTTTGGTCGGTGGCGTCGCGATTAATTGCATTCACTACGGATTCCTAATTAACGTCGTCGGCGGCGGCACGAGCGGCGCTGATTGACATTCTTGCGCAAGTACCGGCAGGTGCGAGGCACAGGAATGCATAGAGTTGTTCTGGAAGCGAGCGCCGCACAGCGCGCGAGTGACGTACTGCGAGCGCGAGCAGGACACGGCTCGCAAGAGAGATTCTCACTGTAGAGTCAGACCCCGCTAGCCACCCACGACCCCACTGATGTCATGACATTTGAGCATTGAGCGGAATCAGAAGCAGACGACTGCGGATAGCCCGCTGACAAAAGTGCGGCTGTGACATACCGCGCTTACCTGCTAAGTTTTATTGCAGTTTACGACGCTGGTGGCGCCGGCCGGGCCCGCTCGGCCGCGCTCGTCCGTCACGAGTTCACGACGATAACACACCAATTCAATTACCGCGTACCTTTGTAAATGGATTGCCGGAGAAGAGAAGCGCTTTATTAGATTTTTCTTCTTGATGTTTGCTCGTATTATCTGGCTGGTAATGGATTCCATTTGCACACAAGTGCTGCCTAATGAGACTACGGAATGTTTATCGTCCAGGCTGGCAAAGACGGGCAATGTTGCCATTGAAATATTCGTTCCATACCCATTGACTGATTACAGAATATGTTGGTTTAGTAAATAGGAACCAATAACATAATTCAATCATAATTTAATCACCGTGATCTATAGTATACATATACATAATATGAAGTAGGTACGCAGTGAAGGCGTTATACGTAAAGTTCAGCGACAGTCACTTGCCCCCCCCCCCCTCCCGCGGTTATCAGTGCGCCTCTGAACTTCAGCAACTATATCAAGTTGACGTCTGTGCTCAAACTCGCTGTTATCTTGTATTCGACATGCGACAGCGGTGCGAACTTTGTCGACGGAACGTTTGAATCAGTTGACTAACCGATATTACTGAGACTTGGTACGTATATGCAGATACTTAGGTTTAGAGGGATAGAGAGAGAGCAATTTTAAGTTTCCTATAAAAAGTGGAAAAACGGGTTGAGGAGTAAGTGCTCTTTACCATAAAGTGTTGCAGTAACATTCACATGTAGTGGCATCAATACTGCCACAAGAAAAACCAACGGAGCAAATCTACAACGTAACAAAAAGAACCGCGACGCCATTTATCCAACTAGCAGCGAACTACTACGTCGAAATCCTGCAACGCACAAACAGAGTATACTGTGCGATTTGAACATACACATCAGCCCGAATATCAACTATCGGGTAGTTGCCCGCCAGGCACAACAACCGCCTGGTCGGAGGATCCTCCCATTTCAATGGAGGTTTGCGGGTCTTTACTCTCTGTACCGCATACCCTCCAAACACACTTTACAAAATATTTTGAAACAAACTTAAACTCTTCTTCCTCGTATCAACAATTTCTAATGACATCTGCTTTGATCAAAAATGTAGCCACGTCGACGACGTTAGCGTTTGTCTCGTGAAGTCGTGAAGGTCTGGAGGTCGTGGAGTGCACAATTATGTTAGTATTAAGCAGCAACGCAATCACGGCTCGTTGCAGTACTAAGTCATGCTCGCAGTGCTGCCCCGGCTTCACAGCAATACTGAGTAGTTACGATACGAAACGACGAGCTGTAAAATCCTAATGTGGAATAGTGCGGGTACCAAAGCTAACAACCTCTGAAAACGACTTTGTTCACTAATACAAATGAGAATGTATGAGGGTAAGCTCAGTGAGGCACAGATCTATTTGAGTTGTCCGGAAGGCGGGAACAGATCGCAATAGTGTGGATATACGCCGACGTGAAGGCGGGTGGGGGCAGGCGGCAGGCGCAGGTAGCGCGACACGGAGATGTTTTCTTTACATTATACACGGATGAGCGAGTTTCACGGCTCACCTGCGAGGCTTTGTGTCTGATCTGCGACACCGAACATTTAAATAATTCAGGCCCGTTTGTGTTTGTTTACTCGCGTGCCGAACGATCGTGAGTGTGTGCGCAAGATCAGTGGCGTCCTACGCTTGCACACATCCACTAAAAGTGTCAGTGGCGTACACGCCCCTAAGTGGAGTCCGCTCAGCGGCGTGTTCATATTATCTTCCCGACAGCTATCACTGATATCACGACATGAGCCCGCAGACTCACTGGTTACCGCTTCGATGGAACTGAGCCGTAGCCTAGTTCAGAAATTGAATCTATTGCCTCGTTCAATTTAACCACACCACCACCGGAGTGGCGTTGCAACTCGCGCGGGTGCCCGCTCTGAAGGGCGGATCGATAATATAATTGAAAAGTGACTGAGAGTTCATCGTTGTTTGAACAGATCAAGGATATGAAGCTATCAATAAATTAGGAATTCATTTTGTTTAACGTACAGCAAAACTGATTTTGCTATTAAGATAAGATCAGCTAATCTCTGTGGTTTTATAGCAACTAAAGAGATTTGCGCGATGCGAGGACCATCAAGCAAAGATCCCTTGATGTCAATCTATTAAAATATCACGTGACAAACTTGGCATTGCATTAAATTCATTTGTTCGTTTTTTGTTACGTATTTCAGATAAAAGCAATGATATTAAACTATATATTTAAACTATATAATATTTAAACTATAGATGCTTTACCCAAGCTTCAGAAATAGCGACGTGAATGAAGGCAACTACCGCGATCCTACGTTCCACGCGTGTTCTACGAAGAAGCGTGCAAGCCGTTAGTACCGAAAGTGTTTGCGCTGCTTTTAGAGCCATGATGATGGCTATGACGTTATTGGATAAAGGGACCAAAATTGACTAGAATCTCCAGTTGCCAAAGTGTTGATCCCGAAGACTGAACCTGAACTGACTTAGTTTACTTGTGGGAACTTACCTTTTTATTATAAATCTAAGCTAATTTTATCTATATCTATACTAATATTTAAAGCTGACGAGTTTGTTTGCTTGAACGCGCTAATCTCAGGAACTACTGATCCGATTTGAAAAATTCTTTCAGTGGTAGATAGCCCATTTATCGAGGAAGGCTATAGGCTTTATATCATCACGCTAAGACCAATAGGAGCGGAGCAGTAATGAAAATTATGATGCAGACGAAGTTGCACGGGTCAACTAGTCCTGAATAAAATAGCGCGTGATGTGAGTGGCAGCGCGGCGGTTACACGCACTGCACTGTTGTATGACATGCACAGTCGCGATGTATGACACTTATAGTGTATACACATAAAGTGTACACGCGTTTGCTTCGTTTTGTTCGCTGCTCGTCGTGCCGCTGCACTGAGCGCCGGTTTCATCCACAACCGTGGCTTTTGTCCGCAAAATTTATTTTACTTTCCGACGTGCTCTGCAGCTATCTCTCGAACATTATCAAACATGCTACTCATCACTTACATGACCATGATACGTACCGACAGACTTTCATAGTAGGTACTGGAGGTTAAAAACTTGAAACTCTTGCAGAAGGTACGTTTTGCCGAAGCTAAACAAATACAAATTATAATTATAGCGACACGTCTTCGTGTTCATCGTCCTGCTCATGCCTGGGGTCCGGTGCGATACGTCTTCGTGTTCGTCGTGCTACTCATACCTGGGGACCGGTGCGACACGTCTTGATGTTCGTCCCACTGCCCATGCCTGGGGGCCGATGCGACACGTTTCCTTCGGTTCACATATTTTGTTCAGCGGTTGTTCACGATTGACGGTTGACAGGACTGAATGGATTCTGTCCTGTCAACCATCACACTATCACGGACTCTCTTTTTTAGAGATTTCCAAACCTCGATAAAAACGCAACCCTTAAACTTATGATCACTCGTGAGTTTGGTTTTTTTCACAATGTTTCTATGCGTTTAGAAAATCTATACAAATAATAAAATCGTAACTAAGTGAAAACTTTACTATTTTTACTGTAATTTGGGCAGAGGAACATAGAGGTAATTTAATGAAATTAGATGATTTTCAGTGGTGTAACCTAGATTCGCAGACAGAAATTTCATAGAATTTCGTTTTGCAGAAAATTTTTCACATAATATTTGGTCCTTGTAATTTTACGTCCAATATTATTGTTTCAAAGACTATTTACTTGAATGAAACCTATTTCACAGAAAAATAATTCAATGAATTTCATGATCACATTTTTTTATTTAACTTATCAAATAGCAAAATATTTTTTTAGCGAATATTGTTTGCCCGGTGTATTTTTCCATGGTATTTTATATTTCAGTGAAAATGTAATTATAATTAAATATTATTGTTTTATAATATGTCCATGGCATATTAAGATGGCAGAATTCTATTCGTATTAATTGTATTACGCATATTGCCATTTCTATAAAATAGCATTTGAACCTGAAATTAAAATTAAAATATGATTTTTAAAAATCAACTTGTGTGCTAAAAAAAATTGTGACAGAAACGAAACGCTGTAAAACCGACCCCACGTAGTCTTGCCTTTTTTTTTTTTTTTTTTTTTTTTTTTAACGGGGGGAAATCCTCATGGATGTCCTCCGCCCTGGGGCGGGCGGAGGGGTCTGTCAGACTCTTACTGACTAAAACCACCCCGGTGTTCCATCTCTCACTACGCCGGGGATCGCGAGAACTTGCGACTTCCGTGATCCCCGGCTGGTGCCGGCCCGCCTCTGCGGGCCACCTCGGGTCAGCGGGGGGAGTGAGGTGTTTGACTCCCCCCGCGACGTCAAAGAGGGGCGCACGGGAACACCACGCGCCGCCACCTCGGGTCCAGATGAATGGGAGGCGACGGACGTCCCCAAGTCCGCCGCCCCTGGACCCAGTTAGGGGGGCCGGAAGAGGGCAGCGTATGCCCTCCTCCGACGCCCGGTGCGTCTGCTGCGGGCCGGGAGGGAGGTCGAGATCTCCCTCTCCCTTTCCGCAGCCTCCTTCTGCGCGATAACTGTTTCGCAGAAGGAGACCACCGCGTCCCAGGACTCCTCGCCGTCAACCATAGCACGGACTACGGCTGGCAGCGAGAGGTCACTGCCTACAACAGAAATGAGAGCACGACGCGGCTCCTCCCAAGCGGCACACTCTGCCAGCGTATGCCGCGCCGTGTTCTCCCGACAGTCGACGCAGTGGTGACACCGAGCGTCCGGCTCCCTGCCTATGCGACACAGAAACCTCCCAAAGCAGCCATGCCCCGAGAGGACCTGCGTCACACGAAATGACAGGGAGCCGTGCCTTCTCCCGAGCCACAGGTCGAGCACTGGCCGGATGGCCTCGATAGTGACGAGGCCGGCGGAAGGGCGCGAGAGCCTGTCCCGCCATTCCGCCACCAGGACCTCGCGCAGCTGCGACCGACGCAGCTCGATGTGTCGCTGCATCAGTCGCTCGCCGCGCGCCCGCGCGTCCTCACGCCACCGATGCAGTGACGCGAGGACTTTTGCCTCCAGGTCCCAGGGCGGAGATCGGGGCCCCATACAGGGCCATCGATCGCACGATCCCCACGTACAACCGCCTGCAGGCGGTGCTCGGGTCCCCCAGATTGGGAAGCAGCGTTGACAGTGCCCCAGCCGCGCCCAACAACTTGGGCGCCAGCCGCTGGAAGTGGGGGCCGAAATCCCAACGGCTGTCGAGCACCAATCCCAGGTACTTCATGGTGGACTCGACAGCGATACGGGCCCCCCCAACAACTATGTGCGATCCCGGCGGCGGCGCCCGTCGGGGGCCATGAAAGGCTATGGCCTCCGACTTGTTGAGGGCCACCTCCAGGCCGAGGCGCCGTATACGGCTCACCACCTGTGAGGCCGCGGCCGTCGCCAGCAACGCTGCCTCCCTGTACGAGCTCCCCCGGGCAGTGACCAGCGTGTCGTCAGCGTAACACGTCAGGTCCACTCCCGGAGGGAGCTCGCCCCTCAACACCCAGTCGTACCCGATGTTCCACAGGAGCGGGCCCACGACCGAACCCTGCGGAACACCGCACGACATGGGGTGCTGGTATCTGCCATCACGTCCCAGATAGGTGACATACCTCTCCGCCAAATAAGCCCCAATGACGCGGCGGAGGTAGGAAGGCACTCGATGATAGCGCAGTGCCTCCCGAATACAACTCCAGGGCAGGGTGTTGAAGGCGTTGGAGATGTCCAAGGACACCGCCAACATCACCCTACCCCGGGACACCGCTTCCTCCGCCAGGACTCTCACCCGCGATATCGCCGTGATAGTGGAGCGCCCATGCCGAAACCCGAACTGGCATTCGGCCAGGTCCGGCCCCTCTTCGCACAAGTGGCTGACGAGGCGGGCTGCGATTATCCGCTCAAATAGCTTTCCCACCTCGTCCAGCAGCACTATAGGCCGGTACGCGGACGGCGAGTCCGCAGGGCGCCCCGCTTTCCTGAGCAGGACCAGACGACCAGATTTCCACTGAACAGGAAACTGGCCCTGCTCCAGGCACGCTGAGTAGAGTCCTCTCAGTTGGGGCTCCAGCTCCTTCAGAGCGAGGGCCAACACGCAGCCGTGAATCCCATCGGGCCCCGGGGCAGTGTTCTTCGCCCGGAGCCGCATCACGGCCGCCCTCAACTCTGCTTCTGTCACCTCTGGGACGCTGGCGTTCTCTTCAGGCTCTGCGGCTGCGGGCAGAGCCATCGGCGGCGGAGTATGCTCCGCTCGTGCCGGGAAGAGGGCTGCGACCACGTCCTCTAGCAGCTCAGGTTGGAGACTCTCCGTAAGCGGAGGCGCCCAAGGTCCGAGTTTTCCTCGGACCGAGCGATAAGGGCGCCCCCACGGATCCCCGTTTAGAGTCTCCAACATCTCCTCCCTGGCACGCGTCTTCGCCTCGCCGATGGCCAGCCGCAGAGCCTCCTTAGCCGCGCGGTACACCTCATACAGCGCGGCTTCTTCGTCAGGGACCCGACGACGTCTTCTTCGGTATCGGGTGTACTGGCGCCTGACTCGTACGCACGAGACGCGCAACTGCGCGATCTCGGCGGACCACCAGTACACCTGGCGCCTTCTGGGTTGTGTGTGGACCCGGGGCATGGACGCGTCACTGATTTGCGTCATCGCCCCGTGGAACCACTGCGCCTCCACTTCGACGTCGACGGGTCCGGTCGTCGCCGACTCCCGGATCCAGGCCTGCACAATAGCGGCCTCCTCGAGTAGCTCCCTGTCGAGGCGCTTGCGCGCCCAGCGCGGACCGTCCGTTCGCGGGGCCGATGGACTGCGGCCGCCCGCGGTCTGGGGGGAGACGTCGAAACGGATGTATCGGTGATCCGATAACGTCTCCACCTCCACGGCGACACGCCAGTCGTGGACACGGCTAGCGACAGCAGGGCTAGCGAACGAGACGTCCACTATGGAACCGCCCCGCTGCCGCACGCACGTGTACTCCGAGCCTCGATTCAGAACGGTCAAGCCGGTCGTGACCGCCCACTCCTCCAGCGCCTCACCCTTGGCATCGGTGACCGGGGATCCCCACGCCGCAGATTTGGCGTTGAGATCCCCGAGCAACAGCACTGGGCGTGGGTGGTACCGGTTCACGACGGCACCCAACTCGACAAGGAAGCTCTCGAAGTCGGCGAGGCTCTTGTTGGGCGAGAAATACGCTCCAATAGTGCCGATTCCGTCCGCGAGGGCGGCCACCCAGCCGTGACCTCGGGACGGGTCGGCAAGAGCCCCGC
Source organism: Lacanobia wlatinum (assembly GCA_947578705.1). NCBI lineage: Eukaryota > Metazoa > Arthropoda > Insecta > Lepidoptera > Noctuidae > Lacanobia > Lacanobia wlatinum. The sequence continues at coordinate 30,838,424 of OX388025.1, read as the reverse complement.
CAATAATGGCCACCGAGTCGTCCAGGTCACCCACCCAGTTATCTCGGGGGGGGACGTAGTACGGTTCGGCGACCACAGCCACATGAATCGACCACTCTGCCATGCTCTGGAGTAAGAGATCCTGAGCCCTGGCAGAGTGGTTGATATTGCCCTGGAGGAAATGGAATTGTGCCATTACGCACAATCCATTCCCTCGGCGCCATTCTCAGGCCGGGAGTCGGCCGAAAAGCATCCAGGCTGCGGGGGGTGTATAGAGTCCCCGGCAGTCTTGGTTGCTCCCTTCTTTTTCTTCTTCTTGCCCGTCTTGGGTGCGGGCGCGCCACAGGCCTTTCCACCCACACTATGCTCCGCGGGCCTCCCTGCGGCTGTACAGAGGCTGCAGTTTGGCGTCGCGGAGCACTGGGCCACCTTGTGGCCGGGCTTACCGCAGCGATAACATTGTTCGCTGCGGTCAATTGCGGCGGTGCACCGAGCCCTGACGTGCCCAACATCAAGGCATCGGTAACACCGCATAGCCCTGGGTTGCAGCAGCTTCACCCGTGCTGCAACCCACCCCACCAGAAGACGCCCGCTGTCGGCGATTTTTTTCGCCGCCGCTACCGGGCACTTTATCCATATGATGCCGAGCCCGGCAGCGTCGGCGCGAATCTCGCCCGCCCGCACGTCGCCCGGCGGACATCCACCGCTTCGGGCGACTGCCGCCACGACCTCCTCCGGGGTCGTCGAGTCGTCCAAGCCATCGATGCGCAATTCAGCGGTCTTCATGGGCCTGGACACTCGAACGTCCTCCTCTTTGAGGGCCTCCTTCAATTTGGCGGCCAGGACGTCCGCCTTCTGACTGGCATCAGGGCCCGCCACCTCGAACAGCCGCGCCCCCGTAACCGCCGACTTCAACCTCAAGCCGGTCGGTGTTCCAAGGTCGGGGAACGCGACATTGGCCCTCATCTGCGCGAGGACCTCCTTGTAAGTAAGGCCCCTCTCGATGGCTCCGGGCTGCAGTGTGATTACCACAGCCGCGGAGCGTGGGGCCCTACCCTTCCGGGACCGCCGCTTTTTCTTTTTTGGCGCTGGCTCAGACTGAGCGGGTGCCAGCGATGCCTTCTTCTTCTTGCGGCCCTTTTTGACGACCGTCGTCCAAGCCTCTGAGGTGGAGCCGGACGCGGTCGCCGGGATCGCATTTGAGCTGGAAGAGGGTGCTGCCGCACCCACCGCGGGCTTCTTGGGCCCCTCCGCGGTCTTTTTGCCCCCCTTTCCAGCTTTAGCCGCTACGGTTGACGGCCCTGGCCTTGCGGCCTCCTCTGTCCTCCTTTTGTCTGCCGCTAGCGGTGGCCGTAGGTTCTGGGCCGGAAGAAGCCTCGTTTCTAAGGCTTCCAGGCGGGCATTCATCATGCTCCCACACTGCTGCATGCAGATGCGGACGATCTTTTCGATATCCGCATCGGGCGCGAGTGTAGGGGCAGGGGCCGACGGCGGGTCCGTAACCACCGGGGAGCCGGCAGCTGCGAGAGCCCCATCTTTCCGCAGCCGGGCTTCCCTTTGTGCGGCAACCTCCCTTTTGAGGTCCTCCAGCTCAGCTCGGAGACGGCCGTTCTCCTCCCACAGCTTCGCCGTCTCCTCAGAGCTTGTTCGATCAAGGAGTACCTCAACCGCCTCCTTGATACCCTCAGCCGCCTCTTTAAGGGCGCGCGTGAACGTGCCCTTCAAGCTGCCAGATTTTGTGGCAACTTTCAGGACAACGTCCACGCCGTCCAGAACTTGGCGACTGAGTGCCACCGCCGTTAGGTCCTCCCCGGAAGCCGCCTGGGCGGCCCGCCGCTCTCGAGCCTGACGAGCCATCTCGCCGACCTCGTCAGCCGCGACCGCTTTCCGCTGCGCTCGCTTTGCAGCGTTTGCCTCCGCTTTATTGCTTTCCAGCAATAGCGGAGACGGGGACGCAGCGGAATCTCCGCTCAGATCAGCGAGCGTGGTCTCGTCGCTCTCTACCTCGGGTGGCCGATTCAGGCGGACCGCTGGAATCGGCGTAGCAGGCCGAAGGAATCGACCCCTTTGGTCGCGCTGCGCCATAGCTGCGCGACCACCTCTCCGAGCTGTCGACACCTTTGCAGCCGACACATCCTCCTCGCTTGATGAGGGATTTACGGCCTCACCGCGCGAACGCTTGCCCCAAAACTTAGAGGGGGCGCGTGAGCCTCCTCGGCTCTCGTTGCCGCTTCCGGCAGACGGCTCTCCTTCCTTCGTCTTCTCCGCCAAAACTGGCCCATCGTCTTTTTTTTGGTGGTGTTGGTTTGACTTTTCCATAAAGTTCCCACGAGTAGATATAGGTACTACATGTCCACCGGGCAGAGCCTAGGTACCCGGTAAGCCTATATACTGTAGGGGGTCGGCAGGTACCCTACAGGGGAAGCGCTAACGACTGGTAACCCCACCAGCCATTCATCCTCTCGCCGCGCTTCAAAACTTAGGATTGGGGGTTTTTTATCTTAGAGGTGTCCTTCCTCTGGGCCGGGCGGTTAAGCCAAGCCCCCGACGGCGGCATTATACATGCCTCCGTCCGCTATCCGGTCAACCCGACTCAGCGGACCCGCCGGAAACTCTCTCGTCAGGATTGCTCCGTGAGGAGAGAGCGACTGCCGCGTTGGTGCGCCTGCACCGCAGCGGCATTGGTCGCATCCTTTGCCAATCGACAGCTGTCGATCGGACAGGAGCGACCCCATCTCCGACGTTCCTTCACAGTGCCCTCTGTGAGTCAGAGGGACATTAGGAGGAACCGTCGTGGAGCAGGATGCTCCCCCTCCCGCAGAAATTCGCCACAGGCAATAACCCCCCCACATGGAGAGACTATTGCCCGTGCCCAGAGTGCACCGGCCCGAAAACTGCTCTTTCCCCCGAACGTATTCCTAAGGAACCAGCAGCCGTCAGGCACACGTGGAGGTTTTCTGCACGCACCCCCACGTAGTCTTGCCTGCCCCAACCCCTAGAGTGTAATTTAAGCACGCGTAGGTGCGGTGGGGCGAGGCGGCCCGCAAGCTGAGAAGCAGGTGTTTTAAGTCTCGCCGCCGCGGCGATATAGTCAATCATGGGGAAAATTAGGGACTGTACAAGCATGGCCTTTATGTGAGCTGGGAGAAGATTTTTCAGTCGATACAGGGACCGCAACGTTCCGGTAACTTTCCGACTGACTCTCGTGACCTGCTTTCGCCAGTCAAGACAAGTGTCGACATGCAGACCAAGATCCTTTACCTCGGAGCCAAACGGAATGACGGTGTTGTCAAAGATTGTAGGTGGTAAAGTTAAGCCATTAAGCTTTCTCAAGCTATAGGAACTCCCAGCTATGATAGCCTGACACTTGAGAGGGTTAACTGCCACCCCAAATCGGTCCGACCAACTTTTAATCAGTCTCAAATCCCGGTTGAGCTCCTCGATCGCATCCGATAAATTGTCAACACCTGCCTGGCAATAGAGCTGAAGATCGTCAGCATAGAGATGATACGCACACTGAAGCTCGGTAGTTATAAAATTAATAAAAATAGAGAACAAAAGAGGAGATAAAATACCGCCTTGAGGGACGCCAGCTGCAAGATCACACCACCCGGACGAATATTCTCCAGCTCGAACAGACTGCTGACGCCCCTGAAGATAAGAGGAAAACCATACCAGCACCTCGGGAGGGACCATAAGATAAGAAAGGATAGCCAAAAGGACTTCGTGACTTTGTATCGTGGTGTTATTAATATTAGAATATTCGACAACAGGCGTGTGCATTTGCTAAGCTTAACTTGAGTTGCCTAATAATAAATCTTTACGGGCCTAGAGCCAGGGTCACGTCATACCACCCTCAAGCAGCTGGCAAAGTCCCATGATAGAGAAGTCGCGAAAAGAGTTGAATTAGATTGGTTAATCGGGTGTCTAACTGTGTCCTAAAAACTTAAAAGTAGTTTCTTAACTTTGTAGTTTGAAGAATAGCACCATTCTTATAGTGCAATATAATATCAACACATTAAAGTTCAATATGCAAACATAGTATGGTCTTCTTTATGGCCCGATGCCATAAAGAAGGCTGTTAGAGGCAGCACGCACAGCATGCACTTGGCAGAAGACCGCATGTATTCACGTCGTATGCGCGATCCTCAGCAGTGAAGGAACGACGCAGAAGAAGAAAAATGCGAACGTGTTATAAGAAGGCCACTCAAATGCGCATAATTTTACGAATAGTGTTAAAAATTTCTGACGGCACACACCACAGTCAAGAAAATGGTTAGGTTATTTTAGAAGATAGCCTGTGTTGTTCCGTTGCTTCAGCATTAATTTATTTCGTCTGTGTTCGAGGAACCCACCGACCAAGCAGACCATCAATACGGATAATATTGACAATTTTTTTTGGGAAAAGTATGGAAAATATGTCCATGAAAACGTCCATGGAATTTTTTTTATTAATATCATCCGTTTAAGTTTTATGATTTCTATTCCAAATACCCAGTGAGCCCATGATACGTCATGATCATTTCAGGGCCAGAAATTAACCGTTACGGGCACAGGATCTACAGTAGAGGGTTCACCCTCCAGTGGATCATAGAGAAATGTAGATCCCCAGGCAATGACGCCAAAACGGACTCGCGAAGAGCGTTTCCGAGATGGTAGTGCTGGACCCGTACCCACTTCTCCTCCTGCCTTTCTCACAATTTCGTAGATGAATTTACCAGAGATCAACTGAACTTCATGATAACAAATGGTCACGGGCTACAAATTGCAGTTAGTCAAAAATGGCATTGTCAAGCCTATACATGCGACTAACTAAACGACTTCTCAGCCTAAGTAGAAATGCCCTCCGAAAAATAATAGACATTTATTTTAAGGGTGGGAAATCATCAAATGACTCCTACCGCTCTGGGTGAAGCAGAAGGGAGTGTCAGACTCTTACTGACTAAAACCCATCCGTGTTCCTACCAATGCCCATTGTGTACCAGGGCCGCGGCGACTCTTTCGAACAGATTCCGCAACACCGGCAGGCGCTGGCTAGGGCCCCGTCTTTTACAGGCATAATTACGGGTCATTGATTCCTAAAAAACTTTTTTTCAACAATAGGCGCCATGAACAGCCCAATGTGCAGAAGTTGTTTCGTCACTGAGAAATCAGTCTCGCCGACTTCATCCTGGAAATGAAGCCTTTGCTTCCCGACGTGAACAAATCCTCGGAACGGTGAAATCACTCTGCGAAACCTATGACGCACCCAGGAGGTTTTTGTGCATTTGGGCGGAGCAAGGCCGGCTAAGCCAGGACTCTTACGCACATCGGAACGGATGAGAGTCTAAGTGCGGATAACGGAGTCTTAACTCTAGTTTACTCCATCCGTTGCGGGGATAGATTTCTCTTCTGGTTGGTTTTCCCATCTTCAACTTTATGTAGCTCTATCGCGTGTTAACAACCCTAGCAACATTCTTCAACATCATGTATAGAAAAGCGTTATCGATAAAACTTTTCTCATTACGAACAATTACTAAGCTATTCGGCGTTTTGAATAGAAGCGATGATACAGCCAACGCCTTGCATAACAGTCTTCCGAATTCCTAATTCTAAGAATAGACAAGCAATGCTAGATGTTGACTGTTCGTATATCTCATCATAGCGACATCGTTTTACTATCCGACATAAACGCGAACGAAGTCGCGGGCAACAGATAGTAATTTATAAAATGAAATTGGTATCCTGGTGTCCTGAAACACAACCCTCGAGCCTGGCTTAGGCAACAGTCTCCCTCATGAAAATACTTACCTGAATTATGTATGTAATCAGACCTATGTAAAATAATTAATGTAAATTGTGGTGACAAATAAAGTTTATGCTATATTAAAAGAAAAAATGTGACTTTCTTTGGAATCTATGCTACTACTAATTGACCCGATAAACTTTGCTTTACCATATAAATAAAAAAGGCGGAGATGTGAGCTTTGCCTCGCAAGCTGACGATGGCGCACAGTGTAGTCAGCGCACATCTCTGCTTCAATCTAGCCAGTACGCATCTCCGCACAGTTTCGGTTAATACACCCTAGCTGTAAAACATCTCTTCTCATCTCCGCTTCCGACTTCTCCGCACATCTCCACTTTGGTGGAGTCTGGGCCTAAGAGTGCCTGTACATTACAACGTAGCGAGGCAGTGGAGCGGAGTAAAACTTGGGTAGATAATGCTATCCGTCAGTTGGTAGGATGGTCTGAGCAAGTGAAAGAAGCTACGTCCTCAAGCAAATTCCAGCCGCTTGTGATGGCAACTTTGGACCGGGATCGATGGAGACAGATTGTCCACTTATAGGGACCCAGTGACCACGATCCTCAGTAACTTCATTACTACTGAACTACTGAATGAGAAGGATAAAATGATAGCTTTGTTTATCTTTAGTAACTGGAAGAAAAGATAGATTGGTTATTGAAAACGGCCGTTAGTGTATTGCTACGTTTATGTTTTGCAGTCGGGTTTTTTTGATTTTTTAAATTATATTAAACTTCTTGGCTTTCCTCTCCCTCTCCATCCATCCACATATGATCTACACTCATCTAAATGGCACTACATCCTACATCGTATACCAAAATATCATATCGGTAAAATGACTCACCAATATATTCACTCAATTCTCTTTTCTGCTTCATCATCAGGCCCTGATCACAATCTATTTCTAACCTACTCTTTGCGACCATTTAAATGAATACGAAAACGGAAGGTCTGCTGTAAGTAGGAGAGAAGTTGGGTATCCTGCAAATTTATTTATTAATTTTTAGGGATAACAACAGCTCTGTTTCAGGACACGCTTCAGCATCAGGTTAAGGTTACTCTGATCTAAATATAATCTGTTCATTGAAACCATTCCAGTGAGTTCAAACACGATACCGCTGCTGTAACTTTGTGAGGAGTTGAGTATTCTGCAGACCTCAGGTTACGCTACAGCATCAGGTCAATATATCCATGTTCTTCAACTAGAAAAGAGCTAATGATCTTCAAACGGCTCAACCGATTTTGATAAAACTTATCTAAGAACAACCGTAAGGAAGGCTTTCAAATGAAAACAAACCACGTCGAAATCGGTCCATCCGTTTGAGAGCTACGATGCCACAGACAGACACACGCACACACACACACACACACACAGACAGACAGACACACAAACATCGACGTCAAACTTATAACACTCCTCATTATCGGTCGGGGGTTAAAAATGAGATTCGTTCGGAACCCTTTCCGCAATTGCCGGTTTCTTTCATATCACACCTCACATAATCTAACCATCTACTCTGGCCTCCTCCCTCTCCTTCCATCCACTTTCAAACTTCCTCTAATATGCTAACTTCTCACTTCCTCCATTCGCGTCAGTCCATCTCAACATTCTCATCTCAGCTATTACGTGCAATCTTTTTTATCCGTATTTTTCACAGTTCATACTGTACACGTCCTATCGCGGATTTTTAGATTTCGCATGTGTATCTATCTAGTAAAATTTAATAGCTCTTTTCTCTAACTCTCATGTTCAGCTGTAGAGTCATTACCATTCGCAAACTGTCAAAAACGTATGAAAATTAAGGCTTTTTTGACAGTTTGCGACTGACATGCGAATGCGAACGTTGTTCGAAAATTAATAGAATTGGCCCTCCTTTTATGTCTCCCAAAAGCATCACCATGGCGACCAATTTTTAAGTTTGTTACCTATTAGTCTGTCGCTTTCTATAAAATTAAATAAATAAATCTAACTCAAAAGTGCATTAGATTTAATTATTCACAAAACGATAAGCACTTGACAGAATGCGCAACATTGTTCGACGGCAGCACAGCTGCACGACAAGCTGGCGCGAGGCGAGTGGCGACAGACAGGACTCAGCGGGACCGTGCTCGCTCTAATAGCGCACGAATTGACTGCTTCAATTCCCAAATTATATAACGTGCGCGCAAACTTAGCACCGGTGGCGGCAGCGTCGGACTATTAAACTTTCTCTATTAGCCCGTACCTGTGCTGTGTAGCGGCAGCGGCCGGGCGGCGCGGCGGCGGCCCAGCGCACCTGGGTACTGTCACCAGCCAAACCCCCCCCTCTCTTGCCCCGCTCGCTAAACAACGAAATTGAATATAAGAGCTTACGCTGCTCATGTGATTTGCACAACTCGTTTATAATGCGGGTGTGTGTGTTTGCTGCATGGTTGTAATGCGAGAGCGGCGGACCGCGGCGGCGCGGCGGCGCGGCGCGGTTGCGGTCGAGCGCTACACTACGCCATTGTTTTATTATTTTCACGGTTATTCATATTTCATGAATATCGCGAAAACTTATGTAGATCCACACGAGGCACAGTTCACGTCGGCCTTGTCCACGTACTCGTAGATACACTGTAAGCTGTATGTTCTGTGTATATTTGTCGATTGAACGGTGTTTTTATAAATAAAAAAGCGATAAATAGAAAAGCGATAGATTCACACGTGACAGGAGACCAGAAATATGTTAAAGAAGTATTTCTTTGGCCGAAATTATGAGTGCTAAAGATTCACAAGTACCAGGAGACCATAAACATGTCAAAATAATCCGGCGCTGGAATTGTGACCGGTTAAAATTCAAAAATACCAGAAGACTAGAAACATGTCGAAGTATTTTCGGGGCTAGGATTGTGAATGCTAAAGATTCAAAACTACTAGGAGGCCAGAAATATGTCGAAATATTTCCGCGCTAGAAATGTGAGCGAGCAGTAGTAAGCATTCAAAAGTACCAAAACAACAGAAAAATGTGGAAGTTTTTTTGGGCAGGAATAGGGAATATGCATGCGATTTTTTTATTTGTAAAATGAAATACATATTAGCTCTAATAAACAATTTTATTATGAAATTATTTCTTAAATACCTTCATCAGCGATGAAGTTATAAAGCTTAAAAGATAACAATTAGAAAGAGAAGTCCGATATGAATTGTGACGTCAAAGTTCTTGGCGCCTATACAGCTGCCATAGAAAACAGCGTTTTTGCGAGAGGGACAGATATATTTGTTTAAAATAATTAAATCTAGTTTGTTTTTTGAGTAATTTTGATTCTATTTTCACTGTTAGTATTATATTTGTATATATTTTTGGATAAACTGTATAGATAATAAATATTTTTTTCGTGCATATTCCCCCTATTATGAACGCTAAAGATTCTTTATGTACCAGAAAACCAGAAACATGTCGAAGTACCAGGGTTGGAGTTGTGAGCAGTTAGGATTCAAAAGCACCAGGAGATCAGATACATTTAGAAGTATTTTCGGGGCTAGAATAATGAGCGGTATAGATTCACAAGTACCGGGAGAACAGATCGAAGTTAAAGAATTTATTTAAATTAAAATAATAACTAGGTACAGCATTAAAGTACTAAATATATACACTTAAAATAAAATATCCTAACTAAGATAAGGCGTCAAAAAATTCGTCCGCATCGCTGTCCACCGGAAGTGAGCCCAAAAGACTGGCGGCATTGCCACGTTGTATGGCAATGCTTATCCTCTGTCCGAGGTAAAAGCCAGCCCTTGGGTCACGCGAAGTGTCAACTAAGCGTTTAGATAGATCTTTAAATAAGGCATGAGCACTCGGACCCCACGGTCCAAGAGTTTCAACCCCAAACGGCTCAAAAATATAATTGCCAACAAGGTTATTATATTTCCGCCGCTTGAGGTTCTCAGCAGCCGCAGCGGCAGTACCAGCACAGCACGACGAGCTAGGAAGATGGGATGGCGCAAGAGTATCGACACAAGTAGCGTCCCACACTAAAGGCCTACCCATCTTCCATGGAAACAAAGACATACATACCGTCCGGTCGCTTGCCGTCGTCGCCTGCCAGGCCATTGGGTTCTAGTACGGCTGGAACGTCGACGGCGACAAGAGCGCGTCGGATAATGTCGTTGATGTTTGCGTGCCGTGCAAAGCGACCCGCACTTCGACTGCATGAGAGACCGTGGTGCCCGAGACTGTTGACAGCTTCGCCACAGTGACAACGATGAGGAGCACAACACGATGCGCCTAAGCGAAGGGAAGCAGCGAGGCGGAAAGTTGTATCGTCGAACAAGGTGCCTAAGTTCGACGACGGTAGTGCGTGAAGCCAGAGGCCCGACTCCCACTCACCCACAGCCAGCAGGCGCGCACGCTCCGCAGTAGAAGTAGAAGTGGCTATAAGGTTCCTCTGAACTTCTCTGTAGAGCGGCTCATCCCACCGTCTCTGGTATGATGGGTTGTCGGGTAAATTTTCATTCGGGGAAGCGAGTCTCCAGGCAGTTATAGCCTCGGTGAAGCACGGCACATCAAAATCAATCAGTGTGGAAGCTAGGATATTCCTGATTAATTTATCAGTGCCATGAACCGAAGATATAAAAGCCGGTAAACTAATACTGGTAATTTTGCGGACGCCGAGGCCTCCCATACGAATGGGAAGAGTAGCTTGAGCCCAAGCTCGGTCGTCCATGGCCACATTTAAAATTGAAGATAGTGTATGCTTGATAATTTGGTCCATTTTTTCTAAAAGGTGAGGGTGCTTCCACATATGGGAAGCACGAAGGAAATATGTCAATTTAGGACCGAAACAGCAGTAACGAATTATGGTGATAGCCGAATGCATGTTAATTTTTAACAGTCTTTCCGAAACGTCTTTGAAATTTTGAATTTTTTCTTCGACAAAATTGGGAAAGGAATTGTCAAAGATTGGTGACCCAAGGAGGTGAAGAGAGCTTTTGTCCATAATTTTGATTCCAGGGGCTATTGCGTCGAATTTTGAAAGTGTGAATTGTCGGTCAGTACTGTCAGACAAAAATAATTCGCATTTGGAAAAGTTCAGATCAAGTCCAATGGAATGAAGTCGATTTTTTAAAAATTGCAGATCATTTAATACCAAATTTACATCGCCTCCAGGGGTACCGTCATCGAGATACCAAACATTAAATTTAGAATTTAGCTGTCGAATAATAGGGTGAATAGCTAAACTAAAGATCACTGGCCCGAGGGGATCACCTTGTTGACAGCCAACAGCGGATTCCAAAAGGTTGTCCCGATAAAGTAATTTAGATGGTTGTCTATAACATTGCCAGAGAAAACTGAAAATTTGAGGAATTTCTTTCTTAGATACTGCCAACAAGGTGTCCCTCTTTACCGAATTAAATGCATTTTTGATGTCAACCTTCAGGATGACCTCTCCTTTGCCAGAATTTGCGTAGGTCGACAGTGCGTGTACGGCAGCCTCACAACCCCCTTTGAAGTTAAAGTATTTTTGGGCTAAAATATTTTCTGTTTTTTTTTTTAAACAGTCGATCAGATCAGAAAATATTTTTGTCGCTGCTTTTTCCGGGCCGGAATTGAAAGTGCTATAGATTCACAAGTTACAGGATACTAGAAACGTGTCAAAGTATTTTTTGGCTGGAATTGTGAGCTCTAAAGATTCACAATTACCAGGAGATCAGAAAGTTTTCGAAATATTTCCGGTGCTGAAATCGTGAGCGGTTAGGATACTTAAGATTCAGGAGAACAGAAAAATGGCGAAGTATTTTCCGGGCTGGAATTATGAGCGCTAAAGATTCAGTATGTACCAGGAGATCAGAAATATGTCGAAGTTTTTTCGGGGCTAAGATTGTAAATGCTAATGATTCATAAGTACCAAGAAACCAAAAACATGTCGAAATATTTCAGGCGCAAGAATTATGAGCGGTAAGGATTCAAAAATACCAGAAAAACAGTAAAATGTGTGTCCTCTAAAGTCTACGCAGACGAAAGTCGCGGGCGAAGTGCTAGTTTATAATATTAGTAAGATTAATTAACGGCACATGTGTGATACTATGTTTGTATCTTAAAATTAACTTTTGGGTGTGTCTTTGACTTGAATGTGTCCTGGCGGTTGGGAGTGTCATGCTCACTCAAAAGTCTGGCTGATGGCGTCGCATGTGCTTCATCATTTGGTTCCGTCAGCTGGGACTAGTCATCTCTCAACTGCCACGGTTTATTTTAATTATTTGTTCTTGGAATAGCTTCTTTTTTACTCCGGACTTTTATCCTCGTCTTGTCGTTTTTCTACATCGTTCTCACATATTATTATATGAATATTTTTAACGAGAATAATGTAACCACAACATTGTAACACTTTATTGATTTAAAAGTGTCCGTGGAGTTACTTGCACGTTCTTCTCCATAAAGATCTACGCTTTGGAACGTGCAAAAAACTTCATCTTTTTGACTGACCGAACTTGGCAATTCAAAAGTGCCTGTTAATGGTTTAATTGAAATAAATGCTTTGAGTTTTTGTTGCGGTGACCAGGAGACAACAGCGCTGTTTAATTCCCTCGTGGAGTCGACCGACGTAGCCCAGCAACGGTACCCAACAGCGAAGCTCATTTTCCTGAGGGACTTTAATCCTGGGGGATTTTAAACGCCCACCATAAAGAGTGGTTGTTCCCGTACCAGAAAACTGACCATGCAGGCGCGCAAGTTTGCTTTAACGCTAGATCTAACCCAGCTGGTGAATGTGGCAATGCTTGGTTCTTCTGCTGACAACTGATTCGGGCAGTCATTCAGTATCGGTCTCAGCCCCGCTGGGAACGTCTGACCACTGCCTGGTGAAAACCGTATTGACCTGTTCTCCTCCAGATAAGAGTCCTAGAGGCACGAGACGAGTATGGCGATACGAGTCAGCAGATTGGGATGAGATACGGCGCTTTTTTGCAACTTATCCATGGTGGCAAGTGTGCTGTGCTGACATGATTGCGGACGTGATTCGGCAGGGGATGGAGTATTTTATTCCATTCTCCGATATCCCGCTCGGTCACAAATCCCGGCCTTGGTATAATGCAGAATGCGCCCACGCTGAGGCCCGTAAAGAGTCTGCATACCAAGCGTGGATCAAGCCTCGCGACCGAAAGGTTAAAGCACGTAGGGTTCGCGCGAGGAAAAGAGCCTTTAATTCTGCCGCTAAGTTCTGCAAGCGGGTTTTACGTAGGGCACGTTTTGACCATGTCGGACGTATCAGGGCCAAACTAGCATTGCACCCTCCAGGTAGTAAGCAGTTTTGGTCCCTGTCGAAAGCGGTTGAAACGAATTTCTGTCGACCCACTTTGCCTCCAATGTTGAAACCTGATAGCTCGCTGGCTCACTCTGCAAGTGAGAAAGCAAATTTATTTGCAACTCTCTTTGCAAGCAATTCGCGTCTGGACGCTGGCTCCAAGCAACCACCAACTTTACCTAGTTGTGACTCTTCGATGCCGGAGATCACAGTTCACATTAAAGAGGTCCGAAGAGTATTGTGCAGTCTAGACGTGAATAAGGCCAGCGGGCCTGACGGCATTCCAGCGAGAGTGTTGAGGCAATGTGCACCTGGACTGTCTCCTGTGTTGGCACGCCTGTACCGCCTCTCTCTTGAAAAAAGAACGGTGCCGAAATCATGGAAGCTTGCGAATGTGCAACCGGTGCCCAAAAAAGGAGACCGTGCTGACCCTGCACATTACCGTCCGATCGCCATTACCTCCATCCTATGCAAGGTTATGGAAAGGGTTCTTAACAGTAAGCTGCTGAACTGCCTTGAAGACAATGATCTCCTCAGTGACCGTCAATATGGCTTTCGCCGGGGACGGTCAACTGGCGATCTTCTTGTGTATGTCACGCACTGCTGGGGCGAGGCCATCGAGAGTCACGGCAAAGCACTTGCCGTGTCGCTCGACATCTCGAAGGCCTTTGACAGGGTTTGGCACGCAGGTCTACTCAGCAAGCTTGCTGCTTATGGCATCCCAGCTGGTTTTTGTAGTTGGATATCAGACTTCCTGAGTGAACGGTCGATCCGGCTAATCGTTGACGGCTGCTCCTCTGACCTCATCGCTATTGATGCCGGAGTTCCTCAGGGGTCTGTTCTCTCTGCAACTCTTTTCCTGCTGCACATCAATGACCTACTTCAGCTTGGTCTTGTTGGGTACGCAGATGACAGTACGGTTTCAGAGAGATACTTGTCCAGCGCAACAACCAGCGGAGATGAAGTTCGTTCCTTGAGAGAGGCCATGGTAGAGCGGACAAATTTGACCTTAAGCCTTGTCTCCCAGTGGGGTGATGACAATGTGGTCACTTTTAACGCCACCAAAACATAGGCTTGTCATTTTACCGCAAAAAGGATTCGTTTTGACCAAACTCCTAATTTTTGGGGTGCATCTGTTCCTGTGACTCTGATCGGCTCGAGCTCCTAGGCATGGAGTTGACATCCAGTCTCATCTTCGGCGCCACCATCGAGTACAAAGCCCAAACCGCAGCCAAAAAGCTGGGCATCCTTAATAGGGTGAAGCGATACTTCAGGCCTGGACAGCTTTTAACCCTATATAAAGCGCAAGTCCGATCCTGCATGGACTATTGTAGCCACCTTTGGGATGGCTCAGCTAAGTATCAGCTTGCCGCACTTGACTCGGTGGAACGCAGAGCTAAGAGGCTCATCGGTGACGTAAAACTGGTGGATGCCAAGCTACATAGCTTGGCTCATCGCCGTAAGGTTGCCTACTTGTCGGTCTTCTACAGATTGTACTTCGGTGAGTGTGCCCAAGAACTCCACGACCTCATCCCACCAGCCCCCTTCTACCATCGGACATCCAGACGCACTGCATCTTACCATACCTACCTTGTTGCTATTCCACCAATTCGCACTAAGCGTTTCCAAACGTCTTTTATAATGCGCACAGCAAAAGAGTGGAACTCTCTGCCTACGTCTGTGTTTCCAAACGCTTACAACCCTAATCTCTTCAAAGTTAGAGTGAACAGGCTCCTTCTGGGTAAGCTCGCTCCATCGTAGACTTTGTCTCTGTCATCTTTGACCTAGACTAGAGTCAAGAGCAAACCCATCACAAATAAAAAATAAAATAAAAAAGTTTTAATAATCTATATTCACAGATAAATGAGTGCTAACTGTAGTAAGTGCACACAACAGTACAAGCATTTGGGGCCGAATTAGCATAACCTGTATTTCAGCCCTCAACGCCGGTTCCCTTGAGTTACATATTGATTCAGAGTATTTATTTTTATTAACCCCCGACCAAAAAAGAGGGGTGCTATGTGTGTGTGTGCCTGTCTGTGGTTTTTTTTTATTTCAAATAAGTTTTATCAAAATCGGTTGAGCCGTTTGAAGATCATGAGCTCTTTTCTAGTTGATGAAGGCATTTAACCAGCTTTTACGGGTCTGATCGATGCGAAATATGGTATTCTGTGTCTTCAATGACATTGCAAGAACATGGTTATATTGACCTGATGCTGTAGCATAACCTGAGGTCTGCAGAATACCCAACTCCTCACTAAGTTACAGCAGAGGTATCGTGTTTGAACTCGCTGGAATGGTTTCGATGAACAAATTATATTTAAATCAGTAACCTTAACCTGATGCTGAAGCATGTCCTGAAATCTGCAGGATACCCAACTCCTCACTTACTTACAGAAGACCTTCCGTTTTCGTATTCATTTAAATGGTCGCAATGAATAGGTTATAAATAGATTGTGATCAGGGTCTGATGATGAAGCAGAAAAGAGAAGTGAGTGAATATATTGGTGAGAGATGCTAAGCTACTTTAACTCGCTCTACCGATATCATATTTTGGTATACGATGTAGGATGTAGTGCCGTATAGGTGAGTGTAAATCATATGTGGATGGATAGAGAGGGAGAGGAAGGCCAAAAAAAGATGTATGGATTGTGTGAGGCGCAATATGAAAGAAAAGGGAGTTAATGAAAGCGTGACGGCCGATAGGACAGAATGGAAGTAAAAATGTGTTGCGCCGACCCCAAGTGACATGGAGTAAGGGCAGGAAGATGATGAGATCATAGGTTTTCTAGAAGTACCTATTATGTGAGTTAAGTTTAAAAAGCATGAAATGAAACTTAAATTTAAAATTTAAAAAACCCCTACAAAAAAAACAACCGTCTTCGCCTCGGGAGACCGCAATTTTTTGTACTTGTTAAGTACCTCTATATTATTATTTATTATTATTTTGCGGTCCTCCGACGCGTTGACGCTGATCCCAAAGAATCGTACCTATATTAAATTAAAAGGGTCAATACATTTTTGTCAGGGGGTTTTTTAAATTTTAAATTTATGTTTTTTAAACATAGGTTACAGTTACACAGGTGTGTGAGAGTTGGGTATAAGTATTTTAATTAGGTATTTTAATGTTTCCATGTTAGAATGTACGTGCCTAATAAAAGACAAAGACACAACAAAAAATACGAAAAATATTACAAGTTAGATGACATAAATAACATGGTAGGTGTGTGAGCAGTCCTCTCTCTGTGTGGATGATGGTGTGTGCATGAGTGGGTGTGAAAGGGTGTGTGAGCAGTCCCCTCCCTGTGTGGATGATGGTGTGTGCATGAGTGGGTGTGAGAGGGTGTGTGGGCAGTCCTCTCTCTGTGTGGATGGTGGTGTGTGCATGAGTGGGTGGGAGAGGGTGTGTGAGCAGTCCTGTCTCTGTGTGGATGATGGTGTGTGCATGATTGGATGTGAGAGGGTGTGTGAGCAGTCCTCTCTCTGTGTGGATGATGGTGTATGCATGAGTGAATGGGAGAGGGTGTGTGAGTAGTCCTCTCTCTATGTGGATGACCTTGTGTATATGAGTGGGTGTAAGAGAGTACGTAAGCAGTCCTCTCTCCCTGTGGATGATGGTGTGTGCATGAGTGGGTGTGAGAGAGTGTGTGAGCAGTTCTCTTTCTGTGTGGATGGTGGTGTGTGCATGAGTGGGTGTGGAGGGTATGTGAGCAGTTCTCTCTCTCTGTGGATGATGGCGTGTGCATGAGTTGGTGTGAGAGGGTGTGTGCGCAGTCTTCTCTCTCTGTAGATGATGGTGTGTACATGAATGGGTGAGAGAGGGTGTGTGGGTTTACGGGAAACTGGGACTTATGGTTATATTTTTAAGTTTTACAATGAATAAATTTGAATTTTATTTATTAGGAATAACAAACAATTACATAATATAAAATACTTGCGTTAAAATATAAAATTAACAATTATGTAATCAACAGTGTTATTCATGGAAAACAGGAAGTATATTAATTACGCGCTTCAAGATAGCTTAAAAGTTACAGTAAATTAATTTAAAAAATTAAGTGATTAAGATGAGAAAAGTTACATTAAGTTAAAACCAAATAAATTTCAATCAAATAAATTACAATCATAAAATCACAAAAAATACAATAACTTCATATAAATAAAATCATATAAATCAGTTGAATTGTAATAATATAAACAAATCATAAAATCAAACATCCATAAAAACAACAATAAAATCAAATAACAGAAACATTAAAAAAAAAACAGCAATCGAATCAATAATCTTTATTGTGGCTCATAGGTACATAATACAGGTCTGAGACAATTATTTCGATCAGCTATGTCCCGCCCTTAGGGCATACAATAGTCACACATTAAATTTACATTATTGTTACAAACTGTTAATATTTCATATAAAATACAAAAAAAAAAAACATAAAAAGAGACGGAACGAATTAGGTAGGTTCACACAGTGGGCCATTGAACGCATCATGACTAAACTGTATTGGATCAAATTAAAACAACAATAAAAAACAAACAAAAGAAACAAAAATAAAATGAAATAAAAATGAAATAAACAACAATAACAAAAATAATAGTTATCATGACACACAGGGAACTACTGAGCAGAGTATTCCGAAATCGTCCGGCAGTAGTACAAAATAAATCAGTACCGAGAAAATACTTACGTGTAAATACTACTCGCATACGTGCTCTTCTGAGAACTTAATACAGGGGTAGTTGTAACAGTTGCACAAATAAAAATTTGCTCCTGTTTTAAAATTCAATATAATATAATAAAATCATTATTTACGAATATTTATGCTATATTATAAAAGTTAACAGTTTCTACCTGCTGGTGTAGCGTTATCTTTTCACAATTTTCCCACTATAAAGAGCTACAATCACCTTCACATCTTCACAATGGATTCACTAGCAAGCACTCTGAGTGAGCTTAAGGATTTGTTCCAAACAAGGATGACTGTCTTTGAGGAAGAGCTAAATAAGACTCCTCAAACACCCATCACAGCTGCCAGCCTCGCTATGGAGTTCACAATGTTCCGAACATTCATCACTGAGGCTCTCAACAGTCTTCAACAACAAGTGGGTTTGCTGGCACGAAGTGTGGACCAAATCGAGATGCGCAGCCGAAGGAAGATCCTGCTGTTGCATGGAGTTGCTGAAGAGCAGAAGGAGGATACTGCCAGGGTGATTGCTGAAGTGGTCCGTGACAAACTACAGCTGAGCGACTTCACTGTTGCTGAAATCAACCGATGTCACAGGATGGGGCGAGCGGTGCCTAGTAAAACCAGGCCTATCCTTTTCAAGGTAGCCAGTCTTGCGGTGAGGGATAAGCTTTGGTACTCCAAAACTAAATTAAGGGCTTCAGGCGTCACCATGTCCGAGTTCCTCACAAAGGGGCGGCACGACGTGTTTCTGGCTGCGAGGGAAAGATGCGGCGTCACGAGAAGCTGGACTAAGGCGGGCTGCGTATACATTCTTGGTCCTGATGATACGCGACGCAGAGTCGAAACCCTCGCCGAGTTGGACAAGTTAGCGCCTGTTCCTCTGACACTGAGTGAGCCCCTGCAATGCGATCCAAAAACGGCTGTGCCGGCGACCGCAGCGACTGCGAAGACTACTAGGCTTAAGCGTACTGCAGCCTTAAAGAGGTGATCTTGTAATGTTTACTCAAAGTCCGGGTAACATTGTGTTTCATTTGTATTACCTTCATATTTTTATTTACATTGCAATAAGTTTTTGACATAATCTATTCTATTCTATTTTTTTTAAATGGCAACAGAGCCGATGACGACTATTCTGCCAATGTCCAAAGTGATTGGAGAAGCAAGTGTGCAAGTTTTACTGCTGGAGGGAACTACGATTCCTGCAGAAACGATTTAGATTCGTCAATCGATACAGTTGATTACTTGCTGTGTTAGTACAGGACTGAAACAAACAAAGAATAAAAATACATATATATTATTATATTTATTAAAACACATATATAAACACATATACAAACACAATACATGCCACCATGATACAGATAAGGGTTGGGAGTTATAGTTTTATGCTATTGTGGCGGATGAAAGTCATCAGCGCCACAAGCAGGTCTGGAGAGGAAAATGTTAGAAGAGAGGGGAAATTAATTGGAAGCGGAATTTTAAATTTAGGGAGACGGTTATATAAGTCAAGCGGCGGGACGTTGTTTGGACATTCAAAGAATATATGATCTAGGGTACCCTCTCCCAGTCCGCACTCGCAGAGGGAGGAGTCGCGTATGCGGAGTTTATGAAGAAAAACAGGGGTACAGCAAAAGCCTAAACGAATTCTGCAGAGAACAGATACAACAGTTTTGGAGACCTTTCTGAAACCAAAAAACCATGGTTTTGGATTTATAGTGGGTTGAACAGCAAAGAAAAACCTGCCTCTCTTCTTGCTAGACTCATTCCACTGTTCTTGCCAGGAACACCGGAGATACACTTTTGGGAGCGCCAGCAGGTCGTAACTTTGATGGGTATTGTGTGAGAGGTCAGCCGTTGCAGATGTGCACGCATCTTTAGCCAGGGCATCGACACATTCGTTACCCTTAATACCACAATGGCTAGGTATCCAAACTAGCTGAACATCCTTTCGACAGTTGGCACAGGACAACAAAGATTTTTTAATTTTAAGTATAAGGGGACTATGTAATTTATTTTTAAAAGGATTTTGAGCTAACGCCTGCAAACAGCTAAGGGAATCTGTAAAAATAACAGCCTTCTCGATGTTAGTGTGCGACTCTATAAAACGACAAGCTTCTAATATAGCCACACACTCACCAGTAAAAACAGAAGACTCTTTAGGGCATTTAAATTGTATAATTATTCTAGAGCTTTGGTAATAAACCGCGGCTCCAGTGCTATTAGCGTCATTTAATTTCGAAGCGTCCGTAAAAAATAGCTGGTAACCGTTCCATCTCTCGCCCACCGCCGCATTGAAGGCCGAATTCGCTGCAGATGATTTTTTTGAAATACCAATATTATACACAATTTTTGGGGTAAAACAAATAACTTCGTAAGCGAAGTTATAAAGGGGTAGTTTAGGACACTGAAAGATGGGACACTCTAAATTTTGGGATTGACGAAACGATTTTAAAATTAATGGTACCTCTTTATTTCTCCAGTAGTTTGAGCTTCTGCATAGTGAGTCTAGCTCATTTAGTTTACCCATGAGAGGATGGGATGATCTAGAGATTAACCTGAACAAAAAACGGGAAGCTAGATATTGCCGCCTTAGGGCCAGAGGAGGTTCAGCGCACTCAACCTGCAATGCGTTAATGGGAGAGGACTTCATACAACCGGAGATGATCCGAAGACATTTGGACTGAACCCTATCCAGCCCCGCCAAAGCACCTTTATTGCATGGAATCAGGTGGTATGTTCCATAGTCCAAAACGCTACGAACTAAAGCGTTGTATACTAATTTCATGGTGTAGGGGTGAGCTCCCCACCAAACACCCGCAAGAACTTTCAAAATTGATATAACCCTTTCACATTTTTGAATCAAGAAATTTATGTGAGGTTTACCTGTTAATTTTGAATCCAAAAGTACGCCCAAAAATTTAACTTTAGAGGCAATAGGGATATTGTAACCTGAAATACTCACTGAAATCTGGGGAATCTGTCTTTTCCGAGAGAAAATTACTACCGAGCTTTTAGGGGCGGAAAGCGATAGGCCATGGCTTAAAAGCCACTGGTTCAAAGAATCCAACGAGAGGCATAGAGAAGCGGCAGCGTTAACAATGGAGGACTCTGTCACATACAAAACTATGTCATCGGCGTATTGTAATATCTGACAATTATTGTTAAGGCAGGACCCAATATCGGCCGTATATAGATTGTATAACAACGGACTGAGGACAGAGCCTTGAGGGAGACCCCTCCACGTCCGCCGCTCGTCAAATTCCTCACCCTGGACTCTCAGAACCAATGACCGGGACACAAGGAGTTCACATATACATTGTATCATCTTGGCCGGAAGACTCAGCTGTTGCAATTTTTGCCTGAGAACGGGAAGAAGAACGTTGTCATATGCGGAGGAGATGTCAAGGAAAGAGGCAACGACGGATTGGTTTTTAGAAAAGGCCAGACGAATATCCGTAACCAGGACACCGACACTGTCCATTGTGCTAAGCCCTTTCCTAAAACCAAATTGGGAATTCGGCAGTAAGTTTCTCGATTCGACTATCCACTCCAGACGATTTTTAATTAGGTGTTCCAGTAGTTTGGCTAGGACTGAAGATAAAGCGATTGGCCTAAGGCCATTCGGATCATCTGGGGGTTTGCCAGGTTTTACTAGGGGAATAATGATTTGTAATTTCCACTGATCTGGTACCCAGCCATGACAATAACAAAAATTAATGATATCCAAAAAGTAAGATTTAGCCTTGTCACCTGCACGACATATGAAGGAATATGGCACACCGTCAATACCAGGAGCCGAGTCCCGGACATGACTAAGAACCACATTCAGTTCGTGCAAAGTGAATGGCGCATCAAAGGGATCGTCTGCTATACTAGGAAGGAACACATTTTCACATTCAGATAGAAGTGGAACATATGGTGGTGCGATTTTGTCGAAAAAATGTTCAGCTGTTGCTCTAGCTATGGGTGAAGCAACTGAAGGGGAACACCCACGCCTAAATCTATTTATATTTTTCCAGACAACTGATATCGGAGTGGAGGGAGACAAGGCGGAGCAGAATTTCACCCAGCCTGCACGTTTCTTCTTGCGAAGAAGACGTTTGGCTCTGGCATTAACCTGTAGATATGCCAAGAGGTTTTCAGTGTTCATGGCTGCATTGTAACATGACTCGGCCTCATTCCTTGCTCTAACAACCGATGTGCATTCTGGGTCCCACCATGGAGGTGAGGGGATCTTGTTTTGGGCACTGTTTTTTAATGGGAAGCAAGAATCTGCACTAGAGGTAACAGCTGAAACAAATCTCTCATAGCAGCTCTTGGCATGGTGGTGATCAATAGGATCCAGTAAACATGAATTTAAATTTGGAAGATTTTCAATTTTGTCCTCCAATTGTGAAACAAATTTTGTCCAATCTGGTTTGGCCAGGTTATATTTCAAAAGTGGAGGAGAAGTTTTTTCTAAATAAGTCTTGTTAGCTAAAGATATAACTATAGGGTAATGATCACTACCATGCGACAAGGATGTACATTCCCAGTGAGTTGATGCTGCCAAGTCAACCGAACAGAATGTAAGGTCGACACAACTCTTCTGCTGACCGGGAGGTGACCTACGAGTTGGACAGCCATTGTTTAAAATGCAGAGATCCAGGTCATCTAAAATCTCTACCAGAGCAACTCCGAAGGCATCACAGCGTTCCGATCCCCATCTGTAGTGATGGCAGTTGAAATCACCCATGACGAATAATGGACCATGGACATTAGAAAAAATGTTTTTTAAAATAACTAGGAAATCTGCGTGAGGGTGGGCAATATAAATAGAAAACACTGTGATGCCTTCTACCTTTCCTGCTGTAATGCTCAAATTATCCTGGAGTGAGGGTAAGGAAATAGGGGAGAATGGGACACGATTATTAATGAAAAGAGCCGACCCTCCATACCCATCGGATCTATCGCATCTAAGGATGTTATAGTGTGGCATGCGGAAGCTAAGATTTGGGGTGAGCCAAGTCTCAGCTATGGAACAAGCCAATGGCTTGTATTTGTTTAAGAGGAATATGAGGTCGTGTTTTTTATGCCACACGCTCCTCACATTCCACTGAAGGAATACTAGGCGGGACGCCATTTTTAATTTGTAGAAGAAGAGTTATTAGTTGGTCGGCGACGTTGGACGGTGATTTTGAAGAACTAGATGATGATGAAATAATTATTGGTATAAGTTTAATTAAAAGTTCAATAACAGAAGTAGTATTATTGAGGGGGACATTGTCATTAATTAGAGCGCAGCCATTTGGCTGTGAAAGTTGGGGAACACTAACAATTTGTTGATGGGCAGCTTTATCATAAGATGGTGAAAGTGGAGCATGGGTCTTGGGCTTGAGTGAAATGGTTTTTTTAAATGAGACGGGAGTTTTAGTGACATTAGCATAATTGCTTGAAGTTATGGGGACTACTTTGCTAGCGTCAGCATAGGAGATGCATTTTTCAGCCATAACAGTCTTAATGGCCCTCTGCCTACCATGCTCAGGGCATGACTTGCTATTAGCATAGTGATTCCCCGAACAAAGCACACAGAACGCCTCGCTCTCAGAGATGTTGCAACCATCACCGGGGTGATCGTGGCCACATCTACTGCAGCGTGGTTTTGACCTACATAGGTTGGCAACATGACCAAATCGGCAACACTTACGACATTGGATGGTTGGATAAATGTACTGCTCTACAGGGAGGGATGTGTAACAGCAGAAAATTCTCTTAGGCAAAACTTGACCATCAAACGTTATTATACATGTTTCAGTAGGTCTCCACTCTGTCATACCTTCTCTCTGCACTTTCCTGTTTATACGACGAACTTTTAATATTTGACCACATCCTGTAGGTACAGACAGATATGTTATGGCCTCTTCTTCTGTAATATCACAAGGAACACCGGTTACCACACCCATCCTTGTGATATTGTAAGTAGGGATTGATGCTGTATATCCATGTTTCGACAGCAGACTGTTTACAAGGAAGGAGTTAGCATCCTGAGGGGATGTAAACTCTACAGAGACTCGATTCCTACCTACTCTGTTTACGCCATCACGGACTACGTTCGCAACGTGATTTAAAATCAAAAATTTGCCGAAGTTTACGGGATGTAGAGTGGTGCCTGCATTTAGTTGTGTTTCAATGCGAGAAACATGAACTAGGTACGGAGCCTTATCCAGCACTGAATATTTGATTCTACCAATTTGGCTTTTTGGCTGCTTACTTGGAGGTGAAGGCGTAATAATTTCCTCGTGGCCGGGACGTTTGCGAGTGTTTTGTTGTGTTTGTGTCACATCCATGTCGGTGACACTACACACTACTTCGGCAAATTGCGATAACGGGTTCGGAGTGGGAGGAAAAGGAGTTAGGGAAGCTGGGATGTCGGGAGGATCAGGATCGGGTGGTTTATTTCTATCCATTATGGATGGAAGTAGGCTAAAAAAAAAAAAACGACAGACTATACAAACCTGGTGACGGACACAAGGACAACACAAACTAATACAAGTTCCAAAAGTATCAACAATAACACGGGAAAGCTATAAAAAAAAACTCGAAACACACGTGCTACCCAGAACACCCGTGGCGAGAATCTCAGCTATGACATAATCTAGTTTTTTAAACTATCACTGTCAGTGTCAAATCTCCGTTCCGTTTTAGGTAGCGGTGTACTGACATTGGCAATACAAATATATTGTTTTAAGTGTTATTTCTCGTTTTTAAAATGTACGATTTCCTTGTATTTTTTAACTACCCGGACTGCATGTAATTTTTAATTTTATTTAATAAGTTTATTAGCGCAATCCAGCAGGTGAACCATGTATTTGGTGTTTATAACTATTTTTTAGATATAATTTTATATATTATTTATTTTATATTATTTATGTCTGACGATATTAGCAGTGATAGAAATAGTTTTTTCTCTGTAACAAGTGATGATGACAGTTTCGTGAGTGTTCCGTCTCTTGCAGATAGTCTTACAGCGCAGTTCTCTGATGTTCCTCAGAATTTTAACGTTATTCATATTAACGCCCAAAGTATTCCGGCTCATTTCCACGATATGCTGGCAAGCTTTGACTGTAAAAACATTCATGCTATTCTTATTTCCGAATCATGGCTGAAACCTTGTCTCCCTTCAACTAGTTTCTCTCTTCCCGGCTTTGTGCTCATTAGAAACGACCGGACTGTTGGCGGTGGTGGTGGTGTTGCCATATATCTCCGTGCGCACATTCCCTTCTCTGTTATCAATGTATCAACACAGCCACCGCCATCAAATGCTGGTGAACACCTCTTTCTTGAGGTCGAACTGCACCATTCGAAACTACTTCTTGGTGTTTATTACTGTCCCTCTTTACGGATAAATTTCTTTTCATCTTTTGAAAAACTCTTAGAAATCTTGATTCCTTCTTACAGTCATAGTATAATCATGGGTGACTTTAATACTTGTCTCCTCAAAAAGGATCATCGCTCTGCTTCTCTGACTAATATTTCAGTTTCTAGCAATCTTTCCATTCTTCCACTAGGTGCCACTCACCATTTTCCAAACTCTACTCCTTCACTTCTTGATTTGATTTTCGTTTCCTCACCTGATCACGTCGCTAAGCATGGTCAGTGCTCAGCTGACGCCTTTTCCTATCATGATTTGATTTATCTCTCATACAAAATTCGCCCTCCTAAGGCTAAAGCCAAAATTCTCATGCAACGCAATTTTGGTGGTATGAACATTGACAATCTTTGCGAGGATGCCAGCAACATAGATTGGTCTCCTCTGTTTGCCTCCACGTCCGTCGACGAGCAAGTTGGTATCTTCACTGATAAGCTTGTCGAGCTTTATGACCGTCACGCACCAGTTCGAGCGGTCAAAGTTAAACATTTGCCGGCCCCGTGGCTGACAGATGAGATTAAAAAGTTAATGAAAAGAAAGGTGGCGGCAAAAGCTAAATTTAAGCGACGGCCCACTGATGCAAATAGGGAAAATTATGCTTCAATCCGCAATCGCTGTAATATGGTATGTAGGAATGCTAATCGCCAACACATTCATAATTCCGTCCAAAATGGGGACGCATCCAAGGTGTGGAATTTTCTAAGATCATTGGGAGTCGGTAAAACGCGACAAGAGTCAATCCCTAAAGATTTAGACTTCAATGCAATGAATAATCATTTCACAGCGTCGTCCAATTTCGATAGGACAATAAAATTAAATACTTTGGATTATCTTTCTTCTCTTCCGACTCCCAGTTATTCTCCATTCGTTTTTAGTCAATTCTCCGCATGTGATATTAAGAAGAGCATACTATCGATTACCTCTAATGCAGTAGGAAGCGACTGTATTAGCCGTAAAATGTTACTCCCAGTGCTGGACGTAATCCTTCCCGTCATTTGCCACATCCTCAACTTTTCTGCGTCTAGTGGTGTCTTTCCATATTCATGGAAAGATGCTCAAATTATTCCTTTACCAAAAAAGACCAATCCCACATCCTTTTCTGAATTTCGTCCAATATCCGTCTTACCATTCCTGTCCAAAGTCCTTGAACGGTTAATCCACAGCCAATTAAGTACTTTCCTATCCAAAAATAATCTCCTCAACCCCTTCCAGTCCGGCTTCCGTCCTGGTCATAGCACTACTACAGCGCTTCTGAACATTACTGAAGATGTTAGGACTGCCATGGAAAGCAGTAATTTAACGGTCCTGGCATTGCTCGATTTCAGCAACGCATTTAACACTGTTGATTTCGATGTTTTGCTTGGCATTCTACGCTCTCTTAATATATCTCCATCGGTGGTTGACTGGTTTCGTAGTTACCTGTTCGGTCGCCGGCAACGTATATGCTTTGGAGAGACCTTGTCCTCCTGGTGTCGTACTTCTGCCGGGGTTCCGCAGGGTGGCGTTTTATCCCCTTTACTTTTCGCTATTTTTATTAACTCAATTTCTAATAAACTAACTTCTTCCTACCATCTATATGCAGACGATCTACAAATTTACTCGCGTGCTCCTCTTGGGAACCTGCATGAGGCCATTATCACCATCAACCGTGATCTGGCTCGCATATGCCAATGGAGCAAGCGATATGGACTCATGGTCAACCCCGCAAAGACACAGATTATCGTCGTGGGCAGTTCCAGGTTAGTCTCAAGGATCGACTGGACATCTCTTCCCCAAGTTTTCTTCGATGACTCAGTTATTCCCTTCTCAGAAAAAGTAAAAAACTTGGGGATATTCATTGACAAAAACTTTTCTTGGACTGCCCAACTGCAGGAAGTTAGCAGGAAGCTATTTGCATCTGCTGCGTCGTTGAGAAGACTGCGAAATTTTCTTCCGATTGCCACCAAGATTGCGCTTGCACAATCACTGCTTCTTCCCACCCTTGATTATGCTGATGCCAGCTATCTTGACCTAACTCAAGAACAACTAGATAAACTTGAGCGGCTTCAAAATTTCTGTATCAGGTTCATATTCGGTTTACGCAAATATGACCATGTTTCCGAATTTCGTGTGAAGCTCAAGTGGTTGCCAATTCGCCTTCGCCGGAATGCTCATATTCTTTCACTTTTATACAATGTTCTTTTTTCTCCTTTCACCCCTCTTTACCTTAAGAAACGTTTTCAGTTTCTCGGCGATTCCCACACTAGATATCTGAGGTCATCAAATAACTTGCGCCTGAAAATGCCGATGCATTCCACAACTTTCATAGATAAATCTTTTACTGTACAGGCTGCCCGTCTGTGGAATGCATTGCCAGTTCCAGTGAGACGCGCTCAGTCGTTACATACTTTTAAAAAACTTGTCAAAGAACATTACCTATCGCTGTAATTATGTCCATAGCCGTCAGTTATTTTTACTGTCTGTATATTTAGTATTTATGTATCTAATATACATATAGCGTATTATGTATTTATCTGTGTATCTATTATGTTATAATTACTTCTTTTTTTTGTCACACCAACGACAGCCCCAATTTCATGTCCAGGCAAATACTGTCCATCCCAGGTTGCCTGGAAGAGATCGCAGAATGCGATAAGGCCGCCCATTGTATGTTTTAGTTTTAAGTTTCCTTTTGTATTTAATATTTGGTGTACAATAAAGTATATAATAAATAAATAAATAAATAAATAACAAATCCTGTTGCACGTGTCAGAGCAATCATAGACATTATTGCAAAGGTTGTAAAGAAGCATTGTCTCCAGAAATGTTCGTCGAGGAGCAACACTTAGAAAATTGTATTTCTTCAGCAAATCAACGTAACACGCAGAGGTATGAAAGCATTTGTAATAGGCTTGACCACTGAAAAAATCTAATTAGTCCGTCAGTCAGATTATCAAAAAATATTTGACCCGTTACGTTTTCTTTTGTTACGTAAACCAAAATTGACAAAGATACAACGCTTTTAAAATTCTCAATACGTCACGCCGTGGTATAATTTCTAGTGCGTTCTGACGTCACGAGCCCCACTCCTGAATTTTGATGCGTTATATCTTTATCAATATTCATTGACTTTGAAAAAAAATACAAGTCCATTATTACTCTAACTGATGGACTAAATAGATTTGCAATTTATTGATGGTGGAAACTAGCCTATTCATGGATCTTAAAAATTTCCTTAGTCCCTTTTTATACATTCAAAATATTTATTGTAAAGGGCGTTCCACACCGTGACTGCATACTCCAATTGGGATCTAATTAAGGCTTTGTACAGAAGTATGTAGGTCTGGGTGTTCACGAACTTAGTAGCTGATCGCATTACAAAACCATACATACGCCAGGCCTTATTAACAATTGCGTTGATATGTATGTCCAGATGGAGCTTATCATCAATTACTACACCTAAGTCACGTACCATGCTAACTCTATTTAATATGATATCATTTAAGGAGTAACAATACCTGTAACCGTTTTTATTTTTGGTGATACTAATACAACAACATTAAGGAACGCTGAGTTTAAGCTTATTACTCACCCAATATTCGGACAATCTATTTAGATCACTTTGCAAGGCTAGACAGTCATTGGTATTTTTAATCTGCCTAAATATTTTCAAATCGTCTGCGTTTAAAAGAAATTTTGAATTTTGAAAACATGCTCCTATGTCATTTGTAAATATTATGAACAAAAGGGGTCCCAAAGTCGATCCTTGGGGAACTCCTGATGTCACGAATATACTTCCCGATTGATAGCTATTTATCACTACGCGCTGCGTTCTTTTGGTAACATATGACGAGAACCACCTTAACAAGTTCCCACGTTTACCGTTAAACGCAATCTTGCTCAATAACAGTTTATGGTCAACCTTATAGAAAGCCTTCTGAAAATCTGTGTGAACTGAGTCCACCTGAATACCAGAATCCATATTATTAAAAACATATTCAAGGTATGTTATAAGGTTAGTTACAGTGGATCTTCTTTTAACGAAACCGTGTTGATGGGTAGAACGGCACTATGAAGTAAGGGATGTAGCTCACTGTGTAGAATCTTTTCAAAGACTTTCGACAAAGCGGACAATATTGATACTGGACGATACTTCTCGACGTCGTCTCTAGGGCCCGACTTGTACGCAGGTGTTACGTTGGCTTGCTTCCAAACTTCAGGGAAGATTTCTTCAAACAGGGATCTATTGAAAATAATTTGCAGGGGAACGCATATGTTTTTCGTAGTTTTCCTCAAAAATAGTACAGGACTAGCACTTCGACCGCGACTTCGTTCGCGCGGGTTTAGTAGGTACTCCACGAACTTTATCTCCTATAAGTCCTCCCTCTATAAAGGCTAACGTGTAAATTACTTATTAATAGACTAAACGTAGGGCAGTTCGCTCAAACCGCGACATTTTTCTTACTTAGAATATTTTTATAGCCGTCGTAACTTTTAAACGAAAGGTCCGATTTGCATAATTTATAATGTAATTTACGTATTTAGGTTGGTAATGTAACCTATATTACCAAACCATTTAAATGGATGAGGATTAATATCATGATACCAAAATTCTATTCCACCCGGGTTTTGATCGAATAATTTGAACAAAAAGTAGTTATTGTGACTTAACCATAATAGTTAGATATGTACCCTCGCGGACTTTTTTGTGGATATTGATGTCCTCTATAAAACTGTAGTACATCACTTTGCTCTATTGTCAATAGTTTCCCAAGCGTACGCGATAAAAGGAGTTTTTTCAGTATTTTTTTCACACCTTGGGTTACATTATCGAAGTTTTTATACGGATCCCTAACTTTTCTGAAAATACTCTATAGCCTATATTCATCAAGGATAATGTAAAATTCTAATGGCGAAAAAATTTTTCAAATCGGTCTAGTAGTTTCGGAGCCTATTCAATTCAAACCAACAAATCTTTCCTCTTTATGATATTAGTGGGGCCAGGTCCCTTTGAGATGTCTAGGGATTCGAGATGCCTTAATACCTGCTGAGTGGTAAATTGCATGCTATCCACAACAGTGTAGTTCTCGGAGCATTCTGCGTTTGTGGAAAATTTATCAGTCATAAATAAATAACGGAATAGATAAATAAATGTATAAATGAGTATAAATTATTGATACCTAAAGAAACTTATCTATTTTTTTTTTCAATCTCTTACTTAAATTTTACAGGATTTTTGGGTCAACGGGTATACCTTTAGAATTTTATTTAGCTTGTTGTACATATAGGGGCCAACAAACGGAGCAAATCTATTGCTGAATTTTGTGATGAAAGAAATCAACTATAGGTAAACCAAATGTTTTGTGCGTCTTTTCAACACGAGTGGGTCGTAGTTCAGTTTCTTATGTTGCGTTAACATTTGATTCAGGAGATAGAGCTACTTTACGGTCAACACCCCACAAAACTCATAAAGCAGTGAGGTGGAATACAGACGTGTTTTGAAGGTGCAAACCGAGCAGCGAGTAACTTCAATGGGTTTTATAATAATAATAATAATTCTTTATTTTCGGACAACAATGATCCAGCGTGTGACTAGTTGACCCGCGCAACTTCGTCTGCTCTGCTCCTATTGGTCTTAGCGTGTTGATATATAGTCTGTAGCCTTTCTCGATAAATGGGCTATCTAACACTGAAATATTTTTTCAATTCGGACCAGGAGTTCCTGAGATTAGCGCGTTCAAGCAAACAAACAAACTCTTCAGCTTTATATATTAGTGTACAGATATAGATTTAGGAGATCCCCCCTTCATGCTATTATGCAGTAAGTTATGAGGGACTGACAGAGAGCAAAATATATTCGCTTCGGTACAGAGGATTCGGCGACGTTTCGGAGACTCTTAAAGACGAAAATCAGTTTCCTTTCAAGGAGGGTCTTAATGTGCTCTTTAAAGTTGAGGTTGTGTCTATTGTAACGCCAAGGTATTTAATTGTTTTAACATCTTCCAGTTTAGGACAAAAAAGTGATCACTCGATAGTATTCAGTCATAACGTCCATCTTCTCACTAATCGTCAAAGGTGTAGTGGATGCGCGAGTACACGGGCGAGTGGGCCAGAAGAGTGGCTCTTCACGAAAACGTCAGCGCCACGCTCCGACGGAACTTTCCCAACTTTTCAAGTACTTTTATTATGCTCTCGAAATAGGGAGAAGTAATAAAAGTAAATAAATTGTCAGTAACTTTGTGTGTGAGATCACAAACGTGGGTAATCAGTGTAAAATCTCTGCTGATAAATTAATCCAAAACTTTAGTCATTCCTTCCTCTGCTACGCATGTCCAGAGTTACCGTTTGATCGAGCTCTCACATATCACCGACTGAGTAATATAAAACCTACATCCTCCACACACCACTTCTATGAGAACCTTGACAATACTCACATCACATAAATTAAGACGTTCTTCAATATCATTTGTCAATGTAGCGGCGGCATCAATGCCGCCACAAGAAAAACCAACAAAGCAAATTTACATCGCAACAAAAAGAACCGCGACGCCATCTATCCAACTGGCAGCGAACTACTGCGTCGAAATCCTGCAGCGCGCAAGCAGAGTTTACCGTGCGGTTTGAACATATACATCAGCCCGAATATCAATCGAAGATCCTCCCTTTTCAATGGGGGTTTGCGGGACTTTACTCTCTGTTTTGTAATTGACTACGGAGGGTATGCGACCCTCCATAGTCAATTAATTGAACATAGCAATTAATTCAAACTCAAATGATGTAACTCGTCATGTGGCCGATTTCATTTCTCCCACCTTGTGAAGCAGGCGATGCCGCGGTGGAGACTGCCGCGGTGGCTAGCAATGCCTTCCACGCAAGTCCTACAGTTAACGACTCGCGCTCACTGAGCGGCTACCAGCTTCAAAGATAATGCTATGAAGGCCCAACCATAAACATAACACGCGGAATGTTCAGTCTCAAACGATATTGAAAAATTCCACTAAAATATTGCGATGTCGCAACAGTCGAGCAGCCCTTTGAAACATGATATTCGGTATAAATATTCCGGGAACGTTATCTGCAGAACGTGAGGTTACGTGACAAATATACACACGAGATAATACTGTTCGCTATTCAAAGCGGCTTCCTCGGGCGTTCAATATGACGTAAAGGAACAATCTCTCTGCCACGCTCCTTGTGCCGAGGTCACGCTGCGCCCCCGCCGGCCCGCGCCTCGCCGATACCGAGCCGAACCATTGACAAGCCATACCCTTGTAATTACAGTCGGAGTACGCGCGCAAGTGTCTGTTCATTAATATTGACTAACACGTCGTGTACCGTTTAATTAACGCTACATAATTGAGATGGGAATCTTACGGAATCACATACACAATGAATGTAACGTAAACAAGCGCGCTCCAGCAACGTGTGTGGAGGAACAATGGCTCGGCACAGGCGTGTATTTACTCTGGGCCAATTATAAACAACAAACAATATAGCATGTTCGCGTTTGTGTTGCGCGGCCGACCCGCCTTGTTTAAACTTTAATCACGTACAACTTGGCGCTCTCACACTTTTCACTTGAGTTGCTAACTTTCCCACGAATACTTTGAGCCGCGGCGCGAGTACACGCGGTGCGGTGCGGCGCCGTGCGTGCCGCGGACACCTCATGAAACATGCGAGCTGGCCCCAGCTCGTTGGGCGTCTCATGCCGTGCCGGCTGCCGGCTGCCGGCTGCCGGCTGCCACTCCGCCTCCGCCGTCTTACGAGTAGTAACACCTCCCTCTCTTAAGTTTGTAGTTAGCTACATGAAATGCCTCACGCCGCCGAGACAATGGTAATCGCATTCATGTCATAATTTTCACGTCAAGGTTTTTGTTTTACGCCAACTACATAAATGCTTTTAAATATTTCTGGGTTGAGCCCTGTGTGGTGTGGTAGGTGCCACACTAAATTCAGATCATAAATATGTAGGTTCTATAAATATCTGGCACCTAAAGGGGTACAAATATTTTTCTAATCGCGGCGCACAGTGAAACATGTTGGGTAAGAGGACACTTAAACAAACAAAAAATTAAAGGGGCCTCCCATAGATACAAGAAACGTGTTTTTTTTTAATTTATGGTACAGAACCTTCGTGTGAGAGTTCAACACGTACTTGGCCAGTTTAATGATTTTCATTGTTCTCACATGGCGACATTATCATAAAATATCTCGACACTTTAGGGCGCCATGTTGCTAACCCATATATGCATATTAAATCGTGCGCCACAACTTTGAAAGTGAAAACAAAATGGCGGCGGGGTATGCCAACTCCCATAGAAAAAACTTCGAACCCCCAGCTGTCTACCTGTTACGGTTCTTGAGATACAGTCCGCTGACAGACAGACGGACGGACGGACGGGTAGTGGAGGCGGAGTAAGGGTTGCGTTATTTACCCAAGGTACGGAACACTAAAAACCTGGCCAAAAGCGAGTCAGACTCGCGTGCAAAGAGTTCCGAACGAATTTAACTTTTCTTATTTTAACATTACAGACTTCTTATAGGTTTTCCTGTAATATTTTCATTTTTTTCAAAATTTTAGACTTAGTGGTTTCGGAAATAAGTGGTCATTTTTCGTCTTGAATAACTTCAAAAGTATTTATTTTAAAATTATGAAAAAATCTATTTAAAACCGTCACAATAAGTCCTTTTATTTGCTATGTCACAAGCACCGGTTTAAAAAGCTTTTTTTTACAATTCTCTCTGTTGGTCCCTCAAAAGTGACCCTATGCTCTAAATGTATTTATTTACGTAGCACGTCCGTGTCGGGTCAAAGAAGTTCATTTATGTGTATCCAATTTCAACAGAATCAGTCCATTACATTCGGAGAAAATTGGCTGTGACAGACGGACCGACAGACACCCTTGTGATTCTGTAAGGGTTCCGTTTCATAGGGATGTTCCGGATCCAGATATGAACTAATCACGTGCGTTTATTCCACTAATAGTTCTCGGCTTGATGTAACGATTTATATAAATGACTAGTTGTCCCCTGCGGCTTCGCTCCCGCCAAATGGCTACCTACCTAACCCGCAACTTTCTTAACGTTTCTTTCATCTAAACCTTTTTCTGACAATAACAAACACAACAAAAAAAGAATTGCCGAAATCGGTCCAGCCGTTCACGCGTGACGCCGTGACCACGGGGAATAGGGATTCATGTTTATGTAATAGAGAAGATAGATAAGCTAAGCTAAGTTCTCAAGCTTGGAACTATGATTTGAATATTATTTGAATATAATATAATATAGATGCAAATAAGCACGTAGTTAAGTCATTTTCAATAATAGTCATACTTGTCACATGACGACTTTATGTCCCGGTAATGTGACACTTGACTTTATATTGTTTGTTTAGGTGTCCTCTACCCATATACAAGTTGAATTTTTCAAGTGTGCCTTCATGACTAAATCCGAAACCATAAATAATATAAAAGAAAGAAAGAAAAATGTTTATTTGGGACTCGCACAAGACATATATAACAATCAATACATATAAAGGTAAGGTAATTAAAAGTAACCGTAAGCCGAAAAACATTGAAAGGAGTCTCGAGCCTGACTTCGATGAAAAGTAAAACTGAATCATATGTTGTTAGTAGAAAACCGGCCAAGTGCGGGTCGGACTCGCACCCGAAGGGTTCCGTGCCACAAACCTTAGTTTTGATTATTTCTTGTTATAGTGGCAATAGAAATACACAATCTGCGAATATTTCAACTGTCTACCTATTACAGTTCTTGAGATACAGCCCGCTGACAGACAGACGGACGGACGGACGGACGGGCGGACAGCGGAGGCTTAGTAATAGGGTTCCGTTGGTTATCCTTTGGGTACGGAAACCTGAACATCGTTGTACCTACCCAGGAACCGAACCGGTTCATTTTGAAAAAAAAAAACGCCGTGTATTTTTACACCATCCGAAAGTGTAGCTAATAAGGATCAAATTTAGGAAAGTAATAACACATGGCAAACTAAAGGTAAGAGCTCATTTTTAAGAAAATGCAATTTAATTTACAAAAAAATATCAGCTGATTTTTTTTCCAAAATCAATGATGCAATTTTAGTTTTCATCAAAATTGGGCCCGAGAATCTATAGCTGCATCATTGGATTTTTGGAAAACTATCAGTTACGGGTTTGTTGCTTTAGTCACGAGCCAGTTTAAAACTAATTTGTAAAAATGTGAGCTTTTCTTTAGTTTACCATATGTTATTACTTCGCTTCATCCACATAGCTACACTTTTGTGTGTGAAAAAAAATCCAATGATGTAGTCATAGTTTTCATCAATATCGTGCTCGAGACTCCTTTCAGTGTTGTTCGATATTCCTCATAGTTTAATTTTGGCCCTGAAGGCACACTTTACAAACTTAACCTTTATAAATGTGCAATCGTGCAAATCGTGTTGAATAAAAATATCTAAATAGCTACGGGGGGCTATGCCACTAAGGTTCTATCTCTTTTAGTGCACCTACCACAAATCTTGTCAAAACGATAATGTCCAGCGCCTCGGGCTTTAGCTAATGTGTAATGATGTGCAGGAACATAAACACATCCTCTCTGCCTGGCGCAGTAGCGACAGTAATAACACATAGCCCTGCTTCCTGCGGAGTGCGCTGCTTGTGGAACTAATTACAAGTATAAAAAAGCTTCCCTGATACCTACTCCACTTAGCCGTAGAGTCATAACTTACGTTTGTTCGACTGCATCGGGAAGCAAGTGAGGTGCGCCGTGTGGCTGCAGTCGGCGCGCGATGGTAATGAACTAATGACCAATTAAAAGCACTCGGCAGCGACCCAACTTAGTCGAACGCACACTTACATAAAGTGTTTCTGAAGTTACCATTACTATACTTGACTATCTCTGCAGAGTTTTAGTCTTCACGTGTCGCGTTCTATTTATGCATATTTCGTTGCCATAAACCGTTCTGTTCAATAGATAGGTGCGTACCTACCTACTGTATACACAGACGTAGAAATGATGGCTACAAAGTTGCACATGTTAGCATGGCCACGCGCACGTGATAGTGCTCTTACTGTAGACGGTACAGATGGTACTCGGCGTAAGGGTGCGTGTGAGAACCTCATAAGTTGAGCAAGTTAATCACATTATTTTGTTTGGTGATTACGAGGCCATAAAGCCGGCAGGCGGTGTTGTGCTCAGTAATGAGCGAGGCAGTGAGGGCCGCGCGGCGCCGCCCGCCAGCCGTACTTCGAGCACTGCTGACGGAAAAAACGCCGCATTAAAACTTTCTTTGAGTTAATCGCTTTGCTGGCGTCTCACCTGGCCACCGGGTGCGGGGCGCGGGGAGC
This sequence comes from Lacanobia wlatinum, assembly GCA_947578705.1. Classification (NCBI taxonomy): domain Eukaryota; kingdom Metazoa; phylum Arthropoda; class Insecta; order Lepidoptera; family Noctuidae; genus Lacanobia; species Lacanobia wlatinum. The sequence continues at coordinate 30,801,980 of OX388025.1, read as the reverse complement.
GGTGTGCAGGACGCGGGAGCGAGGCATGCCATTCAGGAAAACCAGCCGCAATTTAATTCGTTGTATTGAAACTTTTTTGCAGGTTCAAATCTGTCTCAAAAAAGGTTCATTTTTGAAAGTTTTTCGTTCTGAAGGAACAGATTCGTACTAATGCTAGCTGAAAGTGGACATGGCTAAAAACTGAGAAGATTGGACGGCGACATTTTATCAATTTTTAAAACGATGAATTTGGTTGGTCGTTGGAAACGCGCGCTAAGGGATCCAAAAGAATCTTTATTTAAAACTAGCTTCTGCCAGCGGTTTCGCCCGCGTGGTTCCTAGGGAACATACTCCCGGTATAAAAAGTAGCCTATGTCCTTTCTCAAGCTCTAGACTATCTTTATATCAAATTTCATTTGAATCGGTTCAGTAGTTCTGGCGTGTAAGCGCGACAGACAGACAGAGTTACTTTCGCATTTATAATAGTATAATATAATAATATATTATAAGAAGGAAGTAAGGAGGAGGAGGAGGAGTAAGGTATAATAAAAGATTATATTTTAAAATCATGTCCTTTTTAGGGTTCCGAACAAAAACCGGAACCCTCATAGGATCACTCGGGTGTCTGTCTGTCCATCTGTCACAGCCAGTTTTCTCCGGATCCACTGGACCGATTCTGTTGAAATTTGATACACATAATATACTTCGTCAACCCAAACACGGACGTGTCATGTAAATTATTAAATTTTCAGTATAGGGGTTACTTTTGGGGGTCAAACTAGAAATTTAAAAAAGTTTTTAGTACAATATCGTGTGACATATCAAATGAAGGGGCTTACTGTGAGGGTTTTAATCATATTTTTTATATAAATGGTTAATAAATGGGTAATTCAAGAAATTAGACGAGAAATTTCCAACCCCCCCCTTATCTCCAAAACTACTGAGCCTAAAATTTTGAAAAAAGTGCAGGTAATATTTCTATATCAAAAGATTACAGGAAAACCTATAAGAAGTATGTAGTGTTAAAATAACATGTTAAAACAATTAAATTGGTTCGGAACCCTTTGCACGCGAGTCCGACTCGCACTTGGCCAGTTTTTTATTTTTTTTTACTATTGATAGGCACGCGTTTAGCCACTATCTCACCTGATGATAAGCGATGATGTGGTCAAAGATGGAGCACGCTTGCCTAGAAGTAACCTATTCACTCTTTACTTAAAGACTCCCAGGTTGTAGCTATCAGGAAACAGACTCCGGCTGGGAATTCCACTCCTTAGCTGTACGCACTATGAATGTGTTCCCAAAACGTGTGGGTAGGATGTCCACCATGTCCCAGGTCGACGGCGCGCTGTGTTCCACGCGCGCCTCAAAGAGATGTCAGCAAAGTAGACGGGGCCCGCTAGGGCTTTAGGGGTTGCGGAATCTGTTCGAAAGAGTCGCCGCGGCCCTGGAACACAAAGGGCATTAGGAGGAGCACGGATGGGTTTTATTCAGTAAGAGTCTGACACTCCCTTCTGCTTCACCCAAAGTGCGAGGAGTCATTTGATGATTTCCCATCCATAAAAAAAAAAAAAAAATCGATGACATTCCAAATGCAACCGGTAGAAAACCGACAGGCTAGCAACTCTGCGTCGATGCTCAAGACTTTGGAGCCTCGACTCGACGAGTATTACCGATGATCCTGTGGGCTCGTTTCTCAATTGACTCAAGGGCATCAAGCTGATATCTGGCAGATCCGTCTCAAAGATGAGAGCAGTACTCCATACACGATCGAACTTGCGCTTGATGGAGTTTGAACAGCTGTTCCGGCTTGGGTGGAACTAATAGGTTTTCCTGTGATCTACATGTGTATATGTTAAGCACAAGTTCGACTCGCTCTTGACCGGATTTTTTTATATCTATACCCTCAAAACCATTTAAGGTTCTTAAAGTTCAAGTCTACAATAATATTGTAAAGAGGAAAGATTTGTTTGTTTGTTTATTTGAATTGAATAGGCTCCGAAACTACTGGACCGATTTCAAAAATTCTTTATCCGTTAGAAAGCTATTTTATCACTGAGTAACATAGACTATACAATATTTTCAAAAAGTTAGGGATCCGCATGAAAACTTCGATAATGTAACCCAAGGTGTGAAGAAAATACAAAGAAAGCTCCTTATATCGCGTCCGTTGCAGAAACTATTGACAATAGGCAAAGTGGTGTACTATAGTTTTATAGAGGACATTAATATCTACAAAAAAATCTGTAACTATTATGTAACCATAATAATTAGATATATACCCTTACAGATTTTTTTTGTTTAAATTATTCAATCAAAACCCGGGTGAAATGGAATAGTGGTGATTTTAGTATCATGATATTAATCCTTGTCTATTCAAATTAAGTAATCATTAAGGTGGATTATGTACATGTAAATTACACTTTAAATTATTCAAATCAGACCTTTCGTTTAAAAGTTACGATGGATATAAAAATACTCTATGTAAGTGTTGCGGTTTGAGCGACTTGCCCTACGTTTAGTCTATTAATAAGTAATTTATACATTACCCTTTCAGAGGGTAGGGTCAGATGTTCAACAGTTAACCAAGCCTATAATTTGGAAATGCGGCGCTGCACTTCCCTGCTACCTAGCACGATAGATCCCACAACGGCCTCCCATCCGTTTTACGAGTTTGCAGCGAGCTCGCACTCGTATCGGCCGCGTGGCGAGGTATTTTGTGTTTATTCGTGTAAAAACTAGAGAAAAATGAGAAAGTAATTTTTCGTTTTATATATTTCAGTTCAATATTACAAGTATTCTGTTGTGTTAGCTCCGTAGATAGTCTTATTGTGCTTATTTTGACGTATTAACTGTATATATGGTATTAGTAATTAAAAAGTTATCTTAACCTATAACATTATAAAAGGTTGTGTCCCACAGTTAACCAACTTGCTATGTTTAACAATGGTTAACTGTGTGTGTTCTTCATGTTTGTTAACTTTGTACCTAGTAAATTGTGTAGATGTAGCGAAATAAGTTTAAGTATTATTTTTTGTTTTGTAGATGCGGTTTAAAAGGGTCATACGGAAGAATCCATGAAGGTAGGCTCTTGAGCTCGTAAAATCTTGTGAGCCTGTGGTACCGAAAACAGCAAAAATACAAATAAAATACTAACGTAACTGTAATTAAGTAAAATGTTTAATTAAGTATAATATTTCAGCATTATTGCCATAAAATGACAAAATAATTATATTTTTAACAAAAACTTGAGACTGATTTTAAGTTCCAAAATGTTAAGCTAAATATACAAATTGATCTTGTTTCTCGTAGCTATGGTGTTTATGCGATGATTGTGTAGTAAATATTATATTAGAACATTTTATTTTATATTAAAAAGCCTTTCACACATTATTAATCATAAACAAAGTGTCCTAGCTTTTAATTTGTCACTGATTGAAAACAAATTGTTTCTTGTTCTGGTAATTTTGTCGTTAAACATAAATAATTTCGGTCATACAAAAACAAGTTTTGTTATATTTGTTTATTAAAGACTGATTTTCTAACATTATGTGTAATTATTTCTGAATAAATAACCTTTTGACTTTTATTGGTTCAATGTGTACCTCACGGTTAACTGTATCAGACCCCCCCCCCCCGGTTTATTGTGTACCAGGGGGTGGGCACAATGAGCCAAATATCATTTTCGAAAAAAACGCTTGTTCTATGAATTGTTAGGGAATTAAGATTGTATTTTAACACATTTCCACAAGAAGTACATTTAGTTTACTACATTTTTAATTTTGTTAGTCATATTGGCTGATTGGATACATTTCCATTGCCTGTCACGTGACAACGATAGTTTGTAATTTTTGTCCATGGATTCAACGCTCATAAGAGGTTGAGAACATCGGGGTTTTGGGCATTCGAGCCTGGACCACCAAGAGAACAAGTCATAAAGTATCAGGTGAAAGGACCTACTGTAAGTCATTCTATTTTAATAAGTATTCTTTAAAACATACTGTGTTATAAACTGTGACCGTTATTTTGTTTTACTTGTTGAATTCTGTGGTGTAACTATTGCTAGTTATATAATTTAAGTAGAAAGTGTATAGGTACAATGCGTTATATTCCAAAATAATAAGTACTGTGTAGTCTATGTGAGACGGTTATGTTAAATCATGATAAACGATAATAAATGTGTGATTTCAATGTTACTCTACAAGCATTTTATTAACTTTATTCCTTCAGACTTGTAGAAATATAAACAGATAAATGCTATTAATATCTAATTGAAGTCTCAACTTCTGGTTTGTCTAATAGAATAGTATCACTAAAAGTTACATTTCTTAAATGCAAATAGGTATTCAACTAACCTACCTATACAGTATTTCAGATAAAAGTTAATTTCGAAAGTAAACTACATCAATGAACCACCTAAATGTCTAACCACCATAACTCAAATTATGGTGGTTAGAAATTTAGGTGGTTCATTGATGAACATCTTACCCTAGAGGAGAGATGAAGTTCGTGGAGTACCATCTGAACCCGCGCAAACGCAGTCGCGGGCGAAGTGCTAGTAATAAAATGTAACGTCAGTTTTAGTTTTTCAAAACAACTTTCTAAAGGCGATTTAGGGGGTGTTAAACTATGTACAGAAGAGTCTTATTAACAGACTTGATAAAATATGAGAAATGTGTACATATTTTCGGTTATTTACTATAGTAACCGAAAATTAAGATTTATATGAACTTAATATTATATTCTTCAAACTAGATAATACACAAGTAATTACTGTACGTACCTAGATCTTATTAATTAATTGTTTTATTTCGGGTATTATACGCTAACTACAAGAACTGGGACACTTTCAATATTTATATTTTATGTCAGACAGTAAAGCTCTTAGAAGCCCTTTTGGATGGTGTTAGCGTCGATGCTCTTGTTCGCACGGTTTATTCTCAGTCGTCGTAAACTGCGTGTGTACGTTTTTCCCCATATTTATAATTGACCGTAGTTTCCATGATATAAAATAAGAACTTAAAAAGGTCTTTCACAAAACATTACCTTCATTACTGTTCGTTTGTTGGTTTATCTTAACTCGTCAAAAATGTGTATTTACGTTAACCCCAATATTTCAAAACTGGAACACAATGCCCAAAAAGCCCTTTCATATAATATAAATCTCATTGCGGTTTTGGTCACTGTTTTTGTGCTGTTTGTTGTATCTGCATTTTTGTCTATAAAACATAATTCAGAAGGTTTTTCATTGATACATTCACAGTAATTGGTTTCCGAGGTCAAACTCCTCGGGTACTCCACTCTCATACTTGCTCGTAATATTCCCAGTTGACATCGTTGTGGACGAATTGTTCAATGCCCAATGAATATTTTTCATTCCTTTCATATCCGGCTTGTACATATTATTTGTACATATTATTTCACAAGAAACCGGCCAAGTGCGAGTCCGAACCAATTTCATTTTTGTAATATGTTATTTCAACACTATAGATTTTTTATAGGTTTTTTAACTGCATTTTTTTTTTTAATTTTAGGCTTAGCAGTAGTTTCGGAGATATGGGGGAATGGTCATTTTTGATCTAATTTCCATAAAAACTTCAAAACTACTTGTAATATCTCACTTTAACTCTTGGGTGGTTTAATGAAACACAGTTATATTTCTATTAGTGTGTGCGACACGTCCGCTCGCCTCGACTTCTGTCAACGTAATGCCGAGCGGGCGGGTCGCAGGAGCACATATTTATTTTATAATTTTACAGTACATCACATCTCTCCCTTTCAATATATTTTGTTAAACTTTTCACATTACCTACTCTGAATTTGATCTTGGTTAATAATCACTATTTAAGCTACATGTGATTTTATATAATTCTAGTATTTAAATAATTTAAATCTGATATCCTAGTTTGAATAATAATTTTCAATTATAATCAATAACTTATTACTAATTAATTTAATCATCTGTGTCTATTTCTACATCACCATCGTCTTTTTTTCCGTTTTCATTATGAATTCTCCATTGTCCCTCTATTTTCTTGCTGTGAACTATGTTTCTTCTTATGTTTTGACCTGTTTCATCATTTTTTATACTTATGTCACCTCCTTTAGCACTCATTACTGTGTGTGGAGTAGGGTTGAAATCAGGTGTCAATTTATTTTCTTTTGTCATGTTTTTAACATAAACCTTTTCTCCTATATTAATTTCATTGTTTACAGCTTTCCTTTTTCTATCTTCAATCAACTTTCCCTTTTCTTTTATGATTTTATCTCTATCATATACTTCTAGGTCCATACGATAGTTTTCGACATCTACAACGGAAGGGAGTTTGTCTCTGAATTGTCTATTAAAAAATAATTCTGAGGGTGTCTTTCCAGTTGTACTATGGGGAGTGCATCATGAGATAGCGAAGGAGATCATCCTTCCAATCAGATTTTTGGCATTGGCTAATTTTCAAGCGCTTAAGGATGTCACGGTTTTGTCTTTCGACCTCTCCGTTTTGTTGTGTCCAATATGGTATAGAATTGTAAAGCCTGATGCCAAATTCTGAACAAAAGGATTTGAACTCCTCGCTAATAAATTGACGCCCATTATCCGATGTTATACTGACTGGAATACCTAGCCTGGAAAATATTTCTTTTAAAACATTAATGGTTTCATTAGATGTTATGGATTTCATAACCTTAATTTCTTTGTAGCGGCTATAATAATCAATGACTACTAATAAGTTGTGTCCACTTGGCAGTGGGCCTAGAAAATCTATAGCTATCAGTCCATGGTAGCATAGGTAACTCGCGTCTCTTCATTGGTACAGGGAGGCTTGGTCCTGATACTAGAGTGCAACTTTTACAACTTTTAACCATGTTTTCCGCGTCTTTATCTATTTTAGGCCACCAAACTTTAGTACGCAATCTACTTTTCATAGCAACGATACCTGGATGTCCTTCGTGTGCCGATGCGAGCACTTGCTTACGTAACTCCGTGGGAATGATGATTTTGTTCCCACGTAGTAAAATGTCGTCGTGCATCCAAAGTTCATGCTCAAAGAGTTTGTAGTTATTGACTTTGGGGTCCCAATTATTTCCAGAGAGAGCTAATTTTACTAATTGAATGTCTTCATCACTTTTAGATTTATCAGTGATATCCTCCATAGGTACAGCCATTGGTCTAGCAAACTCCACGATTTTATTAATGTGATGCTCGTTATCATGTGGATGTGAATTATGATTTGGGCATAATCGGGACAGGGAATCAGCTATATTGTTTTTCCCAGGACAGTAAACAACCTTGTAATTCTAAGCCTGTAACCGTAACACCCATCGTTCAATTCGTGCACAAGGTTTTGATCGCGGCCCAAATATTACCTCGAGGGGTTTATGATCAGTGATCAGCTCAAATTCTTTTAACCCATATAAGTACATATTAAAATGTTCGATGGCCCAGACCAAGGCAAGTGCCTCCTTTTCAGTCTGGCAATATCGTTTTTCAACGTCAGATAAACTTTTATGTCCAAAAGCAATAATCCGTGGTCCTTGTATATCAATCTGAACGAGGACTGCTCCTAACCCTACAGGACTGTCATCTGCCATGACTTGTGTCCTATCGTGTGGATCATAAAAACCTAAGGTGCGAAGGGCACTTAAACTTTCTTTTAACTCCGCAAACGCAGCAGATTGTTTATCTTTCCAATATTCAGCTATGTCGGCGTGTTTAGAGAGTTTGTGTCTTAAAATTTCTCGAATTGGATCGGTCATGGTGGCCAACCTTGGGATCCATTTTCCAATATAATTGACAAGTCCTAAAAAACTTTGAACTTCTTCGACTGTTTTAGGTTCTCTAAATGATTTTATAGTTTTGACGTACTTATCAAGGGGCCTAATGCCTCGTGGAGATAATTCATGACCCAGAAAATCTATTTTTGACGAGTTAAAAATACATTTTTTATCATTAAGGACCACATTATTATCTTTCAAAACTTGTAACACACGTTTTAGTCTATCGTTATGTTCGTTTACGTTGCTGCCAAACACAATAACATCGTCAATGAAATTAACGACGCCCTTACAAGGCAGAAGCATCCTTTCCATTATTTTCTGAAAATGTTCGGGTGCACACGATATACCAAACATCAGACGCTTATATCGAACCAGGCCTTTACTGGTTATGAATGTTGTTATATCCCGACAATCTTCTTTTATTTCGACTTGGTGGAAAGCATCTTTTATATTGAGCTTAGAAAAGATACATGACTTCCTGAGTTTTGGAAGAAGTTGGGTCATTGTAGGTAAAGGATGATTCTCTCTTATAATGGCTTTGTTTGCACATCTCATGTCGACACATAGTCTTAAGGTGTCATCACTCTTAAGAATGGGTACTTCCGGAGAAACCCAGGTTGTAGCTTGATCTACAGGTTCAATTATGTCTTTTTTGACTAACTCATCAAGTTTATCATTGATTTTATTTTCGAGCGGAATTTTTACTCGTCTATATGGCTGACATATGGGTGTCACAGATGGATCTATAGCAATAGCCAATTGGACATTTTTGAATTTAGGAAAATTCTCTGTATATACTAGATTTACACCCACCCCTAGTTTAAGCACATTGAGACATGTAGCTGTATGCTTGCCCAACAAATTACGGGTGCCATTTTTAATCACATAAAAATTTGCAGTTTTTGTTTCTGGTCCAACAACGATTGATGCATCAAATGTGCCGAGCACATCCAGAGGATCTTTTGAACCGTATGCCATAAACACTTGATCGGAACCTGGTTGCTGGTTAGACACAACGACAGCTTTTGATTTTAAATATTTCCAGGTTTTATCATTAATTATATTGTTTTTACTCCCAGAGTCGATGAGCATATTTACGTTGACACCTCCTACTTGGCAATTTATTTCAGCGTCATCGTCAATATGAAATATATAGTTTACATTACTGACTGATGGTTTGGTCTGTGATCCGTCTGTTTTAGGTTTTTTACTGTCAATTTTTTGTTTGTTCCAAGTAATGGGTGCTTTACGCTTGAGTTTCCTTGTTCGACATTGACTTATGAAGTGACCTTTATAGCCACATTTGTCACATACTTTGTCCCTTGCGGGGCAACGTGTATCATCACACTTGTGATTTCACTTCCACATCTTGTACACCGTGTATTATCCGTGTGAATGCCCTGAGTTCGGGTTTTGTTTGTTCTTGTTCCAATCCTATTAACCTGTTCAGTTTTTACTACTTGGAATTGCTTTAATTGTCTCTCTACCGTTTCGATTGAGTTGGCTTCTAAAATAACCTTTTCTATTGTAACGGAATCTCCTAACTGTAGTATTTTCTTTCTAAGGTCTGATGAGGTACATTTTTCAGCAATTTGGTCTATGAGAGCATTGTCTTTGTTAGCAAAATCACACTTGGAACATTGATTACGTAATCTAACTAAGAATTTTTCCAACTTTTCATCCGGTTCCTGTTTCATGAGTCGGAAAACGTGTCGTTCATAGACAAAACTCTGCTTCGGAGAAAAGTACTCGTCTAGTTTTTTAATAGCGGACTCGAAAACATCGGAGGAATCGCCCTCTTCAACGTGTGCACCGGGAAGGTTATAATAGATATCTTGCAATCCTAAACCACCGGTATGTAAAAGTGTTGCTCGTTTTTTTAAGGGCTGGTCTATGCCTAAGGCTAGAAGGTAGATTTCGAGAGCTCGTTTCCATCTTTGCCACCGATGGCCTAATGAGGTCGCATCACCATCGCAGTCGAGAGTTTCTATGGTCGGTAATTGAGACATGTTGGGACAATCTACAAGTAAGAATGAAAAATTGTTTCAAGTACTACGGAAATTAGCCACTATACCTACTTGGTAGCGATATGATAAGCGACGATATATTATGTATGTAGAATTCATAGACAGTATTGCGTTTTCATTACTCAAGACTGAACTTTTGGATTGGAACATGAATCATTTTATTTTGTGGGATTGCATATACTAGTACCTACAGTTTTATACCAGTATATGAGGAACTTGATGGGCATTTACCCATTGGAATAAATGGAGTTTTGTGGAATTGCATATACTAGTACATTTTTATACCAGTACATGTGGAACTAGATGGGTAAACCCATTGGAATAGTGTACAGTATGTATTTTGTCATCCTCTTTCGACTTGGCTAATACTTACAGGCACGATTGGTTGTTGTGTAGCTTATTAGAAAAGAGCAAGGGTCGAGTCTAATCACAATAAATTGTTTTTAAAGTAATCCGTGCACTAATCATGTAGTGTCCACGCATCGTATCACTAATAGTAGGTATTTGGCTCGCCTACGCATCACCACGTGCTGCCTGACTGACGGTTGAACACAGACTGACTCCCACCTAGTTCGTACGTTGTGACGTACGCGCTCGAAAGCAATCATAAGTATATACATACACTACATCCCTTCCTTTTTTTTATTTGTGTAGAAATACTTCCTGTAGTAAGTTTCTTTATGGATCTAGGTACTTATAAATAATATATGTATGTATTTATTACTAAGTATTTATTTCCTTCCAAACACTGTACATGACACTAGAGGTATTTTACTCTTTTATTATAATTTTTTTCCGGTTAACGACCCGATTATACTATATTGTAATTATATACCAATTATATTTTTTTCAATAATCACATGTGAGATAATTGTTTTGATTTTCTTTATTGTATTCAATGTTATATGCCTTGATATTATTATTATCTCTATCTTTCTTCCCTTTTCTCTTTTTAATTTAGTCATAATTAATCAATCTTATTTATGAAGCAGATGTATCTTTTTGATTCAATTCCTTGGTTTTTTTATCATTAAAAACTTTCCACTGACCTTCAATTTCTATAAATGTACGACATTTCTTTTTCATCATTTGTCCTGTTTCATCATTATATACTTCAATATCCCCCAAGAAATTTGCTATCGTTAATCTCTTCGGCAGTTGTCTAAAATTTTTTTACACACAGAGCTATTCCAAATCTTCAGTTAACTGACTTTTCGTTCAGTGTTTTAGCCATTCGACAGTTCTAAACTGGCTGTAATCAATCCTTTAGGTTTGATTCGTGATTCACTAGTATTCGTGATTACCAAGTCCAAGCACCAATGAAGTCATAAAACTCACATTGATTTTAACAAAGAATGTCAAAGACTACGTATCTTATTCACAGTCAACATCTATCTCATAGCTCAGCATAACACAATTCCTATACTCGCACTTCTAACTAAGAACCTGTTCACACAAACTAATTTTATGCTTACTCGTCATCTATTTCATAACTTCACAACGTCAATTATTCATATACTTGGCCTTGGGCATCTTCCCGACAATGAGATTTTAAAACATACCAACCGGTAAGTTATGCACATCAGAGTTTACGAAGAGAAGAGAACCTAGGCCTGTCAATGTTTGTGCCTACGTTCATGTGAAGGGGCTACGTTCATGAATTACTCTACGTCAATCTACGAGCATCATGGTCATAACTGCACCGAACAGTTTGAATCAATCAATATTATTTTAAATCTTACTTATATTAACTTACATCTACAGTAAGCAACCCGGTAGTGAAAAATCTATTCAGAAATTGTAATAGCTCAGAATTCTCTGTATCCCTACAGCTTTAATCAATGTCATTAATATCAAGTTACTGTTTATAATCGTTTACTATCGAATTTACGAACTGAATTTAATAACTTGTTATGTATGAAAACTGTCACCGACACTTTAATATAAAAGCTTAAATACAATTTTTCACTAAACACGTTTAAGTTGGAACATGACCTTATGGCAACCTTGCCATGCAATATCTCATTCTTTAAGTTCGTACTGAATAAAATGTTGAAACTATTACCACCTATGGGAATCTCTTTAAGTACTCGCTTTTTTATATTTATAGGCACCAATATCTCACCTGGTGGCAAGCGATGACGTGGTTGAAGATGGAGCACGCTTGCCCAGAAGCAATCCAATCACTCCCGAATCAAAGACTCCCAGTCTGCAACTATCAGGAAACACAGACTCTGGCAGGGAATTACACTCCTTGAGTCTTTCTCCAACCATAATCATGTATTTGTCAGAATATGGTAGGTACATTATAGTCTTAAGATTAGTTACTGGTAACCGTTCTTTTATATTTTTTTTTTCAACTTTTCTTCCTATTATCCTTCTTAATGATTGAGAAGCTGGTTGTATTTTCTCATCGATTGGCAATTCCACTAAAACATCATTGGATTTCGGAAACTGTCTTAGTTTCCATTTGGTCAATTTGTAATCCGATTTTAAGTACACCCATTATCAAAGTGTTACTTTTATCAAGTAAAAGTAACACTTTTTAAAGCATATTGCCAGGGTTTCTACACGGGGAATCTTTGGGTCAGCTATACCAAAAGATCGCTGGATGACCTACGCGTCCAGTATAATAACATTTTTAGGATGCTGTTGAGACTGCCACGATGGTGCAGCGCTTCTGGTATGTTTGCGCAAAACCGAACCGACGGCTTCCACGCCGTCATTCGCAAAAAAACCGTGTCGCTGTTGTCAAGGTTGCGGGCGAGTGGCAACAGCATACTAAAAACTGTGGCGGAGAGTATCGACTCTTCGATAATCAAAAGTTTTGTGAGAAGGACTATCACTAACCATTAGATTGGGGTTGTCCTTTTCACAATAATATTTATTCTGTTCTGTCTTCTTCTCTGTTGTATTTTAGCTACTAACACTAGTAATAAGTTATAATATTGTTTACTAACACGCTGGATCATTGTTGTCCGAAAATAAAGAATTATTATTATTATAACTATAGCCATGGCAATTTCTTTCCCAAGTAGATCTCTAGTTCGATCAGAGATGCAAAAAGTAAAAAGTTGCATTTTCGGATCTATCTGCTATTTTTATATTTGTGTTAAATGGTCCTGTTAGGTCTTGACCTAACAAGACCATTAGGAAGAACCCCTTGGGGTTTCTTACTTTAAGAACCATAAAAGTCTTATTGCAACTGAATGTTTGGTTACCTTGTTTTGTTTCATATTTCCCCGAGTTTTGTGTGTGATTAAAGTTGGATTTACCTACACGCAGAGATTTAACCTTCATTCCACCAATACGACAATCTAGTAAACTGTCATCGTCGATTTTGAACGCATATTGTATGTCTTTCGACTCTGTTTGAACTGAAATCTGTCTGCTTATTGTCTAAGCCGTACTAAGAAATTTTTGAAACTTTTCATTTGCCCCTTGTTTGATCAATAAAAACAGAGTGACGTTCTTAATTCTCAATTTGTTTAGGTGTAAAGTATGCGTGGAGTTTGGTGATAGCCACTTCAAAGACATCCACTCCAGCCATCCACATCAGCTCCATCAGCAGGTGATATTTGTATCTGGTATATTATTAAACTAGCTGATCCGAGCAACCTCGTCTTCGTCACATTATCCATTAATGCTTTGCTACTATTGGTCGTAGCATGATGTTAGATCCTATAGTCTTCCCCGATAAATAGGCCGTCCAACACTAAAATAGTCCTTCAACTCGAACCAGCAGTTCCCGAGATTAACGCGTTCAACCAAACAAACAAACTCCTCTGCTCTACAATATTAGTATAGACATTTTTAGCACTTCTAGTCCACAAAATGTAGCAGCAAACTAAGTTACTATTAGTATTACAAACAAAGTTACTTGTCACTACCCTTGATGCCAACAGCTTCCAGGTAGATCAAGAGTTCCTGCGTTCAGCGTTTTTATCTCGTTCCTACTGATGAAGGTTCCCCCTCACAATCAAATTTGTCAATTTAATGACCAGTATGTACATAAAAAGTACCACTAGGCACTGCTGACCTATTTTGTCTTTGATAACTAACTGTCAATTTAATGACCAGAAGGTATATTCTGCTGTAATTACTGTCATTCAATGATGACTTGTCAATTTAATGACCAGTAGGTGTATTCTACTGTTATTACTGTCATTCAATGATGACTTGTCAATTTAATGACCAGAAGGTATATTCTGCTGTAATTACTGTCATTCAATGATGACTTGTCAATTTAATGACCAGTAGGTGTATTCTACTGTTATTACTGTCATTCAATGATGACTTGTCAATTTAATGACCAGAAGGTATATTCTGCTGTAATTACTGTCATTCAATGATGACTTGTCAATTTAATGACCAGTAGGTGTATTCTACTGTTATTACTGTCATTCAATGATGACTTGTCAATTTAATGACCAGTAGGTATATTCTACTGCAATTACTGTCATTCAATGATGTCTTGTCAATTTAATGACCAGTAGGTATATTCTACTGTAATTACTGTCATTCAATGATGACTTATCAATTTAATGACCAGTAGGTAAATTCTACTGCAATTACTGTCATTCAATGATGACTTGTCAATTTAATGACCAGTAGGTATGTTCTACTGTAATTACTGTCATTCAATGATGACTTGTCAATTTAATGACCAGTAGGTATGTTCTACTGTAATTACTGTCATTCAGTGATGACTTGTCAATTTAATGACCAGTAGGTATGTTCTACTGTAATTAAGTTTATGCGCTCTTTGATTTATTATTTTAGAACTAATCATGTAGTACAAATCAAATATCTAAGCATGAGGTCCCTGGTTAGACTCCCAGGTCGTTGCCTTTTTCTTTTCGATCTTGTCAATACCAGAAGCATCGAAATAGATAGTGTTCGTTTCCCACGCTCCCATCTGACTCCAACCGAAGAACGTTCTCCTTCGCAGTCGAACTTCTCCAATGTGAGTTGGGACATGTTAGTGTTATATCGTGAACCAACTAGTTTGTTGTTTTTTTCAATATCAATTTTTATCACAAAATTCTGCTTCCTTTTTATAATGCGTCAATTTGATGACCAATAATGCTGTTGAGGATCCTCTGAACATAGTCAAACGGTGTCAATTTAATGACCAGCAATGCTGCTCCAACATCATAATAAATCAGTATTATTATATCATTATACTGTTATAAAACTTGAAAATAACTTTATTATTTATTTGTCGATTAAATGACCAGGTACTACGCCAGTTTACATGGAATATAGGTAAGTTACTGGGGTATATCCATTTAATTAGGTAACGTCCAGACGGTCAATAATTGTTTTTGAACTTGTCCTAAATAACCACCAATAAATACCACAGCATTTAAATAATACTGCAACCTATCCTTCCGATAAGCCCAAGCATAATATTAGGGTAGAAAATCATTAAAATACTCCATGTCTCTGACCACGTTTTTAAGATGTGGTGGTGTTTATTTTTCAGAATTATTGAAATATCCACTAATCACTTTGTTCATTATGGCACATGTAGGTACTTCAACAATTTAGCAATACCTATGAATATAATAATAATTACAAGATCACTGGGTAGGGTAAAACCGACATTTTATTATTGTTTGTCGTAATTTATAACTTACGTAGGTGTAAATAAACAAACACAGTTTAACATTTGCTCTTCAATACCATTATGATTATTCTATAGTCCATTATTACTTTAGTGCTAGTTACTAAACAACGAAGAACATTCCTTAAAATGTTATCAGTGTAGCTGAACTTTCCAATGTAATGACTTTTTCGTAAGTTAAGCAATAGTCACCACTGTTAAGTAGGTGTAAAGTTTTATAATTTTGAATCATAATGGGTATCTATTTGTTAATTAAAGTAAACTAATGGTTTAAACCATATTTTGGGTGAAGGTAATTATAATCGCTGAGAAATGTAAATGAAAATGTCGCATGTTTTCTTAGTTTGAATAAATAACATTCATGTACCTAAGTAGCATAAGTAAATTATGTTGCCACTTCGCCAGTCACATTTTTTTTTTTTTTATAAAGTCACTTTACTTACAGTTTTAATTTTTTTTTTTATCCTCGTCGCCATATGTAGTGTCCACGCATCGTATCACTAATAGTAGGTATTTGGCTCGCCTACGCATCACCACGTGCTGCCTGACTGACGGTTGAACACAGACTGACTCCCACCTAGTTCGTACGTTGTGACGTACGCGCTCGAAAGCAATCATAAGTATATACATACACTACAAATCATATTTTTATTTCTTAATATACTAATTTATTACCAATGACTTGCATACAAATCAAAATTAAGATTCTATGAACGATAATTACTGTTTAGATAAGTACTTAGTCGTGCGGTATTACTCAGAATGTAAATATTTATAATTAAATGTAATGTGGGTAAGTCGAGAATGACACGGATAATATCTCACTATGTTTTTGGTAGTGATAGTTCTGCGGTATTTATACAATGTGGGTTATAATGGAATGTGCACACCAGCTACACAACAATATTTTATTGGTAAGTATTAGCAGGCACTGGTTTTAAGGCTATTTTGACCGAAGATATCAACTGTCAGTAATTTGCTTACATTTAAAATATTTCTTGTTTTACTAGCAGTATATTTATTTATCTCCAAATCCCTTTTTAAATTGAAGGTCAGTGGGTAGCCTTAGGGGCGGATTTTTAGGAGTTGGAGTATATCCTTAGGGGCGCTATGAGAAGCAAAGAAAACGAAAAAAAAATTTTTTTGGTTAAAAAAATTTTTGGGACTTGGAAAATTTTTCAAAAATTTTTCAAAAAATTTTTTTTTTCGAATCGGTACCATGGCACTATGAAAAAAATACTTAGAAAAATTTCGCAACCAATTTCGAGGTAGCGCTCGCCGGCCGCTGCCGCGGCACCGCTCGCTTCGCTCGCTCGGCTCGCGCGTATTTGGTCACGGTTCTAACCTAACCTAACCTATGGATCCCTTACACATCGAGACAAAATTAGAAAAATTTCGCAACCAATTTCGAGGTAGCGCTCGCCGGCCGCTGCCGCTTTTTTAACCTAATTTTTTTTTTTTGTTTTCTTCACGGCTCATGGTGCCTATAAGCGTATGGCATCAACTACCAAAAAAACTTTTTTTGAAAAATTTTCTAAGTGTTTGCCCCTAACCGTACTCAAGGTGAAAAGTAAGGAGAAATTTTCTAAGTCCCAAAAATATTTTTAACCAAATTTTTTTTTTGTTTTCTGCACGGCTCATGGTGCCTATAAGCGTATGGTACCAATTTGAAAAAAAAAAAATTTTTTGAAAAATTTTCTAAGTCCCGCGCCATAGCGCCCCTAAGGCTACACTCCAACCAAATTGAATAAGAGGGAATAGAAAACAATATTTAATTGTGACGAAATAGATAACCTCGGTCATTTGCCTTATTTTTTATTTTTTTTACATATCTGTTTATTTTACTCACGTTCTTTATTCTCGTCGCCAATGTAATATCTCACTTTAACTCTTGGGTGGTTTAATGAAACACAGTTATATTTCTATTAGTGTGTGCGACACGTCCGCTCGCCTCGACTTCTGTCAACGTAATGCCGAGCGGGCGGGTCGCAGGAGCACATATTTATTTTATAATTTTACAGTACATCACACTACTTATTGCAAAATTATGAAAAAAAAATATAATTAAAACCCCCACTAAATGGCAGACGATACAGTTTGCAAAACTTTTTTTATTTTCTATTTTGGCCCCCAAAAGTAACTGTAACACTTAAAATGTATTTATTGACGTAACGCGTCCGTATTTGGGTTACAAGAGTACATATGTGTACCAAATTTCAACAGAATCGGTCCAGTATATCCAGAGAAAACTGGCTGTGACAGATGGACAATCGAGTGATCCTACATGGACTTTTTTCCATGCAGAGGTTTGGAACCCTCATACATACTATATAATTTTGCCTGCATTTGTCTGTAAATAAACTAAAAAAATATTTTTATGGGGCGGAAATCTTTAAATTCTAACTGTCGTAAATAACTTAAATCTATTTATTTAAAACTATGCAAAAAAAAATTAAGCTATCCCAATTGTGAGCCTTTTCATTATTCGAAATGTCAACGGCACAGTTTATTTTTTAATTTACCAATTTCTCCAACAAAAGTGACTCAATTTGTTTATACAGTTTATTTATTTACGTAACGCGGCCGTGTTGGGGTCAACGTTCATGTTTGTATCAAGTGTCAACTGAATCGGTCCAATACATTCAGAGAAAATTGGCAATGAAAGACAGACAGACACGCTAGTGATACAAGGATAAGAGTTCAGTTGTTTTATTCATTATTTCTTTCGGCCGTACATTATTCGGGCGAGTTGGCATCGCAGCACTGGGCACGAGCCGCAACGCCGCCGCGACGCATCCCGCCACGAGCTCGCACGAATATGAATACCTGCCCCTCAGCCAGGCGGCGGCGGCGGCGGCGGCGGCGCAGCTTTCCGTTCTTACCACTCACGACCCATCCGATGCCTTAATTTGATGTTAGAATTTTCACGATTGCATCCTTTAGTAAAGCAATTTTTGTAATGAAAATGGCTGTCAACATATAAATAAATAATCAGTATGTTACTAATAAAGAGAAATAATGCGGGACTTACTCGTATAATTTATCGGAAAAGTAAATAACTTGTAGTTAATGTCTCGGAAACGTACGTGTGTAGTTTAGCTAATTGTGTATAATGAATAGGCGGCGACGCGCGACGGCATCGCATCGATAACTCGAGACATTATCGTAATTAAATCAGTCACCCTCCCCCCCCCTTCACCCCGACGAACCGCTGCCTGCACTGTGGAGGTGCGGCGCAGCACTACATTACACCACCGACCTCGCCGAACTCTCGCGGACACCCGACAGTTCATTATTTTTTGGGAGTGCTTTCTTGTACGTCAGCCTATGAGGTTGTTGGCTGCTCAACCATACTATCACGTGGAAACCTTAAAAAACGAAAACCTCCAAACTTTAAAAACTAAGCGACGACTCACTAAGGGTACCTGTGGAGTACGGGCGTCGTCGTAGAGCGTTGCTAGATGGGGTCACCAAAAGACAGGCTTGATCGGATTTTGGATAAACTTGGGGCGATTTAAAGTACAAGCTCTGTGGCTCGGACTGGTTCAAGCTGGACTTGGGGGGTATGACTAGTGGCCCTCTTTTTTTATGGGATTTCATTAAATGACGCCTTAGGTTCTGGGCCGAGCGGAAAGGAGTGTCAGACTCTTACTAACTAAAACTGACCCGTATTCCTTCAAATGCCCTTTTCATTCCAGGACCGCGCTTTCAAACAAGTTCAGCCCTACTGCTCACTTGAAGATCATTCTCGTTGCGGGATCCTAGCCGGTTGAATCGTATGTCCCGGACTTTTCGAGCTTCATTGGCTCAGCATTCTGGTGGCCGCCACTGCTGATTCTGGTTCTCAGAAGTTGCATCGTGTTTGCAAATTAAGAATAGTGTGGCAAGCTTGCTCTCCTGAAGCAAGGTTATAGTTTTAGCGTCATCGGGAGTGGGCAGAGAATCTTGAGGTGCCAGAGGGATTGTATCGGGCGGCCGACGCAATCAGAGGGTTGGTGGGTTGTATTGCTATACTGAAGGTTCCGAGAAACGCTTAACTTATCCAGTGATGTCAACGTGTGATTTTGTGTGATACTCAATTTATACCTAGAGATTCATAGTAGAGGGGTTCTAGGTCGCGGAGAGGGTGCTATCGCCGATAAAATACCTCATTATGCATGCAGAGCCCTCTCACGGCCACCTCGCGGCCGCAGATATTGGCTCGTAAATCAGCGCGGGCACCTCTCACTTAGTGCAAGTCGGCTAGCACCGCCGGCTCGCTACGTAAATAAATAAGACGCGGCGTGCCTGGCGGCGCGCGGCGGCGCGGGAGCGCAGCGGACTAATTAATTTATGAGCGGCGTGGAGCGCCGAATAAATAACAAATATTTCAACAGCTTATATTTCATAAACCCGCGACGTTAACGACCGCTTTTATCGTGATTGTCTATACAAAGTGGAATAAAAAGATGTTAACCGTAGCCAGCTCACGTGAGGGCGCAGCCGTGGTGTCCATACGTTCACGTGCTAAGACGTGGTATTATGGTAAGACTTTTTATTCGCGTAGATACATGTTATATTAATGGATGTACTGGTAAGGTGTCGGATAAGGCTACTTATCCGGCAAGAGACAGCGCCAGGGGCCCTAATACTGAGTGATAACAGTATGTTCGATTTTCACGTGTGTGATGGATATTGTCTACCCCTCCCCCTCCTACGTCTTGTACCTACCTCAAACTCGGGTACTTATTCGAGGCAAATGTCTAATTACTTATCAATGTGGAGGATAACATTAATGAAATAGATTTTTTATCAAAGCCATTCCACTTTCAGCATTTCGTGAATAATGAAACAGTACAAAAGCTACTTGACATCCCACTTCTATGAAACATACTTTATCAAGTTATCGAGATTAGTTGTGTCTGCGTAGAAGCGCTACGTCGTAACTTATAGAAGCGCTACGGCGTAGCTCGTAGAACAACTACGGCGTAGTTCGTAGCATCGCTAAGGCGAACCCTTTTGTTGCGGCTTTTATGGAGCGTTTGATCTAGTTTATAGTGTAAGCTAGCGCGATAAGCCGCCGCACACCGCCATTAAAATTGATTTTGTAAGTATGGTACGTGTCGCGCGTGAGAGCGCACAACGCGCTACATTTTGTTCAGAGCTGTGGCAGATGATAGAGTGCTCTAGTATATAATAGTAACCGTGTTAAGCCCGCTGTCACGTCTGTCTCAGTAGACATGACAACATGATTAATAGTTCGAGATAAAGAGCAGAGTGACGCTCCGCGAAGAGCCGGCGCCATTTGACGCGCTGATTCGAGATTCGTGACTTCTACTCTGCTGAAACGCAGAAATCATGAAACAATACGCTTGTTACCACAAAACCACAAAATGAATTAGCGGGCCTTTCTTGCCGCGCGGCACGAATCCTGAACAAAAGTTATCACAATCACGCTAAGAACAGCCCTAATGAAGTGTCGCACCAAAAATATGTAACATCGAAGTGGTTAATTTAATCCAATCCGGGTCCATTGTCCACGGTGCCGCCGCTCTCCTGTCTTACATCCCCCCCCCTCCACCTGCCTCCCCCTCCCCCCCGGGGCCTAGAAGGAAAGCTCGTGAATTTTCACGCACAGTGATGTCACGCGGTGCCACCCGCGCACGCGATTCTTAACACTGGCCGCACTCGCGTAACTTACAAGTCACGACTCACCGATTGGCTAGATTGCTTCAGACATTTTACTTAGACGACCAAAGTCAATTACTGAACTTTAATTTTATATTATGGTGAACAATGCAGTCTGAAGATTAATATGTAAATAGCAGAGCCGATTTTGATAAAATTTGGTACAAAAATAGACCAACGACCCCCCCGTAACTCTTACTAAGTGTTATGTAGATAGAACACAACACACGCGGTACAATATAAATTTTAACCGTAAAAGTATCTGTTTTATCAAGTAAATTAACTTCCATGATTTTAACATAATTTTATTATAACAGCCAACAACCGCTTATGAACCATCTCTGCCTAGCTAGCGAATCGTAAAGCGTGATGAGAAGTGACTTTTTGTCATAGGCTTGTGTGCGCAGACTGCAATACTCGACTACCATTACGCGTGCTCCTGCGCTACACGACTCCCGCTCAAGTAACGGTAGTGTTTACACGAACAAAAATGCCAAACTCCTGAAGTAGAATGTGATTGAGAAAGCTCCAAGTGCTCTTCATCGTGTATTGACCGCCGCTCGCTCGGGCGCCGCTGGCAGCTCTTAACTATAAGCCATTTTAATAAAACTGTCCATTTGCTTTTAGGTGCAAATTCCCCTTCGGAGGCGTCGCGCCGCTGACGCGCGACGTGCCGCGTGACGCTAATGCGACAGGGCGACGCGCGACTTGTTCCCCTGTTTGGAGCAAGCAGCCAGAAGTGAGCTCACTTCAACACTCTGTCAATCAGGCTAACTGTTTTTTAACCGACTTCCAAAAAAGGAGGATGCAGTATACTTGCCATTTGGTCCCATAAAAATTTGATTCAGTTTGGTTCAGTAGTTTTTTTGTTATGAGCATTTTTGGTGATTTCAATTTCTGCGTTGACGAAGACGTCGTCCAAGTATCACCACTGAAAAATAAAAAACTTTTTACAAAAAAATATAACCGACTTCCAAACAAAATACTACAAAGAATAAAATAACCTTAATTTCGGAAAAAAAATTTTTTTCCTACTGATGCTGCTGTTGTTAAAACTTCATTAGCTCAGTCGTTTATGACATCAAACAATAAATATACAGAATTCACCGTTATTCGTACTACGCGTTGCTACGACGAAGCAGAGCACATTGCTACACATGCTACGCAATGCTACGTCGTAGCAGAAAGCAATATTAAGCGTGCTACGCAGCCTTTGCTCGCTATTGTATGCACTGAGCATCATGTTATTTACATCTGGATAGTAAGTGTATCGAACTTGTATGCTGCGTGCGGCGAGCGGACTTGCTGCTCCTGGCTGCTCGCGGCTGCTACAGCAGGCTGCTAGCTGACGGTTAGTTATGGACCGTCCCGCGGCCTGCTTTGTAAACACAGCGAGACGAATCGGCTACTGATACCACCAGTTTGTAATAAAATGTTATTTAACTAAAAAGTTGTAAACATTAGGCCGCGAGTCGAACCGCTTGCATCAAAGTCCGTCACAAAAACGTGATGAGTTCTATACATATATACAATACCTACTTTCTTTCTGGACGGGAACTCATCAAATGACTTGTCAGGAGGGATTGTCAGGCTCTTGCTAACTAAAACCCACTCGTGTTTTTCCAAATGACCTTTGCGTTCCAGCGCCGATTACTCTTTCGACCAACTCCGCCACCCTGGCAGGCAATACGTATTCTAAATATCTTATCAATCTCATTTCAGTCTGTATTGGAAGATAAGCAACCGCGTTTGTACACGTATATACCCATTCACCCATATTGCAGCAAATAAATTATTTGTATTTGCGCTAATCTCGAAACTACCAGTTGGATTTGGAAAATTCTTTTTGCATGTGATAGCCACTTTCATGAGAAAAATCAAACACTACCTGCCGCCGTGAGCGCTGACGGCGAACTGACAGAGTGATGGGGCTGCACTGCCCTCTGTCCTACCACGCACATGCCTAAGGCGCGGTACAGCGGTCCCGGTCAAACTATAGTCAAACTGCCCCTTATCACATATGAGAGCACATACCTGGCCACGTCGCATGGCTCGCGCTCGCGGCTGACACAAGCGGGTCAGCTATTAATGAAGCTGTCGTCCGGCGGCGGACAGTGCCGACGTCTCACTGATATTGTTTGTATTCTTCCTTTCAAATCAATTAATTTGCTTGCATTATACAGGATTGAGAGCCCAAATAGTGACGAATTCGTGCCTTGAAACTGTGAAGTCGCGGCATGCCACGTAGGAGATGGCAAGACATACTGGACAAGTTCCGTCAGAGCTGTACTCAGAGCGCGAGAACTGTGGAAGATAGGTCGAACGGAGGAAGGATTTTGCCCAAGAGTGCGACAGAGAAGGTCCAATAAGAATAAACACCGAGCAAGTGCTCTTGCACCGAGGGTTCCGTACAAACTCGAATGTAGGGAGTTCGTCCATTACGAGTGTTGAGTCTCGATTTGTACCGAGGCTACATTACCTGCTGAAATACACCAACTATAAAAGCACTGAACATTACTCTGACGGAAACATTAGTGCGATTAATGAACAAACTTAACTTTTAGTTGAAATGTTCTTCACTGTAATGTAAGTTGTTTAAGTACAATAAATAATTAAGATCAAAACTAAAAACTATTTACCTACAGATTTTTGGACCTTTTCCTTTATTTGTGCTGTGAGATCTTGCTTCTTGAAAAAAATTCTAGCTCAACGTGTTACCCCATAGGTTTGATGGTTATTATAGATTAGTTTGGGTAAGCATTTAAGCAAGCTGACTTGTTAAAATCCAAGATAATAGGCGGCGTATGTATTCCAAATAGATCAGAGGGTCCAAAAAGGCCACTTTAGCAGAATCATATTACAATTATAATATTAACCACATAACAATCTGTCAAAATTCATTTTCTTCTTTATCGCTAGCGTATTAGGTTCAAGGTTGATTGGGAAAATTTGACAGTGACGGGTAGCGTGATGTGCTTTCTGATTCTGCTTAAATGCCCTTTTTAGACCCACAGATCAGAATGTATCACAGAGCGGCACAACGCGAGCGTGTGAGCCGTGTGATGTCACCGCGCGGTGCGATCACAACTAGCTCGACGCCGACAACAATCTGAGCGACAAACAATGCAGTACACGCGCTCATCTGTTTCATATCGATCACCGCCGACACTCTCCGCTCATTCTTCCGCCGTCACAGCTGTTCATACACGCTGCTCGATGTCCGTATATGTATATAGTCCAACACTGTTTCGTGGTGGAGGTGTGCGCGGTACATTCCGGCGCCGCAAACAGCGGACTGGCATCCCTCGGTATTCGGAACAATTTCGACTGGAACGGTTCCCGTCACGGCTCTGTTTTAACGTGCGCCAAATTAATTTCAAGCGAAACGCTCGTCCCCATCGTCCGTGAACACTTCGTTGTTTAACGGCGGGATTGATTTATCAAACGACTATATCGAGCTACACTGACCGGCGGCACGGCACGGCGGCTCGGCACGGCACAGCGCGGCGCGGCACCGCTCGCCTGAGTTGTGTTAAACGTTGCTCAATTTTGTTTTGCATAAAGGGTTGAGCACACTCCACCGCCGCGCGCCGTTCGACTCACCTGCGACACGATAATTGACATTTATGCAAATATCATAACTTATAATACTACAAAGATGTTCATAGGCGCGTGTCCCGATGAAGCAATCTCTATGTAAATGTTTGGAGAGCTCGCGTGGTTCACTCATTTACTGGAGGAGCAAGTCAACAATATTTATTCATCTCTTCGGAAAATTGTTATCGTCGTGTACTGCTGTGCCCAACCATGACTGGTTGGGCAGAAATGAAGAGCCGTGTTAAGACTCTGAGCATTGTCTTGGAAGAACAGGACAGAGTTGGATCAGTTGGGGGCCGAGTGATAAATTACTTTAGGTAAGCTGATGATACAACCCTTCTCACACAGACTGGAGAAGATATGGAAGATCTTGAATGAAGCCTGAAATTCGGACCTGTCACTCACCGAGACAAAACGAAGATGATGATAGTAGACCGAGCTGAACAAAAGGGAACTAACGCACAGAGCATAGCTTACTGCGAAGTTGTAAAGAGCTAGTTCTCCCTCAACGACGCGGGCGGTGCGCCATCACCAGGTCGGCAGTAGAACGGCTGGGGAAGGTTTGGGAAGACATGAGAATTGCCTAGCAGATAAAGGTCTGATTGAGGAAATACCTTGTCTTTCTAATTGTTCTCTATGGTTCCGAAACTTGGTCCGTGAGACTACAGGATCTACGTAAATCGACGCACTAGAAATGTAGTACTGGAGACGCCTTTTGAAGATCCCATGGACGGCGTTCCAAATTCGCATGAGGCCATCACAATGAGCTTCGTATTAAAGACCGACTTTCGTCCATTGTGGAAACATGAATGCTGAAGTTCTTTGGTCATATACCTATGCAGAAATGAGAACTCTACGGAGAGACTGGTGATTCAGGGTCAGGAAGACAAGAGAGCACGCCGTCGATCACCAAGTCGCTGAACGAACCTGATAAAAAAAATCGATTGTGCAACGTTCGGCCGAGTGCGACCACGTCAGCTAAATCTCACCGTTGTTGTTTGGAAACAGCTTACTTTCTGAAATGAAAATACAATGCCGAGCATTGAAACATAAGTGGAACGTGATATGTAGTGTAGACAGAAATTAAAGTTACTGTATTTTTCTCTTTTGAGTTCGTTTTTTTGAAGGTGGTTCTTTTTTCTTGAATGCTACGGCCACACTACCGTAATATGGCAATAATTATGTCTATAATTTAAAAAAAAACAACTGAAAAACACCAATTATTGCCATATTACGGTGTGCCCGTAGCATAAAAGGGATAGTTAAAGGAGTATTGTCGTGCCTTTGTAGATCGATTTTATTTCCGAATGACTCGCTGCCTGATCATACTTTGCATAAAAGTCAGCGGCGTTATTGTCCTGTCGTTTCATAGAGTGTGATTCAGCAGACCGCAGCAAGCCGCACGGGGCGCGCGGGCCCTCACACCGTCCCCAAGCGCGCGTCGTGTCCGCCGCGCGCCGCGCACGTGCCGCGCAGAACGCTCCTAACTCTAAAATAGAGCAATCGATGAGCCGAATACCGAATACAACGAAACCGCATATCACTGCCGACGATTTGATACTCACAAAAAGTCCGGCTCCAACAAATAAAAGCCGAACATTTTAGTTTGAGAGCAATGGTTGCGGTTCCGCGTGCACGGCTTCTTGATCTCTTCGTGGAAGCCAATTCGTTTATTTGAATCAGAAAAAAAACATACTAATTCTTTTGAGACGTAACTTTACACCAGCGCTTCGCGTCCACAACACATATCCATCTGCTCACTGCTGTATCAAATTGTTCGTTGCTAACTAACTAAATAAAGCAAGCGGTATCTTAGTCGCCTTCGCCGCGCGCCTGCAAATTAAGTCATTTAAAGGAATCTCATTTGTAAAAACTGGCCAAGTGCGAGTCGGACTCGCATGCAAAGGGTTCCGAACGAATTTCATTTTTTTAACATGTTATTTTAACACTACAGACTTCTAATAGGTTTTCCTGTAATCTTTAGGTAAAGATCTCTTATCTCCATTTTTTTTTAATTAGGCTCAGTATTTTCGGAGATATCATTTCGGGGAATGGTCATTTTTCGTCTAATTTCTTGAATAACTTCAAAACCGTTTATTTTAAAATTATGAAAAAAATATAATTAAAACCCTCACAGTAAGTTCTTTCATTTGATATGGCACACGATATTGTTAAAAAAACTTTTTTTTTATTTTCTAATTTGACCCCCAAAAGTGAACCCCATACTAAAAATTTAATAATTTACGTAACGCGTCCGTGTTGGGGTCATAGAAATCCATAGGTGCACCAAATTTCAACAGAATCGGTCCAATGGATCCGAAGAAAACTGGATGTGACAGACGGACAGACAGACACCCGAGTGATCCTATAAGGGTTCCGTTTTTTTTTCGGAACCCTAAAAACACGAGAAAAATCCGAAAATATACAATACACAAATTCGATTGTACCTACCTTAGATACACCTGTTATAGTTGTTTGCAGTTAGTAGAAAACAGGCGACATGCACACTACAAAGGATGTAATATGACCTAACCATTCAGAGAGCTTTCTGATTCCCACGTTTAAAAAGCTTTAATTTTGACATAAGCCTTTTTAATAACAATGATTAAAATTGGCATGTTATTAAATTTTTTATTCAATTCAAATAAAGTCTTGACATAATATGTAGAAAATTTTAAAATTGTAATTAGTTTGTTTAAGGATACTTGTACACCAAACATCATAGGTACTACATGAAACTAAATTCACACAAATTAATATACATGTTCCACATAAATTTTAATTCTATCGCAGGCTCCCTCTCCGACCACATCATCACTCACCATCAGGTGAGATAGGGGTGACACGCGTGCCTATCGATGGTAAAAAAGAGAAAAAAAACGGCTAATAATACGTTTGTTGTGAGAGTGAAGTCATGAAGCAGTGGCAGGTGATTCGTTCATTCCGAGCAGTTAGAGCGGCGTCGTGGAGGGTCAGCGCTGCGGCGCTTCGGGCGGGAGAGCTTCATATCGGCACGAATACTCTGCGCGCTCTTATTAAAGGGCGGCTAACGACCGCGACGCTCCAGCGGCAGCGGCGGCGGTCCGCATTCCGGAGCGCCACGTGCCGCGCTCGCTGCTAACGTGCTCAGCAGCATCAACATTTTATTAGTTGGCCGCGCGCCAGCCGTGCCGGAATTAAGAAATTATATCTGCACGAAGGTATGTGGTTATAGCCGTAGGTAGCGGAGGTGTCCACCCCGCACACGACGACGTCCAGTTAATTGCTGGCACTATTACGAACAATACACGTTCATGAGTGTCTGTGAGTGTGTGCCTCGCAATTGAAAATACAATTACCTAGTACAAACCTCGCTCTTCCATTGCGTTTCTTTTTTAATTTCGACGATTTTCCATTTTGCGCCGGCCGTGCTGCCGGGGCCGGCCGGCGCGGGCGACACAATAAGTAAGTCGTAACTTGTAATACAGCGGACATGTGAATGTTACGTGCTGAACACGGCGAGTAGGACAGTCTGCGAGGACGTCACGATTCCGTTACACACTGTGGTTGTACTCGTAGGTGTACGTACAGTCCACGTCGACTCTTACAACTTACTTCATATTATATGTCGGCCATTCTACGAAGTGGCCAATATCCTGTTCGCATATGTATTTCTTTTTTAAATATAACTACATTTTAACGATAGTATGTATTTGACTTTATTTAATGTTTTCTATCGTTATGTAACTCAATTAATACGTAATATCTTAAATTAATTGAGATTTTACGCGTTCCCTGTACGACCAAATCACGTCGTAGACTGTTCGCGACATAGGGTGCCTGACTCAGAGATGTTTTAAAATACTTCCACATGTTTTGAAGTAGCATAAGTGAATCTATCATACTGCAAATATAAGAAAGTAAATATTTGTGTAATTTAAAAAAAATACGATGTATACATATTTCAAGTTACAAAAGATTCTACAGTGTTCGCAAAAAACTTATCACTCCTGTAGACAAACATGAAAAGTCAGGTATTTTTTTTAATATATTGTGTAGCAACACTATTTAGTTTAACAAGTAACACTAAAACACGTAGTTGTCATCGTCTGTCTGTTATTGCCGTCCTTATGACGTCATTTCCTAGTTTTTAATAAGATTTGAGTGATTCTACAAAGTGTAAAAGTTGGTGCGTCACTTCTAAAGTCGCCAAAACACAGTAAGTTCTTGATTCAAAATTGTAATTTTACTTTTGTCTTGTTAATTAGCGGTAAAATGATAGAACGTGATGAAAGCCGCGTTTGATAACCTCAAATATTTCTCTCGGCATGGACTAAAGCATCTGTTCATCACTGTATGGACTGTCGAACTCACTTCTGTCGACAACCTGTCTACAGATGTCACGAATGCCTACAGATCTTAGAGGCTTTTGCAAATTATATGTCTTATTGCTATTTGATATGGATTAAAATTCATTTTTAGAAAACGTTTATTGAATAAATAATTTATTTTAAGCGTAATACACGCGGTAACAAGGAGCAAAAAAAATACCTGAAGAAAAAAAGAAGAAGCGCCGTAAATAATAGAAAAGGAGACATACAAAACAGAAGGCAGATAATGTCGGAAGCTGAATTAGAGCAAAGGCGCAGAAATAATAGAGAAAAATACCAAAGGAGACAGCATCAGGAGAGATCAAGACAATTGAGGATCAAACTCCAAGAGTAAAGCGAAAGATTAGGAAGGGATGGCGTGCGCGTGCATCAGCCTCGAGAGAAGATACGAAAGGAATAAAACATTATAAATAATGATACTCCACCGCCATTGCCTGCAATATCTGTAGCTAATAGCTCGGTTTCGCAAATTTCTGCTTTCGCGAAGATCTGAATTGGAAAAACGGATTGCAAACAGAAATAGGAGACTGAGGTCCTCTGCAACCGCCTTGCCTGCGGAACCATTGCTCATTATAATATCTACATTAGTGAAGTCACATCTGTAGCCACAGTTTACATATTTTTTATTTTGTAACCGTTGGTTATTTTCATGATAGTTATACCTTAGCAAGTGAGAAGACGCTTCATTTTTCGGGTTAACAACGTTAATTTTATTCTGGAATTGTATTTATTTTCGTTATTTTGTTAAATTGTCTATTCTGTCGACAATGGCGTCACACCTGTCGACAGACAAAAATCTTAAAAGTGCCATAAATGCTAATTTTGTTATTGATGATCTCTAAAATTATTTTAAGATTAAATTAAGGTTAATTTCAATTCTTACTACCTCAATAAAAACACCTAATTAATTAATTTTCAGTGAAAAAAAATAGGTTCGTAGATGACCGATGTATGTATTAAAATACAACCGACTTACAAATAAAAAACAGTATATAGTATAAAATAACTTTAATTGCGAATAATGTACAAAATAACTATAATTTCGGAAGTCGGTGTTTTTGGTTGTTTTTCTTTTTTAGACACTGACTTCCGAAATTATAGTTATTTTATACTTAAAATTCATTTTTTTATGATTTCCTTTGCCTACCTCCGAAGTTTTACATCAGACCTTCACCAAATTGATATGGAATCAGTCGGAAAAATACTCTGCCAAACAAAAAAACCGGCCAAGTGCGAGTCGAACTCGCACACGAAGGGTTCCGTACCATTAACCTTAATTTTTATTATTTGTTGTTGTAGTGGCAACAGAAATACACAATCTATAAAAATGTCAACTGTCTACCTATTACGGTTCTTGAGATACAGCCCGCTAACAGACAGACGGACAGCGGAGGCTTAGTAATAGGGTTCCGTTGGTTACCCTTTAGGTACGGAACCCTAAAAAGAATCATCCAAATTGGTTGACACTTGGGGAAAATATCGCTGAACAAACATTCTTCCTGCCATCTCATAATCAGATCCTGACTTATACCTTCCATCATCAGCTCAAAAACATGAGATTACTAGGCACAAATATCTGAATTACGTTGAAAAATAATGTATTTATCTATAAAATTTGAAGGTTGCCTTCGATTTTCCTGGAATCCTATCATCAGATTCTGACTTGGTGACAATGGAACCACCTCAGGAGTATAGGTTTTCGAATATAAAAGAAGAGATTCTAACTAAAGAGGAGGTAAGAAGGGTTCTAAAACCGAGATTACTAATTATAGGCCTATATCCAAGCTGTGCATTATAGCTAAAATATTTGAGAGGATTGTCTATAACCAGTTATATCCCGCCCTTGCTAGCTCGTTCAGCTCCTTTCAGCATGGATTTTTAAAAGGACGATCTACCACTTCTAACTTGATTTTATTACAGATGCTATGGATTATGGTAAGCAGGTCGATGTGGTTTACACAGATTATAGCAAGGCATTTGATCGGATCGACCACGATACCCTTATAAAGAAACTAAGCTACATGGGCATCCGTGGGGACCTCTTGAGGTGGTTCTCTTCGTATATTGATAACAGGTCACAAGCAGTAGTACTTAATAATTATATATCTAGTTGGGTAAACGTACCCAGCGGAGTGCCCCAAGGTTCGTAGCTCGGTCCTTTTTTATTGGTTGTGTATGTAAACGATATCGACCAGTGCCTCCATTCATCCAAACTATTATGCTTTGCCGATGACATGAAAATCTTTGCCTCTATTTCAACGCTCGAAGATAGTCTAGCACTTCAGGCTGACTTGTATCGGCTTGAAGAGTATTATCGGGCTAATAAACTTGATCTCAACCCATCCAAGTGTTTGGTGATCACTTGCACTAGAAACGTGCAGTCCTAGCCACTACTTATACTTTGGCGGGCCAGATCTTGCCAAGGTGCAATACTATTTGAGACTTGGGCGTCCATCAACAGTAAGTTACTATTTGACACACACATTGATTCAATTGTCAAAAAAGCTTCTAAACTGCTTGGATTTATAATACGTCTCTCTAAGTGTTTTACGGATGCTAAAACACTAAAATATTGTATTGCACTTTTGTAAGAAGCCAGCTAGAGTATGCGTCTCAGATATGGAATCCACGTTATCATAAATATATTGACCGCATTGAAAACATTCAAAGACGTTTCATAAAATATCTTTGCTTTCATCAAAAGATTCCATACCAGTCAACCGATTATCTTGGACTCTGCAGGAAGTATCATCTGCTACCACTGGTAGATCGACGTAAAATTGCTGACTGTTTATTTCTGTTGAAAATCCTCAACAACAATATTCATAACCCTGACTTATTGTCAAAATTTTATTTTAACGTGCCAAGTAAAACATTACAGTTTAATCCACCCATACGTGTACCTCATACATCTTCAAATTATTGGCGGAACAGTTATATTGTGCGCGCAAGCAGTAATTTCAATGACATTTGCAAGGAATATGATTTGGATCCATTCACAATCAGTGTGAATTCTGCGAAAAGGTGCTTTAAATAATTCTAAGTTTAATTTAAGTGGTGCGTTTTTTTATTGTGCTCACACCATAATTTACATTATGTTTTATACGTGAGGATTTGTTATTGGCTTGCTGGTGACTACGGTTTCCTATTTTGTTTGTCTTTATTAGCTGTAAGTCCTCCATGTACTAAATAAATAAATAAATAAATAAAAAGAATTTAGAAAATTGGTCCACAATAAGCGGAGTAATCGGAGAACATACAATAAAAAAAAACATACATACAGCCGAACATAGAACCTCCTTTTTGAAGAAGTTTGTTAAAAATTAAGAACACTTCATTAGTGATTTATTCAACTTTGCTCAGTGCCAAACAAACAAGAAGCGCTTGGTTCGCTTTACATCGCCAGGTCGCGGCGCGCGGGCCGGCCGCTCGCTCGGTCGGGGACGAAGCTCGGGCAGAACGCGCATGGCGTGCTCGAGACTATAAGCTGATGGATTCGCGGCGCGTTTGATGTTTGATGTGGGACCATTGTGTAGGAATAAGTTCATTCCTAGCACAATACCCGCTGACCAAACACGCGCACATACACACCCTGTGTATTTGTTTATGTAAATAGAGTACCTGCTTAATTATGTGTGACCGCTGACCGCCAAACTCTGTTCATGAAAACATTATTCATGAGATGCGTTAGTACGGACGAATCACCGAAACACCATGTATGAAACTTTTGTAGTTCTGTAATCTTACTGAGAATATACAAATAAGCACTTTTCTGTAAAACAGACTAAATAATACATAACATTAGTCAGAATAAAATGCACAAAGCTGGAAGTAATAATAATAATCGTAAAGAAAACAAGAACCGCAGGTTTATAAAGAATTTACGTTTTAGCTTAGCCACTTAGACGGCGCTACCCACGCGCGCCGCCCTCGCCGCCGGCGCCGCCCGCGCCCTCCTTATTAACATTCTGCGTAATAGTCCAGTCATTACGTACATTCAAAAAAGAAAATGAATTTGCGCTTCTAATTTTTTAATATGTTGTAGGGGATACCTAGAAAAGCTTAACTTAAGATTGTCGACCAAGCTTTCCTAGGAGCTTTCGCCGCCATGTTGAAAAAAGGGGTAAAATTTGTTACTCGGTTATAACTCGGCTATCCGATGAGATTTCGAAAATTTTTGTAGGACACTTTTTGTAGCTTTCTTTGTGCTCTACAATAACGCCTGAATCATTTTTAGCGTTTCATGCATCGTTATCGAGATATCGATCGATAAAGTCAAAAATTTGGGACACAATTTTTGTTTTTTGCTTTTTTTTTCTTTGGGTCTTAATAAATATGAAAAATTGTGGAATTCAAACTTGTAGAGCATATTCAGACCTACAATTTCCTTCTTGGATTTTTTTATGTTGGACAAAAATTACGATCTCCAGCGCGCCGCAAAGTCGGTGAATCCACACTCAGCGTCGAGCGAGCTGCTCGCTCGGTTGTGTCTGGATGTCGAATCGAATGGGAAATTGTTCAGAAAATTGATGGGATAAAAAATAAGTACAGAGCAACAAATTAAGGATCACACAATAGTAATTTATTAAACAAATAATTTGTTTGTGCAGTAAAAAATATTATTTAATTAATTAAATAATTATTTAATTAATTTATTTATTTATTTATTTATTTTATTATTTATTTAATTATTATTTAATTTATTTCCCAGAATATCGGAACCCTCGATTTACACTACGCACAGCAAAAACTCAACACGATACGATATACTAACTTGAGCGCGCTCGACGCTGAGCGTGGATTCACCGACTTTGCGGCGCGCTGGAGATCGTAATTTTTGTCCAACATAAAAAAATCCAAGAAGGAAATTGTAGGTCTGAATATGCTCTACAAGTTTGAATTCCACAATTTTTCATATTTATTAAGACCCAAAGAAAAAAAAAGGAAAAAACAAAAATTGTGTCCTAAATTTTTGACTTTATCGATCGATATCTCGATAACGATGCATGATACGCTAAAAATGATTCAGGCGTTATTGTAGAGCACAAAGAAAGCTACAAAAAGTGTCTTACAAAAATTTTCGAATCTCATCGGATAGCCGAGTTATTGCCGAAAAACAAATTTTAAGCGTTTTCCAAGATGGCGGCGAAAGCTCCTAGGAAAGCTTGGTCGACAATCTCAAGTTAAGCTTTTCTAGGTATCCCCTACAACATATTAAAAAATTAGAAGCGCAAATTCATTTTCTTTTATTTGCCTTTTTTTCGGACGAAATGACTGGACTATAAGAGGCCGCCTTTGTTTACAGATATTAATACCGCGAGACCGGCCTGCATTATGAACGACAGTGCGCGTCACGCGCTCGAGCCGCGTGCGCCGCGTGCGCCGCGTGCAGCGTGCTGCGTGCAGCGTGCTGCGTGCTGCGTGCTGCGTGCGGTGTGGCCACGGCGACGCAAATTAATCCAAATAAACCAATCATAGTCAGCGAGTACTTGTATGACAGGCAGAGCATGGAGTATGGAGCTCTCAGCGCTCGAGCGCGCGCTGCTGTGCACGGCCTGTCTCGAGCGCGGCTCTCGCGGCTGAGGCGTGCCCTCAGAGGTCACTTCTCGACTTGTACGATTAGTCAAAAGTCCATGTAAGCACACTCCTACATACCTACTCTTGTACTAGTTTTAGAAGAGTGAGGCCTCCTAGCAGGTTTCTCTCATACTTAAAAGGAGACCTCTATGTAATGTATGTATGTATTGTTATAGTAGTAAAGTTACTGAAAATAAATTTATTGTATAATTGTATTGTATGTAATTGTCAAATGCATATCTCGTCTGAAACCGTTTTATTTGGAAAAAAAGGAATAGTTGACCCGCGAGCTGCGACAGGACGCTCTCATGAATAAATTGCAAGACTGCTATGTCGCCAGTTGTCAGCATAATGTTATTATTCCGTCAGAAAAATCATTAGCTTCATATAATTTAAAAGGCACAAGTTGGACAGGAAATATTAAACATTGATTTTACAAGATAAATAAACTAAAGCGCTCTTCCTCTCTCCTAATTATTTAAAGTGTTGCTGTGCCCGACAGGGTCCATAATGGTTTCTATTTATTCATTTTACCACCTGTATGTGTACATTATGGATTGCAATAAACGATTTGAGATTTGAAAAATTAAAAATGAAAATGTAAGAAAACTTTCTACGAAGAAGTCGTTCTCGCGAGTCGCGATACTGTCAACGGGTGAACAAATGGAATAACACTTTAACTGTGAAATAACGTCTAAAGAAACGCAATCAAATATTTATGGCGGAGTCGCTCGGCGTCGCCTGGCTCCGACAAAGGCAAGCAAATATAGTCTCATGAAAGCATAATTCCATTACAGGCGGCAAAGGCACCGGAGCCGGGCGCGTCCTGCCGGCGCAGTTCCGAATAATTTTAAAACTCGTGGGGTAACGCGTCACTGTCACGTGCCCCCGGTTCCCGGTAACGCTCATCAATCCTGGGACGCTCGCAGACACTCAAGTTCTTATTAGACCTAACTGAACTTTTGGAGCTCTTAACTCAGCGAGATACTCAGTATCTGATTTGCCGGCTCCATGTATTGTCTTTGATTCATAAAATCTTCAGAATTACTCAGAATTCTTTTGAATAATGAAATGAGGACACAGGAGACCGTTGCTAATGCAGCAGGTTCGTCACGCTGCTACGAGCGCGCTGTGGGAGGCACGTGCATTGTCCAGCAGCGCACGCGTTTCGGCTGAAGTGGAGTCATACTGATCCCTAACGAATTAAAACTCTGATTTCTTTAACTTATTTTTGGCCTGTCTCTCAATTTTGGACGTTTAAATTGAACTAATCTTTGACTTTCCAAACTTTGCTTCTTAAAGGATTAAAATAAAGAACGGATTAAATTCTCATTAGCATGCTCGGGGAACATCTTTTAAAGGCTTTTTTTAGTAGAGCAATGTAGTTAAAATATGTATATAGTAGATACTGTGCTCGTATCTCCTAGGTGCTTCTGCCGGATGAGTCTCGTATGCATGATCGCAGGGCAGTGAACACTGCGCGGTGCTCGGACTCGCCGGGCGCGCACCGAGTGCGCGAGCAGCGCGCATCTCAAACTAACTTGACTCTGACCGACACCTGTCACTGCTGCACATCACACTCGTACCCACTAACTCACACTCGACGCAATAAGATGTAGGAGCAAAGGACGGGAATAAGTGGAACAGGATCGTTGGGATCAAGTCACCCTCCGTCGTAAATAACGCTACAAATGTTTAGAAGCCCACCTCCATAAACTGCTACTTTACGTGCGGCACACGACATGCGCGCTTGTAGAAGGTCAACATCAACAGTTACAAAGAATCCTAACTAATGTTATAAATGAAATTTTCATGAATCGTACCAAAGTTCATAGAACAGGCTACATTTTAGCGAAAATAAACCTTCGACGCAAAGAAGGGGGCAAAAGCTTATCCTACTTCCACTAATATCAATTCCTACTAATATTATAAATGCGAAATTTTGCGAGGATGGATGTTTGTTCTGTAAAAATCTCACCGTGAGAAAGATGAAGTGAACATACATTCCACAATCAGGTGGATTGGCAGTTCACTTCAAGCTACACTCACCTAAGTTTTCAAATCCTGACCAGTGGCTGACAGTCCTCGTGCTAGTCTAGCTGCAGCAGCTCGTCGCCTTACGAAATACAAACGCAACATACAAGCAGAGTCAGCCGCCCCTAGAGTGAGCACTCGACTGAACTCTTCCGAGACACAGAGAAGGTGTTCCCGCATCACATCGATTCAACGAGTAGCCCTTCTGCGGCTTCTTACTATATGCGCTCCCCGCGGCACGCGATGCGGCCTACATTTAACAACTTTTCGCTTAATGTACTTTTATCACTACATAAAAACGGTTAATGGTGCGAGTCATCAATCCGGCCGATTGGTCGATCCGCGTCGCTCTGTGCTCCTGCTCGTCCAGTCGTCCTACACCATCTACACGGTCATCGGCGCCGGTGATTGACGACCACCTCGCCCCCCCCCCCCTGCACCCGCACACACCCACACACACCCGCACACACCCGCACACACCTACACACCCTCGCAGACCTCACTACGTAATGGCGATGTAATTTGCGCGTAATAACCATTTGATTCATTAATTTTTTGCAGACATTTATTAAAACGAGTTTGAATGATGATGAACAATATAACTCGTCTTGTTTGTGTGCGGAGGCGGGTGTTACGACTTCGCGTGTTATACTTGTACTCGTACCTATAGTGTTATTATAAAATATATTGAGGAATAAAAAAACATGGTATTGCAGATTATTATAGGGTGAGAAAATCTACAAAATATTCATAAACCTTGGTCGCAATTTTATTATAGATTGCGATCAAGGTGAAGAAAATAATTGAGTAACAGTTACAAAAATGTAGGAAAACAACAAAGTTTACAAAGCTCCATGTGTATCGGGAACCTCTACACAATAACCAGTCGTGTGGCTGAGGAGAGCGCACTAACACAGCAATCATACAATTGGTTCGGCAGGCAGAAACACATTACCATAGTCGCGATTACCGGCGTGGACCCGGACCGGCCCGGACCGGCCCGGACACACCCGGGCCCGACCGGACAGCGGCCGGCCGCCTGACTCAACCCACATTACAGATACCGAGCCCATTCATTCAAGCAGGCTCGTATCATTATTCAGATCTCACGTTAAAGGAAAACTTTCGTCGGTGTAGGTACTCGTAAGACCCAACCGGAACAAAAAGTGTCGTATGTAAAATAAAATAACTAGCTAAGCCGCTTTATTCGTGGAAAAGATAAAGTTGTCAAACACTGTCTCACTGTCATATTACACTCCCCAAAGACGCAGTAATAGTTCATTGGGTAAGACTCGCCACTACTCCAAGACGCGGCAACCTTAGTCGTGACTCGTGGCTCAGTCCTCCGGTAAAAGCTTCGGTCCACGAATTTTGCTTTGACTTTTATACATATACAAGTTATCACCGCATTCGTACACACGAGCACTGCAGCCGATGCGCCGATGAGCCCCGCGGCGGACTGAGTCACTACACAGTGCGCGCTCGACCGGTTTCACGCCTACTTGAATTGGCTTGACTTTTCGCTTTAGCTTTACACGAAAGTTCAATTACATCAATTATAATCTAATATATAAAATAAATTCCTATTTCCCTTGGTCACGGCATCACGCGTGCACGGCTGGACCGACTTTTTGTTGTGTTTGTTACTGTCAGGCGAAGGTTCTTGTGAAAGAAAAAATTAAGGAAGTTGCGGGGTAGGTAGTAGGGTAGCCAGTTTACGGGAGCGAAGCCGCGGGGGACAGCTAGTTTATCATAAATTTCCATAGGCTGTTACTTAGCTCCAAGACTCAGGGACAAACAATCTGTTGTGAACTCGGAACTGTCGGTCTGTAATAACCAAATGTAATAAAAACAAGTAACAATAAGTAAATACTTCGCCGTAACCGGGCTCGGGCAAACTCTGCCCAAGTTTCTGTGTAATCTTCCATCTTGTTCGATGTTTCCCAGTATTTGATACGTTTTGGGAGTTAGTGAAGTTTGTGCGGAGTGCAAAATAAACGGCACAAGTATTATTGGAGGAGGGTTCTCCCGCACCAAACGGCGCGGAGCGGTACCGTGCTATGCTGTGCAAAACGGTGGTGTTCTGTGCGGTGCCGTGCCGTGATATGCAGTGCAATACGGTGCTCTTCTGTGCGGTGCCGTGCTGTAGGATACGGTGCTGTTCTGTGCGGTGCCGTGCTATGCAGTGCCATACGGTGCTGTTCTGTGCGGTGCCGTGCGATACGGTCCTTTTCTGGGCGATGCCGTGCCGTGCTGTGCTGTGCGATGCGGTGCTTTTCTGTGTGGATCCACAGTAACTGTCGAATTGTGTTGCGAATTCTTAGTGGTTAAGTGATAAAGAGTAGAATACGCCTGCAACTAAGCCCGAAACTACGCGAAGTCCGTAGTTTAGAGAGTAGCCCCCCTGTTCCGTGCGGTGCTGCGTTGTGCGGTGAGAATCGTTAGAGTGAGGTGGCAAGATTTATTGACTATGTAGTATTTGTAAGGTCGACGAGACATACGCGTTATGTTGTGCGCTGTGCGCGAGCCAACGCAAATATAATGAAATCGTTGGAATAGAAATATAACATTGTACACCAAAACAAACTTAATTCTATGGCTATAGTAAGATGCAAATCTCGCTCTGTGTCAAACCGAGTGAACCGACATGTGTAGATAATATCAAAGTGCCGTAGATTTGATAGTAAGTATGTTCATTGTCATTTCATTATTATTAAAAATTGACAACTTACTTTCCATATATTGTCATAAGTTCCAATTCATTATTGTACTACTACGATTATGATTGGTTAGTTCCATAGTTGTAGGTAATGCTCTCAGCAGAAGTAGAGGGTATCAGAGGGAGCGAAGGCCCGGCGAGCATGCTCAGCGGAGTATACGGCGGGAGTCGCCGGCGGAGGTACATGCAAAGACGTTAAAAACTGGGTATATGGGTCAGCGCGGGCGGCAATCTGCAGAGGCGTCGGCGAGCGTCGTGCGCCCCCCTCCCGGCCGCGCGGCGCACCCTGCCACCCGCACCCCGCACACGCCCTCTTAAAACGTTGACATAGTGAAATGCAATTTTCCACTCACTTCGAGCCCAGACGAGCCGCCTGCGAGCCTACAATAGCCACCGCGACACGTCGCCGACTTGCCACCCCAAGGAATTGACAATAACATTTTGTGTGATACTCTCAAATCGAAAGTTTACAATAGATACAAAGCGATTGTTGAGAAATTCAACGAATTTAATCCAACATAAATCTGGCAGCTCTACGTTCGGCTACAATAAAAATGCTCTAACCTAGTTTACGAGTCGGAATGGTCGCACCGATGCTGTGAAATCGATTCTGTATAATATTAGACGGTGAAAAGGAAATGAAAACAACTGTCCGGAATACAACGGGAGTGACGCGGACTATTGAGAGCCTACCAGCGCCACGCCGTCACGCGCTTTAAACACTATATTGTATGCTGGAGAGTCAGCGGCGTACGGTGCCGCGAGCCGTGCGTGCGCTCACCGCACCTTCTGCGAGAACGCCTGCATTGCGACTGTCTTATTACATGGCGGTGGCCGGCTCGCGCCTTCACTGGAATCTTTTATACGGCTGCAATTTCACTCTCGGTACATATCAGACATTTAAACTGTTCCAGACTCACTGGCTGATTTACTGCAGCAATTTCACTTTATAATTCAAAAGCTATTTGTGTCGGCCTCACTTTTTATTTTTACTAAGACCGGCTACGAGTTGAAACGGCCTCTAAAATAAATAATAATCGTTGTCTATTTTCAGTAACACTTTAATAAAAGCCTTCGTCTCACAAGAAGAGTTCCCGTCGCCGGCGATTGTTTATTTTCGCTATCCGTCGTCCACTTCCAAGTCGTTTTGTGTCTGCAATTAGGCTTTATTAAGACGACATCGGGTGGAAGCAGGCAGGGGCGCAGCAGGGGAGGGGGTTCATTTACATAGTGCCGCAGAGCGTCCAGTGCTGTGCACTTGCTTTATTTTCGCCGCTTCTTTTCTACTCGAACTCGCATATCTACTGTGTTTACTGAACATGTAATACTCTCAATTGCGACTCACACGACTCGTCCTCCAGACATAATTATCTGCACCTACATAACGAGTCTTTACCATTTCGATAAACAGCTGGTATCTTCTAATCAATTTGGTTTATAACCTATCTATATCTACGTCATAAAGTAGTTCCTGTATATACCAGCCTATAGTTAATTTACCTACTTGTAGTTAATTTACCCACTTGTAGTTAATGTACCTACTTATAGTTAATGTCGGTAGACAGTTAGGTAGTATGAGTTTCAACATCTGCAACTCATTTCCATCGTTCCATCATCGGACTACAAGACGTACGGTGATGTACCACCGGTAGTTGTACGTTGTTTTATATAGAAAAAAGTTTAATAGAATTTTGTTTCGCAGAAAATGTTTCACATAATGTTTAGTCCTTATAATTTTGTGTCGTTATTTTATTATTGTTTCAACAACTATTTATTTGAATGAAACATACTTCACAGAAGCACAATTCAATGAATTTCTATTCACGTTTTTTTTATTTAACAAACTTACCAAACAGATCAGATTGCAGAATTTCATTTGGAATAATTTTACTAGGCACAGTGCCATTTTTATAAAATAGCACGCAACATGCAGCAGGCATGGTTTCTGTCACGGCTCCGGCGCTGCGGGTTTAAATTACACTCTAGGGGTAGGGCAGACAAGACTACGAGGAGTCGGTTTTACAGCGATTCGTTTCTGTCACTATTTAGGGTTAAAAATGCTATTTTATAAAAATGGCTTTTCCTTGTAAAATTATTCCAAATGAAATTTTGTAATTTATTTATTTATTTAGTACATGGAGGACTTACAGCTAATAAAGACAAACAAAATAGGAAACCGTAGTCACCAGCAAGCCAATAACAAATCCTCACGTATAAAAACATAATGTAAATTATGGTGTGAGCACAATATAAAAAACGCACCGCTTAAATTAAACTTAGAATTATTTAGTTACATAAATACTTGCTAATTAAAGAATTTGAGGCTTAAGCACATTTTCAAAGTATGCCATTGTAAATTCGGACATATAAAAAAATTATTTTAAATATTGATTATATTTTCATTGAAACACCCTGGAAAAATATACCGAACAAACAATATTCGTTAAAAAATAATTCTACTGTTTGATAAATTAGTTAAATAAAAAAATGTGAATAGAAATTCATTGAATTGTGTTTCTGTGAAGAATGTTTCATTCAAGTAAATAGTTGTTGAAACAATAATATTCGACATAAAATTATAAAGACTAAACATTATGTGAAACTTTTTCTGCGAAACGAAATTCTATGAAATTTCTGTCTGCAAAACAAGGGAACACCACCACCGGTACATGGTAGATATCCCACCCTTACGCACAAATCTTCACCTTTTCAGAAGTTCTTACATTTATTTCTACAGCAGTGGAATTCCCTACGAGAGTTTATGTTTCCGATTAGCTACAACAAGAGGATCATTAAGCCAAGGGTGAAGGTTATTTCTAGGCAAGCGTGGTCTATCGTCGACCACATCTTCGCTTT
Organism: Lacanobia wlatinum; assembly: GCA_947578705.1. Classification (NCBI taxonomy): domain Eukaryota; kingdom Metazoa; phylum Arthropoda; class Insecta; order Lepidoptera; family Noctuidae; genus Lacanobia; species Lacanobia wlatinum. Next base: position 30,759,752 of record OX388025.1, on the reverse strand, counting down.
CCATTGAAATTGTGGTCAAAGGAGAGCCTCGCCTAGTGGTACAATGTAAAGGGGACATTATAGTTTTAAGATCATATACATTATAAACCTACATTCTGGCATATAAATATATTTGAATTTAGCTATAGTATAAAATGCTGTAGAAAGCCAGCAATATTTGTATGTCTGTGATATACACAGTCGAGGTATCTCGGCGGCGGTATCGGATGGCCCATCACGACGTTACCGCCGTGCGCCGTCTAACGCACAGATATCAAAGCTGCGGATGTCATTATTTTTCATCCGCTGCTGGTATCGAGCACCCCCCCCCCCCCACACCGCCGCCCGCCGCCTCCCGGCTCCTCCGAGAGCTCTTCACACAATTTGATATTGAGATTTGCATTAAGATCGGCGACGTTTGCCGCATGATTCTACATCTACTGCCACCAGACGAAGGCACGTGGCACACTACGCGGCACGTGCTAGACCGTTAATATTCACTGCTTATTCAAACCAGGCTTTATGGCCCAGTCATAATTGTATTATAGGTCAACCAAGCGTTGCTGGTGATAACTGTTTCCTATAAGGTCTAGCTCAGAATGCATTGCGTAGGGCTTGTTGGATGCACATTTTGCACATTTCCAGAAGAGGGGTAGGCTTCATAAACCACCCTAAAGGGTATTGTTCTAAGAACGCTAGGGACCATGTCTCGCTAAATCCTACGCCCCGGCATTATTGTAGGCCTTTTAATAATAATAATAAACATCCTATACCTGCCATATACTAGTAAAATTGGAATGGAAATACAAATATAACAAATCAATGCTGATAAGAAGCCGGACACGACTACAAGCCGCACCAACTCCATCTTCGGGTTCGTCTCAGCTCTGCCTCGCGGCCACCGGGACCAGCGCCAGCCGTGAGTCCTGAGATTCCGGTAGCTGCAGTTGCGTCGAGCTCGAGCGACGAATACTTCTTGCCGCCGACGACACCACCACCTGGGCGTCCGCGCGGACGAGGCCTACCACCGGCCAGCTTAGGACCTCGAAGCCCACCGGTCTCTGACAGGGTCCTCGCTATGGGTGGAAGTGTGCAGCGCATGCGATGGAAACAATCCATCAATGAAAACGTCATGCGCTCATACTATGGGGCTACAGAGGGGGAACAAACCTGACTGCGTACCGTGGTCGGATGCTCTCTCTGTTTCAGGTACTTGAACCAGCTGTTAACGTATCGACCCAACGACTGTCGTTATGAATGTGAATGTTGGATGATAGTGTGCTTGATCGCCTCCGAATTGAAATGTGTAGCCATGTCATTGCTCCTCCGTCGCAGACTGTGGCACCACCACAGTCAACCCAATTGCCCAGCCACGCTGACGAGAAGAGTAATAACAGGGTTACAAACGTAAGTACCCAGTGGGCACGCCACAATTGCGCCGGTAAGTCCCCTCTTTGAGGAGTGGCTTGAGCGACGCCACGGCGTCCTCACCTTCCGCCTGACGCAGTTCCTCATCGGACACAGTTGTTTCGAGAGATACCTGTTTCGTATTCGGCGGGAGGATACGCCTGGGTGTCAACACTGTGAGGGTCGCTCGGAGGACACGGTGGAACATACGGTGGAGGTCTGCCCTGCTTGAGCGGAGGCGATCCTCGTCGAGGCGATCGGCGACGGCGACCTCTCGCGACCTCCCGAATCTATGGTCCGGAGCGGGGAGGCATGGGAAGCGGTCACCTCCTTCTGTGAAGCAGTAATGCTGGCGAAGGAAGAGGCCAAACGTGTGAGAGAGAGGGAAACCTCACGCCCCAGCCGCCGCAACAGAAGAAGAGGCGTCTTCTTCTGTTGCGGCGGCTGGGGCTACGGGCGTCGGGAGTCGCAGAGCGATTCCCGGCCACCGTAGGCGCGGGCCTGCGGACGGCGAACATGGGTGGCTCGCTATCCGATCAGAACCAGGGTTGCGGAATTTGTTCGAAAGGGTCACTGCGGCCCTGGAACGCAAAGAGCACTAGGAGGAGCACGGATGGGTTTTAGTCAGTAAGAGTCTGACACTCACTTCTGCTTCGCCCAGAGCGGGAGGAGTCATTTGATGATTTCTATCGATGTCGCCCAGCGTACAATACTGAAAGTCGCGTCGTTTAAGCCTATCCGTTTCTTTACAACAACGCTGTACGAAAATTGGGAGGTCATGACCGTGACACAATTATACATACTAAGCGTTGTCCTCCTTCAACACAGTAAACTAAAATACAACCCACTATACTCTTACAAAAGCGAAGAAAAGATATAGTACGCGAAAGAACTGAGTTGTTTAATACTAAGTTTAGTCAACGCTTTGTCCACTCCATTGGACCATTAATTTACAATAGGTTAAACAGAATGCTAAACATTTATCCGTTGCCAAAAACACAATGTAAAAAGATACTTACCGAATACCTGAAAACTCTTACATATGAACAGACTGAACTTCTTCTTTATATGGCTTCCTAATTATAAATCCCATTTAATAAAATATAACATACATTTCTCATAACATAAACATACAACCGCGGTTACGCTCACTCACACTACAACACACAACAGAACACTACACAACACCACACACATCCTCTTACACATCAGACACGTACATTCTCATCTTACACAAATAAGAGGCCCAGCATGCAAACACTACACATATTTTCTTTTTATATACCTTTTTCTTTTTTAAGTAATTACATTATAAGTTGTAAAGTAGATACTTATCCTTACTTCCTTACTAATATTATAAATGCGAAAGTAACTCTGTCTGTCTCGCTTTCACGCCAAAACTACTGAACCGATTTAAATGAAATTTGGAACAGAGATAGTCGAGAGCATGAGAAAGGACATAGGCTACTTTTTATCCCGGGAGTATGTTCCCTAGGGACAACGCGGGCGAAGCCGCTGGCAGAAGCTAGTCTACACTAATATTATAAAGAGGAAAGATTTGTTTGTTTGTTTGTATGTTCGTTTGTTTGTTTGAATTGAATAGGTCCAGTAGTTTCGGAGAACTACTGGACCGATTTGAAAAATTCTTTTAGCATTGGATAGCTACATTATCAGGGAGTAACATAGGCTATATATTATCCCCGTATTCCCACGGGAACGGGAACAACGCGGGTGAAACCGCGTGACGTCCACTAGTTATGAATATGATACAAATGAAAATATCATTATTATATGTGTATAATACTCGAGGGGTTTGGCGCCGAAATATAGGCTCTGCCTAGTTCGGCTACAGATGACTACACCATTTAATCTTTTCTAAATTAGTCTGCTAAAATAATGTTTTGTAATTTATGTCTAAATTTCTTCTTAAATAAACATTTTTACTATTATTATTTACCATCGATAAAAAAATAAATAAAAAAAGTACCCAGTGCAATGACGAATTGAGGAGTGCTTTGGAGTGTGCAATTCGGGAATGTCGCTACATGCCGCTTGAACTTAGACCACGCTTACCTCGTTTGCCCATGCATAACAAGAACAGGGCGCTGCTGGTGGCTGCTCTGGATTCGCAGTTGTCAAATTATTTAGATGAGGTTATATCTCACCTCCTTTACATGGATGATCTGAAACTCTTTACCCCACTAATCTAGAGCTGATGGAGCTACTGAAGGTAACTGAAACTTTCAGTAACGCCATCAGGATGGAGTTTGGTGTGGACAAATGTGCGGCCATGCATGTAAAGCGTGGAGAGATTATGGAATCCGTGGGAACTCAACTCTCGGATCCATAAACCTGATATCCCTCTCTTCAACTGAAACTTATAAGTACTTGGGTGTGTCGGAAGCGTTAGGTATCAGTGTGTGTTGTGGTGTGTGTGTATTGGTATTAGTGTCGTGTGTGTTACTGACATGAAGCAATCGTTGAAGGAGCGCTTCTTTGGCCACCAGAAGAAGGTATTCAATAGCCTTCTATCAGGCGGTAACAATGTGTTGATGTACTCTTTCGGCGTACTCAAATGGATTCAACGAAACTTGACGCCCTGGATAGGCAGGTCCGCACACTGCTTACTGCATATCGAATGCATCACCCACCGTCGTCGGTAATGAGACTGTATATCCCGCGAAAGTATGGAGGTCGAGGCTTTTTAAATGCTAAGACTCTCCACAACCGCGAGATATGCAGTCTCAGGGAATATTTCCTAGCTGTCGACGTGGGTATGCATCGAGATGTAGTTGCGGTGGACAAAGGACTCACCCCGCTCTCCTTGGCAAATGAGAACTGGCACAAATCTGCGGTGCTTGACACCAACGATCGCAGGGCGGTATGGCAGAGTAAGAAGCTTCACGGACACTTTTTCCGGGCCCTACATGGGCCCAACGTAGACTAACTAGCGTCCGTAGCCTGGCTGCGCTTCGGTGATGTTTTTGGAGAAACCGAAGATTTCGTTTGTGCAATTTTGGACGAAGTTATCATGACAAAGAACTACCGGAGATTTATTGTGAAGGACGGCAAATTCGACATATGTCGGGCATGTCACCGTCCGGGAGAATCAATTCGCCACATTATCTCTGGTTGTTCTCGTCTAGCTAACGGAGAATACTTGCATAGGCACAACCTTGTAGCCAGGATTATCGATCACTTGCTCTGAAATACTCTTTTGTGGAGTCGGAGGTGCCGTACGCGTATGCGCCCGACCCAGTTCTCGATAGTGGCGATATCACATTGTACTGGGATCGGTCCATCATCACTGACAGAACTATTGTTGCCAATATGCCTGATATAGAGTGGTGGTGGACCGAATAGTGAGGAGTGCAATGATTGTAGACATAACCGTCCCTCATGACGAGAACCTCGTGAAAGCCGAGAACGATAAACAAATCAAGTATATTGACTTGGCTCGCAAGGTTGTCGACATGTGGGATGTGGATTCAGCAAACATTGTACCGATAGTCTTATCAGCCAATGGCTTCACAGCCACGAGCCTCGACCAACACTTCAGGAGGCTCTCGTTAGGCAGCTGGATCAAGGGCTTGATTCAGAAAGCGGCACTTCTGGGCACGGCTCGTATTGTTAGGAAGTTCCTCTCTCTGTAGCTTTGAGCCTGTTCCCGATACCGGTGGGCTCGGTTTATATTTTAAAATGTATTTTTTTTTTTAATATTTAAAAATATAATGAAAATTTAAAGAAAATGAATAAACGAGAATAATAATAAGTACTATCTTATGGAATCGGAGGTATCGTACTATAGGTATGTGCCCGACCCAGTTTTCGAAAATAGCAATTGCACATTGTATTGGGATCGGTCTATCATCACTGAGAGGACTATTTGTTGCCAATAAGCCTAACATAGTACATCAGCTGTGTACACTGTGTATAGAACAGGACCAGTACAGAGACTTGAGGCACTCCTGCTTCTATGGGATAAAATGAGGATAGGCAGTCTCCAAACTTAACTTGGAACACTCGGTTTTCTAGATAGGATCTGAGAACCACATTTGTGCCAGGTCAAATGCTTGTTGTATGTCAAGGAAAACGGCCAAGGATTGCTGGATTGTGTGAGCCACTCTGTGTATTTGTTCTGTTGTTTCATGGTTTGCTCGAAAGCCAAATTGGTGCTGTAGGATTGTTCCTTGTTCTTCTAGTATAGGTAGCAATCGTTGTAAAAGTACCTTATCAAAGAGTTTAGAAAATAGTGGAAGCAAACTTATTGGTCTAAATGATGAAACTTCAGAAGACGGTTTTTCTGGTTTAAATATCATGTTAATGATTGAGATTTTCCAGATAAGTGGGAAGTAGTGTAGTTTTAATACTGCATTAAACAGAATAGTTAGCAGAACTATTCCTTTTCTTGACAGGTGATGGTCAGAACCTCTGCTGTAATCAAACCAAATGGCCCGCCTTCCTCTTTTTCAGATTTTTATAGTTTTCCGTACTTCAGTTGGGGTGCATAATCGCAACGGAAGGAACATTTGCTGATCACTTTCAATGATTTGATCAATTATTTCTTCTGTATTCCTGATTTCACGTTCATTGGGTTCATTCATCATTTGACTGTCTTAATAGAGGCGTGTTCTTGTGGCCGTTTTAATGACTTGGTTTTTTTCCAAAGGGAGTAGTCATCTGCCTTATGACGCGATAAAGTTTTCAGTTTTTCTAACAGGGTGTTGTTTTCCTCTATAAAGCATCGGAAAGTGTCCCAATCACCAACCAAGCGATTGTATGACGTTTTGCGGGGTTCTTTCAATATTTGCAGTGCTCAGTGTGCATATCACAGGTGTATGATCGGAGTTACCGTCCAAGCATGATTCTATATTTTTTTACAACCCTGACGTACCTTTAGTGATAAAGGAATTGATTAGATCGGGCGTTTTGTTGGGATCGGCTGGCCAGTATGTTGGTTCACCTGTTGTCAATATATTGACAACAGGTCTAGTGCCTTTTTTAACTGGTAGTGGTCAGTCTGAAGCCACATAAGGTATTTTTAGGGTTCCAGTCCCCTCCAGCAATGTATCTGGTACCACACTTGGTAAAGAAGTTCATTAAACGTTTGCTCTTCAACTCGATGCCGAGGCGGGCAGTACACCGCTGCGATGTTGAGTGAACCTTGCCAGTCGTCGACTGATATCACAGTACCTTGTACGTGTGCTTGTTTGAAGTTTAGGAGAATGTTTTGTTGAATGTTTTCTTTTATTATGATTGCTGACCCAGTGTGTGACGTTCCATCTGAATGGTTGGTGTCATAAATATTATATCCTTTCATTAGGATGATTTTGTTGTCTGTCATGTGTGTCTGATATTATTTATTTATTTATTTCTTTGGGAAAACAAACAGCTACACAAAAGTTTTTTAATTAATAATCCTAAGTATCTAAAGTTAGTGTATGTGTAACTCACAACGTTATCCACATGCAATACCTATCCTATATTTTTTATGAATAACTATTTCTCCATGATAACATAAACATAGGCTCGTCGAGTCGAAGCTGCAAAGTCTTGAGCATCGACACCGAGTTGCCAGCCTGTCGGTTTTCTATCGGTTGCATTTTGGGGAATGTGCGACGGAATTGCATAATTTTATCCCGCCAAGCCCGTTCCATCATCGGACCACAAAACAAACGGCGTACTGCTAAGGAGTGAAATTCCCTGCCAGAGATAGCTACAACCTGGGAGTCTTTAAGTCAAGAGTGAATAGGTTTCTTCTAGGCAAGCGTGCTCCATCTTCAACCACATCAACGCTTACCATCAGCTAAGATTGTGGTCAAACGCGTGCCTATCAATAGTAAAAAAGCATGTATTCAGCCTCCGGAACCGAAAACTGAGTGTGTGAGCGGGTAGGAAGTAAGTGCAGCGCACTCTTGCGCCGCTCGTGCACGGCGCGTATATCACTAAGCCTAAGGTAATTTAGGAACAGTCACATTAACAAGTTATTTATATCATCCTTAAATATTGGTGTTTTTCTGTTGATGAAAATGAAAGATTTGAACTGCCTACCCAAGTGTCATAAATAAACAATTTAAATGACAGTCTCGTAAGAAGGAGGTCGTTAGTTGAACAAATGTTGAGCAGCCCGTAAGTGAGGTGGAGTGTCGAAACGTGTACAGCGAGTGCGGCCATTAGCGAGTGTGCTCTCATGCGCCAGCTGGGCAGCTGTGCCGGCAGCCGGGCGGCCGCGCCGGCAGCCGGGCGGCCGCGCCGGGGCGAGAAGTGAGCCAATCAGCGGTGCGAGATAACGAGCAGTCGCGCGAATAAGGGCCTACGCACACCGGAACGGAATGGCAGAGGATTTTCCCACAGGTCAGCGCACACTAGCCGCTTAGTTACTGTAATATTCCAGCATTTTTTTTATGCCTTTTTGATGAAATCAGCTGGATGAGAAGCAACAAATTCTTCAAAGGCATTTTGTACTGCCTCTTGGATATTGAATTTATTTCCCATCAAGAAGTTATCCAAATTCTGGAAAAAGAAGAAGTCTGTAGGTGCAAGGTCTGTTGAGTACGGTGGATGACGGAAAGCTTCCAACCCCAGCTCTTGTAATTTGAAGACCGTTTGCTGTGCAGTATGAGGTCGTGCGACGCCGTGCAGAAGCAGCGGAGACGAGCGATTGACCAAAACTGGTTGGAGACGTGCAAGCTTCTCTATCACTGTGTTCAGTTCGTTACAGAATCCATCTGCAGTAATGCTTATCCCGTGAATCACACCGGCGCTAGATCACCAAACAGTGACTATCAATTTTCTAGGTGCAAGTTTTCGTTTAGGACATTGTTTAGGTGCTGAACCAGGAACCAACCTGCTGAGCACTTGCGATTGTCCAACAGAATCCATAGTTTGTCGCAGATAATAATGTAGTTCTAAATTCCTTTCTTTGTGTGCCTGTCGAGCAGTGCAAGGTACGTCTCGATGCGTACTTCGCGCTGACAATCATTGAGTTCGTTGGTCACCCATTTGACCTTTTTTACCTGGCCTATTTGACGCAAATGACCGTCGAAAGTTGCTGTTAATTGAGAATCATCAGCTTCAATAACCGCTTTTAATTCGTTATTGTCGACAAAAGTTTTTAGACGACCACGGGGTTTATTTTTCAGGTCGACATTTCCATAACGGCAGCGGGGAAACCAATAACAGGTGGTGCGTCTGTTTGTAGTGTTCGCTCCGGAAACGTCGTTAATGTTACGTGCCGCTTGTGCCGCGTTGCTGCCGCGACGATTCAAATGCGATGAAAACAACGCTAATCAATAAACAAATGACTAGTTTTGTAAAACGAATTCTATATTTTAAAAATAATATTAATTTGAAATTAGAATTCTTAGCCAATGAAAAAGAACGACAATTTAATAGGTAAGGACCTAAATACTCTACTAAAACATCCCGCGAAACGCGCCGCGGGATCCTTTAGCGCGCTCTCCAATCTCTTTCGTCGGTAAAGAAATCTCTTACGATGCCACGGATGCAATTGAGTACATTGGCATTTATGTCGCATTCCTACTAAATAAGTTTGAATGTGTTTTGGTGAAAATTTAAATCCTCTGCCATTCCTACCCGGTTTGCGTAGGCCCTAACGAGCGACACACGCTGAGCCGCCATCACGCGCCGTGCGCCGTGTGTGGCCGGGCGGCTCGGGGCAGCTCGGGACCAACCTAACCTAACGAGCGACACACGCTGAACCGCCATCACGCGCCGTGCGCCGTGCGTGGCCGGGCGGCTCGGAGCAGCTCGGGGCCAACCTAGCCTAACGAGCGACACACGCTGAGCCGCGATCGCGCGCCGTGCGCCGTGCATGGTCGGGCGGCTCGGGGCAGCTCGGGGCCAACCTAACCTAACGAGCGACACACGCTGAGCCGCCATCACGCGCCGTGCGCCGTGCGTGGCCGAAGCGGCTCGGGGCAGCTCGGAGCTAACCTAACCTAACGAGTGACACACGCTGAGCTGCCGCCGTCGCCGCCGCCGCCGCCACCGTGCTGTGTGCGGCCGGGGCGGCTCGGGGCAGCTCGCAGCCTTCACTGAAAGATTGATTCGATTACCTTCGCAACCAGTATTTACACAGCTGATTGACGTCGCACTTTGTGTGACGCAAAAACATCTCACTAATGGCGAACTGTGACCTCAAGAGTAATACCATAAAATATGAGACTTGTCTCACCAACGCTCAAACTAATAACAATTTCTTTCGCAAATTCCGACGAAGGGAAAAGAATTCCGCACCAAATGTACTGAGGAATTTTCTCTTACATATTTTAGTCGCTGAAAATATGTTCTCGGAAAACGAAATCATTACAAAGAATGTATCTCCTGTTATGAACAAAAAGAAAACCAAATTGAATTTGGTGCACAAAGCGCGCGCACTTGACAGGCCGAAGACCGGCGGACAGAGCACAACAATAAATCGCCACGAGGGGACAGCCCAATACTCCGGCGACAGCTCCACTACCCCGCGCCCGCGTCCCGCGCCTCCGCGTGCCCTCCCCCGCGCACCACACCCGCCGACGCCCGCTTTCCCGTAAGGACACAATTTTTGTTTGATCCCCAATTTGAATGTAGATGGAGGGCCGTCGCGTAATACTCATTTAAATGACGAGCGGGTCAAATTTTGATTGGTTTTTGAACAAGATATCGAAATAAGCCACAATCTGTGCCACGCATACCCAACGAGCTCTCGGCAAATTAGCTGTGAGTGGCATCGAGTACCAGCGGCCCCGTGAGTGCCTGCGACGCGTCCGACAGACGATTCATTTGTGATGGCGTGCTATTGTTTATGTCTGGGTATCTACTACACAAATCTGCATCACCATGCGACGCTGTGTGGTGTGTGTGTGGCGGTCGCCCGAGGTCATCTGTCGCTCACTGTTGGTAGCTTGTACGCGCAGCTCTCGCTTTCATTCCAAAAGGGATTGGCAGAGTGTCAAAATGCGACGCTTCCTATCTACACTTCCTATCTTCCGTACTACTTTCGAGGCGCTCCAAGTTCAAATTGTTATATTATTTAATACTGAGGTTGACGATCACAAATAGATACATTAGTTTATATGTCCTAACAAAACCGCGTACCAAACGTTTCGGTTCTTCTACAACACGTTCAAAATTTGTGATGCGATTTATGTGATGCAGCTGATGTGATGCGCTACGTCCGTCGCGGAAATACATTCGAAAATCTCAAGCCTAGGAAAATTAAATCTCCGGCGGGTGGAACTTGAGATATGCCTGCAATAAATCTGAACAAAAGTACGAGTGCATCCGAATGAAAGCCACCCCCTACGACGCGAGGCGAGCACCGCGCGACACCGCGCGACAACGCGCGACACCGCGCGGCACCGCACGTCGCGCTTAAAACAAACTAATGCAGATCATTTGTTTGTATTGACAAACAAAACAATCATTTGTTGACTGTCCGGTTGAGTCGCTTGCCCGCCGTCATCGACATTCGTTTTAAAGTACACTAGCTGTCGCTGTGATATGTTTGTCATTTATTTATTTTTAAAATATGCTGTTAAGAATATATGTTTATCCGTGTATATATCATGGGTACCTAGCATGGGTCGACGCCCGTGCGCGCAAAGCAAATGACGTGATTCAGAAGAAGAGAGCCTTTAACAGGGCTGCCAAGTCCTGCAAGAAGGTGTTGCGGAGGGCTCGGTTTGACCACATTAGCCGAATAGGGAACAAACTTGCCTCATACCCAGCAGGTAGTAAAGCTTTTTGGTCCCTGGCTAAGTCGGTCGAATCGAACTTCTGCCGCCCCTCACTACCACCACTGCTGAGACCCGATGGGTCACTGGCCCACTCCGCTGAGGAGAAAGCAAACTTGTTTGCTTCTATGTTTGCGGATTCGTCGCGTCTAGATCCTGGTGGCGCGAAGCCCCCTACTTCTCCTGATGGATGCAGTCGAGTATGTCGAACATTCGCATTCATCAGAAGGACGTTCTTCGGGTATTGCGTAACCTAGACGTGAATAAGGCTAGTGGCCCCGACGGGATACCGGCAATTGTTTTGAGGACTTGTGCGCCTGAGTTGTCTCCAATCTTGACACGCCTATTTCGCCTTTCGTTTGAGACTGGTAAAGTACCGAATGCTTGGAAGCAAGCTAACGTGCAGCCCGTGCCCAAGAAGGGTAGTCGAGCTGACCCGTCGAACTATAGACCCATCTCGGTAACGTCCATAAGAGTATGGAACGCGTACTGAATCGTAAGCTCCTAGCATACCTAGAAGCGAATGATATCCTTAGCGACCGACAATACGGGTTCCGCCGAAATCGGTCTACTGGGGATCTTCTAGCGTATGCCATTCACATCTGGAGTGAGGCCATAGAGAAGCACGGGGAGGCACTTGCGGTCTCCCTCGATATCTCAAAGGCCTTCGACAGGGTCTGGCACGATAGCCTTATTAGTAAGCTTCCTTCCTTCGGTCTGCCCGCCGGATTGTGTGATTGGATTGCAGATTTCCTGAGGGATCGGTCTATCCGAGTGGTCATAGATGGCTGCTCGTCTGGACTACTGGATATTAATGCCGGGGTTCCTCAGGGGTCGGTGCTCTCGGCAACATTGTTCCTGCTGCATATTAATGATCTGCTAAAACCCGGTACCTTTGGGTATGCAGACGACAGCACTGTTGCTGAGAGATACGTGTCCGACGCACGAGCTGGTGGGTCGCAGATCCGGTCTCTCCGGGAGGCTATGGTTGAGCGCTTGAACTTGTCCTTACAGGCTGTCTCAGAATGGGGCGATGCCAATCTGGTCAAGTTCAATGCTGCTAAGACCCAAGCGTGTCTATTTTCCGCTAAAAGGAGCCAATTCCACCCAGCTCCATCTTTTCGTGGTGTAACCGTGCCGATAACCGACCGACTTGAGCTTCTTGGTGTTACGTTAACATCTACCCTCAATTTTGGCCCTTTCATAGAGGCAAAGGCTCAAGTGGCTGCTAGAAAGTTGGGGGTCCTAGCAAAGGTGAGACGGTACTTCACGCCGGAACAGCTGCTCAAGCTCTATCAAGCGCAAGTTCGATCGTGTATGGAGTACTGCTCTCATCTTTGGGACGGATCTGCCAAATACCAGCTTGATGCCCTTGAGTCAATTGAGAAACGAGCCAAGAGGATCATCGGTAATGACAGGCTCGTCGAGTCGAAGCTCCAAAGCCTTGAGCATCGACGCCGAGTTGCTGGCCTGTCGGTTTTCTATCGCTTGCATTTTGGGGAGTGTGCGACGGAATTGCATGATTTAATTCCGCCAAGCCCGTTCTATCATCGGACCACAAGACGAACGGCGATGCGCCACCGGTACATGGTGGACATCCCACCCATACGCACTAAACGTTTTGGGAACACATTCATAGTGCGTACAGCTAAGGAGTGGAATTCCCTGCCAGAGTCTGTGTTTCCAGATAGCTACAACCTGGGAGTCTTTAAGACAAGAGTGAATAGGTTGCTTCTAGGCAAACGTGCTCCATCTTCGACCACATCATCGCTTACCATCAGGTGAGATTGTGGTCAAACGTATGCCTATACCTAGTAAAAAAAAAAAAAAAAATATATATATATCTTATGATTAAGTAATGTCGCACCGATGACAACCCCATTTTATGTCCAGGCATTACTTTCCATTCCAGATTGCCTGGAAGAGATCGCGGAATGCGATAAGGCCGCCCATTGTACTTAAGTGTTTTAGTTTGTAGTTTCTTTGTTATTCTTATCTTTTCATGTTATGTAATTATCGGTGTACAATAAAGTATGTAATAAACTAGCACTTCGCCCGCGACTTCGTTCGCGCGACTTTAGTTGGTACTCCACGAACTTTATCTCCCATCTAACCTCTTCAAGGGTACGTGTAAATTACTTATTAACAGACTAAACGTAGGGCGGTTCACTCGCAACATTTTTCTTACTTAGAGTACCTATTTTTAAAACCTTCGTAACTTTTAAGTAATTTACATGCACATAACCAACCTTAATTATTAACTTACATTCACAATACAATTTAAATAGATAAGGATTAATATCATGATACTAAAATCACCACTATTCCATTTCACCCGGGTTTTGATTGAATAATTTGAACAAAAAGCGGTCATTGTAACTTAACCATAATAGTTAGATACATATCCTTGAGGATTTTTTTGTAGATATTTATGTCTTCTATAAAACTGTAGTACATCACTTTGCTCTATTGTCAATAGTTTCCGCAGCATACGCGATATAAGGATCTGTTTTCACACCTTGGGTTACATTATCGAAGTTTTCATACGGATCCCTAACTTTTTTGAAAATATTCTATATTCATCAGGGATAATGTAGGATTCTAATGGTGAAAGAATTTTTCAAATCGGTCCAGTAATTTCGGAGCCTATTCAATTCAAACAAACAAACAAATCTTTCCTCTTTATAGTATTTGTGTAGATAAATAAATAGCTGCCGCCTGCGGCTCCGTCCGCGTGAATATCGAATTATCTCAAGGGAGCGTAGGTACTCCTGGAACAAAAAACCTATCAAAACGTATCCTATGTGTTATTCCAGACTATATTCTACCTCTATGCCAAATTTCATCAAGATCCGCCGTTCTGACGTGATTGAGTAATAAACTTCCATCCATCCAAACTTTCGCATTTACAATACTTACTATGTAAATATAGTAAAGATATAGACAAGTACACCACAGACATGACAGAACAATACTAGCGATAATATGCAACAGAACAGCGGGCGCCTGCCACCAACTGCGCGCAATTCTCCACATTGGGATTAATTACACTATTGAGTACCTAATTGACACGATATCGTAAATTAAAACGAACATCGAATCGAACACAGAGCCAAATATAAAAAGAATCAGACTACAACTAAATACATCTGTTGGTTTCTTATTATAAGGGAACGAGCAACGTTATAGCAAGAACCTCTTCAGTGTCGGACTTGGCTTTGTCGTCGTATTTGTAAAGTGAGGCAGTCGGCGCGCGAGCCATTCAAGCTGCTTTGTTTCACTAGCATCAGCTGAGCTAATCACGTTTGCATCAAGTGTGAACAAAGTACGTGCGGCGGAGCGGCGCGCGGCTACGATTCAATTTGCACGTCCGCGCCCGCTCTGCTTCGCTTCGCGCCCGCTCCGCTTCCCACCGCTCCACTTCGCTCCGCCGCGCGCGGCGGCTGCTCTGATCAGCGGTAACAGAATCACTGATAGCCTGCTGAAATGAAACACTCGCCAAACATTTTGTTCACTTGAATCAACAGAAATAGTTTAAGTTATATATAGATACATACAATGTATTATACATTGGATACATATGTAATTTTCTGATGGCAATGTGTATAACCCAAGTTATTTAATAGACTATTTAACTAAGAAAACCGCGTCCCTTTTCTAAGGTGCCTCGTAACTGTTCTACAAGCTATCCAAAATATTCAACTATTAAAAACCCAGATGACAGCTGCGAAGTAAAAGTAGATAGAAACAGGCGCGAGCAAGCGTTCATCTTGTACCGACACGTTGCGATACAATGTATACATACGCTGTACCTGTAGGTACCAAAATTTTAAAAACGCAAATATTCGTAATGTTGGTTAGAAGAGAAGCGTCATCGAGTGCCGATATCGATTCTGTTCCGAAGATGTGATCGCTTAAGAGCGAGTGTTGCGGAATGTATACTATGGCAGCGATCCTTCTCTGATCGTAAGGCGCCGACCCCACTGCGCGCGGTCGTTCCGCGCACACTGCGAGGCTCGGTCTAAAAATCTGGAGTTCAGTAATCTTAAGCAGTAATAACACGTCGCACGCTCAACCAAATGTCTCGCAAATCATAAAAAAAAAAACGTTTATCTCTCACTAATTAAATAAACATTTCGATCTCGTCGGACCTCGTGGTCACGATGTCCGACGAGATCGAAATGTTTATTTATTTTCCAGCTTTTGCAAAAAAAAATAGAACTCCAACAAAACGCGCGTCCACTTTGACCGTCGCGGTCTTTTGTTATGTTTCTTAGCCACCGTATAGATTACAGTTGACGCGGAACACAGAACTCGGAACTCTGACCGCTAGCTCGCGTGCAGTGGCGTCGGACTCGTCGAACTCATGTGGAGTAGTATTTTTAAACAATCGATTGTTTAAAATACTACTTACTCCACATGAGTTAAACATCTCATAGCGCCGTCACGTGTTACCGTAGCACCCAGCTGACCCGAGCGGCGCGGCTCGAGCGCGCTATCAGCGGCGGCGCGACGCGTCGCGAGGAGACGCGCGAGGGAGTACATTATCGTAAAATGCTCACAAAATGGCAACCACGCATTTTTGCGCAAACCTTTCTGCATCAGCAAATTAACTTTCAGGGAGAATATTGAGAAAATTGTTACACTCCATTTCAGCGAGGAGAACGGAGGCTTCGAGTAATATTACTCGACAGATAGGGTCATGACTGTGCCACATAGATACCATAGTCTTGTGTTTGCCATGTCATTTAACTGAAATAAAATATAATTTATTGCTTTGTCAAAATATGTTTCATCATTCAGTTCTCAATTGGAAATTATGAAGTATCATCCTGTAGGCATTTCCATATACATATTAAAGCAATATTCGAAGCCCGTAGATTTGAATGTGAATCGATATTCAATAAAGTGGCTCTCGTCCGTATATTTCGCTATAAAACATTGTAATACAACATTCAAGGCGTCGTATTTCTAGCGCGGGATAATTCCACGGTTATTGAATATTTGACGGAACATGATATTGAATGTAGACGTAGAGGCCGCGCCAATTCGCGGCGCGGTGGTGAGCAGAGGGACTGGGGAGGTACTTGTAGTACCTAACGAGTGGCGAGCACGAGCGAGCGCGCAGCAGCGGTGACGTCACGCTAACTCGACGTGGTCGATTGTCCACTGCCGGCCACCAAAGTATAGAAAACAGGAGACGCCACAAACATTGAACACGTACACTACCGGTTTTCATTTCACGATTATCCCTGTATGCACTTGCAAATGCACACAAGGACAATCCACGTCCATGAAGAAATATTGCAGCTTAAAAAGATCTCTGACCAGTATTAAAACAGATAAAGCTAAAACTGGCCCTTAGCAGCCTCTACTGGGATACTTCTCCTCCGAGCACATTTGCTTTACGACTGTCCACTCGAATCAGCCAATAAAGGATGAGAGATATCAAAACTCTGTTCCTCGTCAGTGTTCACTTCGCCCAGCCAGTACACTACAATGTAAGTTGAGCTGTTACTTCAGATTCAGATTCAGAGTATTTATTTGTAAACATAGGTTACAGTTACACAAGTGTGTGAGATGTTACATTCCTTCCAAGTGCTCTATGCTATGCCATTAGGCGTACAAATGTCAGTAAACATTCAAATTATTTCATTATTAATTTCAAAATATCAAATAGAATAGTAAATACAATTTCAGATTTCAACCAAAAACTACAATGTCAAAACAAGTAAGTACCAAATTAATAAAATATTTCCAAAATATCAACAACAAAAAATTAATATAAATCTGAAATGTCAAAAATAAAAATAAGATAATGCCAATTAATAAAGTCAATACCAGGATGTCAAAATAAGTAATAAATCAACTCTTACACACTATTCACTTCACAATATTCTTAGAATGTCATCAATAAAATGTAACACAGTACAAAAATTGATTAAATAAAAAGATTTGTAATAATAAAAATTAAGAAAGTATGGAATAATGTAAAATCTATACTAATATTATAAAGAGGAAAGATTTGTTTGTTTGTTTGTTTTTTTGAAATGAATAGGCTCCGAAACTACTGGACCGATTTGAAAAAATCTTTCAGCAATGGATAGCTACATTATCAGGGAGTAACATGGGCTATATTTTATCCCCGTACTCCCACGGGAACGGGAACTACGCGGGTGAAACAGCGTGAAGTCCACTAGTAATTAATAAACAAGAACAAAATTAATAAAATATATCCAAAATGTCAACTGTAAAAATTTTTGTGAAATGTCAATTAAATAAATACCCAATAAAAATATATATATATATTTAAATATATGGCGCGTTACACATCTGCTACGCCTTTCAACACGGGGGCCGCTTTAAAATCATAGCACACGATTGACCTAATCCTTAATAAATGAAGGAGGAATTATAGAACTGTCATCCAAATAGTTCTTTAGTAGTAACATTTATCGATTAAAATTTTCATAAGTACCCCTTTGAATTTGACCAGATTTAATGATTTTACTGTCTCTGGCAGCTTGTTAAATATTTTTGTGGCCATACAGAAAGTACATTCATTAGGGCTGTTTTGCCATGTGTTATGTCAAAAGCTCACATTTTTTTGTCGCGTAACTTTCTACAGTAGCTTTTGAACGCTATTTTGTATTGCGAGATGTGTATTTTGACAAATATATTGGTTTCGTAGATGTACAGTGATGGTAGAGTAAGAATGTTTAGGCTTTTAAAAAACGGTTGACAGCTGTCGGTGTTCTTTAAGCCACACATAGATCGGATGCACTTTTTTTGAGCTCTAAATACAAATTCTCTGTCAACTGAGTTACCCGAATACATAATGCCATATCTAAGTGTTGATGCAACATAGCCGTGATATGCCATTAGTACAGACTCCAGGCTGACAGTCTTTGACAGTTTGTAAAGAACATATGCAAATCGAATATTTTTTTTACAAATTTCGTCTGTCTGGGATCTCCAGGTTAAATTTTTATCTATTATGATCCCAAAGAATTTGGTGACAGTGGTTGAATCTATTTGAGTCCCTAAATAATTAATAAATATCATCATTTATTTCAGGTAAAGACCCATTGACATTCAATTAATAGCGTAACATAAAATTATCAATTTGTCAATTATCACATTCAAATTAATTTTAAAAGTCAAAAGTAAATGTCAATGCATTTCACGACATCGCTGAAGTCCGCAACCCTTCCACCGAAGACTACGCGCGACCACCACGACCTCCAGCCCGGACCCTACGACCCCTCACCCCGCCACCCTCCACTAAAACCGTTCATAAATTATGTAATTATGTCGATAATGGAGAGAACAAAATGGCCTTAGAGACATAAAGTAATGACTCTTAACGACGGCCATGAATAAAATATGGGATGCCTCGCGCGCCCGCCGACGATAATCCAACAAAAAACACTCTAATTTGGACGAAATTGCAGCCGAGCCGGTCGAGCTCGGTCCTTACGAGGACCGTTTTGTCGATTTCTATCATTGGAGTAACGTGCCGCTAATATTATGTTCTGTGAGATAACAAGTAAAATAGATTCAATCGCGTCGCCGTGAGCACAATGCGGGCGATATTACTCGAACATACGCTGAATCTGTAATCCGGCCGGCACGCGGTGTGATCTCGTAAACTCGCGGCGTCTGCTACAAGGGTTCGCACTCTAATATCAAGCAGTTTTGCATGTTTTCTATATCCAACGTTTTTTTTCTACGAGACGGCGACGCTTGGAGTGTATTCCCGTAGTGCGTTGCGTAGCAGCCTACGCAGCTGCTGAGTACGCGCTACGATGGACTGCTACGAACTACGATAGTGCGTAAAAATACGGACAAGCGACACATCCATACTTAGGTTCAGTGTAAGCCTAAGTGTTTTATAATTATTAAATGGTACCCCGACACGGCTTTGCACGAGTGCAGTTAAATGGATGGATGGATTTTCCAAAAAGCCCCCTTTTGATCTGGCAATTATATTATTACTTAACACAAAAAAGAACTGCTAAACTCCTACCGAAACAAACTCCCGATGCCACTTTAAATTAAACAAAGCTAACAACTGATTATCTGCTACTTGCAGTAGCGTAGCTAACCCCTTTCCCCCCCCCCCCCCAAATAATTATGAGTTGCGCCTTTGACCTTTCGTTCTTGTGACTGTAATCACAAGTCATTTTTCGGGAGGGGGTGAAGGTGTGCCATTTGCGATGCAGGTTTTTACTTTCAGAAATGTGATTTTTTTATTTAGATTTCATCATTATTAAAATCAGTATTATTGAGTAACGCAAGTAAGCTTAAGAACTAAAAGAGGGCAGAACACAAGAGCGAGCGAAGCGAGCTCGAAAATTTTTGCATTCCACCTCGGATATGTTTTATTTTCTTTCGATATTGATTCATTCGATTTGTTCACTCAGTAACAAGAAAGCTCATTGACTGAGATAGGCACAAATAAGAGCGAGCGCGCGAGCTCAAAACTTTTGACACTACACTTCGGATAGTAACCTTTTGGACTGATGCTCTTTAATTGAGAGAGAGCAGAACACAAGACCGAGCGACGCTAGCTCAAAAATTTTTACATTCCACCTCACATGGGTTTTGTTTTCTTTCGATAATGCCTACTTAAAAAGACCTTTCTTGATGGACTTATACAAGAAAGCTCATTAATTAAGAGAGGGCAGAACACAAGAGCGAGCGAAGCAAACTCGAAAATTCATGGACCCCGGAAAGGTTTCATTTCCTTTTGCTCATTCATATCATACTTAAATAGAAGTAACTTTATGGACTGATGCAAAAAAGCTCATTAAGTGACAAAAAGCAGAACACAAGAGCGAGCGAAGCCAGCTCAAAAATTCATGCACCCCAACTCGGAAAGGTTTTTATTTTCTTTTGATAATTTGATACATTAACATAGTCATTTCGCTGAGTTACACAGAAGTGCTCGAGAACAAAGAGAGTGTAGAATGTAGAGCGAAGCGAGTTCGAAAATTTTTACATCCCACGGACGGGTTTCACTACGTCGCTTGTTAAGGGGTGACACCCGACCGTGTCAAAAAGTCAACGAACGAGTGTCACCCCTAAATGCAGAAAACCTGAAGAACTAAAGAAATTTTTGCACCTTATCTCGGAAGGGTTTTATTGTATTTTGATAATTTATAACGAAATTGAAGTGTTTTGTTGATTTATAAAGAAAAGCTCAGTAATTTAGAGAAAATTCAAAAATTTTTGCACTCTACTTCCGACAGGTTTCATTGCGTCAAACGTTGAGAGGTGCCACCCGATAGTGACAAAAACCAGTCAACGAGCGGTCGGGTGTCACCCCTAAACGGGTGTCACCCGGTGCCCCCAGGTTTTCTAATGTGTGGGTTTTTATCATATTTTTTCCTAATTTTAAATAAAAAGTTTTTAAGTTATTCATGAAATTAGACCAAAATGACCATTCCTCTCCCCCCCTTATCTCCGAAATCGCTGAGCCTAAAATTAAAAAAAAAACACAGATAATAATACATCATTACCTACAGATTACAGGAACACCTATAAGAAGTCATAATTTTAACCAATATCAAAAAAGCGGCCAAGTTCGAGTTGGACTCTCACACGAAGGATTCCGTACCATAAACCGAAAAAAAAACCGTAGCGTCCAAGATTGATTACTTACTTCAAATAAAGACTATTTTTTTATGATTTAGTTACAAATGTATAGTTTTTAGGAAAATCTACTTACCAAATTTCATAGTTTTAGGTTAACAGAACCCTTTAAATTTTTATTCCCTTGAGAGTGTCGAAACGTTTATTTGCAGCATAAATGGCCGTATCTTTTTTTTACGTTAATTAAGAAGTTTGTTTTTTCACAGCTTCCAGGGACTGTAAACTTGGTTAAATGATTTTTATTTCAACTCGATACCTCCACGCGTTCCCGAGACCCTTTGGTCTCGACATACAGACGGACGGACGGACGGACAGCAAATCACTTTGCTATAAAAAGGAAAAAACGGAACCGTTATAGGATCACTCCTATATCCGTTTTTCCTTTTGAGGTACAGAACCCTCAAAAGAAGAAGGTTCCATGTTCGGCTGCACTTTTGTATTTTTTATTCCGCCGATTTCTTCGCCAATTGTGGACCGATGTATCAAAACAAAGGCAGAATCAGACGATGGGATCTCAGGGATATCGCGGGCAACTCTCAAATTTTATAGGCACAAAATGTTTATCATATGTTTACCAAACATCACAACGTTCCTACTAAGCTTACAATGATGGCGGCTCGCGCTCAGCGCTGAGCGCGAGCCGCCAGAAATAAGCTAAATCAGCCGCGAGTGGAGGACGCGCCGGATTCATTAAAATCTGGGAAAGATTAATCGTCATCAATCTTTTCTTGTCGGCGTCGAGTGAGCCGTGCCCCCCCCCCCCGCACCCCGCGCTCGCCCCGCACGCCGCCGATATTGAAGTTTCAATGAACGGTTGTTCCGCTCGCATCAGCCGCCGACTGCCGGAACTTTATTCTGATGCTAAACCGAACAGCGGCATATTGCGGAGTACGCGCCGCGCGCCGTCTGACGAGAGCCCGCACCCGCGCTGACACGTGAGAGCTCGTGCCTCGAGCTGTAGACAGCCCCTACTGGAACTGTACCACGAGAATAAATATCCCGGCTCGAGTACGCGATAAAAGTCGGTAACACTGTACAATTACAATTTAAGCTGAACAGCGATGGGAAGGTTCTGCTCCGAAGCCCCGCCGCGCTATTAAACTACACGTACACGTTCACCTAAAAGTTGTTATTAAAAAGTTCTTTGATATATTTCTCCCTTTTCCTGCCAAAACTGTAAGAAACCTACATCAAAGCGGAAGCGTGATCGTATTCAGTGCTAACGAAACTCCCCCCTCCCCTTTTCGGCGCCGGTACCTAGCGGCCGAGCCTTTCATGAAACACATACGTTTCTTTACAACCCCCCCCCCCTCCCCCCCTCCCCGCCCCACTCCCCGCACCCCGCACCGCGCTAACGTAAGCATCACAAATGTATGTGGAAGGTATTACGCCGATATCTTTATTACATTCCGTATGGAAATTGTCGTACAAACACAATAACACGTAGATACGTGTAACACGAACAACGTACGGCGCGCGGCGGGAGCAGTGGATTGTCTCGCGGAACGGATTCATGGTGCAACTCACTGGAGCAGAAAAGAGGCAAAGGGACGCGACAAATGATATGGAACGATGACATCCAGGCGGCGGGCCGGGCCACACCGGGCTGCACCGGGCCGGACCGAGCCGGGCCGCACAGGGCCGGACCGAGCCGAGCGGCCCGCGCGCCGGACGGGCCGCGGCCGGGCTCGCGTATTTTGCTCTTATTTGATGCTTCTTGAAAGCAGAATATTATTACATTATTACCGTCTCACGTCCAACATTTAACCTCGCTCTATTGGATCTATTCATTTGGTCAGCGGTTTATTTAACTATATTTTGTGACATTATCGTCTAATGCCCCTTTCATATTAGTTCCTGGGTTGCTTTTAAAGAGCACTCCACTACTATATTCATACAGTATACGAATGAGCTCGTAAGTAAATCACTGTAAAACAATCAATTTCCCATTTAGATATTGTGTAACTAGTGTGTAATATTGTTCAGTGATTACCGACTATCGCGCGAGTATCGCCAGCGCCACCCTTTCATCGAATGATTAAACAAATTACTGCCACAATACACACGCGAAGTCCGCGGGGAGGCGCGACGGTGCGCGGAGGGGGGCGGAGTGCTCTCCATCTGTAGCAGTCTTCAGCAAAGTGTGGACGGAGTTGAAGACGGCAAGCGTCGCGCGTCACCGCTGACGCACGCTCTTGAATGGTGCTAACTGACATAAACATTGTTATTGTCAACCATTCATCAAATATTCCCCAGTCCCACACCAAGCTAGGTCGCACGCGGTATGGTACGGCGGCACGGCGGTATGGTGGCAACGCGGAACAGCGGCACGGCGGCATAGCGGCACGGCGGCACGGTGGCACGGCGTCACGGCGGCACGGCGGCATGGCGGCATGGCGGCACGGCGCCGTACAGCAAGGAGGCGGCGGCACGGCGTGCGGATGGCACGGCGGCTCGGCGGCAGGTGAATTTATAAATCACGTGAGCTGCTCCGCTTGTTTGCTACGATTTGTTTGCCGCCCTTCCCGCCCCGCTCGCGCCCCGCACGTCCCCGGGGGCACCAGCTGGCAGGTGGAGGAACAATCGACACACACGAGTAGCACGCGATGGTAAGCCGATTACATTTGACGGCGTCGAAGCAAAGGTGAATAGGTAGAAGAAAAGAGAAAGAGGTAATCATTCTAGGCATGACATGGCCGTGACAGCTGTAAACACTGAATTACACTAGAATGAAAATACCAGAGAACCAATTCTACTAATTTTCAGGGTTCCGAACAAAAAACGGAACCCTTATAGGATCACTCGGGTGTGTGTCTGTCTGTCAGTCTGTTTGTCTGTCACAGCCAGTTTTCTTCGGATCCACTGGACCGATTCTATTGAAATTTGGTACACATATGGACTTTTGTGACCCAAACACGGACGTGTTACTTATTTTTTTATTTTTTTTTGTATAAGGGGTTCTATTGGGGGTCAAACTAGAAAATTTAAAACAAAATTTATTGAACAATATCGTGTGACATATCAAATGAAAGGGCTTTCTGTGAGGGCTTTAATTATATTTTTTTTATAATTTTAAAATAAATTGTATTGAAGTTATTCAAGAAATTAGGCGAAAAATTACCATACCCCCCCTTATCTCTGAAACTGCTGAGCCTAAAATTTTGAAAAATGTGGAGATAATAGATCTTTACCTATAGATTACAGGAAAATCTATAAAAGTCTATAGTGTAAAAATAACATGTTAAAAAAAAATTCGTTCGGAACCCTTTGCACGCGAGTCCGACTCGCACTTGGCCAATTTTTAAGCAACGTTCGCATTCGCACCTCAGTCGCAATCTGTCACAGAAGCTTCCATTTCCATACATTTTTGACAGATTGCGACTGTCATGCGAATGTTACATTGCGTATATAAATGAGTAGAATTGGCACTCTGGTTGTATTCGGCTGACTGTTATAGTAGTTAATTCACGCAATCAGTCCTCCATTAGTTCTGTATATTACCGCGCCACAGCCGCTGTGTGACCCACAAATCTCAACAGTTCGGTAACAATCTGAGAATAATAAGAATGGCTCTCAAATAAAAGCGAATCATTCATCTTCCGCTTGTCATGTGGAACAAAACGGCGCGATGGCGGCAAAATTAAAAAGAAAATGTTTTTATGCTCCCACTTCAACTTGGCTTTTAGGAGCGGCTAAGGACCTCCTCACGAGCCCCTCAGTGATACACAAGTCACTGTGTGATCGCAGTGGAACTTAATGGAATGAAGAATGTTCACAATGTGCGAGGTTCTCTCCGGCGAATGGCATCAACTGTAAATAATATGTAGGTGCCTTAAGGAAAATAAGACGCCATTTTTCATCCATGATTACCTGACATTATTTAGAATAGCCGAGTTTAAGAACCGAGCGCCGCAGATCGGCAACGTAACGATATACAACGATTCCTTATATTTATGCGCAAATTCTACCACTCCGGTATTTCCCGCGAGAAATCAACTCACTCATGGAGAAAACGATACGAGTGCCAGGTACTATAAATAATAAATAAAAAGTGTGTAAACCGTCAGTTTCAATTAAAACCTGAACAAAGTGTCGACAACTTGGTAAAATTGCGCATTAGCAACTTGTGACGCTTACAATATTCAATTAGGGCGGCACAGCCTCGCACGCGGCGTACATCTTGTATGAGCGTCGCTCTCCGCGGACTCGTGCGAGTCCATTACGAGTATTAGTGACGACCGTGATCCGGCGGTAATCCGGCTAAAGGGCTGCCTGACATGTGACGCCCGCCCGCACACCTCACGAGGAGGTACACGCCGCCGCCGCCGCCGGGAGATGGATCGCTAAAGGGATTATCGGGCAGTTACAAAAATAAGAGCGTGGAATGGGCCGCGCGCCAACCGAACCAATCAATAGCGTTCCGAGCCCGCGTGTGCCCGCGCTGTGGCTGCCACTCGCTCGCCACACGTCCGCCACACGTCCACCACTCGCTCGCCACACGTCCGCCACACGATCGCCACTCGTACTGTACTCACATTCGAGCTAAACGCACCATTTGTTCACTAATTACATAATTTGTCACAGACAACAGCTAATTAAGCTCTTTAAACTATCGTGAATTATTGCCCGTTTAGATATTTTGCCGCGACTCCAAGTATAGATTTGTTGATCGATATCCACTCTAGCCGATGGAGGCTCGATCGAGCATATTCATTATGCAAAATTAATGAACAAGCTATCATTTCGGAGCATGCCGGCGTCGGGCGCGGGCAGCGGCATGAGTTGAACAATAAATCTCGTCGGTAATCTCGTCCATCGCAGGAAGGAAGCGTCGCCGGCTAATGACGAATATAGATTAGCTCTCGATCAACTGATTTGATCTATACGTAAGTATATCAAAAGGGTCGCCCTGCTAACTCGATTTGGTTTGTAATTAAAACCAACTCGAGAGGAACTGAGATGACGGCGCACCTTAGTGAAGAGGAGGTCCTCTCGAATAAATATAAAAAATACGCAAATAGAGGTCCCAGTGTGTGTGTGCGTGTGTGTGTGTGTGTGTCGGGAGCATGACGCGGCGGAGCTGAGGCTCGCAACTACTCGCAAGACACTTGACATGACAGAAAATCGTAGTCCTTGTCTATCGACTATTATCACTTAGCCATATTCATAATAAAAGCATTTTATTAACACAGCCTTATTTGGAAAAAAAACAAACCATGCAATGCGCTCTGAACGACCGGTAATCGTGGAGAGGAAATGACCTCCGTGACATTTTTACCGAAAAAAAGGACATTTCCTGCCTTTGCGTTAAATGTAAAACATTAAACCCCGCGCTGCAGCCTTACCGCTATAAGATGACACAAATGGCACCCTGCGTCATAACATACCTAGTATAGATACGGCCGCTATTTCTTTGTGAACATCACTGTTTAGCGTGACAACGCTTACTACAATAACTTTGAACATAACCTACCTATATGTTTACTGGATTGTATTAAAAAATATATATATTAAGAAGATCATATTATAATGTATTGGCTACATTTCAGAGCCACAGTAAAAGGTAACAGCTATTAGCGTCGGCTGTCAGGTGTGATTCCCTCTGGCAGCACATTAGCGCGAGTGGGCGAGTGGGCGAGTGTCTCCCGGCGACTAATGAATTCCGTCACCTGTCCGGCACGAGCCGAGCCCCAGATATCCCGATTAATCCACATCTCGCTGCGATCAGCCTAATGAAAACTGAAACCACTATCTGAACATTAATTGGTATCGACAAAGATTGCAGAAGGCTGAGATTAATTAAATCATTTACCATTCGGAGTAGTACAGTTGTGATTACACGGTTAGTGATGCGGCGGCGGCGGCGCGGGCCGCGCGGCGCTCGCTGAACGTTACCTGAACTACTCCGTACTCGCCATCATCGACCGACGTAAACGCTACAAACGTAATTACGTTATTAATTTTCTTAGTGAGAGGCGCGGAGCGCAGTTTGGAGGGAGTGGGGGGGGGGCGCTCAGTATCATCACACGACAAAATATCGTTTATTTCGTTCATCCTCTATCGCGTCACGTATGTTGTATCTCGAGCTCATCTGAATAGCGTCCTAATCTGAATGTTTTATTCATAAGCTTACTTCCAGCATTTCTTTCGCAAGTAAAACAAGAATAGAGACGAGTAAGTTACCCGAACGTTAACGTCGTAAAGACAAGGGGACGCAAAGTATTCAGCGCAATAAACTGCGCGGAGTCCCGACTGCCGCCTGCCGGCCTGACTACTACTATATACAACATTAAGATGCACACATCCAGTAGCTTATTTAGACGATTGGCATCCCGGGCCATGGTGGATTTGCCCCATAATTAACAAGCAATATAAAAAGTGGTTTGTTAGAGGACATCATAATGAACAGCTACTCGCATATGTCATCTAAACGTTTTGAGAGTTACCCTTCGGGCACGGCAAAGGGAACCCTCCCCTACTGAGCCTCTGTTGTCCGTCCGTCCGTCCGTCCGTCTGCCAGCGGGTTGTATCTCAAGAACCGTAATAGGTAGACAGTTGAAATTTTCGCAGAGTGTGTATTTCTACTGCCGCTATAAAAATAAATAATGCAAATATTTATTTTTCGGTTTATAGTACGGAACCCTTCGTGTGATAGTACGACTCGCACTTGGCCGGTGTTCTTCACATCCCATCTGAGGAAACCCAAATAAATAGGGTTATCTATTCGCCCCACCTCAGTTGTCAACTCATTTCTAGCCACATCATCTTCCGCACAGGTAACTCTTCCATCGTTTGTCTGCTCTCCTAGCTTGTATCCATACTACAGCTCTAAACTTTATGTCCCCAGTGTGACGACCACTGCAAGTTACGCCGAGAACTTTGTGCCCTCACTGACAGAGTAGCCAGTAGCAAGCGGGTGCCGCTCGAGTCCGCTCGACCACTACCCATAAGGCCCAGTGAGCACTGCGTCCGACGATCTTGTTTCAATCACTGTAGATGTGAGCGAACACGTACTAACACATTCTACGCAATGTATCGTATTCCTTCAGTAAAAGCGTAATGGTTTCCAATGAGTAGGCCAGCGCGGCTACAAGTGGGTGTATCGTCACGTAGCTAATGTCAGCAGACGACACTTCATCCCGCCAAACGATATTTTCATGGAAATTTTACCGAAGTTGCTTCGAGCTATATGATTGTGTATCTAGTTAGTTTATATTGCGTATCTACGTAGTCTCCGACGTCTAGGTACTTGTACAGAGAGAAGTCAAAACAAGAGAAAAAGAGTCTAAATAATGGGAAAAATATTTTCTGTCACCTAAGTTTAGATTTGTCACTAATCTGCAGTAGATACCCTAATTATAACATCTATTGCCAACAAATATATTAGTTATCATATTAATCAAAACAGTCTCTCAGTATGAATCATATTCATTTATTTGCGTTCCACGACGTAAATACAAAATGTTAACAAAAGGCTTAGAGCTGAGAGCCGTTGTAGACCCTGTTAGGAGACAACAAAAGGTATTGTTATACATAACTACATATAAACATCAAAATAATGTAAATATGTATCTGAAATTTTAATTTGATCACTTTTTTTAATAATAATAATAATAAATAATTTCAAATCAAATCAAATCATTTATTTAATTAACATAACAGTAAAAAACACAACATAACATAACATCAAAATAACAGTTTATCATCAAATTTACGCACAATTTTCAAATAATTAGGATCCAAAAACAAACAATTTATAATAACAAACTCTCCGGAAACAAGGCACCAAAATGAACCAGAAGAAAAGAAAATAACCTGACTCGGCAGTTGACATACGTCACCTATGTTTATAATGCAAAACTACGACGAATAAAAATAATGAAGCAATGTTAACGAGAGCAGCTTCGAGACGCGCACGCCCACCATCCCCGGACCCGTCGCTGAGCTCCGCCTCGCCGCCGCCGGACAGCGGATTACCAGAGTCACCGGCAGCCGCAGTCGCGTCGAGCTCCAGCGACGAGTATTTCTCCCCGCCGACGTCGCCAACACCTGTGCGTCGGCAGGGGAGAGGCCGGCCACCGAGGGGCTTGGGACCTAGGGGCCAACTGGCTCCGAGCCGGGTCCCCGCTGCTGGTGGTTGTGTGCAGCGCATGAGATGGACGCAGTCCATGAATGAAAACGTCATGCGCGCATACTATGGGTCTACAGAGGGGGGATCTAACCTTACTGCGTACCGTGTCAGGATGCTGTCTCTGTTTCAGGACCTGGAACCAACCGTGAACGTCTCGGCCCAACGATTGTCGGATCAGGTGCGGGTTATCCAACGTAATCATAGGTTGGACGATGCCGCACTTGATAGGCTGCGCTCAGAGGTACTGAGCAATCTTATCATCTCAACCCCAACACAGGCCGCGGTTCAGGCGCCAGCTAGTGGCGCGATCACACCGCGGCCCAACGACGTCAGTGATGAGGTACATGATAGGGTTGTCACGGTAAGTAGCCAGAGCAACGAACGACTGAGGATCGCACTGGAGGATGCGCTTCGCGAGTATAGATTAATTCCGACCGAACTTAGGCCCCGATTACCACGGTTACCCATGCACAAAAAAAATAGGGCGCTGGTGTGTGCCTTGGACTCGCTGCTGCAGAACATCTTTGAAAGCAGCGAGAGTCTCGTTGATACGCACTCAATCCTGTATTGCGGGGCTGTTGCGGCATGTCGTTTAGCAAATGTCAAATTTAATAGTTGTGATGAAGCTATTCGACCAAAACCTGCTGCACCAGCCTGGCCATGTAGGATCGAGCGGCGTATCGATGGGGCTAGGGCACTCATCGGTAAATTATACTGCTTCAGGGAGGGCAACACACGGCCACGCGTGATGCGCTTTGTGAGACGGGCATTTTCGGGGCCTGATATCTGCCCTCGAGATTACACGTCCCGTGTCACTGAGCGTATCGACTTCCTGAAGCAGAAAGTTTGTGCATGGGCAAACCGTATTCGGCGGTATAAGCGGCGGGTTGATCGATACTCGCAGAATCCCATGTTCCAGAGTGATGAGAGGTGGGTATATAGAGCTTGGGAGCGACCTGAACAAAGTGTGACGGACGTGTGCCGCCCGGATGATATCGCCACGAGTACATTCTGGCGAAGCATCTGGTCGGAGTCCGTCTGTCATACTGAGGATGGCTGGATGCGCGATGTCGAGCGCGTGTGTGAAGCTATACCAGAAATGGAAAAAATTAACATCTCCCCATTAGATGTAGCCAAAGCAGTCCGTCCGTTACCGAACTGGAAATCTCCTGGACCGGACGGACTGCATCATTTCTGGCTCAACTGGTATAGCAGCTCACACGCGTTCCTGGCAACTCAATTCCAATCATCCTTAGAGTCTGGGTCGCTACCACAGTTTCTAACAACTGGCGTTACCCACCTGCTCCATAAGACCGGTAGTCCCGCGGAACCCAAGAACTATAGACCAATTATGTACTTGTTTGTCGACGGTCTATAAACTTCTTACATCCATTCTGAGAGTGAAGATCAATGAGCATATTGAGACTAACTCAATTATGTCCGCCTCTCAGAATGGATGTAGGAAGGGGTCCCGTGGTACTAAGGAGCTTCTCCTCATAGACATGGCCATAAGCCAACAGGTTCGTCGATCCCGCAAGGATCTCTGTGCCACATACATGGCTCATGAAGGTGTTAGAGTTGTACAAAATAGATGCAACTCTACGCACCTTCCTTGAGTCATGAATGAGGCAATGGAAAACAGCCCTTCGCTATCCAGGATGTCGACCGATTCAAGGGAACGATGAGCCTGTATGGATTAAACGGGGAATATTTCAGGGCGACAGTTTGAGTCCGCTCTGGTTTTGCTTAGCTCTGAATCCTCTAGGCACATTGCTGGAGGATTCAAGTCTAGGCTATCGGTTGAGAAGAGGTGGTCAGGCCATATCTCACCTTCTTTACATGGATGATCTGAAACTCTTTGCCCCCAACAATTCGCGGCTGATGGAGCTACTGAAGGTAACTGAAACCTTCAGTAGTGCCATCAGGATGGAATTTGGTGTGGACAAATGTGCAGTCATGCATGTAAAGAAAGGGGAGATTATAGAATCTGAGGGAATTCAACTCTCGGATTCCATACGGGTTAGATCCCTCAGCTCAACCGAAACCTACAAGTATTTGGGTATGTCGGAAGCGTTGGGTATTAATGGTACTGACATGAAGCAATCGTTGAAGGAGCGCTTCTTTGGCCGCCTGAAAAAGGTTTTGAATAGCCTTTTGTCGGGCGGAAATAAGGTGCGCGCCTTTAACGGTTGGGTTGGGTATTAATGTACTCTTTTGGCATACTCAAATGGACTCAAACTGAACTTGACGCCCTGGATAGGAGGGTCCGTACACTGCTGACCGCAAACCGGATGCATCACCCACGATCATCGGTGATGAGACTGTACATCCCGCGGAAGTGTGGAGGTCGAGGCTTTTTAAACGCCAAGACTCTCCACAACCGCGAGATGTGCAGTCTCAGAGAATATTTTCTCAAAGCTGATGTGGGTATGCAGCGAGATGTGGTCGCAGTGGACAAGGGACTCACCCCGATATCCATGGCTAAAGAGAACTGGCGCAAACCTGTGATACTTACCACAGATGACCGCAAGGAGGTATGGAAAGGCAAGGAGCTTCACGGGCGCTTCTATTGGGCTCTTCATAGGTCCGACGTAGATTTTTTAGCATCCGTGGCCTGGCTACGTTTCAGTGATCTCTTCGGAGAAACTGAAGGTTTTATCTGTGCGATTATGGACGAAGTTATCTTGACGAATAACTACCGGAGGCATATTATGAAGGACGGGACGGTGGACGTGTGTCGGGCATGCCACCGTCCGGGTGAGTCCATCAGACATATTATCTCTGGTTGTTCTCGTCTGGCTAACGGCGAGTACTTGCACAGACACAACCAAGTGGCCAGAATAATCCATCAGCAACTTGCTTTGAAATACAAACTTGTGGATTCTGAGGTACCGTATTATAAGTATGTGCCCGACCCAGTTCTCGAAAATGACCATGTCACGTTGTACTGGGATCGGTCTATCATTACTGACAGGATTATTTTTGCCAATGAGCCTGACATAGTGGTGATAGACCGATTAGCGCGCCGCACAATGATAATCGATGTTACCATTCCACCAGACGAGAATCTCGTGAAAGCTGAGAAAGAGAAACAAATTAAGTATCTCGACTTGGCACACGAGGTTGTCGACTTGTGGAATGTGGACTCGGCTGTCATTGTGCCGATTGTCGTTACGGCCAATGGCCTGATGGCCAATAGCTTCGACGACCACCTGTCAAAGTTGGCGTTACGCGGTTGGGTAAAGGGCCTGATACAAAAGGCAGTACTCCTCCTTACGGCTCGTATTGTGAGGAGGTTCCTTTCTCTGGAGCCCTAACCACCGGTAGCTTGGACCCTGCTCCCGACACCGGCGGACTACTATTTTTTATATTTTTAAATGTATTTTTTAATGTTTATTTTTTTTAAGATATATTTAAAAATGTAAAATATATGTTTATAAAAATAAATAGACGAAATATTAATAAAAGTAATTAAGTAAGTATATAGTTAAGTAGATTCAGAAAGTGGTACTTCTGGACACGGCTCGCATTGTCAGGAGGTTCCTTTCGGGTATCATTTAAGCTATCACCAATTTAATTAGTTTTGTGTTTCTTAAATAATAGGGTTTGTCCTCCAAATAGTAGATCTGTCACCAAAATGTAGTCACCAAACAATATAAAATCAATTCCACAATAAATCACCTAAAATCATGGAGATATAGGGTCTAGTACCAAATAAATGTTTTTGTATGTATTATAATAGGTTTGTCCTAATAAGTATTTAAGCAAACTAATTTAAAGAGATCACCAATAAATCATAATATTATGTCACTAGAAAATTTCATAAAGTTCCAAAAAAATTTAGGGTTGTTATCATCATCGTTTCAACCTTTTGGTTGAAACGATGGTGGAGTCTAGCATAATGTTATAAACGCATATGGTTTATAAAAAAATAACCACGAAGGGGATGGCGGGGTCTATTCGCTCGCTTCGCTCGCTCACTCGACCCCGCCATCCCCTTCTAACCTAACCTGTCGGAGTCGGGGTGTCCCGGCTATAAAAATCCCGATAAAAAGGAGTCGCAGTCAGGGATCGATAATCGATTTATTTGGTGACAGATCTACCATTCTGAGCACAGAGCTATTATTTAATAATTCAATATTTAATAATTTGATAATTCATACCTGGGAACAATTTTTGTTTATCTGAGAACGAAAATATTTCGTGGCGATAGATCTATTTATTAGGGGATACAACTTGATGACAAATATAAATTTTGGTGATAGAAAATATAGTTCCCGTTCCTTTCTCTGAAGCCCTGACCGCCGGTAGCTTGGACCTTGTTCCCGATACCGGTGAGCTACTATTTTTTATATTTTTAAATGTTTTTTTATATTTTTTTTATATTTAAAAATGTAAACAATAAGAATGAGAAATAAATAAAGGAAATAATAATAAATTTATTTGACAAAAAGTACACAAATTACAGGTCACACTTATTTAGGGCGCAATATGACTAGGTACAAAAAAAAACATGTTCAATGACCCCCATGCTAGGAAAACCTGTGTTATGGGAGTCATCCATTACATGAAGACTAAGGTTGAACTAGTAGGTAATGTGCGCTTCAATTAATAAAAAGAAAAATAAACTAGGCTAGTACAATTTGCGGATAGGGAAGGGGGGAATAATAAAGGAAAAACTTAATTGAAATTGATGAAAAGGTAATCTTTTGTGTGTCGGGTGTGATGTGTATAACGTATAATGGTGTGTGTGTGTGTGTGCGTGTGTGATTTCCTACGGTTTAAGTAGTTCTTCTGTTTGATCATAGTTTAGGGTGAGCAGAAATTCTTTTACCTTGCATTTGCATTGCTTCGAACTCAAATTATGTATATCCAGTTTGTTGTGGAGTTTATTGTACATTAAAGCACTTAAGTAGCGGTTATGTCGACGTGCGAAGGTAGTATTAGTACAAATTCTGGGACAAACTGGTTTGGGTCTTCTTCTGACAGTAGGGCTTCTATTTCTATTGGGCGGAGACATTTTGTGAGTTCTTGAGATTGTTCGAAGCAAATACAATTGCCGGACCGTTAGCACCTTAAAATCGGAAAACAATTGTTGAGTGGGATACTTAAACGGTTTATTAAGGAGGACCTTTATAACCGCTCGTTGGGCTCTTTCAGCTTGAATTAGGATTGTCTTGGTTGCACCGCCCCACGCAACTATACAGTAGCTTAGTATAGATTCACATAGGGCAGTGTAAACCATCTTTAGGATGTAAATATAATAATAAAGATTTATTGCGGATAAAATTATCTATATCTTGAACCACCACTTATCCATATCTATAGCCTGAATATAAGATCTTTCCTCAAAAAAGTAGGTCACGTGCAGAAATAATAGCTTCGTACTCAGAATGGTATATCTATCACCAAATATTTGAACATAGGGCACAGGCAGCTTAGGGCACCCCAATAGGTTAGGTTCGACGGGAGCTACAGTGAGCAAGCGAAGCGAGCGAACTTAGCTCCCGTTATACCATTCTTGTTAGGTTCCTTTAAACCCTGAAGACAGAAATAGACGGCGCTTCGTCGAATGATCGTTTCCAATTAATGTGACACAGATATAATTTTCTGATTGATATAATTTTCCAGTGATTATTAATGTTTTTTTAGGCAAGCATTTTACATTGTTTGGTGATTCAATTTTGGTGACACTTCTATTGCTTTGGAACCTTATACAATTGTTTGTGGATTGATATTATTTACAAGTAATTCTTAATTAATGTTTAGGTAAGCCTTTTCATATTATTGAGTGATTCAATTTAGGTGATAGATCTACTATTTTAGGAACAAATGTTATTTATTTGCATTGAAAATGCATTTATTTGGTTATTGATAAAATCTTACTCCTACATAATTATGATGAACCACATGAATCAGAATCGATCTACATTTGATCCCAATGTCTTCTAACGTTTATGCTTCAGCGTACAGCAGGCTGTCGATGTGTGTCGTATGTGGATGCCGCGGCTATACACAAGGTACACGTGGCTGGTCGCTACAGCGCAATCTATTCCGGGGAGGCGCGGGCGCGGCGGGGGAGGGGGCGGGCATTCGACCACAATACCGTTCCGAGGGATGATTGTTTTGCTCCCGACCTATTGACCCCAGCCTCGACCGCTGCTCCACTAACTGTCGCTTCCCGACATTTCGTATTTAAAACCTTGCAATAGTACAACTTTTAAAGTTCATGAAGTGTTCGATGCAATAATTTCTATCGAACACGGTTTTGCTGATCTAGCGATCCAATTCCGGCGCACTTAGTGCGCCACGAAGCCAGTGCATATTCGGACAGCAAACCGCGTGCATTCGCCAGCCTATCATTAGCCATCATTTTAGCGTAGCTTAAAATGCTTAAAATAAACTGTTTTTAACCAGTGAAACTAAGTGTTTTAGTAGCCATCCAAATAGTCAATACCACGTAGGTCGCGACCCCAACATTTTGGTCCTTCGAGCCAAGAACTTCGCGTGTCGTTTATATAGTGCGATTTTTCTGAACTATCGGCAAGTGAAGTGACTTTATCAGTGACTCTGGAATACAGCATCTATTAGCGAAGCTTAGCAGTGACTGTAGTGGTAACGACTTTAGCAGCAGTGTATTGAGTGGAGTGCTCAATATATTCTACCGAATACGTGTGTACGTATTCAGCAGCAGTGAGTGTATAGCTCACACAAGCAGCACCAGCGCGCCACTGACTTGGGGAGCAACCTTCGTCAGGGTAGCCACAGCAAGAATTCTTTCAAGTAAGCTCGTTCCATTTTATTCATTTTAACAGCAACAGGATGGAGAGTCTGTATGTCAATCAAATCGAGATTTCAGAGAGCTTGAGAAAACTTCTGATTAATTTTAAAAAGGATAGCGTAGAGCGTAAAACATTTGATTACTGTAAGCGTAAACTCGAGTTACTTGAGAAATACTGGGAAGAATTTCAGATAAATCATGAAAAAATTCTGCCTTTTGAAAAGACCAATCATAAATATTTTGTCAACTCGGAATTTGAGCGTACGGAAGAAATTTACGAGACGGCAAAGAAACTTATTATTCAACGTCAAAATGAGTTGGTTCAGCGAGGTCAACAGTCAGTGTATCCTCAACAAGCACAGCAATTTGCGGCCGGAACTTCGATGAGTCAGCCGGAACCGCAAGAAACAGCAGCAGCCTCTCCGACCTTTGAGTCGACGGGCACCAATAGCAAGCTTGACGACATGCTTCATAAGCAGTCAGTCAACTTTAAAGCATTTATCCGAGCTGTCGGCAACATTGATATTGAGAAAATTGCCGATAAATGGGAGTTCGAAGATGCCCTTCGAATCCTGCAAAACCGATGGACTACCATTGACGACCTACACTGGGAAATCATTGGCGAGTCAGGGGACGATCTAGCAAGTGATTATGAGTCCCTCTTCAATAGACACGAGCGGACTTTCAACAGCATGAAGAAAGCGATCAACTCCAAAATGTGGTCAACATCCTATCGGGAAAAGTCAACACCACAAATGGAAATTCCTGTGTTTACGGGAAACTATCAGCAGTGGGTGTCATTTAAAGATTTATTTAGCGAGGCAATCCACAAAAACACAGCATTATCAAACGCACAAAAAATGCAATTCCTTAAAGGTAAGGTAAAAGGTGAAGCCGAGCGCTTGATACAGCACCTACCTATCAGTACTGACAATTATATCGTCTGTTGGGAGATTCTAAACCATCGCTTTGATAACAAGAAGCTCATATTTACATCTCACGTCAATGTGTTCCTGAACCTTCCCAACATACAGCAGCAATCATACTTAGCTATAAAAAAAATGCATGATATTACGTTAGAAAGCCTCTACGCCATCAAAAACTTAGGTGTGGATACTAGCACGTGGGACCCTCTACTCGTGCACATTTTGTCACAGAAATTGGATAGTGAATCCTATTCCGAGTACATAGAGTCGTTGAAGAACGTTAGAGAACTACCAGTGCTTCAAGAATTTTTAGACTTCTTAGAAAACAAGTTTACTAGCTTGGAAACATCTCGTCGACGTCATGATGTCACATCAAAATCACAGCCATCTCATCAGCAAGCCGGTCCTTCAACATCATTTTCAAGTAATCGTAAACATCAAAATTCTAAATCAAACGATAATTATAGCAAGCAAATAAAACCTATTACGAAAGCCATGCACGTGTCGGAAGTTAAATGCCCTCTTTGTTTTGCTGAACATAATTTACACAACTGCGAAAAGTTTCTGGAAATGTCCAATGAAATGAAACTTAAAACCGTCAAACAACATAATTATTGTACTAATTGCATTTTTAATCATAACGGCAATAAATGTCGATCGACAAAACGGTGTCGCAAATGTTTGGAAAATCACCATACTTTATTGCATGAATGTTTTACGCAGCAAAAACCTCATTCTACGTCCGGTCCAAGTAAGCAAAAAGCAAATTATAATAAGCAAGAGGAAAATGTAAATCAAGGAAAAAACAATGGTGTTCATGCATCTCAACAAGATATCACTGAGATTCTTCTAGCTACAGCATTAGTGAGAGTGACGTCTGCAGACAGCACGCAACTTGTATTGAGAGCTCTTATCGATCAGGGCTCACAAATATCACTGATTAGCGAGAAAGCGGCTCAACAGTTAGGTTTGAAACGACAGCATTTCGATGGAGTTGTTTTTGGAATCGGAGAAAAGGATGCTAACTGTAAGGGCAAACTAAGCATTACATGTCAATCTATGTATACCAGCTTTAAATTTAACACCGATGTATTGATTATGAAAAATCTTATTAAAAACCTACCTAATCGATCATTTGAAAAGCCTTCGTGGTCGTATTTAGAACATATTAACTTAGCGGATCCGGAGTTCTATACAAGTCGTCCAGTTGACTTACTACTCGGGGCAGACGCCTACGCTCTTATTATATTAGATGGTTTGATAAGGAGTTCAGATTCATCTACGCCTTTAGCTCAGCAAAGCCAGCTAGGATGGTTACTATGCGGCAGTATAAAACCACAGTTTCATTGTAACGTCATCTTAAATAATACAGCGGATGTTCATCAATTTTGGCAAATCGAGGATATTCATGAACAAGATGAGCAATCAGCAGAAGATCAACAGTGTATTGAGTACTACCTGGCAACAACAAAACGACTTGAAGGCGGTCGGTATGAAGTAAGGTTACCAATGAAACAGCAAGCCAGCGAAAAATTAGGATCGTCGAAGGAGATAGCACTAGCACAATTTAGAAATCAAGAGAGAAGGCTCTGCAAGCAAGAAAATCTAGCACAGCAATATAAGCAATTTTTAAAGGAGAACGAGGATTTGGGACACATGAAACAAACAACGATACGCAGCAATCAATTGGAGTGCTATTTACCACATCATAGTGTCCAGCGAGAAGAGTCATCCACTACAAAGTTACGTGTCGTATTTAATGCGTCCGCAAAGACCTCTTCGGGTACAAGTCTTAATGACGTCATGCATAGAGGACCTAACTTGCAACGAGACCTGCAGACACTGTTACTCAAGTGGAGACAATATCAATATGTATTCACCGCCGACATCGAAAAAATGTATCGGCAGATTTTAGTAAACGAAGCAGATCAAAAATTACAGCAAATCTTTTGGCGAGCTGAAACAGGACAACCGATTAAAGCATACCAGTTAACTACAGTTACATATGGTACAAAAGCAGCACCTTTTTTGGCCATGATGACCCTTCGGCAATTAGCATCTGATGAGCAGCATAACTTTCCCACTGCAGCAAAAATTATACGGGAAGATTTTTATATGGACGATTTAGTATCAGGAGCTCATACTATTGATGAAGGAAAAAGCAGCATAGCAGAACTAAATTTGTGTCTAAGCAGCGGAGGATTTTTGCTGAGAAAGTGGTCAGCAAATGAGCAGAGGCTATTGGAAAAGATTAATCCATCTCACCAGAATAGTCAAGCATCAGCGCATATTTTCAAAACAGAAAACACAGCAAAAACGTTAGGTTTAAGATGGGATCCAACCACGGATGAATTTACTTTCCAATATACCGCAGCATCAGCAGACAATACGAAACTTACAAAGAGAATGCTTCTATCGGAAATATCAAGGCTATTTGATCCCTTAGGTTGGCTAGCACCGCTTACGACAAAATTCAAAATACTGTTTCAGAAGGTTTGGCTTAACGAGATTCAGTGGAGTGATGAAGTCCCAGCTGATATCAAGAACGAGTGGATAAAACTATCTGAAGACATGGAGTGCATCAGCCAAATTAGAATTCCACGATGGTTACAAAGCAGGCACAACGACATTATCCAATTGCACGGGTTTTGTGATTCATCACTTAAATCATTTGCATGTGTCGTATATGCCAGGATCGTGAGAAGAAATAAAGCATCCGTAGTGCTAGTTGCAGCAAAAACAAGATTAGTACCAAATAGCAAGACAGTATCTATGCCGAGATTGGAACTATGTGCAGCGGAGTTATTATCCAGATTATTAGCAAAAATCGTCACTAGCATAGATGGCATAGATCACGAAATCTATGCTTGGAGTGACTCAAAGGTCACTATTAGCTGGATAAAAGGCAATCCAGATCGTTGGAAGCCTTTTGTAGCGAATAGAGTGAAGAAAATCATTAGCATAATACCACCTAATGTCTGGCATTACGTATCAACAAAAGAAAATCCAGCTGATTCAGCAAGCAGAGGACTATCAATTACACAATTAGTAGATCGTAAGTTGTGGTGGCGAGGTCCAGCTTGGTTATCGACACCCGACTTCAAGCCGAAGCAAGAGCAAACAGAGTATACGACTGAAGAAGAGATCCGAAAAAATGTTATTACCGTTCAACATAACAATACTGAAAAAAATATTATCGAAGATTTATTACATCGCCACAGTTCATTTATGAAAATAAATCGTATAGTAGCATGGTTATTACGTGCACGTGCACCGACAAGTAAACAAAGGCCGTTGTATCTCACGTTACAGGAGCTAAGGAAAGCAAAATTCGTCATAATTAAATACATACAGCGCAATGAATTTGCATCGGATGTAGATAATTTAATGCACAAGAAACTTAGTTCCGAAAGCAAGCTACTAAATATAAACCCATTTTTAGACCAAAGCGGAATAATAAGAGTCGGAGGACGTCTTAAAAATGCAAGCATTAGTGCCAATATGAAATATCCTATAATTATCCCATACAGCGGGCGATTGACGGAGCTTCTTATTCAGCAAGCACATGAGCATACCTTTCATGGAGGAGCTCGACTTACCTTGTCTCTATTGAGACAGCAATACTGGATAATTAAAGGAAACAGAGCGACAAAGAAACAGCTTCGTAATTGCGTGACCTGCAAAAAACAAGAGCCCAGAAAACTACAGCAAATAATGGGAAACTTGCCTGATTTTCGAACTAATCCAGCACCACCATTTTATCATACTGGAGTAGACTATACAGGGTTTATAAGAGTGAAATCAAACAAAGGCAGAGGTATGAAAACGTCTAAAGGATATATCGCCTTGTTTATTTGCATGGTTACGAAAGCGGTCCATATAGAATTAGTCTCGGACCTTAGCAGTTCAGCATTTATAGCAGCATTACGTCGCATGGCAGCGCGACGAGGAGCACCGAAGCACATCTATTCGGACAATGGGACGAACTTTGTAGGTGCCAATAAAATACTTCAGGAAGAGCAGCAACAGTTTGAGCGTATCTTTAACGATACCTTTTATAGAGAAATAGCTGAAATGAGCATAGAATGGAATTGGAACTGTCCTTCTTGGCCAAGTGCTGGAGGAATCTGGGAGCGATCAATTAGGAGTCTAAAGCAACATCTGAAAAGAGTAATAGGAGACCAAGCCCTGACATTCGAAGAATACAGCACTATTTTGTCTCAAATCGAAGCAAGCCTTAACACGAGACCACTGTGTCCAATATCAGAGGATATTGACGATATTGATTTTCTCACGCCAGCGCATTTTCTCACCAGCCGTGCTGGTCTAACTGTCATAGAAACAGCACAAGATGCGAGGACAAGATGGTATTTGGTGAATAAAACGTTTCAAGACATATGGAAACGGTGGATGGCGGAGTATCTTACGCAGCTATCGGTACGCAGTAAGTGGTTAAAAGGTCAAAATAATATAAAAATAGGGGACATGGTTACTATTCACGATGACAATATGCCTTCAGGAAAATGGCCCGTTGGTCGAGTGGTAGAGATCCACCCAGGAAAGGATGGAGTTGTTAGAGTGGTAACACTAAAAACCAAAAATGGGTATATTAAGCGTCCAATCATAAAGCTGTCGATTTTACCTATAACAGAAAAGAACGTAGCATTGAAGCCGCAAAGCAATGAAGCAAACGTGAACGCGGGGAAGTCGTCTAACAACTGTTCGAAAATGTTTAGCGTAGCATTAGCATTATTATTTTTCATGAGCTTTATAATATCCACGGAAGCATCGATCAAAATTACAGCATTCAACAGCAGCCAAACATTATATTTTGATCCGCTGGGACAAATGCATCTCATTCGTGACGAATGGAAAATCGTGACCTATTACAATATGTCTCCTTACTGGCAAGGAGATAAAGCGGTAACACAATTTTCGAATTATCTTGAGCAAACATGCGGCAAAATTCAAGAGCTAAGTCATTGTCGAATCATCACACTGCAAATACAACACGAGTACAACGAGCTACAATATTACAATCAGCTGTTGCTTAATCAGCACTTCGGAGCGCACTTGCGAACTCGACGCGGGCTTATTAACGCTGTCGGTTCAGTTGCAAACTCGTTGTTCGGAGTACTCGATCAGGAATTTGCCGACAAGTACAAGAGTGACATTGACCTCATACATAGTAATATAAACCATCTAAGTCAGCTGTACAGGAACCAGACATCGGTCATAGAAGCGGAGTATAATATATTAAAAAGAACAGAGGTGACTATTGCAAAACAGCATAAAATGATTAATAAGCATCTGAATTACTTAGATAGCGTGACCAACACATTGCAGAAAGAGATCGACTTAATGTCTACTAGTCAAGATTTCACATTAGCAGCATTAGCGACCATCAATATGATACAAAATTTAAAGCGAATTCAAGATACTTTTCTTGACACTATGACTGAAATCTATCACGGTCAGATCAATCTGCATCTCTTGACACCGCAACAGCTTCGTGGGGAGTTACAAATCGTGTCTAGTCAAATATCTAAAGAACTAGCATTACCCGTAGATGACATCCAGTTTAACCTATATAAGATCTACAAACTGTTAAAAGTCAAAGCAAGGATGACGGAGGAATATTTCATATTTGAAATTACTTTACCTTTAATCAGTAGAGATACGTTCCAGCTATACAATTTGATACCAGTGCCGTTTCAGATTAACAAAAGCATAATCAGCATCAAACAAGCATCAGAATATGTTGCAATCAATCTAAGAAGAGACGCTTATTTGCCAGCCAGCATCAGTGATCTTCAAAGTTGTGAATATCAAGCAGAAACTTACCTTTGTCGTCTGCAGGGGCCTGTCAGGAGTTTAGGTCCAGACGAAAAATTCTGTGAAAAGGAGAAGCTAGCTACATGCAGAATGATAAAATCTACCTGTGAAAACAAATGGATCCCGTTACACGATCTTTCTACCTATTTGTATTTCTGTTGTGACTCATACTCTTTGAGAGTCATATGTGACGACGATCTACAAATGCGTCAAGTCAGCAAGGCCGGTCTCATTCAACTTACTAAGCAATGTATTGTTAAAGGTCGAGACGTAACACTTTACGCTTATCAGCAATTAGAGAATACGCTCAATCTCAAACCGAATGTACTCGAGACAAAATTAACTCCGATAAATCATTTGGGCAGTAACCAT
Source organism: Lacanobia wlatinum (assembly GCA_947578705.1). Taxonomy (NCBI): domain Eukaryota; kingdom Metazoa; phylum Arthropoda; class Insecta; order Lepidoptera; family Noctuidae; genus Lacanobia; species Lacanobia wlatinum. Next base: position 30,716,924 of record OX388025.1, on the reverse strand, counting down.
TCGCTATCTATCCCAAATTTTAAAGACTTTGAAGTCGAATACGACGCTGTACACCTAAACGATTCTCTAAACCATCTCGGTGAACAAATTAAATCCATTAAGGAATCAGCTCAGCAGACAGAAATCCCAACGACGCATGATATACACCAATATGCTTTATCATACGGACTATTGGCAGCAGCTATCGCAGTGGTCCTGTGGTTCCTGAGGAGACGGTGTCAGCGAGCCGGCAGTACCCCCATTCAGGGACGTGCCGAGAGCGTACCAGCCAGTGTGAGTGTGTGTATAAACCAATCTGAGCAAGAAAAAAGTTCTATAGTCAGTGCGCGCAATCTACCCCTATCGGGAAAGGGTTCGAATGCAAGTGACAGTGCGTGTAATCTACCCCTATCGGGGAAGGGGTCGAGTGCAAGCGAAAGTGCGCGTGTGTCTAGTTTTTCTAAGCAGTGGTCTAGCTTACGTTTGAAAAGGCGAGATACGTCGACGTCTCCCCTAGCCAAAAGACAAACAGTATTTTCGATTGAGGACTCAACAGTTTGAGCATAATTATAGCTGTAGTTTATAAGATCTATTGTTTATCACCTTGTAAATCATTCATTTATCAAACATTGTCCTAACCTTCGTTAGCATGTAAACCCACGCTCATGTAACAACCCCTTTTGTAAGCTTATCTCATTCTCCCCTCGGGAGCATGTTCGATGCAATAATTTCTATCGAACACGGTTTTGCTGATCTAGCGATCCAATTCCGGCGCACTTAGTGCGCCACGAAGCCAGTGCATATTCGGACAGCAAACCGCGTGCATTCGCCAGCCTATCATTAGCCATCATTTTAGCGTAGCTTAAAATGCTTAAAATAAACTGTTTTTAACCAGTGAAACTAAGTGTTTTAGTAGCCATCCAAATAGTCAATACCACGTAGGTCGCGACCCCAACATGAAGTCTATCAAGTTCTCGCGGCTTCACAACTTACATTAATGTTCTCACAACTTTTGTCTCGTTAAATGACAATGTGAAGCTTACAGCCGAGCTGAGTGCGAAGATAACAAACAAACGATTGTAGCGTAGAGGTGTCCACTATGTTATTACATAGTGGACACTTTCAAGCTCAACTTATGAAACAGACAAAACTAGGTGACCCCGACCTACCACAACACTGATTGATATCACCGCTGACATTCGTAACGCTGTGCCGCTGTACCGCGGCGCCGCCCGCGCGCCCGATGAGCCAGCGCGAACGCGCAGCAGCAACGCAACGGAAGTCCATTTAGGCATTTCGATGTTTTATACGGCAAGAACAATAAGTATCATTTATGAATGAATTCTTCAAAGAAAATTAATATTCTGAGTTCGTTCTGTTTTAGGTGACGTCAGAGCTAGCGTCCGCGGCACACGCTAGCCCACAGCGGGCGCGCTGCCAGGCGGCTCCACTGAATCATTACAATGGCCCTTTCCTTAGCTTCGCTTCGGCGGCAGATAAACCAAACCGCTCAAATTAAAACTTCAGTAAGTGTTCTCCGACTTCACCCGGACCGCGGACCGCGGAATGGAGGAGAACTGAGTTTAACGGTCTGTTTGTGTGAGTACTACTACGGACCGCCGCCTTGCCGGCATCACACTGCGGAGGCTTTCAGATGTCAATAACTTGTACTTTCTTTTGAAACATTTCACTTCTTTTTTAGGGTTCCGAAAAAAAAAGGAACCCTTATAGGATCACTCGGGTGTCTGTCTGTCTGTCTGTCTGTCCGTCTGTCACAGCCAGTTTTCTCCGGATCCACTGAACCGATTCTGTTGATATTTGGTATACATATGGACTTCTATGACCCAAACACGGACGCGTTACGTAAGTCATTAAATTTTTAGTATGGGGGTCACTTTTGGGGGTCAAACTAGAAAATTTAAAAAAAAAGTTTTTTGAACAATATCGTGTGACATATCAAATGAAAGAACTTACTGTGAGGGTTTTAATTATATTTTTTTCATAATTTTAAAATAAGTAGTTTTGAAGTTATTCAAGAAATTAGACGACAAATGACCATTCCCCCCCCCCCCTTATCTCCGAAACTACTAAGCCTAAAATTTTGAAAAAAATGGAGATAATAGATCTTTACCTAAAGATTACAGGAAAACCTATTAGAAGTCTGTAGTGTTAAAATAACGTGTTAAAAAAATTATATTCGTTCGGAACCCTTTGCACGCGAGTCCGACTCGCACTTGGCCAGTTTTTTTCATTTTCTTGGGTTTTGGTTTAGTAAAATTCAATATCTGTCCATTTCAATATTTATCCTAGTTAGAGTGCCATAAGTGTGTGGAGAAAACTGAAACTCTAAGACCGAAAATTTAACGCTTCTGTTGTGCGTCAGTCTGTCACTCAAATGTCATACAAATGTATTGCTTTTGCAATCACTAAATTACGTAGAGTTAGTGCTCCATTGGGTTCCGACTGAAAGATAGAGCCTACTTTACTAGACGCTCCTCTCTATTACTAACTCGGAGACATGAGACGAGCTGCGAGTGGCGCGTGTCTGCAGCCGTCAGACGGCGCGTATTATATACACACGAGTATCTACTGTGTATATGTTAGAACAAACTTCCAACTAAATTGAAGTTCATCACACAAAACCTCGCGAGAATACAGCGAACTGGTTTAATAGCTGTCAGGAAGCGAATATCAAACCGAACACCGCACTGCCACACCGCGAGCTCCGCAAACTAAACAACTTTGTTCTACAATTACTAACTTTTATTAGTTGTTGTAGCTGAGTACTCGCTACATTCGCTAACAATACATTCAGTTACCGGATTCAATCTCTGGCTGCTTTCAGTTTCAGTCGTGGTATTTTCGTCTTAAAAATCATATGTTCATGCTTCTTCTTGTTGAGTTAACGTCACAGCTTGATAAAAGAGGAAATTAAAATAAAAGATAAGTAGGTATATCAAAACAATGTTTGATTATTTAACACCGGGGTCGCTTTGCTGTTTGTTGTGATATTCCTGGTTCAACGTAGCCTCCCTGGGAGTCCGTGGCAACAACTCAGCCCCGGGCCACATTCACAAAGCCCGCTATAATAAACAATACAATTAGACGCGGAGGTGATTTATCTCTTCGCCGGCAGAGCGCGCCCGAGGCAACGCGCCTCGCTGACTGTACCTGTGTCCCTGGACTAGTGCGACACAGTCATGTTTATTTAATTGCAGCAATCGTCACTATCACTATCATCATTTCACTATCACTACATTTTATAAAACAAAGTCTTTCCGCCGTGTCTGTCTGTCTGTACGCGATATACTCCAAACCTATTCAATGGATAAAGTGATTCATGAGGAAGGTTCAAGTGTATAATTACTTTTTTTAATATTCGTTTTGTATAAATTGACTTAAAATATGACAATGATTGATGAAGTTGTCGCAAACAATCATGCCCAGTGGGAGCTTACACGAGTATATAATATGCTCTGGTACTGTTGCGAACCTGGGGAGGTTTGCAAGTCTTAGCAAATTCTACTTTACCATAACCTTTTTTCTAATAGTGTGTCAAATGGAAGGAAGCTTTTTTAGTTATTAAGCACTCTAGCTGGCCCGCTATCGACATGAGGACCGTGTGCTCACGTCGATAGTCAGAACTTATTAAATTCTGCTGGCGCTCGTGCTCTGTGCGCCGGGGGGGTGCGGGGAGTGCAGGAAGGTGGTGCGAAAAAGCGAGCGCACTGACCCGCACGGATGTCGCTAGACTAAGTAGACGCCGAAGAGTGCAGTCCTCCGAGCAATCGATACCAAGCACGATACGACATGACACACGCCACCTCCGACTACTGTCTGTAGTATGAGCGCCTCCGTATGTCGGGGATCGTGTCCGCAATGTGTCTGGCGACGAAGGGTTGAAATTATTCTTAAACTAGCAGCCCCTGCAATCTACAGATTAGTACACGTCAGAACATCGAGACCTCTGCACCTCCCCGCACGGCAGGCGCTCCGCTACATCAGAGTGTTAGTTGTCAGCAGCGGAGTGTAATCTCGCCGAAACGCTTTGAAATGCTAATTATGACGAGATCCATATTCTTTATTACTTCATCTGTTCTCCGAACTTTGACAAACCGAGTCAACCCTTAAGCGTATTTGTGATTTTGAATTTAATTAGAGGAAATAATAATGACTTATTGACCATTGTTACAGTTTTTCAGTTCAGTTCCTTAGTTATACTTAATATTGTAACTAGTTGCACTTAACATAAGTTTACAGTGTTCCCCGAACCAGACAGCGCCTTTGTTTTCTATTCAATAGAGTCGATTCTATTCAAAAGAGAGCATCTGACTTTATGGAAACACTAAACGTTTATTGTGTGCGCATTACGCTGTGGTGTGTTCAACGCATAATTAGGTTCATCAAGTAATCATGACTATCACAAGCCTATTATCAAAATTTTGTCTTCAGTGTAGCAATAAATAATATGCAGCGTAAAACTTTTAGGGTTAATAATATATGATGACACATCACAGGCGACGCTCGCCGGACGCGTATGTGGGGAAGTTTCCAACGAAAATAATAATAATTTATTGTAATGGGCGCGTCGAGGACGAGTGACCACAGCCACCCCGCAGCCGCCACGTCAGCGCCACGCAGCCTCCGCAACCACACAGCTGCAGCAACATCAGTTACACGCCGCACTCAATAGATAAGTAGGAGCAGAAGGACCACTACACCATGTGCTGATACCACAATTTATTTCTAGCAATAGTTTCGACGCCGACTCGTAGCACCCGCTACGACACAGACTCGTAGCACCCGCTACAACACACACTCGTAGCACGCGCTACAACACACTCGTAGCACCCGCCACGACATAGATTCGTAGCACCCGCCACGACAAAGATTCGTAGCACCCGATACGACACAGACTCGTAGCATCCGTTACGACACAGACTCGTAGCACCGGCTATGGGATAACAATCGTTTCTGTTTTAATAGTAGTTGATCTTTTGCATCGTGTCTGCGCTTGACGTTTTCGCAAACAGTGGGACTCTTGGCTCAGGCCGCGAGCAAACAGACGAGCTCGGGGCGCGGGCAGGCGCAAGGGGAGGGAAGTGCGACTGTTATTATAAGAACGTAAATGAGTGGCGCCGCAGTGTAGACACATGTGCCGCACGCACCGCACCCGCGTCCGCGGTCAGCTGGTGTCACCTAAAGTCCTGCTAAGCCGCATTCATACTCACATACAATAAAACTCACATTCTGAACAGCGCAGAGCAAGCGATACTTTCATTCAATCAATTTTTAACCAACTTCTAAAATCGGAAGAGGTTCTCAATTCGGTTGTATATATATATATATTTTTTTATGTTTGTCACCTCATAACTCCGTCATTTATGAACCGGTTTGAAAAATTCTTTTTCATGTGTAAGGGTATACTTTCCGATTGGTTCCATTTAAATTTATTTCATCAAAATCGCTTTAGCAGTTTGGCTTTTAAATCAAAATAGCTGGAATTCGTTTACTTAAATGATGTATTTGGTTTGTCATTCAAGTAAATGAAAGTGCGTATATTGCTTTCCTGCGACTTTCCAGTGCTGTTGTTAGGTTTCGGGGTACCACGAAAAATACAAAAAAAAAAAACTTTTTTTTACAAAAAATACAACCGATTTTCAAATATCCGAAATCCGAAATTGAAGTTATTTTACACTTTGTAGTGTTTTTTTTTAATTGGAAATCGGTTGTATTTTTTTGTAAGAAAGTTTTTTATTGCCTTTAAAGTTGTTTATTTCTGGACCGATTGGCGACTGCTTTAGAAATAAAATAATCCCTCAGAGGCAAACCCCACACACACACGCACTGAGCGTAGTTGGAACCAGTTAGATACCGTGGGTCGCTCACAGCTAAGGAAGTCTGAAAGTAACTGAGCGGCAGAGCGTCGTCATTCTATCGACCACTTCCGGTAGATGACGATGCCCATTGTTACATCCTTCTATCTGTAAGATCCTAGTATAATTGTTCTATGGTGTTTAATATAATAAAGAGTTCGTACCTAAATTGTACCAATGTTGTCAAAGGTCACTTGCCCAGCGTTGGGACAACATAGGTTGTTAAATAAAAGATTATTCTATGTACCTATGTAAAACAGTCTTGTGCGTGAACAAATGCACGTACGCGCTACGCACAAGCTCCCATCACAAGGACTCGGCAACCTCTGAAGCGACGATCTGCTCGGCAGCTCCTGTCAGCCGGAACACAGACATCGGTCGCCTCTGATAGCGGACTGACCTTATGAGGCACACGTGTCCTGTAACACTTCGGTCGCGACGCACCGACTCAGCCTTCGAGGGACGCGCCCACAGTGGTGCACCTGGACACTATTCTGATGCGGTGGCACTTTGCTCTCAGCCGTAACTTGTGCATTGCTCAACACTAACAATATTATCTCTATGTTCCAATTCTTTGAGATAATTATTTAGGTACCTTAAAGTCCGGAGCAATGTGTTGTGAGCTACTTACTCTCTGGCAGTAGCTGCTTGCCGCGCGGCGTCGCCCGGATAATAAACGAACGTACAAACATCCTGTTTGCGCGCACTCGCTGTATCACGGTGACGTCACGCGCGAACATGTTTGTTGGCTCAATCAAATCGCGCCGCTTCCTATGTAATAAGTTATGGGGTCACGGCAAACAATAATTCAAACAGAATGGGAGCAGAAGTCGTATTCATGAACATGAAACAGGTCAATAATCAGTATCAGAACAAAGTGTAGCCCGTAGTGTGCGCGTGGCGTGAGACAGAGTCGTGCTCGTGCCGCGGCGCTGCGGCTTGTGACTGTGCTGCTCGCAGAGATTACTTTATTCAGTTCCTTCAGAGTCGAGTGCATCCAAACAAAGCAATGCGAATGTTAATTAATCGCCCGAGCGCCGAGCGGCCGGAGCGGGCGCGCGGCGTGGGCACTGTGCGGTGCGGAGCGGTGCGGGGCGGTGCGGTACGATGCGGCGCAGTGCGGCGCACTACCGGCGCGGCAAGTGCTGAGCGGCGCCGCAACTTGCAGATATGCAAAACTAATCTCCGACAGCTGATACCGATATTCCGACTTCCAATCGGTAATTTGATTCACCCGTACTGCGGCCCACAGCGCTGGCCCCCGGCTCCGCGCCCTGCGCCTCTCGCGCCTGCCGCGTCCGCTCAGCCCTTATATTTAGACATTAAATTTAAATATTGTGCTGTTGGTTTCCACAAACTTTAACATTCTATACTTGACCGACACTTAGATTGAATACATGTTTCATTTTGTGTACTTCCCGAAACTGCTCTCCGGACTGTCGTCAGACACCACAAGTCGCCACGTCCCGTCCGACACTCCTCTGAATAAAGCTCGCATAACTCTGGCAGCTCCAGGTGATCTCACCTCATACTCATACATTATTAGCGTCGGTCGCACTAACATCATTCACCGCCAGACCGCGAGAGCCATGTATTCCCATAATGATATTTCATATTTACATTTATATTATGCGATAAATAGGCTTTTTACATTCATGAGCGGCTGGTCGACACCGAGTGTGAGCTCGCTCTATTGTTTACCGAGTTACAATATGCTCCGCTCCGGGAAGCGAGCAGCGAGCAGCGAGCAGCGAGCAGCGAGCAGCGAGCCGCGCGTCGACGTCGACCACTGATCAGCGACGAGCATTTATACGAACAGAATTACGTGTCAAAGTAGTAAAATGAAGTTTCCTCATATTACATACTTACATTCTCAGGAGGATGTTGCAATCAACGGGCCGCCTACTGGGCCCAAACTATCTAAGGAGATATCCATCGCATCGAAAAGAAGAAGATGACGGTTAGCTATGAGATCCGTTCCGAGAGTGGGCGGCCTGAGTTTGCTCACTCATTAAACGCACTTGAGGTAAGATACTTCCATCAAAATATTCCTAGTATGAAGTTAGAGTGCCGGGCAGCCGATAGCCTGCGGAGCCCATACACGTTCTTATTTGGCCACCCGCTGCTATCTTGGATTTTAACGAAACCGCTTTAAAAATATAGCTAAACTGTTTTAAGGTACGTAATACGTTATATTTGACTGTATAAAGTACTTGTGCTTATTCTGTTATACAACTGATGTATCATTCCGAAGTAAATATACACAAGTCGCTGTTCCTGACAGCTCAGTATGAAACACAACAAAGAAACGGCTCGTCGTCCTGTAGCTGACACCATGACAGCTGACACCCCGCCAGAAGCGCGAGCCTGCTGGAGGTGAGAGCTCCGCGAACGCCATTTTAAACATTTATTCTTTGTTCCACGAGGACTTCATTGTTTTACAAACTTTGTATTATAGAGGTACAGGAGAGGCACAATTAGGTATTATGCTCACCGACTAAACTTTGGGGAACGGACGAGGCAATGTAGATTATCCCTATTGAAGCTTTAGCGAAGTTTTTCCTGTCCACGGAGATAAACAATAATGGAACGAAAGGGAACATTACAGAGCATTGTGTTGCGCGACTTGCGCTGGCCAGCTAATTAGCGGCCCGCGCAAGGCGCTAATTACGTTATCAAGTTGTATTGCGATAGCAGTCGCTCTAACGTAGGTCTACATCAAGTCTACGTATGCTGTTACAGTAGGTAACCATATATAAAACTCACTGCTTCTAAGAGAAAACATGAAACTAAACTGTCGGCAAAGTGGGAGAGTAATGTTCTTAAAAATCTTTGTGCATATAGAGTTGTTCTCACTCTGCCGTCTTCGGAGACGCGCTCAGAAGCTGCAGTGCAGTGAGCACGAGGCGGCGCGCGCGTGCACGCGATACGTGCAGCGTGCCCATCGTGCGGCGCGCGGCGATTGGCAGTACACAAGTGGAGCGCCGGGAGAGCGGTCGCGCGGGCGGGGGGCGCCGGCCGGGCTAGCGGCGCCACTGTGTCAAGGCCCCGCTCTACTCACCAGAAATACTCCACTAGAGAGATGCACCAGTCTGAACACTCACTTAATGTAGTGCGCCTACTTCTCACAACTGGTCGACAATTATTTGCTGTGCATTATAAATCCGGAGTTTTGCTTTATTCTCAACTTTCAGTCTCTCTCGACGCCCAGATTTTATTTCAGGAAAAGATAAGACAGTGGATGGAGACATTTTTGATAGAAAAAGTTATTTTAAACTAGCTTCTGCCAGCAGCCTCGCCCGCGTGATCCCTAGGGAACATAGTCTCGGGATATAATATTATTCCAAACTATAATCTACCTCTGTGCCAAATTTCATGAAGATCCTTTCTGACGTTCTAACGTGAAAGAGTAACAAACATCCATCCTCACAACTTTCGCGTTTATAATATTAGTAGGAAGTAGGATAGTAGGATGTGGCCTTAAGGACGATGTTTTTTAGGGTTCCGTACCTCACAAGGAAAACACGGAACCCTTTTAGGATCATTTTGTTGTCCGTCCGTCATTCTGTCAAGACCCTTTATCTCGGGAACGCGGGGAGGTATCGGGTTGAAATTAAAACCATTACTCAGATATACAGTCCATTGAAAAAGATACGGCCGTTTATGCCGCAAAAAACGTATATTTCGTCACTCTCAAGGGAATACTCATAGGGAAATACCCTATGAATTTGACCTAGAACCCGTTCCCGTTGACCTAGAACTATGAAATTAAAGTAACGTCTTCTTATACTACAAGTATAGGGAAAAGTCTGAAAACTACACATTTATAGTTAAATCATAAAAAATGTAGTCTTTATTTTAAAGATTTTTTTGTCTACAAAGGAGATGTTCCAGAAATGTCCCTGGCCAGCACTATATACACTACATGTAAATATCGCTATGTAATAAAGTAACCGTATTCTATTTTTAATTAGGGTTCCGAAAAAAAAAGGAACCCTTATAGGATCACTCGGGTGTCTGTCTGTCCGTCTGTCACAGCCAGTTTTCTCCGGATCCACAGGACCGATTCTGTTGAAATTTAGCACACATATGGACTTCTATGACCTTTGGGTCATAGAAGTCCATATGTGTACACGGACGCTTTACGTAAATTTTTAGTATGGGGTCACTTTTGGGGGTCAAACTAGAAAATTAAAAAACTAGTTTTTTGAACAATATCGTGTGACATATCATATGAAAGGGCTTACTGTGAGGGTTTTTATGATATTTTTTTTATAATTTTAAAATAAATTGTTTTGTAGTTATTCAAGAAATTAGACGAAAAATGACACCCTTATCTCCGAAACTACTGAGCCTAAAATTTTGAAAAAAATGCAGATAATAGATCGTTACCTAAAGATTACAGGAAAATCTATAAAAAGTCTACAGTGTAAAAATAACATGTTAAAAAAAATCCGTTCGGAACCCTTTGCACGCGAGTCCGACTCGCACTTGGCCAGTTTTTTCTTTAATTTCACTTAATTTCAATGTACATTCAAATTAACTTGGTCAAGGAGAACAACACAACATAAAATTAAACATGGTGGATCAGATCATTTCGACACTGACACTTGATTGATGCGTATCGTAATATCTACGATAAGCAAAAAACAACACAAATTCTGAAAATAGCGGGTTTCGATAAAATAAGACATTCAAATAGGATATTCTACTCGATAGCGGCAGCACAAGCTCAAAAACAATCACTTAAAACTCCGAAACACATCCAATTCAAAGTCAAAGCAAAAAAAACACGACACTTGTTAAAACTGTCAAAGTCGTCAAACTTCATGTCAAACAACTGTCATGGCTGCCCTAAAAATGGAGTTATCATATTAAAAAACCTTTCAAATGACCATTTTTCTAGGTTCCGAACAAAAAACTGAACCCTTATAGGATCACTCGGGTGTCTGTCTGTCTGTCCGTCTGTCACAGCCAGTTTTCTCCGGATCCACTAGACCAATTCTGTTGAAATTTGGTACACATATGGACACCTGTGACCCATATACGGAAGCGTTACGTAAATTATTATTTTTTTAGTATGGGGGTCACTTTAAGGAGTCAAACTAGAAAATTAAAAAAAAAAATTTTTTTGAACAATATCGTGTGACATATCATTTTAATTATATTTTCTTCATAATTTTATAATAAATGGTTTTGAAGTTATTCATGAAATTAGACGAAAAATGACCCTTCCCCCCTATCTCCGAAACTACTGAGCCTGAAATTTTGAAAAAATCGATATAATATATATTTACCTATAGATTACAAGAAAACCTATAAGAAGTCTATAGTAATAAAATAACATGTTAAAAAAAAATTCGTTCGGAACCCTTTGCACGCGAGTCCGACTCGCACTTGGCCAGTTTTTTGTACGCCTGCACCCTTCTTCAGATTAATATGTTAGTATTTTTATGAAATTTTCCTATTTTTTTCCTATTTATCTACGTAGTGTACCTACATAGAGATAGCCCAAAATCTAACATCTCCTTTGTACAGAACCCTCGGTGGGCGAGTCCGACTCGCACTTGTCTGGTTTTTTTTTCTTCTGTGTCGATACTGCGCCGGTAGTGTCAGTGTTGTTGTGGTAACATTGCAGAAGGTACTGTGGCTATACTGTGGCGGTACTGTGGCGGTACTGTGGCGGTACTGTTTCGGTACTGTGGCGGTACTGCGGCGGTACTGAGCCGGTACTGTAGCTGTACTGTGGCTGTATTGTGAAGTTATGGGCGCGCGTCGCCCGCACGCCGGCACCACTGCGACGCGCTTCAGCTTTATTAATCATTTGCTCGAAGCCATTGTCTCCGCGACACGATATTACAATACCGCAACGTAACCCGCTTGTAAATTGCTTAAAATTAATGACTTTCGGTTCTAAATTAATGAAACTTCATCTGGTTAGTGTCGATACCTCCCGGGCCGTCCTCCGGAACTCCTAAGTACGGAAACGTGTTTAAATTTCTTAAACTCGAGCCGGATCGACGATCACCGATAATGTACGAGGTCGTAGTTACATCAAGCGGCTCTCGAGGGCCCCACCGGCACATAAACAGACTATTAGAGCGGGCGGCGGCAGCTTGAGACACACACTCTCACATTAAGCCGTTAGAGGTTGCGATATAGCGAAGTGGGATGTATCTGGGGCAGGTTAAAACCGGGTAAGATTTAAACCGGTCACGGCCTTGAAGCCCCGCCAAAACCGTACGAGCGGCGCCGTCCGATCTAGCGAGCGAGCGTGCCCACTACTTATGACCATTGTGGGTCACTACGAGCCGCAAGCCGCCCCGCGCCCGTCAGCGGACGTTTACGCGGTGCTACTTGAAGGAAAACGAGAGATCCTTGTCTGGAACTTATTTCCGGGATAGGGTTGTTGGGAGGCGTGTTCGCTGTTATATTAACAGATAACATCGCAACTCTGATAGCCTGATGTTGCTGACTTAATTTCACTTCAGTTCCGACATGTTTTATAGTTTACTTCGCTTGCATAATGAGAATTATGCGATTGATGCCCAGTCCTGTTACGTTACGGTTTTAGGGTTCCGAACATCCGTAAAAAAAGAACCCATAAAGGATCACTCGGTTGTCTGTCCTGTCCATCTTTCATAGCCAATTTTCTCTGAAACTACTGCACCGATTCTGTTTGGTACACATATGAACTTTCGTTTCCGAAACACGAACGCGTCATGTAAATGAATAAATTTTGAGTTAGGGGGACACTTTTTGGGAACAAATCAGAAAACGTGGGACATATCCAATAATATTAGACGAAAAATGCCTATTAGACTTTTTTTTAGACGTTCCAGAGATAAGGGGGTGCCTTATCTCCGAAACTAACGAATTTAAAATTTTGAAAAAAAATAGAGATAATAGAAAACCTACAAGAAGTTTATGGTTTAAAAGTAACATGTTACTAAAATAAGATTCATTCGATAACCTTTGCACGCGAGTTCAACTCGCACTTAGCCGGGATTTTTTATTTTTAAAAAACTATGTCGCTAATTCCAATGAACGAGTAGTTGGGTGAGTACTACTAACATATAGTCAATATTACATCGTGGTCCGTGGACAGGAAAGGCCGACCACTCGGCCAAGGAGGTACAACAAGTAGTTTAGTTTTCTATTTAGGCCACAAAATTCAAGTCTCGATTTCTATTCGCACCCTAAAGTTGGGCTGCATAATACAAGTCAACTTCAGCGAAAAAATCTTTCTAACAGCAGGCAACTCGCACTTGCTCGTACATGAGCATATTATTATATCTAGCACCTAGTCCACATAACAACATGTATCTAATGATACGGTGCAGCTGCAGGCACTCGTCGTGCAGCACTTCGCAAGCACTACTCCATCGCTAATTGATTCTTTAAACTAGCGAGTTGTCCCAACATGACACAGACGATTTTCTCCGAATCCACTGGCCGCTTTAATTGAAAGTTGTACACATATTATAAGCGAAAAAAACTGGCCAAGTGCGAGTCGGACTCGCGTGCAAAGGGTTCCGAACGAATTATATTTTTTTAACATGTTATTTTAACACTACAGACTTCTTATAGGTTTATCTTTAGGTAAAGATCTATTATCTGATGATGGAAACCCTGAGAAATCGAGGGCAACTCTCGAAAATTGTAGGCACGCATCTGGTAAAAACTTGATATTCGTGTGTGTATCGGGTGATACTACAAACCAATGAAGGTTTGGATCAAACCTGATGATGGAGATGACAGAGAGTCAAGGGAACATCGGTATGAAGGAAGTAGGAACTACAAGTGTTTGGGCTTATTTCGTTCGTATTGACGAGGCCTTTACACCGAAAGCACTAAGTTTTCTACACTAATATTATAAAGAGGAAAGATTTGTTTGTTTGAATTGAATAGGCTCCGAAACTACTGGACCGATTTGAAAAATTCTTTTAGCATTGGATAGCTACATTATCAGGGAGTAACATAGGCTATATTTTATCCCCGTACTCCCACGGGAACGGGAACTACGCGGGTGAAACCGCGTGACGTCCACTAGTATTAAATAAGCCCCAGTTCATAACATAACATCACGCCGGTACGCTGTGAATGGGTAAAACTTTTTTACAAAAAATATAACCGATATATTTTTTGTAAAAAAGTTTTTTTACCTCTTTCTTGTACCTGCTTATTGCATTTCATTAGATCGGTATTTCCGCTCTGCGCGAGCCTCACATTTCCTTGCCAGTGGGTACCTGTCCTAGTGTCATCATAGTGCAGGTACCTAGAGAGCGACGAGCGTATAGCACGGAGCGTGTTATCGTCCGCCAGTGTGAAGTAATGGCGGCGGAGGGCAGACGCGAGGCGCTGTCTGTAGCGCCGGCCATACTTGCATTCCGCACGATCTAGACAAATAGCTCGGCGCAGCCCCGCCGCTGGAGCGCGCACCTGCCGGCGGCGCGCTCGCACGCCACCGCATACATTACTCCTTCTGCTCGAAGATACCGATCAAAGCTTCTACCGCCGGCAGTATTGGACAGGGACGCCGTGGTCGTGTGGCTGGCGAGTGCGAATGCTTATATTCGAGTAGCGGTTATCACGTCCGCAGCCGTCGGAATGGTTACGTGACGGCACGAACACACCGCTCTTGGCACGACCCCATACCTTCTCGGTTTCTTCAAATACTATAAGTATAGAGATCTTAACCCAGACACAAATGTTACGGTGCTTTTATTTAAAATCCGTTTCCCATTACCTACCGGCATTACGAATGGTCGCTAGTTCAGCGGTGCGCCGATTAATTTGTTTAGTATCAGCCACGTCCGCCGTCCGTCGTCCGCTTTATAACCGAATAACCGCGGCCCGGCCAGGTAGTGAAACGTTCTCAATTCGTTCCAGTTAACAGCCGAGCTTGTATCGCGCGTGATCTGATAAAACGGTACAATGCAATTACCGCGCGCGATCCGGCGCGAGTCCGGCAACCCGATGCCGGTGGCGGCAGCGTGGTATCTTGCACAAACCGTATCCGTTTTATTTACTCGGCGTCGACGCCAGCTCCCCGGGGCGGTCACGACGAAACAATTGCCAAGTTCATTGTAACCCGGCTACCGTCTTGTCACATAACTATGTTCCTAGCACCTATGTATGTACTATATACTCTTCTCTATACTTTTTCATATTTAGTTTGCTGTGTGACGGTTCTGGAACATGTAACGTGTGCCGCTCTCTTGAGAATTAGTTGTATTTGATCTTGATCGGTTTGTCTTCATCTCCCTGGGCGACGGAAAAAATATTCAAGTCACGAAAAGAAGGATAGAAAATACTTTATCCTACCAACGTAAGTAATCCTTTTTGTTTTGGGTCTCACTAACGCGAACGTTATAAGTAGCTGTGTTGTTAGCAGCAAGACGTACCTAATACCTAACCGAATACATAGATGTATGCATATACACAGGTCCGTACCACTTCAAGACAGTCGACGTAGTCTGCTCGAGCGAGACTTAGATAATTATCGTTAGCCACAGGCGGCAACCCTAAATGCAATCCCAGCTGGCGTTGATTTTATTACGCAATATCTGAAAATGAGCGCTACTGGGCCCGTACGGGGAGGAGGCGCGCGGCGGCGTACGGGCGTACGGACGTACTTTACGAGTTACGGTTATCACGCACCTCTCATACCGTAATTAAATGCCGGCCACTCGCTCGTTTGTCTTTCACTAAATAAACTGCTTGAGTGGCTGTGTCCACTGTCCAATCATTACAATACGTCATATTCTATGTCGGCTTCGCTTCGCTTCGAATGGGAGCGAAGCGGCCGCTCTCGGTGTACGCATTGTTCATACACTACGTGTTTGAAACACGCGAGCGTGCATTTCCGCACTCCAGCATCTGTTAGGTACTGGGTTAACCAGCCCTAATCAATTAATACCTACAAAAAAAATGTAAATAAAATATGTATATACCTGTGTTACTCAATATACGCGAATAAGTAAAATCAAAGCGGTATAATGAGCGATAATCTCTCACACTCGGCTCCTAGTTGTACAATGACTCACGAGATGATTTAAGCATTGCAACACAACACCTAATGTCAAGTTACTCGAATGCTAACTGTTAGTGCAGGACAACAATAAAGCACGCAGTTTGTTCATTGCAAACCGCATATCTAGATAATGTAAGGCAAGTGACAAAGACTGCGAATAATGTAATGTTGTAGCCACTGTAGAGAAACTATTGAGTTATTTATTTATTTTTTTACTGGTTTATTCACGTAATTCGCCTTAGTGAAGACCATGTGACTCATTGGCAGATGGCTAGGTTGGCTGGTTGGGGGGGGGCAAGGAGCTCAAGACCCAAAAGCCAAGATTTCTTTGGTAATCTAGCACCTGGCGAAGTCATTGAAGATTTTACGAAAAGAAATCGAAGGAGGCTTGTTATGCGTTTAGCAAAATAAAGAAAAATAAAATGTTATGTGCTTTTTAGGGTTCCGTACAAAAAAGGTAACCAACGGAACCCTATTACTAAGCCTCCGCTATCCGTCCGTCCGTCCGTCTGTCTGTCTATTTGTCTGACAGCGGGCTGTATCTCACGCTGAACCGTAATAGATAGGGGAACGGGAAAAAACGGGATATACGCGCACGAAGTCGCGGGCAAAAGCTAGTTATATTAAAAATTAAAAAACTGGCCAAGTGCGAGTCGGACTCGCGTGCAAAGGGTTCCGAACGAATTTTTTTTTAACCTGTATTTTTGATACTACAGACTTCTAATAGGTTTTCCTGTAATTTTTAGGTAAAGATCTATTATCTCCATTTTTTTCAAAATTTTAGGCTCAGTAGTTTCGGAGATAAGGAGGGGGAACGGTCATTTTTCGTCTAATTTCTTGAATAACTTCTAAACCATTTATATTAAAATTATGAAAAAAATATAATTAAACCCCTCACAGTAAGCCCTTTCATTTGATATGTCACACGATATTGTTCAAAAAACTTTTTTCTTTAATTTTCTAGTTTGACCCCCAAAAGTGACCCCATACTAAAAATTCAATGATTTACATAACGCGTCCGTGTTTGGGTCATAGAAGTCCATATGTTGACCTGAAATTTCAACAGAATCGGTCCAGTGGATCCGGAGAAAACCCTAAAAAACACGTTTCTTGTACAGGAGCCCCTCCTGTACAAGAAACGTGTATTTTTCCGATTTTTGGAAGGTACGGAACCCTTCGTGTAACAGTCGGACTCGCACTTGACCGGTTTTACTGTGTGTATACTTTGCTAAAGCTCACCCTAAGCGGGGTCAAGCCCCCCCCCCACCCCAAACGACAGTCCAGGATCCGCCCCTAATGTGACCCGATAGAAAAAGCCTTGGCCAGAGGACGCCCTCAGACTACCTGGACAAGGACAATCCCCAATGCTAAATCATCAACGCAAAATCATTTCCGTCAAGAGTGGCCCAAAATGGACACAAGAGTATCAGAAGAGCTGCGCGCGACTTCGTTCGCGCAGATAATGTCGCATCAAGTTGGCATGCGATAAAATGTACGTACCTACACTCGATGACCTGCATTAGGTCCATTCATTACGGTCCATACAGACTCCTCTTAGAATTAAGACAGTAGAAAGAGGATCATACAAGCCACTGACTTGACTGTAACATATCTTCCGTTTAAAATTAAATCTATACCTAATAAAAAACCGGACTAGTCTTGGTAATTTTTAGGGTTCCGTAGTCAACAAGGAATTCTTATAGTTTCGCCTGTGTCCTATGTCAGTCTGTCTATCTGTTTACGGTTTAACACGGAGACGCTTAGCACTAGAAAGTTGGAATTTCGAATGGGTACCTATACATATTAATCACCCTGACAAACGTAAAAATAAGCTTTTGAAAAAAAAAAATTTGGGTACATAGGTCATTTGATGATTTCCCATCCTTAAACAAAGAGGGTTTTTTAAGGATGGGAAATCATCAAATGACTCCTCCCGCTCTGGGCGGAGTAGAAAGCAATGTCAGTCTCTTACTGACTAAAACCCATCAGTGTTATTCGTAAATGCCCCTTACGTTCCAGGGCCGCGGTGACTCTTTCGAACAAATTCCACAACCCTGGCAATTGCACAAACCTCAAAGTCAAAACGTTTATTTCAATTAGGCCATTATACTGCACTATTTAACATCAACAAAACAATTATATGTACATATAATATTATTTTAAATGTAAGTCATTTATAATAATATACCTACATATAAAAACAATAAAGTGACTACTGTCCATTCGCAAAGGTAGATTATTATGGAGAAGAACGGACAAGAAACTCCATAGTTATCTACTCTTTTTACCCGACCGTGCCTGGAGGAGTGTTATGTTTTTCGAGGTATGTATATATGTCTGTAATAAACCCCAACCGGGTTAAAAGGGGTAAAACGGATTCTATGAAAAATCTCATTCCATCAATTTTAAATCATGGAAATTAGAACTAATACTTATCTAGATCCTACTAATATTATAAAAGTGAAAGTTTGTATGTTTGTCCGTCAATCACGCAAAAACGGTTGAAGGGGATTTGGATGAATTTTAGCACACATGTATTTAACATCCTGAATAACATATAGGCCACTTTTTATCCCGGTAACTTAAATGGCTTAATAGAGACAGAGGAAGAAGTGGAAATCTGGAGTTGCTGCTGCCTTAGTACCTACTGCAGATTCAAAAGTACCAGGAGAACAGAAAAATTTCGAAGGTTTTTCTGGGCTGGAATTATGAGCGCTAAAGATTCACAAGAACCAGGATACCAGAAACATGTCGAAATATTCCTGAGCTGAAATTGTGAGCGGTTACAACTCACAAGTAGACTTGAAAACATGTATCTAAGTATTTTTGAGGCTTGAATTGTGAGCGTTACTCACAAGTACCAGGACACCAAGAAACATGTCTGAGTTATTCCGGTGCAGAAAGTACGAACAGCAAAGACTCACAAGCTATCAGGATAACAGAATCATGAAGATGTATCTCCGAGGATGAGAATATGAGACAAAGAAGTTGCGTGCCAGCTCCAAAATCTACGCAGACGAAGTCGCGGGCAGAAGCTAGTTAACAATAAATGAATTGACTATATTAAAAATTAAAGGACACAACATGTTTAGTAAATATTGCACAAGGGTTGTTTCCTTGCATTTCCATTTTTGCTTTAATTTTAAAAACTTAATCTGGAATAGACCAATTTACTGTCAAAATTGCGTTTTTAAACCGACAGTTAACATTTTCACGCGAAAACGGACGATGACGTCACTCCTGTCTACCACTGGTCAAGAACTGTCACGAATCAAAGTCATAGAGCAAGATCCCAGTGCTCTCAGAACTTACTTATTTTCTCAGAAAAAAAATATGTTGAACAGAATAGTGATAGTATGTTACCTACTATCACTATTCTGTTCCACATAATTATATTTTTTTTCTTTGAACAAATGCGTTACTGCTAGCTTGGGCCGAGACGATGGCCAATTTGTAAGTATCATCATCAAATGCTCGCTATAAAACGACTGGATCATTTACACGATATTTACAAAATATTATAGCAATTTAGTAATATTTTAACGACTAATCTATATATATATATGTATATAAATGAATTGCTGTTCGTTAGTCTCGCTAAAACTCGAGAACGGCTGGACCGATTTTAATAATTCTTTTTTTGTTAGGTTCGAAAGAATACAGGGAAGGTTTAAAAGCAAAAAAAATGGGTAGGTAGATAGGGTAGGTAGGTAGGTAGGTAGGGTAGGTAGATAGGTAGGGTAGTTAGGTAGGTAGGTAGGGTAGTTAGCTAGGCAGGTAGGGTAGATAGGTAGGTAGGGTAGGGTAGGGTAGGTAGGTAGGTAGGGTAGGTAGGTAGGGTAGGTATGTAGGGTAGGTAGGTAGGGTAGATAGGTAGGTAGGGTAGATAGGTAGGTAGGGTAGATAGGTAGGTAGGGTAGGGTAGGCCAGGTAGGGTAGGTAGGTAGAGTAGCCAGTAGACGGGAGCGAAGCCGCGCGGGCCAGCTAGTTAGTAATAAAATAATATAACATAGTAGTGTAAGATCAGTAGTGCTATTCTGTAATAACATGTTCGTATCTTGACAGCGGAATCCGAGGTGAGTATCAAATTAAGACCTTTATGTTGGGTGCAATAAAGCTCACTTTGTGAGTTTTGTCACTCGAAGCTCGATATCGAAATAGTTATTTACAGAATAGACTATGATCGCTAACTCCACTGAGAATTGAGATCCATTTCACAAGGCTGTAATTTGGGCATAGTTATTTAAACTAAGTATAAATAATGAAAACTGCAAAACTACCTCCTAGACATTTGAAATATGTCTTATACCTACATCACTACAAATATTGCCCGTTGGACCGAGCTAGCAGATATGTATGCGTACGTTGAAATTACACTAGCACTTTCTATCCAAATATTTTGTTACTGCGAAAATAAGTAACGTCTGGGAGCCCTGGGATCTTGGATTAATAATTATTATTAACAGGAGTTACGTCAACAGACGCTGATTAATGTATTAAAACACGTTCCGTTAAGGTTGCCTGCTTGTCGGTCTTCTACAGATTGTACTTCGGTGAGTGTGCCCAAGAACTCCACGACCTCATCCCACCGGCCCCTTCTACCATCGGACATCCAGACGCACTGCATCTTACCATATACCTTGTTGCTATTCCACCAATTCGCTCTAAGCGTTTCCAAACGTCTTTTATAATGCGCACAGCAAAGGAGAGGAACTCTCTGCCTGCGTCTGTGTTTCCAAACGCTTACAACCCTAATCTCTTCAAAGTTAGAGTGCACAGGCTCCTTCTGGGAAAGCTCGCTCTAGACGTGAGGCATAAATATTGGATTAGGTATGTGGATTAGGTATTTTTCGATACGACTCCGTACCTAATCCAAAGCGTCGAGAAGCCTCGCTCCATCGTAGACTTTGTCTCTGTCATCTCTGACCTAGACAAGAGTCAAGAGCAAACCCATCACAAATAAAAAGCTGGCCAAGTGCGAGTCGGACTCGCGTGCAAAGGGTTCCGAACGAATCTCATTTTTCATCATGTTATTTTAACACTATAGACTTCTTATAGGTTTTCCTGTAATCTATAGGTCTAGGATCTATTATCTCCATTTTATTCAAAATTATGAAAAAAAAAATTAAAACCTTCACAGTAAGCCCTCATTTGATATGTCACACGATATTGTTCAAAAAACTATTTTTTGAAATTTTCTTGTTTGACCCCCAAATGAATGATGACAGAAGTCCATATGTGTACCAAATTTCAACAGAATCGGTCCAGTGGATCTGTGGATCCGGAGAAAACTGGCTGTGTTTTACTGACGGACAGACAGACAGACAGTCACCCGAGTGATCCTATAAGGGTTCCGTGTTTTGTTCGGAACACTAAAAAAATATTGTAATTATTGTTAACTAGAAAATTAACGTTGCACTGGCCCTTCTTGTTTGCTTTTTTTACATTTTAGTCACAAAATATTAATAAATATTGTATCTGCATCTTCCCTATTGTCTTTTTACAACTATATCATAGTAGGTATTTTAACTTATAAATACTTAGTTTTCTATTTAATCTATTGTACAGAAATGGACCTAAAAATGAAAAAAATCTTTTTATAAAGATATATTTGCAAACGCATTAGAGTCGCATACAACATCATTCCGTCACTTATTAGTATTTTCTGTGTTGTATGAAAGCATGGTGTGCTGTTTTAATACCAAGAGCCATGGAGAATAGAGCCATGGAGGACTATCTCTGTGTATGAAGTGTCCGTCGAAATGCGTTAAATAAGGATGGTACTACAATCGCATCAGGGTAAATTTAAAAACAGCGCCAAAAGTTATTAGTGTAGGATAAAAAAATAAACAAGGAAATAACAACTTCCGCTTCGTTATTATTTCGTTATGGCGCGAGTAAGAAACAATAATACATAATTTAATATTTGTGTTTCAATTTTCAGTAAATATAAAAAAAATACATTGTTAAGATGAGAAAATAGTATGTTCAAAATAAGGAAAACAGAAGTTCATCAAACTCGGCACACTTCAATCCGTCTACCTACCACTACGCTGGCGCCATTCTGGAAGGTTTATGAACTGTTACTTACTGCTTACAGCTGGACACTTTTTCAACTTGTCACCCATACAATTATGTCATTCCCCTCGTCTCTATATCCTATGTAGTCTGTGGTCTCTATACTCGATGCCAAGAGCATAATGAAAAGGGTTGACAGGTGGCTGGACCCATAGAGTATAAGTAACTAAAAAAGGGCTGATCTAACGCCTCACTGCTGCCACCTGCATGTCATTCCAGAAACCCTCATCGCATAATCGTTAATAGTAACACCCAAATATAAATTAATGTAATGCTAGGTCAAGCTTTTCTGTTGGTTGTCCAGTTATTAACACCCAAACAGCAATATCGACTTTTGTGCGTATCGACAGCGACTATAAGGCCGCAGGCGCTAAAAGTCGCTGCTGCAGCTAGTCACGCAAAAAGTCGCCATAGAGTTGACGACAACATAGTGCTGTGTTCCTCACACGCACGACACGATACAGTGACTTTTGTTGCCGGTGATATAGCTAAGGTTTGTTGCAGAACTTAGTTCACACGAGTTTAGGTACACAAAACGTATTGTATAGGTTCCTCTTTGTACTTTAATAATGTAAATAAAGGAAAGAATCAAATTTACTATTTTAATTTAATATTGCCTCACGTGTGACATTTATTCAGTAGCTGATCCAGTTTAAGTAAAGCTTGGTTTACACAAATTTATTAGTAATATTAATAGTCTATGGTCAGTCCGGTTGCTATCACCGTCGACTAACGTGAATAAGTACGTTTAAAAACTCGCTCTTTGGTCTTCTGGTGGTGGCCACTATCCATAGCGTTTAGTCCACCATACCATCACCAGCACGTTGATCTGAATTGCGCCATAATTACCGCCTGATGAAACATTTTTCCGTATTGTCGCGGCAATTTTGTAAAAAGTGGGAATGTGGGTTTAGAGAATTGTTGCCTTTGTCTATGAACAAACCAAAAATAAAGTTTTTTGCATACCAACATCTAGAAACATAATGTTAACCTCAAAACTATATGGAAATATATTAAAATAAACTTTAAACAACACGAAAACAATGTTAGGTACAATTCAATACGTATCGTACTGTTAATTATAAAACAATAGGTACCTGCATGTCGGGACTATGAATGCAATTATGCGGCTATAGCTACACATTATAACTTTGACGTTTATTTTCGCGGTAGACAAACGTTGATTCTTTCATTGAAACGTACAGAATTCTGTTGACGTCTACACTTTTTTACTTTAATTCCAATATGGGACGGTTAAATTAAGCTGTAACTAGTATTATGAAAGACAGACATCGTAGGTAAGTTGGTTGAATTAATCATTTTATAGTTTTCTGTGAAGGGACAGTCGATCACTTCCGTTGAGACAGGAAAAGGAAGTGTGTTTTATGGCGGTCGAAGGCATGGCTATTACAACGAGCTTGACATCCTTATCCTGTTGAATTTCAATCAATAATAGTGAGACGTAAAAGCGCGAACTGAAATATTCAGTTCGTTCACTACAATTACTGATGCCTCGTTTACATGCTAGAGAATTAAGAAACATGAAGACTGGGAACATTTTCATTGACATTAAAATAAAATGTTGTTCTTAATCAGAGAGTTGGTCTCATTTTTATTTAGATTGTTTTAATATGTTGCAAGCTTAGTAATAACAACAATTTATAAAAGCAAAGAGAAGTCTTCTGTACAGTTCTGTTAATAATATTAATTAGCAAGGGAGGTTAACTACTACTAATGAATGATTTCCAACATTTTCACTGTCAAAAAAGACAAAAAGAAACTATTAAAACAACTGAACCACATTAATGTATCGGTACTTTCACTTGTTGGTTACTTTTTTGTTTTGCCTGTACTTACTAAATAATCATTTCTCAAACTCATTTCAATAAAACATTCATCATGTATTTTTTAGGCATCGGTCAATCAGAAAATAAATCAAAAGATCAGACATTTTTGAACGTCATCATTTAAATTTAAAATAATAAAGTGACTCTACTGTCCATTCGGAAAGCTAGATTCTTATGGAGAAGAATGGACAGGAAACTCCATAGTTACTCTTTTCAATAAATGTTTTACAATATCTGTAATTCACAAATTTAATTAATATATGTGAGGACCACATACCTAGAGTACACTACATATAGGAACAAGGTATTACCAGCAGAAGTAGACTTATTCATTTTCTAAATAAGTACATTGTACTCACATATTTACAAATATTGGAACCATTAATTAACAGTGAAGGTACATCTATAAAGTTAATATATAAATCAACCAGTTTGATTTTGTCTACACCCTTGATTGTCCTATGGAGTAGGACCAGCCTGATTATAATCTTCTAATTTGTAATAAGCTTGTTTACAAAGTGTGTTTTTAACATAAGTTTTAACTTTTCTTCACCCCGCCAGAGATGATATATGAGGTTACCATTGTAATTTCTCGTCTAAGGTGATTCCCAGGAAACCTTTCAGCCCAAAGCCAAGTTCTGATCTAATACATATTCTAAGATGATTAATAGAAATTTTTGATAGCACTTTATATTCAAGCATAGGTATGGTACTTCCAGATGAACCACAATGACTTCAGACCTGTGTTCCGAGGATGTGGTGGTGCGAATCACAGCACCTCAGATAATAACTGTAAGTGTAGCTCCAGTGAGTTGATAGTGTTGAGCTTTATTAATCAACATTATTTATAAGTGGGCAGGAATTATGATGAGCAATAGGTACATCTATGTAATCTTAAATTAAAAGTTAATTATTATGGTTTTGTTTACTATTCACTTTTAATGTTTTCTAAGTAAGTACATCAAATTAAATACCTACTGGTGTAAATGTCAAGCAATGTTGGACTGTTCTAAATGTGATTTAGAACAATCCCAGCTTATGATTAGGATCACCTATTTTTTCTTATTTTAATGTGCCTGTTTCATCAGTATGGTATGTTCACAGAATAGTAAAATCAAAACAACAGAATTTGTAAAAAAATATTGTATTAAGTAATTTAACTGTAGGTAATTTGAACTGAGACTTATGAAACTATCAAAGGCTAAGAAACTGGCAATGATTGCCATTAAACATGAAACAAGTTTTGGCTGCGTGGTTCGTGTGGCTAATGTGTCGCTGGCGTGGTGCAGTCGCAGACACTGGTGCCGGCGGGGGGCGCGGGCGGCGCGGGCGCGCGCGTGGCGGCATCGTCGGCGGCGGTGGAGCTGGGCCGGCGCCTGCTGCTGGCGGCGCGCGCCGGCGACACACCGCTCGTGCTCGACCTCATGGCCAAGGGCGCGCCCTTCACCACTGACTGGGTACGTGTCCTTATACTTCACACTGACATCAAACAATTCATCATCTGACATTCGTATTTTCGAAAACCTGTATCTATGCCGTAATGCCGCCTCATACGAACTACAAAAATAACTACACATCACAATCCTACATCGCATTATCTTTCTCCGTGCGATTTGAACAGTACAAAATCAACCATCGAGTATTTTGCCCACCAGACACAACTCCCAGAACCCGTTCGGATGCTCCTCTGTTTTAGGGTTCCGTACCTCAAAAAGTAAAAAAGGAACCCTTATAAGATCACTCTCTTGTCCGTCTGTCTATCTGTATGTCACCACCGATTTTCTCAGGACAGGGTGGACCTAGCAAGTTGAAATTTATACCAGATACTGAGGTCTATAGTCCCTATAAGGTGTATAAAAATCATCGAGCCAACACAATAAAAAGATATAGGCAAATTTAGATTTTCGCGAAAACTTGTCAGTACCTACCAAAATTTACCTTAATTTTCAACGGGGATAAATATAATGACCACCATAAAATGCTTTGATACCCTTAGTTTTGTAACCAAAAATATCTACTTAACACCAGAAAAATAAAGTCTAAAAATACAATAGTACCCGCTATTTTAGTCACGACTCCACTTTAAATTGTATTCGACCACCAAATTTAGTAAATGATCACCAAATCTTGACGACCAAATTAATGTATTATTTTTGCCTAAATAAATCACTGTGATTGCCATAAAATGTAGGCTTATTATCAAATAAAGTATTATGATGCCATATTAAGAGTATCAGAATTCCAGCTGGGATAGATTTAGAATGCAAAAATTTTGAAAAGCCGTGGGAAACCTTTGACGAATACAAAGAGTAACATTTTAGAGAGTGGGAAGTTATAATGCCCCGAGAAAAGGAAAATTGGTTGCAAGGCACATGCAATTGCCCTAAGTTTCTCAAAGTTTACATTTGTAAGTGTCGTAGGATAATTTGATACTTCGAATCTTCGCGGAAATCCTAGGGGTTTTGCGAAAACGCGGATAATTAGACATAGCCCCGACTCAGACTACCCCGACTCGGATAGGTTAGGTTAGAAGGCTAAGGCGGGAGCGAAGCGGAGCGGAGCTCCCGCCTTAGCCTTCGTGGTTATTTTTTTTTAAACCACCCAGAACTAAATATTGCTATAATAACGAGTATTTTCGCAAAAATCCTGACTTTGTCCAGTAAGATTTGATAATTTTTCGCCTATGTCTAATTATCCGCGTTTTCGCTATTTGGACTCATTTTGCTTAAATAGGATAGCAGAATTTAAAAACTTTGGTTATAATTTTACTTTAAAATGTTGGTTTACTTTTGGTGATCATTTACTATTTTTGGGTTACTCATGATTTACTTGGAGTCATTTTACTTAAATAGGATAGCAAAGTGTTAAAACTTTGGTTATAATTTTACATTAAAATGCGAGTTTCATTTTGGTGATCATTTACTATTTTTGTCTCCTATTTGTTACTATATCTGGTGGTAAGTTAAACATAAGCCATTTTCAACTTTTTTATTTTTCGGTATTTTCCCTTTACTTGTGCTGCAAGGTCTTACAGCACAAGTAAAGGGAAAATTCCTTTAAACCAAAATTGTCAATTCTAGGTCAACCGGAAGTACCCTATAGGTTTTGGGTCGAAAACCTACATGGTAGTTCCCGTTGACCTAGCTAGAATCACGAAATTTGGCATAAAGCAAGGTCTTACAGAACAAATAAAGGAAAAAAAATCGGAAGTCAGTGTTTTTGGTTATGTTTCTTTGTTTTTAACACCGGACTTCCGAAATTAAGTTTATTTTATACTTTGTAGTGTTTTGTTTGGAAGTCGTTTATATTTTTTTGTAAGAGATTTTTTAACAATGAAGACTTGAGCTAAACATTATGCTACCTCAAAATGTAATGAAAAAAAAAGAGTGATCAGTTGGTGTGGTTAGCGTGGTCTGTAACGGTAGACTGGTACAGCTGGGCACGTCGCCGCTGCACCTGGCGGCCGGCAACGCGCACCTGGAGACGTGCGCCGTGCTGCTGCGCGCCGGCGTTTCGCGCGACGCTCGCACTAAGGTGGAGCGCACGCCGCTGCACCTGGCGGCCAGCGCCGGCCACGCCGCTGTGGCGCGCCTGCTGCTGGACGCGGGCGCCGCCGTGGACGTGCGCGACATGCTGCGCATGACGCCGCTGCACTGGGCGGCGCAGAACGGGCACGCAGCCGCCGCCGCCGAGCTGCTACGCGCCGGCGCCGACCCACACGCGCTCAACAAGTTTCACAAGTCGCCGCACTCGCTGGCGCTGCAGCTGCGGCGTGACGACCTGGCACGCCTCATGGAAGACGCGCTGCGCGAGCGCGAGGCGGCGCGCTCCGTGTCCGCGCTCGTCCACGGTACGACACCCTCACACCCCACCGGACATCCTCACACAAGCTCGTCTACTGTACGACACCCTCACACCCCACCCGACATCCGCACGCGCTCGTCCACGGTACGACACCCTCACACCCCACCGGACATCCTCACGCGCTCATCCACGGTACGACACCCTCACACCCCACCTGACACCCGCACACGCTCGTCCACGGTACGACACCCTCACACCCTACCCGAAACCCGCACGCGCTCATCCACGGTACGACATCCTCTCACCCCACCGGACACGCACGCGCTCGTCCATGGTGCGACACCCTAACACCCCACCGGACACCCGCACGCGCTCGTTCACGGTGCGACACCCTCACACCCCACCGGACACCCGCACGCGCTCGTTCACGGTGCGACACCCTCACACCCCACCGGACACCCGCACGCGCTCGTTCACGGTGCGACTCCCTCACACCCCACCGGACACCCGCACGCGCTCGTTCACGGTGCGACACCCTCACACCCCACCGGACACCCGCACGCGCTCGTTCACGGTGCGACACCCTCACACCCCACCGGACACCCGCACGCGCTCGTTCACGGTGCGACTCCCTCACACCCCACCGGACACCCGCACGCGCTCGTTCACGGTGCGACTCCCTCACACCCCACCGGACACCCGCACGCGCTCGTTCACGGTGCGACTCCCTCACACCCCACCGGACACCCGCACGCGCTCGTTCACGGTGCGACACCCTCACACCCCACCGGACACCCGCACGCGCTCGTTCACGGTGCGACACCCTCACACCCCACCGGACCGTCCACGGTACGGTGTTGTTGCGGCTTTTCAATCTTAAAATGATGCGCGATTAATTTTTATTATAGAACAAATGGCAGAAACCGCGGCGGAAGAACCTCATATACAAACATTTGAAGCCGTACAAAGTGAGTCAGCCTTACTTTTGTTCTTCATATACGTATATAATAATGATTGTGATTCCATTCTCTTATGTATGATGTACGGCTTAGGCACTTATTGTTTTTTTCTTCATAGGAATCCAAGATTTGAAGCCTACCAAACCAAAGCAAACTGAAAAGACTATCAAGCAAGAACTAAACCTTGAGGTATGATTATCATGTGGAATTCAGACAAAAACGAAATTAAGATTTTATGTGTGAACGGAGGCTAACGTGTTGCAATTGCAATGTATGTGCAGTGCGAGTCACCGGGTGCGGGGAACGCTGCGGGCGCGGGGGGAGCGGGAGGCTCGGCGGCGGCGGCACTGCTGCGCTCGCACGGCATCACGCTGCTGCCCACGGACGACGGCAGCACCGTGCTCAACGCGCTGCAGAGCGGACGCACCGTCGTGCTCTCAGGTACGCACGCTAACGTACAATCACTCGGCGGCGGCGGCGCTGCTGCGCTCGCACGGCATCACGCTGCTGCCCACTTTGGTTTCTCTTGTGAGTCTTAGTAACGTTTTAAATTATGCCGTGAACACACGCTCCTAACTAGTCACTAAATATTTTACAGATGCTGGCAAATTAATGCTGAAAGAAAGTGAGTCATCTCCGCCGTCGGTGAGCAAGGTGGCGTCTATCGCCAACCAGGGCAAGGGCGTGGTGCTGACGGCCACGCCCGTCAAGTCGCCGCCCAAGCCCGGCGTCAAGATATTCACCATCAACAACAAGCTGCTGGCCGTGCCCAAGGACAACAAAATACCCGTCAAGAAGGTTATCAACCCGCAGGACATACAGGTCTATTTTACTAGTCTACTTAGCATTTCCAGTTTCGTCATCTCCTTGCCCGAATTCGATATTTTAATATTAATTAACAATAATTTTAAATTTTTAGGTTAAATTCGTGCAACTACCTGCAGACGCAAAAATACTGTCTCCATCAAAGATAGTTCCCATGAAGGCGAAAAACAGAATAGCCCCACGCGCGGCCACGCCCAGCGGGCTGCCGGCGGCCGGCCAGCGGCCCGCCGTCAAGATATTCATGAACAAGAGCAACTTCAGCCGCCTCATCGCCACCGCCGCGCGGCCCGACCACGCCGAGGTGCGTCGCTATTCTATTCTTTTCTATATTATTTATAGGCCCGCGTTCGACCACTATCTCACCTGATGGTAAGTGACGACGTGGTCGGAGATGGAGCACGCTTGCCTAGAAGTAACCTATTCTTGGCTTAAAGCCTCCCAGGTTGTAGCTATCAAGAAACACAGACTCCGGCAGGGAATTCCACTCCTTAGCTGTACGCACTATGAATGTGTTCCCAAAACGTTTTGTACGTGTGGGTGAGATGTCCACCATATACCGGTGACGCATCGCCGATCGTCTCGTGGTCCGATGATGGAACGGGCTTGGCTAAAATTAAGTCGCACATTCCCCAAAATCCAACCGGTAGAAAACCGACAGGCTAGTAACTCGACGTCGATGCTCAAGACTGCGTTTGGAGCTTCGACTCGACGAGCCTATCATTGCCGATGAACCTCTTGGCTCGTTTCTCAATTGACTCAAGGGCATCAAGCTATCCGGCAGATCTGTCCCAAAGATGAGAGCAGTACTCCATACACGATCAAACTTACGCTTGATAGAGTTTGAGGAGCTGTTCCGGTGTGAAGTACCGTCTCACCTTTGCTAGGATCCCCAACTTCTTTGCAGCCACTTGAGCTTTTGCCTCTATGAAAGGGCCAAAATTGAGGGTAGATGTTAATGTAACCCCAAGAAGCTCTAGTTGGTCGGTTATAGGATCTTAGCAGCATTAAACTTGACCAGATTGGCATCGCCCCATTTAAAGACAGCCTGTAAGGACACGTTCAAGCTCTCAACCATAGCCTCCCCGAGAGACCGGTACGTCTACCATGAGTTTTATCAATCTATACTCACTAACTTTTTAACTACAGTCGCTAGCGAGTATAGATTGATAAAACTCATGTTAGACGTACGGATCTGCGACCCACCGGTTCGTGCGTCGGACACGTATCTCTCAGCAACAGTGCTGTCGTCTGCATAACCAAAGGTACCGGGTTTAAGCAGATCATTAATATGCAGTCACACCAACCACACAATATGGCGGGCAGACCGAAGGAAGGAAGCTTTTTTTTAACAGACTTCAAAAAAAGGAGGAGGTTATCAATTCGACTGTATTTTTTTTTTGTTTGTTACCTCATATTAACCGACTGGATGAACCGATTTTCATGATTCTTTTTTTATATGAAAGCTGGTGCTTCCCTTGTGGTCCCATTGCCACCACGTCAGGATCTGATGATGGAAACCCTGAGAAATCCAGGGCAACTCTCGAAAATTGTAGGCACGTATTTGGTAAAAACTTGATATTCGTGTGTATATCGGGTGATACTACAAAAGAATGAAAGTTTGGATCAGACCTGATGATGGAGACGACAGAGAGTCAAGGGAACTCCACATCGGTATGTAGGAACTACCAAGTGTTTGGGCTTATTTCATTCGTATTGACGAGACCTTTACACCGAAAACACTTAGTAAGTTTTATTTTCATAACATAACATCACGCCGGTACGCTGTGAATGGGGTACGCAGGTACCACTAAAAAGTGAAAAATAATTTTAATTTCGAAAGAAAGAAAAAATTATTTTATACTTTGTAGTGTTTTGTTTTGGAAGTCGGTTACATTTTTTTGTAAAAAAGTTTTTATCGGTACTATTACCCGACATTACGAGCCAAATTATTGATTCAACATAAGCATCTGGTATGGGAAGAGCCATTCCTGATGTTGGGCATTGAAGTCCCCCAGTAACACCAATTGGGCAGAAGGCTACCGCTACTGAGCCGCATGTGCCGCCTCACTTAAGTGTAGTGTGAGCCCAGTCGTCTGCAAATCACCGCTGTGCGAACGGTGGACACAGGCGTAGACAATTTTGTCCAGGCCTGTGTCCACTAGAACCCATAGCGTTGAGAACCTGGAGTCCTCAAGGTTGCGGAGACGCCGATATTGTCCCGGGCGTAAATACATACGCCCACGCGTGGTTTGAAATGGTGCTCCAGAGTAAATCCTGGATAGGACAGGTACGACACGTTTGACGGACATCCGATCTCCGTCTCGGAAAATAACAAAAGCGCTGGTTTCTCAGTCTCCAGGTTGTGATGGACTGCGGCGAGATTTGAGTGCGGGCCTCTAATGTTATTTAGGTCCACTTTGTGAAAGAGGGAGTGCTGCCGCTGTAAAGCGTTTTTCTTTCTGTTCTTCATAGCCATGTGTGAGTGAAGGAAGGAGAGGAGAAGGAAGTGAAATGAGGTCCCATGCTGCTAACCTTCAGGCACGCTCTGACGGCATCATTGAGGGACTAGTCTGGAGATTGCGGGGACGCCCGAGCTCCCCAGGACTGTCTATCGGGCCCTCTCGTCTGGTCGCCAACCAGCACGATGGTGCATTCCGGGATTTGTCGACAGTTGGCGGCAGCCTATCATGTATGGCTAGCACACTACTTGGACCCCCAACTACCTGCGGTCAGCCAGCGGCGTTCCCGG
This sequence comes from Lacanobia wlatinum, assembly GCA_947578705.1. NCBI lineage: Eukaryota > Metazoa > Arthropoda > Insecta > Lepidoptera > Noctuidae > Lacanobia > Lacanobia wlatinum. Next base: position 30,684,771 of record OX388025.1, on the reverse strand, counting down.
TGATCCCATTACCCTCCGCGACTATCCTCCCGATATGCCCATGTCAGCATAAGCCTGATTGGTCTGATACGTCTTTGCCCAGTGGGTGGTCGCAAGCCGTCGACCGAAACCTACCACCAGTTATTGTCATCCGATTAGCACCACCCGAGGACTAACACTAACAATGTACTCTCCTATGGACGCGGGTGACTCAGGCCCCAAATATATAACCCACGAGCCTTCTGCTCGGCCCGCAGTATGATGCTAACCCGAACGATATGTGGCAGGTGACGACGAGCAGCTCGGCGGCTGAGGGCTCGCTGGCGGCCGCAGGCGCGGACAGCGCGGCCGGCCTGCGCGCGCAGCTGGCGGCCGCGCAACGCTCGCTGGTGGCGCTGCGCCGCGAGCTCAAGAGCACGCGCGCGCGCCTGGCGCAGTACGAACACGTACAGCTCTAGCGCCAGCGCCGTTCGCGGGACGAACGCGTGCAGCCCTAGCGCCAGCGCCGAGCGCAGGACGAACGCGTGCAGCCCTAGCGCCAGCGCCGAGCGCAGGACGAACGCGTGCAGCCCTAGCGCCAGCGCCGAGCGCAGGACGAACGCGTGCAGCCCTAGCGCCAGCGCCGAGCGCAGGACGAACGCGTGCAGCCCTAGCGCCAGCGCCGAGCGCAGGACGAACGCGTGCAGCCCTAGCGCCAGCGCCGAGCGCAGGACGAACGCGTGCAGCCCTAGCGCCAGCGCCGAGCGCAGGACGAACGCGTGCAGCTCTAGCGCCAGCGCCGAGCGCGAGACAAACGCGTGCAGCCCTAGCGCCAGCGCCGAGCGCAGGACGAACGCGTGCAGCCCTAGCGCCAGCGCCGAGCGCAGGACGAACGCGTGCAGCCCTAGCGGCAGCGCCGAGCGCAGGACGAACGCGTGCAGCTCTAGCGCCAGCGCCGAGCGCGAGACAAACGCGTGCAGCCCTAGCGCCAGCGCCGAGCGCAGGACGAACGCGTGCAGCCCTAGCGCCAGCGCCGAGCGCAGGACGAACGCGTGCAGCCCTAGCGGCAGCGCCGAGCGCAGGACGAACGCGTGCAGCTCTAGCGCCAGCGCCGAGCGCGAGACAAACGCGTGCAGCTCTAGCGCCAGCGCCGAGCAGGAACCTGTTTGCATTTTCCGGTACACCGCACAAAGTCAAAACCGTAGTAAGCCGTCGCCAAATTTCGCAATAATAGATATTGTTAAATTTCACTTCATATTTTGAATGTTGTTATCCTGAACTGTTGTTTCAAAACACAGCACTATACAGCCATACAGGGTGGGAATCCGAGATATTAACATCGTTTTGTCCATTGTTTTTGCGCTCTAGAATCGATTGGCATCACTGACACTAAGCAGCCCTTCCTGCACCGTAACGTGTGACCACCTAGCTAGCATACGTGCTGGAACATAGTTATCTCAAACACTTGCCATGTAAAGAATACGTGAATGATTTCGGCTTCCGATTGATCTGTTAAACATATCGTCGGTTAGCAACGTTGGAGTTACAATTAAGTGACTCTATTATGTTACATTAACATATTTAATCTAGTGACTAGATAGGAATTTTCTAAGAATGTTGCTAATCTGTGAATGAATCTTCGGAGACTGTCTCTCTATGATATTATGATTAAGTGAGCGTAAGTTACACCCACAAAACAAGTTGTGATACTTGTACACATTCAGAAAATGTCCTTCATAGAGCTGGTATAGACATTGTTTCTATTTAAGGGCCGTCCGCACACATCCGGGTCAGGGCTATCCGAGTTCCCGACAGAGACGGGTCCGTCACCCGCGGCCATACACATCCGGGTCAGGGCTATCCGAGTTCCGAGTTATATATATTATTTTTCTTTTTTGTATTTCAATAATGTGGATTAGATAGATCGTAAGTAATTTTATTTTGTCGGACAAGTTCTATTAATTTTTCTGTGTTCATATTGCATAGTACAGTACTGTACTATGCAATATGTCTTGAATCCCTGACGGGACACGGCCGGGACGAAGATAAAAAATCGGATAGCACTGTCAGGGCGTCCGTGCGTCCGTGCGTCCGAGCGTCCGAGCGTGCTCCGGCACTGACGACCCGGAACCTGCTGGCACGGATATGTGTGAGCAAGTTCGTACAAATCGTATGTAACCGATTTTTGTCCGTCCCGGCCGTGTGCCGCCAGGGACGGGAAGCCGGACGTGTGTGGACGGCGCTTTATAGTACATTCTGCAGGTAGTTTTGCTCTACAAATAAAGTAGAAAATGTTTTAATATTGTTGCTTAAGTTTAGCTAGTCATGAAAAATGTAAGTTTTCGACCTCAAGGGTTTACAGCATTAGCCGTAATCTTGGATTGAAGAGGCCAAATTTGTTCTTTTTAACCAACTTCCAAAAAAAAAGGAGATTCTCAATTCGGCGGGTATTTTTTTTAAGTATGTACACCGATTACTCCGAGGTTTCTGATCCGATTTGTGCGATTGTTTTTTTTTATATTTGCCACTTGGTCTCGTTAAAAATTAATTCTTTGAACCGAACCCTATTACTAAGCCTCTGCTGTCCGTCTGTCTGTCAGCGGGCTGTATCTCAAGAACCGTAGTAGGTAGACTGTTGAAATTTTCACAGATTGTGTATTTCTATTGCCGCTATAACGAGAAATAATAAAAATTAAGGTGTATGGTACGGAACCCTTCGTGTGCGACCGACTCACACTTTGTATCTTTAAGACGTAGAAAATAAACACAAGTACAATATATATTTTTTAATATCATTGTCTTTGTACTTCTCATCGATAATTTGCCATATAGTCAACTGTTGAAGCATTATGTAAAAAAGAACAAAGGCCCCTTCAATTCAAGATGGCGGCTAACGCTGTGACCCCTCGAGGTCGAACTCTGACATTGTTCATGACTCCTATACTTGAGCAATACAAATGAAAACATTTTCTACTCCACCTTTGGTAGGGCAAAGCCTCTTTTTTATCCTCACTGATTGGATTTTCACTCATTTTTCTATTTTTTCCCCGTTATCTATTTGTTCACTATTTTTATAAGTTTTGTGTGTCGTAGCCTAATCGTTCAACTGGCCATTTCATGAAGTGGTCGATCATTTCACTCATGGTTAGCCACCTCAAACCTAACCTAAACTCGGTCACATCATAAAGTGGCCAATTCTGCGATATGGCTACCACATAATTAGTCAACACAACTAGTCTTCAAAACTTGTTTTTGGCGTGAACAATAAACGCAAAATTTAAAACATAATTTATAAAATTAATACATTTGTGTTAATGTGGGGAAATAGTAGCCGGCTACTTATAGCAATACACAAGACGATTTTGTATGTAAATAGTAAAGTAGCCCCAACTAGAGGTGCAAGGCGAAAGCCCGAGGTATCTTGTAAAATATTATTAAGGAAATTAAACATTTACTTTTGTAAACCAGTCATTTATTTACCTTCCTATTTTACTGTCCAACACGGTGTAGGTACCAAAGAAATATGACGCGGAGTTGTGGAGTAAATCATTTATGGAAAAAAACAATATTTTTATTGGAGTTTTCTCGACGAGCGCTAAAAGATTTTGAGTCATTCACAAGCACCATTATTCATTTAAATTTTTACCATTTTTTTTTGTCGTCCTTCCTATTTAATACACATGTTTCCCAAACTGTCTTGCCAAGCTGTAAGTTGTTCACTGTCCCAACTTGGTACTCGCAATCTGAACCGAAGCGCGCATTGGTGTCACCGCTTTTAAATAACGAGTAATAGCCAGTAGCGGAAGTGCGCTAGGTGTTGTCGCGGCGCTGCGTGCGCGCCTGCAGCACGTCGCGGAACTGCGACAGGATAGCGTTCTCCCGCTTGGCACGCTCCTCCTTGCTGAAGGCGGCCAGCGCGCGCTTCTCGTCGGCCGAGTAGATCTGGTTCTCCTTGCGGATACGCACCGCCTCCATGCGCCGGTGCCTGCGACCACACCACACCATTCAAACGATGGACACACAAGAGACAAGCACAGAGGAACACAATACAGTGAGGCCATGGTGCGTACCGGCTGCCGCTCATGACGTAGCCCACGGACTCGTAGGAGGCGATCTCGTCGGAGGTGAGGCCGATCTCCCCGCGGCGCGGGATGCGCTTGCCGTCGGCCACGAAGGCGGCCATGGCGGCGCCCTCGCCCGGCAGCAGCGCGCGCCCGAAGTCCTTGTGGCCCAGCGCCGGGCCCACGCGCGGCGTCGGCCCGAACGCCTCCACAGCCATCTCGTCGTCGCCTTTATTGGAACACTTTGATTCTCTCGTCGCTTCCATTTCATATTCTTCTGTTCATAATAATAATGCATAAAATTACTAAGGAATATGGTAAGGTGTTGTTACCCTTGCACACTATACACGTTTAAGATAACATTTTTGAAACTCAATAAAAATATTTATCCCAAAGGTTGACTGGAAGAGATTTGCTGCATTAATTATGCCTATGAACACAACAACTGTACATAAAGTTTAAATAAATAAAACATTTGTGTGGTGTCATAGTATCACACAAGCATGACTTACTTCCTTTCTCGACCCACACTTCCTCCTCGCTGCTGTCACTCGAGTCGCTGCTGGAACTCTTGGCTTTCTTCTTCTTTGCCTTTTTCCGTGCTTTCTTTACTTTTTTCAGTTTCTTCTTCAACTTCTTGAGCTTCTGTTTGGTATCTCTGTCTTTAGACTTTTTGCTCTTTTTCTTTTCTTTACTACTGCCCGAGTTCTCAGGCTGTGACTGATCCTCTTCAGAACTGAAAGTGAGAAAGCCTGGATAAATAATTATATGTTTGTATCATCTTCTGAGAATAATACTTGGATGAAAGCCAACATAATAGACGGCACGGTTGGCGCAGTGGTTGAGCAATTGACTGCTGTGCTGCGTGTCGCGGGTTCGATTCCCGCACGGAACAAATATTTGTGTGGCCTACAGACAGTTATTCCGGCTGTTTGTGTATGTGAGTTTGTATGTTTGTGAATGCACCCACGATACAGGAGAAATTCCTAGTGTGGGGAAACTTTTAAAATACATATATGATAGCTATATACCAAAATGTTAAATGACAGCCCTAATATTGCATGCTATAAGAGAACTGCATGAATACACAATTTCTATCACCATGAATAAGTGTTTAACACTCACTCTGCCCTAAGAGGTGACTTGCCCCAAACAGAGGACACTCCAATTTGCCCGATCCTTTCCCTCTCTTCTCGTCTGGCATCAAAAAATTCTTCCTCTTGAGGTTTGTAGCGCGTTCGTGCTGGAGGACCACCTCCTCCTAAACCTGAAAATAATATAAAATGTATAACTTCAGTCATCAATAGTACAAGATTAAGGATTGACAACCAGCACATCACTCAAGTGGCTTTGTTTGCAAACACTGAGAGTTAAGCGTAGCAAGCTCAAACCTCAAAAAAATACCTATAAAGATGAACAACCCCCTTGTTACTGTAATGTCCAATTACAAACATAACTGCCTATGTCGGACGGATCTGACAAATATTTTCATGTCCATTTTGCCAGGATAGTATATTTAACAACAACAAAATATTTTTGTGCCGGGCACTGGGGGCATGACAACTGATACAAAGTCAGGCAGTTAAATGGTTAAACATGTTAAGTATGTCATTCAGTATTTTGCTGTAGTTGGGTTAAAAGGTAAACTAATGTCATATTCTGCCACAAAACACTTTTTTACAAGTACGACCTATGCCTTATTGACATAAGATAGTAATACTGGGTTGTTGTTATCAAAACATACTGACCACCACCCAAGCCCCCTCCAGTGTACTCCTTGTAGGAGCTGCGTCCCCGGTCGCCTCGTTCCCTCATGTGCGGCCGCTCGCACTCCATGCCAGCGTTATTGTTTTTGGGGCGTACGCGGCTGTCGCGGCTGCCTACCCAGTCTTTACTCCGCTCCTGGCTGCGATTGCGGCCGCCGCCCTGCTCTCTGCTGCGGTCTCGGCCAGTCCTGTCCCTGCTACGTTCCTCGCTACGGGCTCGTCCACCTCTCTCCTTGCTAAGCTCACGACTGCGGTCTCGTCCACCTCTTTCCTTGCTGCGGTCTCGTGCAACTCTTTCCTTGCTGCGGTCTCGACCACCTCTTTCCCTGCTCCGTTCATAGCTGCGGTCACGACCGCTTCTCTCCTTGCTTCGATCCCGGCTACGGTCGCGACCGCCATGATCTCGGTCACGACTTCTCAGTGTGTCACGGCTGCGGCTCCTGTGACGGCCGCGATCACGATCACTACCCATCCTCGGGTCTTTGTCACAACTTTACAAGTACTACAGAACTGCGACACCGATTATGTATGATTTCATAAAATGATTCACGACAAGAATTCATGTAAAATACTTTTAAAAACAAGGTAGTGCTTAATAAATTTGACCAAATTGAGATTTTAATACAGTAGTATCAACACCAAAGCATTTATCAACCATCCCAATAAAATTGTAGCAATGTGTTTGACAATGACAATAAAATTGACATACTACTATGTCATGATATGACATAGACATTGATAATTTGATATGACAATTTAAGACGTTTGTTTTTTTTGGCTTCGCACGGTTTGTGCATTTAGCCAATGTCACGTGGAAATGGGATACTAATGATTTTTATGGGATATTTTTAAATGCACACCTGTATAATTTTTCAGCACACTAGGTAACTACACCCCTAAAAAAATACTAAAAAATCACACAAAACGAGATGACCTTTTTTATCGAATTCACACCAAAAATGTGGTTTGTAAATCGTATATGTGATTTATAAAACAAAAAAAAATAGGATTGTTTCTCAAAAATACTAACTTACACTAGAGTTGTACAATTTAGGAATTGTACAATCTTACTACGGAATTTCCAAAACTGATATTTAAAGGTACACCAAAATAAAATAAGTTTCCATAATCAAATAAAAAATTGAGTTTAAAAAACTGTTACCCGACTACAGAAAAATAAAAGTGATCTGAATAGCACGAAACAAGATAATAATTCAGAAACAAATCATGACAGATTACAAAAATGGTCAAAGTAAAGCCGTGGTCGCATGTCTGTTTATAATATGGATTCCTGGCACACCTATAAAACTATAAATGCATACGACCACGGCTATACTTCACCTTTATTTTTCTGTAGTCGGGTTACAGTTTTTTAAATTCAATTTTTTATTTCATACTTTTACGTTTAAGAAATCGTTAATATTTATTAAGATTTCATTAACTGGACGTCGCTATCATTTTAATCATGCTTTTTATTTTAAAACTAGCTACGCTCGCGATTTCGGTGAAAAAATGTGATACATAGATAAGATATCAATAACCTGACCCCTCCAGAATTAAAAAAATAAAAAGAAGTTTATGCAGGGTGCTGACTGTATCACCTCTTCCGTTTAAAATGCCGACCAGCCCTGGTATCTCCTAGTACTTCGAATCATGATGATTCTTAATTTCGTACTACTACATATAAACTAATTATACGAACCAATAACTCAAAACCAAGTTTCAAAGTTCTCATCACAATGCGAGCCGTTTCGAGGAGTACTGCCCTCTGTATCAGGCCCTTTACCCAAACGCGTAACGCCAGCTTCGACGGATGGTCGTCGAAGCTTTTGCCCATCAGGTCATTGGCCGTAACACCTATCGGCACAATGACAGCTGAGTCCACACTGAGAGTCAGAACTGGGTCGGGCACATACTTGTAATACGTTACCTCAGAATCTACAAGTTTGTATTTCAAAGCAAGTTGCTGATGGATAATCCTGGCCACTTGGTTGTGCCTGTGCAAGGACTCGCCGTTAGCCAGACGAAAACAACCAGAGATAATATGTCTGATGGACTCAACCGGACGGTGGCATGCCCGCCACACGTCCACCGTCCCGTCCTTCATAATATGCCTCCGGTAGTTTTTCGTGAAGATAACTTCGTCCATAATCGCACAGACAAAACCTTCAGTTTCCCCGAAGAGATCACTGAAACGTAGCCAGGCCACGGACGCTGAAAAATCTACTGCGGACCCATGAAGAGCCCGATAGAAGCGCCCGTGAAGCTCCTTACCTTTCCATACCTCCTTGCGGTCATCTGTGGTAAGTATCACAGGTTTGCGCCAGTTCTCTTTAGCCATGGACAACAGGGTGAGTCCCTTGTCCACTGCGACCACATTTCGGTGCATACCCACATCAGCTTTGAGAAAAAAAAAAAATTATTATTAAAACAACGATCATAGACCTATCGTTATCCACAGAAAACGCGACAAACTTTATCTCAAATTGGCGGGTATCAGATGAACCATCCTGCTCTGACCACAGGAGGATTCACTTCACATTAACAGCCAACACAAAAAAGCCCGAACCCAGGCGGAATCCGCGCCGGACAGACATACCTGAATTTAAACGCCTCCTAGCCTCTTTGTTAGCTAGGCACCAAATGCACCAAAACCAAATAACAGACCGAAGAACCGAAGCATATAATACCTGCTGCAAACTAAAGGCACCACACCGGAGTAAGAGTAACCCCTGGTGGAATGCTGCACTCAATAAACTCAGAAGCACACTACGCAAACAATTCAACAGAGCTAAAAACACAAAACTTCCAGTAGATTGGAAAGCATACAAAACAACTCAATACACCTTTAAGAAACATATCAGAACCGCCAGGAAAACAGCTTGGCGGAAGTTCTGCGAATCTATAAAATCAAACAACGAAGCCGCAAGAGTGCGTAAGATCCTATCAACTGAGCAGGATCGCACCATCGGAGCACTGAAAAACCCAGACAACTCATACACACGAACAGACCAAGAGACCAGTAGGGTACTTCTGGAAACGCACTTCCCTGACTGTAACCTCCTTGAGGACAGAACGTGGGCGGGCGAATCGAGATGGGCCCCTACCGAACAAAACTGGTCTACAGCTCGGAAAATAGTGACAGAGGATCGGATAAGATGGGCCATAAAGACCTTCCAACCATACAAATCCGCAGGACTAGATGGCATCTTCTCAGCCCTGCTACAATGGGGAGAGAGCGTCCTGACACCATGATTGGTAGTAATCTACCAAGCCTGTATAGCACACAGATATGTACCCCTCGCATGGCGCGAGGTGAAAGTCATATTCATACCCAAACCGGGCAAAAAGGACTACACACAACCCAAGGCTTACAGACCAATAAGCCTAACATCTTTCCTACTGAAAACTCTGGAGAGGCTTTGTGACAGATATATCCGGGATGGACCCTTGTGTAGATACCCGCTACACAGACAACAACACGCCTATTCCATGGGGAAATCAACAGAATCCGCGCTGCACAGCGTGGTCTCAAAGATCGAATGTGCGATAAACCATAAATGCTCCTCACTGGCTGTCTTCATTGACATCGAGGGCACCTTTGATAAGACCATGTTTCAAGGCATCAGCACGTCCCTCGGAAAGCACGGTGTGGATACGACCCTGAGCGGCTGGATCGCAAACATGCTCAAACAAAGAGCTGTACAAGTCACCGTAAATAACACAACACGGGCCATAGTGGCGAAAGGTTGCCCACAAGGGGGCGTCCTCTCGCCGCTGCTATGGAACCTCGTCGCAGACACCGTAGTAAGAAGACTCAACGACAAAGGATACTTCACCGTCGGATACGCCGATGACATAACCATAATAATAAACGGAAAACATGAAAACACGCTATGCAATCTCATGCTCTCTACTATTTTCAAGGCCTGGCTTGAAAATAGTAGAGGACTGGTGCAAAGAATATCAACTAGTAGTGAACCCCACCAAAACTGAACTTGTTCTCTTTACCAAAAAGAGGACGCTGCCACCACTAGAACTACCACACTTGTTCGGAACCACCCTAAGCCTTTCAACTGAAACCAAATACCTGGGCATCTATCTGGACAAGCAGCTGAACTGGGCAAAACACACTGAATACACCACCACAAAAGCCAGTATATGCATGTGGCAATGCAAACGCATGCTAGGTAGGAACTGGGGCATCAGTCCCGGCACAACATAATGGCTATACACCACAGTCATTAGACCAGTAATCACATATGGCTCTCTAGTCTGGTGGCCCAGGACCGACTTGAGCACAGCACAGAAGGACCTCGAAAAACTGCAACGACTTGCCTGTGTGGCAATCACTAACAGCATGAAAACTGCCCCCACTGCGGCCCTGCAGGCCATGCTAGGATTGCCACCACTACACCTTATAGTGCGGGAGGTGGCAGCCCTGGCGGCTCTCAGGCTCAGCATATCTGGCACCCTAGGAACAGACGCCAGAATCAAACACACGCGCATCATGGAGGATGCTATTAAGAGGCAACCCATGATGACTTCACCCAATGACAAAGCCCAAAAGACGCACCATTTCCAGAAACATTACAATATAGTCCTGACACAAGAATTGAACGACCACTCAGGTCCCAAAGTGCTAAGAATCTACACTGACGGATCAAAGACAAACACCGGAACCGGAGTTGGAGTTTACTCCAATGACCTTAGCATCAGAATATCTAGACCGGTGGGTAAGCTCAACACCGTCTACCAGGCGGAATGTCTGGGCATTATCCTGGCGGTCCATGCCATAGAAGCCAGGAGAGTAACGGATTATGCAGAGCATGCATGGAGAAGGAGGAAACGGTATCGCACGTACTCCTTGAGTGCGCAGGCGTTACCGAAATACGGAGTCAAACAATAGGGACACAGAACTCGCTTACAGATGTTCTCAACACACCAGGAAAACTGATCTGCTTCTGGAGGGATGTTGGCTGGTTAGAATGACGGCCACCATGGCTCACGCACAATGGTCCAACATCAGGACTAAGTGCGGAAACCAAATCCTAATAGAATTATTATTAAAACAAAACAATTTTCCTAAAGAATGATAAAAACACTCAAGACATTATTTTATATACATGAATGTTTTTTGTCACTATCGGGTCTCACCCCTAAACTATTGACGCAAAGAAACCTGTTGGAAGTGGGTTCCAATAATGTTTGAGCTCGCTTCGCTCGCTTTTGCATTCTGCACGATAAATCAACAAAGACTTTTATCTACACTAATATTATAAAGAGGAAAGATTTGTTTGTTTGTTTGTTTGAATTGAATAGGCTCCGAAACTACTGGACCTATTTAAAAAATTCTTTCAGCAATGGATAGATACATTATCAGGGAGTAACATAGGCTATATTTTATCCCCGTACTCCCACGGGAACGGGAACTACGGGGGTGAAACCGCGTGACGTCCACTAGTTTGATATATTTCCAAGATGAGTTGCAAAAATTTGTTTAGTTCTTGAGGTTTTCTGCATTTTGGGGAGACATTCGACCGTTCGTTGACTTTTATGTCACAGTCGGGTGTCACCCCTTAACGGGGGACGCAATGAAACCTGCCCGTGATGAGGTGTGTGTGTGTGAATTTAGAGCTCGCTTCGCTCGCTCTTACATTCTGCAGTCTGTTTATCCTTGAGCTTTTCTGTATAATTCAACAAAATTACTAATATTTTTACGTATTTGAATGATCAAAAGAAAATAAAACCTTTCCGGGGTGAATGAATTTTGAAGCTCACTTCGCTTGCTCTTGCGTTCGGGCCTTTTTTGCATCACTCTATAAAGTTACTTCTATTTAAGTATGAATGATCAAAAGAAATCAATGAAAATCTACTGATTATAGAATTCAAATCAACTTTAAATACAATTTTTATAAAATCAAGTCCATTTATTATGAAATGTACATCTAATTTATATACAATTTTAAATTTTAATAGACCTTATATAATACTATGTATCTTAAAATTATATACAGGTTTTTTGCTATCTTTTTAATTGACTTCACCAGCTATAAATGAGTACTGTTATAATTTATTGGATTCCACAATGTTTCAAGTTTTACAAAAGAACGCGAGATCTATATTTACAACAGAATCGGTCCGGTGGATCCGGAGAAAACTGGCTGTGACAGACGGACAGACAGACAGACACCCGAGTGATCCTATAAGGGTTCCTTTTTTTTCGGAACTCTAAAAAAGATTACTTTCAGTTTGATTAGATCGTCAAAAACTATTTTCTTTTATTTGTACGAACCCAAACCTACACGCATCAAATAACCTATAATGTAAGATAACGTGAATTCGATTTTATAAAAGAAAACAGCCTGCCTATAATACACAAACAAACGAACAAGACTACAATCACAGACTGTTATGTTTATCTCACTTTGACAAGGGTTCGTGTAGTGGCGGCGCCATCTAAAAAGGTCTCAAAACGACTGAGGAAAAACGTGAAATAACTTTCCAGGTTTTTGTTTATGGGCTGCAACTGGTGCGGGCATAGAGTATAGATTGGGATATTGGATTGGTGCGGGGGAGAGGGTGGAAGGAGGGAACAACGTATATGTACCTTTAAATGTATTTACTAGAGGTGAGACGTACTAGGTAAAATTCATACCGAGTCTTAAAAGTACGCGTCCGCCCAAATACTAGGTCCATGAGTATTTAGGCGTCGTCGTCGAGTTTATTGACGTTTCTATAGCTAGCGAGTCTTCGTAACGTAACTTCGAGATCGAGTAATCGGAGTAATGGAGTATTTTCGGTTAATGGGCCGATTACATAAGTCGCGGCTTCTAAATTTATTTATTTATTGATTTCTATACATATTAATACCTACTTAATTTAATTGGATGTAAATCTGGAAATAAAATCATTTCTTTTCGTTTTTCATATCATTTCAATGGACTATTAACGTATATTAGACTGCGCGTTGATATTCGATTCTTTTATAATACTTCTTCTTCTTAATCTTATTGAAAACTTCCCTTCATACTATTCTGGCTTAGGACTGTCAGCTTTTATTGATAGAAACCTAGAAAAAAAAATGTTGGTACGGTAAACGTTCTTTTCTGCTCCATTTGTTCACTTTCTCTGGGCACTAACCGTATAGTACCGTGTTGTCTCTTCAAATGTTACATCAAATTCGACACTGATGCCTTAAATGAAAAGTCCATTTTACATGTTTTGCACTATGCTTTAGTCCCCTTTATCGTCAAAATGATACGGTACTTCTCTTTGAAGCCATCGTTAATTCAAATTTAGTATTAGATAAATAAACAATTACGTATACACCACAACACACTTGAACAAAACTCAGTTCACACTAAAAGTCACTTTAAACCAAAAATCTTAAAATAGAAACAGTAACACAGCACCGGTCCTGTGGCGTATTGTGTAACGTACTCATTTAAAAAATAAAAAACTGCTAAACATTTTCACAGAATATTGTTTTGATATGCATGTATCAAGTTATCGCAACGCAATAGTGATTCTATTTGTATGGACGTAAGGTTTAGAAACGCAAAACAAATAAATCGACACGCTAACTTCGACTCCCGAACCGAACATCTCTAAAACTAATTGAGCTTGTGAGTCGCAACGCAAGTCGCTAAACTTGTCTACGCAAAACCGCAAGTCCGCGAGTATAGTATCAAACTCCATACGCCTAAATACTCGATACGCGTTTATGTGGTGCGCACGGAATAGATACTTACGCGTCCAGCCCGATTCCAGTATATACGTTCCACCTCTAGTATTTACATATTTATTTTATCTGGCTCGCTTGTTTGCGGTCGATTCAATTATTTTTCATAACAGTAAACGCTTGATTTGTGAAAATGAAGTTATCAACGCCTAGATATACGTTCTGTTTATTTTTTCAAGTAATTTTTATGCTGTGTGATCTATTATTTAACTGTGTAAGCTTATTTCCACGAAGTCGTGATGGATTACTTGTACTTTTCATGTAAGTATTTCATGTCATTTCAATTATTAAAAACAGTTTAAAAAAAAACTAAACAATGCCACTTCTCTTAGTTACATTTATTTTCATAGATTTCAGGATTTGTTCCTCGTGTTATCCATAACAACGATGCTGATGACCTTTTTCTCCACCTACTTATTTCAAGTAAGCAAATTTTTTCCACCTCATTCACACAAATCTGTTCTTTTGTGACTCGTCCTAGGGTCGCGCGTAGCCTTACTTATTACAGTGGTTTAACAAGACAAGAGTACCTACTAAATATTTTATGCAACCCAATTTATATATTGTTTTTATGTAATTCCTAGGCAGGCCTGGTTGAAGTGTTGGTGCGAAAGTTCCGTGCAGCCGGGTCCGTGTGCGTGGCCTACATGCTGGCCAGTGTGGCGCTGCATGCTGCTTGGCTGCTGGAGAAGTGGACTGAGCCCGAGTCTGTGTCCACGCCGCTGCTTATTTGCTTGTTTACACTGCAAAGATGCCGTGAGTTATCCCACTAATTGACGACTCTAAGAAAACTACGTTCTGTTTGCAAGCAGCGTTACTGTGTTCAAGTTCTGGAAAAGAAATCTTGGTCCAGTCAAGCTCTTGAGACTGTACTTTTCTTTTTTTTTGTTCCAGTATCTCCATGGTACTACTTCTTCTACAAGAGAGCAGCACTTCGAGTCAGTGACCCGCGTTTCTATGAGGACATAGACTGGATCAACCAGCAACTCCAGGCACACTAGGTCACAATGATTTCTCAGCGAGAGTCAGGGCATATGGAAGCAGACTGAAATATGAATAATATTAGGAACTTTAATCATGGCACTATGGCCTATTAATAATATTAATAAATCTGTGAAATTGTATCAGTAATTTGAGTGTAAAATGTTTAAGAATAGGAGCTCATTTATTTATCAGTTTATGACAATGTAAACAAATGTTATTTAAAAACATTTGTAAACAAACAATAACTGCTATTGAGTATTTTACTATTATGCTGTGTTAATAGGCCATGGTGATTTAAAAGCAGAGGTTTTACTAATCATAGTAAGTGATCAAACTGGTAAGATATTCATGACCTATTCATTCTAGTCAAGTGGTTGTAGCATTGTAAGGCAAATATGTATCACAAAAAATATAGAATTCAATTATTATAAGAAATACTTTAAATAAATTATACTCAAAATGAGTTTTTAGTTTTATTGCTGAAGTGTACATAAATAAGTTAAAATCCCTGAAGTCTGAGGAAATCTTATTTTAAACATTTAAGCGTGTGACTGGGGGTGGTTTGGGATCTACCTCCTCGCGGTCCACCCCGGGCAACGGCACCACAGGCTTGCCTGTGGTACAGCAGAACAATCCCACTAAAAGCGGTGGTAGGCTCCGCAAGGAGCCGCCTGGCTCGCTACCACCATCCCGCCGAAGTCCGGCGCCAAGCAGCTTGCTGTGTTCCGTCGGTGTGCGGGAGTGCCAGTGCCTTTGGGAGAGAAGGAGATAGTCAGTTGCTCTGCTCAGAACCGGTCTTGGTCGTTGGGCTGGGCTTTCCGGGTAACTTATTTTGGAGGAAAGCGGGATCCGAAGCACGGTGCCAGCCGTTGGCCGACCGCAGTTAGTAGGGGGCAGCCTTTCACACGTGACTGGCGTGCTACTTGGGTAGCACGCCAGTCACGCGTGAAAGGCTGCCCCGCCAACTAGCGAAAAATCCCGGTATGCTCCACCGTGCCAGCCGGCGACTGGATGGGACGACCCGGTGGCCATATCCGGGGGGGTTCGGGCATACCCGCAGTCTCCAAATGAGTTCCCTACAGGTTAGTTTAGCTCTAGTGTTCCTCTTGGTTCACTGAGCAGCGCCTCGACAGTTCGACTTTTCTCCCCAACTACTCTCCATAACATGAAAAAAAAAAAGGTGAAAAAAAAAAGCTTAAAGCGAAGAAAAATAAGGTGAAACAACGGCTGCACTTCCTCCCGCTAAAAGTGCACCTCACTAATATCAGGGGGTTGCACTCCAATCTCGATCCGGTCCATCACCATCTTGAGACCGAGAAGCCGCACCTGTTTTTCCTAACGGAGACGAAGATAACAACCCCGTCGGACGTGGCGTACCTCAACTACCCGGGCTACTCTCTGGAACACAAGTTCAAGTAGCAGGCTGGGGTCTGTGTACGTCCGCGATGACATTTGTTGTCGTCGTCTCCGTTGCTTTGAGAAATCGGGTTTCTCTGCTATATGGCTACTTGTGGACACTGGTGTGGAGAAATTCATCTACATCGGCGTATACCGATCGCACAGCGGTGACCAGGAGACAACAGCACTGTTTAATTTCCTCGTGGAGTCGACAGACGTAGCCCAACAACGGTACCCAACAGCGAAGCTCATTTTTCTGGCGGACTTTAATGCCCACCTTAAAGAGTGGTTGTTCCCGTACCAGAAAACTGACCATGCCGGGTTAGAGGCGCGCAAGTTTGCTTTAACGCTAGATCTAACCCAGCTGGTGAATGTGGCAACGCGGGTACCGGATGTTGACGCCCATACACCCAATTGCTTGGACCTTCTGCTGACAACTGATCCGTATTGACCTGCTCACCTCCAGATAAGAGTCCTTGAGGCACGAGACGAGTATGGCGATACACGTCAGCAGATTGGGATGAGATGCGGCACTTTTTTGCATCTTATCCATGGCGGCAAGTGTGCTTCTCGGGTGACCCCTCGTGCTGTGCCGACATGATTGCGGACGTGATTCGGCAGGGGATGGAGTATTTTATTCCATTCTCCGACATCCCGCTCGGTCACAAATCCCGGCCTTGGTATAATGCAGAATGCGCCCATTATTTGCAAGTCACAAATTGATTTGGGTCTTAGTTTAGAAGATATGCTCGTAAGGCCCAACCTACATTTAGGTCGATATACGTTACGACCCGACGCCGACGTACTAAAAATAGGTGCAAGTAGTTGCGGCCCAGAAATTAGGTGAAGTACTAAAGTGTTTAAATATAATGCTTTTGACTAAATTTTTATAGACAAAAAATATGTTGAAATAGCTTGTCCTTTTTAGGTCACTAAAAATGTAATATTAGTTTGTTTAAATTAAATCTATTCAGTTATTTCTCATGGAATTGCAAATTACACCAGAAAGAAAAAGAACCTTTTAAAGCAATATTATTTTGCCTTTCATTTTAAACTTTATTAATTAATCATTTTGTGGAACTATTTTCATTTATTTAGGAAACATCATTCGCATTACACTTGTTATTTTTATGTTAAGTGGCAATATTTTAAATTATAATATTATTATATAAACTAATAAAGATACCTATAACACATAAAAATGCTAAACTGGTCTAAAATCTTTAGGTTTATCAATCACAAATGAACTTAAAGCAATCACAATAGTCTTCTTGTAATATTCAAGTTCAAGTATCACAATACTAATTAGAAATGTACAGTTAGACTAACTTTTACAATAAAAACCCACCGACCTTATTTTGGGACATAGTTTTTATCGTTCGTATATTACGGAATAAAATGAGTTTGCTATGAAAAAAATTGTCTGAAGTAAATATAACATTTCCGCAACTGTTTGCAATACATTTCAGACATCACTATGTAATGATTATAAAGGTATGAATAGATTTACATCCCTATCTCCACGAGACTTCCGTTCAGACGAGAAGGGGCGTTGAATGAACGAACTAGTTAATTCAACCGTCTACGTACAATGAACGATTCAACGGTCTACCGTTAATCAACGGACTAGTTGAATTCGAAGATGGCTAAATGGATAAACTGAGACTCCTCTACGTCCATGTCGACTTAACGCGACGATCGACGACGCGAGAACTTAGGTAATACAAGTTCATTCGTTTCGTTCTATGGACAAAGAACGAGCAAACTAATTTGACCTCTAAATCTAGCCTAAAAGAGTTGATATTTCTATGGGCCAAATGCCATTTTGAATTAAAAATGCATTGTGTTCTAAGAAGAAAAGGATGTCATGAGGTGTTTTAAGTGTGCTAAAGAGTAAGGCGATTGACCGATCGAAAGATGCGAAGTAAGTAAACCAGTTGTTTTTGTCGTATTTATTTTAATGTTTTGATTATTTAGAGAGCCCAGTGCAATGAGTGCAAACAGAAAGTAGGCAAGGTAACGACGTCACAAATACGTCACTGAAATTGCGCTCAAGTTTAGAGTTCAAGCGGTGAATAACCGAACCGGGGGGGCTCGGGCGTCCCCGCAGTCTCCAGACTAGTCCCCCAATGATGTCGTCCTGTCAGAGCGTGCCTGAGAGTTAGCAGCATGGAACCTCATTTCATTTCCTTCTCCTCTACCTTACTCACTCAATATGACCAGGAACACTAAGAGAAAAGCTGTACAGCGGCAGCACTCCCTCTCTCACAAAGTGCACCTCTCTAACATCCGAGGTCTGCACTCAAATCTCGCCGCAGTCCATTAGCACCTAGAGACTGAGAAACCAGCGCTCCTGTTCCTGTCGGAGACGCAGATCGGATGTCCGTCAGATGTGTCATATCTTACATAACCCTTCTGCCCAATTGGTGTTGCTGGACGAGAGGCGCGAAAGCTAGCGTTTGCGTTAAATCTCACCAGCTGGTCCACGGTGCAACGAGGGTGCCGGATGTTGAATCGCACACAGCCAATTGCTTGGACCTTCTGCTGACAACAGATCCAGATCGCTACTCGATGTCGATTTCTTCTCCACTGGGTAGTTCCGACCACTGTCTGGTGAAGTCTGTGTCCGTCTACTCCCCGCCCGATCCTTTTTTTTTTTTTTTTTTTTTTACGGGGGGAAATCCTCATGGATGTCCTCCGCCCTGGGGCGGGCGGAGGGGTCTGTCAGACTCTTACTGACTAAAACCACCCCGGTGTTCTATCTCTCACATACACCGGGGATCGCGGGAAACTTATGAGACTTCCGTGATCCCCGGATGGTGCCGGCCCGCCTCTGCGGGCCACCTCGGGTCAGCGGGGGGAGTGAGGTGTTTGACTCCCCCCGCGACGTCAAAGAGGGGCGCACGGGAACACCACGCGCCGCCACCTCGGGTCCGAAAGAATGGGGGGCGACGGACATCCCCAAGTCCGCCGCCTCTGGACCCAGTTAGGGGGCCGGAAGAGGGCAGCGTATACCCTCCTCCGACGCCCGGTGCGTCTGCTGCGGGCCGGGAAGGAGGTAGAGATCTCCCTCTCCCTTTACGCAGCCTCCTTCTGCGCGATAACTACTTCGCAGAAGGAGACCACCGCGTCCCAGGACTCCTCGCCGTCGACCATAGCACGAACTACAGCCGGCAGCGAGAGGTCACTGCCTACCACAGAGATGAGGGCACAGCGCGGCTCCTCCCAAGCGGCACACTCTGCCAGCGTATGCCATGCCGTGTCCTCCCGACAATCGACGCAGTGGTGACACCGAGCGTCCGGCTCCCTGCCTATGCGACACAGGAACCTCCCGAAGCACCCATGCCCCGAGAGAACCTGCGTCACACGAAACGACAAGGAACCGTGCCTTCTCCCGAGCCACAGATCGAGTACTGGCCGGATGGCCTCGATAGTGACGAGGCCGGCGGAAGGACCCCGCCCGATCCTAGCCCAAGAGGCACCGGGCGGGTATGGCGATACAGGTCAGTAGATTGGGATGGCATGCGATCATTATTCGCATGTTACCCTTGGCAGCCTACTTGCTTTCCTTCAACTGATGCTTCGTCGTGTGTACTACAGTGGAGTACTACATTCCGTTCTCAGACGTAGCAATGTCTGGCGAAGCTCGCCCATGGTTTGGTGCCGAGTGCAATCGCGCTAATGCGATAATATATGCGGCGTACCTAGCATGGTTCAACGCCCGTGCGCGCAAAGCAAATGACGTGAGTCAGAAGAAGAGAGTATAGCGTGAGGCCATTAGTAGATTATAAAAGTGTGTAGTTGGCAGCCCTGTTAGTTTGTTTCCCTCTGCCGCCGATAGATTGCGCGGCAGTGTTATACGCCGCCGTTGCGCGCGCATTGAAACAGTGCTCTCTGTGGTGCTCTCCGAGACGCGCTGCGCGGTACCTCGTTTTTCCCGCGCTTGCGCTAGGTACTGGGTTGTTTGTGACTGTTCGACTAAGCATTAGCCTGGTTTCCATGTACGGTGTTGAAATAATAAACGGTTTATGAACCAGACATGCAGTGTTTCAGACCACCCCATTGGCCTACCCAACGCTATAAGTGGCTGCCCAACGTGTGTAGGTATAAAGTTCGTAGTGAAAAGTTTGTCTTGTGTTGCAACGAACTCTACAAAGTGACTATCTGGGACTTACATCGAACCCTGTGTTGTGTTTCTTCGGTATTATACGAGTAACGTGTGTTCCATCGTATCAAAATGCCGCGAACACGGTCTGAAGATCGCTCAAAGTCGAACAATGATGGCGGCTCGGCCGCCGCCACCAACATTACAATGTCTCAAGAGACGCTCGCAAGTTTGCTCAATACCATGCAGCAAACCCAACAAGAGTTCTGTCAGCAATTATTGCGCGAGGTGCGATCGTCAACGCCGCATAGCAACGTTTCTGAGGTCCAAGCATCGGGCTTTGCATTTGGCGCGAATGGAAACTTCGCGAAGTGCACAACACGCTTTGGCGGACGCGCGGACGAATCTTTGGAAAACTTTATAGATGCCGTGGTTACCTATAAAGATTGCGTCGCCGTTTCTGACGAAAACGCCCTACGTGGTTTTTCGATGTTGTTGGAGGGGCCTGCTGCAGTATGGTGGCAAGGTGTAAAGCGGTCTACCAAGTCGTGGTCCGAAGCCCTAGAGCGGATAAAAAGTGCCTTCGGCGACCGTGACCCGCCACACCGACTTTACGTTAAACTGTTTTCGTTGACTCAAGGAGAGGAACATACCGACTTGTTCATTGCCAAGGTACGTGCGATGTTGGCTAAGTTCCCAAAGAACGACCTATCGGAAAAGGTGCAACTGGATATGGCGTATGGGCTGCTCAGTCAACGCATTAGGAAGCGTGTATGCAGAGAAAATGTCAGCAGTTTCGAAGAGTTACTACACAAGTGTCGTAACATGGAGGATTCACTGAAGGAGGCTGGTCCAGGTCAGGCTAGTAGCTTGTCTCTCGCGAGGTCACGTACGCAGTCGAGTACGCGCGTTTTGTCGGCGTCAACGTCGTCATCGGCCGCCGGCGCTGCTGCCGCCGCCGAGCCCGCCGAGACAGCCACCGCCGCTGTCAGTAAGGACAAGAAGCAGTTCTGTACGTACTGCAAACGTTTAGGCCACGTTAAGGATATGTGTGAGAAGCTTAAGCGTAATAATGATAACAGTGATAACAGTAATTTAAAGCTAAAAAGTGAAATTAAGTGTTACGGCTGTGGTGCCGAGAACGTTATCAAATCAAAATGTAAAAACTGTTCGGGTCAGCAAGCGTTTTATTCAGTTGACAACACGTCGCACAGCGGAGCCCGACTTCACAGCGATAGTTGTTATAAAGCGCGCGTACCCACCGCTGCCGCTGCCGTCCCCGCGTCGCAGCGAGTTAACCCGCCAACGCGAATGTTTGTACAAGGTAACCCTGCGCGTGCCGCGGGTGATTTAAGTTACTGTATTGATCATGTTGTAAATGATTGTGATGTTTACGATAAGGTTTGCGAATCATTGAAAGCTAACCCTGCGCGTGCCGTGGGTGGTTTATTTGATTGTAATAATGACGAAGAAAATGTTTTGCATTTTAATAACACTAGTTTATCCGTTCAAGATAACCCTACATATGCCGTAAGAGATTTATGTAATTTTAATGTTGATAAAAGTGCTTCGTGTATTAATAATACTTGTGTACCTATCTAGTTTAGATGATGGTTATAGTTGTAATTTACCTTTTCGTCGCCCCGTGTTAATTATAAACATTCTGGGAAATTGTGGTACTGCGCTCGTTGATTCTGCAGCTACTAGCTGTATTGCCGGTCACACGCTCTACGCTCTCCTACTCAGGTTAGGACACCCGTTAGTGCCGCCAACGCAAAATGTAAGGTTGGCGGATAGTGTTAGTAGGGAGATGAATGTACTTACCGCGGAGGTAAAGGTGACACTACACCATAAAACTAGAGTAGTAAAATTTTTGATTTTTCCTGAAACTAATAACAATGAAAGCTTATTAGGTATTAATTTCCTGACCTTATTTAACCTTGTGTTTAATTTCGGTGAAAGTAAGTGGTACTTTGCGGAAAATGTTAAGCAAATGTTCGAAATACAGTTTGAAAAGGTTTCGTCACCTTTATATTCGTGTGCCGCTTTAGAGGTGCTCCGGGACGATGAGGCGACTTCGCTTACTTCCGAACAACGTCAGGTTCTTGCCAACCTCCTCTTGGAATATGAGGATATCTTTGAGCCAGGGGGAGACGCGACTCTGTATGCCGAGCATATTATTGATACCGGTGATAACCCTCCCATTGCTGTCCCACCCTATAGGTTGACGCCTGCAAAGAAAGAGGTTATGCGGGCAGAGCTCGACAAGATGTTGGCTGACGATATAGTCGAGGAGTGTGAGTCCGCTTGGGGATCTCCCGCGCTCCTTGTGCCGAAAGCTAACGGTAAGGTACGTTTTTGTGTGGACTATAGAAAGCTCAATGCGGTTACGAAAACTGACGTCTATCCGATGCCATTGATAGACGAGCTTGTTCAGTCTACAAAAAATCATTGTTTCATGAGTACCATTGATATGCGCAGTGGTTTCTGGCAAGTTTCCGTTCGTGAACAGGATAGGGACAAAACAGCCTTCCTGACGCCATTTGGTTCGTTTCGTTTTAAGCGTATGCCGTTTGGTTTGAAAAACGCCCCATCAACGTTCCAGCGTCTCATAGACAGACTTCGTGCAGGTGCCTCACTGAAAGACGTGACCCTGCTAGCGTACCAAGATGATATTTTGCTGATTTCAGATGGTAGCTTCGAGAAGCATGTCTCAGATCTGCGCGCAGTATTCGAGAGGTTACGGTTGTTCAAGTTACGCGCGAATAGAGAAAAGTGTGTCTTTGCACGAGACAAGGTAAAGAGGTAAAGTATCTCGGTCATGTTATAACACAGGATGGTGTGTCAGCTGACGAAGATAAAGTCCGGGCAGTCCTGGACATGAAGGCACCCTCATCGCTGCGTCATCTTAGGACCTTTTTGCAGACGTGCTCGTGGTTTAGAAAATTTATTCCCAGTTTCTCTGCTGTCGCTGAGCCGCTGACACGCTTACTGAAGAAGAATCAGCCATGGTCTTGGGGATCAGACCAGGCTCGTGCCTTTCAAGAGTTGAAGCCGCTGTTGTCTTCGGCACCGATTCTTGTTCAAGCTGACTATAGTAAGCCATTTGTGTTAAGGACGGATGCTAGCAGCTACGCCATAAGTGCTGTCTTGTTGCAGGGCGAGGGTAAAGAAGAACGCCCAATAGAGTATGCTAGCCGTCTGCTCATTCCAGCGGAGAGGAATTACAGCACTACTGAGCGAGAGGCGCTCGCTGTTGTGTGGGCTGTCGAACGTTTCAGAGGTTATATCGAAGGTCATGTGGTTATTATAGGTAGCGACCATCAGCCATTAAAGTGGCTACTTACTCTGAAGTCGCCATCGGGTAGGCTCGTTCGGTGGGCTCTTAAACTACAATGTTATAACATTCAGTTTCAATATACGCTTGGAAAAGCCAATGTGATCGCAGATACACTCAGCCGTCCACCCTGTAAAGAAGAAGAGAGAAGTCAGTGTGGCATTTGTTCTGTCATCGTAGACTTACCTGCTCGAAATCCAGCTGATCTCCGTCGTGCGCAGCTCGTTGACCTGGAACTAAAGAAAATTATTAGTGATCTGGAAGATACATCTGATCCTGAGTCTATAGGAGTTAAACGTTGGTCAGAAAGAGGTTATTTCTTGCAGCAAGGCGTGTTATATAGGTATAATCCGGATGTGGATAGTGAAGAGCCGCAGCTGGTAGTTCCGGTTTCCCTCCGCTCAGAAATTTTAAAGGAATGTCACGACTCCGACATAGGCGGTCATCATGGAGTCGATAGAACGTACAGTAGTGTCGCTCAAGGTTTTTATTTCCCAGGTATGCGTAGGGTCATCAAAGATTACATCAAGACCTGCACCACCTGTCAACGGTATAAGTCCTCAAACTCGAAGCCGTCGGGACTCTTACAGACTCCTGTTTTGAACCAAAGGGGAGAAGTTCTGGCCATAGATCTCTTTGGCCCACTTCCTAAAGGAGACAACAATGAGAAATGGATATTGTTGGTAGAAGACACAGCGACCCGTTGGACTGAGTTGTACGCCTTGAAGGAGGCAACCTCGGAGGTATGCGCCCGTACGTTAATTGAAGAATGTTTTCTCCGTTACGGTTTTCCTCGACGCATTGTATCGGACAATGGCGTCCAGTTCGTTTCAGCTGTTATGCAGCAGTGTATGTTCATTTTAGGTATAGGTCAAGAGTTGTTACCTTTATACCATCCGTCAGCCAATCCAGCTGAACGTAAAAATAGGGATTTAAAGTTTCAGTTGTCACGTCTAGTTGATACCAACCACTCTTCATGGCCACAGCACCTTCCTGCAATAAGGTTTACCATGAACTCGTCGGTGTGTCAAACTACTGGTTCGTCTCCAGCTTACCTCATGTTTGCTAGGGAGCTTCGTTCGCCACTCGACGTGCAGCACGACATTAGGTCGATTCTTAACAAGGATAATTTTGTCCCTCAGATTACACCCTATTTGGAAAGTTTTGTTAATCGTCTAGTTTCTGTTAGAGAAAGAGTTGAAGCTCAGCAGGACCGACGCAAGGAATGTGCGGATAAGTCCAAGAACCCTGCCGAAGTTTTCGAGATTGGAGATCAGGTGCTCTTAAAGTCTCATGTTCTTAGTAATGCAGCTAAGAATATATCTGCTAAGTTCATTCCGAAAAGAGATGGTCCATATGTTATTGCAAAAAGGGTTAGCCCTACAGCTTACTGCATCGCCGAATTAGATAACCCGGAGGGTAATTTAGGCAAGTTTCATGTACCCGAGCTCACGCGTTTTCATTCCCGCGGTGACTCGCCTCCTCATCCCGTGGTTCCGAAAAGAAACAGAGGACGTCCACGGAAGCACGTTTGTCCCGTTTGTTAATTTGTGTGTTGTGCGAGTTCGTGAGCGAGGACGTTCTCACGACTCGAGGGGGAGTGTATAGCGTGAGGCCATTAGTAGATTATAAAAGTGTGTAGTTGGCAGCCCTGTTAGTTTGTTTCCCTCTGCCGCCGATAGATTGCGCGGCAGTGTTATACGCCGCCGTTGCGCGCGCATTGAAACATTGCTCTCCGAGACGCGCTGCGCGGTACCACATTTTTCCCGCGCTTGCGCTAGGTACTGGGTTGTTTGTGACTGTTCGACTAAGCATTAGCCTGGTTTCCATGTACGGTGTTGAAATAATAAACGGTTTATGAACCAGACATGCAGTGTTTCAGACCACCCCAATAGCCTACCCAACGCTATAAGAGCCTTTAACAGGGCTGCCAAGTCCTGCAAGAAGGTGTTGCGGAGAGCTCGGTTTGACCACATTAGCCGAATAGGGAACAAACTTGCTTCATACCCAGCAGGTAGTAAAGCTTTTTGGTCCCTGGCTAAGTCGGTCGAATCGAACTTCTGCTGCCCCTCACTACCACCACTGCTGAGGCCCGACGGGTCGCTGGCCCACTCCGCTGAGCAGAAAGTAAACTTGTTTGCGGAATTGTCGCGTCTGGATCCTGGTGGTGCGAGGCCCCTTCCTTCTTCTCCTGATGGATGCAAGTCAAGTATGTCGAACATTCGCATTCATCAGAAGGACGTTCTTCGGGTACTGCGTAACCTAGACGTGACTAAGGCTAGTGGCCCCGACGGGATACCGGCAATTGTTTTGAGGACTTGTGTGCCTGAGTTGTCTCCAATCTTGACACGCCTATTTCGCCTTTCGTTTGAGACTGGAAAAGTACCGAATGCTTGGAAGCAAGCTAACGTGCAGCTCGTGCGTCGAGCTGACCCGTCGAATGACAGACTCATCTCGATGACGTCCATACTCTGTAAGAGTATGGAACGCGTGCTGAATCGTAAGCTCCTAGCATACGTAGAAGCGAATGAAATCCTTAGCGACCGACAATACGGGTTCCGCCGAAATCGGTCTACTGGAGATCTTCTAGCGTATTCCATTCACATTTGGAGTGAGGCCATAAAGAAGCACGGGGAGGCACTTGCGGTCTCCCTTGATATCTCGAAGGCCTTCGACAGGGTCTGGCACGATAGCCTTATTAGTAAGCTTCCTTCCTTCGGTCTGCCCCCGGATTGTGTGATTGGATTGCAGATTTCCTGATGGATCGGTCTATCCGAGTGGTTATAGATGGCTGCTCGTCCGGACTGCTGGATATTAATGCCGGGGTTCCTCAGGGGTCGGTGCTCTCGGCAACATTGTTCCTGCTGCATATTAATGATCTGCTAAAACCCGGTACCTTTGGGTATGCAGACGACAGCACTGTTGCTGAGAGATACGTGTCCGACGCACGAGCTGGTGGGTCGCAGATCCGGTCTCTCCGGGAGGCTATGGTTGAGCGCTTGAACTTGTCCTTACAGGCTGTTTTTGAATGGGGCGATGCTAATCTGATCAAGTTCAATGCTGCTAAGACCCAAGCATGTCTTTTTTTCCGCTAAAAAGAGCCAATTCCACCCAGCTCCATCTTTTCGAGGTGTAGCCGTGCCGATAACCAACCGACTTGAGCTTCTTGGTGTTACGTTAACATCTACCCTCAATTGTGGCCCTTTCATAGAGGCAAAGGCTCAAGTGGCTGCCAGAAAGTTGGGGGTCCTAGCAAAGGTGAGACGGTACTTCACGCCGGAACAGCTGCTCAAACTCTATCAAGCGCAAGTTCGATCGTGTATGGAGTACTGCTCTCATCTTTGGGACGGATCTGCCAAATACCAGCTTGATGCCCTTGAGTCAATTGAGAAACAAGCCAAGAGGATAATCGGTAATGACAGGCTCGTCAAGTCGAAGCTCCAAAGTCTTGAGCATCGACGCCGAGTTGCTGGCCTGTCGGTTTTCTACCGGTTGCATTTTGCGGAATGTGCGACGGAATTGCATAATTTAATTCCACCAAGCCCGTTCCATCATAGGACCACAAGACGAACGGCGATGCGCCACCGGTACATGGTGGACATCCCACCCACGCGCACAAAACGTTTTGGGAACACATTCATAGTGCGTACAGCTAAGGAGTGGAATTCCCTGTCGGAGTCTGTGTTTCCAGATAGCTATAACCTGGGAGTCTTTAAGTCAAGAGTGAATAGGTTACTTCTAGGCAAGCGTGCTCCATCTTCGACCACTTCATCGCTTACCATCAGGTGAGATAGTGGTCAAACGCGTGCATATCAAAAGTAAAAAAAAAACATAACCTATTCGCTCGATGTTTATTGTTCCAAACTTCCACTTATTCCGTATGCAAGTAATTCAAAACCGCTTTGGGTTCGTCAATTTACACTTGTTTCAAAAAAACAACAAAACAAATTCCTACATACCTATCATATCAGCGGTTCTTTGTAAAACATTGTCGAGGTCCGAAAGAATAGTTTGGGCCTCATTTTCCAGCAGACAACGTCTGTACACCTTATAAATAACTTCCCGGCCAGCACTTCGAATGGTTTTATTCAGGTTTTGTTACGTTTTACCTATTTTAATCACCTTTTTAAATTACAATTCTACGAAATTGTAATTTAAAAAGGCTCTCTGTCCGAATATTTAATTCGCGAATCGCACGGCTGTAGTCGCTGCCCGTTGTTCGTGCCGCTATGAGTTCACAACCGCTCATAGCCAACGAGTTGTTGGCATTCGTCAAGCATGCCATCGATTACATGGACGAAGTTAGCATCTTGCAGATCTGCAAGTCCGCCTACAAGGAGGATGAGATAAAGACGGCCAAGTTGCTGCTTTTCCAAACGCTCGGCAAAGAAGATCAAATGCCGTCCCGCCGAAGAGATGGGACAGAAAAGAGTGTACAAGATATCGTCACTCTACTGAAGTCGACCGACCCAGACGACGTGCCAGATTTTGTGGCGAAGGATCTGCATAGGCTGCCCCCGGTCACATTCGATCACGTCGACGTCACCAGGTTGCTGAAGGACATCACTTCCCTGAAAGCGAGCCTGGCAGAAGTACAGTCAAAGTTGGAGGTGTCAAATAGCACCATAGGTGAACTACGTGCAGAAGTAGTGTTGTTGCGCAGCGCAGTTTCGGTAAATAGGTCACCTGACGCCTCTCGAGTGAACACGAGTCGTGGAGCGCAAAACGCTTCTATCGGCAGTTTTGAGTCGGCGAGCTCAACTGCGTCACCAGCTGCTAAAACTGCTTGCGTTGCATCGTGTTCCACCGCCGCCGTCTCTGCCTCGTCACCGGTAGAGCAAACGATTCGTGTAGGTACGTCGACCCCTAAACGTGCTTATGCAGACATTGTCACCGCTTGCAAACCTGCTGAGTCGCAAAATTCGCAGGCAAGTCAAGCGATCACAACGAAGGGGGGTAAACAGAGCCGCTTTACATCCAACACGGGTTCGAAACAGCGGGTTCCAGACAAGATGACGTGTGACAAGGATGGTTTCATCAAAGTGGAGAAGAGAAAGAAGAAGAAGCCTGCTTGTCGGAACCAGTGCGGCACCGCGCTGGCAGGACCAAACATGCTGCTGCGTCCAGCAATACCTACGACGCTGCTGTATGTGTCCCGGCTACATTACTCCACGAAGGTTGAGGAGATCGTGGAGTACATGAGAGTGAAGACCAACTGGACTTTGAGGGTCGAGAAGTTGGAGTCGCGCCACAACACAAACTTCAAGTCGTTTGTGGTGCGGGTTCCAACGCACCATCTCGAGATGTTCCTCAAAGCAGAGTTTTGGCCGAAAGGTGTCATGTATCGACATTTCCGCGGCCAGCTGCGCGACACCAGTCAGCGAAACACGACGCCGTCATTTCGTGTGCAGTAGTCTATAGTGTTAATCTGTATTGTAATATGTATTAATTTATTTATAGCTGTTATTGTTTTATGTTTATGTATTTTATTTATGGGCCATAGATGCCTGAAATAAAGGATTAAATTAAATTAAATTATTTTGGGAATGTTGCCAACGGACAAAAAAATTAGTTCCGTTTCTAGGCTTTTTGCCAAGCTATACATTTTCGCTTGATCGATGCGTTCGAAAAGGTCAGTATCAACAACTTTTTCTTTTAAGGTGTATAGTAGGCTCAATAACCTTGAGCATCTGGGCCACACATTCATATCTGCGCCGCACACACAAACATTTCCGTAGCGCACGCGCTACCTCAAAACTATTATCAAAGATTACGCGAGGACGCAGACATGCGCGCCAAGCCGGCTTTTTTGCCTACGACTACACAAGAGTATGGCGATTGCACGGCTAATTTTTAGTTTAGATTGATACATACGTTACGCATATTTTTATTCACTGGTCTCATTTTTTATACGAATGTGGTTAAATAGAAGTAAAACAATATAGGTCAGATAAAAACAATTTTGTGAAGCAATTTCGTCTTTTCTGCTGTAACGGCATAGCGTATACTAAAGATGTGTCATGTTGTAGCGTAAGCTAAGTCTGTATTTCGTACGTATTATATAAGCAATGTTCAGTATGGTTTAGAAGCTCCTTTGTACTTGTCGTTTGTGAAGAGTCAATATATGAGTTAGTCGTCACCAGCCTTTTATTGGATCTACACCCAAGGTCACACACCAAATTGGTGACCCCGACGTGATTATTTTTCGGCAGTTGTGATAGTGTAGATAGTGTACAAAAATGGCTAAAAGTGCATCAGAACCATCAGCAGATCTCGCAGCGATTACACTTACATCGAAGATCCCCGAATTTTGGATCGACTCGCCGCGCGTTTGGTTCTACCGAATAGAGGCCATGCTGGCACCGCAAAAATTATCGGACGACTCGCGTTTCGACATTGTCGTGTCGAAATTGTCTAAAGAGGCCATACAACAGGTCACAGACATTCTAATGGATCCACCAGAAGGAAAAAAATTCGAAACACTGAAGACACGACTTCTCGCTATTTACGAAGAATCGAAAAACCGACAACTACAAAAGTTGATAAGTGAGATGGATCTAGGAGACCAAAAGCCTTCGCAGCTATTGCGACGCATGCGAGAATTAGCCAAAGAGAAAATTCCAGACGACACCTTAAGAATGCTTTGGCAAGGTCATCTGCCTTCCCCGGTACGAGCAGTTTTGGCGGTCACGGATTCGAAAGATCTCGATAACTTGGCCGTCGTAGCAGATAATGTGTTTGAGACCACGCGCGCAGCCCATGTGAGCGAAGTAAGCCAGCCGCAGCCAAGCACTTCCAAGGAAACAGACCTCATCATGGCCGAAATAGCGAAACTTACCCTTAAGGTCGAGCAATTGGAAAAGTCGAACTCTAGATCGAGACCGCAGCAACGGAATTGGAACCGTTCGAGATCATCATCCAGAGCCGGCAGCCGAGCACGATCTACGTCGCGTAGAACTCCTGAAAGCCCTGATTGGTTGTGTTTCTATCATCATCGGTTCAGAGCAAAGGCAAGGAAATGCAATGAGCCCTGTGCCTGGAAATCGTCCTCGGAAAACTAGTCCAGGTACCAACTGCGGCGGAGGTTTGTACCATCGCCCCTTGTAACCGCCTTCGAGTCACGGATCGCAACAGCGGCTTACGTTTTCTGGTGGACACCGGTGCTAATATTTCAGTGCTACCCGGTAACTTAGTGTTAAAAAACAATCAAAATAGTGAGTGTCAAGACTATTGCCTTTTCGCTGCCAACGGGACTAAAATAAAGACATATGGTGTCAAAAGTTTAGTGTTAGATCTAGGTTTACGTCGCGCGTTACGGTGGACATTTGTAATAGCCGACGTGCGTCAGCCCATTTTAGGTGCCGATTTTTTAGCGAACTATAAGCTTTTAGTGGATATAAGTGCTCGTAGGTTAATTGACGAAGTCACAAAATTGAAAGTTTTAGCTTCCGTCGTAAGTAGTAACGAGTCGTCAATCAAAACCGTCGATATAAGTCACCCTTATCATGATCTGCTCGCTGAATACCCAGATATTACTAAACCTGTTTCTTTTAAGGAGCCACCGAAACATTCGGTATTGCATTTCATAGAAACCAGCGGCCCGCCCGTACACGCACGATGCAGACCGTTGCCGCCTCACCGTTACGCTAAGGTAAGGGAAGAATTTAAAATAATGCAGGAGTTGGGGATTTGTAGACCGTCGAATAGTGCGTGGGCAAGTCCTTTACACATCGTCATGAAAAAAAATGGTCAGTTACGTCCTTGCGGTGACTATAGAGCGCTTAACGCAATCACCAAGGCCGATCGTTATCCTATCCCGCGACTACATGATTTTACGTACTTGCTAGCTGACGCAAAAATATTTTCACGTATTGATATTTGCCGTGCATATCATTTTATTTCATTAAATCCTGCCGATGTGGAAAAGACTGCCATTACCACGCCTTTCGGCCTATTTGAATTTCCCCGAATGACATTCGGGCTAAGGAACGCTGCGCAAACTTTTCAACGCTTTATGAACCATACAGTTCTATCCGGTTTAGATTACGTTTACTGCTATATCGATGACGTAGCAATATTTAGTAACAGTAAAACTCAACATGAGCAGCATTTACGAGAAGTTTTCAGTCGTTTAAGTAAATATGGCTTAACTATTAATTTAGAAAAATGTGAATTTGGTAAAACAAAGATAGATTTTTTAGGATACGAAGTTTCCACGCAAGGCATTCGACCACTAAAGGAGAAAATGGATGCTATAAATAATTTTCCTAAACCAGTAACGGTCGAACAGCTCAGACGATTTTTAGGGATGGTTAATTTCTACCGTTTACATTTACCTCATGCAGTAGAATATCAAAGTCATTTAAATCAATACTTAGTTAAATCAAAGAAAAAAGATAGAACAAAAATAGCATGGACAGAAAGCGCAAACGAGGCATTCTCACGGTGTAAGGCCGCGCTACAAAACGCAGTGACGTTATCGTATCCGCAACCCGATACTCTCTGCTCACTGCTTACGATCTATATAAAGATACTCGAACCTGTGCACTGGTAACAGATTGACCTTGAGTTTCGAGTATGCAGTGTACCTACTGCTTTTTGTTTCTGCCTATACTACTTTATAGTCTCGTAAAGAGATTTCAAATAAAAAGTACATTCTAAAGTAAAGCAAATGAAATAAATAAATTTTAAGCCTATTTCATAGTTCAGCTCTGCTAAATAATTTTGTAGCAATTTCATTAACTCAAAAACTTCAGATTCTGTGATTCTTGTGAAAGTTTTAGGTGTTTAATTGATAACGTTTTTATATCGGTTTATTTTGTAAACTGGAAATACGACGATGGTTGCTGAAAAAACCCGACCAAGTGACAGTGAAGACACACTGGAGAAATGTCTCTGAATAGAATTACCGATGTAAATCCTTATTTAACTACGGAACCCTGCAAATTACCTCCCTTTGAGTGCGCTGCGAAAATGATTGATGATATAATAAAATAATAAACTCGAATTTTAGAGGACCCATCAATATCTACAAACAGAAAAGGCAGTGATACCAAATGCCCAACTATTATTGTATGTCACTTTTTTTATTTAAAAAATAATAGATACGACATGACAGACCAAAGCAGACCACGTTATTCGCACCTTGGTATCAGTTTTATCAAAAAATTCATACTTTAATTCATTTATTTTTTTGAATTACTCAAATCGAACATTCAAAAGATATCATAATTTTATCAAAACAATACAATTTAGCCAAACGGTCCCCCACAGACGCGACTGACACGCCGCATATACCGACCGAATAATGAAAATAAATGTTTGTTTATGAACTTGTGTTTGTTTATGTTTGTGTTGAAGAGCTGTACACCTACCACAGTGTATTTCTTTTAACCCAAAGGTTGACTAATAGAGAAGTCCTCGTTGCATTAAGTCCGCCTATGAACCACTATTGTTCATGAAGTTTTAAGTGAATAAATAAACTTATATTGATTTTTTATTTTTCTTTAATATTAGTCAGTTTGTTGGTAATAAAAGAAATTAAGAATTAACGTAGGCTACGTTAAAAAAAAAGAGGAGACAAAAATAAAACCCGAGCGACGCCGATAGTATTTTGATAAAAGTTGCTGTATGAAACTGTACAATGCGCCCACACGCTCAATCAAGCTGGCTCCTCTGCAAAGAGCTAGTCTATGAACGCACACTAATACAAAAGTTCGTAAATATTTGCACTAACACATTCATATACGCGTAGTCGGTCGATAGCGCGAGCGGAGCAACGAGCGACACAGCCTCCCCGTCTCAGTGCTAACGCACGACTGCCGCCTTCGCCCAAACAGAGCTTTATAAATATGGGAGACTCAATATTGAACATTTTCTTTGCAAAATATTGATTGATTTACATGAGCAATGTTCACTTTGTAGTACACTTTAACAGTAATTTTTCTATGTAAAAATATTTTTAAACTTCGAAGCCGTTTGGAAGAATTATCCAAAAATAGCGTGTTATTAAATATTTTTTTTTACAGCAAAACTATATGTCATACGAAAACAACAATTGTTCATATTGTTGTTTATGAATCTACCATATACATATATTTTTTTCCAATCTTTTGACCCAGCCGTTAATGGGGAATATCCTTTAGAAAGTAGCCTTTTGACGGCTCTGAAGGATAGCTACATTATCAGGGAGTAACATAGGCTATATTTTAACCCCTGTACTCTCACGGGAACGGGAACTACGCGGGTGAAACCGCGTGAGGTCCACTAGTTGTTTCATACAGTAATACACCAAAAAATAATTCCGTAAAACAGAAAGGTACTGATAATTTTTCGTCCGAAATCATATTTTTTTTCTATGAAAATATAATCCAAATTCAAACAAAAAGTAACTAATAACTAAGGTTACTATGTTACCTTGCTTGAAAAATTGTCTATTTAAATGAACAACAATATTTAAAAAAAATTGTTGTATACAGCGCTACAAAAACGCGGTCTGTAGCTTTAGTCCGGGCCAAGCGCTCGATTTTGTAATAGCGCCCTTAAGTTCTTTGTTTGCAACCAAAGGCCGGAAAAAATGCGAAATGAAACGAAGATTAAAAAATGTCGTTTAATAATCTATATACATACTAATATATAAAGCTGAAGAGTTTGTTTGTTTAAACAAACAAACAAACTCTTCAGCTTTTTTTAGCGCGTTCAAGCAAACGCTTGAACGCGCTAATCTCAGGAACTACTGGTCCGATTTGAAAAATTCTTTCATAAATGATAAATGATATTTATTTTGCAAATAGGTTACAAGTAACTCTTTTACACGTCAATTTTTTTTTTGACATATTTATCTAGATGAGGCCGGATGTTTCCTAGCTGACTACCCTGAGAAGAAACACCGAAACAAACTCAGAGGTCACAGTCTCTTTTGAAGTCCATACAATTGCCAATAACATATGAAAAACATGTAGGTTAAGGTCTGAGGTGGCCTTTTGAGGAAAGCACCACGCAGGTTTGAGTGGGCTTGTCCAGACAGTGCAAGCCTTTGTCAGTAATCGTGCAGCTCAACTCAAAACTTTGAGGAGCTCAACGAACCGACGAACAATACCAAAGTAAGGACATTTGGGTAAGCCGCATAATATACTCAAACTGCCAGACAGTCATGAAATCAATCCTTAAAATAACGACCTACATAGTCCTCACACTTACAATACATCATTTTTTAAGAACCATGCAGATTAGTGTCTGAGATGGTCTTTAGAAGAAAGAACCACACAGATTTGAGTGAACCTGTCCAGTCAGTGCAAGCCTTTGTCAGTAGTCGTGTAGCTCAACTCAGATCCACATAGGAGCTCAACAACTCGACGAACAATACCAAAGAAAGGACATTTGTGTAGGCCGTACAAAGCACTCAAACTGCCAGACAAACATTAAAGTTACTCAATGAAATAAAAAATAATCCACATAGTCCCCATTCATAATAAAAATAATGATAAATTTAATGTCAAATTGTATATGAAAAATTAAATTAAAATGTCAAATTGTATATAATAAAAAGAAAAATGTCAAATTGTATATAAAAAAAATTGTACAAAAGTCAAATTGTGTATAATAAAAGAAAATGTCAAAAGTAAAAAAATTGATAAAAAAAAAAAAAAAATGTCAATGTGTAAACCAAGCAAATAAATATACATTGACAATAATAATAAAAACAGAGACTGTGCAAGTGTATTTCATTGGAACAGCTCAATCCCAAGCCTTTTTGTCTTCAAGATAATCTTTTATGGTGTAAAAAGCCTTCTGGCAAAGTTTACGCTTTACAAATGCTTTGAATTTATTTATGCTTAGATCTTGAATGTGACTTGGAAGTTTATTATAAAAGCGTATACATTGGCATCTAAATGAGCCCCCTATTTTTTTAAGCCTGGTTACAGGAACAACAAATTTATGTTTATTCCTAGTATTAACATT
The DNA here is from genome assembly GCA_947578705.1 of Lacanobia wlatinum. Lineage (NCBI taxonomy): Eukaryota > Metazoa > Arthropoda > Insecta > Lepidoptera > Noctuidae > Lacanobia > Lacanobia wlatinum. The sequence continues at coordinate 30,649,457 of OX388025.1, read as the reverse complement.
ATGTATATCACTGTATTTTTTAAACATTTTAATATTTTTATGGGCATACAAAATATTTTCATAAATAAACTGAGAAGGGACAGTCATTATATTTATATCTTTAAATTTATCTCTGAGGGAGTATCTAGGACTTAATTTATAAATTGAACGAATAGCTCTTTTCTGCAAAACAAAAATTGTCTGGATATCGGCAGCATTCCCCCATAATAGAATACCATACGACATGACACTGTGGAAATAACTAAAGTAAACTAAACGGGCTGTTTCTAAATCAGTTAAATCAGTTTTAGATATCCCATTTATCGACGAAGGCTATGTATCATCACGCTAAGACCAATAGGAGCGGAGCAGAAATGAAAATGTGACGGGTCAGCTAGTACTTATTAATGTATAAAGCTGAAGAGTTTGTTTGTTTGTCTGCTTGAACGCGCTAATCTCCGGAACTGCTATTTGAAAAATTCTTTCAGTATTAGATAGCCCATTTATCGAGGAAGGCTATAGGCTATATATTATCACGCTAAGACGAATAGGAGTGGAGCAGACGAAGTTGCGCGGGTCAACTAGTAAAATTAATATAGACATTGCTAAAGTTACTTGCGTTACTTAACTTGTCGATCCCCAATAAATCCCCAATCAACTTGAGATTCCTCGCAGTTTGGGGAATTTCCCACACGTTGGCAAATTCCCCAAGTTGCCCACACATCAAAATCATACCTACATGCACTACTCAGCTTCCTCATACAGCTGTGTCGGAAAGAGTCACGAACACGCACCGTTCCGCAACTCCGCCGCGCCTTCTCGCTCGCACAACCGTGGACTTACCATTGGACTACCTTGACCATTGCAATGCAAATTGGCTGTGAAAACGCGTAGGATTTTCCGCAAATTCCTTCTAGCAGTGGTAACCGTAGCCTTAGCCCAAGAAGTATTGGATATGTTGCAAGAATGTTCTGAAGACTCAAATAAAATCAGTGAGTGTCAAGATAAATAAAATCCTCGTTTATTTTTTTTACAGTTACAGCCAACAATTTCGTGAAGTGTGTACCAATGTTCACAAGCAGACTCATATAACGAGTTGCTATGTTTCCACAACAGCCTCGCGCGCGCCTTATGACGCAAAATGTAAAGATCCAGAAGGTTCACTAGACAACCAGACTTGTACAGACAACAATATCAAACACCTACCTAGTTGTTGATAAAATCTGCAAAAACAACAGTGTCTGATGTTTCAACTTATGTAATTCTATTTGAAGCACCAAATCATCCTCGAGTTTACTTTGTTAAATTCATAGATTCATACTTATACCCATTTGGTATAAAATAATTAATCGATAAGCTTTCGAAAGGTCTATCAGGTAATATAATTTGAAAAAAATTATACTCAAAATATGAAATCCTTACAATAAATAGATGATTGGATATATTTGTTTATATACATATTTATGTTTAGGAAGAAAATCTGTAAAATTTAACTAAACATTTTAAATTCAGCATATCAGCTTGAAATTCTAACATCATAGTATGTGGTTGAGTAATGTTCCAGCGGAAACAACGGCAGGCTCCGCTCGGACGCACACACGTGCTGCGGCGGCTCGCGGCTCCGCGCGACTCAGGTGGCGGAGCGGCTCCGCGCGGATCTGATGGCGGAGCGGCTCCGCGCGGATCAGATGGCGGAGCTGCTCCGCGGGGGTCAGATGGCGGAGCGGCTCCGCGCGGATCAGATGGCGGAGCGGCTCAGCGCGGATCAGAAGGCGGAGCGGCACAGCGGGCAGTTGGACTTGTTGCTCGTGGCGAACCATTTGCGCTGCGACACAAATAAACGAGCTAGTAGTAGTGAATGAATCTTTAAAGTGTGCGTGGATGGCCAAATCCGAAACTATGAGGATTTACGAAAAACACTGAAAGGAGTTTCGAGGCCGATTTTGATGAAAACTAAAACTATTATTATTTCAACTATAGCAATTTTTTTTTTAAGTCGGTATTCGGTATTCGGTATTGGTGGTCGGTTTCGGTTTTTTTCGGTATTTGTATTTTTTTTCTATCCAGGAATCGAACCGGTTGATTTCGAAAAATAAGTCATGTTAAACAAAAAGAAAGCGCTCATTTCTCACAAATCGGTTCAGGCGTCTTCGAGTAATCGGGGAACATAATAATAATATAAAGAGAAGATTCCAAAAAATTGAGATCCTCTTCCTTTTTTTTGAAGTTGGGTATAAACGGCTTTATGCTAAGAATGGAACCCGATCCTTTTGCACAATGTTGCTCGAATAAAAATGTCGATATATATTTCGCTGCATTGCGGCGTAGCAGGCTGAATACTGATAAGTAGAAGTACATACCAGGCAGATGGTGTGGAACTTGTTCTTGCACTGGTTGCAGAGCACGCGCGGCAGACGGCCGGTGTTGGGGTGCAGGCGGCAGTAGCAGATGTAGCACTGCGGCGTAGCAGGCTGAATACTGATAAGTAGAAGTACATACCAGGCAGATGGTGTGGAACTTGTTCTTGCACTGGTTGCAGAGCACGCGCGGCAGACGGCCGGTGTTGGGGTGCAGGCGGCAGTAGCAGATGTAGCACTGCGGCGTAGCAGGCTGAATACTGATAAGTAGAAGTACATACCAGGCAGATGGTGTGGAACTTGTTCTTGCACTGGTTGCAGAGCACGCGCGGCAGACGGCCGGTGTTGGGGTGCAGGCGGCAGTAGCAGATGTAGCACTGCGGCGTAGCAGGCTGAATACTGATAAGTAGAAGTACATACCAGGCAGATGGTGTGGAACTTGTTCTTGCACTGGTTGCAGAGCACGCGCGGCAGACGGCCGGTGTTGGGGTGCAGGCGGCAGTAGCAGATGTAGCACTGCGGCGTAGCAGGCTGAATACTGATAAGTAGAAGTACATACCAGGCAGATGGTGTGGAACTTGTTCTTGCACTGGTTGCAGAGCACGCGCGGCAGACGGCCGGTGTTGGGGTGCAGGCGGCAGTAGCAGATGTAGCACTGCGGCGTAGCAGGCTGAATACTGATAAGTAGAAGTACATACCAGGCAGATGGTGTGGAACTTGTTCTTGCACTGGTTGCAGAGCACGCGCGGCAGACGGCCGGTGTTGGGGTGCAGGCGGCAGTAGCAGATGTAGCACTGCGGCGTAGCAGGCTGAATACTGATAAGTAGAAGTACATACCAGGCAGATGGTGTGGAACTTGTTCTTGCACTGGTTGCAGAGCACGCGCGGCAGACGGCCGGTGTTGGGGTGCAGGCGGCAGTAGCAGATGTAGCACTGCGGCGTAGCAGGCTGAATACTGATAAGTAGAAGTACATACCAGGCAGATGGTGTGGAACTTGTTCTTGCACTGGTTGCAGAGCACGCGCGGCAGACGGCCGGTGTTGGGGTGCAGGCGGCAGTAGCAGATGTAGCACTGCGGCGTAGCAGGCTGAATACTGATAAGTAGAAGTACATACCAGGCAGATGGTGTGGAACTTGTTCTTGCACTGGTTGCAGAGCACGCGCGGCAGACGGCCGGTGTTGGGGTGCAGGCGGCAGTAGCAGATGTAGCACTGCGGCGACGCCTCCACGCGCGCGCTCACCGCTCGCGTCCACATCTTCAGCGCATTCAGCAGCGTGCCGTTCTGCAAGACATTCAACATGTTACACATAACATATACCGTACGTTACTTCTGACGTTTTATTAGTGCATCATGTATGCACTTATAAACCGTCGAGAAGTTGTGTTTCGTCAGGATAGTAGCAGTATTCCCAAAACAAAGGTGGCAAAATATGACCTCATATAAAAAAATCTATCGCAGCCAGCGCGCCAGCCACAGCTCGCTGAGGCGTCAGGCGGGATGTGTACCTGGTAGGCGAGGTAGAGTGCGACCCAGTGCGTGTTGGCGCCGGGCCCGCTGGCGTGCGGGGCCGCCAGGCGCGGCGCCGCCAGCGGGTGCGCACGCGCAAGCCACACGCGCAGCTCGATGAGGCGCTCCTCCACGTTGTACACGCACGTAACCTCGTTCGACGACCACGCGATGCGGATCTAAGGAGCACCACGTACAACATACTTAATGCATCATCATGAAATACTAAATATACTAGAATACTAGATATAGTCGTCATGACTGAGACTACGGAGTACGGATCTTAGTAGAGCTTCCGAAAGAGTGGTGCTTAAAATGAACCACGATACCAAGATTATGGTAAATACCCATGTAACACCCACTCCTATCAAGGTCGGAGACTCTACAATTGAAGCTGTAGACGAGTACGTCTACCTGGGACAAACGGTCCAGTTAGGTAGCGCTAACTTCGAGAAGTAGGTCAACCGTCGAATCCGACTCGGCTGGGCAGCGTTCGGGAAGTTGCGTGGTATCTTCTCATCACACATACCACAGTATCTCAAGACGAAAGTCCAGTGCGTGTTACCAGTGATGACTTATGGAACGAAAACATGGTCGCTCACAATGGGCCTCATCAGAAGGCTTAAAGTCACTCAAAGGGCAATGGAGAGGGCAATGCTTGGATTTTCCTTGCGAGATCGAATCAGAAATGATGATATCCGCAAGAGAACCAAGTTTATCGACATAGCCCGAAGGGTCGCCAATCTGAAGTGGTAGTGGGCAGGATACAATGCTCGCAGAACGGGTGGTCCATGGGGCCGAAAAGTTCTGGAGCGGCGACCGCGTACCGGAAGACGCAACATTGGAAGGCCTCCCACAAGGTGGACCGATGACCTGGTGAGGGTCGCGGGTAGCCGATGGATGCGAGACGCGCAGGACCTGTTGTTGTGGCGACACTTGGCGGAGTCTTATGTCCAGTAGTTTAAACGTATTGGGAACACATTCATAGTGCGTACAGCTAAGGAGTGGAATTCCCTGTCGGAGTCTGTGTTTCCTGATAGCTACAACCTGCGAGTCTTTAAATCAAGAGTAAATAGGTTACTTCTAGGCAAGCGTGCTCCATCTTCGACCACATCATCGCTTACCATCAGGTGAGATAGTGGTCAAACGCGTGCCTATCAATAGTAAAAAAAAAGTAGTGGACGTCTTTCGGCTGATATGATGTATTTTTTTTTTAATAGACAAAACATCTAATATTTTACGAGCACGCCAGAAAATTAATCAATATTTAACGAAAGGTGATCTTTTGAGCCCTTTCTACGTCATTTGATTACGTAAATCTCAAAACCGTTCTCTAAAAACTATAACATTATGGACTAGATAACTCAGCTAAGTAGTCGTATTGAAATAAAAGACAGCAGCAAGTTCAAATAAATTTATTTATTTATTTAGTACATGGAGGACTTACAGCTAATAAAGACAAACAATATAGGAAACCGTAGTCACCAGCAAGCCAATAACAAATCCTCACGTATAAAAACATAATGTAAATTATGGTGTGAGCACAATATAAAAAACGCACCGCTTAAATTAAACTTATAATTATATAATTACATAAATACTTGCTACTTAAAGAATTTGAGGCTTAAGCACCTTTTCGCAGAATTCACACTGATTGTGAATGGATCCAAATCATATTCCTTGCAAATGTCATTGAAATTACTGCTTGCGCGCACAATATAACTGTTCCGCCTATAATTTGAATATGTATGAGGTACACGTATGGGTGGATTAAACCGGAATGTTTTACTTGGCACATTAAAATAAAATTTTGACAATAAGTCAGGGTTATCAATATTGTTGTTGAGGATTTTCAACAGAAATAAACAGTCAGCAATTTTACGTCGATCTACCAGTGGTAGCAAATGATACTTCCTGCAGAGTCCAAGATAATCGGTTGACTGGTATGGAATCTTTTGATGAAAGCAAAGATATTTTATGAAACGTCTTTGAATGTTTTCAATGCGGTCAATATATTTATGATAACGTGGATTCCATATCTGAGAGCTCTTCTTACAAAAGTGCAATACAATATTTTTAGTGTTTTAGCATCCGTAAAACACTTAGAGAGACGTACTATAAATCCAAGCAGTTTAGAAGCTTTTTTGACAATTGAATCAATGTGTGTGTCAAACAGTAACTTACTGTCTTGATGAACGCCCAAGTCTCGAATAGTATTGCACCTTGGCAAGATCTGGCCCGCCAAAGTATAAGTAGTAGCTAGGACTGCACGTTTTCTAGTGTAAGTGATCACCGAACACTTGGATGGGTTGAGATCAAGTTTATTAGCCCGACAATACTCTTCAAGCCGATACAAGTCAGCCTGAAGTGCTAGACTATCTTCGAGCGTTGAAATAGTGGCAAAGATTTTCATGTCATCGGCAAAGCATAATAGTTTGGATGAATGGAGGCACTGATCGATATCGTTTACATAGACAACAAATAAAAAAGGACCGAGCAACGAACCTTGGGGCACTCCGCTGTGTACGTTTACCCAACTAGATATATAATTATTAAGTACTACTGCTTGTGACCTGTTATCAATATACGAAGAGAACCACCTCAAGAGGTCTCCACGGATGCCCATGTAGCTTAGTTTCTTTATCAGGGTATCGTGGTCGATCCGATCAAATGCCTTGCTATAATCTGTGTAAACCACATCGACCTGCTTACCATTATCCAAAGCATCTGTAATAAAATCATTAAATAAAATCAAGTTAGAAGTGGTAGACCGTCCTTTTAAAAATCCATGCTGAAAGGAGCTGAACGAGCTAGCAAGGGCGGGATATAACTGGTTATAGACAATCCTCTCAAATATTTTAGCTATAATGCACAGCTTGGATATAGGCCTATAATTAGTAATCTCGGTTTTAGAACCCTTCTTATGTACGGGTGTAATGAAAGCAGATTTCCATACTTTGGGGACAATCCCTTGAGTCAAAGACTTGGAAAACAATATTGAGATAGGAAGTGCAATGGAAGGCGCGCATTTAATTAGAAATTTAGATGAAATGTTATCAGGGCCAGCACCTTTAGATGGATCCAAGTTACGAAGTAAACCGGTCACAACATCAACATTTACTTCTATGTTACAAATGTCGGGTGAAGTACTATTAGTTTCAAAAGGCAAAAACAGGAGGCGGACTAGGAGTATTAGATGAAGTGGGGTTGAGGAAAGTTGACATGAAATAAGACGAAAAAGCATCACAAATAGAATCTCCAGTGAGTAATGATTCATCGTTATAATTGAATGTATTTGGTATATTATTAGAGTTATAGCGATTTTTAACAAAGGTCCAAAAGTGTTTAGGGTTATCCTTAATGGATTTTTCAGTTTGATTAAGATAACATCTATAACATGAAGCTTCCATGGCTTTGACTCTGTCCCGCAGATATTTAAAAGTTAACTCGTCAGATTTATTGCCATAAGTCTTAATTTTTTTTAGATATTTATATTTTTCTTTGATTGTTTTGACGAGTGATGAGCTGTACCAGACTGGATATTTATTATTACGTACTAGCTTTTGTGGTATATATTTGTTTTGAAACTGTTTTATAGTTTCTATAAAGTACTCAACCGACTCATCCAGTGACCGAATTGAAAACTCATATTCCCAATTAGTGCCAGAAATCTCGTTATTTATAGAATCAAAGTCGCCTTTGCTATAGATATATCGCAACCGCGGCGCGTGGTCAAGTGGAGGTACTTCAAAGATGTCAATATTGATTAACAAAGCGGGATGGTAGGGATCAATAGGCACTAGAGGGTCAACACATTCCCTAACACAGGCTAACTTATTTGAGAGGACTAAGTCCAACAGTTTCCCGTACCCATTAGCTACCCCATTATACTGACCAAAGTCTAGCGTACACAACTCGTCCGCGAACAAACATTCGTCACTAGTGGCGGGATTCACTGGGACCAACGAAAGGTTATTAGATTGAGCCCACGAAATTCCACTCATATTAAAATCACCTAAAACTAAAAACACGTCTGAAGTTTTATTCAGAGCTGTGTGGTTCAATTTGGACAGGAAGTTATTTAATTGCTCCGAAAACGAAAACCCTTTGTTTTGTTTACATAAGTAAACAGTGCAAATAAATAGGTTCACATACCCACGTGACTTCGAATTTTTAAGCCGTAAGCTGATCCAGAGATCCTCCGCCGAGGAGTGTAGGAGCGGCTGCGGGGTAACAGGTAACTCCCTACGCGTCGCTATAAGCACACCATCACCTCTTGTTTGTCCAGTCATAGCATAATCCCGGTCACGGCGCCATACTAAATAACGATCATCAAACAACTCCGAGTTTAACATACCATTTATTAACCACGTCTCCGTTAAAACAATAACATCGTAGGAATTCAGTAAAACCTGACGGTAGAACGATTCTGTCTTTGTTCGCAATCCCCGTACATTTTGATAAAAGACAGTAAGACACTGTTCACTGTTGTTAGCCATTGCACATATATCCAACAATAATTGAATAATCTTCCACAACAATATAATAAAATAACATTTGCCAATTCATTTCGACATAATTATTACCTAAGCATAAAAACAATATGACTTTATAATGACGGTAAGAGTAAATAAAGTTAGCAAGAATGTGTAAATCATCCGATATTAGGTAGGACATGACTGTGCGAGCAAGCAAACAGCAATATATCACACGCATGTGCGTAAGCGAGACAAATGTGTAGTTAAATATTGGAACTCGAAAACGAAAATCGCGATAAGGAATACAATAGAAGCTCGTTAGCAGTGCAGAGGTGCTAAACCTTTTACAAAAACAAAGCAAATAACAATTGATGTGTAAACTTCGATACATTTTAAAAGTAGGAAAGCTACACATCAATCTTGGACATAAATAGAAGCGGTTTAAACAATTTTGTTTAAATCCGATTCCTTTCTTATTATAAAAGTTTTGCAATTAACATCCTTGCGAACATGAATTTTACCATGTTTCACCCAAACAAACTCATAGCGTTTCTCTCTGGCAGCGATTTTAGTTTTATTCAATAGTTTTTTGGATTCCACACTTAGATGGTCGTTGATATAAATACGTTGTGGCGCTCCTTGAAAACCTATGTCAGAGGTGGAGAGATCCTTATCAGCACGTGCAGCCGCGATAAAATCTTCTTTTATAAATCTGTTGAGGAAGCTAACTATCACTAATTTTTCCTTGGAATTATGTATTGGTACCCTCGAAATGTAGTTAATCTGGGTCTTCGAACACTTGTAATTGATTTTGCTGCCGATGGCGTCAACGATTGCGAATAAGTTCTCATCCTTCTTTAGGGGAACACCCTTAATCTCCACGTTGTTCAGTCTGGATCGCTGATCAAACGAAGAAAGCTCAAGCTTAGTTGAGGCTAATTCTGTCTGCAATGAAGAGACAGTGTCCTGAAGCTTCTCAAATTCGGATGTTTTTTTTTTCTAGTTCAGCAAGTCTGGTATCGAATTCATCGAGTCTACCACTAGAGAAATCACAACTTTTCTTAAGTTCGGTCAATTCATCTTTAATCGATCTTATGTCGCTAACTAAGGTTGGTAAGCTCAGCAGCTGCTGCTTCATTTCACGAATCTCACCCAGTACTGTATCTAGTGAAGCGGAAGGTTTCGGTGAAAGCAGAGCAGGCGACGATTTACAAGTAGGGCATTTCCATTGCGCTCTTCGGTCGGCTCCTAGCCTTCTCCAACTCGCTTCGGACACACTTGCACAAGAGAAATCCAGGAATTTCTTGCAGCTTACACATTGCACCCCGTCGTTAAAGTGATCATTACAAATTGCACACGTCTTCATCGTGACAAAAATATTTATTAGGAGAAAATTAAAACTTTATAGAATCGTTAAAAAGGTTGACGATCTATTTATTTTTGAGCGTAAGCGTACTGTTCTAGTGCGTGCTCACACGGTACTGATTGTCAATGGTGTCATGAAATGGTGTCATCAAAAAATGGTGTCAATTAACTGGGTTTCAATATCAAAATGGACACACAAGGCTCAACAATATCTAATATTTTTTCGACATGTTTCGTGGCGATAGCTTATTGTCATACCGCGAAACCAAAATGTCCCACGCAACACTATAGTTTCCGTCTGTAATTGGTATAGATGGAATAAGGTTCTAGGGTTCATTTTTTTTTTTTTTTTTACTATTTATTGGCTCGCGTTTGACCATTATCTCACCTGATGGTAAGCGATGATGTGGTCGAAGATGGAGCTCGCTAGCCTAGAAGTAACCTATTCACTCTTGACTTAAATACTCCCAGGTATAGCTATCAGGAAACACAGACTCCTGCAGGGAATTCCACTCCTTAGCTGCACGCACTATGAATGTGTTCCCAAAACGTTTTGTGCGCGTGGGTGGGCTGTCCACAATGTACCGGTGGCGCATCGCCGTTCGTCTTGTGGTCCGATGATGGAACGGGCTTGGCGGAATCAAATTATGCAATTCCGTCGCACATTCCCCAAAATTCCCCAAAACCGGTAGAAAACCGACAAGCTAGCAACTCGTCGTCGATTCTCAAGACTTTGAAGCTTCGTCGCGACGAGCCTATCATCGCCGATGATCCTCTTGGCTCGTTTCTCAATTGACTCAAGGGCATCAAGCTGGTATCTGGCAGATCCGTCCCAAAGATGAGAGCAGTACTCCATACATGATCGAACTTGCGCTTGATAGAGTTTGAGCAGCTGCTCCGGCGTAAAGTACCGTCTCACCTTTGCTAAGATCCCCAACTTCTTTGCAGCCACTTGAGCTTTTGCCTCTATGAAAGAGCCAAAATTGAGGGTAGATGTTAATGTAACCCCAAGAAGCTCAAGTTGGTCGATTATCGGCACGGTTGCACCTCGAAAAGATGGAGCTGGGTGGAATTGGCTCCGTTTAGCGGAAAAAAGACACGCTTGGGTCTTAACTGCATTGAACTTGACCAGATTGGCATCGGCCCATTCTGAGACAGCCTGTAAGGACATGTTCAAGCGCTCAACCATAGCCTCCCGGAGAGACCGGATCTGCGACCCACCAGCTCGTGCGTCGGACACGTATCTTTCAGCAACAGTGCTGTCGTCTGCATACCCAAAGGTACCGGGTTTAAGCAGATCATTAATATGCAGCAAGAACAGTGTTGCCGAAAGCACCGACCCCTGAGGAACCCCGGCATTAATATCCAGCAGTCCAGACGAGCAGCCATCAATGACCACTCGTATAGACCGATCCCTCAGGAAATCCGCGATCCAATCACACAATCCGGCAGGCAGACCGAAGGAAGGAAGCTTACTAATAAGGCTATCGTGCCAGACCCTGTCGAAGACCTTCGAGATGTCAAGGGAGACCGCTAGTGCCTCCCCGTGCTTCTCTATGGCCTCACTCCAGATGTGAAGGGCATACGCAAGAAGATCCCCAGTAGACCGATTTCGGCGGAATCCGTATTGTCGGTCCCTAAGGACATCATTCGCTTCTAGGTATGCCAGGAGCTTATGATTCAGCACGCGTTCCATACTCTTACAGAGTATGTAGGTTATACACTTTATTGTAAACCAAAAGTATGAACGAAAAGTAAACTTAAAGCTAAACATACAACGGGCGGCCTTATCGCATTCCGTGATCTATTCCAGACAACCTGGCATTTTGGACGCGTAACGACGCAAAATGAACTAAGAATACTAGGAAAATAACACTTAGATCTGAAATAAATCGAGACATGGGCGGATGAATGATGATGATCATAAAACGTTGTGTGCACAAACCTCGGCGTCCTCGATCTCGTGCGCGCGCTGGTGCAGCAGCACGAGCTGGTCCCTGGCGGCGGGCGGCGCCACGTACGCCACCACCATGCGCTCCAGCAGCCGCGCCGCCCGCGCTGGCGCCGCGCTCCACCAGCCGCGCGCGCCGCCCGTGCCCGCGCCGCACAGCACGCGGTACAGCGCGCGGCACGCCAGCGCGCCCACGTCCGCGCCGCGCGCCGGCTCTGCGACCGACAACCCGACCCCATAGATCATTTATAATATAATACCCGTGCCCGCGCCGCACAGCACGCGGTACAGCGCGCGGCACGCCAGCGCGCCCACGTCCGCGCCGCGCGCCGGCTCTGCGACCGACAACCCGACCCCATAGATCATTTATAATATAATACCCGTGCCCGCGCCGCACAGCACGCGGTACAGCGCGCGGCACGCCAGCGCGCCCACGTCCGCGCCGCGCGCCGGCTCTGCGACCGACAACCCGACCCCATAGATCATTTATAATATAATACCCGTGCCCGCGCCGCACAGCACGCGGTACAGCGCGCGGCACGCCAGCGCGCCCACGTCCGCGCCGCGCGCCGGCTCTGCGACCGACAACCCGACCCCATAGATCATTTATAATATAATACCCGTGCCCGCGCCGCACAGCACGCGGTACAGCGCGCGGCACGCCAGCGCGCCCACGTCCGCGCCGCGCGCCGGCTCTGCGACCGACAACCCGACCCCATAGATCATTTATAATATAATACCCGTGCCCGCGCCGCACAGCACGCGGTACAGCGCGCGGCACGCCAGCGCGCCCACGTCCGCGCCGCGCGCCGGCTCTGCGACCGACAACCCGACCCCATAGATCATTTATAATATAATACCCGTGCCCGCGCCGCACAGCACGCGGTACAGCGCGCGGCACGCCAGCGCGCCCACGTCCGCGCCGCGCGCCGGCTCTGCGACCGACAACCCGACCCCATAGATCATTTATAATATAATACCCGTGCCCGCGCCGCACAGCACGCGGTACAGCGCGCGGCACGCCAGCGCGCCCACGTCCGCGCCGCGCGCCGGCTCTGCGACCGACAACCCGACCCCATAGATCATTTATAATATAATACCCGTGCCCGCGCCGCACAGCACGCGGTACAGCGCGCGGCACGCCAGCGCGCCCACGTCCGCGCCGCGCGCCGGCTCTGCGACCGACAACCCGACCCCATAGATCATTTATAATATAATACCCGTGCCCGCGCCGCACAGCACGCGGTACAGCGCGCGGCACGCCAGCGCGCCCACGTCCGCGCCGCGCGCCGGCTCTGCGACCGACAACCCGACCCCATAGATCATTTATAATATAATACCCGTGCCCGCGCCGCACAGCACGCGGTACAGCGCGCGGCACGCCAGCGCGCCCACGTCCGCGCCGCGCGCCGGCTCTGCGACCGACAACCCGACCCCATAGATCATTTATAATATAATACCCGTGCCCGCGCCGCACAGCACGCGGTACAGCGCGCGGCACGCCAGCGCGCCCACGTCCGCGCCGCGCGCCGGCTCTGCGACCGACAACCCGACCCCATAGATCATTTATAATATAATACCCGTGCCCGCGCCGCACAGCACGCGGTACAGCGCGCGGCACGCCAGCGCGCCCACGTCCGCGCCGCGCGCCGGCTCTGCGACCGACAACCCGACCCCATAGATCATTTATAATATAATACCCGTGCCCGCGCCGCACAGCACGCGGTACAGCGCGCGGCACGCCAGCGCGCCCACGTCCGCGCCGCGCGCCGGCTCTGCGACCGACAACCCGACCCCATAGATCATTTATAATATAATACCCGTGCCCGCGCCGCACAGCACGCGGTACAGCGCGCGGCAAGCCAGCGCGCCCACGTCCGCGCCGCGCGCCGGCTCTGCGACCGACAACCCGACCCCATAGATCATTTATAATATTGTTGGATACTACTACCCGGCCCAGGAACGCGGGAGGGGCAGTCACTATAAAACCACCGCACATGGCGAGTCAGGGCCACTTTTCGTTTGGACCGCGCTGCGTGCGGAAGCCCTACCCGTCAGCCGTCCGGTGTAATCTACTAGATCTGGTATCTCTGTGTCTCATTATTCTCTTGTTGATTTCCGTGATTTGATTGGTGATGATTTTGTTCCTCTGTTTGTAAACTCCGCTAAGTTTAATAAGTTATTTTTATAAAATACATGTGATTAGTTTTTAGGTTAAATAAACAATCCTTTTTTTTAATCTTGATTTCACTTATCTCCTTACATCAGAAGTGGGATAACAATCCAAACCCAATTTAGGCCCCTTGACCTATTTAAATTTCATAACAGAGGAACTTTGTTGTTACCCACGTGTGAATTTTTTCATTTTTTCTTTGTTGTTGTTTGCTGGTTTGTGTACGTAAAACTTGTATTGGAGGGTGAACATGCCTAACACGCATAGTTCACGGAGCAGGTCGTGTAGTAGATCGCACCGAAGGCATCGTAGGCACGATCGGTCGCGAGATAGGTCACGAAAATTGCGAAATAAGTCACGTAGTCGTCGCGAACTGACTCCCTCTAGAGTACGATCAAACGGGACGCCGCCGCTTGCGCCATACACTAGCCAGACATCTCGGTCTACCCCTGCAGAAACGCACACGCTAGACACAATTTTATCCCGTCTGGAAATGATCGAGAACAAATTCACTTCTACCCCCATTCCGCAATCGGAGTCAACGACGCCGTCCGTCGCCCAGGCTATAGTAGAAGCGATTCACTCCATAAATCCGGGACGTTCCCATTATTTTGTGTCAAACTTTGACCCGTCTACCCATGACGTGGACTCTTGGTGTGATGAAGTGGATCGCGCTCAGATAGCCAATCGCTGGGGCGACAAAGAATGCCTGTCACGCGTAGCCGGATGCTTAAAGGGCGACGCGAAAATATGGTTAAACGAATGGGCAACCTCTGATAGATCGTGGAGTAGCTTCAAACGCGAATTCAAAACACTTTGTCCCCGAAAATTAGATTACGCAACGATACTTTTTGAAACGATGAATACGACTTCTAACACATTCACGTCATACGCTGAGTATGCGAGACGTACTTTGCTCCGCTTGCGCATTGTCAAAGGCCTTAGTGAGGAATTAATGACGCAGATAGTGGTCCGCGGCATAGACGATGCACAAGTGCGGGCAGCGGCGGCAAACGCTGAACTCTCTTCTGAAAATCTGGTGTCCTTTCTATCCATTTATGCGAAACCAGATCAAACGAAGGGTGGCTCATCCAAAACTACGGCCTACCCTCATTCACGAAAACGCGGTGCAGAACGTGCAGATTCGAATCAACGTAAGACCTGTTTTAACTGTAAGGGCCAAGGCCACTTGTCTCACAACTGTCCAAAAAAATCTAAACCGTCTGAGCCAGCGTCCAAAGCACGCCCCAACGTTCCAACTTGCACGTTCTGTAAAAAGATAGGGCATACGGAGGACGTTTGTTTTGCCAAAGAAAGATCGTCTGGACCACAGGGTCAGCAGAACAAACGCAACGTAAATTTTTGTCAGGAACCTGCGGAAAAAACAGAGACATAACCACTGCTGTAGTACATGGCATACCAGTGGACGTATTAATAGACAGCGGCGCGCTTAATGTCTCCCTCATATCGTCCGACGTAGTAAAACACTTAGCTTGCGCAGTGAAACCAACTAAGCGTGTATTGAAGGGTTTTAGTAACCACGAAATTGTGTCCACATCTTACGCAACCCTTACGGTTGAATTTACTAATATAACACTAGAGGCTGATTTTGTTATAGTACCAGCCATGTTTATGAGTACACCCATGATAATTGGAACTGATATTTTGAATAGGGATGGAATAACGTACGTCAGAACCAAAGACCGACAACTTCTCACACACGCATCCGACAATCGGAACACGTCTCATGTGTTCACGGTTGCTAGAGAAACTGACATACCTATAGTTACACCACTACAAGGCGTAGAGCGGGAATTCCTTAAGAGGGTAATTGATGATTTTGCGGAGTTTTTTATTACGGGCACGGCAACAACCACTGTTACTACAGGCGAAATGCATATCAACGTAACCAGTGACGTACCCATTACATACCGTCCTTATAAACTTTCAATTGCTGAGAAAACTAGAGTTCGCGAAATCATCAATGACCTGCTACAGAAGGGCATTATCCGAGAATCCGAATCCGAGTATTCTAGTCCGATAATTTTAGTGAAGAAAAAAGACGGATCAGACCGGCTTTGCGTTGACTTTCGTGCCTTGAACAGAGTGACTGTCAAAGAGCGATATCCACTCCCGCTAATAGATGATCATATCGATCGTTTAGGTGACAAAAACATTACGAGATATTCGTCCCTTGACATGGCTTCTGGCTTCCACCAAATAAAGATTAGTGACGAGTCAGTCCATCGCACTGCATTTGTGACGTCCGAAGGGCATTATGAGTACTTAAAAATGCCATATGGTCTGACAAATTCGCCCATTGTGTATCAACGCATCATCAACAAAACGCTACGCAAGTTCATCGATGCGGGACAAGTTCTGGTTTATATCGACGATGTGCTGTTGATGAGTGCCACAGTGGACGAAGGCGTCGACCTATTGAGACAAGTTCTTACGACCTTGACTGAAGCAGGGTTTTCGATAAACGTACGCAAGTGGGTCTTTCTCACCACGGAGGTGGAATATCTTGGTCGAATAATAAGTAAAGGTCAGGTTAGGCCGAGCCCTTACAAGATCCAGGCATTAGTAGACTCGCCCGCCCCAGAAAATCTCAAACAGGTTAGGCAGTTCCTAGGACTGGCCGGATACTTTCGGAAGTACATTGAGGGTTACGCTACAAAAACTTTCCCAATTTCACAATTAACCAAAAAAGGGGTTCAGTACAAGTGGGGTGCCGAACAGGAAAAAGTGCGTCAAGAAGTTATTTCGATTCTGACCAATGAGCCTGTACTAGCAATTTTTGACCCGAGTCTACCCACAGAGGTTCATACTGATGCGAGCAGCATCGGTTATGGCGCAATTCTTTTGCAAACCCACGCGAACGGTAGTAAAAGAGTCGTAGCTTACTTCAGCCGAACCACTCAAGGCGCAGAGAGTAGATATCACTCTTATGAGTTAGAGACGTTGGCGGTTGTAAAAGCATTGCAGAATTTTCGACACTATTTGATCGGACTCCAGTTTAAATTAATTACAGACTGCAATGCTCTCAAATCCACCGAACGTAAAAAGGATCTGCTGCCGAGAGTTGCCCGCTGGTGGATGTACCTCCAGGACTTTACTTTCGAGATGGAGTACCGTAAAGGGGCGATGATGTCTCACGCCGATTACTTGAGCAGAAACCCCCCACGTAAAGTGCTTCATGTCACTCAACACCGCAATTGGGCTCAAATAGCGCAAGCTGCAGATGAAGAGTCCCGGGAGCTTCTCAAAAGACTAAGAGAAGGCAGCCTAGATCCTAATCGCTATGTTGAGAAAAATGTCCTTCTGTACTATAAGTACACTCCGATTGGCGAGCAACCGCGATTCCTTTGCTTTGTTCCCCGAGGTCATAGACTTAGTTTACTTCGAGTGTTCCATGACGAGCACAATCACATCGGCTATGAAAAGACCTTGGATTTAATTCTAAAGCACTTTTGGTTCCCAGGCCTTAGACTATTCGTTAAAAAGTACCTCGAACATTGCTTGATATGCATCTCTAAGAAACGTGTGCCTAGGGCCCCACAGCAAAACATAACTTCGTGGGAAAAACCCGATCAACCTTTTTCAGTTGTACACTCAGATGTACTGGGTCCACTTCCCGAGTCAAACGGCTTCAAGTTTGTTCTCCTTATTGTGGATGCATTTACGAAGTACACCCTCCTTTACCCCATTTATAGGCAGGATGTAGAAGAACTTTTAAGAGTTTTCACAAACGCAGTTTCACTTTTTGGTGTACCAAAAATGATTGTTACCGATAGAGGCAGAATGTATCAGTCCACTAGGTTCCTAGGTTTTGTTAAGGATATGGGATCGGAGATACATTTGGTTACTGCAGAGATGCACCAATCGAACGGCCAGGTCGAGAGGTATGCCCGCACCGTTCTGAACCTTCTTCGCATCGAGACCAATCACAAAGGGGCAGCCTGGTCTGAGACTCTATGGAGACTTCAACTGACCCTCAATGTGACCAAGCAGAAGACGACACAGGCATCGCCGTTAAATCTGCTGGTGGGCACCGATGCGGCAACTCCTGTCATCAGGTCACTGGTTCGTAATGTCGCCCTGGAAGGTGTACAGCCGAATCGTGAAGCACAAAGAGAGTTACGCCGAGCCCGCGCAACTGATTTACTGAAACGAAACCAGTCTCGACAGGACGATTACGTTAATCGAAACCGACGCACACCAAAAGTTTTTAACGTGAATGATTTGGTTTTCGTCATTAAGTTTTCGCAGGCAACTGGAAAGATGGATCACGGGATGCGAGGGCCGTACAGGGTCACACGCGCACTGCCGAGTGGGCGGTATGAGCTGCGTTTGTTGGCCGGCTCCTACGGTAAAACCACGCAAGCTGCTGCTCAGTACATGGTGCTCTGGAAAGGGGAGTGGTGTCCTGAGACATGCGCTGCATTTTTTGAGCGTGAGTATGTTTGTGTACCATGAGGAGTCTGCATTACTATAGAGGGTTGTGCAGATCTGAGGGTGAGACGGTAGACGGACTGCGAGACGTCTAGGTCAGGTAAACTGCGAGGTACCTGACCGGTCTCACGATGAGTGGCCTCGCCACCCACGAATAACGGATGTCGTTCCCGTATATAACGTGTGTTTTGACGTGTAGAGGACGGACTGCGAGACGTTCCTTTCGGTGATTTGGTAATCGCCCTACACGATGGGTCATGTAGAGGACGGACTGCGAGACGATCCTTTCGGCTATAAACGCCCTACATGACGGCGAATGAACATGGATCCATGTGTGACGCGTGATGTAAGAATGCCTATGACATGAGTTATGATGTTTCTGGGTGATGAATGGAACTCTATGGAGTACTAAGATAACGTCTTAGTACCACATAGACTAGTTAGCTAGTCAGTTTATGTGTCTGATGAATGAAAGAAAAAGGCCACGTAAGACGAATTGAGTGCATGGAAAAGAATAGACAAATGTGTTTGCTCCTCGGAAGACGTTAATCTTCCTATTGGTATTTCTTTTTTCAGAAGACGATCTGACTGAAGACAACACTTCTGCTCACCATGATGCAGAGCCAGTCGCTGGGCCCTCCCGTCCAGCTGCTGCCCACGGAGCTGCCATGCAGAGCTTGCCGGACCTTTCTGATGCTGTCGAGGACGACGCATGATCAGGATGCCCGTGTTGGATACTACTACCCGGCCCAGGAACGCGGGAGGGGCAGTCACTATAAAACCACCGCACATGGCGAGTCAGGGCCACTTTTCGTTTGGACCGCGCTGCGTGCGGAAGCCCTACCCGTCAGCCGTCCGGTGTAATCTACTAGATCTGGTATCTCTGTGTCTCATTATTCTCTTGTTGATTTCCGTGATTTGATTGGTGATGATTTTGTTCCTCTGTTTGTAAACTCCGCTAAGTTTAATAAGTTATTTTTATAAAATACATGTGATTAGTTTTTAGGTTAAATAAACAATCCTTTTTTTTAATCTTGATTTCACTTATCTCCTTACAATATAATACCCGTGCCCGCGCCGCACAGCACGCGGTACAGCGCGCGGCACGCCAGCGCGCCCACGTCCGCGCCGCGCGCCGGCTCTGCGACCGACAACCCGACCCCATAGATCATTTATAATATAATACCCGTGCCCGCGCCGCACAGCACGCGGTACAGCGCGCGGCACGCCAGCGCGCCCACGTCCGCGCCGCGCGCCGGCTCTGCGACCGACAACCCGACCCCATAGATCATTTATAATATAATACCCGTGCCCGCGCCGCACAGCACGCGGTACAGCGCGCGGCACGCCAGCGCGCCCACGTCCGCGCCGCGCGCCGGCTCTGCGACCGACAACCCGACCCCATAGATCATTTATAATATAATACCCGTGCCCGCGCCGCACAGCACGCGGTACAGCGCGCGGCACGCCAGCGCGCCCACGTCCGCGCCGCGCGCCGGCTCTGCGACCGACAACCCGACCCCATAGATCATTTATAATATAATACCCGTGCCCGCGCCGCACAGCACGCGGTACAGCGCGCGGCACGCCAGCGCGCCCACGTCCGCGCCGCGCGCCGGCTCTGCGACCGACAACCCGACCCCATAGATCATTTATAATATAATACCCGTGCCCGCGCCGCACAGCACGCGGTACAGCGCGCGGCACGCCAGCGCGCCCACGTCCGCGCCGCGCGCCGGCTCTGCGACCGACAACCCGACCCCATAGATCATTTATAATATAATACCCGTGCCCGCGCCGCACAGCACGCGGTACAGCGCGCGGCACGCCAGCGCGCCCACGTCCGCGCCGCGCGCCGGCTCTGCGACCGACAACCCGACCCCATAGATCATTTATAATATAATACCCGTGCCCGCGCCGCACAGCACGCGGTACAGCGCGCGGCACGCCAGCGCGCCCACGTCCGCGCCGCGCGCCGGCTCTGCGACCGACAACCCGACCCCATAGATCATTTATAATATAATACCCGTGCCCGCGCCGCACAGCACGCGGTACAGCGCGCGGCACGCCAGCGCGCCCACGTCCGCGCCGCGCGCCGGCTCTGCGACCGACAACCCGACCCCATAGATCATTTATAATATAATACCCGTGCCCGCGCCGCACAGCACGCGGTACAGCGCGCGGCACGCCAGCGCGCCCACGTCCGCGCCGCGCGCCGGCTCTGCGACCGACAACCCGACCCCATAGATCATTTATAATATAATACCCGTGCCCGCGCCGCACAGCACGCGGTACAGCGCGCGGCACGCCAGCGCGCCCACGTCCGCGCCGCGCGCCGGCTCTGCGACCGACAACCCGACCCCATAGATCATTTATAATATAATACCCGTGCCCGCGCCGCACAGCACGCGGTACAGCGCGCGGCACGCCAGCGCGCCCACGTCCGCGCCGCGCGCCGGCTCTGCGACCGACAACCCGACCCCATAGATCATTTATAATATAATACCCGTGCCCGCGCCGCACAGCACGCGGTACAGCGCGCGGCACGCCAGCGCGCCCACGTCCGCGCCGCGCGCCGGCTCTGCGACCGACAACCCGACCCCATAGATCATTTATAATATAATACCCGTGCCCGCGCCGCACAGCACGCGGTACAGCGCGCGGCACGCCAGCGCGCCCACGTCCGCGCCGCGCGCCGGCTCTGCGACCGACAACCCGACCCCATAGATCATTTATAATATAATACCCGTGCCCGCGCCGCACAGCACGCGGTACAGCGCGCGGCACGCCAGCGCGCCCACGTCCGCGCCGCGCGCCGGCTCTGCGACCGACAACCCGACCCCATAGATCATTTATAATATAATACCCGTGCCCGCGCCGCACAGCACGCGGTACAGCGCGCGGCACGCCAGCGCGCCCACGTCCGCGCCGCGCGCCGGCTCTGCGACCGACAACCCGACCCCATAGATCATTTATAATATAATACCCGTGCCCGCGCCGCACAGCACGCGGTACAGCGCGCGGCACGCCAGCGCGCCCACGTCCGCGCCGCGCGCCGGCTCTGCGACCGACAACCCGACCCCATAGATCATTTATAATATAATACCCGTGCCCGCGCCGCACAGCACGCGGTACAGCGCGCGGCACGCCAGCGCGCCCACGTCCGCGCCGCGCGCCGGCTCTGCGACCGACAACCCGACCCCATAGATCATTTATAATATAATACCCGTGCCCGCGCCGCACAGCACGCGGTACAGCGCGCGGCACGCCAGCGCGCCCACGTCCGCGCCGCGCGCCGGCTCTGCGACCGACAACCCGACCCCATAGATCATTTATAATATAATACCCGTGCCCGCGCCGCACAGCACGCGGTACAGCGCGCGGCACGCCAGCGCGCCCACGTCCGCGCCGCGCGCCGGCTCTGCGACCGACAACCCGACCCCATAGATCATTTATAATATAATACCCGTGCCCGCGCCGCACAGCACGCGGTACAGCGCGCGGCACGCCAGCGCGCCCACGTCCGCGCCGCGCGCCGGCTCTGCGACCGACAACCCGACCCCATAGATCATTTATAATATAATACCCGTGCCCGCGCCGCACAGCACGCGGTACAGCGCGCGGCACGCCAGCGCGCCCACGTCCGCGCCGCGCGCCGGCTCTGCGACCGACAACCCGACCCCATAGATCATTTATAATATAATACCCGTGCCCGCGCCGCACAGCACGCGGTACAGCGCGCGGCACGCCAGCGCGCCCACGTCCGCGCCGCGCGCCGGCTCTGCGACCGACAACCCGACCCCATAGATCATTTATAATATAATACCCGTGCCCGCGCCGCACAGCACGCGGTACAGCGCGCGGCACGCCAGCGCGCCCACGTCCGCGCCGCGCGCCGGCTCTGCGACCGACAACCCGACCCCATAGATCATTTATAATATAATACCCGTGCCCGCGCCGCACAGCACGCGGTACAGCGCGCGGCACGCCAGCGCGCCCACGTCCGCGCCGCGCGCCGGCTCTGCGACCGACAACCCGACCCCATAGATCATTTATAATATAATACCCGTGCCCGCGCCGCACAGCACGCGGTACAGCGCGCGGCACGCCAGCGCGCCCACGTCCGCGCCGCGCGCCGGCTCTGCGACCGACAACCCGACCCCATAGATCATTTATAATATAATACCCGTGCCCGCGCCGCACAGCGACCGACAACCCGACACCCACAGATAATAATAATATAATACCACTGGACTTTTAGCTGGGATTTTAACGACTGAACTTGAGCGGCTGTTTTCGCTTAACGCAATCCTAAATCTCGTTAACATTTGAATGTTACCGGGTTGGTTGAAATCGAAATCAAATACAGCCGAAGCAGAAGTATTTTTTTTTTCTTTAACTTTGGTAAAGCTCGTGCACGATTAGTACTCACCATGTATGGAGAAGTCTTTGATGCTGAGGAACAGGTCCTGATACTTGGGCGGCGCGCTGGTGGCGCCCGTGCAGTCCTCGGCGTAGGCGAACACGCCCAGCGGCAGCAGGCGCAGCGTCGCCGTCACCAGCGGCTCCGCGTAGCCGCGCTCTCTGTGGAGGGTGAGCACTCAGCATTGCCGTGACGGAAGACCTTTTTATGAAAGTGACTTCTCACACGTCAGTATATAGGTTATCGGCTGTTTGACCGGACTTTGTAGGTTGGAATCAAAAAATGTCAGCAGCCCAACCCCACAGCAAAATACCATAGGACATAATGCTGTGAAAGTAAGTAATAAATAAAATAGACCTATCTATACGTGAGGATTTGTTATTGGCTTGCTGGTGACTACGGTTTCCTATTTTGTTTGTCTTTATTAGCTGTAAGTCCTCCATGTACTAAATAAATAAATAAAAAATATTTTTTAGACGGTTTTAAAAATGGTTAAAAGTAAATATTTCCAAGTAGTGACCTGTATATCTGTATGTAGTGGTGCGCGAGGTCCCCGCGCGCCAGCTGGCACAGCTCGGCCAGCACGTCGGCCAGCAGCAGCCAGCCCAGCGCCACGTTGTATGAGTCCGACATGGCCACGAACTCGCACGTGCCTTCACCCAACCTGCACACCCACACTACATTACTGGCCGTTACTATCTACTGGCCTGAGGCTCTAGACAACTGATATTCTGTCAGCGGTAGCGTACGAAGGCGATTGTCGAAACGTGAATAATTTATGGAGTTGGCTAACGCTGTCAAAATGGTACGATCCACGACGATATATGATGACGACGACGTGATATAACCTCTACATTTTGGCATTTCGACAATTGCATCGCTAATAGAATGAAACTTTGACTAGAGCCTCTGTTCAACATAAAATATGCGTATGGAGTTCGCTCAGGAAAGGTGGGTCCTTCGGTAATTATACAGACCCACGATGGTGAGATCAGGTAAAGAACTGGTAGAATCACGGGGTTTTCTTTTATTTGGTATGAGTATGCACGCGGTGTGCATACTCATACCAAATAAAGTGCGTGCAAGTGCCTGCTGCGCGAAGGCGGCGTGCAGCAGGTCGAGGCAGAACTGCGGCCGCTCCTGCTGCTCCGAGCCCTCGGCGCTGTCCGAGCTCCACAGCTTCAGCTTATTCGCTGCCCACGCGGTACACACACATTATGGTACTCACACGACGGCGCCGAGCGCGGCGTGCACGAGCTCCTGCAGCTGCACGAAGGCGGCGTGCAGCAGGTCGAGGCAGAACTGCGGCCGCTCCTGCTGCTCCGAGCCCTCCGCGCTGTCAGAGCTCCACAGCTTCAGCTTCTCCGCTGCCCGCGCACACAGTACGGTATCAATACATACAAATCCTGACTTTTACATTTTTGAGGATGCATGGACGATGGGTACATATTTGAATATCAAAGATTAAAATACCTACGGGTAAAATGCCAATGTTCAAAACATCGAAAATCGAACGACCATAAAACCGAAAATTAAAATGACAAAAGTTCATATTGTTAAATGGTTAGATAACCTATACACATCAAAAAAAGTTTGTGATCACCTGCATAAGCTGATATATTTTTTTAAAGAATGACGGGCGGGGACGGTTTTGGGCGGTGTGTCCAATAAGAAACACATACATCAAATGAAAACTTATTTCATAAGCATCAACTTTCATTATGGGCAAAATACTGTGAAATACCGGGTTTAAGAGATATCAGACCTGCAGTTTCATGACCTGGGAGTCAAGAGTGAGCTTGGCTGGTATGGCCAATAAGAACCATATATATGTTACGGGTAATGCTAGAAGATGGAGTAAACCTAGGTTTACCCTTTTCTTTTTTTTTTTTGCGCTGGAACAAAAATGCTTTACGCATACCCTCCCATCGGGGGATGGGGGGCTATGTGGGACTCCCCGGGCTAGCCCGGTATACCCACTAAAATAAACCAGCGGCATTCCCGCATCGTCTGAGTGGAAGGGGACTGGGAGATCGGCACAGCCTTTACGTCCAGTCCCCCTCCGACGTCCGCCCGCCTTCACGGCGGGCCCTTCAGGCCCTCCCCGTTGGGGGAGGGCCGGCAATGACCGACGAAGGTGGTGACGGGTGCAATGCGGGCGAAGACGCCCCCGCGCCTGTCGCCCGCCCATCACCACCACGAGGAGGGAGAAGGCCGCGCCTTCTTCGACCTCTGCTTCGCCTACGGAGCGGCGCAGCGAGAGGGTCATCCTCCCGCTCGCGCTCCGCCGCCTCGTTTTGCGAGATAACCGCCTCGCAAAAGGAGGCCACTGCTGCCCAGGCCCCCTCACTCTCCAGCATGGCGCTGACCACGCCGGGAAGTGAGAGGTCCTGGCCGATCTCCGCGGTTAGACTGCGGCGCAGCTCGGACCAAGCTGGGCACACCTCGAGGGTGTGCTGTGCCGTGTCCTCCGCCGCGCCGGGGTCGTGGCACGCCGGGGTCTCCTCCATCCCGATCCGGTGCAGGTGCGATCCGAAACAGCCATGCCCGGACAACACCTGCACCAGACGGAATGAGAGGAAACCGTGGGAGCGCTCGAGCCAGTCCCGCAAGACTGGACCGAGCGCGTCCAGGGTTCGGCGGCCAAAGGTGGCGGAGGCGAGGTCCTCCGTCCAATGGACGATGATGGCGTCCCTCGCCTCCCGCCGCACGGCCTCCCGCTCTTCCGCGACGGGGCGCTCCCCGAGCGCCCTTCGCCGCGCCGTCCACTCGTACACTCTGGCGAGCACCCACGCCTCCAACTCCCAAGGAGGGGTGCTGGCCAGAGCGCACGCCGCCGAAAAGCCCACTGAGCGGTAAGCCCTCGCCACCCGCTGTGCAATGGCCCTTTGAGGCCTGCGGATGGACGCCTCCAAACCTAGGTTTACCCGGGTTGACTTAGTATTACCCAAGTTTCTTGGGTAAAGTCCGAATAATAAGTAAAATAAATTTTAATTCGGGTTTTACCCATACTCACCTAGGTCTACCCAACTCTGGCTGGGTAATGTTAGGTGTTGCGTAATTTTCGAGCCCATGGCGCAAATCGCGGGGGCCCGCGTTCTCCCGCGCCGCTTGCACTTGCTCGCGTTTCCCCGCCCGCGCCGCTTGCTTAGTGACAAAATGGCGACCGAACAGAGTGCATGTACTTTTCGAGAGCGTTTTGATACAAAATTTCAAGAGTTATTATCAGCGAAAGGGTTAAATTCTTTTTACTTCAGTAACGAATACGAATACTGTTCGAAAACTACTTTACAATACCGGCGATTGAAGCGTTTTGATTTGTGCTCGGTAAGTGGCGTCGAGAAACTGATTGCTCCTCTATCTTCAAGTGAGACAACAATTAAATATTACGTGACCAACGATGAGATGTTCGATATTTTGCATGAAACTCATTTGGCTGTTGAACACGGAGGAAAACATTGAATTGAAAAAGAATGTAAAAAAAATATAAAAATTTTACTCAAGAAGTAATAAAATTATATTTACGACTATGCGGACCATGCCAAAAAAGTTAAAGTCTGCCAAAAAAGGAATTGTTGTCAAACCATTGCTGTCAACAGAAATGAATAGTCGCTGTCAAGTAGATTTAATTGACATGCAGTCTAACCCTGACGGCGACTTCAAATTCATACTGGTCTATCAAGATCATTTGACAAAGTTTGTACAGCTGCGCGCGTTAACATCTAAACGCGCCGTAGAAGTCGCTTATAAGCTTTTGGACATATTTTGTATTTTTGGCGCACCTTCAATTCTTCAATCAGACAATGGCCGCGAGTTTGCAAATCACGTAATAGAAGAGTTGTGCTCGTTGTGGAGCGGTCTGAAAATAGTACATGGCAAACCTCGCCATAGTCAAGACGTACAAAATATGCTTATGATGTGGATGAACGACGAGAATTGTAAGCGTTGGTCAGAAGGTTTGAAGTTCGTACAGTTAATGAAAAAAGGGCATTCCACGATGGAATAAAACGAGCTCCTTATACCGCCATATTCGGTAGTGATGTCAAGGTGGGTTTAGCGTCGTCTTCTCTTCCAAAAGAAGTTATTGCCAGTATTCACACTGAGGAAGAGCTCCAGAAAATGTTGACGGAATTTACTACCGGAGCAGAATCTAGTCCAGAACCCCAAGAAGAGGGACCGGAATCTAGACAAGAATCTCAAGAAGATTTACTTAATGTACAGCTGGAATCACAGAATGACCACTTAAAGAACAAGGATATGTTAAACGAAATCGAAACAGAAGTTTTAAATACAAAAGAAGGTCAAAGGGAAGTTTTACTAGAGATAAGTTCAGAAGAAACGGCCAAAAAGAAAGACGAAATGGAGTGTTCTAGATGTATGAACCCAGGCACAAGTACACAAGAAATAAACTTGTGTGAAGTTTGTACTACCCAACAAAATAGAAATGAACATAGATTATCTGCCCGATTGAGCTTAGAAAAACAAGCTAAAAAAATGAAAGCTTTATCTAATTTAAAATTTCCTCCCTGTTGTGTTGGAAATACAGTAAGAGTCCAAATACCAGATGTCGATAGAGGAAGAGGCGAGTTGCGGAACGTGCTTATGGCAGTTGTAGAAAAAGCTGATGATCTGTATAGGCTAGGAAACGAACATGGATGGTACTATTGAGGAAATGTTCTCAAGGAATCGGTTTTCTGTGTGTCATGATAAACTGATTGATATCGAAAATATATCACCAGAAAAAAAAAGGAAAAGAGAGCTTGCAAATGAACAGTCGCTTTCAGGAGGCCAGGGTTATAAAAGGTGTAATTGCAAAACAAAATGTGCTACAAAGAAGTGTTCATGCAAAGCTGCAGAAAAATGTTGCAATTCAAAATGTCACAGTAGTTTATCTTGCTCAAATAAATAATTTCAACTTTAGTAAGCGCTCAATAACAACAACAAAATAATGCTAAAGAGATTTCCGTCAAAAAAGTGCCTCCACCACCGCCAATCATAATAGATGGAGTTAGGAACTACCAAACGTTCTACGACTCGCTAACTGAAACAATACCACCTGAATCTTTTACCGCAAAAATGATGAATGGGGATTGTGTGAAGGTTAACGCCAAAACAGAAGACTCTTATAGAGTAACTGCCAGGTTTTTGTCAGAAAAAGACTACCGTTCGCATTCATACGAGAACAAACAAGCTAGACCAATTAGAGTTGTTGTAAAAAGTTACATTCTTCTTGCCAACCTGATCGTATCAAAGACGATCTAACAACACAAGGATTGAAAATAGAAAAAGTAGACAACAAATTGAGCTGGAAGAGTAAAGAACCACTCAACATGTTCGTTTTATCATTTAATAATGAAGAAGATGTCAACAAAATCTATGGCATAAAGTATATTTTAGGGTGTAAAATTGAAATACACCCACTTAAAAATCCCAAGCTCATTCCCCAATGCAAGAGATGCCAGGCATATGGCCATACTCATAAATACTGAGAAAAGAGCCAAGGTGTGTAAAATGCACTGGCATGCATCTTATAGCTAACTGTACCAAATCTCCGCAAGAGAAGCCAAAATGTGTTCACTGTGGTCTACCTCACCCTGCCAACTATAGAGGGTGTGAAGTCGCTAAACAGATACAAATGATGAAAAATAAAAATATTAAAAAGAAAGTTGTGGTACCAACTACCCAACAGTCTTTTAGTCAAATTTAGAGGATACATGCAATGGTATTTCCTTCGAATTAATTCGCTCCACCCTGACAACTCTGCCAGAGGAGGTAGCGCGGTTATAATCAAAGACAATATTAGTCACTACGTGCAGTGTAAATATGAAGAACAAGACATTCAAGCCGTGGCTGTTTCTGTTAAAACCAAATATTGTCAGGTGTCCATTGCAGCCATATACTGCCCTCCACGGCACATGATAAGAAAAGAGTGATATTTACATCTCTTTGAACTATTAGGCCAGAGATTTATCCTAGGCGGCGATTTTAATGCTAAGCATACGCATTGGGGATCAAGACTTACTACAACTAAGGGAAGGCAGCTCTTAAGTGCAGTTAAAGATACACATTCCGAAGTTATGAGCACAGGTAAACCAACGTACTGGCCCACTGACCACCAGAAAATACCGGATCTTATTGATTTTTTTATATGCGCCAATTACGTCAGTTTGGAGGAAGGTTTTCATATGAACTCGGGCCACTCTTCGATTATATTAATGCTTAGTCAAAAAATCCTGCTCAAAGAAAGCCACTTAATCCTGGTTAATAAGCTCACAGATTGGGTAAGTTTTGCCCTTGATCTAGATAATATTATCGACCTTAAAACTCCGATAAAAAAGCAAGATCAGCTTGACTCAGAAGTAAACAAATATATTGTTAATATCCAACAATGTGCGTGGAACAACACACCGCAATTAAAACGTAAATATAAGGGATTTATCTATCTTAAAGATATTGTGGAATTACTATCTGAGAAACGAAAGCAAAGGGAGCAGTGGCAGCAAACAAGGTGTCCGCGAGATAAAACATCACTAAATAACCTTACTAAACAACTAAAGAGGAAAATTCTACAATTTGAAGATGAAACTCTAAATACCAACCTTCTGCAGCTAACCAATGACAAATCAACGGATTACTCTCTTTGGAAAGCGACAAGAAATCTAATGAAAAGGCCGATTGTTCAAATACCGCCCATCAGTGATAGCGACGGCAAATGGGCCATAAGCAATGACCAAAAAGCGCTAAGGTTTGCTCAACACTTAGAAGAAACTTTTCAACCAAATGAAAGCTCGATAGAAATACTTGAGAGTGAAAATCAATCAGCAAACCAAAGAATTAAGCTTGTGACTCCTAAAGAAGTAATGAGAGAAATTCAAAATAACATTAGCTCGAAAAAGTCTGTAAATCGTACATAACTAATAGAATGTTCAGAATACGGCAAATGGACGCATATTCCGAGCTAAAACCTATAAAAGCTGGTGTACACCAAGGGCAAGGGCCCAAAATTGGGCCTAGCACACTTGTGCTAGGCCCAATTTTATACTTGTTATATACATGTGACATCCCAGAACTGGAAAACAACACCATTGCGACCTTTGCAGATGATACTGCAATTATGGCTACCGGATCAAGCCACAGAAAGCAGTAGAAAAAGTTCAACAAGCTGTGAACAAAGTTTATGACTGGACACAAAAATGGAAGATCAAACTGAATGAGTCTAAATCAATTCACATTGACTTCACAAACAAACACTTGGACTATCACCCAATCTACATAAATGGCATGCTAGTGCCTTATGCTAATACAGCCAAATACCTTGGCATAACTCTCGACGCCAAGTTGCGTTGGAAAGCTCATGTCAAAAAGAAAAGACAGGAACTCGATATACGTTATAAAAGTATGTATTGGCTACTCGGAAGGAAATCCTGTCTATCAATACACAATAAAATAACCATATACAAGCATATTCTGATGCCAATTTGGACGTATGGTATCCAACTTTGGGGCTGTACTAAACAAAGCAACATCAAAATAATTCAACAATTCCAAAATAAAGTACTCAGGGATGCTGTCAATGCACCCTGGTACATAAGAAATGACGACCTTCACCGTGACCTTAAAATGGAATTCGTCACCACAATTATCCAAAAATTGGTGCAGCCCACGAACACAGACTTCATCGACACGTGAATGTTGAGGCAATTCAGCTGCTAGACAACACAGACTTAGTGCGTAGGCTAAAAAGAACTAAACCTTTTGAATTAGTGTAGTGTAGTGTACAAAAGTGAATGAATAATAGTAACAATGTTGTGCTATAAATATAACACATGAACATAGTGTTTTATAAATTATATCAGACTCTAAGAAAGTGCTACGGACTTGTGTAAAAGTGCAAATGGACACTATTCTTAGTTTTAACATAATCTATCACGTAACATATTAAGTTAGAGTTAAATTGCTTATTGGTCTTTTAGGCTAGATCGTAATTAATTGTTAAGAATTTTGTTCTTACTAATAAAGTACAAAAAAAAAAAAAAAATAACAACGATCGGTAGTACTTTGAATTATTTTGTCATACAAAATTTTAATATCTTTGTGCTATTAAATATATCATGTTTCAGCCCGCTATTCGTTTTTGCTTTTCAAGCTATTAAGTTTATGCTCTTCAAGCGATTACGTTCGCCTTTGTATGATTTTTAAATAATAAAAGTTTAACATGCCCTTGGATTTTCATTTCACTAATTAATTTGACAAATTTTTAACATTACCCAGCTAGAGTTGGAGAGACCTAGGTGAGTATGGGTAAACCTCGGATTAAAATTTATTTTACTTATTACTTATTATTAGATCCCAAGCTTGGGTAGTATTAAGTCAACCCGGGTAAACCTAGGTTTACTCCAACTTCTAGCTTTATCCGTAACATATACATCAAATGAAAGTCTTATCACAAGCATCCATTTTCATTATGAGCAGAAGGCTGTAAAATGCCGGGTTAAAGAGATATCAGACCTGCAACTATCTTGATACATCACATTTATAATGCTGACGTTCAAAAGTGCCTTATGGACTCATTGAAATAAACATTTTGACTTTGGCTTCATTAAAGTCCACACACCACTGAGAACATATAAATACTTTTCACGTTTTAAAACGAGTCTAACAAACAAGACAAATAAACAAGAATAATTAAACTTTACTAAAGTGGCAGTGAGCAGGGCACATTGCTCGCAGAACAGATGGTCGATGGGGCCGAAAAGTTCTGGAGTGGTGACCGCGTACCGGAAGAAGCAGCGTTGGAAGGCCTCCCACAAGGTGGACCGCTGACCTGGTGAAGGTCGCGGGTAGCCGCTGAATGCGAGACGCACAGAACCGGTCTTTGTGGCGACGCTTGGGGGAGGCCTATGTCCAGCAGTGGACGCCTTTCGGCTGATATGATGATGATCCGTGTTTGGGTCACAGAAGTTTATATGTGTACCAAATTTCAACAGAATCAGTCTAGTGACATGCGTTTGCTAATCGCTTTTATCTGTTCTTGGGACCTTTTCTTTATAATAAGCTCAACAAGGTACTAAGTTTCTATAGCGTAAGGTATAACAAATGTAGTAAAATGTTATCTGAATATTTAGAGACACTACATTACACTGACACAGAACAACTTCTAGAAATCTTGGCATGATGATATTTGATCCCCTCGTAATTGTTTACTTTTGTATAATTAAATAAGCTTAGTTTTAGATATTAAGGTACTATAAAGCTTTGTCTCGTAGTTTAAAAAAAAATATATAGTTTAATTTAAAATTGTACTAGACCAAAGTAGTTGGATTGTAAAGTGATGGCCTGAAACACAGGTTTAAATTAACCTAGATCGGGCTGGTCGCTACCTAACATTGCAATTCCGAACAACCATTGCTTGCACCTATAATAATATCTTAGTTTTAGTTTATTTTTAGGCACTATAATTGTATGGATAACTCATTACTGTTGACTACTTGTACACTTTTTGTAAACGTTTTATTTGAATAAATTATTATTATTATAAATTATTATTTCGTTTATTTATTTTTTTTAACATATACATTATATTTTTAAATATTTCAATAAAAACATTAAAAAAAAATATTTAAAAATATAAAAATAGTAGCCCACCGGTATCGGGAACAGGGTCCAAGCTACCGGCGGTCAGGGCTCCAGAGAGAGGAACCTCCTAACAATACGAGCCGTGTCCAGAAGTACCGCTTTCTGAATCAAGCCCTTGATCCAGCTGCCTAACGAGAGCCTCCTGAGGTGTTGGTCGAGGCTCGTAGCTATTAAGCCATTGGCTGATATGACTATCGGTACAATGATTGCGGAATCCACATCCCACATGTCGACAACCTCGCGAGCCAAGTCAATATACTTGATTTGTTTATCTTTCTCGGCTTTCACAAGGTTCTCGTCATGCGGGACGGTTATGTCTACAATCATTGCACGCCTCTCTATTCGGTCCACCATCACTATATCAGGCTTATTGGCAACAATAGTCCTGTCAGTGATGATGGACCGATCCCAGTACAATGTGATATTGCCATTATCGAGAACTGGGTCGGGCGCATACCTGTAGTACGGCACCTCCGACTCCACAAGAGAGTATTTCAGAGCAAGTTGCTGATGGATAATCCTGGCTACAAGGTTGTGCCTATGCAAGTATTCTCCGTTAGCTAGACGAGAACAACCAGAGATAATGTGGCGAATTGATTCTCCCGGACGGTGACATGCCCGACATATGTCGACCGTGCCGTCCTTCACAATAAATCTCCGGTAGTTCTTTGTCATGATAACTTCGTCCATAATTGCACAGACAAAACCTTCGGTTTCTCCAAACAAATCACCAAAACGCAGCCAGGCTACGGACGCTAGTTGGTCTACGTCCGACCCATGTAGGGCCCGGAAAAAGCGTCCGTGAAGCTCCTTACTCTGCCATACCGCCCTGCGATCGTTAGTGTCAAGCACCGCAGGTTTGCGCCAGTTCTCATTTGCCAAGGAGAGCGGGGTGAGTCCCTTGTCCACCGCCACTACATCTCGATGCATACCCACGTCGACAGCTAGGAAATATTCCCTGAGACTGCATATCTCGCGATTGTGGAGAGTCTTAGCATTTAAAAAGCCTCGACCTCCACACTTTCACGGGATATACAGTCTCATTACCGACGACCGTGGATGATGCATTCGATATGTAGTAAGCAGTGTGCGGACCCGCCTATCCAGAGCGTCAAGTTCCGTTTGAGTCCATTTGAGTACGCCGAAAGAGTACATCAATACCGGCATGACCCAACCGTTGAAGGCGCGCACCTTGTTTCCGCCTGATAGAAGGCTATTGAATACCTTCTTCAGGCGACCAAAGAAGCGCTCCTTCAACGATTGCTTCATGTCAGTAACATTGATACCTAACGCTTCCGACATACCCAAATACTTGTAAGTTTCAGTTGAAGAGAGAGATCTCAGGTTTATGGAATCCGAGAGTTGAGTTCCCACGGATCCCATAATCTCTCCTCGCTTTACATGCATGACCGCACATTTGTCCACACCAAACTCCATCCTGATGGCGTCACTGAAAGTTTCAGTTACCTTCAGTAGCTCCATCAGTTGCAGATTAGTGGGGGCAAAGAGTTTCAGATCATCCATGTAAAGGAGGTGAGATATAACCTGACCACCTCTCTTCAACCGATAGCCTAGCCCTGAATTCTCTAGCAGTGTACTAAGAGGATTCAAGGCTAGACAAAACCAAAGCGGACTCAAACTATCGCCCTGAAATATACCTCGCTCGATCCTTACCGGTTCGCTATTCCTCTGGATATTTCGACATCCTGGATAGCGAAGGACTGTCCTCCATTGCCCCATACACGACATCAGGAAAGTGCGTAGCGTTGTATCAATTTTATACAATTCTAGCACCTTCATGAGCCATGTATGAGGCACCGAGTCGTAGGCCTTCTTATAGTCTATCCAGCATGTCGACAGATCCTTTCGGGAACGACGAACCTGTTGGCTAATGGCCATATCAATTAGGAGTAGCTCCTTAGTACCGCGGGACCCATTCCTACATCCATTTTGAGAGACAGACATGATGTTGTTGTTGTTAATATGACTATTAATCTTTGCCCTCAAAATGGATGTAAGAACTTTATAGACCGTCGGTAAACACGTGATCGGTCTATAATTTTTAGGGTCCGCAGTACTACCTGATTTATGGAGCAGGTGGGTTATTCCTGTAGTTAAGAACTGGGGTAGCGACCCAGACTCTAAGGCAGACTGGAATTGAGACGCCAAGCAAGTGTGCGATCTTGTGAACCATTTAATCCAGAAATTGTGCAGCCCGTCCGGCCCTGGAGATTTCCAGTTAGGCAACGGACGAACTGCACAAGTTACATCTTGGGGGCTGATGGTAATTGCCCCCATTTCTGGTATCACATCGCACACGCGCTCAACCTCCCGAGTCCAATCGCCCTCAGTATGACTGACAGGGACCGACCAGATGCTGCGCCAGAATGAACACATGGCATCATCATCCGGCAGGCGCATATCAGTCACACCTTGGTCCGGTCGCTCCCAATCCCTATATACCCACCTTTCATTACTTCGGAATGTGCGATTCTGGGTGTATCGCTCCACTCGCCGCCTATACCTACGAATACGGCTTGCCCATGCATACACCTTCTGCTTCAGGAAATCGATGCGCTCTGTGACACGAGATATATAGTCTCGGGGATTGACATCAGTCCCCGAAAACGCCCGTCTCACAAAGCGCATCACTCTAGGGCGACTGTTGCCCTCCCTGAAGCAGGTCAGTTTGCCGATTAGCGCTCTGGCCTCACCGATACGACGCTCGATCCTGCACTGCCAAGCTGGTACGGCTGGTTTTGGTCGTGTAACTCTGTCATTGGTTATTTTGACATGAGCTACACGACATGCCGCTACAGCCGCGCAGTACATTATCGAGTGTGCATCAGTGAGGTCTTCGCAGTCATCAAAATGATGTGACAACTGCGAATCCAGAGCAGCCACCAGCGCCCTGTTCTTGTTATGCATGGGCAAACGAGGTAAACGTGGTCTAAGTTCAGGCGGCATGTAGCGATATTCCTGAATAGCACACTCCAAAGCACTCCTCTCAATTCGTCATTGCACTGGGTACTTACGTTTGTAACCCTGTCATTACTCTCCTCGTCAGCATGGCTAGGAATCTGCGTTGACTGTTGTGGTGCCACAGTCTGCAACGAAGTAGCAATGACATGGCTACACATTTCAGTTCGGAGGCGATCAAGTACACTATCATCCAACATACGGTTACGCTGGATGACGCGCACTTGATCCGACAGTCGTTGGGCCGACACGTTGACAGCTGGTTCAAGTACCTGAAACAGAGAGAGCATCCGACCACGGTACGCAGTCAGGTTAGTTCCCCCCTCTGTAGCCCCAAAGTATGAGCGCATGACATGCTCGTTAATGGATTGTGTCCATCGCATGCGCTGCACACTTCCACCGATAGCGAGGACCCTATCAGAGACCGGTGGGCCTCGAGGTCCCAAGCAGGCCGGTGGTCGGCCTCGCCCGCGCCGACGCGCAGGTGGTGGTGTCGTCGGCGGCGAGAAGTATTCGTCGCTCGAGCTCGACGCAACTGCAGCTACCGGAATCTCAGGACTCACGGCTGGCGCTGGTCCCGGCGGCTGCGAGGCGGAGCTGAGCGACGAACCCGAAGATGGTGTTGGTGCGTCTTGCAATCGTGCCCGGCTTCTTGTCAACATTGTTTTTCGTTATTGTCCATTTTCATGTTTCCATTTCGTGTATAAATTATTATTGTAATATAGTTCTGTTTTTTTCTCTTGTTTTATTCCATATAAAATGCATAATGTGTGGGTTTTTTAAATAAAATTTGGTAAAAATACGGGATGGAAATTTCTTTTTGTCAGTTGACTTGACAGCCGCGCCACAGATTATTAATAATAATTATTATTATTAGTGGATCCGGATAAAACTGGCTGTGACAGACAGACACCCGAGTGATTATAAAGAGGAAAGATTTGTTTGTTTGTTTGAAATTAATAGGCTCCGAAACTACTGGACCGATTTGATAAATTCTTTCAGCATTGGATAGCTACATTGTCAGGGATAAAATATAGCCTATGTTACGGCTATATTTTATCCCCGTACTCCCACGGGAACGGGAACTACGCGGGTGAAACCGTGGGACGTCCACTAGTATTTAATATTTTAATCCTTGATTGTTTTCTTTCTTGTGGGCTGATTGCGTGTCGCGCCGCGTCGTGTGTCGCGGTATTGGTGCCGGAGCGTCGCGCCGCTGGACCAATCGTGTGTGAGGTGCCCGGCGCGAAATTGGTGACCGCTATCTACAACGTCTACACAACGCAATAAGCTCAGTTACCTGTTTGCTGTTCGATTTCCTTTCTACATATTCTAGCACTAAATTATAATGTTCCGATCACCCGAACTAGTCACTCTAATCCAGATATTGCTACCTCGCTTGAGATTGTGGGAAACGTCACTCAGAGAAAGCGTAAACAACCTGAGTCAGGAGTTTGCCGAGGCCATTAGGACATTGTCACAAGACATTAACAAAAAGTTAGGTGACTGGCGTGGTGAGTTGGACTGCGCAATATCTAAAATAACTGACAGGGTAACAGTTATTAAAGCTGATCTAGCCACCGTAACCCAAGTTACTTGCGATATCAAGACCGACTTAGACAGTTTGCGTTGCGAACACACTGGCTTAGATAATAAGGTGTGTAGCCTAGACGCTAAACACAATGGGCTGGTGAAGGACGTGGAAACTCTCAGGAATTCTGTTCAGTATACCATGGACGAACAGGACGACCTTAAGAGAAAAAGATGGAACTCATTCGGTCTGTAAACACAGAAGCTATTGTTGATATGATTACTGGCCTTAAAGCGAAGATCGATTATCTTGAACAACAAGCCCGCCAGTGTAACCTGGAGTTTATGCAATGTTCCGGAACTGCGTAATGAAAATTTGATTACTCTTATGGAAAATATTTGCACAAAAATAAAGTTTACATTGTGTCCTCAGGATATCCTTGCTATACATAGAGTGCCACACGCACACACAGAAAATAAAAAGCCGAATAATATCATCGTAAAACTGAGCTCGCGCATCTTAAGGAATAATTTATTAAGCGCTTACCGACTAGCAAAAGGACTAGATACTAACCAACTGCAACTTACTGGACCTTCTAATCCCATTTATATGCATGAACACCTAACTCTCAAAAAGAAGCAATTATTTCGACAATGTAAGGATGCCGCCGTCAAGAACAACTTCAAATATGTGTGGGTTAAGCATGCTTCTATTCTCGTGCGCGAAATTGACTCCGATCCAGCATTTGCCATACGATCTGAGAAAGAAATTTCTAAAATCAAGCCCAAAATGGCAAAATTCAAACCCGGTACCGATCATGTTTAGAAGTGATTTTTATACAGACTTTAGCTGTTTAGTATTTCAGAACTTTATAGAATCTTTGTACTTTTTTGTTTATTTGCTTTGCTCTGTTAAACAGCTATTAAGGGTCATATTATGTCTTCATATTTTATTTTTACATAGTGTAATTCTTAAACAATGGCATAGTAGCTTTATGTTATACTTGTTGTCATCACTTTTCATAAAAATAGTAATTTTAATCTTACATATTATACATAATCTGGACTTCCGTTTCATATTGGTTAACACGGTGGAAGTGAAACAATACTAAGAATAAATCAGTAGTAAACATGCACTGTTTACTACTGATTTATTCTTAGTATTGTTTCACTACCACCGTGTTAGATAAGTTAACAGTATATTACCAAAATTGTAGGGGTACTCGTTCTAAACTGAATCTCTTGTACATGAACATATTATCAAATTGCTATGACATAATTATCTTAACAGAGACCTGGCAAACCCCTGAAATATTTGACGATGAGTTTATTGATGTGCGCTACGTAGTTAACAGAAATGATCGCGATCGTATTGCTACCAATAAGAAGGATGGGGGAGGTGTTCTTATAGCTGTATTAAAAACGTTACATTCCACCTGTGTACCATTCGATTCCCAGGCTAGTTCTCATATTGAAGATGTTTTTATACAACTACCGTTTGCTGGACGCGAAAAATTTTTAATTAGCGCGGTATATATTCCAACCAACACGGCCAAAGAAGTCTACGTTGATTATTTTGAAACATTAGACAATCTGATTGATAAATTCGGCTTTAATCATTTTCATATTTTCGGAGATTTTAATTTCCCGCATATTGAGTGGCTCCCTGCTACAAACATTAGTACTGGCTCATCATTTGTTTGTAGACATATGAGTAATTTCTTATCTTTGCTTAGCGCTTATCAATACAATAGTTTAAAAAATTATAAGGGGCGTATTCTGGATCTACTCATATCCAATAGCGAGTGCGCGGCTTATGCACCTTCATGTAATTTGTTGCCTCCCGATATAAATCATCCACCCTTTTGCGCCGATATAAGACATAAAACGACGTTACAGACAATCAATCCTGTAAAAATTGTAAAGTATAACTATTATAAAGCTAATTACGAACTCATAAACAAAGAATTGGCCGATATAGACTGGACTAATCGTTTGCAGGGGTTGTCATCGGAGGATTGTCTGAATACTTTTTACGATGTTATTTTCAATGTTATAAGAATTTATACACCCTTTTCTAACTCACGTTCATTTAAATTCCCTGTGTGGTTCTCTAAATCACTAATTCGCATTTTCAAAAACAAGAACAGAGCCTGGGTGAAATGGAAAACGTATAATAACATTTCGGATTATGAACAATTTTCGCTTTTACGGCATAGATTTCAGGTCTTATGCAAGTCAAATTACGCTGACTACCTGAATTCTGTTGAAGACAATGTTAAAAATAACGTAAAATACCTATGGAGCTATGTCAATAATCGTAAGGGTAATGTCGGCATTCCTTCCACGATGTTTTTTAAAAACCGGACATCCAGTCATCCGGATGAGATTTGCAATATGTTCATGGACTAGTTTCAATCGGTTGATGAACCCTCAAACCTAAATTTGAACGAATGGCTACCCCCTGAAGAGAGTAGTGACAAATGCACTCATATTACTAGCGTTACGTTTAGCGAGCATCAGGTCTTGAAGTCATTACAAGCTTTAGATTCCACTAAAGGTCCTGGACCGGATCAACTTCCCCCTTATTTCCTTAAAAAGACTGCTAAGAGTATATCTGTATATATTCTTAGCAGCATTAGATTGTTATTATCTATCTATTCTATCTATATCTATATTATATTACATATAATAAAATCGTAGACTAACCGTGTCTGTACATTGAATATTTTTGCATGAAAATATCACAGAAAAGTCAGGAAAAAGATATAAAACAAAAAAATGCAATTTTTGAAATTTTTGTCTGTGCGTTTGTGGGAGCATCACGCATAAACCACACATTGGATTCCAAATCTAAGTACTTAAAAATATTAAGTGATAGCCCGAGTAACATTTAGCGTTTATTTCATCAAAATCGACCCACAAAATCAAAAGATATTGAATTTTTTTGAAGAAACTTCCTAATGTTTTCTGATGAGTCAGAGCGCCATCTATTGAGAAAAAATAAAATGCACGAAAGCATTCAAAATTGTTGAGTTATTTGTGAAACTATTAATATGTGGCAAAATAAAAGTGATCATTTTTATACCTTTTCGTTATTTATCGTTACAATCGATCCACAAAATCAAAATTTATTGAATTTTTAGTTTAGTAAGAAACTTCCTAATGTATTCTGATCAGTCAGAGCGCCATCTATTGAGGAACTATAAAATACATGAAAGTTACACCAAAACATATTGATTGAGTTATTTGTGAAACTTTTAATACGTAGACGTAGCAAAATAAAAGTAATCATTTTAATACCTTATCGTTATTTATCGTTACATACGGGCTTCTTATTTAACGTCTGCCGCTGCCAAATATTTTGTCAGTTTACATGGTCGATAGATGGCGTTGAATTGGTGACGCGTTTTTCTGAATTGCGGTGTTAAGATTTACCGCTGGAGAATGACCTCACACGATTTTTAAAAACAATCTTGGTTCGTTGGGATCTTGGTTCGGTCTTCGAAAGGTCTTAAACTATTAGGGTCAAAAATTGCTTGATTCCCTGAGTTGTGCTGGTTTCGCTAAAGTGCATTTATCGTAGATACTGATGTAGTTTTGCGAAGTACTGGACGGTTCGACTTGCGGATCAGGCCTGTAAGGTTCCGTACCAAAGGTGCTAACGGGACCATACTGCTAAGCCTCCGCGATTGATTCCGTTTAGAACGAAGCAACGAACGGTTCGATTTGCGAAACAAGGCTAATAATAATAAGGTACCGTACTAAAGGTGGTCACGGTGACCGGAGTGATCGATTCTGGGGGGCTACTCTCTAAGTCCGAAGTCCGTAGTTTCGGGCGGGCGTATTCTACTCCGTATCACCTACAGACTTACGATTAGTCCCGAACCCGAATTAAAAATGAATGACAACACGATTTCACAGTAACTGTCAAATCGTGTTATCATTAGTTCTCAGTGGTTAGGTGATACGGAGTAGAATATGCCCGCAACTAACGTACGGACTTCGGGTTTAGAGAGTAGCCCCACTGATTCGTGCCAGGTATCAGACGGTTCGATTTGCGAGCCAAGGCTAATTATAGGGTTCCGTACCAAAGTTGCTAATGGGACCCTATTATTTAAGCCTTCGCGTACGATTTTAATTCGTGCGAACCAAGTCGATTTTTAGGGCTGCTAACAGAACTCTATTTATAAATAACCTGGAGTCTTTAAGACAAGAGTGAATAGGATACTTCTAGGCAAACGTGCTCCATCTTCGACCGCATCATCGCTTACCATCAGGTGAGATAGTGGTCAAACGTATGCCTATCTATAGTAAAAGAAAGAATAATAAATACGCCACCGCTGTCCATCTTCCTTCAGTTTATTCGTTTTAATTCTGTCTCGCTAATTTAAAAATGTCTTCTAGAAAAAGGTCGAATCTTTCACAATATAGCAATCTTAATCTTCTTAATATATAAAACAAAGTCGGGTTTGTTCGAACACTTTTCCAACTCGAGAACGAATCGACCGATTTTCATGGTTTTTGTGTTTTTGGATTAGTCTTCTTCCGGAATAGCATAATAAGTATTAAAATAAAAAAATAAAATGAATAGGTAGGTAGGGTAGGTAGGTAGGCAGGTAGGCAGGTAGGTAGGGTAGGTAGGTAGGGTAGGTAGGTAGGGTAGGTTGGGTAGGTAGGTTGGGTAGGTAGGTTAGAGTCGGTAGTTAGAGTAGCCAGTTGACGGGAGCGAAGCCGCGCGGGTCAGCTAGTATTTAATATGTTTATATCAGAGGGCACCTTCCCTGAACAATTTAAAAGGGGCTAATTAACTCCTGTATATAAATCAGGGTCCAAACGAGAAGTCGAAAATTATCGCCCCATATCTATTTTGTCTGCTTTGCCGAAGCTTTTTGAAAGGCTCGTATATCAGGAAATACATAAGATAATTTACAGAATTATAATAGAACAACAACATGAATTAGTTTAAAGTAAATCTACAACTAATAATCTATTAATATTTACCGACTTTCTCTTTAACAATATGGATCAACAAGTACAAGTAGACGCAGTGTACACAGACTTTTAAAAAGCTTTCGACAAAGTAGACCACAATTTGCTTCTTACCAAAATTGCATTTAACGGCATACGAGGAGATTTGCTTCGCTGGTTTGCATCATATGTTAGTAATAGATCAAAAAGGGTTGTTATCAAGTGATTCCACTCGGCGACTACTGTCGTAACATCTGGCGTACCCCAGGGCTCAATTTTAGAGCCTCTTTTATTCATAAATGATATTGGAAATTGTTTCAGACACTCAAAATTATTGCTCTAAGCTGACGACCTAAAAATCTTTAAAGCTATAAGAAAACCTGCAGATTGTTGTCAGTCACTAGAAGACTTAAATCGATTCTCTGAATACTGTGTTCAAAACAAACTTTACCTTAGTATTACTAAATGTTGAACGATATCATTCGAAAAAAATAAAAACGTTTTAAATCATAATCTTAATCTAAACAATGTAACTCTATTGAAAGCTCCATCCGTGCGAGACCCCCCTAGGTCTTACTGCTAGATAACAAACTTCACCTTGATCAACATATTGATAACACCACCAAATGAAAAAAAGTGTATCGCATGGTTCGTTATGACATCAGCTACTGAATTTAAACACGCAAGCATTTATTCTTATCTCTATAAAGCACTAGTTAGATCTCAACTCGAATATGCAGTGGTGGAAAAGAAGTAAATTCTTTTTCGTTAATGACCATTTTCTTTATTCCGATATTCAGGTAAAATAGCATGCCCGCAATGGCATGCTATTTTACCGTACGGCTAATACACGTAAAGGGGTTTGTCCGCATACCTAGAGATAAGTCGTGGGTGACTCACCGTCGTCCAGCACAAGCGGCTTAGCGAGCGCCAGCAGTAGGCGATACGCCAGCTGCGCGTGCGCGGGCTGCGCCGGCGTGGTCAGCGCGTCGGCGGCGCAGTGCGCCAGTCGCTCCAGCGACAGTTCGCCGTTCTTGTGCGCGCTCGCCAGCGCGTCCCACTGCAGCAGCTTCGTGCACTCGATCAGCTCGGCCACCACTCGCGCCTGCGCGCTCGTCATGTCGCGCTCGCCGCACGCCTCCAGCTCGTGCATGAGCGCGTGCAGCAGGCTGTACGTGGTGTCGGGGCTGAAGATGTCGCGCCACTCGTTGACGAGGTCGGCGATGTGCGCGGCGGGCAGGCGGCGCGCGCTTTCGGCCGGCACACGCGCCGTGAAGCGCCGCACGCCCGCCCACAGGCGCAGCACCGCGCGCGTCAGCATGCACACCTTGGTGGAGCGCCAGGCGCGCGCGCTGCGGCGCACGGAGGCGAGCAGGGAGCACAGCGAGATGGTGGTGAAGTCCCAGTGGTGCGCGGGCACGTCCCAGCCGCGTGTCGTCACCATGGCGCTCAGGAAGTCCACCACGGCCACGTTGCTCACCACCGCGCTCCACGGACTGTCCGTGATGTCCCTGTGGGCAGGCGGTGGCCTATTACTGTCTACTTAATGACGCTCAATAAGAGTACTACCCTAACTGTCGTGCAGAGGCAA
Organism: Lacanobia wlatinum; assembly: GCA_947578705.1. Classification (NCBI taxonomy): domain Eukaryota; kingdom Metazoa; phylum Arthropoda; class Insecta; order Lepidoptera; family Noctuidae; genus Lacanobia; species Lacanobia wlatinum. The sequence goes on along the minus strand of OX388025.1, from coordinate 30,606,061 downwards.
AAGGAGTTAAAAGGGCAAAGATTAACATGTCATGGTATTGTTTTAATGTAGTTTTCTTTTTTTATTTATTTGTGATGGGTTTGCTCTTGACTCCAGTCTAGGTCAGAGATGACAGGGACAAAGTCTACGATGGAGCGAGCTTACCCAGAAGGAGCCTGTTCACTCTAACTTTGAAGAGATTAGGGTTGTAAGCGTTTGGAAACACAGACGCAGGCAGAGAGTCACTCCTTTGCTGTGCGCATTATAAAAGACGTTTGGAAACGCTTAGTGGTTATTGGTGGAATAGTAACAAGGTAGGGATGGTAAGATGCAGTGTGTCTGGATGTCCGATGGTAGAAGAGGCCGGTGGGATGAGGCTGTGGAGTTCTTGGGCACACTCACCAAGTACAATCTGTAGAAGACCGACAAGCAGGCAACCTTACGGCGATGAGCCAAGCTATGTAGCTTGGCATCCACCAGTTTTACGTCACCGATCAGCCTCTTAGCTCTGCGTTCCACCGAGTCAAGCGCGGCAAGCTGATACTTAGCTGAGCCATCCCAAAGGTGGCTACAATACTCCATGCAGGATCGGATTTGCACTTTACATAGGGTTAAAAGCTATCCAGGCCTGAAGTATTGCTTCACCCTATTTAGGATGCCCAGCTTTTTGGCCGCGGTTTGGTCTTTGTACTCGATGGTGGCGCCAAAGTTGAGACTGGATGTCAACTCCATGCCTAGGAACTAGAGCCGATGAGTCACAGGAACAGATGTACCCCGAAAAGTAGGAGTTTGGTCAAAACGACTCCTTTATGCGGTAAAAAGACACGCCTTATTTTTTATGTTCCATTTTATGCGTACTAGCTTTAACCCAAGGCTTCGCTCGCGTTAAAGTAACCTGTAACCGCCACCAGGGTCCTTTATGTTTGTTTGTACAAAAAACTGGTCAAGTGCGAGTCGGTCTCGCGTGTTCCCCAGTATTCCGACATGGGCTTTAACCCAATACAGGTGGACATTTTTGACTAGACTCTTGAGCTCTCTGAGCTTTGTTCTGATCTTTAGAGCGAGTGGATTACAGCTGTCGACGTTTCTTAATAGATCCAGGGTTGACCTGGAGTCGCTGAGTATACTAAATTCTTTCTCCGGGCTTTGCGAGATCATTTCCACCGCTCTGTGTACGGCATACAGCTCCGCTTGGAAGACGGTACAGTACTCCTCGAGCTTAAATTTTTTATTGTTAATTTCGACTGACCCTTTCCACCAAGAAAGGGCAGCCCCAACTTTTCCCTCAATTTTGCTTCCGTCTGTAAATATTTGTACTGTACCCTCTCCCAAGCGCAGCCGCACCTCCGCGTCATCCTCCAAGCATTTGAAGACGAGGTTTTCCTCATCAGCTGGGTGAGGCCTCGCCAGGAAGCTCGCTTTCTCCTCTACAGAACGGTCTCCGAGAATTGGCTGTGGCTTCCCTCTCTTCGCCTCGTAAAGGGATGCTACTTCCTTGACTCTCAGGTCAAGTGGCAGCAATCCTGTCAAGATAAGAGCCGAATTCAGTGAGACCGTCCTGTACGACTTACTGATCTTCTGGGCGAAGCCCCTTTGCACAGTGTTGAGCTGTTTTTGGATGTAGATCCTGTCCGCAGCCCTAGCCCATACACTAGCTGCGTACAAGATCACCGGCTCCACAACCGCATTTAAAATGTGAAATGATCCTCACCACTTCCGGATTCAATCCCCAGGTTGCCTTCGCCGCGCTGGACAGTTGCCTGAATATATTTATGGCTTTTTTACAGACGTTTGTGACGTGGCTCCGGAAGGTCATCTTCCGGTCGATTGTTACTCCTAACAGTTTAATCTCCTCGACGAGCGCAATGTCAACCCCGCCCATGCACAGCCGTGGTGTGTCGAATCTCAACTTTTTGGTTAGCAGCATGGCATGGGTTTTGTGTGCTGCAAACTTGAGTTTGTTACGAACACCCCACCGCTGCACATGCGCCAGGCTGGCATTGGCTTCAGTTTCCAAATCGAGAGCCGTTTTTCCAGAGAATATCAAAACCACGTCGTCTGCAAATGCCTGGCAATACGTTTTTCTTTTTCCTAGTTCGTCCAGCAGCGGATCCAGGAGAAGATTCCAGAAAGTGGGGCCCGCTATTGATCCCTGCACACATCCCTTTGAGGTCCTCTTTTTATATTCGGCCCCAGCGTACCTCACCGCGACCTTTCTATTATCCAGGTAGCTTCCCACCAGTTTTCGAAGGTTGATTGGACAGTGTTTTTCTGCCAGACGACTTTTTATTGCTGGCCACCACGCACTGTCAAATGCCCCCTCTATGTCTAGCGAGACAACTACCACTAAGTTTTTCTCCTTCAGCTTCAGGTCAACGTGTTGTACCATGTCGTAAAGAGCGTCCTCCGTACTTCGCTGCGGCACAAATCCGTATTGCCGTGGATTCATTTGAGGAAGCATATGAAACCTTAGTCTCCGTACTAACATCTTCTCTAAGATTTTCCCGAGGATAGGTAGGAGTCCGATCGGTCGGTATGATTTCGGATGGGTATAGTTGTCCTTACCAGGTTTCCTTAGTACCACGACCGCGGCTTCCTTCCACTTTTCCGGGAAGCAGGACAGTTCGAGACATTTGTTCGTTATGGCCAAAAACATGCTTTCATGATTGCTGATGACAGCTTCGCAGATGTCAGCCGTGAACCCGTCAGGGCCCGGCGCCTTCTTCGGGTTGAAGCTCCCAGATGAATATCTGAGCTCGGCAAGAGTGAAGGGTGGATCCAATTTGTCCTCTGGTGTGCCTTCCTCCGAACGTGCCGCTTTTTCTCTGATCTCGCAGTGTTCCGAGTTGTCTTCTGTTTCATCATCATCTGGGAAGAAGGTTTCCGCCAAAGCCCTGGCAGATTCATCCGACTCCAAAGCCTCACCATTTTTAACTATTGGCAGATCTTCGTGCCTCTTTCTTGTCTTTGAGATGACCCTATATATGCCGTCCCAAACGCTTTCCCTGTCTTGCTTCCCGCAAAAGCTTTTCCAACTCTCGGTTTGTGCCTTGCATGCTTGTAATTCGTACTCTTCTTTTGCTTTCAGGTATTCCATCACGACCCATTCCCGACGACGTGGAGCTGCGCAGCGGATTCTACGCTTCACACATGGACTTCTTCAGCTGGTCGAGTTCTTCGTTCCACCACGGTAAGTACGTTTTATCTACTTTCTTGATTTTAGGTACTGTCTTGTCACAGGTTTCTGTAATAATTTTTGTCAATACCTCTATACAACTTTCTAAACCTTCTAAATTTTTAATATTATCTATATGTGTTGTATCGATTTTATTCTCTAATAATGATTTTGTTAATTCTTCCCGAAAATTTCCCCAGTCTGCTTTTTTAGTATTATATATCCTAGTGTTACTGTACTTAATTTTGTTGCCGATTCCTTTTTTTGTCGAAATGTTGAGAATTATCGCGTTGTGGTCCGAACTCGTCATTTCTGTGTCGACTCGCCATTCTTCCACGTGCCGAAGCATGTCGTCTGAACAGGCCGTGATGTCTACAGTGCTCTTGTATCGCTTACCTCCTCGAATGGTATCAAATGTTGGGATGTTTCCACTATTGAGCACATGGAGGTTGAGTTCATCGAGGGTTCCAGACAGAAGTCTTCCCCTTTCATCCTCTCTTTCGCTCCCCCACCATGTGCTCCATGCGTTCACATCACCACCCACCAGTAACTTCGCTCCGTTTGTCCTTTTGACAATTTCCCTCAGCCGGTCGAGGTACGGTTCTATGTCGAGATAGTCCTCGAAGTAAACGGACGCTACCACGGTGGTGGTGTCCTCCACCGTTAATTTCGCAACCACTATATTTACGGTTGTCAGTGTCGGGCACACCACTGCGTCCACTCCACTGTCGAATATGACTATCGCGGCTTTAATGGTTTTGTCGGCCGTTTTGGTGCTTTGTATTACTCTTGTTCCGGGGAAGGTCTTCATTTCCCCCTTTGCCCCGACATAGGGCTCCTGTACAAGAGCGAATTTAATTTTCCTGCGCCCGGCTTCTAGTATGAGTTCCTCAGTTGCAAGTTTTTTCTTTTGGAGGTTCGCTTGCACGACACGGTACTTTATACTGTCCTTATTTGTAACAGCCCCCGGCGCAACTTTAGCAATACGCGATTGCCAGTCTGGCCAGCGCATCCCACTTTTTGCGTGTGGGACACTCGCTATCGAAAGCGTTATGTGCTGCGTCTTTCTTTGTCTGGGTGCAGTTTTTGCACTTTGGATCTTCATTGAGAGCGAACCCAGGACATTCCGCTCTGGTGTGCGGATCCCCGCAGTGGCTGCAAAGGACTGCTGGTTCCTTGCAGTACTTCCTACTATGTCGGTAGCTGAGGCACTTTGTGCATTGAATCAGCGGGCTTTAGTCCTTTACAACCACTCTCTGCAAGTCAACATGAATTCGACCCGCCGAGGTCAGCCGCTGCCAAATCACTGGTGTGACGCGCAACACCACGTGGCTCGTTAGCGGATTCCTCGCCCTTCGCCTATACGTGACCCGGATGTCACCCTCGCCAATTACGGTTCCCTCCAGGAGGTGTCCGTTCTGGGATCCTATTGCCATCACCAAGTCGTCGTCAGTTACGTAATTCATAACGTCCCTGACGACCACGAGCGGGTTCTTATTGATAGCCTCTTCGACTTTCAGATCCCCCCTGGAGTTCTTAAGCTTTGCCGATAGCCTTCCTATGTCTTCTCTTTCGGAGCAGCTTATAACCACCGACTGGTTTTTTGCTCTGCGCAAATGGTCGATTCGTATTCCGGTGCACTTTGCATCGACCGCCGTTCGAATTTTATCAACTACGGTTTCTGAAGTGTCACCCTCGTGTGATGACGACACTATAATCGAGTGTAGATTTTTCCTACCCGATGGTTGAGGCGGTGTTGCTGCAACTTGTGCGTACGTTCCAAGGCTTCCCATACGGGCTTCTACTTTTTCAGCCTGTGTCTTCGACAGTGTCTTTAGCTCTTTAATTTCTACCATCTGCGCATCCATTTTGTCGCTTAACTCGGCTTTTGATCTTTCTATCTTGGCAGGTAGCTCTTCTTCTTCGGTCTTCTTCAATATTTCTTTAATTTCCATAATTTCATTCAGTATTCTCAAGCTTTTATCTTCAGATTCTCCCACCTGCTTATTTCCTCTGTCTTCTTTGTCTTTTGCTTCTGTTGGATCTGACCTGTCAGTTCTCTTAACAATCTCATAGAGCGACTTCAAACAGTCTATTACAGTCTGTTTTGTGGTGGTTTTTATATTCCCTGATAGGTCAAGCTGTGCTCTCGCTTTCAGCATCAGGGCGCGCGCCTCAGCAACCGGTGCAGAGAGTTTTGGCTTTTGTGTTAAAGGGGATTTGATTTTAGCCTCTATGTCACTCACACTTTTCCGCACTTGAGTGGCTTTGGAAGGGCTCGCCCTCATCGCATTAGCTGCAGTTGGCGATGCATCAGACTTTGGCGGCGTGCGTATCATTGTCACTACAAGAGTGTTTGTCAAAATTTATAGGTTTAGTTCCGTAAGTTTTTACGTGCTGTTATCTGAACTTTGGTTATCAAGTGTTAAACCGCAAAGTAAGTAAGTAGTAAATTTAATCCCTGTAAAGTAAGGGGATAAGTAATATGAAAATAATCACTTTATTAGTGGCTAAATGATTGGTCAAGTAAATGATATCGTATGTCAGTAAGTAAAAGTTGATCTAACGTCAAATTAAGTCAGTAATAGGCAACCGCTTTAATTTTCTAGTGCTTTGGTTTGAACAGGTGAATAATAAACACAAAAAGAAAAAATTTTTTTTTTTTTTGCAACGTGATCAGGTTTCCTATATATACTAGAAAATAACTAACGGGAGGGTGGGCGGTCAATTTTTGACGTTCTATGCGAGCCAGCCGCACGGTTGAGGTGTCCAGAGATGCGTCTCGGCGCGGGCCAGCCAACTAGAACGTTTTCAGAATCTAGACGGGAACAAAATTTTGCACAGTGGTCAAAAAACCACTTTTTTCAGGCAAAAATCGTTTCAGCGACCGATGAAGGTTTCAGTTCGCGCAAAGCGCCGGGACACCTAGGTTAGACAGGCGAGAACCCGATTCTGCAAATAGAACGGAAATCTAAATAGGGAATTTCGGGATAAAATTTGGTAAGTGTTAAAATTTACGCAAAAATTGCCTATGTACTAGGACTGAAATTATTTTTTCAGCTAGGTCAATAAAAATTAGTCCAAACGTTAGGGGAGACCTATTTGACAACGTGTCAGCCGAAAACCAGGTCAAGATATCTATCCTAGTTATAAAGATATCGCAGGTAGGTAGGGTAGGTGGGTAGGTAGGTAGGGTAGGTAGGTAGGGTAGGTAGGTAGGGTAGGTAGGTAGGGTAGGTAGGTAGGGTAGGCAGGTAGGGTAGGTAGGTAGGGTAGGCAGATAGGGTAGGCGGGTAGGGTAGGCGGGTAGGGTAGACAGGTAGGGTAGGTAGGTAGGGTAGGTAGGTAGGTAGGTAGGGTAGGTGGGTAGGGTAGGTAGGTAGGGTAGGTAGGTAGGGTAGGTAGGTAGGGTAGGTTTAAAAAAATGGTGAAATAGTATTTCTTTGCATTATCACTTTTTTATGTTCGATATTTGATTTTGACTAGTATATTATTTGGTATTTAATGTGCTTGTCTATTTAATAAAAACATTTTTGTTACTTATAGTGATTTATTACTAATCTTTTGTATTTCATATTATTTGTGATATAATAAAATCCTGAAATCCATCTCTTTTTGTTTAGTCTACGTATAAGTTGTTAATTATAGTACTTAGATTTTTGTGTATTATGATGAGGTGTCCATTAATTATAATAAATAAATGTAGCTGAAACGCTTTGATTTGTAAATTAAAAAGAGAGTGAGATTTTCCGTAAAAGGTGATTTTCAGAAAAAAATGAGGGAGATGTAAATGCTAAATCGTTTTTGACTTATCGGCTATAACGTAAATAATGTACAGTAATAAATGAGAGATGATTTAGCAGCAGGAAAGGGCGCAGAGAGCATACAAGTGGGTACACAGTAATGCAGTAAAGTGTCTCACGCGGCTCAAAACGTATCATTCAGTTATTACTACACATCTAATCACATCAAACACCGACCACAACATGCAGCGCAGGACAAACATGACAGTTATTACTTAACATCGAATTGTATTCATACACTATCATGTTCTTGTTGCAGTCTGTTTTTTGTTTCCTACCATTATGCAGTACTCATCTTTTTCATGTTTCTACGTTAAATAATGTACCACCAAAAATTAAAAATCCATATTTCTTTCCAACTATAACATAAAGCAGTTCTTCAACAACAAAATAATAATAATTGTAATACCAACAACACAAATATTATCCAACCTTCATGTAACAATTTCTCAAACTACAATAACAAAATACACATTTCAAGTAAACTGACAAGTTACTGACTCTAGCCTTATGTGTGCATCATCCTCATTTGAACTGTTTACATTTTATAAATAACATGACCTTGTCCAAAATAAACGCCAACACGTACAGAGTACAGAGTGGTGGAGGTAAGACGGCAGTCGGTTCATGTAACATTCCGGTATTCAACAACATCTATGGCTATGTCGAACAACCTGCCCAGCCTTGCCATAATTGTCATAACCTAAACAAATATTATAAACTAGCTGTGCCCGCGACTTCGTTCGCGTGGATGTCGAAAAATATCTGTTGCATAGATAAAAATTTAGTTAAGGCCCTACCTCTGCTTCAGAGCCGTCAAAAGGCTACTTTCTAAAGGATATTCCCAATTAACGGCTGGGTCAAAAGATTGGAAAAAAATATATGTATATGGTAAATTCATAAATAATAATATGAACAATTGTTGTTTTCGTATGACTTATAGTTTTGCTGTAAAAAAATATTTAACAACACGCTATTTTTTGAATATTTCTTCCAAACGGCTTCGAAGTAAAAAAATATTTTTACATGGAAAAATTGCTGGTAAAGTGTACTACAAAGTGAACATTGCTCATGTAAATCAATCAATATTTTGCAGAGAAAATGTTCAATATTGAGTCTCCTATATTTATAAAGCTCTGTTTGGGCGAAGGCGGCAGTCGTGCGTTAGCACTGAGACGGGGAGGCTGTGTCGCTCGTTGCTCCGCTCGCGCTATCGACCGACTACGCGTATATGAATGTGTTAGTGTAAATATTTACGAACTTTTGTATTAGTGTGCGTTCATAGACTAGCTCTTTGCAGAGGAGCCAGCTTGATTGAGCGCGTGAGCGCATTGTAGTTTCATACCGCAACTTTTATCAGAATACTATCGGCGTCGCTCGGGTTTTATTTTTGTCTGCTTTTTTTTTTCAAACGTAGCCGACGTTAATTCTTAATTTCTTTTATTACCAACAAACTGACTAATATTAAAGAATAATAAAAAAAACAATATAAGTTTATTTATTCATTTAAACTTCATGAACAATAGTGGTACATAGGCGGACTTAATGCAACGAGGACTTCTCTATTAGTCAACTTTTGGGTTAAAAGAAATACACTGTGGTAGGTGTACAGCTCTTCAACACAAACATAAACAAACACAAGTTCATAAACAAACATTTATTTTCATTATTCGGTCGGTATATGCGACGTGTCAGTCGCGTCTGTGGGGGACCGTTTGGCTAAATTAAATTGTTTTGATAAAATTATGATATCTTTTGAAATGTTCGATTTGAGTAATTCAAAAAAATAAGTGAATTAAAGTACGATTTATTTTGATAAAACTGATACCAAGTTGCGAATAACGTGGTCTGCTTTGGTCTGTCATGTCGTATCTATTAATATTTAATTAAAAAAGTGACATACAATAATAGTTGGGCATTTGGTATCACTGCCTTTTCTGTTTGTAGATATTGATGGGTCCTCTAAAATTCGAGTTTATTATTTTATTATATCATCAATCATTTTCGCAGCGCACGCAAAGGGAGGTAAATTGCAGGGTTCCATAGTTAAATAAGGATTTACATCGGTAATTCTTTTCAGAGACATTTCTCCAGTGTGTCTTCACTGTCACTTGGTCGGGTTTTTTCAACAGTCATCGTCGTATTTCCAGTTTACAAAATAAACCGATATAAAAACGTTATCAATTAAACACCTAAAACTTTCACAGGAATAACAGAATCTGAAGTTTTTGAATGAATGAAATTGCTCCAAATTATTTAGCAGAGCTGAAATAGGCTTAAAATTTATTTATTTCATTTACTTTACTTACTTTAGAATGTACTTTTTTATTTGAAATCTTTTTACGCGACTATAAAGTAGTATAGGCAGAAACAAAAAGTAGTAGGTACACTGCATACTCGAAACTCAAGGTCACTCAAACTGTTACCAGTGCACGGGTAACAGTTTGACCTCGAGTTTCGAGTATCTTTATATAGATCGTAAGCAGAAAAGACGAAACTGCTTCACAAAATTGTTTTTATCTGACCTGTATTGTTTTACTTCTATTTAAACACATTCGTTTAAAAAATGAGACCAGTGAATAAAAATATGCGTAACGTATGTATCTATCTAAACTAAAAATTAGCCGTGCAATCGCCATACTCTTGTGTAGTCGTAGGCAAAAAAGCCGGCTTGGCGCGCATGTTTGCGTCCTCGCGTAATCTTTGATAATAGTTTTGAGGTAGCGCGTGCGCTACGGAAATGTTTGTGTGTGCGGCGCAGATATGAATGTGTGGCCCAGATGCTCAAGGTTATTGAGCCTACTATACACCTTAAGACCTTGCGTATCTCTCTCAAAATTAAGAAATTAGGAAGAGGATACCTTAATGCAGGGTACTGTATCATCTCTTCCGGTTGAAATGCCGACCAGCCCAGGTAGTCTCCTGGTACATACCTCCCTCGCGGTGGGTATCAAAATCAACAAAACCGACTATCGAACGAACGGTGGTAAGTAGTCTTCAAACTACGAAACAAAGAAACTGATGAATCAAGTTGATTCTTAATTTTGTACAGTTGTCTTTGATTTTCACTGACAATTGCAGATTACAAAACACCGATAAATTTTAGCATTTTATTTTAAACAGTTCTACCGGGTTCATAGAATCGATTTACTGTGTAAGAATAATCGAATTTTTAAAATCGATATTTAGTAGGTACTGAATGACGAGACTTATCGAATGAGGAGCTCGTAGCAATAATAGTCGCTCGGGTCGATTTTCATGGTTTACCAACTCTTGCCTAGGTCGCTCTGTGGATAGGTGACCATATTATTTAGTAATACCGCGACTTCGCCGTGCTGGTCGGTAGCTGATCCGAATATAGTTGGGAAAAGGTTAGGCATATATTAAAATAGTAATTATTATTGTCACGAGCACGCAAGACAGTTGGAAGACAACCATTTGGCCCCAATTGGGGCTGACGGTCCTTGAGAGAGTAACTCTGCCGATTAATTGGCCTTTTCATTGAATGGCGGTTAATCAGCGGCCTAAATGATCCCCAATGCCCAATGTGTCAAAGTGGCCAATGTGTCTAACACATTTAATGATCAGGCTGGGAGATGCTTACGCCGTCTATGAATAGGGTAGGTAATTGTGTGACGAAAATATAATTATCCGCGTCGCCCTGCTGGCCGTGCGCGATGTACCAGCTGCGCAGCATCACCAGGTACTTGTATATACGTACTTGTCGTAGAGCATGGTGTGGTTGTGCTTGTAGTAGGCGTTGACGACGACGTCGAGGTCGCAGGCGTCGCGCGCGCGCGTGACGTCACGCAGCAGCGCCGCGTCGCCCTGCTGGCCGTGCGCGATGTACCAGCTGCGCAGCATCACCAGGTACTTGATCTTGTACGCCGCATCCGACTCCGACTCCGAGGCCCACTTGGTGCTCGCCTGGAGGTTAACGACAAACATTTTACTGTACTATCGACCTTTGGCACATTAAAAGCGAGTCAAGTAATGCGACGATAGATCATTCATTCAATCAATTTCAGCCGTTTCAGGATCAAACCTGTAAAGTATGGAAGTATCCATTCCCGGACACAATGTCCTCTAGCTTGTGTCCATCCAGCACGCCCTTGTCGCCGGCGGGCGGCGGCGCGCGCAGCTCGTACCAGCGCCACGCCAGCGCGCACCAGTAGCCGCGCGCCAGCGCCGCCGCCGCCGCACGCGCGCGTACGTCGGCGCGTCGCTCTGCGCTACTGGCGCTGATCACGGCTTGCAGGAGACACTCCAGCTTCTGCTTCGTTTCTACTATTATGTCGTAGTGCGGCCACTGGAATGCATCAATGGGACGATTACAATCAAATATAATTATAATACTTTATGGGACGTTAATGATGCTGTCATTCAAATACTTACAAACGCGTACGCTTCGTGTAAAGAATTGATGACAACATAAGTATAGAGCACGTTGCAGAACTCTGTCTGAACAGATTCGTCTTTCAGCAACACGTTGCACCAAGTTCTCTGCTCAGTTGGCTCGTCGTCTTCTTCTTCTACGGAGTCGATGGTGTGCAGCAACAGCGTCCGCAGGTATATCGCGCGGAACAGGTGCTTGTTGACGTACAGCAGTAGGTCTGCCTTGCTGAGCTCGGCCACGTCGGTGCGGGCGGCGTCGCGCAGCACGGCGGCGGCGGCGGCGCTGTCGCCCGCGAGCAGGCAGTTGAGCTGCCCCGCCACGCACTCGTGGCGCAGCGCGCACACCTCCACGGCCAGCGTCTCCGGGCCCTGCAGCTCGAAAATCTGCTTGGTGAAGTCGAGCATGTCCGTCACGTCATCCGGCGCTTCAGCGTCGTCGCAGCGGTTGAATAAGTGCGGACATACAGACACGATGTTCTCGATTTTTGTAATGTCCAGGTGTTCCGTACTGGAATGGAAGTTAAATAAATAATAAATTAAAAAACTTTTAACAGAGACATTTTACTTTGTGACCGCCGCGTCCTGCCACGACGAGCGCACCTCGCAGCACGTGTCCAGTAATACAGAACTAACTTGTGGAAGAGCTGTTCGCGCAACAAGGCGGCGGCACGTTGCAGCAGGGCGGCGCGCTGGCGGGCCGGCAGCGCGGCCGCCGCGTCCTGCCACGACGAGCGCACCTCGCAGCACGTGTCCAGTAATACAGAACTAACTTGTGGAAGAGCTGTTCGCGCAACAAGGCGGCGGCACGTTGCAGCAGGGCGGCGCGCTGGCGGGCCGGCAGCGCGGCCGCCGCGTCCTGCCACGACGAGCGCACCTCGCACCACGTGTCCAGTAATACAGAACTAACTTGTGGAAGAGCTGTTCGCGCAACAAGGCGGCGGCACGTTGCAGCAGGGCGGCGCGCTGGCGGGCCGGCAGCGCGGCCGCCGCGTCCTGCCACGACGAGCGCACCTCGCAGCACGTGTCCAGTAATACAGAACTAACTTGTGGAAGAGCTGTTCGCGCAACAAGGCGGCGGCACGTTGCAGCAGGGCGGCGCGCTGGCGGGCCGGCAGCGCGGCCGCCGCGTCCTGCCACGACGAGCGCACCTCGCAGCACGTGTCCAGTAATACAGAACTAACTTGTGGAAGAGCTGTTCGCGCAACAAGGCGGCGGCACGTTGCAGCAGGGCGGCGCGCTGGCGGGCCGGCAGCGCGGCCGCCGCGTCCTGCCACGACGAGCGCACCTCGCAGCACGTGTCCAGTAATACAGAACTAACTTGTGGAAGAGCTGTTCGCGCAACAAGGCGGCGGCACGTTGCAGCAGGGCGGCGCGCTGGCGGGCCGGCAGCGCGGCCGCCGCGTCCTGCCACGACGAGCGCACCTCGCAGCACGTGTCCAGCGACAGTCTGCTGTCTCCGCGCTGGAACAACACAACGGACGCTTACTACTATAGGGTTTTTCAATAGGGTTACATTCGAATCATTTGCTCCCCGGGTGGAGCCAAACGAACCTCAACGCCGAGTCTCGGGCGGCGGTTAAGTAACCCGACAGTACTGGCCTAACCAGCCAGTCAACAGTGGGTGTTAAGAAATGAATACCCGCCCGCAACCGCAACTCTGCGATCGGGAGCCTTGGCTTCATAGCCAGCCTGAGAGGAAGACAACCTCTATAAAACAATCACCGCAACTCCACGGTGGGTCGGTGGGACACGTGCCAATGGAATGCATGGCTCAGTGGGAGACTCGGTGGGAGATCAGTATCGAGCACCAAACTCGTTGTCGTCGATTGATTGATTGATTCCCGTTTTGGAACGCAGCATAGAATATGTTAAATGTTATGTCTAATAATCATTATGGCGTTTAAATATTATGTTTGATAATTATTATGGCACTTAAAAATATGAAAAACAATACGTATGGCACTCGTATCTTATGGTATCTAAGTTTGGGGCAATTAACAGTATGTCATATGTCTTTTAGGGCAAACAAAACATTCAGGCAAATGAAATTCGGGCAAATGAAATTCGGTTAAATGAAATTCGGGAATATGATGATTGTGGTATATAATCTTCGGGTAAACAATAGACAACCGTAAATAAGATAACATATTCAGTAAAAACAGAAAACAGATTTCAAATCTTAGAGTCAGCAAGTCACGATGAACCCAGTCAACAACATAAGGAGCGTAAACCGCCAAAGCCAGAACCCATATTTGTCACGGGAGTCATTGACATAACGAAATTTAAAAAAACTCCTCTCCTCAATTGTAAACACCGACAAATATACTATGACAACTCTGGGGTCAGGACGCATAGTTAAAATAATGCCTGGTGACGTAGACACAAACAAAATCATAAAAGCTAACTTTACAGAGAATAATGTTAGCCATTATACATACAAACTTAAAAGCGAAAGAGTCTAGAGTAGAGAGAATAGAGTAGTATTACGTGGTCTTCACTCGTCAGAAGACACAGAACTAATAATTTACTGCCCACCTCGGCATGTTATTACAAGTGATGAGATCAAGACTTACTTCAACACATTACGAAAAGCAGATTTATTTGCGGTGGCGATTGGAACGCAAAGCACGCTTTCTGGGATGCCAGACTAACCTCGCCACGGGGTCGACAACTTTTATGTAGCTACGAACAACCTTAACCTTCATTGCGCTTCGCATGGTAGTCCTTCATACATGCCTGCCCACAAAAGGTACCAGACCTATTGGACTTTTTCATCACCAAAAATATTCCGCTCAGACAAATTAAACGTAGAAGAATGTACTGACCCGTCGTCAGACCATACACCAGTTAGTATCAATGTTCACTGTAAGGCCATCCTAACTGAGTACCAACAAACACTATAACCACACAACAGATTGGAACAGATACAAAACCAAAATATCAGAATCCATTACCTTGAACTTGCCACTAAATAATGTAAATATCGTTGAAACAGCTATCGAAACGTTCAGTAAGCTTATTCACTTGGCGGCCAAAGAATCTACGTCTTATCTAAGACCGAAAACAACACGAATTGCCCCAAACTAATAAAGGATAAAGTAAATGAAAGAAAATTGCTGCGGAGAAAATGGCATTCTACAAAATATCCCTGTGACAAAAAAGCTTTCAACAAGGCCTCTGAGGAACTTAAGCACATGATCTGCTACATCACAATTAGCTGACCTTACTCCTAATAAAGACACCAACTACTCTCTATGGAAGACAACGAAAAGGCTGAAACGACCGAAAGAACACATACCTCCCATAAAAGCTCCTGATGGCAAGTGGGCAAAAACAGAACTTGAAAAGGCCCAAGTATACGCGGAATACCTAAAAACTATCTTCAAACCCTTCAAAAATCCTAAACACGACAAGGAAGTATCCGAATATCTGGACGCACCATTGCAAATGAGTCTACCACTAAAAAGTGCTAGCCCCAACGAACTATGGAAAGGATTCCTAAAACTACAGAAGGGTAAAACTCCTGGCTACGATCTAATCGACGCACAACTACTCAAGCAGCTGCCTAGAAAGGGCGTAATTCACATCGCGGCCATCTATAATGCCTGCCTAAGACTAGCAATTGGTAAATTGCTAGTCTCCCACCCAGTGGAAAATTGCGCAGGTTATAATGATACCCGAACCAGGCAAACCGCTCCACGATGCAAGCTCCTACAGATCAATATAGACCAGAGTCGATAATTTTTGAAACAAAAAAAAAATAATAGTAGGATGAAACCCATTGGAAAAGGAAGTGAATATAATAACAATGAAAGGAAAAATAATTTACGGGCGATCTGAAGTCGAGAAGTGGATGATTCGATTTCCGGCAAAACTAAAAGTCCTATGGAAAAAAGTTAAATAGCAAAGTTGTAGGTAATAAAAAGATCTACAACTTTTATATTTACACTTTTTTCACATGACCTCATTTATGAGGTAAATTCAAATAACCAAGTTTTTGGTTTTTTATTTTTATCTTTCACGAAATTTGGTGAAAACTTACCTTTTTATGTCCCAAACACACTGTCATTTTTTCAATTTGAAATATTTATTTTTTCACCTTATTTTGACTTAATATCGAAAAAGCACCCTAATTTTCAATCGAAAATTCTCCCGCCAAATTATCTGCTTCTTTAAAAAGTCGGCGGGCTTTTTGTTCGTTGAAATGTCTACTTTCTGATGGTATAAAAAAATATACATTACTAAGGTAAATCTCAGAAAATGCAAAAAAACTCACCCCCATCCATTTCCCGACCTCAGATCGCCCGTAAATTATTTTTCCTTTAATATTTGTTCTATTCTCTTCTTTTTCTAATGGGTTTTATCCTACTATTTTTTTTTCACTTTTTACCATTTTTAAAAGCTTCAGCCCTGGTCTAATAAGCCTACTCCTTGTGTTGGGTACTCTTCGAAAAAATACTGTTAAACAGGATGCGCCCCTCTGTACCGGATGTTATTCACAAGTATATACATGAGGACCTAAAGATCACTTCCGTCAAACAAGAGATCGCTAGATATAGTGAAAGCTATCAGACGAGAATATCAACTCACGTCAACGAACTGAACAGCATAGTGTCTCTACACTTGCCGTGAGGTTTGGTGACACCGGGTGAAAGGGACTCATAGGAATTCCTTCTGCTAACAAGACATAGATCGAGATACCTCATCTGAATGGCTTATTGTGCTAACACAGATTGCCAGGTTACAGAAGCGGCAATAGAAATACACTATCTGTGAAAATTTCAACTGTCTACCTATTACGGTTCTTGAGTTACAGCCTGCTGACAGATAGACGGTCGGACGGATGGATGAACGGACAGACGGACAGCGGAGGCTTTGTAATAGGGTTCCGTTGGTTACCCTTAGGGTACGGCACCCTAAAAAAGTATTACCGGCACGAGTAGGTTGAGGCGGAACAGCTGCAGCACGAGCTGCGCGTACTGCGGCGTGGCGAGGTCCTGCAGCGCCGTGGCCAGGCGCGCCGCCAGCGCGCTGCTCGCCTCCAGCGCGCCGCCGTCGGCCTGCGCCAGCGCGCCGCTGGCCGTCTGCAGCACCGCGCACACGCACTCCTCGCTCACTAGCAGCTCTGCAACACGGACGATACTACGTTACATAAGCATGTTATAACATCTATTGCACCATATTCCCACAAATAAACAATTTTGATTTGATTTGAGCGAGCAGCTCGTTAACTGACGCTTACCGAGGTGGCGAGGTGGATGTCTGGATATCGGCAGCATTCCCCCATAATAGAATACCATACGACATGACACTGTGGAAATAACTAATCTAAACGGGCTGTTTCTAAATCAGTTAAATTTCTAATTTTTCTGACAGCGTATGCAGCAGAGCTAAGTTTTTTCGATAGTTTATCTATATGTGGTCCCCACTGAAGCTTAGCATCTAAAGTTATGCCTAAGAACACAATAGTATCTTCAGGACTCAACTCTTTACCCTTTATTAGCACACTAGTATCCACTTGCCTAACCTGAGGCATCGTAAACCTAATACATTTAGTTTTTTTTTCATTAAGATTTAAGTTATTAACATTAAACCAGTGCACTATTTTTGAAAGAACGTTATTTATCTCGTCAGTAACCGGTAGCTGACGTTTAAGTTTAAATAAAAGTGAAGTTTCATCTGCAAACAAAACTATTTCTTGACTATCCTTTATGATGTAAGGCAAGTCATTAATATATACAAGAAACAAAAATGGGCCAAGAATTGAACCCTGGGGGACACCCATTGTTACACTGCGCCGCGCAGCCAGCGCCGCACGGAGCGCGCGCACGAGTGACAAGTGAGCGTCTGACAGTCACATACCTCCAGTGGGCTCGTCGCGCAGGCAGGCGATGAGCAGCGCGGCGGCGGCGCGGTCGGCGTGCAGCGCCGCCCGCACGGCCAGCGCGCGCAGCTGCGCCGCCACCACTGCGCCGCGCAGCCAGCGCCGCACGGAGCGCGCGCACGAGTGACAAGTGAGCGTCTGACAGTCACATACCTCCAGTGGGCTCGTCGCGCAGGCAGGCGATGAGCAGCGCGGCGGCGGCGCGGTCGGCGTGCAGCGCCGCCCGCACGGCCAGCGCGCGCAGCTGCGCCGCCACCACTGCGCCGCGCAGCCAGCGCCGCACGGAGCGCGCGCACGAGTGACAAGTGAGCGTCTGACAGTCACATACCTCCAGTGGGCTCGTCGCGCAGGCAGGCGATGAGCAGCGCGGCGGCGGCGCGGTCGGCGTGCAGCGCCGCCCGCACGGCCAGCGCGCGCAGCTGCGCCGCCACCACTGCGCCGCGCAGCCAGCGCCGCACGGAGCGCGCGCACGAGTGACAAGTGAGCGTCTGACAGTCACATACCTCCAGTGGGCTCGTCGCGCAGGCAGGCGATGAGCAGCGCGGCGGCGGCGCGGTCGGCGTGCAGCGCCGCCCGCACGGCCAGCGCGCGCAGCTGCGCCGCCACCACTGCGCCGCGCAGCCAGCGCCGCACGGAGCGCGCGCACGAGTGACAAGTGAGCGTCTGACAGTCACATACCTCCAGTGGGCTCGTCGCGCAGGCAGGCGATGAGCAGCGCGGCGGCGGCGCGGTCGGCGTGCAGCGCCGCCCGCACGGCCAGCGCGCGCAGCTGCGCCGCCACCACTGCGCCGCGCAGCCAGCGCCGCACGGAGCGCGCGCACGAGTGACAAGTGAGCGTCTGACAGTCACATACCTCCAGTGGGCTCGTCGCGCAGGCAGGCGATGAGCAGCGCGGCGGCGGCGCGGTCGGCGTGCAGCGCCGCCCGCACGGCCAGCGCGCGCAGCTGCGCCGCCACCACTGCGCCGCGCAGCCAGCGCCGCACGGAGCGCGCGCACGAGTGCGGGTGGCGCACGCTCGCCGACACTAACCACTCCACCACCTGCGGCGGGAACTGACCCACAGACATTATTGTTTACTATATGATACTACACGCATGCCACGCTCACTATTTAATATTGTAATTGTCCACGCCATATCGTAGAATTGGCTATTTCATGATGTGGCCGAGGTTAGTTTGAACTTAGACGCAACTGAAACCACCGGGCGAAATAACACAGGCGTGGCGAGGTCATGCCCCTGGGTGTCCAACATCGAACAAGAGCAGATGGTAGATAGTAATGAAATCCCGTGTGTTGTGCCGTGCGCCCCGCACATGGCACAAACACGCGGGACTTAATCCCTCCGTACGGAAGGGGTGAAGGAGTCATGGTGATTGAATGGAGCAGGTTGCACACTACACATCACTTCGGTCTGGATTTCCTCTCACACGGGTGGTCGTAGAGTAGTTATCCACGATCAATCGGCTGGGGCATCTTATAAGCGGATTGTCAAGCGAGGGTCGGTAAATGGGGGGGGGGAGGCAGCCGGCGCAGCGTGGGGTTGTGGGATGAGTGGCGGCATACTCTCGTATCGTTTACAGTCCCGTGATCCTCCGTTGTGTGCAGGCTCGTCTACTTTTCAATAAGCTGATCCTATACCGAAGGCGTAGCCCTGTCGTCCACTCATGGAACGAGTGGCGTCACGGACTTGACGGCACCGTGGCGGCAATTATTTTCAATCCAAACCCATGGATAATGAGTCAAAAAACCAAACCAACACTTTGATGCGGCAAACACCAAAACAACTAAGGCTGCATCTTCTGATGCGCCAACTACAACCAAACCTAGAGGTGCGTCTCAGGATGCGCCTAAGCATAAAACCGACTCAGGCTGCATCCACCGATGCCCCTAGAAAACACAAACATACACTTTCCACTGAGGCCAAGGATACGATGAGGAAGTCAATCGCCAGAAATGCGCCAAACCAGGTTGCGTCGAAGGCAACGCCAACCCCATCTGCGTCCAAAGATGTTGTGATTGTTGCTGGGGTGGAAAATCCTCATGGATGACCTTGGCCTGGGGCGGGCGAAGGGGTCTGTCAGACTCATACTGACTAAAAACCACCCCGGTGTTCCTTCTCACACTTGGACCGAGGATCGTGAGGACTAGTGCGCCTTCCACGATCTCCGGCTAGTGCCGGCCCGCCTATGCGCCCACTAGGGCTGCATCAGCGACAGTGGCAATCCTCCATGCGCAATCCTCAATTTAACGCTACTAACCCTCATCTGTTTGCACATAAATGTGGGTTCCATCACTCAATCAGTACATGCGATTGTCCATTTATCCTCCAAACATGCAACATTAAATATCTCGGAGTTATTATAGACGAAACACTCTCTTTTAGACCACATATCGAAAGTCTGGTTAAAAGAGTACGTAAATTAATATATGTTTTTAAAAAACTGCGGACGATTGCAGATTCAAAATTAATCACGCAAGTTTATTTGGCCCTAGGTCAATCTGTAATTCAGTATTGTATCACTTCATGGGGTGGAGCACCCAAAACTCACTTACTCCCTCTTGAGAGAGCTCAGAGAGCCATTTTAAAAGTAGCCAATTTCCATCCCTTTCTCTATCCCACAGATCTCCTATACAAATCTTGCAACGTATTAACTGTTCGCCAGATTTTCATTATGCATTTGGTATTAAAACAGCACACCATGCTTTCTTATACCACCGAAAATACAAATAAGAGACGGAATGATATTGTATGTGATTCAAATGCGGTTTCTAAGTATGTGTTTGTAAAAAGATTTTTTACATTTTTAGGTCCATTTCTGTACAATCGATTAAATAGAAAACTAAGTATCTACAAGTTAAATTATTATAGCTGTAAAAAAACAATTGTGCAATATTTGCTTAGTATCTCTTATGTAGAGACAGAAGATCTTCTTTTTGTCTGTAAATAAATTATGATGTGTCCTTTAATTTAAGTTTTTATTATAGTCAATTGATTTGATTCGTTGTTAGTTTATTATTTTAAGATAAAATGTATGTATAAGCACTTACTAGCCTGAAGCACAGGTCCATCCTAGTTCAGGCAAATTAGCAACTGTGTTCTAAAAAGTTTAAGATTTATTTTATTGTAAATGTGCCCCTATTTAATTAAATAAACGATTTTATTATTATTATTTATTATTATTATTATAGTGGCCTCGGAGAGGGACCTAACGAGTCTGACCGAAGCCCCACCGGCAGGGACACCCAACACGACCAGTATCGACATGTCGTCTCTTAGAGACACCATTCAATCTCCTGTCAAAAATACCACCGTCTCCCGCAAGACATCGTCCTCCAAGAGATGTCTGTCTGTACCGGTCAAGGCTGCGCAGCAAGATGCTGTGGCGGCCCCTGCTGTAGCGTCCGAAACAACAGCGACACCAGCAGGCGCCTCTACCACAACAATCAAGTGCAAGCGCAGCTTGAGACCGAGGGGACAAAAGAAACATCGAACCACCGACGGGGAACCCCTGCCAGGGCGCAGAAGCGTGAGCGACCCGAGGATTCTATGACACCAACTGGGATAAACAAGAGCAGGCCTGCTCGCTCTCACATGGTAGACGGTTCCTTGGTGAGTTACGCCGAAGCGGCCGCGTCGTACCTGTGAGCTGTGCGTCGCCGTCATGACCGAGCCGTTTGAGAATAAGACGAAAGAACAGGCGGAGGGGATCCGTCTAAACATTGATAAACAAATGCGGGCGCTGCTTATGGCAGATATTAACCCCTCCAACCCAATTGAAAGCACCGCGATCCACTGTCGAGGTAAGGCCCATTTCGCCGAAAGCATTCTCAAAACCTGGTACGAGGACGAATTCTGCTCTGGCTTGGCTTAAGAGGATCACAAACAACATGCCGTCCCCGGTACCAGGGACTAGTCTAACCGTTCGGCCCCAAACCGAAATACCAAAACCCGAACCTACTTATCAACGCCTGGACCCTGACACACGAGAGGGCCAGACAGGAACCCCCGGGTACCTTTCTCTTCTTCCGTGGGCCAGAGTCCTTGGTCAAAACAATAAAAGATCAAATAGGCGCGTGTACTACCTCTTGGGTAGCATCTATATCCGGTTAATGGAAGAAGGTGTAGCCAGTGAGGAGCTTAGGTCACCGCGCCTTCAAACACAACGGCCCCTGTCGCGCCTGGACCGGAGCTTGATCTGGAGGCGCAAAAAACGAGGAACCAACACAGAGAGATTTTAGTACACTGTGTTTTTGAGTTTAGTGTTCTTACGATTGTGTTGGTGAGATTTTTTTTATTATTATTAATTAATTTTGATTTGTTTTTTGAATTGATTTTTATTTTATTTGTGATTTTTTTTAAAATTTTTATTTACATAATTTTTAGATTTGGAAGTATGGACCTAAATCTGAAATAAACGTATTAATAAAGTAATTATGTCACAATAGTTGAAACTGTGACTTGGTTTTAGTCGAGTTTGGTATCGAGTCTATGGTCGAAAACTCGATGTTTGGTCTGTGGTGAGAGACACGAGATTGTCTGTGGCATTCGAATTTTCAAGAGAACGGTCGAGAGGAGATAGGGGTCTTTTCGATCCGAGGTGGGGCCATGAGGCTCGTCCCGTTGACTGTTTGCTCCCGAGGTGAGAGCTTATTCTGATTCTAACTCGCGTGATAATGGAGCGCGTGGTCTGCGCTTGAGACTTTTCGCAATGACAAGAACTCGTTACTCGCAGCCGACGCAGACCAGACGGAGTAGCCGCGCTTACTGACATGGGCCTTGTTCTCGAATTATCCCGAGGTCAGGCTCTTATAGCTAGCCTGAAGATCGCCGCTGATAGACGAGACGTCGCGCTGGCTGAATGGCTGGTCTTTAGCAGCGATGCCGAGGCGGATGTGCTGTCAGTGTGGTCAACTCAGCAGCAGTAGCCCCACGTAGGACGCCAACTGTAACCCGGGAGTGAGTTCGCACACACCGCCCGGGTTACAAGGCACATCATACCTAGATACTTTTTCAAACCTCGCAACCCCATACAGTCCACTAATTTTCAAACCAGCACCCTGCGTCTAGGGAAATCCGCTACCAATTTGAGAGTCACAATGAAGAACATGCGGAGTTTTTGACCACAGTTGGAATAGATGAACATGGTAGTCAGACTGCTGGTTGCACAATTGATGTACGGGAGGAGGAAGTATTTCGGTTGCTGAAACAATTAGACCTTAATAAATCCGCAGGCCCTGATAACATTTCTTCAATTTTCATATCTGATTTCAATTGACAATATTATTTAAACGGTCATTTGAATTAGGAGTTGTGCCCACTATCTGGAAGTCAGCAACGCTGACTCATAAGAAAGGAGCCAAGGACAGTATAGATAATTATAGGCCAATTTCCAAACTTTGTATTTTTGCTAAAGTCATGGAGAAAATTTACACAGACAACTGTCCTCGTCTCTCAAGCTATCGTTTCCTGAATAGCAACATGGATTTTTAAAAGGTTACTCTACGACATCCAATCTCGCTGTCTGTAGTGACTTTCTAACGGACCACATGTGACTGCACTGACTACAGCAAATGTTTTGATCGAATTGATCACGCAGTCCTAATGCGTAAACTTTTATTGGTTGGTGTGAGGGGTCACTTGCTTAGGTGGTTAGTAAATGGCCATTTTTTACATATTGTTACTTTATATTATTTTGTATTAGCTTTAAGTTTTCCTAAAATTAATAAAAGAAAATAAAATAAACTTTATTTTCCGCCCAAATAGTTGGTGCTAGGCACCACCGGCAAGTAATGGACCGTCCACATGATACAGACTTCCATAAACTTCTATACAAACTTTTGTCTGTGCAGACAAAGTTTGTATAGTGTGGACCCGCTATCAGACGTGCGGGCTGGCGAAAGGATGAAGTTGAGGGAGCTCTATGCCCCGGAGTGGGACAGTATAAGTGAGCAAACAAAAATACGTATAACGTGCGGAACTTAGTGATAGCGTAGCTTTCTCCCCTCAAGATTTTTTATAATCAGAGTAGTATCTATTTTTCAAGATTACAATTAATTTTATCTCCTCAAATTCATTTTGTCTTAACAAATTTGTTTAGATTGAATTACCTGCTGGAAGGAATCAAACATGGCGTCCTGTTCCTCTTCAGTCATGTACTTCCTGAGCAGGAACACGACGTCCACCAGCGCCCTGCAGCGCATGGCGTCGCCGCCCAGCCAGCCGCGCAGCACCGCGTCGTACAGGCGGCCCTCGGCGCCCGCGCCCAGCTGCGCTGCCAGCGCCGCCCACAGCGCGCGGCTGTCGAACTGCGCCAGCAGCGCCAGCAGCGGCTGCACGACGGCGCGCGCCTGCAGCTGCTGCGCGCGCTGCAGGTAGTGCGCGCACAGCTGGTGCGCCACGTGCTGCAGGCTGTGCGCGTAGCGCTGCGCCAGCGCCGCGTCGCACGGCGGCGGCGCCGGCGCGCTCTTCTCGCTCTCCGCCGGAGCGTCGCCGTCGAACTTAATGCTATGCTGTTTCTTCACATCCTGCGAAAACGTCGTCTTCAACGTTTGCAACAGCAGGATGTGTCCTTCGATCAGTTTCTCTATTTCACTTTGATCCGTGCCAGATTTGTCAATTTGTGTGAGAACTGTGGAGCCAACGTTTTGCCAGAAGTTTCTGATGAGCTGGTCGTACTTTTCGCTGTTTTCTTGTTTGGACAGTTTGAGCCAATAGTTGAGGAGCGCGGCCATGTTGGCGGCGGAGCAGCGCAGCAGGCCGGCGCGCGTGGCGGCGTCGTGGCGCGGCGCCAGGCCGGCGCGCAGCCAGGCGCGCTGCACGCCGCCCGCCACCTCCAGCACGAACTCGTGCTGCTGTATGGACAGGTAGCGCAAACATTCCGCCAAACTCGTGATCCAAGACTGTCTTTCACTTTTTGAATTCAGTATGTTTTTCTTTTCTAGGCTGAAAAACAAGTGATGAATATATAATTTTCGGTCACGACAAAAAGTTCCAGCAGCTATTGATATAATGAGCCTACCCAGTCAACACAGCATTAAAGAAAGCTTCGTAGAATTCTTTAGTTCCGAGATCTTGAGGTAAGTACGCCAGCAACGGCAGCAGTATGTTGGAGAGATGCCGCGCGTCGCCCCAGCCACCTGGACACATTTTACTCAATAAATATTCAAACTATTTTTTATAAATGTTTTTAAGTTTGTATATAAAGAATGTTCAAATCTTACCGTTTTCCAAAACATCCAATATCCTTTTGACGAGCAATTCTTTCTTATCTAAATAGGTGTGCCAGTCCTGAAAACAAACGTTTATTGTTCACTTCGAATCCATGATACAAAGCTGGAAACTTCAAAATCTGACAATAAAGAACACTGTGGTATCTTCGGGTTTACACTTTTTTCTCGTTATCTCCAGCAGCACGCGCAGCTAGCTCAGAGAGAGTGGCGGCGTGTACCTGCACGTTGTGCATGAGCTGCAGCAGACACGTCCACAGCGGCGCGGCGGCGGTCGCGCTGGGGTCCTTGTCCCTCCAGCAGCACGCGCAGCTAGCTCAGAGAGAGTGGCGGCGTGTACCTGCACGTTGTGCATGAGCTGCAGCAGACACGTCCACAGCGGCGCGGCGGCGGTCGCGCTGGGGTCCTTGTCCCTCCAGCAGCACGCGCAGCTAGCTCAGAGAGAGTGGCGGCGTGTACCTGCACGTTGTGCATGAGCTGCAGCAGACACGTCCACAGCGGCGCGGCGGCGGTCGCGCTGGGGTCCTTGTCCCTCCAGCAGCACGCGCAGCTAGCTCAGAGAGAGTGGCGGCGTGTACCTGCACGTTGTGCATGAGCTGCAGCAGACACGTCCACAGCGGCGCGGCGGCGGTCGCGCTGGGGTCCTTGTCCCTCCAGCAGCACGCGCAGCTAGCTCAGAGAGAGTGGCGGCGTGTACCTGCACGTTGTGCATGAGCTGCAGCAGACACGTCCACAGCGGCGCGGCGGCGGTCGCGCTGGGGTCCTTGTCCCTCCAGCAGCACGCGCAGCTAGCTCAGAGAGAGTGGCGGCGTGTACCTGCACGTTGTGCATGAGCTGCAGCAGACACGTCCACAGCGGCGCGGCGGCGGTCGCGCTGGGGTCCTTGTCCCTCCAGCAGCACGCGCAGCTAGCTCAGAGAGAGTGGCGGCGTGTACCTGCACGTTGTGCATGAGCTGCAGCAGACACGTCCACAGCGGCGCGGCGGCGGTCGCGCTGGGGTCCTTGTCCCTCCAGCAGCACGCGCAGCTAGCTCAGAGAGAGTGGCGGCGTGTACCTGCACGTTGTGCATGAGCTGCAGCAGACACGTCCACAGCGGCGCGGCGGCGGTCGCGCTGGGGTCCTTGTCCCTCCAGCAGCACGCGCAGCTAGCTCAGAGAGAGTGGCGGCGTGTACCTGCACGTTGTGCATGAGCTGCAGCAGACACGTCCACAGCGGCGCGGCGGCGGTCGCGCTGGGGTCCTTGTCCCTCCAGCAGCACGCGCAGCTAGCTCAGAGAGAGTGGCGGCGTGTACCTGCACGTTGTGCATGAGCTGCAGCAGACACGTCCACAGCGGCGCGGCGGCGGTCGCGCTGGGGTCCTTGTCCCTCCAGCAGCACGCGCAGCTAGCTCAGAGAGAGTGGCGGCGTGTACCTGCACGTTGTGCATGAGCTGCAGCAGACACGTCCACAGCGGCGCGGCGGCGGTCGCGCTGGGGTCCTTGTCCCTCCAGCAGCACGCGCAGCTAGCTCAGAGAGAGTGGCGGCGTGTACCTGCACGTTGTGCATGAGCTGCAGCAGACACGTCCACAGCGGCGCGGCGGCGGTCGCGCTGGGGTCCTTGTCCCTCCAGCAGCACGCGCAGCTAGCTCAGAGAGAGTGGCGGCGTGTACCTGCACGTTGTGCATGAGCTGCAGCAGACACGTCCACAGCGGCGCGGCGGCGGTCGCGCTGGGGTCCTTGTCCCTCCAGCAGCACGCGCAGCTAGCTCAGAGAGAGTGGCGGCGTGTACCTGCACGTTGTGCATGAGCTGCAGCAGACACGTCCACAGCGGCGCGGCGGCGGTCGCGCTGGGGTCCTTGGCTCCGTCGAGCAGCACGCGCAGCTAGCTCAGAGAGAGTGGCGGCGTGTACCTGCACGTTGTGCATGAGCTGCAGCAGACACGTCCACAGCGGCGCGGCGGCGGTCGCGCTGGGGTCCTTGTCCCTCCAGCAGCACGCGCAGCTAGCTCAGAGAGAGTGGCGGCGTGTACCTGCACGTTGTGCATGAGCTGCAGCAGACACGTCCACAGCGGCGCGGCGGCGGTCGCGCTGGGGTCCTTGTCCCTCCAGCAGCACGCGCAGCTAGCTCAGAGAGAGTGGCGGCGTGTACCTGCACGTTGTGCATGAGCTGCAGCAGACACGTCCACAGCGGCGCGGCGGCGGTCGCGCTGGGGTCCTTGTCCCTCCAGCAGCACGCGCAGCTAGCTCAGAGAGAGTGGCGGCGTGTACCTGCACGTTGTGCATGAGCTGCAGCAGACACGTCCACAGCGGCGCGGCGGCGGTCGCGCTGGGGTCCTTGTCCCTCCAGCAGCACGCGCAGCTAGCTCAGAGAGAGTGGCGGCGTGTACCTGCACGTTGTGCATGAGCTGCAGCAGACACGTCCACAGCGGCGCGGCGGCGGTCGCGCTGGGGTCCTTGTCCCTCCAGCAGCACGCGCAGCTAGCTCAGAGAGAGTGGCGGCGTGTACCTGCACGTTGTGCATGAGCTGCAGCAGACACGTCCACAGCGGCGCGGCGGCGGTCGCGCTGGGGTCCTTGGCTCCGTCGAGCAGCACGCGCAGGGTCCTCGCCCCGTACTGCGCGCCCCACGTGTCGCGGTAGCGCTCCAGCAGCCGCCCCGTCGCGCCGTACCACGCCGCCCTAACAACCAACAATTCAATTTCTACTATAACATCAACGCATATTTCACATTTCACAGAATGATTGCGAATGTCATACCTGATCTGCGGCTGCGTCTGCGCCTGCGCCAGCTTCCAGTAGGCGGTGGCCGTGAGCAGCGGCTGCAGCTGCTGCCACAGCCAGGCGTCGTGCACGGCTGGCAGGTGCACACAGAAGTACTGCAGCCCCTGCAGGCTGCTTGTCGTCACGCGGCTCATCACCAGCTGCCGCTCCTCCACGTTCTCTATCCTGAAACATGCGGCTCTTGTCAAGTATCGCCTTGATTTGTGCATCGGCATCTTCGTATCTTGAGGTCGGTTTCCAGTCTTATAGGAGCTTGATACCAGTAATTATGATCTAACCAAACAACCATCAGTAGTTTAAGTTGACCTAAACTACTGATGGCTGTTTGGTTGGACCTAAAGATTTTGAAATCACCTTCCATTGAATGCTCACATTCATACTAATATTACGAATGTGAAAGTAACTCTGTCTGTTACCCTTTTACATCTTAAGGGCGCTATTAAAAAATATTGTATTGCACTTTTGTAAGAAGCCAGCTAGAGTATGCGTCTCAGATATGGAATCCACGTTATCATAAATATATTGACCGCATTGAAAACATTCAAAGACGTTTCATAAAATATCTTTGCTTTCATCAAAAGATTCCATACCAGTCAACCGATTATCTTGGACTCTGCAGGAAGTATCATTTGCTACCACTGGTAGATCGACGTAAAATTGCCGACTGTTTATTTCTGTTGAAAATCCTCAACAACAATATTGATAACCCTGACTTATTGTCAAAATTTTATTTTAATGTGCCAAGTAAAACATTCCGGTTTAATCCACCCATACGTGTACCTCATACATCTTCAAATTATAGGCGGAACAGTTATATTGAGCGCGCAAGCAGTAATTTCAATGACATTTGGATCCATTCACAATCAGTGTGAATTCTGCGAAAAGGTGCTTAAGCCTCAAATTCTTTAATTAGCAAGTATTTATGTAACTAAATAATTATAAGTTTAATTTAAGCGGTGCGTTTTTTATATTGTGCTCACACCATAATTTACATTATGTTTTTATACGTGAGGATTTGTTATTGGCTTGCTGGTGACTACGGTTTCCTATTTTGTTTGTCTTTATTAGCTGTAAGTCCTCCATGTACTAAATAAATAAATTACAAAATCCAGCGCTTGGCCCGGACCAAAGCTACAGACCGCGTTTCCCGAGATTTATAGTGATTGTAGCGCTTTTTTAAATTTAATTAGATTTTTTTTTCAAGCAAGGTAACATCGTAACCTTAGTTATTAGTTACTTTTTGTTTGAATTTGGATTATATTTTCATAGAAAAAAAAAATATTATTTCGGACGAAAAATTATCAGTGACTCTCTGTATTACTGCATGAAACATAATAAATTGAATAAAGCACTCCAAAGTAGAAGATACAGTTGTACCATAAACATTTTTATTAATGATTAAATTTTCGTATTTTTTTTTTACATTTGTGAACATAATATTTAAACCATAATCACACATCAAAACTCGAGTCAAACGCTCAAATCCAAGAAAAAATGTAATAGCCCTCTTAACGGCTGAAGGGATTAGGATGACACTTGGAACATGAGAAGACCATGTCCCGGAATAGGAAAAAGGATACTTTTCATCCTGGTAGTATACTCACTTGGTATAAGTTTCATCTTTTACGCGGGTGAAGCCGCTGGCAGAAGGTAGTTTGCATTGGCGTGGTTTAAAAGAAATGAAGAAGACCAAAATTGAAAAGAATTGACTTTTTTCATGTTGAGTGGCTGAATGAAAGGTAACTAACAAAATGTTTCAAGGCGGACGTGAGTGGAAACGCCGCCACCGGAAAGGGACGCCCTAGAAGGCCATACATAGATCTTATTGGAGTCTAACAGACCAGATGAATGATCATAAAAATTCTGCAGTTTCTGGCTATCCCGTAGGAACATACACTCATGCCCTTGCGAGAGTGTATTTATGTGCATGTATTTGTAACATGAGCCGAATCAACAAACCTCTTGCTGACGATGGCTTCAGTATTCCCGTTGAGGTTATCAAGCAGATGCGCCATCACCTCGGCTTTGCAGAATGAGATCACTTCAGGCAGCTTGCTGTCAGGAAATGTGCTCTGTTGAAAATGTATGTGAATTCAAATTAGATTGTCTTGAACCAATCAACCAACATAGTGGATATCTTGTGTAAATTAATTACCATGTCAAAAGTGAGCAATCCATCTATAAACTAATATATAAAGCTGAAGAGTTTGTTCGTTTGCTTGAACGCGCTAATCTCAGGAACTACTGGTCCGATTCCGATTTGAAAAATTCTTTCAGTGTTAGACAGCCCATTTATCGAGGAAGGCTCATATCATCATGCTAAGACCAATAGGAGCGGAGCAGACGAAGTTGCGCGGGTCAACTAGTTTCAAGATAAAATTAGTTTGACGATACAGTATCTTTGTTTCCTGTAGAGTTGGTAACACCGTAACGTCTCCGTGAGTTACGTGGCCAAAGCCGTGTTGGTGGTGGCTGTAATTGCTGTAACTCGTAGTGCGCCTGCAGCCAAGCGTAGTGTAGTGTAGTACTTACGGTGAGCGAGAGATGTGCCTGAGCCTGCGCGGGCGCGTGCTCGTCGTAGTGCGCCTGCAGCCACGCGGGCAGCAGCGCCTTCAGCTGCGCCATGTCGGAGTGTAGTACTTACGGTGAGCGAGAGATGTGCCTGAGCCTGCGCGGGCGCGTGCTCGTCGTACTGCGCCTGCAGCCACGCGGGCAGCAGCGCCTTCAGCTGCGGCGCTGTGCGACGCCCGCACACTCGCACTATGGCACCATGACACACCTGACACAAGCAAACCAAATGGTTATTTTGTTTTTGCGCTGGTATATTTCCAATCATGTAAGTTTAGGGTAGACCCTGCAAAATATTACCACCATGAAAATATACTTATCAGTTAAATTAAATCATTTTAACTATGACTACCATCTTATATATATAAAAATGAATTGCTGTTCGTTAGTCTCGCTAAAACTCGAGAACGGCTGGACCGATTTTAATAATTCTTTTTGTGTTGGATTCGCCAAAATACAGGGAAGGTTTAAAAGCAAAAAAAAATGGGTAGGTAGATAGGGTAGGTAGAGTAGGAGTAGGGTAGGTAGGTAGGGTAGGAGTAGGGTAGGAGTAGGGTAGGAGTAGGGTATGAGTAGGGTAGGAGTAGGGTAGGAGTAGGGTAGGAGTAGGGTAGGAGTAGGGTAGAAGTAGGGTAGGAGTAGGGTAGGAGTAGGGTAGGAGTAGGGTAGGAGTAGGGTAGGAGTAGGGTAGGAGTTATATTATAGATGAAAATTGTGACGCAGACGAAGTTGCGCGGGTCAGCTAGTTAAAGTTAAGTTAGTTAAGTAAATAATTATATGGGTATGCCAGTGGATATTGTCCCATGCACTACCTAACTAATTATGTACATATCCACAGGTAAAAGTTGATTTGTAGATTCAAAGTTAAGGAATAGTAAAGAAAAAGTAGAAGTTGGTGCTGCCACACCTGCGTCATCTCCCTGACTTTACGGTCTGTGTCGGCTGTGAGGCTCTTGTAGAAGTGTGCCCAGCTGGGCAGAACAGCCACCACGTCTTCCACATTGCCATTGTTTACTAGTTCACACAGTTCATGGAGAGCCTGAAACACATGTGCAAATGAGTTTCAAAGTATCAAAATTTGATGATTTTATCCTACTTGTCTGTACTTTACAAAAATGTTTTAAAGCAAAAAGCGTTTATTCATTATTAACTTAATTGTACAGCGAAAATAAAATTGAATGAAAACTACAAACTAAAACATATTTATGTTAACCTTAGCTCTAGTGATGGGATCCTTTTTGTTAAGCTTCTTGATGCACATCTGAAACTCTGGGTTGAGTCCTTGTTCCAAGTTAGCAGCTGCTAAAGTGGGGAACAGCGGCGGGAGAGGCTTCCCCCCTGCGAGGCTCACCAGCCCTCCATCAATACTTATTGTACCACTCAGCAGTTCTGCACTCCGGCTGCTGCTTGAAGGCTACAAAAACACAATTATCACATTTAATACAATTGCATTATTTATTTAAAAGCATAGGACATGTCATCTTAGATATAATACTGTTGACATTACAATTTATCAAGGCCATATTTTGAGGGTTTCAATTACATTTATTTCATAATTTTAAAATGAATAGTTTTGAAGTTATTCAAGTAATTAGACGAAATATAATCATATCCCACTTATCACTGAAACCACTGAGCCTAAAATTTTGAAAAATCAAATGTAGATAATCTATACTAATATTTAAAGAGGTAACAGTGAGTTTGTGATGCTGTGAGTTTGTGAGGTTGTAGGGGGGTAAACTCTGGATCTACAGAACCGATTTTGAAAATTCTTCTACCGCTAGAAAGCTATGTTATTTGTGAGTGTGTAAACGAATGCTGCCTTAACGATGAGAGATATATGATTGAGTTCTAGAGAAAAATTGTAGAGCTTGATAATGCCTACAAAAAAGTCAGCGAAAGCATGTCTAACTTTTATATTTAAGCCAAAAAGTAGTTTTTATATTAAAAAATAATTTCAATTGTTAGGTCATGTTTATTGGACATATTATCAACAATTATGAATTCTTATCAAAATAAGTACAATTTACTGTCCCAAGTGTTTTAAAACAAAAGACTTTTCGCTTTCACTGCAAATAATTTGGATAAATGGTTAAAGAGATATGATATATGGGTATGGAACCACAACCGTGACGTAATCTATTGATTGATGTTTCTGTCTATTAGAAAGTCTTTTTCATATACAACATGTCAGTCTATCTATACTTATATTATAAAGAAGTAAAGTTTGTGGGTTTATGAGATTGTTGGGGGTAATCTCTGGATCTACTGAATTGATTTTGAAAATTCTTTTACCAATAGAAAGGCACATTATTTGTGAGTGTCATAGGCTATATATTTACCCGAAAAATTCCGCCCAACGAAGTGGGCACGGGTCAGCTAGTAGTTATTTATGTAAAGATTACAGAAAAACCTATAAGAAGTCCATAGAGTACAAATAGCATGTAACAAAAATTAAATTAGTTCGGAACCCTGGAGGGAGTTCGACTCGCACTTGGACAGTTTTATAAAAATTACGTTTTTCTGATAGTAGTATATGGTCAAATAAAAACAATATTGACCTTGCCTCAAAATTTCGTCATAATTACACATATCGCTAAAAATCCCGATAGGCAAGAAGTTGGTTACGTGTTTCACGTTGAGAAAATAGACAATAAAGCCTATCAAATACGTTTAACTGGTGAAATACTCAAGGACAGGCATAATAACACACTGCAATTGCGAAGTAAACCTGGTCTTGGTTATACTTACTCGCACATTATTTTTAGTCCTCTGACTCTGTTTTGATTTACCACCCATTATAATACAACTTTAACACAGTTATAGTAGACCAACATACATAGTATAATTTTTATAACGAGGTTTTTACTGCAATTTCAAAAGTATTGCTTTGATAAAGCCACTCTGGTTGACACTGCTGACAGTTTCACGTCACGACGGCCGGTGACGTTTTGTAATGTCAGCGGTGACAGCAGGAACGTTTTCACGACAACGTCACATTTTGTTCTGACGTTGCCAGTTTATAAAGTGAGCAAAGCGGGTTTTAATTTAAAAAAGTTATTGTAATCTAAAAATGATAATATTTTATTAAGAAAAAAACCGACCAAGTGAGAGTCGGTTTTGCGCAATAAGGATTTCATACGAATCATTGTTTTAGCTTGCTCCTTAATTAAACACCACAGACTTCTTATAGGTTCTCCTGTAATCAGAGCTCGATTCAGCTACGGCTCTGGGTGAAAGCATCGGACCTTAGAATAATAACACACATAGAACCTTTGTGACATAGAGCTACTCACACAATTTTCAAAGTTAGTGCGCGGCGGCACTCGATAAAACCTGTTTGCTTAAGTATTCTTTACCTATGAAACCATAAGTTTGTGTGTAAAGAAAATAGGAAAGCAGTACGATAAAAAGGGTGGCAAAAAATTTTGAACCGTTTTGGATTCGTCAGAAAATATTTATTTATTTTATTTAATTACATCGGTTTAAAACCAATAAATAAAGCACAAATACTACGAAACATAAACATAAATAAAAAAAAGCAAAACAGAACAAACAGATAAAAATAAAATGGGTTAGGTACTTGATGGAACTCTACTTCAGAATATTATAGCGTAGGTTGCTTAAATGATACACGATTATATTTCCACATGGTAGGTAAACATATTTTTTGTATCACAGAATGACACCGTCATTCAAAAGTCAACAAGAAGAGTAACAAAAAAAAACTAACCAAGTGCGAGTCAGACTCGCGCGCAAAGGGTTCCGAACGAATTTTTTGTTTACATGTTATTTTAACACTATAGACTTCTTATAGGTTTTCCTGTAATCTATAGGTATCTCCATTTTTTTCAAAATTTAAGGCTACTAGTTTCGGAGATAAGGGGGGTGGGGGGGAATGGTCATTTTTCGTCTAATTTCTTGAATAACTTGAAAACCATTTATTTTAAAATTATGAAAAAAATATAATTAAAACCCTCACAGTAAGCGCTTTTATGTGATGCTAGCTTCTGCCAGCGGCTTCGCCCGCGTGGTCCCTAGGGAACATACTCCCGGGATAAAAGTAGCCTATGTCCTTTCTCAGGCTCTAGACTATCTGTGTACAAAATTTCATTTAAATCGGTTTAGTAGTTTTTGGCGTGAAACCGTGACAGACAGACAGACAGAGTTACTTTCGCATTTATAATATTAGTAAGGATTAGTATATTAGTTATAGTAAATTAGTAATTAGTATATAATATTATTATTATATTAGTAATTAGTAAGGATGTCATACGATATTGTTCAAAATCTTTTTTTTAATTTTCTGGTTTGACCCCCAAAAGTAATGCCCATACTAAAAATTTTATAATTTACGTAACATGTCCGTGTTTTGGGTCATAGAAGTCCATATGTGTACCAAATTTCAACAGAATCGATCCAGTGGATCCGGAGACAACTGGCTGTGACAGACGGACAGACAGACAGACAACCACCCGATTGATCCCATAAGGGTTCCGTTTTTTGTTCGGAACCCTAAAAACAGACTTCTAAGTTTAAATGATTTAAAAGCAACTTCTTCTTCTAACCTTAAAGGCAACTCATGAGATTACATGCAATCTCTTTTACACTCCTCCTTAATCTCATACCTCCGGCACTCCTCTCATCACTCTTTACCACACAATCCCATACTTCGCACACACCACTCATACTTTCCTCTCGACAACGCCTTGGTCAAACCATCCGCTACCATTTGCGCTGTTTCCATGTATTTTAATCGTCTATCACCATACTCTTTTGTCTCCCTAACATAGTGATATCGCACATTTACATGCTTGGTACGTTGATGATGTATGGGATTCTTGGCTATTGCCATAGCCGATTGACTATCAGTGAAGATAGTGATTGATGGCAGCGTAATTGAATCTCGCCCCATCTCTGCTATGAACCTGTGAAAAAATACTGCTTCCCTGGCAGACTCCCATAGAAACATATTCCGCTTCCGCAGTTGACAAAGCAACTGTTCTTTGCTTCTTGCTCTCCCATGAAATCGCTCCTCCTTGCGACAAGAACAACCACCCTGAATTAGACTTGCGATCATTGTCCCGGGCATGATCTGCATCTGCATACCCAATGACAAGCTCTTGTTGAGTACCTCTCATATATCTCAAGGAATAAGTTTTTGTTCCTTTAAGATAGCGTAGCACTCTTTTTGCTGCTATCCAATGTTCTTCTCCATAACAGTTGTTGAAATGGCTAAGCTGATTAACTGTGTGAGCAATATCTGGCCTCGTGCACACTGCTAGATACATCAGTGATCCAATTACCTATATGGAACATCTTCTTTCAACTAATAATCAGGTTGCGGCTTCTCTAGACGCTGCCCTAATACAGCTGGAGTGGCAACTGTCTTACAGTCGTCCATCCCAAATGATCGTAGAATCTTTTCTATGTACCTCTCTTGATCCCAACATTAGTTCTGCTTTGCCAAGGTCTTTCATATCAAAGTTAGTGTGATAGCATTATTCCAGAACAATAAAATGTCATCAACATTATACCGCAATGATGATAACTTTCCCGTTATTGAATCTCGTATAAACACAAGGCTCATTTTCAGATCTTTTAAACTGAAGTTTTGTCAATTCATCATGAAGCCTTATATTCCATGCTATCAGAGCTTGTTCAAGTCCGTATAATCACCTCTGCAATAAGCATACAAGATTCTCTTTTCCTTTCTCTTCATAGCCCTCGGACTGTTTCATATAGACATCTTCATCCAGAGTTCCATTAAGAAAAGCTGTTTTTACATCCATCTGATCAATATTTCCATTCATATTCTAAAGGTGTTCCCTTGTTTCGCAGACAGAAATTTGATAGAATTTCATTTCGCAGAAAATGTTTCACATAGTATTTGATCAAATATTATTATTTCAACAACTATTTACTTGAATGAAACATATTTCACAGAAACACAATTCAATGAATTTCTATTCACATTTTTTATTTAACAAACTTATCAAACAGTAGAATTATTTTTTAACGAATATTATTTGTTCGTTATATTTTTCCATGTTATTGTCCTCCTCCTTGCGTCGTATTCCTCAATGCTGAGGGTCGTGACCTCCCTTCTGTATCACTTTTACACGTATGATGTTTCGCCATCTGTTTCTGTCCCTGGCGGTGTGGAGGGCGTTGTGAACGGAAGTGTCAAGGGCGGTGCGAATCTGGTCAGACCAACGTATTGGACTGCGTCCACGAGGTCTTTTTCCATCTACTTTGCCGGTTACGATGAGCTTCTCGAGGTTGCCACTTTCTTTCCTCGCAATATGACCGAAGTATTCTAGGACTCTGCGTAGACACTCAGCTGAGAGTCGCGAGGAGATTTTCAGTTCTCGCAGTATGGACACGTTAGTCCGAAACGCCCTCCAAGGAATGCGGAGCATCTTTTTCCAGCACCACATCTCAAACGCGTCAATGCGTTTGCGGTCTGGTCTCTTAGTGTCCAAGTCTCAGCGCTATACGAAAAGATCGAGAAGACTGTCCGTACCAGTTTAGTTTTAGTTTTTAGGAAATGTTACGATCTTTCCAAATTTTTCCAAGCTGAGACATGGCGCTCTTAGCCATGCCAATTCTCCTGCGCACTTCCTTCTCGCACGACCCATCGTTACTGATGTTAGAACCCTGGTATATATAGTTGTCCACTGATTCTATTCCTAATGCGCCAGTGAGTTCCAACCTACCAGATCGATCTACCACCATGACCTTGGTCTTGGATCTGTTCACGGAGAGTCCCATCTCCTCGCTAATCTGCTCCATTCTTTCTAGAATTGCCACTTCCGACTCATTTGCTGCAAGAAGAGTAGTATCATCGGCGTAGCGCAAGTTGGTGATTTTCACGCCACCAACTCTAAAGTCTCCCTCCCAATTCTCACAAGTACGTCTCATAATGTGCTCTCCATAGGCGTTAAACAGAATGGGTGATAAAATGCATCCCTGGCGTACTCCGTGGTGGAATTTGAAGGGTTTTGAAGCTGTTTTATCGACTCTTACGACTATTTCAATGAAAATGTAATCAATACTTAATATTATTGTTTTATATGTCCGAATTTACAATGGTATACTTTGAAGATGGCAGATATTTTTTGGAATCATTTTACTAGGCACAGTGCCATTTCTATAAAATAGCATTTTTAACCCTACTTTAATATTAAAATAGGTCTTAAAAGTCAATATTTTGTGCTACAGAACTTAAGTGACAGAAACGAATCGCTGTAAAACCGATTCCACGTAGTCTTGTCTGCCCTACCCCTTGAGTGTAATTTAAGCCCGCGGAGGCGGCCCGCGAGCTGAGGAGCAGGTGTTATAACGCCCGCGTGAGCGTGGTGAGCGTTAAAACCATCTGCGACGATAAGTTCCCGTGGGGTCGCAGAAGCCCCGCAGCGCCGGAGCCGTGACAAAAACCATGCCTGCTACATGTTGCATGCTTGCTCGTACACTGCATGTTGCATGCTTGCTTGCATGCTGAATGCATGCTTGCTTGTATGTTTGCTGCATGCTTGCTGCATGCATGGTGTATGCTTGTTTATATGTTTGCATAGTTTTGTCTTTTATCCCCATCGCCATTTCCCTCCACCATCGCTTCGAGGGGCTCCGTCGACTGGGCCCGAATGAAAAGTTTTGGCTTGACTAGAATTTACCCGCGTTGTTTTTGTGAACGCGTTGTAGGAGGGTATACACATTGACAAAGGGGGGAATTAAAACGTTTAGAAACTGTCACTTGATAAAATGTTTCTCGTGGTAAATGTTTTATATTAACTAATCAATATGAGGACAAAGAATATTTGATTTGTTATTCTATGATATAATGAATATCGAAACAAAGTTTATTTGTAACAAATATCTATGATTTAAATTTATTCAAAGTGAGTATTCTGCGTATTGAGTATTCTATGAAATGATAATACGAGTAAAATTTTATGTGAAACGAAATTCTATTAAACTATTGTTACGCGCCAGAATTAATGCTGGTTACATAACGACATATACGTGCTGCTAACGCCATCTAGTATCAAGTAGCGGGAACTAACCAGATCAAAGGAGTCAAGATGTTTCTAGAATTTTCAATGCTAGAACATTCTCGATGTTTCGACACCTGGTCAGTCGGGACCGGTATGTACCCGAACTTTCCGGAAGTTTCCATACTAGAAGGTTCTAGAAACAACTGTCGGTATATAAAGGGCGGACATCCGGCGACTGGGTCAGTATTGAATTGGCGATACAAACGATAACTTCGAGAGCGATCTTCAATTGCGAATTATAGTGTAGTGAAGTGTTCAATAGTGCGATAGTGTGTTATAATTAGTGTGTTTTAAAGTGCTAATTAGTGTTATAAATTAAAGTGTCATTTTTGGTTGTTTAATCGGATGTTTTTATTGTCACGAACCCCAAGCTCGTAACAATTGGTGTCAGAAGAGTGGATAATCATGCCGATTCTGCCAAAGGACGACACGGAGGGTATCCGTACCCGTAGTCAACGCCAGCAGGAGACGGACTAGAGGCGTTTTGGTGGTGCAACGCCGCAGACGTCGGAAGGTCAGCTACCGACCATGGAGGCCGGCCCGTCCACAGCAGCTCCGGCATCATCAGCACCAGACTTTGCTGCTCTGATGATGATGCTGCAGGAGCAGGCTCGCCGACAGGAGGAACAGGCCCGCCGACAGGAGGAACAGGCCTGCCGACAGGAGGAACAGGCCCGTCGGTTGGAAGAATAGTTGCAGCACGACAAGGCGGAGCAGGCCCGACGACAGGAGGAACAGGCCCGCCGACAGGAGGAACAAGCCCGCCGGCAGGAAGAGCAGGCCCGACGCTTGGAAGAACAGCTGCAGCGCGACAAGGAGGAGCAGGCCCGCCGACAGGAGGAGCAGGCTCGCCGACAGGAGGAACAGATGTTCCTCATGAAGGATCTGCATGCCTCCTTTGGCAAAGAAATAAAGGTTGTCAAAGATAAGGTGGTTCAGTACAAGAACCGCCTTATAGAAGCTGAAACCCAGATTGCTGAAATAAAAAAAGCAATGGACAACCTAAAAGTTGCAGATGGAATGGCTACTTCTGTAGCTGCTACACCTTCGCTACGTGGATTCAAAGTGCCGCCGTTCGATGGGACGTCTTCTTGGTCGGCCTATAAAATTCAGTTTGAGGCTGTCATGAAGGCGAACGAGTGGGGTAGAAATCAGGCCATGACTGCCCTCACCCTAGACCTGCGCGACCAGGCCTTAACTGTCCTGGAAGCTCTCGGTAAGGAGGTGACTTACGAGCAGCTCCTTGAGGCGTTGGAAGCCAGGTATGGCGACGCTCATCTGGAGCACGTGTTTCGTGCGCAGTTAAGGGATCGCGTGCAACGCAGCGGTGAAAACCTGCAGCAGTGGGCCCTTGAAGTGGAGAAGCTAGTGCGAAAAGCGTACCAGTCTGCACCAGCGCTCATTGAAGGGAACTTGGTGCAGGCATTCATCGACGGCATCCGCGACCTTGAGGTTAGGGCTGCAGTAAGGCTCGGGCACCACGGGACACTTAAAGACGCCTTGGCCCATGCACTGGAGGTGGAAGTTGTGCGGCAAGATCATCGTTCCCATCGCGTCAGGGAGGTTGCCGCGGTTACAGTTCGCGATCGTTTAAAAGGATACAGCCCTAAGTGCTACGGCTGTGGTGAAAGGGGCCACCTTCGATCCAGTTGCCCTAAGCGAACTGCAGAAGGGGAAGGTAGCCGATCTCCAGAGGGCAGGGCGGCTAATAGCAGCGCCCAGCAACAGCAGGGAAACGAGTAAAAGCCAGGACTGCGGGGCGGGTGCTGGCTGATGTTCAAGGAGCCCCAAGGATTTCGATCTCACGAACCCGTGACGGGAACAGCCTTATCATCAAGGGCGAGGTCAACGAGACACCATGTAAGCTGACGATAGACACTGGAGCTTCTCGCACGGTTGTCAGTTTCCAACTTATAAGTCGGTTCCTTGGGGACTCTGCATACAACCGAGAGCGCATAAATTTGGTAACAGCCACCGGTCAGCGCATACCCGTCCGAGGAGAAAGAGAGATGGAGTTGAACCTAGGCAACAAAATCTACCTGCATAATGTTGTTGTGGCCGATATAATGGACGATTGCATCCTGGGCTTAGACTTTATGCGGACGAATCGTTTTGAGATCGACGTCAATCAAGGAGTTATGAAATGTGGACAAGAGGAACTTTTCATGGAAGGGGCTTTACATGGAAATGTGTACAACCTAAAGAAGATTGTTCTTCCTCCGAGATCGGAAACGGTTGTGACGGTTAGTCTTCCTCGGAATCCTGGGCAGACTCATCGTTGCGTACTCGTGGAAAGGGTTGACAATGACCTTCCATGGAATGTGGCACGAACATTGGTCTGAGCCACCGACATCTCAGGGGTACGTGTGCTGAACCTTTGTGACAAGGAACAGGTGATAGAAAAGGGCACACTGATGGGTACCTGCGAGGAAGTGGATTGGTTGCGTCGATGCCGATATCTATCAACTGGGACCCGCTCAAGGGGAAGCGCTCTGTC
Organism: Lacanobia wlatinum; assembly: GCA_947578705.1. Lineage (NCBI taxonomy): Eukaryota > Metazoa > Arthropoda > Insecta > Lepidoptera > Noctuidae > Lacanobia > Lacanobia wlatinum. The sequence continues at coordinate 30,565,718 of OX388025.1, read as the reverse complement.
TCAAAATGAAATGGTCAACGCAAAGAGGATGTTACTCAAGTACGCCGATGTTTTCTCTTCGAACGATGCTGACATCGGAAAGACTGGCTTAGTTCAACACAAAATAAACACAGGAGAAGAATTGCCTATCCGTCAACGGCCAAGGAGATTACCGGTAGCACGTGAAAAGGAAGTGGAAACCATGATTGAGGGAATGGTGAAGGATGGTGTTATAGAACCTTCATCCAGTCCATGGTGTTCGCCTGTAGTGCTGGTAAGAAAGAAGGACGGCAGCATGCGGTTTTGTGTTGACTATCGTCGCCTGAACGACGTTACAAAGAAGGACAGCTATCCTTTGCCAAGAATTGATGACACGCTGGACATGCTTACTGGAGTAAAGTGGTTTAGCACGTTAGATCTAAAAAGTGGCTACTGGCAAGTAGAAATCGACCCTAAGGACAAGGAGAAGACTGCATTCTCGACAGGAAAGGGTCTGTGGCTATTTAAAGTTATGCCGTTTGGATTGTGTAACGCTCCGGCAACGTTTGAAAGAGTGATGGAACTGATACTAACCGGGTTGATTGGTGATGCCTGCCTTGTTTACTTGGATGACATCATCATCGCAGGCCGTACGTTTGAAGAACATCTTCAAAACCTGGAATGCGTGCTCATGAAGATCCAGAGTGCCAACCTCAAGTTGAGTCCGAAAAAGTGTTCATTTTTCAAACGGCAAGTTAGCTTTTTGGGTTATGTTGTGTCGGAAGAAGGTATCCGCACGGATCCAGAGAAAATCGCCGCTGTCAAGGATTGGCCAATTCCAAAAGACAAGACGCAGGTCAGAACATTTTTAGGTTTGTGCCCCTATTATCGGCGTTTTGTCAAGAACTTTGCAGATATAGCCAAACCCCTGCACAAGCTAACCGAGGAGAAGCGAGATTTATTTTGTGTTGGGACGAAAGTTGCGACATCGCATTCCAGGAGCTAAAGGACCGTCTGTGCAAAACACCTATTTTGGGGTATCCTGATACCAACAAGGAATTTATAGTTGACACAGACGCAAGTGATATCGGACTTGGCGGTGTGTTATCTCAGCGGAATGGCGATCAAGAGTTTGTCATTGCATACTTCAGCAAGTCATTGTCGAAACCAGAGAGAAATTATTGTGTCACAAGACGGGAATTGCTTGCTGTGGTAAAGTCATTGCAACATTTTAGCAAATATCTGCTAGGGCGGAAATTTCACCTACGAACTGACCATGCTGCACTGAAATGGCTATTGCAGTTCAAAAATCCAGAAGGACAAGTTGCGAGATGGATTGAACTACTGCAGGAATACGACTTTGTGGTCGAACATCGCAGTGGGAAATCTCGTGGCAACGCAGATGCATTGTCAAGAAGACCTTGCCCTGAAGACTGCAAGCATTGTACGAGGCAAGAGGGTAAAGAAGTCGTAACTGTGAAGATGCTCAAGACAGACCTCAGCAACGAGTGGAAGGAGAGCCTACAACGAGCGCAGCAGGAAGATTCGGACATCATGCCGATTCTTGAGTGGATGAAGGCCAGTGCTCCTAAGCCCACGTGGAGTGATGTCTCAGCAATGAGTTCGATCACAAAAAGCTAGTGGGGCCAATGGGACAGCTTAGTGATTCAGGATGGAGTACCGTGCCGTAAATGGGAAAATGTTAGGGGCGACAGCTGTCATTTGCAAATGATTGTCCCTAAAGCTAAAGTACCGGATGTTCTACTGCTGTACCATGATGGTTGTTCAGGAGGCCATATGGGAGTTAAACGAACTCTACTGAAGATACGGGAATGGTTTTACTGGGTAGTTGGGTACATTGTCGTGACGATGTCGAGGACTGGTGTCGCAAGTGTACAAGTTGTGTGGCTGTAAAAGGACCTCAGACTCGTAGCAGAGGTGCATTGAAATTGTACAATATTGGTGCATCATGGGAAAGGATAGCCCTGGATGTTGCGGGACCATTTCCGGAAAGTGAAAATGGTAACAAGTATTTCATGGTTGAAATGGATTACTTTACTAAGTGGCCCGAAGTCTTCGCCATTCCAAATCAAGAAGCTTCAACAGTCGCAGATAAACTGGTTCATGAAGTCTTCTGTCGTTTTGGAGTACCCTTGGAGATTCACAGCGATCAAGGAAGGAATTTTGAGTCACAAATATTCCAGGAAACTTGCCGAGTTATGGGTACTCATAAAACGAGAACAACTTCTTACCACCCACAATCGGATGGAATGGTGGAACGATTCAATCAGACATTGGAGAGATACTTGGCAAAAGTTGTGGAAAATCGGCAACGCGATTGGGACAAGCATATACAACCGTTTTTGTTGTCATACCAAAGTGCTGTTCACGAAAGCACATCGGTGACACCAGCTTTTGCAAACTGTGGTAGAGAACTACGGCTGCCTGCAGACTTAGCCACCGGAATACCACCTGATGCCCCACGCAGTATAACCGATTACGCGAATGACTTGCGGAACAAAATGAATGACATTTATGAGCACGTCAGAGTATCGGGCCAGAAAATGTCAAAAAGAAGAAAACCGGTTATGACCGAAAAATTAACAATAAAGGTTTCGATGAAGGTTCACTAGTGTGGTTGCACAATCCAGTTCGCAGTAAAGGGAAATCTCCTAAGCTTCAAGCTAAATGGGACGGGCCGTACCGGATTGTGATAAAAATAAATGACGTGACCTACCGTATACAAAAAGGTACAAGAAGTGCTCCTAAGATCGTCCACGTGGATCGACTGGTGCGTTATTATGGGGCCGATAATGCTCGGGACGAGCATGTCTTAGGAGGGGGCAGTGTTACGCGCCAGAATTAATGCTGGTTACATAACGACATATACGTGCTACTAACGCCATCTAGTATCAAGTAGCGGGAACTAACCAGATCAAAGGAGTCAAGATGTTTCTAGAATTTTCTATGCTAGAACATTCTCGATGTTTCGACCTTTCGACCCTGGTCAGTCGGGACCGGTATGTACCCGAACTTTTCGGAAGTTTCCATACTAGAAGGTTCTAGAAACAACTTTCGGTATATAAAGGGCGGACATCCGGCGACTGGGTCAGTATTGAATTGGCGATACAAACGATAACTTCGAGAGCGATCTTCAATTGCGAATTATAGTGTAGTGAAGTGTTCAATAGTGCGATAGTGTTTTATAATTAGTGTGTTTTAAAGTGCTAATTAGTGTTATAAATTAAAGTGTCATTTTTGGTTGTTTAATCGGCTGTTTTTATTGTCACGAACCCCAAGCTCGTAACACTATTTTCTATAAAACAACGTACAACCATTTTCTAATACATATATTCAAATCCTCTTGCAACTAGACGAGCTTTATATCTATTCTTTCTCCCGCCTCTTCTTTAATTCTAAATGCCCATTTAGGATCCACAATGTTGCAAGATTTTGTTGCCTCTACCAATCTCCACGTCTTACTTTTCTTGAGCGCTTCTAGCTCCTCCTCAATAGCAGCTCTACACATCTCTTTGTCATTTCTCGACAATGCCTCTTCAACACTATGTGTATCATCTGCCTCTGCAGTCGTTTGATAAGTGACATATCCTGGAAAATCTCTTTTCTTCCTTTCTCTCTGAGGATATCTCCTTTGCATCTGATTATCATCTTCATCTTCCTTTTCATCAGAAATCAGCCACTCATCATCACTAAAAACTGTCTATTTTTCAATGTACTCCTGCACTGGCTGCTGCTCAATCTCTTTGATTTCATTCTTAGAATCTTTTTGATAAATCTCTTGAGCGTTTTTGCCATTCACATCTTCATCAAGACTGACTATTACATGTTCTTCAGCTTTGTTGTCTACAGGCGTCACATTGTTGAATTTCTGGTTTTCAAAAAATTCAACATCTCTTGCCTTACTCAGTTGTCCGGTTGCCGGATAGATTAATCGGTAACCCTTCGACTCTTCGCAGATACCAACATGAATAAGCCTCTGGATTGCGGATCCCATTTTCTCCTTTTAGTATTTGGAATATGTACAAACGCTTTGCATCCAAAAACTTTGATTATACTCGGATCTTGGTTATTCCCTGTCCACGCTTCCTCCGGTGTCTTTCCTTTTACTGCTATTGTTGGTGATCTTTTCTTGAAATAGACAGCATAATTAACGGCCTCCGCCCAGAACTGTTTTCCTAATCCTGCCTCCTGAAGTATACTCCTAGCCTTTCCCACAATGGTACGGTTTGCACGTTCCGCAACACCGTTCTGCTCAGGCGTATACTCTACTGCTAACTGGTGTAGAATACCACAATCCTTCATCAGTTTGCTCATCTGTCGGTTGACATAGGTACTCCGACCGCAGGATCTTCAGAGTCTTTCCTGATTGTTTTTCTACTAAAACCTTGAATTCAACAAACTTTTCAAATACTTCACTCTTGTTTTTGAGAAAATACACGAAACCAACATCAGAATATACTAATGCGAGAAACTTCTTTAGCCCTATTTGCGAAACCGTTTTTAAATGGTTGTTTTATTTGTTTTCCTTTAAGACAAGCAGAACACTAAGTTTATTGAAGTGTTAGGAAAACCTACCCCAGTGGCCAATTTATCCCTTAGTAATGTAAGATTACGTACACCAAGATGTACCATACGCTTGTGCCATAACCCCATTTCTCTAATGACAGTCGAGGCTAGTGTGAGTTTCTGTGAACAGTGTTTAAGTTTATAAAAACCATTTTCCTCAACACCTGTAAGTGCGACATCACCTGTTATCTTACATCCATCCTTTCGCAACAACTGATAACCTTTCCTAGAGAACACTGTTATAAAGCCTCTTTTCACAATAGTGCTCACACACAACAGGTTAGTTGCTAACTCAGGTACAAACATAACATTACTAAAGCTTGTGCCTTCTTTCTCACATATCACAGAACCTACTCCTATACCAAATACCTTACTTCCATTTGCACATCCAATCTCTACCTTTCTGTCACACAGCCTAAAATCACTCAACCACTCTCTATTATTGGTCATGTGATTTGTAGCTCCTGAATCAGGAACCCATTCTTCGTACTTTTCAGATGTTGCAAGCGCATCTGCTATTGAAGCATTCTTCTTGATTTTTGGTTTTTCAAGACAAAGTCTTGCTTTATGTGGTCCATCACATATAAAGCATTTAATCCCTTGTGTTTTAGGGTTCCGAACAAAAAACAGAACCCTTATAGGATCACTCGGGTGTCTGTCTGTCTGTCCGTCTGTCACAACCAGTTTTCTCCGGATCCACAAGACCGATTCTGTTGAAATTTGGTACACATATGTAATTCTGTGACCCAAACACGGACGTGTTACGTAAATTATTAATTTAGTATGGGGGTCAAACTAGAAAATTTCAAAAAGAAGTTTTTTGTACAATATTGTGTGACATATCAAATGAAAGGGCTTACTGTGAGGGCTTTAATTATATTTTTTCCATGATTTTAAAATAAATGGTTTTGGAGTCATTCAAGAAATTAGACGAAAAATGACCATTCCCTCCCCCCTTATCTCAGAAACTGCTGAGCCTAAAATTTTGAAAAATAAGGGAGATAATAGATCTTTACTTATAGATTACAGAAAAACCTATAAGAAGACTACAGTGTTAAAAAAACATGTTAAAAAAAATTCGTTCGGAACCCTTTGCACGCGAGTCTGACTCGCACTTGGCCAATTTTTCTCAGTAAAGATCTCTTTCCTTTCCGATGTTTATCAGAAATAAGTGCAGTATCATTGGATCTGCACTTTTATCGGGTATTTGGTCCACAACTGTAAGAGTCCTCCACCAGTAACAGCTTGGTCTTCACGTAGTCTGTGGTTAACCTTAACTCTCGAGTTTTCAATAGCGAACCTCATAGGTTGAAAAGTTTCAGTCAAACCTTGTAACAAAAGAGCCGCTAGCAGTTCATCATTAATTTCTTTGCCGATGTCTCTCAACTGCTGCGCTACTGGCATCACCTTCGTGACGTAACTCCTAGCATGACCGTCCACGACGGCTCACAAATCACAAGACAACACGATTCCGTAGAGATACGTTATTATCAAACTTGAAGCCATTTGATTTTCGCCATTTTGGCGCTGATAACAGTATTTATTTATTTATTAGGCTCACCAACAATTGCTAGCACCAAAAAATTTTACAATAATACTTAACTTAAAAAAAAGGCGCAGTGTCACAATTTCTTACAGGTAAGCACCACATGTGCCAAAACAGTAGTGTGCTTAACTTAATAGAGGATATAAAAATATTCTTAGTAATACAATAAATACATAAAAATCAAAACAAAACATAACAAGCCAGTCACATCACATTGTGCGTCAATTTGCGGAACTTGGTAAGTGAGTCTGCATGCACGTCCACAAGATCGCTGCAACTATTGACAAGTTTACATAGCCGAGGAATAGCCGAATTAGCACCGAGAACAGTAGTGCTATTCTGTAACAACATTTTCGTATCTCGACAGTGGAATCCGAGGTGAGTTTCAAATTAAGACCTTTATGTTGTGTGCAATAAAGTTCACTTTGTGAGTTTTGTCACTCAGGTGAAGCTCGATATCGAAATAGTTATTTACAGAATAGACTAGCAGTTCTACGTGTTGGAGGGTAGAAAGGAGTTATAGGAGCACGGGGATATCTAGCTGGGGCTCGGAATCTGATTTTACCTAATAAGTGAGGGCAGTCTACTTCGTTTCTTAAGATATTTTGATTATGAAACTGGAATCAATTACATTTCTACGTTTCTCTAGAGAGTGTAACCCAAAATGCGTTAGCCTAGCTGAATATGATCGTTTCTTTTTGGCAATTCCTGATGAGTACGCTAAATGCCAGAGAAACCTTTTCTGTATTCGCTCTAGTCTCAACTTATGTGTAGCGTAATGTGGCCTCCAAACAGTACTACTACAGTACTCTAGAATACACAGACGGCACCAAGAGCTTTTTCTTAGAGAACTTGATGTGAAAACATTTGTTAATGTTCAAGTCCATGTCATTGTTAACACACCACTCGATCAGCGTATCCAGTTCCTTTTGTAGTAAGTCAGCATCCCCGTTTGACTCTATTACTTTATTGAACTTGAGGTCATCAGCATACATGAAACATTCGCAGAATCGGAAGCATTCAGGTAAATCATTGACGAAAACAATAAATAAAATTGGGCCAATATGAGAGCCCTGAGGAAAGCCTGATGTGATTGCACAAGTACCAGATTGGAAGCCATTAACTGCGACAAAAAAGAAACGGTTCTCTAAATAAGATTTCAACCAAGCTAGAAAGTTACCAGTAATGCCATACGTCTGTAACTTTTCCAAAAGGATATCGTGTGACACACGGTCGAAAGCCTTGCTAAAATCTGTATAGATAACGACGACCTGTTTGCCACAGTCAATAGCATCCACTAAAGATTCGGTAAAAGTCACCAAGTTTGTACAAGTGGACCTGGCGCCCACGAAACCGTGCTGGGAGACACTAAGATAAAGTTTGAAGTGTGACTGAATGATGGGACAGATCATAGATTCAAACACTTTAGCCATAGTAGACAGGATAGAAATAGGCCTATAATTAATCACATTATCGCTGTCACCATTTTTGTAAACAGGCACGACCTTTGCGGTTTTCCAAATATCCGGGAAAACTCCTGACATCAACGATCTATTAAATATTAGTATCAGTGGAGCTGCTAATAAAGAAGCGCATCTGGAGATGAAAATAAGTGGTGTCCTATCTGGGCCTGCACCTTTATGACAATCTAGGGACTTTAATTTGATAATTAAACTATCACGGTCTATTACAGGTGCCGTTAGAGTCAGGCTGTTGTTATTAATAATTCGTAGGTAGTTTGTGACTGAAGAACGCTGACCTGCTTTTCCCTGAACAAAAACAGACGAAAATTGCTCCGCAAACATTTCACAAATTGTATGTCCATCTGAAGTTGCTATGTTTCCATCAGTCACTGTGGCAGGAAATGAGCTGGAACCACCTCGTTTGTCCTTGATATATGCCCAGAATTGCTTTGGATTTTTAGCAATATCCGCTTCGATGCTTGCAATATATTTATTATAACTAATGGTTGCTAAGTGCGAGCATCTTTTACCCAGTAGTTTAAGTTCTATTTCATCCAAGGGGTTTTTATATATTTTAAAACGCTTTCTGATTTTTTCTTTTTCTTTTAAAGTTCTTATTAGGTCTCTGTCAAACCAAGGTGGATATTTACTTTTCTGTGTTCTCTTGGTAGGGACGTGTGTTTTTATTATACTTAAAAGCCTATCATAAAAAATTGTAAGCATTTTATTAACGTCCTCCGTATCATTAAACAACAACGCCCAGTCTAATTCATTAATATGCCTATTAATTTTAACGTAGTCCGCTTTGAAAAAGTTTGGACGGGCTTTGTTAGGGTTGTAGGGAAGTTTTGGCTCTGAGTTAGCTTTCAGCAAAACTTCTAACGGAGGATGCAGGGGATCAACTTTGCTTAGAGGATTTTGTACAGCACCCACACTAGCAAAAGGCAAGTTACTCAGAGCAAGATCTAATACTTTTCCAGAACTGTTACAAATGTTGTTCAGTTGCACGAGTTTGTTTACATGTGTAAAATCCGTCAACACATGACTGAACCCAGGTGGTGTGTAACTAGCATTTGAATCACTAACCAAGGTCCAGTTTATAGCACTCAGATTAAAATCACCCACTACACATGTATACAAGCCTGACTGTTCCAAAACAGTGCTACAACAATCCAAAAAATATTCTAATGTTAGTCGAGTCACAGGTGGTGGTAGTATACGGCGCACAGAGTTATGTGACGTATCGATTTTGTTAAAGCTACTTCAACGGTGATCCAGAGGTCCTCACACCTGCTTTCCCAGTGGATCATGCGTTTTGAATTAAGTTTGTTTAAAACGGCGATTAACACCCCTCCTCCAACTTTTTCTTTCCATCCCTGTCCCGTCTATAGACGACGTATCGATTGTCAAACAGCTCTGCGCTCATAACAGAATCATTCAACCATGTTTCAGTTAAAATAACAATATCATAAAACTCACAAGATATATGACGACAAAAGCTGTGAGTCTTAGTTCGCAAACCTCGCGTGTTTTGATAATATATTCTTAAAGCTACGAATTTAAAGAATGATTAAAGCCAAAACATTGAAAAGGAAACAACTAAATTAACTTATCCCATGTCTCCATATTTCTGACCGAAATATGCTCTGACTCCTGTCCCTTCCTCATAAAGATCCGACCAGCTCGAACCCAGACGTATTGGTAACCAATTTCTTTGGCCTTGATTCTCGCAGCAGCATGTAGGGTCTTGTTCGCAGTAGATAAATGTTCAGTAACAAATATAGGTAACTTTGGTCCGGAGTATCCAAGGTGCGCACTATTTATCTTGTTGGTTGGGTTAGATTTGTTGTAATTAATAGTAGCTGCAAGAAATTTGTCCCGGACTCGCGGAGAGGTGAGTTGAACTACCACTGATCGTGGGCGGTTTGTATTGGGATTGAGTTTAGCAACCCTGGTGCAGTGCATGATATCTCTGTCCGTAAAGTCGTATCCTATTACTTTTGATAGGTCGGCCACAATTTGGACTAAGTTTTCCTGCTTTCTTTCTGGGAGACATTGAATCTCGATGTTATTTGAACGGGATTGTTGTTCCAGTTGGTTCAGACGCCCTGTCCTGATCCCCTGAGCCCTGATCCCCGATCGCACTTTTCATGTTAAAGTTCTGTTTTTCTAACTCCTTAATATTTTCTTTAGATGCTGCATGCTCCTTAAGAAGGTCCTCATACTGAACGTTCATAAATGACATAGAATCGTTCATACTTTCAATTTTATCATTGATAGGTTGTAGTTCTCGGTTCAGAATATCATTAATATTTGCTTTCAACTTGGTTAGCATCTTCTCAAGTTCATTCTTCATGACATCCTGAACTATTTGACGAACGTCCTTTTGAGTCAATCTTTGTTCAGAACTAGCCTGCGGCGGCGACGAAAGGGCTTGCCGTTTGTTACCTCTAGAAGGTCCAGAGACGTTGTGCATTGGTATACCACCAGATTTACCTGGCGGAGACGGTTCCGACATTTTAATAATATAGATAGCGTAGGCGCACTGTATCCAAATCCAGAACACGATATAACTGGTTATAATGTTCTAATATGGTAGAAAGTTCCTTACGCTGGCAACACCGGATTGTCTTTGAAGACTTCACTCTTTGACAATGCCACTTGTGTCGGCAATGACAGCTCAAAATATAAGAAAAGATGTGGGTATATCAATAAAAAAATAAATTTGCAAAATCCACCACTGTCAAATGCAACTTTCAATGCAGTTAATATTGTTAAAATTCACTGTTTAGTCGTATAATTATAGCTCACAAGTTCTATCAAGCACTTATTTCCAAGTTAAGCACAACCGTCACTTTGAATATATACTTTCCCGCGAGAATTTCAATTTATTTTCGGGAGCAACAATGACAAGTGATAACGATGACAATATGAGTTTGAATGAAGAATGTTACTAGGTATGTCAAATCGCTTGAAATTTTGTCTCAGTAAAGCCTGTATGTATACAAATAGACTAGTTTTTGTTGTAGTCAAAAACACCTAGTAGTTTTGATTTTATAGGCATTCAAAGTTTCGAAAAATATAGAGTCCGGCTAACAGTCACGTGACCGCTTGTGACGTCATGTCACAACGCACCGCGCGGGCCGCGGCCCGCTTCGTATCAAGTCGCCAGCAGTTATAGTAGGTGTAATAGCTTGCGCAGTACTTTGTTGTGTTTTCATCCGCGTATTACGTTAATAGTATACATCCCTTCTCAGATACTGGTATGCTCACCAAACAAACCGGGTGAGGTGGGTCGGTACTCTGTCGGATGAGTACAGGATGGAATGTGGTGTAAGGCAGGGGGGGTTAAGCTCGCCGCTGTTATTTAACCTATATATAGACCAGCTTATCGAGCGACTGAGCAGCATGCATGTCGGCTGTCACATTGACAGTACTTGTGTCAATAACATAAGCTACGCTGACGACATGGTGCTGCTCAGTCCATCGATAGGCGGGCTGAAAAAGTTACTGTCGACCTGCGAGACGTATGCGGAGGTGCACGGCCTTAAATACAACTCAAAAAAGAGTGAGATCCTAGTGTTTAAAGCACCTAAGCAACAGCCCCGTCGTGTACCTCCTGTATATCTCAACGGTGTAGTACTCAGTGTGGTTAATAGTTTTAGGTACCTGGGTCACATTGTCACCAGTGACCTACGGGATGACAGCGACATAGAACGCGAGCGCAGGGCGTTGGCGGTGAGGAGCAATATGCTGGCCCGTAGGTTCGCTCGATGTACGGCAGACGTCAAAGTAAGTTTATTTAAAGCGTTCTGCCAGTCTTTCTACTCGAGCGGCCTATGGGTATCATATACGAGCCGAGCCTACAACGTCCTGCGAGTTCAATACAACAACGCCTTTAGGATGCTGTTGCGCTGTAGTGCGTCAGGCATGTTCGCTGAAGCTCGCACTGATGATTTTCATGCCATCATGCGTAAAAAAGCGGCATCCTTACTGCAGCGCTTGCGTAACACTCGGAACAGCATCCTGAAAATGATTGTTGACAGACCCGACTGCCTCATCCAAAGACACTGGGTGAAGGTAGCTATAGGGTTATGTAGCTAAACAAACTAGTTTAAGTATTACTAATAACACTAATATAGCATATAAGCATAAGCTGTTACTAATTAAGTACTAACAATTTATGGGCTAGTAATGTCTGAAATAAAGATATTTTATTTTATTTTATTTATTTATTTATTTAATAGTAAGTATTATTCGATTAATAAAATGGATCAAGGATTCGAAAAAGGGCAATCGGATAACCTACCTAAAATAGATGAATTCATGGTTGCGCATTATTTATCAACAAATAGTGATTTCGTTGCCGCCGAAATGCGAGGAATAAAAATGCAAAGGTAAGTAAACTTTCCTTGCTCCTACTTATGCTTAATAGTTTATCTGTTCTAAATTGTTTTATCAAAACAAAATACCCAACTAATGTCGTAATGGAAGAATGCAAATCAAATAGTAGAAGTACCTACCTACCATTACATTTTTACGTTAAAGACAACAAATATGTATTATAGTTTTGCAGCGATAGGTAGGTACGTATGTATATATAGGTAGGCTCTTCTTAGTAAATTTAAATAAATACATACATTGATTTATTGCAAACTAGCTTCCGCCAGCAGCTTCGCCCCCGTTTCCGTCGGGAACTGTACATTTTCCCAGGATTAAAAGTAGCCTATGTGTTATTCCAGACTTCAACCAGATCCGTTCAGTAGTTTTTTCGTGAAAGATAACAAACACACACACACTCACAACCTTTCGCATTTATAATATAAGTAGGAAGTAGGATAGGTACTTAGGATATAGATGTAGTGGGTTGAACGTTACAGATGTACTAAACCTTTTTTATTTGTATTTTTTTTACTAACAAAATACGTAAAGCCATTTATTTTTATTTGAAACTTATTTCAGATCGGCAAGAGACAGCTATGGCGATGATGCTATTGGTTATGTTCAAGTAAAAAGAGTAGGTGATGTATGTACGGTTAAATGTAGAATCACGCCAGAACACCGCGTACGTACCACACCTTATCATTGCAGTTTAGAATGCAATGAAAAGGATCAAGAAGTTTTAAATGTAACCTGCGGAGATTGTGCCGCCAGCAGAGGTGGCTGTAAACATACTATAGCATTTTTATTGTGGCTACAATAAACTGTACTTTTATCTCCAAATGGATCTAACCTCTTCATAGCTTTTATCATTTTTTTTCGCATTTTAACGTCCTTCGGAACTATAAAAAACAACTTTTCCGGCGAATTGGTAGTTTTTTTTTTACATTTAGGCACAACACATGATTTCCTAGTATTTGGATTGGACATTTTTAAAAGTATTTAGGTATAATTTCGACCGCACGGGCGCGCGACCGCGAGCGGATTGAGTACCTAAGCCAGAATGAGCAGGCGAAGCGTGTTGTGCGATGACGTCACACCGTCACCGGCAGCCCGCGTAATGCGGTTACAACTTGTTTTACTTCTAAATCGGAAACTAATTGACTTTCACTAGTATTTTTTATTTTTGACAGAGAATATGGAGTGCTAATAATCAAAATTAGTTAACATTCTTCATTGAGTATGCATGTACGTCCGTGGAAATTATAGTAAGGATGGGACAACCTTCGATAAAAAATACTTTTATGAACTTATCAATCGTGAGAGTAATTTATTACGTAAGAGAGTAAAAATGTCACTCCCAGTTATTTTTATTATGCTTCATTTCTAAGTATGAAAATTAGTTTTAAAAAATATTTCAGTCAGATAGCAAACTATGAACTAGTGGATGGCGTGCTAGTAAAGTTACAGCGCATGACTGTCAGATCAGCGAGCTTTAAATATGGGTATAGGCTAACAACATATCCCTAAAACTAGTATATTTGAGCAAGTATCTCCTCGCTCAAGTATATCAGTTTTAACGAGCTGAGCTGGAGTCAAAATAGTTCACAATATGAACCAAAAACGAATGAGCAAATAATATTACAATTTGGCTCTAACCTCTCTTGAAATGGAATTTATATTCTTCGTGAGCTATATCTACCTACTGAAGGAAAAAAAACACAATAACACAATCAAATTATATTTTGAATCATTGCCGAGCCCAAATGATTTTTGACGTAATAAAAAATTCTACACTTTTTCACCAGATTTATAAAGCAAATAATTTTTGCTACCAGCATACAGTTTAATATCTATGTATTTAAGTACAGTCGTCAAGAAATTCATGTAAAAAATGAGGGCGCCACCATCATTTACATGGTATCCCTATAAATTTCGACTGAAAGGTTTTGATACTTTTTTTTTTATAAAATAGTAATTAATTACTGATTTATTATTATCGTCCCTTTACTTCCATGTGGATTATCTGACACTCATCTATCTAATTTCCGACACTCAGGATGCAAAAAAAGAGTTTTGACATTCATGGGTAGTGGTGAAAAACACTCCTCTTTCAACTGATTTCCATTCAAATGACATTCTAATGGTTATGTATTCTATAGTTTGTTTGTGATTTTTATTGCCTTTTTTACATAATTTTGTAAATTAGAATATAATACAATTATGTGTGTGTAATAACAATATTTATTTTGACCAAACCTTGTTTTCTTCCTTTCAGCTACTAACATTTATCTACAACAAAGTTCGATGTTTCGCCTCTCTGCGCTGCAGCGCTGCCGTCTCAACATGATGCTGGTAGAATATCGATATCAGCTTAATTGAGCTGATATCAATATCCTAACTAAATAAAAAAAAAAGAATTTATTGGACATTTCTTTATTTGTCAGAATCCAAGTAATCACTGTCGACGTATTCAAGTCCCGATAAGTTGCCTGAAACTGCTACATAATTACAATCACCCTCTTCTAACTCTTCAGATTCACTCGAACTATCATCGCTTACTGTGATGACAAATCTGTCTAAATCATTATAGAGAGATAATCCACGGGCAAAATATTATTTTCAATTTTGATGACATAGTCATTTTTTTCATTCTTGTGGAGTTACTGAATTAAATGCCTCTTCAGCCAACTTAGCAACATTTTGACCACAAACATTTTTTTGTGCAATTCGCCTTTTACTACTGCCCACACACACCTGAAATCAATAAAGACATGTTAAATAACAAATACCTTAATCATCTCCTAATAAGTAAAACAAAAAGATCAACATCGTTAAATGGTAGTACAATAAATAGTAAACAAAATCATAACCTCAACGAAATTTAAACAATGATTAAAAAGACAAATTTTACTTAAAAACAAGAAGATTGTCAAGGGATAATATTTCCTTTACTGTATTCAACATTTAAATATATTTACGTACCGGTAAACTTTGTTGTTCGACCGTAAACATCGTCTTTACTCGTCCCAGCTTAAAATTCGGCCATACACTCTTGAAACACTTTAAATTTAATTGGTTCGCATCACTTCTATAAATATTTTTCGATTCATTTTTATCTCGAAACGGTCACGGGATTAAAAAAGCTCGAAACATCACAAAAAATCATAGAACATCATATAGATAGAATGTATAACAAAAAATATAATGTAGAACATCAACCACAAAGCTACGAAGTGACAGTTTAGGTACTCAGTTTGATAATGATTCTGTGTTGCCAGTATCAGCCAAAACAGTAATTCCCAAAACATTCTTTTCATGACTTTCTTGACAGACTGTAGTGATAATTTGTTTTACAAGAATATGAAAATGGCTCGCAAAATTATCTGATAATAAAGTTTCTTTAAAATGGTGCAGGACCTGTGATCAAATTTCTGGTAGCATATCTCATAGTACTTTTGTAAATAATACTGCTGGAAAATTTCGACTAAAATTACTCACATCGGAAGAACAACATCGACACGATATGGAACATTCACACCCCTATTTACCAGAGACGTATTATGTGTCAATGTGTCAATTTTAGTTCCTGAGACGGTCGAGCGGGGCGCTTTGAATCGGCACAATAATCAACTGTAATTTCCTAAATTATGTTTAGTTCAGCGTAATTTTGTGTAATAGAGGTCAGTGTTCCCAGGTAATCTGACGCTGCACTTAGATGTCACACGTCATGTGCATGAAAAATAGAGACTATATAGGAGGACTATCTCTGTGTATGAAAAGTGTCCGTCGAAATGCGTTAAATTAGGGTGGCGCTACATTCGCATCAGGGTAAATTTTAAAAACAGCGCTTAAAGTTATTGGTGTATGATAGAAAAATAAACAAGGAAAGAACAACTTTCGAGTAGTTATTATTTCGTTATAACGCAAATAAGAAACAATAATACATTCAATTAAATTTTGTGCGTTAATTTTTCAGTTAAAAATAAATACATTGATAAGATGAGAAAACGATATGTTCAAAATAAAGAGAACAAAAGTTCATCAAACTCACACTTCACACACACGGCACACTTCAATCCGTCTACCTAAAGCTACGTTAGTGCCGTTCTGGAAGGTTTTTGAACTGCTACTGACTGCTTACAGCTGGATACTTTTTCAGCTTGTCAGCCGTATAAGATCGCACTCTTCGTCTCTATACTCCATGGTTGGAAATTACATGACATAGAGTAACATGTTCACAGACAGTTTCACTTCAAATCACACTTCAAATGTTCAATCAATGGTGGTTCAACAATGACACTAATGACAGCGCGCAGCGCGCGTAAATGGAAGTGTTTGATTGAAGTGTGTTTTTTTTATTTATTTTGTTGTTGACATAAGAGAAAAGTGTTTTGAATATACAACAATATAGAAAAAGATCTGAAGTAATCCTGGGTAAGTGTTTCACAACTATTTCTATTGCTTTTTGTTGGTGCTTGTGGTTTTTTTTATGTTTTCTAGATTGCTTTACCTCAAGAACGCTTTTGTTCCTGCTTGTGGCAACAACTCTAGGAATCATGGTTTCTTGTGGAAATATAGATCTTCGTTCCGTATATTACTACTATTTCTTCAACTGGCGGTGGTTCATTATGGCTAGCAAAGCAATTGTTTTTCAAATGTTTCTGTTGTTTTATTGAAGCTGTTGATATTTTTAAATAAGAAGGCAAAGCAATTAATGTTGTGTAGCTGAATAAATAAAAATAGGAGTATTTCTTGGTGATGCAGCCATTATTTTAACTATGTGCTTGTGCTATAAGAGGGATAGGTTGAAGAAATAAAATAAATATTGTATTTGCATTGAATTCTCAATATATATATTTTTAATATTCATAAATTCAATATACATTATAATATCAAGTAAAATGAATTACTATAATTTATTTATATAGGCAATATTTTAACACATGTTAATCTATAGGTAATTTTAACAATCTAGAGTTACTTAATTTAACAATTATTCAGCAAACTCGCTGGCACACAGTCTGCATCCAATTATACAATCTTAGGAAATACAACAAAGACAAATATGGCAATAGGAATTCACATTGGCTAACTGTTACCCTTAAAATTACATCATTTATATTTGTTAAAGGAAGAAAATACTTTTCTGCAATATCATATTGCACAAGTAACTAAATTCAGTATAGTACATCATGCCATTCCATGTAAAAAATAAAATTCTCATATAAAAATTTATATTTCAAGCCTTAAAATTATTATTTGGCACAACTAAAACTAATCTAAAGCTAAATGATGGGATATTTATATTTTACAGTTTTCCACATCATATTATGAACATAAGTAATCTTTGGTTTATCTAGCCCACCGGTCACAATTTGGAAATTGCTTATAATAAAATATGAAATAGTTCAAAAAAGATCGCTTAATCCGATTATAATTATTTTAAAGATAGATAGGTACATAATATACTCAGATAATATTATCTTTTTATTTTAAGTATAATTTAATGATTTTGACCGAAATATGTTATTCACTGAATACTGTTTTATTAAGCTGTTGGACTGAAATTGGTGGAGGACCTATGCTAGTGGCTGACAATATCCGAAGTGTTTGAATACTGTCTATGTCCGAGCCCTTATGATGCACACTACAAGAATAAACTAAGTATTACTATACTGCTTGTAATAATTTATGTAATTCGTTGCTTAGAAACCTTTAAAAATTAATTTTAGCTACTTACATTTATAAAATATAGAAATAATTATTAGGTATCTCTTATAATGTATTTTTTTGCTTAGGAACTTTTTGTTCTAATATTTATACTGTTGTGATAAATGAATAGGTGAGTTAACATGAGATATAACCGTGATATCTAGTAGAGGCTCAAGATTTAGATGAAGTTCGTTGTGTCGACAGCGCACTTATCGCCGCGATACATGACATCTCAGATAAGTACGATACATCAACCATAACGCTTGTACATTATCAGCCGAATTTGATTAAGAGGAAAACTGCATTTGGTAAATACTTTTCTTCATAAAAGATTTTATGTACGTAAAAATAGTGGGTTCTGATAGCGAAATCTATTTCTTGCTATGGGAGTAAAGTTTTATTAGATAGGTAGATATATAAGTATCCATACTATTATAATATTAAAATGTATTAATCCTATTGCTTTCAATAAACTGATGTTCATTATTGTCACTATATTCATTGTGTTATTTTGCAGTGTGTGGACACTGCATAATTTATGTTAAATCTATGTACCTACCGTTACTAAATAGGTAATAAAGCGATCATATTTACACATACATTCTTACTATATACAATTTATTATTTACAACTTAAAAGACGATAATCTTTCGACTAATTTTAAGAGTTTTATAAACACAGCAGAGATCCCATAGGAGTATTATGGAATGCTTAAAACTTAATTAAGATTGAATCTATCTAAACACTTAATACGTATTACAATACGAGAAGCTTAGTGTTACTAAATTTTAAAATGTTTTGTAACAGAGAATAAAATTATCGACAATTTTTTAAACCATAAATGAATAGTGTTTCTTCATCTTCATTGTCTATGTATGTTTTTAGGTGATGCTACAAAAATTGGTCATACGGTTACTCATCGTTCAAATTTAATTTCATTGGCGACATTGGCGTTAATGATGAATTTGCCTGATAGATTTCCATGTACAGATATATCTGCTTCATAATTATCGGTAGAGAGCCTAAGTAGCTTGTAAGTCATCAATTACCGATGATCCTTAAATCAAGCTCCGAAACAGATAAATTCGAACAACTCAAGATTAAAAAAATAGCTTTCGATTGCAGGTAGGTACCAGTGGCGTAGCTAGTTTCAAAGGAGACCTGTATTAAACATTTTTGGGGGGGGCCGTTTTCACTAAATAGGTCTTAGGTACTAGCTGAGTGGCCTTAGTGCGATTTTATTAACGTTTTCGAACGCGTAAGCGTAAACGTCAATTTTTGTATTGACACTGAATAAGCGCCGTCTGGTGACAATAACGGAAACCCCTGACATAAGCGAAGTACGTTAAACAACTCGCACTAGGCCCTCGGACGGAACTGTCTTGGCAGGCCACGAATGCGACGGCGGAACTAAATGTATAGCTTTACGTCCACAGGTCGGGGCCCTTGTAGTCGGGTGTATCATAGACACGGCTGGTACGGCGGTAGCTACGCCCCTGGTCGGTACCTATGCGTAATGTTACGTATCATTAGGACAAGTTCGAAGAGTAGGTGCTTATTATAATAAAATGTATAAATAACACTATATATTGTCATCACAATAGACGCACGGCTCTGATAACGCACTCGTGCACGTTGATGCGAACTGCAGTAGCGCTCTTTATATTTACGTTAGGCTTGCTATGTTGCGTTACCTTATGATCGATAACGTTTTTTAATTCAAAAATACTGTAAATAGTTTAAAACTGCTCTTTGTTTCAGTGGTAGATATTTATACAATGTCATCACCAAGCCTTGTGTAAATAAATATATTGTAGTAGTTGCACTTAAACAGGACCGAAAAAAAATCTTAATAGATGAATTCGTCATTCTACTGCTTAGGTAATCAATAGGCAATTTTGGCCTTAAAATTATAAAGAAAAATAAAATAACATATATTATAGTGGAGTATTATGCTACAGGTACTGACCTTTGGTATTATTAAATAATAAAACTATACAATAATTAAAACCGTTTACGTAAAATATGTTTTAAGATCGATAATATTTTTGGCATGTTGTATGGCACTTTTGTGGTAGGTATTTGGCATTACGTAATAAATAGGGAATCCAAATTATTTTCTACAGTATAAAAATATTATGATGTTGAGCAATGACCTTAATTAAGTTGTAACGAAAATACCGGGCAATGAATACTTTATTATAAGAGTATTATTATGCGGTTTTAAAGTTTGCCCTTGTCTCCCAACAAGGTAACTTTTATAAAACTTACATTCAATTAAAACTGGGCAAAGCATTTTCGGTTGTTTATAAATGTAGGTTTATATTCATAGTTATCTATTAGTGGAAACAAAAATTAGTTACTAAACGGCGGTTGACATTCAGGTACCATTTAGGCATACCAATAAAATTCAGAAGAACTAACATGATTCCGATCAGTTTTTTGGTGCTCTTTTGAAATTTAACGAGTGCACTAGAATTTTTTAAAATTATTTAACGAAATGGATACCAAATGTTGTTCAACAACCGATGCGATGTCCAGGTTAATCCCTGTAGGGCTTGCATATGGCGAACCTATGGTTCATGTGCTGACTGTAGGAGCCCGAGTGAGAGAACTTCTTGAAGCACTTGCAGCACTGGAAGGGCTTCTCACCGGTGTGGAGCCGCTTGTGTTCCGTCAGGTGATGTTTGTGTTTGAATGCCTTCGGACATTCTACACATTTGTACGGCCGTTGACCTGTGAAGCAAAATTATATTAGTTTTATTGAACTGTAATCGAAATCAAGTTGTTATTTTTTGCATATGGTCAAGATATTCGCACTAACCTGAATGTTCGTATTTGTGCCTCGCGAGAGAGCTTTGCTTAACGAAGGTCTTATCACATTGATCGCATACGAATTGTCCTTCGCCTTCCTTAAATTCTGCTCCCTGCTTGAGTTTGCTTTTCTTAAGTACTGTAGCTTCTTCTTCGATGTCGTTTGGTGCTTGCATTTCATCCCACGGAGGACGCTCATATGATGGACTCGAACCTTGTCGGCTGACGTCTGAGGTCAAGTGCATGTTGAGAATAGGAGATCGTGCATTTGCCATATCGTTGTACTGAAGGAGTTTATCCATAGGTACTAAGGGGTTGACATGAAGTTTTTGTGATAGTAACCGTTTGTGCCCATTAATAGTTTCTCCAGGTGAAGGAGACAACCGAAAATCGGTGAAGGAAGATGATGAGCAATTGGAATGTGGATAAGTATTCAGATAGTTCGTGCGATGAGGAGTTGTACTTCGCGAAGATTTCTGGCTTAGGTTCACTGCTTCCTCTGAGTCAGAATGTGTCACCGAAATGCTGCATGGTGGCGATGGTGCAGGACTCGATGTAACTGATGGATTGGACTTTTTTGTAGATAAATCTAATGGCTGGTCAGAGGCGGTCATCGTTTGTGTCATACGTCGTTCTCTTGCCCTGTTATTTTGGAACCACACCTGTACTACTCTGTTATCGAGACCGATTTGTTGTGCTATTCTTTTAAACTCCTCGCGATTCGGTCGTGGGTTTAGAGCGTAATGTTCTTTTAATACCGATTGCTGTTCCTCGCTTAGTGCTGTACGAACCCTGATTTTTCTATCATTGTCGTGAATTGATATCTTATCATCGCGATCGTCTCTATTAAAGTCTTCATCTTCACTTGCACTTATCCCGTTTTGTATGGAAGCATGAATTTCGGCCTCTAATCTATTAAGAGCTACCGTTTCGGCTACTTGAGCTGCCAAACCTTCGTGTTTCCTAAACATATTCCCACAAAGTCCTTTTTCGTGGTCTAATAAGTCACTCTTATTTGTGAAAGTTTGATCACATTTTAAGCATCTGTGCATGTCTTCTGGTTCCTCCTTTATTACGACGTGAGGAGCGGGCGGTGACTCTATGCTGGGACAAATGTTAGCTGACACAGGAGAGAGCTTTTCCATGTTTGCTCTAAAAAAATGTTTCGTAACGGATGCGCTCACTGATTCTAATATGGAATTAAAACCTGGATTTTCATCGCTGTGAATATTGTTATTCAAAGGGACGGAATCAAAGTTGCGGGAAGGAGACCTAAGGTCACGATCTCGTTCCTCTCGCTCCTTTTTAATGGACACAGCTTCGTCATCCTCGATATCCATCACGAGCTCAGCGCTGCCTTCAGATCGTTTATCATCATCTTCTGTAACTTCTTCGATTAGGTCTTCAGGATCTGCTGGTAATGGACTCGTGTGCTTTGGACTAGCAAGATTTTCAATTTTTCTTTGTTGATACTGTGATGAAGCTAGCTGCTCTAAGAAAAATTGGCTGATGGATGCGGGTATGCTGTATGGAGCAATCCCGCCCGCTGGACTCATAGGCATACCTGGAGGAATGTTAAAGGGAAAACCAGGCTGCCCTAAGGGCGGGCGATGGTAATTATTTTCTTGCGCCGATATGGATGCAAAAAAGGCAGCAGGCATAGGCAGGAAAGAATTCCCATTTGGTGAAATATTATTATTTAACTGGGAGGCCACCATAGCATTAGTTCTTTTTCGTGATGGACTTCTTTCTGGGTTTAGCGCAGGGTTATTGGGTTTAATCCGTCCCATCTTTAGGTTCATAACGAGACACTTCTTAGAGGTCATGTGACTGGAGTAGGAGCCAGAGTGGGAAAACTTTTTTCCGCAGTTAGCACACTCAAAAGGCTTT
Source organism: Lacanobia wlatinum (assembly GCA_947578705.1). NCBI lineage: Eukaryota > Metazoa > Arthropoda > Insecta > Lepidoptera > Noctuidae > Lacanobia > Lacanobia wlatinum. The sequence continues at coordinate 30,543,365 of OX388025.1, read as the reverse complement.
TCTCCGCTATGTATCCGCAAGTGTTCTTTTAGGTGGTGCTTGAATTTAAAAGCTTTGTCGCAATCATTGCACTTAAACTTGCGAAGAAGTGCGCTTTCGTCATGGCTGATCATGTGCCGCTGCAGTCTGTATACGTTTGCGAAGCTTTTGTGGCAGATCTTGCAAGACTGTGGACAAAAAAAAGACTTAAACTTTCTATAGAGTTGTTTCTATTACCTAATCTTAGTGCCTTGTTCATTTTGTTTTGAAGTATAATTTTGAAAAACATAAGAGATATCATCAATCTCTTGTCACCTGATCATCGATTCATGAGTAAGACTTCTTGGACATTAAAATATTTTGTTTATCTATCTAATAATATACAAATGCGTAACAGTCTGCAAGGTTTCATTGTTATGTAATACAATGGGCACTGACATATTTGACTGTATCCACCTGTGTGTTGGGCGCGTGCAGGGTCTCGTGGCGCTCGAGCTGCTCGCGCGTGGGGTAGGCTCCGCGGCACTGGCTGCAGGAGAATGGTCCGCCGGGACCGAGTGGTGAGCCACCCCGCTCCTCCTCTTCTTCAGACGGCTTGCCTTCTGACCCGCCGCCGGCAAGCGGTCGGACTGTGGGATCAACAACACTTGTTAGTTTGGAAATGATTTGCTACTTTTATGTTCCAACCTCTACCTATGACTAAACGATTACAATGGACATGAAAATTGTCAGAACATAATATAAAACGATACTACATTGGGTTGAAGACAGCATAAATGTTGTATGCGCGTGTAGTAAAACAATAAATAATTCTGTTCAATAGTGGTAAAATGTGATAATTATACATTCATACGAGTTGAACTAAATTATAAGTATGTTTTTTACATTTCTTAATAGAAACGATCTCGGTGTAGTAGATACTGTAGGTTAGGTTACAACGTTATTAACGTTGATATTGTTTAGCTTGTCTTAGGTAAGTAGGTACTAAAAATATGCACGAAGGGGAATTCATGGCAGGCAGGTCCCTTTTAATAACACCTCACGATATCGGAACTACATAATTATACAGGTGATCTATTAGTAGCGACGACAACATGGCGATGTAGTTAAGTAAAACGCCCTGTAGGGGTTAGTTTAAACGTGGGTCGTTAATAAATTTAAATCTTAGTTTATGTGAAACTATACGATCATTGTAAACCTCAATCGAAAATAAAACAATTATCTTCTATTCTATTATGTCTGTTCACGGTTGAACAGTGTTGTTGGCATTTAAAATTATCGCAGACACCTTTACGACCGATGTTCGTTCTATAAAAACAAATATGGCGGCAACAATTCAATTTGGAGTCGGTTATTTCGGTGATACGGCCGGTATTCCAGCGTAATATCGTTTTTAAAAGCGGTGTCGGCGAGCGCGTCGTAAATCAAATATAATAAAGAGCAAAACAACGGGGCGACGTATTAATTAGTGCGGCCGCGCGATGGCCGCGCGTCCTTTACATACGCTGTAATCCGCTATCCGGACCCCGGTATTGAATTTTAGAAAATACTACCTCTCAACACACCTAGCTGAGTACCTGTATTTTACTAATAAAGTGGCTACATAAAATGACGTTCATGCGATTTCATACCTACTATATGCTTGGTATCGAATACGCAATGTAATAAGCATGAAATTATAAATTATATTTATCAAAAAGTAGTAAAAAAATATTGTTTTTTAATAATGTAACACCCGATTGAAAGCAGGCATTGAATACTATTGAATTAAAATAGAATTCGAATTGTTAATTTATTTGTATAAATTGCAACTATTCGATAATAGATGGCGCTAGTAGTAGGCAGCTGCTGTAATGTTGTTCTAGTATGAACTTTAACCTTTTGATCATTTACGCATGAACATGATGATAAATCGATTACGTGCTGTAAATATACACTAAGAAGGTACTTAAGTTTAATTTATGAAGTAGTATGAAAGTAGTAGCAACACCAAAATCACTATTACTAAGTTTGTATAATATGTGTGCCAATAAATGTTGAAAACCCAGTTCACACTTGATTACGTTCGTAATTACTACCGAACGCGGGAATCACTAAAGATATAATGATCTCTAACAAATTTATCTCTATATTCATAACATTAATAACTATTAAGAATGACTTTTGATCTAGGTTACAATAAGCAATTTTATTTTTAATAACAAAAAAAAAATCGGACAATATCATCTCAGAAATTCGTTGCAGTTTTTGGTATCGCTACTAGCCGGTAGATGGCGCTAAGCGACGCGCTCATTCGGTAGGTATAGGTACTACGAGTTATCCATTCATAGTGATACTTATTTTAATATGTTTTTGTAAATTGTGAATCATTGTTACCTTTGCTTTATCGGTGCAATTGGTCTAAATAAAGCAATTCAGAATTTTAAATTTTCACAGCCAACTTAAGTATACATTAATTAATTTTGTAGAATTAATAATGATTCGTTTTCGTATAGCGAGGAATCATAAACATTGTACCTACTTTATCAAATACTTGCTTAGCCTAGCCCTTTGGTAAAATAACTTAATTCGCTAATGAGTTCAGTAAACATATGTATCATGCGTATCGTTCATTAGGTAGAACGGACGTACACCTACACACTACATTATCGGCGGTACAGTAATCTGTGCGCACGGGCAGAGTGCGTCCGTTAACCGCTGATAAAAAACCTTCATACACACACCAGTGCGCCGCGCTTCCTATTGCTGCTGCTACAACAAATAACAATTATCGCACACACGCACACGCGCGCTTGTATTCCGAAAGATAAGAGTTTGATTGTTGATCGCAGCACACAAACGCGCGGAGTGGTGATTGGTCGCACCTGTTTCGGCGGGCGGTGAGGCGCGCGGCGGGGAGCACCCAAGTGTTTGCTTTACTCGAAGAAAAAACTCCGCCTGTCCGACTGCAGACACCATGCTGTAACCTCTCGCTCGGAATTGTAATTGCGCGTTGAGGGAATTATTATTGAACTGTTTAGACGCGAGCTATTTGGTCGGTTATTGTATCGCATTGTAGTCGTGCCGTATGTTGTACGTCTTATTGGCATAGGTACTCGCCTATTAACTGACGTCTTGAAAATATTTTTGACCGCTACTAAATCATTCTTGCATGATAAACCAGTAGGTACACACATTTCTTATTTGCCAGTATTGGTAAGTAGTAAAACATTGAAGAGGTCTTTCAAGGGTTTTTCAAAAGGCTGGTTTTCAGTATCTGGATGATAAAAAAAACTCTTTTTGTTTATTTAATTTCCATAATAGAATCGCTACTTTTGGTCTGTTTACCTTGTCGAATAGTTGAAATATTGCACTAATTATTAGGAACAGATTAAAAAAGTGTTATCAAGTATTTCTCATCATTAATTCACATACTATTACTTCCTACTAAAAAAAAATATTTTTGTATACTAGTTGATACTTTCTAGTATATAATATACAAAATAATATATTATTCTATACCCAATGATGATTAAACTAATATTTTATCAAAAATTCAAGCCATTTGTTGCACTTAAAAGTGTTTAATTCCCGGCTGAAAACCGAGGTTTTATGTAATTACCGATCTCGTTGAAATCAATGTGATGGTGTTATCGATGAGAAGTATGCTCTTGATGATTATAGAAAGTTAAACTGTACACGAAAATAATACATATTAATATAAGGTTTATTGTTGATCAGTGATAGCGACGTAGGACCTACATAATGTGTATTCATAGGTTTTTTATAAAGTATAAAACTTTTGTTATATATTTTTGAATAACGAATTAGGGGAAATCACTAAAACAATACCCGCGGACTCATCATTATCTACACACCTATTGCATTCTGCAATGTGAGTAGGTATGTGCAAAATCGATCTAATTGATGTTGATGGGTTTATACACAATACGAGAGCTTCGCTGTCGTGATATTATGTAAACGCAGCATTTGTTGATATAATTTGTTTTGATTAAATTGTGGTAAAATTTAAAATATAAATCCCATTTAATTGCATATTTTTAATGCCAGGAGAATTCCCACACCTGATGATGATTTCATACTAAGTGACTCAATTTTTCAAATTTAAATAATGTTGCAAATATACTCGTAAGTTAGGTACAATTATTCAGGTAGGACCATTGACGCATAATTATCAAGTATTGCTTGATACTTTACATAATGTAAACAAAGTTATTATTGTAAATATGAATAAGTAATCGAATATATTTTCCAACAATAGTTTGGAGAGTCATACGAAGTTCAATATTGGCATTAGAAGTAAAGTATTCTATACTGAGTCAGATTTAGACAGGAGAAATGAAATGACAAAACAACCAAAATTTAACTCGGCTGATTCACGGCCATGAGTCATGAGATCACCGAGGTAGAACTGTAACTCTGCAGTGTTTGATAAGTGATTAACGAAACGACAGACGAGTTGTTAGCAGAGCCGTTAATTTGGTCTCCAACAAACAAATCATTAGCGGTGCAGCACTAGGTAACGAGATGTACCTATAGGCTGCTTAAGGCAATCGATTCCCGGAATGGTTTATTTATACAGTACGTTACATATATTTCGTTGACTCCTTTTGAACTATGTAAGGAAATTGGTTAATTTATTTTAGGAATTTATGCCAAAAATACATATACCTATGTACCAGAGGGCCTAGCACGCATATTTTGATGTAGGTATAGTAAAGTTAACGTAAGTGAATTTTGAATGTGAAAAACTGCAAATCCATGGTGTTTTGGTTTCAATAGGTAATAATATGGGACATACACAATTTATATCATTCAAAAATATGAATGTAGTATTTCATTCAAATAAATATTATGTGCGAAACGAGTATTGTAGCTATAGTAAAATTTTACGTTACGTTACCATACGTCAAAAATATTCCTGCTAGGACCTTTGGTATTGTTTAAGCACGGTGATAATTCCGTGTTGGACAAACGTAAAATAAAATTAAAAAATATAGATAATACTCAGTGACGGTTTTCTAAAGGTACCAATGGTAATGGTACCAATGGTAGGCGTAGCTAACACAAGATCTAGTTATGCGGATATGTTTCAACCTACTCGTTTAAGCATTTAGACGAGTAGTTCATTAAATTAAGATAAAATGAAAAAAAAAAACCGAATGTCACACTGTAGCGTCTGTTCGGCGGAGAACAGCAATAAAACGAACTTTTACTAATTTATTTATCCGCGTTCCACAGACTCGCGTCTAAAATATTACGCATTATAGGTCGCCCGAATGCATCAAACGTCCTTATTATGTTATCCACTCCAGACAGGCGGCACTCAAAGAAGAAGAATAAAATAAAAAGTAAGACAGAAAAAGCAAATGAATTAAAACAACATAATCATTTACGATTTAAGACGGTGAAAGCAAGCGGGGTTCCCCTCGACAAACGAAACTTTCTTTCAAGTCTGTGTGTACCTGTTCCCGATTTTCAAGTGGATGAATTATATCCCGAGGGAGAGTAGGGGAGATTACCGAACACGGAGGTTATTTCTAATGAAGACGTGCTCGAGTTTTATTTTTAATGCCTCAGAGGTGATATCATTTTCACCTGCATTGGGAATAAAAAAATAATGACTTACATGTTTAATAATTTTAACTTCATCATTATCGTTTATGGGACCAATGACAGCTTTTACTTTAGGTATAAACTTTTGGGTCAGTTTCAGGTTAGGTCAGTATAAAAACATAAGAAGTTTTTAAAAGTAGTTATGAGTACGGTGATGATAAAATAATAATAAAGAAAGTATAAAAATATATAACAAAGGCGAAATATACTTATAAAATGCAAATTAAAACAAAAAGAAAGGAAGCTTACTTAAGGCCGCGAGCCGCCTGGCCGAGGTGGTAGACGTAGGGACCTGCTTACTCCTCATGTCCGCAAGCCAACCGGCCGCCAAGCATTCGTACCAACCGCCAACTCCCATGAACGAGCTCTGCACTTTCATCGAGCGACACCTCTGTTCTCACACGTCACTGACCGCGACCACGGGCTATCTAATATCGCGGTAAGCACTTCGCGGCGGAGTCGAAATCGCATCTACGTCGTACTACACCGAGATTTCACAGCCTCCGCTGACGTCAGCGGTAAAAGTCCTAGTTTCGATATCAGGGGGGCACGTGTACTGCGGGCCGTCGGCGGCGCGCTACTCACATCGGCAGGCGCCCCACACGTTGGCCAGGCTCCACAGGCGGTACGAGTAGCTGTCACCATAGCACCCGAACATGCTCTCATCGGTTCTCGCGACCATGGCCCGCGCGCGCGGACTAACGTGCTTCTTGCGGCGCAGCGCGCGGTGGAATGAGCCGGCGGCCCGCCTCTCGCCCCGCCCTGCGCGCCCGCGCCCTCCGCACCTCGCGCCGCTCACCCCGCTCACCTCCCGCGACCTCCCCCCACCTATACTTAATTAGTAGAGCCGACTGCCGACTGCGACTGCTGAGCCGTGTCTCACCACGGCTATAATAACGATACACCGAAGATATTGTAACACCTTCACAATTTAATGACCCTTGTCTTGTTGAAGCCACACGCGGCTGCGGCTTTACCTTTACGTTGTTTATTTACATGCTCTACGCTCCACCTTCTCGGTGGTAGTCTACCTGTCTCTATCTAACGACGACCTTACTTTGCATTTACAACTTTGTGAGTACGAATATAATGCTGTAAGTTGACTTATAATTCTGATTAGAGGTTGGGATCAGCAGTAGTTAGTTCAAACTTAACAATAATTACAAACACACCTTTTCATTTATCAATATTAATGAAAATATATATAAAGAAGTACAAAACAACTTTTACATTTTTAATTCATTTATCTTCCCTTACCTACCCTTCGGACTTTTCATAAAATTCAAATCACAAACGAGGACTACTGTATTTTAGTTCAGCTTTCGATCACTAGATGGCGTTAGGAGTAGCATCGGGTGGCCTATGTTGCTCCAAACGAGTGACTGCTCTACACGGAAATTGTTTAAATAATATTCACTTATGTCATTGAAAAGTTTGTCGTAAAATTTAAACATTGTTCATACCTAGTTGCTTATATTCATTGAACTGAATAACGGCATCGCTAATTTTGTCATTTTGTTTTAAATGAGTAAGTAGGTACCTTTTATTACGTCGATAAACGAAAATGAGGTGAGTGAGTACCTAATAATTTAACGATCGGCTAATGTTCAATTTGTTATTTTAACTAATAGACGAACTCTTAATGATTTGTTTTGAGTAACAACATGTGGTAGGTAAGTTGTCGACATGTTTTCGTTACTCTAATATTAGAGGCGATTCAATGACGATACTCAATGTTTACAATATCTAAATAAGTTTTGATTTAAATTATCTATTCTATTGACGTTATTTCTGTCTTATTGAGTTCTTCATATTTTGAGCATTGAGCGTTTGAGTTCGATATTTTTTTTGGCGTATTTTACCTAGAAGTTTTGTTATGTTTTCGAATAATTACAAAGTGTTTGTTTATTTATAGTTTGTAGTTAATAAAGCTAAAATCAAGAAAATATTGTTTCTAAAAAAAAAAACAAAATCTAACAAATCTGGCCTGAAGCAGGTTTAAATAAACCTAGATCAGGCAACGTACTACATTACCTTAAGAATTCTATTTTTAAACATCTTCAAAAAGGAGGAGGTTCTCAATTTTCGTCGTAATTTTATTTTTTATACTCGAAGACGTCTGGACCGATTTGGAAAAATCTTTTTTGTTTGAAAGGGTTGACTTTCTAGGTGGCCAGGATCTGATGACGGGATTCTGGAGAAATAGAAGGAACCATCTAGCTAAACCCGTCGAGAAATACAGGCGTGTTGTTATGTTATCTATGATTATTTGTCTAGCAGGTATTGCGCATTTTATTGAAAATAACTTGATATATCTCCATTGTTTTTTTTTAATACTTTCTTATATCTGTGGCCATCGTAAATTTATATTTTGAGTTAGCTTCCCTTCTAACAAGTCGTAGGTAGTGTAAACTACATAATATCTTCTTTCTCAGTAGCTATTAATGATAATTTGTAGCTTGCATAATTTATGAACTCATTGCATTCCTGTCACAGCTATGAACAAAGACCATAGAGTGGCGGTAAACTAACACTACCATCATAATTTTACCTCCGACGGGAAAAGAATATCTATTCTAAATTAAGGCTTTATTTCACTACGTTTAAAGTTTGTTATTGCTTGAAAGATGTTTATTTACTGCCCTCATTGTTTACCTTCGCAACAAAAACTCAAAATAGAGTTTAAGGTTTGGTGCATAAGATATAAAATGGTGTAGCAGCAAAGTATTGTGTAACGTAGACAATAGTACCTTGTACTCCACGTGTGCGCCACGTGCGCGCGCGCTGCCACAATGCCGCACCTACAGCTTTGTGCGACGCTTTGTTTTATAGACGCTGTAAACTCGCTTTACACTGCATTCAAATGACTTGTTTGCTCTTTGTTAGGCCGCGGACACGAACTCAGCGGGCAAGGAGCGGCGCGGCGGCGGCTCGGGCAGTTACATTATACATCTATGCATTTGATGTATGCGACCAGCGCTGTAGCGCTGAGTTCGTGTCCGCGGCCTAATGGTTGCACATCGGTTGGCATCGCGGTTGCAATCGTTGCAAATTGCTTATCAGACTACCTACTTCTTTTGGCCAAACACTTAAGAGTCTTATATTATGCTGTTGATAATCTAATTAAAAACGTCTTTATTTTCAAGTCGTAGAGAATTCGATCGATATCACGGTACAATTTAATCGAGATTCATAAACTGTCTAGTAAATCTGATTAATTCATTCAGAGTAGTAGTTTACCGCCGTTACAAGCTCGCACCTTCTTGCTAGCAAGTGCTTCATGATGGATTACATACACGTTACCTACGTTATAAGCTATACCACCGCCTTTTTATTAACTTTTCAGACGCTCAAAGACTTGTGCTAATGTTTTGTAGACGGAGATAAACAACTGCACATAATGAAGCTTAATTAAACAATCAACCCGCGTTGTTTGTCGCGTGAATTCATACGCGTGGAGGCGACCTGTGTGAGGTTTAATAAATTCTGCGCATAAAAGGTGAACAGTGGCTGCTTACAATAGAGCTGCGTCGATGCACGTGTGCTGTGCCATAGACACACGGCGGGAACGTGTGGGGCCTCTACGTGTGGTCTCATCTCTTCTGTTAAAGCCGATCGTACAGAAGACCAACATCATCTAGCTAAGTGTTGTAAACACAGAAGCCTTAGGGAAAAGCGAAACAGCACTATCACGGCAGATACAGTTAGCGCTACATGTGTGCATTTTCATTTCCTTGGAGGTCTACATGTGATCTTTTTACCCTACGTAGCATGATATTGAACCTTCTGAACACAACTGCCGCTCGTCGTAGGCAGGACAACCACTGCGTATGCGCACTGATAATGTTGTGCTGCACTAATGGATGCGCTCGAATGGATTGCTTTTATCAATTTGTTTGCTTTCAATATAAACAAGTTGGTGTGGAGACTTAGTGGATCGCCAATATATTAATACTTCTTGTGACAAGTCGTTACGCTACATAGACTGATGTGAACAGAAAAATGTTTCACGCAGGAAGTTAAAACGCAAACATATAATTAACAATGTATAATTTAGATCGATGACATGATTTGCTATGATCAAAAAAAATCATTCAACGTTTTCAAAACTTATAAACTGTTGCCAAGAATATTGTTTGTAATATATCAATAGTTATTATGTTTTCTCACGGCAGTAGGTGCGTCGTGGGAGAGTCGTCGCATCTGGCCACATCTGGTCGCCAGCGGTGTCGCTTGGCACAGGTAACTTTATCGTTTTACAGCTACAAGAGCACTGTGACAGCTCTTTATTGCCGCTGTCAAACAAATAACACTTGTTTATATGCCCATTCATTTATGTGCGAATGAACTCTGAAGTTTTTGGTGAAATATTCTATTGTACTAATGTTAAACTTATAGTGGATGCACGTGGTACCGTGTCTCGTCTTGCAATACCCTTTTACCCTTGTGTTTAGAAGTAAATAATTAGTTTATCAGCAGGGCATGTCAGTTAAATACCTAGTTAAATGAAATTATCTCCGCGAATATTGCCAACCTCAGTGATTTTACAAAACAATCTTTAATTACAGAATACGTAATAGGTCAACGAGATGATCAAAGCGTGCTTTTTGGCCTGTTCACCGAAATGTAGACATTAGGCATGAAAATATGTTCAAAGGCATTGTACCGGTTATACAAGAGTCAGAATATAGCTCGTGGTATAAATTAGGTTCGTAAATGCTGCGTTGTCATATTTGTGTGTCGCGGACGTATTGATCGCTGACAGTAATTTTCAAATTTACTCCAGCTATTTGGCTCCAGCCGGCCGCGGCCACCATCACACCTATGACATAAAATAGAACCGTTGCGGGTCCGCGCCTACTCTATGGCAAACGTTTATCTATTGATGTTAATAAGTTTTACATAACATTATTTATTTATTATATACTTTATTGTACACCTCATATTTAAAACAGAGTAAAAATTCTATAAAACAAGTGTACAATGGGCGGTCTTATCGCACAAGGCAGTCTCTTACAGACAACCTTAGGATGGACTAAACGAAAGGAGATAGAGTTAGGGCTGTCAGTGTACAAGCGTTCAACTGATACTAATTATACATAATAATATAAAATACGTAAATACAATACCAATTAATATATTAATAAATATCAAATATATAATTGAGAAAGGAGCGGAAAAATAAGAGTGAAAAGTAATGCTCCTTCACCATTTTTTTAAACGCTGGTAGCGTTTGAGCACGCCTCACTTCTATGGGTAATACATTCCACAAACGAGCTGCTTGTATAGTGAAAGATTTGTCAAAGAAGGAAGTGGAATGCATACGAATACTTAACTTTAGATTTTCCGATGATCTCAAGGATCTAGAATTTGTGTCACAGAGGAACTGAAAGCGTTCTTTCAGATAATAAAAAGGAGCAGAAGGATTAAAGAGCACATTATAAAGTAGAGAAAGCAAATGTGCGTTCCGGCGAATTATCTGTGTTATGTATGCATGCTGGATAGATGCAATGTCTGTTGGTCTCACTTGTAATATTTTCGACAAGACAGTAGGTATCTACGATGCATGTTATCGTCAGGTGCTTGAATGTTGGTTTTCGGTATTGCCCAGCGTTGTACGTTGCATCCTCATTTTGGTTACGCTCAGTGCGATTTTTGTCCTATTTAGGTACTGGTCCCTAGTTTACAAAATAGAACTATAAACTATAGAATAGATACTAAGTCGTTTAAAATATAAATATCATCTTGATAAGAAAATAAGAAAAAAATATTTTTATTTCTAAAAAATTGGAAAGTATTGAAGTCATTTGAAGTAGGTCGTAGAACAGTAACGATGTCGATATTGTTGCGTACAGCGGCGGCTGCGGGCCTACTAGTGTTCTGGCTAAATTGCCAGTTTGGCCAGTGCGGTACCGGGGCGGCATCGCGATCTGTGTCGATAATGAGCCGATAGCGCGCGATGTTTCCGATGCCCGCATACGTGCTCACCTATTATTAGTTCCGCCATTGTACAACTTAACGGATTTTTGGATGCTGAGGGAGTTCTGTTTGTTATGTGGGAAATAGTTGTGCAGTCTTTGTTGAAATCGATATTATTGAGCATTCTTATAGAACCGTCTGGTTATTGATAGATCAAAGATTATTTTAATAGCCCTCAGATTTTATGCATGTAGCTACCCTATATCTAAAAACAGTCGACATGATTTTTCAATCCGTTAGAGACTTAAGAAATACGTATAGATCATTAGCTTCTGGCAGCGGCTTTGCCGGCGTGAAAGTCGAACTTCATTCCAAGATAACACATTCCTGGGATAAAGTACCTATCACCTAATCCAGGACGTGTCTAACCGTATGCCGAGTTTAATTTATCTTCGTGAAACTCAACAGACGTACCGAGTTTCTTTTGCATAAGTAATACATGTTTGATTTAGAAGTTAGGTGTGGTTAGTGTGGTAGCGGATTTTAGGTTTCTAGGTAGGCACACATCTCTGTGTTACCTACAAGCAGTTTTTGTACTGGTAGGTAGGTAATCATCAATAAGGAAATCAAAAAATCTCTACAAGAATCGGAATTTCGAAGCGCACAATGAAAACTTGAAATCTGGAAGGCGTCCAAATACATCAATCAAAGCTTATCTGTAATAGCATTATATCCCTTTAAAACTATCAGCGAACAGTTTTGAGTGGTGATAAACAAACCGGTGCGGAATAAAAACACTGTTATCAGCTTACTGAGCGTCCCGAGGTTATCGGCGCACCATTCTCTAATCTGGTGAGCGACGTGAGACACAAATAATGACATATGGAAAGGATATCCACAGATACTAACGAACCGTACATATAGATAATAAATATCATTTTGTGGTTAAAAAATGTAAAATACTTAAAGTTTTCTGAGTATTGATGATAGAGTGGACATTATATAATTAACTAGCTTTTGCCCGCGACTGTACGCGCATATCCCGTTTTTTTTTCCTATTCCCGTTGGAATTTCGGGAAGTCCACTCTTAGTGCTCCACTCTGGAGTGTAGGAAAGCTACACGCCAAATTTCAGCTTTCTGCGTACTGTAGTTTCGGCTGTGCGTTGTCTGTCAGTCACACACTCAGTGACGGTAGATTTTTATATATTTTGATTTATTTATTTATTGATTATTGAAACGAAGATACTGGTTTTGATTCAAATAATGTTTATTATTGTTGGATTTCTTTTCAAAATTTTCTCAATTAAGTGAGTTAATAAGGAAAAATATGTGTTGACTTTTAATTTCGGTAGACTTAATCAACATACTATTATTGGGAATATAATATTATTGGGTGGAAAACATAGGTAGTTTGTTATGTACAGTCAACAAAGCTATTCGGTATACAGGCAAAAATAATTTTTTTTTCACAGCACTGCCAAATTTTATTTCTAATGTGTGCATTATATTTTTTTAAGGTTTTGACACACTTACGAGTGTGTTGTACAATAATTGTCTACTCAGCACACTCACAACGTTGTTTAAAAGTAGTTGCAAGTTAGCTGCCTGCATACCCAATAGCTTTGTTGACTGTACGTCCCTATCTATCTACAGGTTTAGCTTTAGATACTGATACCTCAAGAAACCTTGCTGGACAACTATAACAGTGTTCGCTGTTTGCTTTACATAATTTCCTCTCTGTCGTATTTTATGACATCGGTGGTTGTATGCCACGTGTACGGCTACGTGTCCATGGTGGCTGCGTGCCGCGTCGCGGACACATGGCGGCCAGCCGACCCTGGCCGCACCAGTCACGTCTCGGACCTACCAACAAACGCTAATTGTTCTAACTATTGCCTGCTTTGTCCTAAACAATTACTACTTAAACGTTTCTCCCTGCATCACCCTTCTGTGTTTGTAATAAAGTTTGAAATGCCTTGAGTGGGTTGTTGAAAAGTTGTCTCAGAAGACGTCGCCAGATGGTCTGACAGGATGCGTTGTGTTTTGTTAAAAGTGTCAAAGTAATAGCCTTACTTGACTTGATAATGAAAGGATGCAAAAGCCGTAAATCTGTTATTTGTAAAGTATGAAAAAGGTACCTTTAATGAGATAGGAAAGCATTACTGGGTCGAAACAATAAGCTTATTCAAAGAATAACAGGAATAATAAGATTATGAAATTCAATTGCATTAGCATTGTTGTTATTTTTTGCTACATAAACGCTAATGGCAGGTAGACTAAATAGTCGGCCTTGTGTGTAACCTTGAAGAAATGGTTTGAATATTTTGAGAGAAACTTATGTACCTAAAGAACTTACATTTTTAACATGGTACTTTATAATTACAGACTTCAAATAGGATTTCCTATAATCTTTAGGTAAAGACTTATATTCTCTATGGTAAAGACCTACCTATATCAAAATTCTAGGCTCAGTACTTTCGGATATACCGAACTGGAGAATTGTCGATTTTCATTTATTTCCTATGATAACTTTGGAATGGAATATTTTAAGATTATAAAAAAAGTAAACTTACGACGAGCCCTTTGTTTTGATGTGTCACAAGTGTGTCAAAAACTTTATTTTATAATTTTCCCGCCAGAAAGTGACCCATTTCCAATTCTTACTGTGTCTCGGTTGTCTGATATATTGATTACATAATCAACAGATCAGACCGAGTGAGCCTAAAAGGGTTCTGTTTTTCCATAATTTATAGAGTTTCGGAACCCTAAAAAGGAGTGATGGCCGTAGTACCTAGTAGGAGATAAATTACTGGAACTAGATTTACCTCTGCTTTTTCCCTTTCCTTCTATCCGTCTGTCTGTCAGCAGGCTGTATTTCAAGAACCAAATTAGGTAGACAGTCAAAATTTTCAGTGTGTATTTCTATTGCCGCTTTAACAGCAAATAGGAAATAAAAATTAAATTAAATTACAAATGAAAGGATTTACCTATTCCTTTCATTTGTAATTTAATTACATTTTTGGAGAAATGTGTTTTTAGGGTTCCGTACCAAAATGGTATAAAAGAACCCTTATGGTGTGACTAAGTCTGTCCGTCTGTCACAGCTGGATATCTGAATTACTTACTACTAATGCTATCAACTTGAAATTTGGAATAGTTTTAGATGACGTTTACGCAACTGTTTACATATTAAAAATAAGAAAGAAATAAAAATGTTTATACTTTTTTTTTGCAACAGCAACTGAAATAGATTCTTGAAAATTCGAAGTGGGGCTACTAGGACATGTGGGAACACTCTTTTAATGATATATCTCTGAAGTTTGAAAAGAGAGAGAAAAGTCTGAAATTATTCTTTGTGACAGAAGCGTATGTATAGATTACAGGTAAAATAATACGATGTCTAAATAGCACACTCTTTCGGAAATCAACAAAAATTACATTAGTTCCACTATCGGTCAACAGATGGCGCTGATCTAAAACTGCAATATACACCGCAGTATTAAAATTCTCTGATGAATATAGGCCTCGCCGATGAAAATTTAAAAACATTTAACGTTTATATGATGGTACGGAACCCTAGGTGCGCGAGTCCGACTCGCTCTTGACCGGTTTTTTTTCGGTTTATGGTACTGAACCTTTCGTGTGAGCGTCCGACTCGCACTAGGCCGGTTTTTCTACTTCCGCTTTGATTTAGAGCTCGTACGACCCACATATAGGGAATCAAAACGCAGATAGTAATTGCCCAACCAAATAAACGTTGAAGCCCGTTTTAATAAGTTGTCAATAAAATTAACTACTTTTAGAATTCCGTTTGACTTTGTATAATTTTCGTGTTAGATTCAGCAGGCCTGAATCGAATCTAACTCGGATTTTTTTGACCATCTTTCCTTTTTTTCGGGTGACTTGACTATTAATATTTCAGATAGTAAACACCTAACGATTGAATAATCATGTTATGTATGATCAGTGGCGTAGCTATTCTCAAACATAGTTGGAGGCCGGTTTTTAGGGGTATTGTTTTTTTTTAACAAAATAGGTCCGACTAGCTAAGGATTGTCTTGGCAGGCCGCAAAGGATACGTCGGGGCCCTTGTAGCGGGGGCCCCGTATCTTTGACCCGGCCGATACGGCGGTAGCTACGCCCCTGAGTATGATAGAAGAAAAAACTCATAGAATACGGTAAAGCGGAAGTTAATACTCATAGGAAATGAAGGCGAATATAGGTGAAAGATGAGGAAAATGCTTGCTCAGGCTTGTTGTTATGTGTTGTGTGATTTTTTATAATCCTTACTTCCTTACTCCTTACTAATATTATAAATGCGAAAGTAACTCTGTCTGTCTGTCGCGCTTTCACGCCAAAACTACTGAACCGATTTAAATGAAATTTGGTACACAGATAGTCTAGAGCCTGAGAAAGGACATAGGCTACTTTTTGTCCCGGGAGTATGTTCCCTATGGACCACGCGGGCAAAGCCGCTGGCAGAAGCTAGTACTTTATAAATAACTCTAGCTCGGGGTTCATGTCGTTATTTCGTACCTTTAGGTGGTAAAAATTAATCATCAGGATGCTCTATCTAAATGGATTTAGAATCACGTAAAGGAAACCCATGTTCATATCAACATACGCTTCGTTAATAGGTGTTGTCTTTGGTGTTGTCTTGTTCGACGATTTGTAGACTCCTTATCCGTATTGGATTTATCTGTTTGTTTGAATCCTCAGCCAAAACGTGTAGCATAATGATCGGATATCACATAGAAATGAAGTATATCCACATTAACAAGTGGTGTGGTGATGTATCGAGACGGCGCGGGCGCGGGCGCGGCTGCGACCGGTGGTCGCGCGCTTGGCAGCGGTTCAAACGTCGCGCGGTAATTTGCGCCTCTTCACCTTACCTACACTTCCGATGTTCATTATCATTTTTCGAACTCTATTTTCGCTGAAAATATTGACAATGAGCCTTTCAGAAAACTGTTTCCCTAACTAAAATTTAAAGCCTTCTAAAAATGTTACGCTGTTGCTAGTAGGTATCGTTGTAACAATGCTATGAAACAAATGTAAATTAAAGACCTTTTAAAGGAGCAAACCCACTAGATTACAGAATTGAATTACGTGAAGAAAATAGGTAGGTACGTACCTATTTTGCGCGCATGAACTACAAACAAATGGCTGGCGAGTCTTTGTTTCACATTAGTGTTAGTTGTTCTGTAAGTAATCCCCTATAATAACAGCGCAATATTTTTGCCGACGCTAATTTAATATAACATTATTCTCACATCAGAGCGCACAATAGCTCTGCGAAAGTTTTATGCGTCTCCATTGTTCGGAGTGGTTTACAACTCGTAAAAAGCGACGTCCCCTGCTAACTATTGTTATTATTTGTTAATTAATTATAAAGTGCGGCTCCGCGGTCCCCGCTGGGACGTGGCTGTTATCGCGGTACACCAACATATAAAATAGGTACCCATCGAAGTGGATTTACTGATAAATATTTTCAACCTATTATTTACCTACTTAAATTATTCTAAAAAGGGGAACTCCCGAAAAATATTTAAATCTGGTTTTTCTCCCACATTAATGATTTATTTAGATACTATCGGAATTTTAATCAGGAAGCTTATGTTATTGTAAACTATTTTTAGTTATTGTAAGTACAATTAACTTTGAGGAAGGAAACCGGAATGTGTCGGTACCCACAATAGCGTTCTCTAGAGGAAATAGGTAAGAGGTGGCGATGGAACATTGTTTCCTGCAGGTGATGTAGATACAAGGGTGGACATCCGATTGATGTATGTATTTTTCTTTGAATCTTAAAAGAGTTTGAATGTTAGTCTGAGTAGTAAAGTAGGTACCTATGTTGTTTTCATGCGTGAATGTCATTATTATGGAAAGGTAGGTAATAAAATAAGTTAGGTGTGTATTCGAATTTTATTACGTTATTCAAACAGGAAATCCTAATGAGTAGGTAGGTACCTACCTATTTTATTAAATTAAAGAAGGATATTTTCGAGAATGTAAGTAAATAAAGAGTTAAAGGATTATTTTTTTCACTTCTGGTAGTTATCAGGTGACTATTTCTACTAGTTCCATAGGTACTATTCTTGGTTTGTAGCTGTTTGTTTGTACACATCATAGGGACCGACTCCGGATATCTTTCATCAATGGTAGGTACATAAACGTTATATTTAATAAGGTAGGAATTAGAATTATACGAATTATTTATGCCTTGACTTTTACAGTTGCAAAAGAAACACTATCTCACCCTCAAACGGTTGTGAGATGTGCGACAATAAAGCCGGTTGTTGGCACGTGGATGGCCGCCATTCGCAACGCTCCGGGTGCTCCGGGCCGCCTGCGCGGAGGCTCCGCGCCGGCCGTGCAGACGCCTAACTGCCAGTTTTTCTCGAAAGCACCCATCGAGGTACGCAATTACAAGGAACGCGTTACATCTTCCGCGACGCCTTATTCTGGAATAAGCTTCAACAATTGTTGCGCAATGGCAGTAAAAAAACATGCACACACACAAAAAAACATTACGTTCACTGCGCGATGGTTGTTGGAAATGTTTGTGCATAGTAGGTACCTGCTGCTTTTCGTTAATCCGTGGCAACAACAGATATGTAATTAGATGTTATAAATCTATTACGTTTCATACATCAATATATGTACTATACCAAAATTAAAAAGTAATTACCTAACTAACTGAACTATCCTACTTACCTAAAAGTCTCTCAGAAAAACGTTTATTTTTCGTTTATTATTTTTAGGGCGTCTTGTACTCATGGGGCTTCAGTTATTACCTACTTCTAAAAATTACCTAAAATCAGAACTTTTTAAAGATGAGGAGCTTAAAATTTTCCTGCTCTACCTAAATGTCCCACTTGCGGCAACCGGTTGCCGATCGCCCCTATATTGTGTCGTATGTCGTGGCGCGGCGTGCGGCGCGTTGGCGCGACTCGTTTCCGGTGCAATAAAAACAATGCGCTGATGCGAACCTTTATTGCGGCAGGTTTCCGGCAGCGCCCGCGCCGCTTCAGGCCGCTTGTCGCCCCGCAGTAATTACGATGCCACTTGCCAATTGCCGCCGCGATCTTTTATTTTGACACTCAGGATGATTTGAGAGAAGGGTGGAATATCGTGTTCTACCTAATAACAGTTCGGTAGAGGCAATACTGTGCCTGAGTAGAAGACCAGTTAGACACCTAAGGTCAACGCGGCGAAGACTTCATTAAAATTTTGATTCATTAGGCAAGTTTCGCTATTTCTATAATGTTTTAGGCAAGTTTTATTAAATTGTGTGATCAAATATTTAGCTGACCATTAAAAAAAAAACTGTCAAAATTGCTTTAAAGTTATCGATTTATTATACAAACACAAATTTTGAAAAAATGGCTAAGTAGAATGACTTTACCGACGTGGTAGCGTCGGATAAGACAGTCTACTGGGAAAACAACCTATAAACAGTCGGTTTACGGAATAAAGACGTTGTGTACCTACGCGTATGTGTTTCAGCACTATTTCAATGGGTGCTGTCGTTTTCATAAATTGCAAAATGAACTTGCCTTGATGTGGAAATTTATAGAGAGGAATTGAATTTAAGAGATCAAAAACTAACTTTGGTACCTATCGTTCGTTCAATCGTTACGACTGAGAAAACGATGTAACTAAGAGTAGGAT
Organism: Lacanobia wlatinum; assembly: GCA_947578705.1. Lineage (NCBI taxonomy): Eukaryota > Metazoa > Arthropoda > Insecta > Lepidoptera > Noctuidae > Lacanobia > Lacanobia wlatinum. Next base: position 30,524,176 of record OX388025.1, on the reverse strand, counting down.
ACGACACGACAGATGACACGAATATCGATTATCGATTTTAAGAGTAGACCTCATGGTTAGTGACTACGCTGGAGGCTCAACAACACGAATCAGTTATCAATTACTTTATAAAATTTGCTTAAGCGTAAAAGGTTTATGACATCTGGAAATGGCGAAGATTGGCATATCTTTCCCTCCAAGTCCTGGACGGACTTCTCCACTATTGCACTTTGAGGTTAGATTTTTTTTTACTTCATAAAAATTATGATTTATTGTATTCTAATATAATAATTAGGTAGATGGAGATATTGACCATTACTGAACTTATCTACACAAATCCTGTTATATATAAAGAGTAAGCACTTAAAACATTTTTTTTTGTCAGCGTGGTGCTGGTCGTGTAGCAAGTTGATAACCCAACAAAATTTTAGACGTCATTTTTTCTTTGTGTTATAAATAGTGCCATCAATGTCAATTTATTGATTCTAAAACAGTTTAAAGTTTTTGTATTTTAGGTTGTCATTGTTGTAGTTATTCAGAATTCGTCGTATTGCTTATGGTAGTGGTGGCCGAGTGGTAATGGCTCCGACTTACGAACTGTAGGTCGCGGGTTCAAACCCAGCCAGGCACATTACTTTGTGTAATTTATTTCATCACCACTGCTTTCAAAACGATGAAGAGAAGAAGAAAACATCGTGAGGAAACCGGCATGTCCTAAAACCAAAAATTCGAAGACATGTGACATTCACCAACCCGCATTGGACCCGCGTGGTGGATTACGGCCCATTCCCTCTCCTTGAGAGGAGGCCTGAGTCCCAACAGTGGGAACATTATAAGGCCGACTATGCGTATAGTACGGTACTATCCGCCGGGTACACTACATTTATACGATAAACTTTATTCCGACAGTCACAAATACGAATTTCAAAATACCGACTTTCATAATTCCGAATGGTTCAAAATTCCTAATATAACAACTCCGATTTATCATTCGTCCTTTTTTTTTTATAATTCCGACATATCAATATTCCTAATGTTTATAATTGCTATTCTTAAAATACCGAGTTTCAATAGGTCGAATAACAAAAAGTTCGACTTAATGATAATTCGAAACATCAAAAATACGAATTCCGATATAAAAAACGCCCTGTAAAACTGAATAGCAAGACAAATAAACACTTATATTATTATGTTTAGTATGAGGAAGTAGAATTAAAAAACTAATGACAGATGCAAGCTGCATGCAAGCAAGCATGTAGCATTCAATCAAGCATGCAAGCAAGCATGCAAGCAAGAATCAGCTTCGGCTTTGCTTTGGCTTAGGCTTGCTGGCTGCGGCGGAGGGCGTTATGACACCTGCTCCTCAGCTCTCGGGCCGCCTCGCCCCTCCGTGCCTACGCGGGCTTTAATTACACTCTAGGGGTAGGGCAGACAAGACTACGTGGAGTCGGTTTTACAGCGATTCGTTTCTGTCACTTACTTTTGTAGCAAAATTTATTGTCTGTTTAAGACAATTTTTTAATTTAAATCCTTAAATTAAAAAATATATCTAAAAAATATTCGTTAGGTATATTAGACAGTAGGTCTTTTGACCGTAGTTATTTCGAAAATAGTTAAAATATCTTTGGATGTTATAATATTATGTAACTAACCGAATATTATACTCATCATCATCATATCAGCCGAAAGACGTCCACTGCTGGACATAGGCCTCCCCCAAGCGTCGCCACAACGACCGGTCCTGTGCGTCTCGCATCCATCGGCTACCCGCAGCCTTCACCAGTGGACCGATGACCTGGTGAATATTATACTGATTGAGCCTAAATCAAAATCTTAATTTTTGCAGTTTATTCGAAGTATTGAAAATCGGAATGTCGTTATTCGGACCGAAAACACATCGAGCACGTATGAAAATCGGAAAACAAACAAATCGCATTTATGACTTTCGGTCAAATAAGTTTCGTGATTTATAATAATAGATATTATAATTCTTAGGTATTAAGAAATTCGGACCTTTGAAAATCTGAATATCGAAATTCGGAATAAAATACTTCGAAGTATTTGGGTGTTCCCGTATCCGTCGGACGGTCTTCTCCGAATTGACCTTAATAGATTTTTTGAGTCTTTTCTCATTAAATAGGTCCGAACGTAGAGTGATACTTACACAAGAAAAGGTTCAATGTAAAACTTGCTTTACCAAAGCATTAGGGATCTCCCGTTAAGTTATTTTTATGAAATCTGTCAGCGATTTTTTTTTCATAGAGATTTTCTTCGCTGTCTACAATTTAACAGCTTACTAAGCAAGGAATAAATAGTAACGCCAATCTATTTTAGTTTCATAATACTGTTATCATTCGTCGAGCGATATCCATTAAGTTTAAAATTTATGAACACGGTGAAACATAAAAAGATTATTAAAACAACGTTCTTTTCGTGTCATAAATGTTGTCACAGTATATTGTGATTTCTTTAGTTTAGTTTTTCCATAGGGTTTTGTGGAACGATCATGTAAATAGGTCGTAATAGTGTTTATATGTGAGTTAATGTCGGTGAGCATATAAACAGATATGTTATAGTTAACGCTCGGGGTGAGCGGTAGGTGTGCGGCGGCGGCGCGCGCGACGTCTAGTTAATAATTTAAAATAAAACGTGATGAGGTCGGCTTTCATTCGAGTAATCTGAGAAATAGGCAGGTACTGAAACTATCTCAGAGATCTAAGTCTCTTGAAGTCCAGAAATAGGCAGGTACTGAAACTATCTCAGAGATCTAAGTCTCTTGAAGTCCAGAAATAGGCAGGTACTGAAAGTATCTCAGAGATCTAAGTCTCTTGAAGTCCAGAAATAGACAGGTACTGAAACTATCTCAGAGATCTAAGTCTCTTGAAGTCCAGAAATAGACAGGTACTGAAACTATCTCAGAGATCTAAGTCTCTTGAAGTCCAGAAATAGACAGGTACTGAAACTATCTCAGAGATCTAAGTCTCTTGAAGTCCAGAAATAGGCAGGTACTGAAACTATCTCAGAGATCTAAGTCTCTTGAAGTCCAGAAATAGGCAGGTACTGAAACTATCTCAGAGATTTAAGTCTCTTGAAGTCCAGAAATAGGCAGGTACTGAAACTATCTCAGAGATCTAAGTCTCTTGAAGTCCAGAAATAGGCAGGTACTGAAACTATCTCAGAGATCTAAGTCTCTTGAAGTCCAGAAATAGGCAGGTACTGAAACTATCTCAGAGATCTAAGTCTCTTGAAGTCCAGAAATAGGCAGGTACTGAAACTATCTCAGAGATCTAAGTCTCTTGAAGTCCAGAAATCTTAGCCAGATTGGTCGTATGAGAACTAGGCATGCAAATTAGGGGAAGGTGGGGCAGCTTCATACAGTTTTTATATTTCGTTGTATAGAAGGCTCTCGGGTATCGATATCTATATCGATTCATCAAAAATAAATAGTCTTACTGTCTGACTTTATATCAAAAACATGAAATTTGTGGAAATACACTTGTACGGCTTTTTATAACACTTTAAAGAAAAAAATAAAAATGTGTGAATGTACCCCACATGTGGGGCGTTTTCATATGGGACAGATTCATCCATGTGAAAAAATACACAAATTGTGCATGAAATGTTTATTTATTTATCAAAATCAAAGTATCAAAACACAACGTTCATGTAAACAAAAACAATATTAGTCTCTATGACCAAATAATACTAAATCATATTATAAAAAGAATAACAAATATAGTTAGTTTTTCTTTTTATGGCACCGAAGGAACTAACTTAACCTAACCGTTTTTCTGATCAGTCACATCACTATAAATTTAAATATCTACATCCTATTGCTTAGTTCTTATTTATTAGTACTATCAACAATCAACAATTTAAAAAATTATCACAAACAACATGAGGAATCTTGGTATGAATGTGCCCCGTACACTTCTGTATGAATCTAACCCCATCATAAGAAAATGAAATCAAAATATTGCTAGAAAAAAGGCAAGCATATACAACGTGTAACAGAATAAACGAATTTCCTCTTAAGGGGTCATTGTACTCATCATTATGATCAACTTTTACTATGGAACCAATCCCGAAATCGTGAAAAAAAATCAGCTGTTCAGTACATTTTGTCGAGTTATGCGATGATTTCAGTGTTAATTTAAGTGTTTATTCTGTTACAGGTTGTATAAAATTATTCACAGATTAATTCACAAACTTAACCCTATTATCTTTTAAATAAAATAGAGCAGCTTTTATTTAAAAAAAGGCATTAAAAGTGAGGTTATAAAATTACTTAGGCCTGGCCGAATCACGATCCGTGTCACACCGACGCGCGTTTCATACCGACTGCTCTCCAACTCCATGAGCAGCCACACACATAAGTAAGCTACGAATACACGCATAAGTCATTCTGTTAATGTGGGCTTGACATCATATATATCTAGTGTATGACGGTGCCCCGTGTATGAATCTGCCCCACTTCCTCCTAATGTCTGAGAGAGATGGTCTTTTAAGGATAGTTTTCATCTTAAACGTGATTCTATAAATGCCTAATGATAAAATTAATCTACCTACTGAAATTCAAGTTATTTCAGCATAAGGAGTGTGATCGTGTCCCAACTAAAGAGTCGCACATTACCGGTGCCGGCCCACTTCTCGCACACAATCAAATGGAACAAAGAGCAATCAATCAAGTTATCTCATCTTCCTAGAATACGGCGATGTGATCGACAACACGTGAACGTTGCGTATCCGCGCGATCCTTCACCTCCGCCCCGTTATCGCGCAGATAATACTCACAAATAGGGTACCGATTGACGTCAGCGCCTACACCGCGGCGAGGTAAGCACGCTATCGCGCGACCCGCGACCCGCGTATCGCGCTAGAGGCCTGTACACCTAGCCGCGCGAACAGCCCCGGCCCCGTTTCGACAAGGCTCCATTAAATACGACGCAGTACGAGGCGTTAACCTTACAGTTTTGACGTTTGTTGTTGTTATAATCGTGTTTCAGTGCTATCGCGGGCCGCGCGGGTCAGCCTGTGTGCAGGAAGTGGATCAGGCGTCATCCCTATGTGTTTACGATGGAGATTTTCTGTGCGCGTTCATGTCGATGTGGTTCACTGATATACGTAACTCGTTACTTAATTAGTTAATAATAAATCATTATGGAGTGTGTGCCTATGATAAATCACTATGTATGACGTCTCTACATAACGTAAAACCTTTAAAAAGATCGCTTAGAAATGATTTCTCTAGATACGCTTCTTAATTTAATAAAACCTCATGTGGGTACCTAGTTTTAAAGCAATGGCTCTGAGAGGTATTACCTGGTTGTGAGTAGAGTCAGCATTTGTAAATGATTTTCTAAAGTCCAGATTGGGTTTGATTTTTTTACCTTATCTCTAGGTACCAGTCTACTTAATATAGGTAGGTGCCTCATAATCATCTGCCTAGTTTTTTCCCAACTATATTGGAGACGGCTACAAGTCAAACAAGATTTAGCAGAACACCAGCATTGACGCGGAACGACCGCCTGTCTGACCCCCACGCCCACAACCCAGGAACTGGGGAAGTGGAAGGTAGATACTTCCTAGCAAGAGTGCTGTCAGATTTCCTGCCTTCTGATAATAATCAGTAACAACTGTCAGAGATCTACAGATGACTGCCGGGAACAACGGCTTAACGTGATTTCAGTATTTCAGTATGTTACGATGGTCACCCATCCACATACCCGCGGCAAGCGTTGCTTAGTCTTAAATATCGATCCGTCAATCCGTGTGACCTGATTGTGCCAAAACCTTACAAATTGAATTAAAAACTTTTATAAGGCAACTATAGTTTTATATTTACGATTTTTTTTTATCGATACCTATGATAATATGATATTGTAATTCTATGTAAATATATCAATTTGATTGGTTAACTTTAAAGTTTCAATTTACTTATTAGATCGGTACCTATATTGTTGCAATAGGTACTTAGTCGGAATAATATCATTTATTACATTCTGTTCGTACGTATGAGCTCTGTGGCTTATCTGGGGGTTTTACCAATACTGCTGTTTATACAATAAAATTGTGTAATTATTCTAATTCCAAGTGATTAAATGTACTGTATTATTATTTCGAATTGTCACACAATAATAAAGGTGCTACATATTACATGATTAATCCAAATGCTTCAATTACCTATGTGAAAGATTTTACTGCACTGGATGGAACCTAAGTACTTCGGTATTTTTGTGAAGATACTTCTCAAGGAGAGGTTGTTATTGAATTTCAAAACATATTGTTATTGTAACTTTTTGGTATGAAATAATGGAGGTATATTTTTTTTTGGAGCTGGGTTTTTATTAGAATACCTATTTTTTCAGTTTTTAATTTCTAACAAACATCAGTGACTGCTACGTAGGTAGTTGGCTGTCACCCACGCAAGGTAAAGTGACCTGTTTTAATTTCTAACAAACATCAGTGACTGCTACGTAGGTAGTTGGCTGTCACCCACGCAAGGTAAAGTGACCTGTTTTAATTTCTAACAAACATCAGTGACTGCTACGTAGGTAGTTGGCTGTCACCCACGCAAGGTAAAGTGACCTGTTTTAATTTCTAACAAACATCAGTGACTGCTACGTAGGTAGTTGGCTGTCACCCACGCAAGGTAAAGTGACCTGTTTTAATTTCTAACAAACATCAGTGACTGCTACGTAGGTAGTTGGCTGTCACCCACGCAAGGTAAAGTGACCTGTTTTAATTTCTAACAAACATCAGTGACTGCTACGTAGGTAGTTGGCTGTCACCCACGCAAGGTAAAGTGACCTGTTTTAATTTCTAACAAACATCAGTGACTGCTACGTAGGTAGTTGGCTGTCACCCACGCAAGGTAAAGTGACCTGTTTTAATTTCTAACAAACATCAGTGACTGCTACGTAGGTAGTTGGCTGTCACCCACGCAAGGTAAAGTGACCTGTTTTCCTCAATCGACTGTATATGTGCGCAGATTCGCATCTGCGTAGATAGGTACTTGATAAGTTCATGACCTGGATGCTCGTTGTTTGTTTCATTTCTTCAGTAATTAAGAACATATCACGCGATGGGAGATTTGATACGTAGGTAAGTAAACTAATTAATATTGATCAAATAACACTTTGGACATTAACCTACTGATTAGGTAAACATTAAGTAGAGAAATGTTGAGAAATTTGAACACCTTAATTGTTCTCAACTGTCCAGTTGATTCCGTGGTGCCCAGTTCCTGGGCTGTCCAATGGAAAAGCAAAAAATAAATAAAAAAAAACAAAACACGACCACACACACACACACACACACACACACGACACGGCACGATCCATTAATTAATGTTTTTCAATTAATGAATCGTGTACGTACGTAGGTAGGTACAGTACCATAGTATTCACAAAGGTCAAATTAACTACTCAACAGGTACCTACTTACGGTATCGCGACAGCAAACATGTTTGTTAACATTACACGTATTTCCCAGTCCGACCTGTGACGACAGCGACCCTGTTATCATCGCAACAAATGGATGTCGTTACAGCCATCAGGATACCTACTAATTAAAAGGTTTTCATTTGAAAGATAAGTCAAAATTGAATCTTTTTCCTGACCAACAGATCTCGAATAAGAACATTGAGGTTATATTTATGTACTACGTACAATAGGAACAGTTCACTGAATCATGTAAATTCAAAAAATGTAACGGGGTTAAATGTAGTTTGACAGTGTCTATCCCATCCGGATTGTATGGTAGACACTATTTTATTAGATAGAGTAACTTAAAGGTTGAAGACAGCATTTGAAGAAAAACGTTCCTTGTTAGCACATTGGTAATAAACTCTCATACCTATGATTGCGGCATCTTTCTTGTTTACATTCTTCTTAGATACTTGTGAATTGTAAAGCTGCCAAGATAGTTATGTTCTGTTTTTACTTGTTTTGTTTCTGGATATTTACGGTTGGTATTAGGTACCTACTGATGTCCTTTGAACTAACCAAATGTGTTTTTTACAAGCTATCATGCTGGAGGTGGCGAGTCTGGTTTATAAAGTAAATAAGTATTTAATTACCTACCTAGGTACCCACTGAGTAATATTGTTTTGTTCGTACGTAGTTCTGATATTCTTACTCAGAGTGACACGTGACGTAGTAAATCCTTACTAATATTAGAAATGCGAAAGTAACTCTGTCTGTCTGTCTGTCTCGCTTTCACGCCAAAACTACTGAACCGATTTAAATGAAATTTTGTACAGAGATAGAGCCTGAGAAAGGACATAGGACTTTTTATCCCGGGAATATGTTCCCTAGGGACCACGCGGGCGAAGCCGCTGGCAGAAGCTAGTTATAAAATAATTATTTCTACCATTTTGTGGCTAGAGCTAAAGTTACATGTCATTCTGACAACCACAAAACCAAACTTTTTTTTTAAGAGGTACCTATAGGAAATGATCAAATGACTTCCCGCTCTGGGTGGAGCAGAAGGGAGTGTTAGACTCTTACTGACTAAAACCCATCCGTGTTCCTCCTAATGCCATTTGCATTCCTGAGCTACGGTGACTCTTTCGAACAAATCCTGGAGATATGGGGAACTCTTCAAATTTTATAGGCACAAAGCGATTTGGGTAGTTTTTGAAAGAGTAGTTTATCGGAGTGGTACCATTTCAATTTGGTGCAGATCTGACGAAGAACTTCGGAGATAGGCAACGGAACTCCTCAATAAATGATAGCAAATGGACCGGGATAGCTGAAATCTCATGTCTGTCTATTGTTTACACTAGTTCATAACATAACATCACGCCGATACACTGTGAAGGGGTAAGCACGTGTGAACCACTAAAAAGTGAAAAATAAAAATAAAAACTTTAGTCAAAAAACAAAAAAAAAAAAAACTACCAAAAAACCGACTTCCGAAATTAAAGTTATTTTATACTTTGTAGTGTTTTGTTTTTTGGAAATGGTGTTTTTTTTTTAAATGTTTACTGGATAGAAAAATAATAATTATATTTAATCCGTTCGTTAGGTTTTCAAAAACTATTGCACACGAATTTTTGGGGATCCGTACCCAAGGGTAACCAACGGAACCCTATTACTAAACCTCCGCTGTCCGTCCGTCCGTCCGTCCGTCCGTCCGTCCGTCCGTGCGTTCGTCTCTCTGTCGATGGGCTACATCTCGAAAACCGTAATATGTAGACAGTTGATATTTTTACAGAGTGTGTATTTCTATTGTCGCTATAAAACAAATAATAGGTATAATTAAATTTAATTTAAAATTGAAGGGGGCTCCCATACAAGACTGGTTTTTTTCGGTTCATGGTACAGAAAGCTTCGTGTGAGAGCCCGACTCGCACTTGGGACGTTATTTTGCATTTCAAATCGATAAATATTGATACGTCATGTTTTAGTAAAAGTTTTCAACACACCGCATCGTCTTCATTTTTAGCTTACGGGAAAAAAGCAAAAAAAATGTCCAATAATTTTTGGGAATCCATCTGACGGACTAAGTAATCAGTTTTTGTTTTCAGTAAAATACCAAATACTTTGTTGGCTTGGTACCTACCTACTTATGTAGACTGTGAGTTTAACACACGCTATTTTAATGTACAGTAATTAATAGAGGATATTACGTCAGTTAATTCGTGTTCCAGTTAAATAAGTTATCAAACAATGCTCTTACTTCACCGCGAATGGTGGGCGTATAAAGATTACTATTCACAAACCGGCTTTGTCATCAGGATTCCGTAGCTGTACCTAGAATCCGAAAGAGCTATTGAATATAGATCATTTTTTTTTTCATGATATGGTAACCGCCTCTAACTCCTTTCAAGTTTGAATAAAATTAACCTAGGTAGTTTATAGACAACCCGACGCTCTAGACAAGGGCCAGTCCGTCAGCGGTAGTGTGGCGAAGGACTGTCAAAACATTTGGAATTGGCTATCGAGATGCCACGTGACCAATCCTTAACGTTTTGGCATTTCGACGATCGCATTCACTGATAGGGATGGCACGTCCTCTAGAGCCCTAGGTCGTCTGCTTTGACTAAAAGTTTCGGGAGAGTCATTCCACCATGACTCTTTTCAATAGGTAGCGAGATGATTATGTCTGCTCTATATTTTCTCCAATTGACGTGAAGGGTTTGTGTGGAAGATTTTTGGTTCAGTCATTAATTACAGGAAGGTCCCATTGTTTAATAACATAATGCAAAAAACACAGGTAAAATTAGGTGAATCGCGGGATTAAGGCCAATGAAAACACAAAAAAAAATCGTTTGATATGTTAGGTTATGATACTTATGTATTTGTATGCGGGTCACCTGGTATTAAGAGATTGCCTCCATGCTTGAAACACGTCTGCGACAGTCAGTCAATGAATGCGCAGCTTTATACAATAATTATAATAATTGCTCGGCCGCTTTAGTCGCGCTGTGTAGGTGAAGCGCAAGCGCATAGATTACGCGCGATGGACGCGTTGTGCAATGCTCCTGTTATTGATGTGCCGACTGACGGCTGCTCGGCGCGACCTATTGCGTCGCTGGCACTCATGATTACCTAGTGCGAGAACACGCATCCAGGAGCGTAATCACTAGGTACTAGTACTACACCTTCAACGAATACTGAATATAGGTACCTATTTCGCTACGGTAGATTTCTATCATCAGTCAGTCATATCTGCTGCTTACCTGTTCCCAATATTTCTGGTACCTACCGGGTGCAACAGAATATCTACCAGAATGTTTTGTCAATTCGGGAATGATTATTTTTGTTATTCACGAAAGGAGTCTCTAAAATTAACATAAACAGGTTATAGGTTCTTATCTAGTATATACAAAAGTCGCTAAGCCAATACGATAATCCAGAAACCTCAGCCGTAGGTGATAGATATAAGTTACTTTGCGAAGATAACCGAACTGTAAGCGCTCCCTAGTCCGTCCCTGTGGTTCGCAGTGACAAGATCTCTATAAACACGTCGGTGTGACAGCTTTATTCAAACATTCAACTAGTATAAAAAGCTTTTTACGTGAACGCCCCTTATTTTTAGACGAATTTACTGAAACAGGTGCAATGGGCATCGCCAAGGTATCATAATGTTCGCGCTATAGTAGGTACCTACCCGCGGAAGCATGCCTTTCAAATATTCTTAGTTTACAATATATAAGTAACTAGTGGACGTCACGCGGCATCACCCGCGTAGTTCCCGTTCCCGTGGGAGTACGGGGATAATATATAGCCTATGTTACTCCCTGATAATGTAGCTATCCAATGATAAAAGAATTTTTCAAATCGGTCCAGTAGTTTCGGAGCCTATTCAATTCAAACAAACAAACAAATCTTTCCTCTTTATAATATTATTATTACACTAGTTTACAAAAAAATTAAAAAAAATGTCCTTGCAGTAAATTACATATTTTTTTAATTAGCTGCAATAACTCAATGCAAACATGTACATTTTTAATTTTTATCACGTCACAGATGAAAGATATCGACCCCTTTTAGTTTCGACTACCCACAAGTTTTTTCCGAAATAGCTAGTCTTCATTTTGATAAATGTTTGTTTTCAAAAGGTCAAAAAGGTTAGTTAGAGTACATTCTGGCTGTTTTTGGTGAACTTATTGTATCTATTTAAGTAAGAATATTTTATAAAGAAAACACTCAAATATGCCTCTCTTTTATTACTTGAAAATTCCGGTCTCTCATCAGGATAAAAGTGGGTTTCTCAAGTGTTTATTGAAAAATGTAGAAGAACGCTAAGCTGCTGGAATGCAAGTTTAAATAGATTGTTGAAATTGCAAGCAAAGGATAAAGACCCACCATGCAACCACGAAACTGATTGTTACTCCTATCGCTAAAAGCATTTGGCTTTAATCATAAAACCAAGGGTTAAATTACACGTGCGGATGTCCAAGCAGCTTTTTTAATATTTCAAAGGTGCTAAAAAAAGCATTTGGATTATTAAAAAATATCAAAAACGTCGACACTAATTCATTTTTAGTCTCGTTATCTTTGCAAAAATTTATGGGGAGTATTTTCGAAATGTGACGTGTTGGAATTTTTTAATATTTTTTTCTAAACTTGCAGCACCTCATTAATTAAGAATAAACACTTTTCCGTTCCAGGACAAAAACCTTGTAAACTAGTGTTATTATTGTAGATTTAAATAACAGCTCGTTTAATGCGGTTTAAAGTTGTCTAAATATTTGTCTTGTTTTTCATTTCTTATCGTTCGGCTCAAAATACTTTATGAATGTGTGCCGTGTTATCACCACGTGACGTGCTTCTTTTTATTAACTAAATGAAACTTCTCAAACTTTAAATCGTCATTAACATTTCCTGTAGGTAACAAATTGAGGATGGTAGATGTAGATAGGTAGGTATCTACTTATTTCTCGATTACATTTGATTGATTTCATACGATTGATACAGTTTTCTTTGTCCATGTATCGATTCCATGATACTATTATGTATTCAAGTATCAATCTTCCATCTACAAACAAGCAAGTAACGTAAATACATAGTATCATATTCGCAGATTGTGATTGAACTTCATTCATGTCATCCAATTATTATCGTCTGCTATCGTCACAGCGAGTCTTTTGTATTTATCCGTTGAACCGAATCATTCTAGAACAGTTCTTGTGTAGGTAAGTATCTACTTCGGTGTCACGAAAGGTGTTTACTTACTTCAATCCAGTTCGGTCTTTATTCTAATTAGCGACTGATCTAACAATTCTGTATCGCATGGCCTAACGATCAGTGAGCCAATCAGCAGTTGGATGGGATCTGTTTATCGGCGCAATAAGGTAAAATTCCCGTCGCTAGAGATAGCGCGCGACGTCCGTCCGTCGCTAGCGTGTGTGTGCACGAGCGTGTGGCGACGCGGCGCGGATGTGTGTGCGTTATCTGCCGCACTCATTCATACGACAACGCGTATCGGCACTACATATCGGTGTTTTTGCGTACGCGCAGCTCTAGCAGTGCCATTCATAGATCGGTTCACCAATATTTATGGGTTTTCGAAACATATCTTGTAGGTAGGTATCAATTTATTTTTGTTCCTCTGCATTCTAATAAGAACAATAGCTGCATCCACTATTAATACCATAACCTTATAGCTAATTGGTAGATAATTGTAGATATTAGCCGATTTTTCTATCTACCTTTCAATATTAGGTTTACCTACCAGGGGGTTCCTCGACGATCAAAATGTTATAGTACACTGAAAGTTTACCTCAAACTTAGTTGGTAGTCGGTATCTTTTAAAGACTAGCTATTACATTGTTATTTGAATTCTAGCAGATTCTGTAAGGTGAGTTATGTACAAACTCATGGCTACAGCGCCCCTGGCCCCTGACCGCGCTTATCGTGAACAGGCGCAGATAGCGCGACCTGTGCTCGCGCAAGTGTGTGTGTGTGTGCGTGTGAGATGCACGCGCCGCCCGTAACTCGCACATCATCATGTGGTTATTTATAAATTAACAAAATATTATGTGTAATGCAAGCGGAAAATAACATCGTCTTTTTTATTAATTTCATTAGTTGTCTTATTGACTTAGTTGGTTATCGATAAGGCATGCTTGCATTTTGTACTGTACTAATGAAGTAGTGACGCAGTTAAATGTACTTTGTGCCAGCGAGAATGATATGTATAGTTCACAGTTTAACATAATTTGCAAACAGTTTGTTAAGATCTTATTTGAACCTACCTATATGTTATGTTCATTATAAATTAATTGGAATATCAGATTTTTTTGTTATGATCGTTCTGTTGAATCAATTAATTCCTCGTCATTTAATATTTTCTTATGTTTAAGCATACTTTCACGATTTTTGTGATAACTCTCTTACAATTTAGGTACTTATTCCTTAAAAAATCAAGAGCATTTATTTCTATGAAATTTGAGTTGCCAATCCACTACCTACATTCGCTCGATACGAATGTCTTCGCCGGTAGTGCGCGAAATTCCCCCGCCTGGCTCTCGGCTCATAGGTTACATTACAATACTGACAGCAGTCGAACGAGAAATACTACCGCCTCGTTACAATGACGTGCACTGATTAAACAAATAAGTAGCTCATACGTTACACAATACGCACTCACTACATTCTGTACGCGTGTTCACTCTGTGCGTAGGTACACACTCAGTGATATTTGGAGAAAATTATATAAAAGGGTAGACAGTACCTACAGTGTAATCTTTATCACCCAAAGATTGAATGGTTTAACATTGGAAACATTTATTTATTTAAACTTTATGTCCGATATAGACATTGTCCCTATATCGGACATAAAGTTTAAATAAATAAATGTTTCCTTCTGTTTATTAAGAAGATCTCGTAGTGTCTCCGTATCTTCTTGAACAAATATACTTATTGCTTAATTTGTAACAGAACGTATTCTAGCTTCGTCTTATAAGATCACCTAGAGGCAGAAAGTTTTAGAACGGAAAAAAAAAACATTTGCAACTCGTTAAAAATCCTAATCTTAACTTAATTTTTTAAATATGAAAGTGAGTTAGTTACGCAACACGCCTAAATAGCCAAACCGATTTTGATATTTTTTTGTAGGTATAGATAGTGGGAGCGTATTAGTAGAGCGATAGTAGAGACGGTTATAGGTTACTTTAACGTGAGCAAAATCGTGGGCAAAAGCTAGTGGGTAATAAAAAAACTTTTTTACAAAAAATATGACCGACTTCCAAAACAAAACACTGCAAAGTACAAAATAACTTTAATTTCGGAAGTCGGTGTTTTTGGTTATTTCGTTTTTTGACACCACTAGTAGGTACCAGTAGTACCACTAAAAAGTGAAAATAGTAATCTATTTTCACTTTTTAGTGGTACCTACTTGCATGGTTCACAGCGTACCGGCGTGATGTTATGTTATGAAAATAAAACTTACTAAGTGCTTTCGGTGTAAAGGTCTCGTCAATACGAATGAAATAAGCCCAAACACTTGGTAGTTCCTACATACCGATGTGCAGTTCCCTTGAATCTCTGTCGTCTCCATCATCAGGTCTGATTCAAACCTTAATTTGTTTGTAGTATCACCCGATATACACACGAATATCAAGTTTTTACCAGATGCGTGCCTACAATTTTCGAGAGATGCCCTCGATTTCTCAGGGTTTCCATCTTCAGATCCTGACGTGGTGGCAATGGGACCACCTCGGCAGTATACCCTTTCATATAAAAAAAGATTCATCGAAATCGTTTCATGAACGACGAAGTTATCCGTGAACACGCATATAAAATATAGAATTGAGAACCTCCTTCTTTTTTCGGTTAAAAAAACTACAAATAAAAGAGCAATTATTTTCTTTTAGTGTAACGAAAAACAAACAAATACCAAAAAATCTAAGAAAAACTTCCCTAGAATTTTCAAATATCCCGAAGTCGTACCACGTAAAAGTTCGCGTGGTGTGTATCGGGCCGGCTGTCAGCGAATTCTTCCAATCTGTGTAACGTCTGGTGATTCGCGTTCCACTTATTATCGTACCGTGGGCATTTGCATAAGAATAACAAGGAGGATTATTGATGTCGCCCCCCGCCACCCCGCGCGCCGCTCTCGCCCTCGCCTCCTGCCCGATCGCAGGGAGCCGACACATGTGGATAAGAGGAAGAGGTTCTGAACAACGGGCTTCTTGACACCATTAAGTAAATATAATATTGTATAGTCAGCTGTAAAAAATATTATATTTATTGGTTTTTACCTCTCTGGAGGTATTGTTTTATAATATGGGTACCTACATTTGATAACGAATATGTATTTAATTTAGAAATATATTTAGAACTGTATACCTGAGCATATACTGCAAGAGCAGTTACTTTTGCGTGTGGTGCTACAGATATTAGTTTCTAATCATTTAAGGCTATAATTAAGGAAAAAAACACAAGAATGCCCGCCCAGTTAGACCGTATGTTCAATAGCGTCGCGCTAGAACCGCTTCCGCTCATGTCTTGCGTCCCGCGCTAATGCTTAATTTTGTTCTCTTTTCATGTTTGCTCTGTATACATTTCGTCTAAAATGGAATGGAATAATTTGACGTGAGGCTCCATCGACGACGAGGTTCCGTTTACGAGGAGGCTTCTACTGCAGACACACAGCCATAAATAACGCACTTATTTATAGGTGCTTATTGCTCGCTATAAATACAGCCTGATCCTGAATAGTGATGCGGACAGTAAACATTATAGTAACAGCTCCTCATATTAACAGCTCTCGCGAACTTGTATGACGTCACATCCAGTCGCTTTAATACTGTTTCAGTAATTTTTGCGCTCCTGTATATTGCGGTCGGCTGTTTACAAGCTTCATAAATTATAATATTATTGCACGTCAAAATATATGGTTGTGGCCGCCAACCAAACAAGATTGCTGCAGATATCAATAATTGTGTTGATGTGGTGAAACGTTTGTGACACAGGAAAGTAGGGTACATAAACACGTATGTATGTAGGTACAAGCGCGCCATCGTTAATTGACTACCTCATGCACCCCCAGAATAGGTGATCGTACATTTATTAAAACTAAGTTTATAGTTTTAGTAAAATAAACAAATTGAAAAGTTCAAAATATGACAAGCAAATTCATCGTAGTATACCTAACGCGTTACCTTGCCAAAAGCGTCAATACCTACTTTAAATAATCATTTTAGGTAACGTGGGTTCAGCGTGAACTTGCATCAAAGTTATTTAAGTGAAAAGTTTGTAACTACAGAGCATTAGTAAGTTAAGCCACCTCTCAGCGGCCGGTGCGATTCAATTAACAGCCTCCGTAGCACGTGACAGCTACGAGCTTGCTACGCGTCTGACTACGCGGCTACGGCGCTACGAGTTACGACGGTGAGCCGCTACGCTGCTACGTGATCGGGAAATACACTGCTACGATTTACCTTTAAACGTTTGGAAAATTGGATTTTAGTTACTTTTGTTCGGGTTCATTAGCGTACCTAATTATTTTTGCCAATCGTTTTCATTGTACGCACCTGAATTAATATAAATGTGTTTATTTTATATTGTTTTTCATTTTGAAAAAACGTCTTGCACGAGATTGTGCTTCATCAGCATATAGCTACCGAACGAATATGATTTTAACGGGGGGAACTAAAACTTGCTCATTATCACAACACTGAATTTCAGTTCAAACAAATCAAAACTAAATCAGTGTTTTCGAATCGAACTGCTTCGGTATCTGCGAGGGGAGCTTGACCCCGATCACGAACTAAAATTGACCGCTGAAATCAACTTGTCCAAATTAACCTTAAATAAACTGAAGCGGTCGGACAAACGGTTTTGTTCCGTACATTTCCCACGATTAAAATTCCAAATTCCCTTTTTGCCGACAATTTCCGCAGGAGGTGTGTTGGGTATGGAGGCCTGTCCCTAAATCACGGCGCTCGGGTGCAATTCAGAGCGGAGTTACTTAATTCAATCATGATAACTGCGGTCCCCGGCAGCGCAAGAAATAAATTGACCAATGACCGCTGTAGCGAGCCGCCGCCGCCGGTCAGGGCTGGCACAAACTCAATGCTAGCACAGTGGGACATTTTAAACGCTCACACCTAAAACTTGAACTAGTTTAGGTTATTATCCCGTTAACCTGCTGATTCTTTGCGGGTTGATAAAGTAGACGTGCAAACTTAGACTCAAAACGTTTATTTTAATTAAAACATTTACGTAGGTACAGATATTTGATTTCAAAGAAGTCAAAAAGATGATGCTCGTTGCTTTTTCCAGAGCATAGTACGTTAGATTCCAATGCACAGGAACGGGCGATTCTAAATCAAAATAAATATTAGGTATGTTACAGAAGTGGTTGAAGAAAAGACTGATGACGTAACACTAATTATCCTCATACGTAGACATATGATTCCTCGGATTTAGTTCCCTTTAGATTGGAGTTAATCATGCATACACATTTTTAGGGTTCCGAACATCCGTAACAAACGAAACCCTTATAGGATCACTCGGGTATCTGTCTCTGTCTGTCAATCCGTCTGTCACAGCCAATTTTCCCTTGTCTCCAAAACTACAGAGCCTAAAATTTTGAAAAAAAAAAACCGTCCAATTGCGAGTTGTACTCGCGTGCAAAGGGTTCCGAAGTAATAATATGTTTTATAGATATTATTTTAAAATCATAGACTACTTATAGGTATTCCATGAAATAAGTTAGGAACCCTTTGCAGGCGAGTCCGACTCGTACTTGGCAGTTTTTTATTTAAATGATTTCAGTTCCTATCCAAGTTCCATTGTGCCCAATCTGGGGCAGACATTACATTGTTTGACGTACATAAGAAATAAATGATTACTACTCGACAACACAATGAGAACTGAAGTATCGAATGTTCATGTCTTCGAGTGATTTATGATACGTCTCGATATTATTCATTCCTGTGTATTGCCTCGACGATATTGTTTACCTTACTTGACATTCAAATGTATTTTCCTGCGAGTCACTTATGTTCCTTCGTGGGCGAAGGAAGGAATGTTCAAAAATTGTCTAATAACTGGCTTATGAATGGGTAGTTTTATAACAGTTGATGTTTCATAAGGTTTAGTTAGGTATAAGCCATGTCCGCATAGTAAAATTAAATTTTGTAAGGAGGTAGATGCAGAGGCAGCCCTATTGTAAAAGAAAGGGCTGTAGTACCTGTCGGGGCTATTGGGGGCGACCTTGCAGAGGCAGATAACAATTGAGAGTCGCTTGCCGCCGCAAATTCAATATCCAGAGGTGTCGTCGTATCTCCACGAGACCCTCCCCCACTGCACCCCTCGTACACCCCGTGCACCTTGTGTTTAGTGTCCACTAGCCCTCTCTGTCCACTGTTAAAGGGGATATAACCACTTAACGAGAAGTGAAGTCTGGCTCGAATTGAATTTCCGAACTCTCCGCCATGCACTAAAATATGATATAATTTTAGGTAGGTATCAGCGCTCTCGTATTATTTTATCGCAACATAATACATTTTAATGTGTTTTTGCTGGGGATATATTAAACTGTATTTAGAATATTACTATCTAAATCAGGAAAACGCGTTTGTTCGATATCTGCTCCTTTAGGTATGACGTCAAGAGTTCATTACAAATACTTATTTCAAGCGGCACATTTAGGCAAATAGGTAATTATGAACGCATGGAAGCCACCAAGTTACCCAGGGTCACAACGTGGTTCAGTACTAAATACTACTAAATGAAAAGTGACGTCTCCAGAAGTAACGAATAGGCAAACTTGTGGATCACGTATCGTGCCTTATCGGTTGATAGTGAGATACATTCACTCCGAGATAGCGCCGATGGGTCCGTCCGGCATATTAAACGGCGATTAACCCACCGGCCGCTTGCGCCTCTGATTTATGCGAACTATTAAAATCTCCGAAGGCACAGAATTAATTGCACTACTTCAGTGTTGGCTGCTTTATTAATTGGGAGCGAGTCGCCTGTTGTTTATGGTCGGTTCCCTTTCCTTGGCCGCCCGGGCGGTGGTCGGCGCCCTTATCGTGACCCGGGCCGCTCCAATTTGTCCACTCACGTTTCTGTTCAGTTTCAATGGCTATTAAGGACCCTACCTCTGCTGCCCAATACGCTAACAATGTACATGTGTATGCCCTAGTTTGGGATTAGATATTTCAAGTTTCTTTGTTTGAACCTAGGTAGGCAGGAGCATTTAGGTATGTACTCGTATGTATTTGAGAATAGAAAATAGGTACTTAAATAAGCCCTGGAGCTTGAGAGTGTTTCGTTGATAGTGGCACATGTGTTGGATCATTCGGTTCCCATGCTTCATCTTTTTGACTGACCGACTCCTTGATAGTTCAAAAGTGCCTTTAAATTGATTAATTGAAATAAATGCTCGGAGTTTGAAGTATATCGAATCATAATCGTACGATACGCCGGTTAAATATTTAGTTTCAAGAATGGTAGGCACTAGGTACCAATTTTTGTACTGAGTCTCATTTAAATGGTGTACACAGGTTTTAACCTTTAATAGACTTTATAGAAAAGTTAAAAATAAACTTGAACAAACGAATATCTCAAAACACTTCAAGTAGAAACTCGCTCAAAACATGGCAAGACACTCCAAATGTAGATTTAATAATATTCAAATCACACGAGGGCAGTCGTGGGGGGTGAGTAATTTATAACTTGGACAAACGAAATTATGTGCGTAGGTAGCCGTCAAAACTCCGCTCGAAGTTTTCACATTTGCATATAAATTCGGGCACGTTAAAATATCACCTTACGTGTCGCGGTGTTGCGAACAAATTAGAACAACAATTAGCGCGGTTGACAAAGTTGTCGCGCGTCGTGTCGCCCGCACGCCGCGTCGCCCGCGCGTTCGCCGGACGCACACTACATGTGTCGCCAATTTATCGTCCTTGTTTATGTGATTTTTGTTGGAAAATAGTTTTAATTTAATTTGTTTTCGTTTGATTGTGGTTCGGTTTCCCAATTTAAAGGATAACCATATTTGATAAGCGGACGTGATAAGTATGTTATTTTTAAGCCAAATATGGTTTTAATATACCTAGGCAAAAATAGGTATTATAAATTACCTACTTATTTCTGGATTGCCTTTTTTATTTGTGATGGGTTTGCTCTTGACTCTAGTCTAGGTCAGAGATGACAGAGACAAAGTCTTTATTGCTTCTTTATTGCACGAGCAAGTTGCTATAGGGAAACATTTCTATAGCAAATTTCCGTTCGCATTCGAAAAGTGAAGTCGTGCGTCATTTGGGCAGCAATTAGCCGTGCGGCCTGACCGCGCGTCTATGAGATATGGCGCACACCTGCGCCGCGCCACCGCGCCGCATCCGACAGTGTGGTCACGCATTCATCTTATCCTTACGAGAGCACGCGCCCACCACTCATACGTCTAACCTGAGGGATACCCGAGTTAAATTGGTAGATCGTTTAGAACCTGTGTAGGTACTTACTAGTGAAATTTTAATTCGGGTCATGCTTATTGTCAATTGTTTTTACTGTCGGAGTGTTCACTTGATTGCCAATTCTATGAATGTTGAAGCAACGTTCGCATTCGCATCTCAGAAGTAATCTGTCACAAAACCTCATTTTTTCATAATTTTTTCACCGATTGCGACTGAGATGAGAATAAAAAACCGGTCAAGAGCGAGTCGGACTCGCGCACCGAGGGTTCCGTACAAATTTGCAGGTACATATTATAAATAGTTCAGGAATCAAGTCTCGCAGTTTTTTCCGAGCTTTTCTGAGCTAAGAATCTATCGCGGGATAGTTCAGTTTCGGGATAGTTCCGTACCAAAGGTGCTGACAGGACCCTACTATAGTAGGGTCCTGTCAGCACCTTTGGTACGGAACCCTACAGGCCTGATCCACAAGTCGAACCGTCCAGTATTTCGCAAGTACCAATTTAGTTTAAGACAGTTCTACGATAAATGCATTAATGGACAATTCAATTAACGAACCTAGAACAATTCAAGAATTTTACAAATTTGGACCCTAGCAAAGACTTTTCAAGACCTTTTAGAAAACGAACCGTGAACGTATAGTCTCCTAACGAACAACATCGCTGTTAAAAAATCGTGTGAGGGTCATATCCAAAAGAAAATCTTAACACCGCGATTCAGAAAAACGCGTCATCAGTGAAACGCCATCTATCGACTATGTCGTAAAATGACAAAATATTTGGTAGTGGAAGACGTTAAATAAGAACTTATGTAACGATAAATAACGATAAGGTATTAAAATGTACACTCTGATTTTGGTACGTAATAAAAGTTTCACAAATAACTTAACAATTTGCTATGGTGTTACTTTCATGCTTTCGTGCATTTTATTTTTTCTCATAGATGGCGCTCTGACTGATCAAAACACCTTAGGAAGTGTTTCTTCCTTAACTTAAAATTCAATATCTTTTGATTTTCTGGGTCGATTTTGATGAAATAAACGCTAAATGTTACTCGGGAAAACCTTAACATTTTTAAGTACCTAGATTTTAATCCAATCAGTGGTTTATTACGACCACGCATGCCGTTGCTTAATCTTGGTGATTGATTACGTACTTTAAAAAAAGACTATATTTTTTATTATTTAATTACAAATGTATAGTTTTTAGACTTTTCTCTATACTTGTAGTATAATTGGTATTACTTGCCAAATTTCATTGTTGGTTAACGGGAAATACCCTACTCATTTTGATACCCTTGAGAGTGTCGAAATATACGTTTTTTGCGACATAAACGGCCGTATCTTTTTTTACGTTAACTTAGAACTTTGATTTTTTTACAGTTTCAAGGGACCGTAGATTTGAGTATAAGGTTTTAATTTCAACTCGATACCTTCACGCGTTCCCAAGATAAAGGGTCTTGACAGACAGACGGACGGCAAACAAAGTGATCCTATAAAGGTTCCGTTTTATTCCTGTTGTGGTACGGAACCCTAAAAAATAGAATTGCCTGTCTGTGTGCAACTTCTATGATCTCTGTTGAACGATGTATCTACGTAGGTATGTATAGAAGGTACGCACACTAGCACAAGCTGTCCCTTAGGTGACATAACGCAGCTCCTGAGGCGCGCCATCGCGATGGAAACTAAAAGAAATTTCACACAATCAGCTGTCATAAAACTGAATCCGCCTATTTAGATCATCTCAGCTGTCCATGTGTCCTCGAATTTCGACAAGACCAACTTATTTTTTTGCTTGAATCGGTCTGAAATGGTTCTTAAGACGTGGTGTTAAGGAATGTGGTGGGTGAGTTGCTGTTGTATCACGGGGGTAGGTAAGACAAGCTCGCGATAAGTTTTATTCGCGCGGGGAGGTGAGCCCTGGAGCCACCCGAGGGAGCTGATAGGTAGCCATGAGCCACTTACCACGATAGCCGTATGATGGCCGGACGATGGCCGCCATGCAGTTTACAAGGGAAAAGGATTGCGGATATCGCAAGTAATTCTGGAGAGTCGGGACAAAGACCTGCGTTAGATTATGAGATCTGCTCACCTTGATTAGAAAAGAATTAGGCTTCCGGAAGTAAGAAAAAACCAACATTGCGTTGTGTTGTAGTTAGTTTATCTTAAACATATTTTCATACAGATTCTGTTCCAGTTTCGATTTTTCTGTTGGCTCTTGACAATTTCCAGAGGGAAACAATCTAAATTCAAAGATAACTAAGCAAGATGACTTTTTATTATAGTTTTTCTACGTAGTAAATCTAGGCAAACAGTATGTAAACTTATTATAACAATAATGAAAAAAACACGTTATCTGCGATCGCGCGCGCTCCATGGCTCGGCTACACTCCGCGGTCTTCGGGTGATCGGGTCACAATCACAAACATGTTTGTACCGATGATTGACGTAACTCCGACGAGCTCGGTAATTTACGTGATAGTTATGAGCAGTATGTTAAAATAGGTTGGTATAATTGGGCATTTGACTGTTTCGTTTCTACATTTCTCAAAACCTAGAGAAAAGACAAGACGTAATGATGAAAACATATTTAAAAATCTGGAAGCTTCGAGCGTTTTAAAATCTATGACAAATAGAGGTAGCACTAATTGCGTGTGATGTCACTCACAAGTCACGGCATAGTGAATTTTCCACACACTCACACACACACACACAAATGACATTTTCGTAATGAGGATAGAAAATTAACCTCTAAAACGAGTAATTTCTAATTTTTTTTGGATTTTCACAATTTGTACGTCTTAAAGTCGTACTTTATTAATAAAATCTTTCAAATAGGTATTCATTTATGCAATTTTTTTATAGAAGTCAAATATCACATTAAATTAGACGAGAGTTTATAATAAGGCGCTGTGTTTGCTCTAATCACGCTGTGGGTATCTTGAATCTCGATTTAAAACGATCTATCTGAAATGTCATCTATGCTGAACTCCATTTCTAAATTGAAAAGCTAAGTATGTGATTTCTTGAAGAAAGACCTATGATAGAGTCATCTTCTCCGTGTCACTGGCACGATAGCTATTTAGATTTGGGTGGCCCAAAACATTGCCGGTTCGACGGCATCACGGTAGCCTCACTTTGTTATGATAGATTGTAAGGAGCCCATAGGTAGGTAACAATTAGATCACAGAGCACTGCCGTGGGAGCGGCAATTAAGCGATTTTCCTGTTAACCATAAGATTAGATAAGAAAAGATATATTTGTTTGTCAAAAAAATGTGTAGGTTAAATAATCAGTTGGAAAGATTACAAAAAGAAAAAAAAGTTAGTAAAACCTCGAATTAATATTAAGAAAATATAGTTAATCAGAATGGCTTAGTTGGAAGTTATATATAGTTAATCGTAAATTAATCTGTTAGTCAAAGTTTTTTTTTTTTCCTGTATGCACTGATTATTACATAATTATTTGCTTACGTCGGTATACCGCCCACTGTATACACAATTTTACATAGGTTGATTCGTTACCGAAATATATTTAACCTCGTTATTTTTAGTTTAAATAATTTGTGAGTATGTACGTATTTCTAGTTGTTTGCTCCTGTGGTTTTAACCACATCCCCGGGAATCCCATGAGTCTACGTCATTATTTTTGTTTTTAATTTGAGCTCTTGCTGTTACCTAGAACGACTAGGTAGTAGTTAACAGTGGGTCCTTTAGGGGAAAATAGAGAATACATCGTTCTACCGCCTACCGGGAAATTTGATACCTATTTACACAATGACGCTCCCAAAACTCTCTCCTACTGAACTGAGGTAGGTAGTTACAATTGAACTGGATTGTTCTATTATCTCTGTCAATAAGATAATTATATTCCAAAAGCCCGCAGCGACTTTATTGAAAGTTTCTCAGTGTATGTCTCCAATACAGGTAAGATCGAAGATCTATGAATATATTTATGAAGTTAGTATCATGGTGACTTTGGCAGATAACAGGTACCAAAGGTGTTACAAATTGTACCTCAAATTCTTTACATTATAAAGCTCAGTTTTTTTGTTAGGTAGGTACATATTTTTTTGGAATAATATTAGAAATCGTCCATTGTCAAACAGTGACATAATGGACGACACAACAAATGACATTGGTTCTAGCATAGTAAAAAAGTATTAAAAAGTCACAAACGTGTGTGGTTGACTTTCGTTACTTAATGTCCCGTGGTCAATGCCAACAGTCGCTGTCGCCGATAGTTAGGATATGTCTGTTTGTCTCGAGCCCCGCGGCTCAGGAATCAGTACGCGTGCATGCTTCTCTCGATTATTCGCTAATTCATATGCGTACGCGCTGCCGCGCCACCCGCGCCGATGAACAATGTACGAAGTCCACGCTCTGACGTATCCTCGTGAACAACATTAGTTGTGGTCGACTGTGGACTGTGGCTTAACAAGCAGTTGCATAATTTGTTGCGATTTCTGACTCGTAACTTGGCGAACTGGCTGAAGCTTGGCTGGCCTGAAGTTAGGTATTTATATTTAGTTTCTAAATCAATTAAAGGTACAACGGAACTATTTGTTTGGAACCCTTTGCTCCGAACGTGTTTAGATTTCAAATATGTTTAGTACTTTACGTAAGTTTTACAGTAGGTATGATCCTTGGTTTTCTTAATGATGTAAGTGAATGCATACGAAGTTCTTTTACTAAAGTAAAAACAAATCTTTGCACAAACATGTAGACAAAACAGTGCATTGACACCTTCAGCACTCGCATAAAATAATATCATTCTACAAAAACTTATTTTGTCTTTACGGCCAGTTAGATTTGAAGATTACTTCGTCGAGCGAAAAAAACTGGTGACAGCGAAATTTTCAAATCTCCCGCTAGCCCCCGGCGAACATAAAACGCGACAGTCGAACGGTCGCCGCGAGCGCGAGGTGCGTCCTTACACAAAAACTCAATCTTATCGCAGCCCCGACATATTCCTCCGAATGGAGCTCTGCGGGACGTACCGTACGAGTAGGTACCTATCGCCGTCGTCGCACAATTCCGTCGCTATGAATACAAACAATATGTTCGGGTATCGAGCTCCGTGAATGACTTATAAAGGATTTGCGAGTTGATTGCATGCAGCTATCTTGATGGTTCGAAATTGTCGAAAATATGGTGGAAAAGTAATAGGTTGTTCACGTGTGTGGTAGATGTGGTTGGTTCGCCTGGGCCCGGGGCGTGAGATCTCCAGCGATAGGCGGCCGCCGGGGATCACTCCGGGTTGACGACCGCCGTCTATCTGTTGATCGTTTGACGTCCTCTCACAGCGACTGATAGATTTTACAGTTAACTTTCATGGGACCATAATATTTAATGTCGATTAGAAAGTAGACAACATATGGTACGATATCACTTAAGGTCCTTAGCCTGTTTGTGGTGGTAGGTGTGAGCGACGAATGCAGAAGATGAGAAACCATTAGTTAATCAAGTGTACCTACTCTCTTTGTTTGATAATATTCATTAAATTGCGGTGTCATCGGATATATTTTTTTTTTATTGGATTAAGAACTTTCCTAGTTCAGAAACAAAAAACAAAGTCGCATTCAATAACAAAAATTGGTAACGCTCTTGATTGCCAAATATGGAAATGAATGGGACTAATCGAGAAAACTCAAGAAAAACCTCGCGGTAATGAACGAAATAATAATAAATTGGACCTTAGTTGTCAAAAGGGATCCTCAACAGATTATAAAGAAGTTCGATAAGAGTATTCGCGATTCAATCGAGATCTCGGCTCCACTAATCTAATTACGCTCCACGTCTCTTTGTGCGCTGGGCAGGCGCGCGGCGCTGGCCGAGCGTCGTTTGTTTATTTCCTTTGCCTCGCGAGCTGATATATTTTTTTTGTTTATATTTTTCGCGGAGTTTGCGAGCGCTCAAAGGCGGAGCCGAGTTATGAAATTGTTCAAGCGTTAATTGTAGACGTCCAGTGGCGAATATTAAAGTGGTCGTGTGCGGCGAGGCCGGGGGAACTAACTAGTTAACCTCCACGGAGCCGCAACTTTAAACGTTGCTCACCAAAAAATAATATTGAATTAGCGAGTTGCGGCGGAGGCGATAGATATCGCGGCGTGTTGGATGTTCATTAACACTGTTGTTTTGGGACTGATTCGTTTGCAGTTTATCCACACTCTGTAAAGTTGCATGAAGCTGCTTTGAAGTTTCATGAAACGCGTATACAGATTTTGTAACAGGTTTTCAGTGCTTTCATTACTACGGATTTGAAACTTCAGCTGGAGGCGTTTCAGTCTACCAGCACTCGCAAATAGCAACAAACCCACCCCATTGATGATCCCAAACTGATGGTAGTAACCTCAATAATTCGCAGATTATTTTCATTTAAAAAGCAGTTGATTCAGTCGGTCATTTGCCCGCCGTACAGTGGCGGTAGGCGGCGAGCGGCGACGAGTCGATTTTTTCCTGGTGATTGGTAATCGGCGAAGTCATTAGGAAAGCCACGCTTTGTTTTTTACGTCGAGGGTAATGGCGCGAAAAATGTCGTTAGTGAACAAAACACTAGCCGAAGAGAATTCAGGTGAAGAGGTCACTCGTGGAAACTGTGGCTCAATTTCGTCTTTAAATGTGGTCAATAAAGTATCTACTTGTAGCACAAGTAGATACTTTGTATATTTTTATGTATATTTTTAATACCAGCTGCTAGGGGGGTGTTCGATGTCATTAGCAGGGTCAATACTTGAATTGTATTTTTTGATCTGCAAATAATGACTTTAAGAACAAGGGTAATTTTATTCATAAATTGGGTATTATTCCTTCTAACCGAGCTGCCTGTAACAGAGTAAACTTTTAAAAGGTCCTGGAGCAATAAAACAGTGCTGTGCGTGGCGCAGTCGCCGGCCGCGACTTGAGAACTGTGGAGCGCCCATTATTTCATTACTTTGCCCAATAAAACGAATTAAAACCTAATTAGACGCCGCGATTTTTGAACATTAAAAGAGGGGCGGAATTAATTAGTGGAGGGCAGAGGCAATGATTCCAGTTCGGCGAGTAATTGCCGCTCCACCGTTTCAAATATAAATCAGAGAATGGTGCAAGCGAGAAGCAGACGAGTAAGATTTGTTCAAAACATAGTTTCTGAATAAATGACATTTTTCTGGTCTGCCTTTGGAAACATTACGGTTTCTAACTCTCAATATTCGAATCACCAGTTTGATGATAAAGTCTTTTGAACAAAGGTAGAGACAATCTACGAATAAGTAGATACATTTGATGTAGTCCTTAGCACCCTCCATAACGCTATCATAGTTGTCATAGTTTTGCGTGAATTATTGATTCGTTAAAGTGCGGACTGGACGTGAGTACGTGACACTTTTTTAAGTGTGTGCTCTTTTTCTGTGAAATATTAATGTCAATAGCTCCCGCTACCGCCTATGCCTGGTACCACACAAACACGTCCAGGAAAAATCTCAGTGTAGCAGTCTTAAGATTCACTTTGAAGGGTGGAACAGATTTCATTGAATCAACGATGAATTATTCTGTTTGTCCGACTTTTTAAACGTTTGCCCGAGACCGCAGTGTTTGACTGAGAGGGGGGGTGGGGGGGGATGGAATTAGCTCGTCTTGGAAAATTGTTTAAAGACAGGTATGTAGATAAGACGCACTATGTAGGCGTTTGAGTTGGTTTTAAGGAAATGTCTGGTAAGAAGCCAAAGATAAATTAATTACCAAATACATATTGAAGTCTACTTATTCATCAGCATCAACAAACAAATGAAAGTTATGTATTATTGAATATCTATCAGAACCTAAAATAAGCTTTCACCAAGTTCCATGAAATCCAGAGTTGTAAACGAAAACATTTACTCTACCATGAAGTTAAGGAAAGCATTTGAAAGTGTTTACCAAATATAAGTCAGTAACTGGCACAAGTTGCTCCAAGTTCAATCAATTATTTGAGAGCGAAAGTAGTTGGGACTGTGTTGTTGAGAGCGGGTCGCCGACTCGCCGGACTCCGGCCATGGCTGCCGCTATAAATCCAATAATTTAATAACGATTAACTCGATTCGTTCATTTCACAAATTAAATCGAGTTTCGTTATAGGCTCTCTCTTTATAAACACCTTCATTTTCGTTATGACCTACTGATTACTTGGAAGTTTGGTTATTTATTGAATTTTATTGAACACATGATTTATGTAGCTATCCAAAGCATTTGATTTAAGGACTTGGTTTGGAGTTTGATGAAGTTATAGCACTCTAATCAGCCATTAGGTACCTATTTGCTTTTGATGATAAGATAACTAAATGAATCTTAGTGATATTGGTCATTACTGTCCTCGGTCAACTACTGGCTTCCTATTTAGAGGTGCCACAGAATACCAGTGATCCTTTTTGTGCGTTCAGAGTGCACTGTGTAACCAATTTATCAGATCATTACGCACCTCTTATCGCTGCCATTTGTACGAAAACAAATTAACTGTAGACGAAGGACGGAGGTTTCCGCCGGCCATTTGTGTAATGGCAGCGTTTCCGGAAGTTTGACAGGTCGTATAAAATGTCGCGCGATTTTTAGTAATTAAAGGGGTGCTATCGGGAGGGGTAGGTGCACGGGGGGGGGGGGGGTGCAGCGAGCGGCGAGGTGACGGAGGTAGCACACCAAATGATCTCTTTAATGCTTTTATTGCCTCAACATTTTTGAGGGCCGACCTCATAATTACAGTTTGGTAGAAGTAATTATTTTAAATTAAATGTAACGATAATGGTGAAATTTACACAAGTGCAATATTTATGCATTGAGGTGTCTTTATGTATTTTTATACTGCGTTTTCCTTTGTGTGTTAATGAATGACCTTTCTACAGTTTGTGTCAATCATTTTCCTGCTATCTGGTGTTAATAACATTGGCCTGGCGCCGGTTATCACTGAACTCAGCGAGTCTTACTTAATTAATGGACCCTTGATTAGATAGCGTAGTATTATGCGTTAGGCATTCATTCAGATTGTATTCTGTAATAATTATAATCCATGTATTTAGCCAGCTACTACATTTACCTCTTTCAGATCAATCGTTTGGTATTTCAACTTCAGGAAAAAATGCATTAACTAAAGGGCAAAACAAACATAATTGTAAATTAGTTCCTTCAGCTCATTAGTACCTGACATAAATGCAGGAATTTCACCTAATTAGTAAAAATCTATATCTGGATGTCAATGTTTTTTACGTTCACCAACTTTCCTCATCACCACCAAACATTCATACTGTCCCAGTTTCCAGTATTCATTGTTTCAGTAATTTTTCCGGCGCCCTTCCCCGGCGGCGCACGTAATTCAGCACACAATCAAACTGCCGCCACTCTCCACAAATTAGTTTTGATATTTAAATTAGTCCCGCCGCTGCCGCTGGCGATCGTAGGAGACATCTTAAACCCTACGATTTGGATTGCGGTGACATTCCGTTGCTATAGAATCGAAATGCCCACAACCACTTACCATTTCTAGGACGTGGTATCTAGAGATTTGAGATGGTCAAAAATTTAGTATTTTGATCTATTTTTTTCTGTATTTGAACTTTATTTGTCAACCATAGTGGAAGTTGTGAAACGGCTCTTCAAAATCGTAATGGTTATAGGAATAATCAACCCCTCAGTCGTTTGATCGCGTCGTACAGAGTAAAGGGCCCCACCGTCCAGCAGGTTCGGTTCAAAGATTGATTTCTCTTTCTCGTCGGATTAACTAAAACTTCTTCGAGCTGCCCCCCTCGCCTCACCTCTGCCTCCCCCTGCGGGGCCCGCGCTCAGGCCGTTTGATCGCGTTATTTCGCAAGATAAGTCCGTTAATTGCCTTTACAGACAGGTTGCTCATTCTATTCCAGATTATTGATCTTGCTGAGAAGTTTTTGTATGTCTTCGGAGGGGATTGTTAAACGGTTTTTGTTTTTAATTGAACAGTTCTGTGAAAGGACCCGATGGGCTTGAACTTGCTTGTTGGGCTTCGTGTTCTGATTAAATTAGCCGTGTCAATACCGATGTGATCGAAACAATCGACTCGTTCCGACGGCATGGAACACCAACAGTCTCAACAAAGTAGTCAGTATCTCTTTCGCGAAGTGTAAGAAAGTAAAGAGAACATTTTCAGAAGGGAGACGTAGACAGCTGGAGGTAGCATTAGCAGGCGAGACAAAAGGCGAGTTAACAAGTATAAGAATAAGGAGCACCTCAGACAAAGGTCTTTGTGCAAAAAGTACAAAGTGCAGCCGACAGACAGCGATATACCGATATAACTAGAAGAACTCAGTATGATATAATTATATCTACCTACTTAGTCACGACGATTTACCTCAGTTTTCTGTAAACTGCACGCAAGTGGTTAGGTACGCAACACAGAATAATATATTGGCGTCAAAATAAGTACATATTTATGGTTGTTTACCTACCTTAAATTATGGATGCTATCGTCGCGTCGGTTTAAAGCTAAATATAGCTTTTGTAATTGGTTCCAAATTGTTAAACCGCAGGAGGTACCTACGAGTAAGGTGAATTAGTAACGTGTGCACCGACACCGGTCACTGCCGCCTTATGTGAACACAAACAAAATGTGTTCCTCTTCGCTATACCGAGCCTTGAATATTTATTTAAACTTTATGTAGGTACAATAGTGGGCGGCCATCTTCGACCACATCATCGCTTACCATCAGGTGAGATAGTGGTCAAAAGTGCCTATGAATAGTAAAAAAATAAACGCTTGCTGAGGTCGGTCTGCGGATGGGGAAAGCACGTTAAGCCGTTGCTCCTGGCGATCATTAGTAGATTTTACAGTCGTTACTGATTGTCAGAAGCTAGAAAATCTGCCTGTTACCAGGAAGTACCATGGCAGACAGGCGCTCCGTCAGCTGAATCCGGTTTCACTGGAAGTCGACCTTAATATAGTTGTGAAAAGGCTAGGCAGATGATATAATCCGCCATTCCTCTCGCTCATCAATCCTTTCTCAATGCTAATGTTGTATAAACTGGAATAAGCCGGTTATTGTTTAAGATTTTATTGAATTTACAATTGGGATTATCTCCCCTAGTTCTCGACCGATTTCTTTTTAATCAAATTACGTTTTGGCCACCCTTTCCAAATTATCGGCTTTCATTAAAGAATTTTATTCGCGGGATATTGAATTAAGCCACTGTTTATAATGTTACTGTGTTTTTTTTAGACTTGAAGTAATCATTATCTTGTACTAGAAAAGATAAGTTTAATTCTTCAGTAGGTAGATGCCTATACCAATTATTTCAGTTCCCAGCCTTATTGTTCGATGATCTGTGATTAGTTTCGTCATGAATATCAAAGATTATTTAATTAAGATCTGTACTAATCCTGCGTCCGCCTCTAACTCGGCTCGTATTGTGTTCAAATTGAAAAACTTTTCTCGTTTTCAACTAATTATATCGAGAGGAAGACGAAAATCTTTTGCAAATATTTATTGAGCACTCGCGATTGTCGCTCGCGATACAAGGATTACTGCCGACCAATCGAAGTTTAATCCTTCGGCGGTCTCCCTTGTGCGTATGAAGATAACTGAAGAGCGAGTGAGATAGAGTCTCTGTAATAGTTATCAACTAGCTGCGAACGTTGTTGAGGTGAAGGCTGGCTCTTGTTTTTAATTAATTAATTTTATTATTTTTCGCCGCCGCGTTGGCTTTATTGGCGGAATTTCTCGAGTAATTAGTCGTTTTATTATTATATAATATCGGAAGGGTTGAGGTGCGACCAGATGCCACCATCATTACGACTCGCCGCCGCCGCCGGTGCTGCCTGCACGGGGATGCCAATTTTTATTTATTTTTGGGGAGCTCAAGATTCAACCCTTGATTTTCTTGAGTTTGAAGATGGAATTTGTTTTCTTTAATTAATTTTTGATTTTTAAGTTCGTTTTGGCGGGTTGTCAGTGCAGCGGAATTAATTTGAAGGAACCATCCTTTCATTAATTTTAACATATGAAACGATTTAAATATTTTAAAACGTAGTTTAATTATTATGATAAGTAGTGTAAGGTGAAGGAATGCAGATAAGAAGTGTATTACATTACAATTGATAAAATACGTACCCACTTACCTAATGTGTAAAGAACAAACACAACACGCGCCAGCATTCTTAGAAGCAATAACGTATCTTGAACAAACAAACCATTTGCGGCGACATGCGACAGTGCGCCGACAGCCGACTAGCCGAGAGCCGACGAGCCGAGGTACACTCACAACGTGTCAGATGATCAGTAAACAATGGCCACCTCGCCATTAAGGTAATTAGTACAGGCCTTAATCCAATTAGAACTGTTCATAGCGACTTCTTGCGCCGCCAGCTAATCTCCGAGAGTGCTGGCTTCCCTGCTCACCCACCAGCGACACCACTCTTATGTAACACGCTTGTTTATTCTACCCAGTTCCTAGTTTCGGGAAAAATCTGTTAGGTGGAAGGAAACTGTTTGTTTAAGGAAATGATAACATCGGTGTCGTGACGGGCGTGTTAGGTGGTAAACACAATGCCAATAGATTTTAATTAGGGAAATGTGTTGAATAGGTAGTGCGACTGAATTCCCCATGAAATTAAGAGGTAATACGGAACAATACTACTCATTATTGGACACGTGTAGGTACGATGAATGTCGCCTGTTGCCAGGCAAGGGATACTACATTACCTATCTACCCGCGGTTACGTCATGACGCCATGAGTCAATCACCTGTGACCTACGATTCAGACTTGACGGACCAGGCATTGGCTCAGGACTGACGTACCTAACACACCCACTGCCTAATTTAGGTATAGTTAGATACCTATGTGATGATTTATCTCGTAACTGTATAAGTGAGCTAACTGTACCCGCCTTTTCTGAAGTTCAGCGTGTTTATACATGCGTGCAATGCTTTTGTCAGTTTAAGCCTTATATTAATAACACCAGGTAGACTACTACCTGGTATTATGCGCCTTTAAAGAGCCATTGCCCTTTGGACACTAGTCCAAAGGGCAATGGCTCTTTAAAGGCGTTCGCTACAATGTTCGCTCAAGTGGGTTTGGTGATTTTCTAAGCTGATCGTTTTAACCGCCTTATCGGTAGGTCAATAACACACACTTAAACATGTTGAAACTCGAAACCACACAAAATAAACCCGACCTAAAATAAATGGAGGAAAGTTTAGCAGGAAAGTAAGACAGTATGGCTGCCTAACTAACTACTTATTGTTGCATACATAATTTGTAAAAAATATGTAGGCAACAAAACTATGCTTAAATTATTGCAAATTTAACAATA
The DNA here is from genome assembly GCA_947578705.1 of Lacanobia wlatinum. Classification (NCBI taxonomy): domain Eukaryota; kingdom Metazoa; phylum Arthropoda; class Insecta; order Lepidoptera; family Noctuidae; genus Lacanobia; species Lacanobia wlatinum. Next base: position 30,490,024 of record OX388025.1, on the reverse strand, counting down.
ATTATATTCGATTTGATACTATTCCTTTTTCGAAAAGTTTTATAACTACGATATTAACGATTTTATCAAATCTTTACAGGACAAGTTTATTGATTGTCGGCATTTTCTTTCCTTGATGCGTAGGAAACTAATTAAAGAAAATGGTTCAAAATGAACCCAGCTAGTGATTTGTGTTTCAGATTGTACAGTAGGAAGAGTACCTAGTAAGAAGTACAATATATTACATTATCAATTTATCACCATTGCTCGTCGGGTGGCTATCACTATTATAAAAGTTTCTTAGGCGTTCATCACAAATACCGAATCAAAATATGTGTTTATGTGAAATTAAATGAAATATCGACTCGAAATGGGGTCATTGAACTCAACATTATGAACATTACAAACGACACTAATTTTGTGTCGTTTGTAACCGTAATGTTTGTTCCTGCAAATTTTTAGATTATAACAAAGTCTTATACTGAAGGTATTTTATTAACCCCATTTCCCAGTAGAAAAAAGCTGTATGTACCTGTATCACCTGTTGTGCAGGTGGGGTGGGCGTGCCCGCAGGTGGGCCGCGCCCCGCCCACCGCACCTGCCCACCTGCCACCTGAGCCGCACCGGCGACACCTCCCAGGTACATAGCGGCCTATGTCGGCAGGTAAATAACGAGGTTCACCTTTCTATGTTTATTTACTTCATCCGTTAAATGATGCCGAGCTTGTGTAGGTGAGAGTGACGAACGTTTACCAAATTGAAGTCGTTGGTGCTGTTGTAGGTACCTATTTATCTAAAATTCCGGGTATATTTGTAAAATATTATGAGGAAAATGTGTCTACTTTCCTTTAGTACCGCCCCATTCTAACCCACATTAAAATTGAACTGGCTGTTCTGTTACTTACTGAGTTGTTTGTTACTTAGTTATAACAATACATATCAATTAAAAAATATTTATTTTGTAAATTGGTTAAGAGTAACACTCAAACACGTTAGTATATTTTTTGTAAATTTGAACTAGGTAGATGAGGCCAGCGTTTCCTAGTTGACTACTTTGACAAAAAACACCGAAACTTTAGGTTCATTAAATTAATTTGCCGGTCGAATCATATGAGAACCATGAAGACTAAATGACTGAGGTCGTGGTTAAGAAAAGTAACAAAAGGTTTAGATAAGACTTGCCCAGACAGTGCAAGCATTTGTCAATAATCGTGGAGCTCGACTCAACATTTTAAGGATTTCAATGATCTGACGATACATCATAATATACCTCATATTATATATAATCAACATGGTGTTGATTAGAGTAAGGTACAAATCGTACCTATGTACATACTTAATTGTACGCAAATTAGCTAGTCACTACGTATAGGTAAGGTCAGTCTGACTATGTCATTTACACACAACCGTACACTGCCTACCTTACTACCTTTTTTTACCTTACTACCTAGCATATACTTAGAAAAAACGAAAGAGCATTAACTGTCACAGAACCGACATGCAAACAAATTATCAACTTAAACTATACTTTTTTAAACTAATACCTACTAGGTAGTGTAGTTGTCAAAAAATAAAAGGCCCGTTTTGACAGCAGGGTACAACATTGCTTTACTAGTAAGTATGAATGAGACATAAAAATAAATCTCTTTCGCACTTAGTGGTAAAGCAATCTTCCATCTCTCTCTACTCAGCTGTCAAGTAGGACTTCTTAAATTTTGGTGACTTTAGTAGTTCCTGAACTATGTAGGCTTTATGATGTCCTTTTTGACATTGACTTTGGACGTCAAAAAGCTTCAACGAACCATCCTAGACATATTTCATCTAGCTTTTCCACCTATCCAACCCGATCAATAAGCTGAAGCACCTCTACACCCTGGCCCAAGTGGCCTCCACTCGACTCACCCGCGGCCGCTACGGGTGTCACCTTCGCATCGCATAAATTTTTTGCGCACTTACCCGCGCGGTGGCGGCGGCGCGACACGGAAGAGGAGGTGCCGTCTTAGGCGCGCGAGTACGAAGGGTTGACCTCTGGGCTCGCGCGCCGCTGTGCGGTTTGTTACTGCTTGTGCAAGTTATATGGCCCAATCTAAAATACTGCATACAGGAAACAGGAATACAGGAGACATACGATATCTGGTCCTCTGTCCTGAAGGCCTTTTTCGTGCTTCAAAAGCGTTCCATTTCACGTTATAATGTCATCTCAGTGACCATCAATGTCCAAATGTGGGGAAATTAGAGGTGTTTGTTGCAGTTAGTGGTTGCGATGAATGTCGAGCACTACTAAATAATATAAGAATCAGCTCTCAGATCATTGTATTTTATTTCCTATCTTTTTTAGGGTTCCGTACCCGAAGGGTAACCAATGGAACCCCAGTACTAAGCCTCGGCTGTCCGTCCGTCCGTCCGTCCGTCTGTCTGTCAGCGGGCTGTATCTCAAGAACGTTATAGGTAGACAGTTGAAATAAATGAATGTTTCACAGAGTGTGTATTTCTATTGCCGCTATAACAACCAATAATAAAAATATAACCGACTTCCAAACACAAAACACTACAAAGTATAAAATAACTTTAATTTCGGAAGTCGGTGTTTTTGGTTATTTCGTTTTTGACACCGACTTCCGAAATTAAAGTTGTTTTATACTTTGTGTACCTGCGTACCCATTCACAGCGTACCGGTGTGATTTTATGTTATGAACTGGAGCCTATTTAATCAAACTTATTTAGTGCTTTCCGTGTAAAGGTCTCGTTAATACGAATGAAATAAACCCAAACACTTGGTAGTTCCTATACATACCGATGTGGAGTTCCCTTGACTCTCTGTCGTGGCCATCATCAGGTCTGATCCAAACTTACACCCATATACACACGAATATCAAGATTATACCAGATGCGTGCCTACAATTTTTGAGAGTTGCCCTCGATTTCTCAGAGTTTCCATCATCAGATCCTGATGTGGTGGCAATGGGACCACCTCGGCAGCATACCCTTTCATATAAAAAGATTAATAATAAAAAATCATTTATTCTCCAAAAAGTTATTCAATAAGCCGAGTCAGGAACAGTCCGCGGTGTGTATTGTCTCAGTTTTTCGCGACACGAGGACGTTCGGCCATGCCGCGGTCCCGCGCTTAGCATATTTTGCACATATCTACACTTTTTGCCGCAATCCCGCGATCCCCTCCGATTGTATTGCTCTAGCATAAATACGGACATTTGAAGTTGAACTCCTTTAGAAGCGAAGGACGAAAATACGGGTGAAGAGAACGTTTTGAGAAAGAGAAAGTTCTAGGTTTTTGAAACGAAGTTTTACGTGGTTTTCTTGGTATTCGTAAGTCATTGAACACAGCCCATAATATAACCATTGAGATATGGTGCTTGGGGCATCTGGTACGACACCGACAAGCGAGGAGTTGAATTGTCGAGAGAATGAGATGTTTTCCTAGACAGAAAAATAATTTTCCCTTTCCAAATAGATAAAAATTTACAAAGAAAAAGAGCACCGCGACATCACTTGTTGGTAAAGAGTACCAACGCATAGTTTTCAAAACACTGTATCGTCTTCATTTTTTGTTTACGTGAAAAAAGAGCGGACAAATGATTATTTTTTTCTGGAAATTATCCTATTAACTATTACTGTGAGATTATCACCTAAAGGTCTTCTTATCGTGTCGTCTAACTCCACACACCCTAGTGTCTAAACCGCCTCAAGGGCCTCTGCCATGGTTTATTTGACGACCGCCATTTGGCGGCCGGGACCACGGGCTTAAACGTACCTTCCGAAGCACGGAATCATCTTTATATCAGACGATAAGGTGATGCAAGCCTACAATGTCCTAGCCAAACTGGAAATAACTTTACAAAGTATACTTCCCGTGGGAATCGAACCCACGACCACCGGATCCCAAGGCAAACGCCTTAGCCACGGAGGCAGTTACCTAAAGGTTAATACGCATCACCTGACCACACACCAAGCCCGCCACGTGCGAGCTATAAACGTAACACTGAACAAACTGTGTAACATGAGGACATGACGTCTGCGCTCCGTGACGATGGGACGCAGCGCAAACACTATCGTGACGTGATCATGCCGACGCGGTCCTAATGTGGCGCGCTGTTTGCTGAGTGTGACGAGCGAAAGTGTTGCTCCTAGAGAACTTGTATAGATATAATATAATATCGGAATAAACCAGAATAAAATATTGTTTATCAAATCTTTACCTTTAGACACAGGTCCACCTAAAAATATATTAAAGACAAAATATAAATTAAGGTAGTAAATTGTTAGACATGGTAGGTACATCCAAGTAATTGAAAAATTAAGTACCTAATTTGGTGTGAACGGAATGTTGTTATTTAGGTAAAGCTAAGGTATGACTTATGTTACATCTGTGACTTTGGTGACCAGGACAACGAGTTGTCAGTGTGTAAATAAAGTACCTATTGACTTGTGCCTAAATTTAAGTTATTATATACAATAACTTATGTTACCTACTTGTACCTACAAAAACAAAACAGCACTAGAGAGGCGACTGGACATTTTTTACTTATTAAGTTTCAATCTGCCCGCCTGCTGGCTGTGGGTGAATGGGAGTCGGGTCTTTGGCTGCAGGCACTACCGTCACCCAACGTAGGTACTATGCTGAGTGACAGTACTTTCCGGATCGCTACGTGTCTGCGTTTGGGTGCTCCTAGCGGAGCTGCACATCGCTGTCAGTGCGGTGAAGCAGTCGACCGCCTCGGACACGATGGCCTGTCCTGTAGTAGGAGCGCTGGAAGGTTAGCACGGCACGCCAGCATTAATGACATTATCCGTCGGGCTTTTGTCACCGCCGGGGTGCCAGCTGTTTTAGAACCCAACGGCTTGGCACGCGACGATGGGAAAAGGCCAGATGGGATGACCATAATGCCTTGGAAGGTGGGTAGGCCTTTGGTGTGGGATGCAACATGTGTCGATACCCTTGCACCATCCCATCTTCTTAGCACGGCGGGCTGTGCTGGAGCGGCTGCTGCAGGTGCAGAAAACCTCAAACGGCGCAAATATAACAACTTAATTGGGAGTTACATATTTGAGCCGTTTGGCGTTGAAACACTAGGCCCATGGGGTCCGAGTGCGCATCGAGTCTTTCGGGACATTAGCAAACAACTTGTCGACTGTTCACGTGACCAGAGGGCTGGGCTTTTTTTCGGCCAAAGAATCAGCATTGCCATTCAACGCGATAATGCTGCCAGTGTTCTGGGCACTTTTGCCACTGACAGCGATGTGGATTATTTTTTTGATGCCCAATGATTTATTTTGTTTTTATATATAATTTCGAGTTACAATCTTGATTTTATTAATGAACTTGAGAATAAACAGAAAAACAATAAAAAGTAAACAAGCGATGTTTACTTGCTGGGTACGTTCCACGGCGCAGGGAAGGGCACCTCAGCGGAGCAGCGATGGAACGCAAACACGACGAGAGTATTATAAATAAGTGCGTCACGAGTAATGTTTGCCAACTAATCCCACGACGCTAGCACATCGTGAGGTCATACAGAAGAACCAGTCATGGTTGCCATCAGTACAAGTTTAGGTCTATGAATTCTAGATTAAAGAGTAGGTCTAAGTTTTCCAAATCTTTCAGAGAAGGTAATATCGCGACCTGTGGATAAATGGAAACAAAATGCCCATTCAAGAATTAATTATTTTGTCCCAAGAGCAAGAAAGATTATCGTTTCATTAATTACCAAGAATAAGGATTTGCATGCTTGTAGGGAAATACAGTGAAGAGTAATCGCTCTTGGGCGCCTGGTCTGTATGCATTTGAAGTATAGATAGGCACTATTTTGTAAAGAGAATAAATAATCTAGTGTCTTTTGTTGAAATATTGTTGTAAATGGCAGTATCTTTGATAGATAGATTTTTCACACATTTATTTGGTAACTAGTTGACCCGCGCAACTTTGTCTGCTTCGCTCCTATTAGTCTTATGATGATGGTATATTTCTCAAATTGGACCAGGAGTTCCTGAGATTGGCGCGTTCAAGCAAACAAACAAACTCTTCCGCTGTATATATTAGTACTATACTAGATATAGAAGATATTATTTTATTTGTTGGTCGTGTGACCGCAAGCATACCACAATGAAAATAGATTACCTTCTGATTTGTCTGCCACACAAGACTCGCCCCGTAATTGAAATTTGAATGAGAACAGGTGCGCGGGAGTGTTCGTCACTCTAGTGACATCGCTTGACGGTTGCTAAACTCGTTAAAAGGTATAATGTCTGTTAATGGAGTCACTTGTGAAATATTATCTTAGAACGTTTTATTTATTGAAATGTATAGGTACTATAGTTTGTGTTGAATACGTCTTAACTGCTCTGATAGTCGTTTATATAAATAAGGAGATAAATATTGAGTCTATTCTTGGTAGAGGCGTGTCAAGTGTGTTTATGATATCGTTAAATAAAATTACCAAACACAGTTCGTTCTAATTGATAGTTTAATATAAATGCCAGTATCTGGCGTTGTTAACAAAAAAAAAAACTCGATTTATGAGTAAATTTTTGTTTTTTATTTGCCGTAAAAAATAAACATACCTGTGTGTCATGAAAGGAAAAGTACCAACAGCCATCTATATTTAGAATTTAGAGCAACGTAAGGACGAATGTACTTATAGACCGTTATGATAATGACAATATTCATAAAACTCGTTTCAATATGAAAATTAACCGTTATATAACAGAACAATTAAGAAATCATGGCACGATCATTGTTCCTCCCCGTATCGACGTACGAATAGTATTGTAATTATGTTTTATTTTAATGAAAGTTCACAATGACTTAGTTAGGGTGGTGCGTCACGTAACAATCAGCCGCCAGCGACACGGAGCCTTGGGAGTGACGTAACGAGCGGCTTATTGTACAAAAATGGCCGCGAGCGAGAACCTGGATTGAAGTGTAAATTGAGTAATTTTCACTGCGCACCGGTCCGTACTCCCTCGGAGACAGTGGCTGAGGTGCAGAAGGTTAACTGTGACGTGATTTTTGTTAGCAACCATTCTTTTACCAAAAAATAGTAGGTTAGGTTATTCAAGTGAAAAGTAGTTAGAAAATGCAATATAAAATAAGAAATAATTTTTAATGTGCACCAAAACCTATTACTATAAGGCCTTAAAAATAATAGGGTATAACAATGGACGGTCTTGTAGATGGTTGTTGAAGTAGGTGGTCCACGTAATGGGATTCCTCTGATTTTTACCGTATGAAGCTTTTTCCTACTACATATTGCTTGTCTTAAAACGGTTTGAAATATGCACCACAGTGGGATTACACTCTTACAGGTGTATTGTTATCAATACGAACAATTACCACTGCAACAATTGTAGAGTAAATAAATAAGGTAATAAGTTTTCCATTTCAATCTTAATGAATGTTGTTTGTTTTACTGTAACATATTTTACTGTGTACCGGGGTAGTAAGAAAACAGCGCACACCTCAAGATGAACAAACATAAATTGTGTGAAGTTCCGGCACAATCAACCACCCGCCATTCGCTTTGTTAGCACTGCATGACTACGAACGATCCCGAGCGACGCGTAGCACCGCGTAGCGATTCGTAGCGCCTCGTAGAGCTGCGTAGCGCCTCGTAGCGATTGGAGGTGCTATTGTAATTGAATGGTGTTTGCGTATGTTTGTACGTAAATTGGTTTTATGATTCCATTTGTAAAGTAAAGACAGGTGTTTGTATGTGTCGTTGAGAATGAATTGTAGTAAGTTGAAATTGAGGAAATGTTATAAACACATAGCTTTTCTCTACCTAAACAAATAAGACATTGTCAATTATTGAAAATCAATTCCGTTGTTTTAATCAATGATTTAAAATACCTACTATCATAAGTTCATATGGGCCACCACTGACTTATTCAGAGCCAATCGTAAATTATTTAACACCAATCAGCGACCTTCCTGAATCTTAACATATTATCTTCACCCGAGTTATAATAACTTAATCACAGCACCTCTCGGCACGCACACGTTCCCCTGCACACACCTAATAAATGTTCCTAGAGAGATTCCCTCCTCCTCCGCCATTCTCCGTCAGGTATCCGATATGATTTTATTACGCGCGCCAAATATTTGCACCGCGCTCCCCTCGCCCAAGATGCTGTGATCAGATCAATTCCTCCGCGTATGCTTCAATCCAATTACTTTTTTATTTGTTTGATGATTTCAATACACCGGTGAAAATGTTGAATAAATTGGTTCAACAAAGCAAAGATGTTTGCTTAATTTGCAAAATTCTCGAGCATGACTTGTATCTAAGAATAAAATGGCCGTTTGCTTTGTTAAATAAATTGTAACACGGGCATAATTTCTCAAACTCCAATCATAAAAACCATCATGGTTGTGTGGCGCCACTGTACTACCATAAAATATAATATTAAAGTTAGGATTGAAAATATTGGCCTGAATTAGTAGAAAAAAAAATGAGTCCAGTTACATTAGATTAAAAATTATCTGGGTTTTTTTGGACCGATCTAAATGGAAAACTGGTCCGAGTCGGACTCCGAATTGTAACGTGTTGGATGAAATCATAGACTTCATATAGGTTTTCCTATAATCTCTACGTAAAGAAATTCAGATTCAGATACTGAACTTTAGATTTGCATTTTTAATTTTGAGACCCTTACAACCAGACCTTTCATTCACACGGCACAGTTGAAAAAAAAATGATTTTATTTTGTACTTTGCTTCCCAAAAGTGACCCCATACTCAAAATGTATTTATTTACATTAGGAGTATGTTTGTGTTCACATGTGTATCAAATTTCAACTGAATCGGTTCTGTGGATTCGGACAAAATCAACTATTATACAATCATCGCGTATATTACTGATTGTCAGTTAATCTCGGCGATTACCGACATAATCCGAGCGCAGAGTGCAGTGACTGCCGGCCCGCGCGGATCGCCCACTTGCGAGCGCTGAGCGCTGTAGGGCTGTGTCTGTGTGGCAAACAATGTATGGTGTTTAACGGACAGACGGACACCTAGCCAGCCGGACAGACAGACAGGCAGACACACGAGTGACCGTATACGGGTTCCGTCTTTCCTTACAGTCGTTCGGAACCTTAAAAGCAGTTATAAGTACTAGTATCACAGCTAAGCTATTAACTAACTACACCGGCTACAAAGAATAAAGAATTTTATTAACAACTAGCACTTCGCCCGCGATTTCGTCCGCGCGGATTTAGCAGACACTTCTGTCTACGAATATAAACATCCCCTCCGATCCCTCTGTAGTGTTCGTTGTTTAAGAAAAGTGAATAATTCGATGTTTGGGTATTATTTTAACTGGTTTGATTTCACCAGCAATACTGACGTGTATGTACATGTATAAGGAAAAATTTCATGGACGTCATGAAATTTTTCCTTATACATGAATTCAACACACCTCCACCGTTTTTTTTTCAAATGTAGTTGAGTATTAAAAAAATATTTACCCAAATAAGTAATAGCTCTAAGTTCCATGATTTAAAATTGATGGAATGAGAGTTTTCATAGGATCCGTTTTACCCCTCTTAACCCCGTTGGGGGTTTATTATAAAAATCGCTAGATCCGTTTTAAATAATTATCCCACTTTTAGATTGTTTTATACCAATGCCAAGTAAATTGAAGCAAGCAGTAACTAATATCCTCCCCTATAAACTTTATCACCCCTTTACTCCCCTTCAGGGGCTGATTTTAGAAAAATACAAAAACGTGTATTTTTTATTATTGAATCAAGATTGTTGATGACGAGTTTCAACTTCATCGGACCAAGCATTAACATCCTTCCATACAAACTTTGACACCACCTAAACCCCCATTGGGGGGTAGTTTTAAAAAACTAATTGTGTTTTTATTTATTTAGTTCAGTAAATGTACCAAATTTCTAGTTTATAAACCTAAAAAATAAGATTCTTCCGTACAAACTTTAACATCCCCAAAAAGTGTTTTGGAGCTTGTTCAGAAAAACTAATAATGAGAACCTTTGTAATTCACTTAGGCCATTATTCGTGCCGAGTATGAAGTTTATAAACCTAAGGAATAAGATTTTGCATACAAACTTCCAACCCCTGTTTCAGCCCTTAGCGGGGAAAGTTTCCAAAAATCCTTTTTTTGAAGTTTCAATCTATCTTCTTTACAAACTTCATCTTCATAGGTCAAGCAGTTTATGAGATTTTTTTTTTCAGTTTTACTAATGTTCCACCCCATTTCTTCCGTTAAGGATTGAATTTCAAAAAACGACGAAACACGTATTCATTTATTTATGCTCAGACACTTTAATATCAAATTTTATTCTTCTCACTTCAAAAATGACGGACTTATCATATAAACTTTTACCCTCTTAGAAAGTAGATTTTCAAAAAATCTGATATTTTAGAGATGGTAGATATTTTAGAGTAAGAAGCATGAAAATTCGTAAACGAGCTTTTGATTAGAATTTTCATGCTTCTCACTTTGAAAATGACGGTTTTCCATACAAACTTTACCCCCTTTTTCACCCCCTTAGGGGTAGAATTTCGGAAAATTCTTTTTTATCGGATGTTTATATCATACAAAGAACACACTCTCCAAGTTTCAAGTCTCTACGATCAGCGGTTTAGGCTGTGCGTTCATCCGTCAGTCCTTCAGGGCAAAGCATTTTATATTTATATGGATTCACCCTTAAAGGTTAAATTTCCTACTTTTTACAAAATTTTACATACCTTTTCCCAGTTTTGGCTGTTTGTTGAAATGTCAGTCAGTCAGTTTCTCCTTTTATTATAAAGCTGAACCACTAGCCTGATTTCATGCACCTAAGTACCTATTTATGGAGTTTAATTTTCGCAAAACAACACAACGCTTTCTCTTCCCAATTTCCGTAAAGATGAAGCTCAGCTCTTTCCCCCATAACATACTCTATAACTACCATCTATTTGCAGCCGTTCTCAAAACATAATTCCGTTTATGGTTATTAGTTGTACTTACTATTTCTATGATTTATCTGAACGTTTCGGCACGGGTAAGATGCTTGACATCCCTAACAACAAAGGTAATTGAATTATCTGTTGATGCATTGAAACTGCAAAGGAAGAGCAAACAAGTTCATATAACTGATGTGAACATGAATCAATTGGCGTGACCCACCCCGTTTTAGCTGCGGTACTTAAAGACTGAAATATCTGATTTACAATTAATTTATTTTAGCAGTAGCTGGAGCTGGACCACACGGTAGATTGACGTCGTATATCACCGCACACACCTCCAGATTGACATCGCCGGAACGACCCGATGTGTATGTATGAGATGGACACGATACGGTTTACGAGCGAGCGTAGTGTCGCTCGAGACTGTTACATGTGTTAATATTTTTATTATTGCACGGATGCTGTAACTTCCTTCAATTACCCCTCCAAGCTTCTTTATTTACTACTGACTGCTTGGATTGTGGAAATTCAGGATAAGAAAGCAAGAGAAAAGAATAATTATTGTAGAAACGAGTTCCAACCCATTACACCTTCCAACGTATTTTCGGTTGAAAAGTTTAGTGGCCAAAATGATACAAAATCTTTAATTGCCTATATGTTCTATTATGTGTTCTAGTTTCTATAATGCAAAAAAGCTGTACACATAATGATGATAATACCTTTCTTGAACTGCCCATTCTTCAGTTCAAGAAAGGTACTAACCAAAAATTTTTGTATCATGCAAACGGCGACTGTTTTCATATCCACATTTCCACATTCCTCGTCCTCCGCGAAGTTGTTAGCGGCAAAAAGTTGGTGTTGTGCTTGACGCGCTGTCGTCGCGTTTTTATGAGCGCTTTACAGCCCATTATACGCTTGTTGTGTAATAGAAACACTTGATTTGTTCCTCCCAAGACACCGACGTACCACACCGTGTTGGTAAACAAGTCATCGCCACTTTTTAATTTTCTTTCGGGCGTTAACGTGGGGGATGAAGTTTACAAAATAATCTAAGTTGTTGTTGATACAATTTAAATTGTGTTCAGCCACTTCTAGTGGGTGTAGTTGTAAAACGTAATAACAGTTAGCTCCACCAATTCTTAAACAAATGGGTAATCTGAAACTTCGTAGATGATTTCGGAGGGAAAAAACAAATGGGGTTTTAGCTGGTCATATCAGTCGAATGTACTATAAAAATATAAATGGATATAGGCCTGTTTTAAGAACTAAAAAACAAGGCAATTAAAATAATCGAATCTATTATTCTTAGGTATTTACCTCCACGTGTAACGACTGAGGCCAGGTTGGACATATTTTTCCGAACATAAATTGGCACGATAGTCTCAGACGCTATTCTTCAGAACCCGGCAATTGATAATGAACGTAATATTAAAAGTGGTATACACACAAGGTAGGTATACACGAGGCGACAATAAGGCAATAACACACTGATGAGGAGCGATACCGCCGCCGCGCCGCACGTGTGCTCTCGCCCTTGACCCGCGCACTCAGCTCATGTCGGGCACACACGCACATGGGCGACGCCTAATGAAAGTGATGGAAATTAACAATATAAACGCGTGCTTGCAGTTTTGTAACAATGTAAAATCAAGTCAGTCTTGGGTAAATAGTAATCTATACCTGCCTGTATCCGTCCGTACATTACGACTATATAAATGACTAGCTTCTGCCAGCGGCTTCGCCGGCGTAGTCCCTAGGGAACATACTTCCGGGATAAAAAGTAGCCTATGCCCTTTCTCAGGCTCTAGACTATCTTTGTGCCAGATTTCATTTAAATCGGTTCAGTAGTTTTGGCGTGAAAGCGAGACAGACAGACAGACAGACAGACAGAGTTACTTTCTCATTTATAATATTATTTCGTATTTATAATATTAAGTAAGGCTATTAAGTAAGGATTAATAAAGTTGTCAGGCAGTTAAACTCGCGGCGGACAAGTGTAATTCGAGGCGAGTGAAAAATCAGTCTGAACATTGCTTTTGTTAATGTTAAACAATATTCAGACTGATTTTCACTCGCCTTATTTGTGCCCCCTTCCAATCCGTGCTTGATGCGACAGCTGTACTATAATTAGCCGTGCAAGATTCATGTTTTGGATAATAATATGCTCCGTTCGTCCAAAGAAGTCACTTATATTTTCCAATTGTTTTTTGATAACCTGTAACAAGACAATAAAAGCTATGATTCTGTTTAAATGATGTTACAAATGTAGTAATGTTTTAATGCAAAATTAGCCGCTGACTGTTCGTTTTTAGGGTTCCGAAGACTGCCTGAAAAAACCGGAACACTTAAAGGATGACTCGTGTTTCTGTCTGTCATTGCCAGTTTGCTCCAATATCTGCTGAACTGTTTCGGTTAAAAGGAACACATATGAACTTCTGTGAAACACATATGAAATTTAATATATGGACTAAAGATTCAATTTTGTTTGAAAATTAAAGTTTTTAACAAACTGTGTCTCAAACTGTGCCATGTGAGAATAAACCTTTGAGTTACCCATTCAAGAAAATTGGTGAAAATTGACCATTGATCCCTTGATCTCTGAAACTACAGAATCTTATTTTTTTTTTTAATTCAGATAATCTTTACTTACTTATACAGTAGGTACTAAAAAAAACTCATAAGAAGTCTGGTTTTAAAGCAACATAAATAGGTACCTAGGATTTGTTTGAAACCCTTTGCTTTGGCCGGTTTTGAAGGCGGCACAAATCAGATCGGTGACTGGATATTCTCGGTGAAAGCATATTTTCTATCGAACACAAATTATAAAATAGGAAGTGAAAAGAGCGTGCAATATTTTTTTTAATTACTTTATTTAATGTGTGTCGCGCGTGTTTCCTTTATCCTTGACCCGCGCTATATTTATTATTGTACGGACTGTTTAATAACGTAATCATTTCTGAATAATAAGTATTACTGGGATGATTTTGTCACAATTTCACTTTATTTTATGTATAGGTACCTCAATGTAGCTCCTGAGACTAGTTGAATATGGCATGAGGAGAAGTCTGAGGCATCATTTTAAGGGCTCCGTTGGTTATCCTTCGGCAGTACTAAGCCTCCGCTGTCCGTCCGTCTGTCTGTCAGCGACCGTATTTCAAGAACCTTAATAGGTAGATGGTTGAAATTTCCACAGTGTGTATTTCTATTGCCGATATAATAAATTATTTTATAATTTTAATTTTAATGAAAACACGTTTCTTGTATGGGAGCCCCATACAAGAAACGTGTTTTTATCGGTTTATGGTACGGAACCCTTCGTGTGGGAGTCCGACTCGCACTTGGCCGGTTAAATCTGCATTTCGTCAAAACTACTTGTACTTCTACTACCTCTTCCCTGCGGCTTTACTTCCACGGCCTATCCCACCGACAAACAATTTTACCTCTTAATTGAAATATTACTTTAGACGCACCCATCAAAAACAAACTACCAAGGGTCTATCTAAATATATATAACTCAAAGGTGACTGACTGACTGACTGACATAGTGATCTATCAGCGCAAAGCCCAAACCACTGGACGGATCGGGCTGAAATTTGGCATGCAGGTAGATGTTATGACGTAGGCATCCGCTGAGAAAGGATTTTGATCAATTCTACCCCCAAAGGGATCAAATAGGGGATGAAAGTTTGTATGAAACTTTGTCAATTTTAAACTTCTTAACGCGAGCGAAGCCGCGGGTAAAAGCTAGTATTATATAAAGTCTACAGAAGTACAGCTATAAATCCTGTCCGGAGTACCTACGTAGGTGCATGTGTGTAGTAAAGTGAAAAGTTGTGGCCGCTAATGCGCGCCGGGCGTTAGGTTAAAAACGATTGTGTGCCGAAACTGGGACGCTGCGGGACGATGTCGTACGAAGTGGGACGGTGGCCCGGGACCAGCGTCCCAAGTTGTACAAATTTATTATTTAAATTCAATTTATAGTTTGTCTGACAGTGTAATAATAATTTTTAATTTTTTGAATGACTTCTTATTTTGCGACATTTTATAATTTTGATAATTTGTAATTTGATTATTTATAATTAGACTTTAAGACAATTTAATACAAGTTTATTATTTAAATTCAATTAATAGCGTGTTTGACAATTTAATAATAATTTTAATTTTTGAATGACTTTTAACTTAATTTTGTATGTCACAAAGGCCGAACATGACTGATCTTTTTTGTTTATGAACAACTTGCATTTCTTTTATGTATACTCATGTTTCTACAAATAAATGTCTTGTCTTGTCTTGTCTTGTCTTGTCTTGTCTTGTCTTGTCTTGTCTTGTCTTGTCTTGTCTTGTCTTGTCTTGTCTTGTCTTGTCTTGTCTTGTCTTGTCTTGTCTTGGGGCAGCGGAGTATTCTGGGATATAGGAGAAAGCTACTGGCTATCCAATAAAATATGTTTTTAGTTCGAGAAACTATCCTGTTACGTTGTGCTGCTGGCTGTGGATGGAGAAGAAAAGTAAACGGAGAATCAAACTAAACCGTTTAATAAGACGATACACAAAGATAAAGTTTCACTCCATTACATTTTTATCAGTAAAGGTTTCTAATTTTTCCATAGTATTGTTTAAAAAAAACACAAGCGGAAATAATAATAGGACAGCTTTATTAAAAATTAAAGTGGCTTAATCCACAATAGGGTTTCAGTTACATATTAAAGTTGGCAATATTTGTAACACAAGTGTATGCTAGTAAGAGTGTATATGTCATCGGAAAATGGTAAACGCCGTAAGATCGTAAAATATCTCGTGAAGTCGCAAACTATTATTTTTAAATATTGCACTGGTTTATTGGAAACTATTGAATTTGGATGGGATTGACTGTATGGAAAACAATTTTTTCATAATATATCGTGAAATTATAATCATATCAAGATATATTACAGTAGGTGATAGACGTACGAGCAAGTACGCGTACTTATGCCTCGACGACCTTTTTCTCTACACGTCTTGTTTATAAGTACGCGTGCTTAGGGTGACACACGAGCATAAAAGGTCGTCGAGCTACCGTCTACCACCCATTTTATGGAGTCTGCGATTTGCCGATGACATATACAATGTTCCACCTTCGTCAATGTTCTGTTAACATTACAATCTTACTACTGTTTAAATGCGAAAGTTTGGCTGGATGTTTGTCACTCAATGACTCTAGAACGGCTGAACGGATCTGGATGAAATTTGGCACAGGAATAGATAGGCTCATCCCGGGAGTAGTTCCTTTGGGATCATTTCTGTAATTCTCGCGAGCTAACCCGCTGGCAGAAGCTAGTAACCACTAAAGCGTCAGCTAAGCGATTATGATAATGTTTACCTAATATAAATTGTTGATGTGGTTTTCCTCACAGGAAATCGATCCATTTAGTCCATTTAGGTATTATGTAAATATTAATACTAAACAAACATTAGTATCTTTCCTCATTTTAAGGGTTCCGTAACACAATGGGTAACCAACGGAACCCTATTACTAATAATAATAATTCGCTGTCTGTCCGTCCGTCTGTCTGTTAGCGGGCTGTATCTCAAGAACCATAATAGTAAAACAGTTGTAATTTTCGTAGATTGTGTATTTCTGTTGCCGCAAACAAATAATAAAAATTAAATAAAAACTGGAAAATATTGTATGGGAGCTCTCCCATTCAACTAACGTGTTTTTTTAGGTTTATGGTACGGAAGGAAGCCTTCCTGTGAGAGCCCGACTCGTACTTGGCCGGTTCCCATCCTTAAAAAAAATCCGATGTTTGGAAAAGTAAATAGTATAGTCAACAAAGCTATTGATCATGCAGGCAGCTAACTTGCAACTACTTTTAAACGAGTTTTGTGAGTGTGCTGAGTAGACTATTATTGTACAACACACTCGTAAGTATGCCAAAGGCATAAAAAATTATAATACACACATTAGAAATAAACATTGGCAGTGCTGTGGAAAAGTTAATATTTTTGCCTGTATACCGAATAGCTTTGTTGACTGTACCTAAGTAGACCATTTTCAGATTAATAGCCTTTGTCAGCTGAAAAATGTAATGAGGAAGCCATCACAGAAGAGACTGATACTTTACTTTCTTCCACTCAAATCTATTAGATTGATAGCTATTTATTAATTTTAGTGACATTAGGTTGCCGAGTGTTTTTATTCGCTGTCTTGGCGACTGCAGTGATTGAAGTTTTCTTCAAACGTACCTCCATTATTATAGGCTTTTCTAGAAGCACATAATGAGCGCTAGAGTGCTCCATTGTGCTGACTGTAGGCGTAGTGTTATGGTTCTTGTGACTGTTGACTCGATTGTTGTGTCCTAGCGCTATTTCACATCTAATATTTTGTTATAATTGTACTTGTTTGTTTAATTTTTAAATTCTTTGTTATTTTTAATGAATTGCCAAGTTAATTATTTTTAATATTTAATCATTAATTCGAATACCTAGATTGTTGACTCTCTGTACCTACGTGTTGGGACATTTACTGAAGTGCAGAGAGTAAATGAATTTAAATAAATAAATTACTCATTAGCGAGTTATGTTACCGAATAGAGTGCTATCTAACAGGAATATACCTATCGGAGAAATAATTGTGGCGTGCCATGTATGTAGGTAAAATAAAAAGGATATCAGAGTATTTTATCCGTTAAATTAAAATTAGGTAAGCATTGTTTTACAGAAGGCCATTTCTGGAATTACTATCATTTATCCGTTTTAAGCATATCTACACTAAAATATTAGACGAACAGACAAACTGTTCAGCTTTATAATAATAAAGCTGAACAGTTTGTCTGTTTGGTTTAACGCACTAATCTCAGGAACCGCTGGATCGAATTGAAAAATACTTTTAGCGTTGGATAGCCCATTTATCGGGGAAGGCTATATAACATCACGCAACGGCCAATAGGAGAGGAGTGGTAGTGGTGTAGTGGTGGGGGGGGACTATTCTCCGCACCTAGACTCTCACTCGGTCCATTGTGCGTGATTATCCTGGCTAAGTTAGCCAGCCTAGCTCCGCCCAGAAGCACAGAAGTTTCCTGGGAGCGTCACACGCTTCGCGGAGCGACCTCACCGTTCCGAGGATTTGTTTTGGGTAGCCACTGCCTCGCATTCCAGGATGACGTGGGCGGCCGATTCTTCGGCGTCAAAGCAGCCCCTGCAGAGTGGGCTGTCTGTGGCGCCTATGTTAAAGAGATGTTTATTTAGGGGGCAATGGCCCGTGATTGTCCCTATAATTATTCTGAGGTTATTTCTACTTAGGCTAAGTAGTCGTTTTGTTAGTCGCGTAGAAGGAAAGGTAGAAGGAGGAGCGGATACGGGCCTACCACTGCCATCTCGGAACCTCTCCTCGCAAGTTCGTCCGCGGCATCGTTGCCCAAGGATCCACTGTGCCCCCTGATCCACTGGAGGGTAATTCTGTTAGACAGTGATATGCTCTCTAGGGCGAGGTGACATTCAAAGATTAATTTATTGTTGGTTTGTTTGTTTTCTAGGGCTTTGAGCACAGCTAGGCTATCAGATACGAATCTTATGGCGCAGTTGTGTATCCCTAGACGTTTTACTGCTGTTGCAGCTTGTGTTATGGCGACACACTCGCATTGGAAAATCGAGCTGTGTTCGCCTAGTGGTAGGTGAAAGTTAAGCTGATAGCTGCTAGTGCCGCCTCCTGCTGTATGTACAAGTCAAGGGGAGTTAATAATAGGAGAGGAGCATTCATGAAAAATGTGAGAAAATGCCTTGGTACTTATTTCTGTTCATGGCTACCTGGCAAGCAGTAACAGGTAAGTCAATATAGGCCACTTACGTCGTCTACATCGATCTGAACCAATAAAACTTGGTGGTATTGAAGAAAAGATAATTTAATTACGAAAATAATCGAATAGGCTTGCCTGCAATAAAAATTAAACTCAAAGGCCAATCTCCACGGAGCTTGGTCAGTGTGTGCGCATGTGCGTAAACTCAGGCGCACTCTCTGTTCCATTCTCATAGTTCCATGAGACGGCAATGCAACCAACAACGGCTTTACATGCCGAAGCATGGCGTGGCACAAACTACGAGAGAAATTCCTAATGGAAATACCTAATAACATTTTTTGCCCGACCTGGGATCAAGCCAGGAGCCCAACGCAGTTTGTAAAAAAATATAACTTGCTCCTTATTTATTTCAAATCTGTAGTCCAATCTCTTTTGAGTACCTGCCTAATATATAGACCTCAGACCATAAATTGTCAAAAGTAAGCATCATCTTCAAGCGCACGCACAATGCATAAGTCGCGAGATATATCGTTACTAGATGTGCTACTGTCGAGCGTACTCCACGTCATTTGAATATGGGTCGTCAGTCGTCACTCGCGCACGCACTCTGATGGCTCATTAGCTGCCTACCTAGCTGTGTCAGCTACGTCATAGTTCCGAACTAGTCTCGTCTTTGGTCTCCAGTAATGGATGTGTTACTGGAGGTAACTTGTACAAGATGACGTGAGGTTGTGCATGCCTACGTCATCCGTTGTATTGTTATTAATATTTATTTATAGATGACTCTTAGTTACACCCGCGACCTGAAGGTAGCAAGTCATTCACCTAGTTATCCTGGTGTTACAGGTGACTGGATGTTTTCATGTGGTTTGGCATTAATGCGTAAATATAATAACCCTGGTTTCAGAACAAGGAACTTCCATTCGCTTTTAATTGGAATCTATTATAACTTCCTTCAGTTCATCGTTTCAACTTTCCGTTGATATAAAATGATCGAAAGTATCTTTTGCTGACTGTTTGTAACGTTTTCACGCCTAATCTTCTGATCGACTTCTTATGACTTTTTTGTATAGTGATAGATTGGTTCTTGGACAGGAGTTGGTCTTTCCCATGGTACAATTTACGATCCTCACGTGGTCGACGAAGATAGGAGAAGCTAGTCTTCTATAAAAAGCCATCAATTAAACCTAGTTCACTATGACATATGGGTCCCCACGTGTACCAGGAGTGCAGCGGGTCAAGCCGCGTGTGCACGAGTAGGTGTCGCTCGCTGCAGGGGCTCTGATGTCCGCTGATACATATGGATGAGACAACTTTGATTGCTTCGCTGATTACACTCACTAGTTGTGTGGCGAGCTGTGGGGAATATAGGTAGCTCCAGTTCTAAACTTGAAGGACAGGGGCTGAGCTACTTTTAGAATCTTATTAATTAGGAAAACCTAGAACGTCGCGAAGGTGTTATTCCTTGTTCGACTAGTATTATTAATTTCTATGTCTTTCTATGAAAAAATGGCAGGCGACGACATGTCGATAGCTTCAGAAGGTATTTCATAGAAAGTAGTAACCGGAGGCCACCTGCCGTCGGCTACGGAATCACTCCTTTTTGCTAAGTCCCACATTGATAACTGAACCGTTTAAACCTATCAAGAATAGAAAGAAAAGATTACAGATTGTGTGTTATACAACAGCGGATAGTTTCTTTAGGTATTTAGCATAAAAGAATTTTCGAATACTTTCTGCACTAGGTTGATCACAAATTATTAATAATTATACGCAGAATAACAAGAATTACAAGACATAAGCTGTCCTTATATCGGTAGTTCGTGCTGATGGGGAGGGATGAAGAAACTTTAACGAGTATCCATTCATTTAGATGTACACATATCTGTTAGTCCTGACGAGTAATTTTCTTGAGATGTAAGGCAAAGTTGTCACGTATGCAAATACACGTAGTGGACTTGTGGACACTCGGACCTCGGGACCTCGGACTAGTCGGCGGTACTTCGTCACTAATTGTGCTCAACTCGCAACTTGCTCACTCACCGTAACCTCGATAAGTCGGGGGCACAATGAGTGACGAACGCTGATGGCGTATTAGAAACAAACTGTCGCTGGAGACTTAGTATAACTCATTCTCTAAACTTGAAATGGTGAAATATGATAAGCAAAAAGGTCAAAATGAACAACGACTCATAGCCGTGAAAAGATAACAGAAAAAAAAACGTTCGAATTTTATGACTAAACTACAGAGCTAATAACCTACTGCTTGTTTAGTTATGTCGGTTTATTTATAAGTTCAATTGAAAGTTCGATAAGCCGAGAGGCCACGCCTCTTAGGTTGTTTAATTATGACAACATTGGCCACGTAAGAGTACAAATTATGTTACCCAATAAGGAAAAATCCGTTAGTTTAAGTAAGTAGTCACAAACAGATTTAATTTTTCAAACGCTCACTTTTTCTTTTTGAGCGTTTATTTTTATTCAGTGCTGTTACATTGGATTATAACAAAACGAAATGAGCCTATTTGTTTTCTTACAAAAATGGTATCCAATTTTAAAGTATCCTATCTCTCTATTTTTCTACACTCTTTGCTTAGATGATACCTACATAATTCAATCGTGACAGCAGCCCTGTACACCCCCGGCCTAACAGAACTTTCTTAGAGTCGCTAAGAGGTCGCCAATTAGTCAAATTGCCGAGCAGTTAGTTGCGCACTTGTTTGAACAGGATCCCGACAGTCTTTGATTCGGGACTTTGCTTCATTTGGTCTTTGCATAAATTAGAATTAGGGGCAGTGTCCGTTCTACCTGCTACTCTTAATTGGTTTCGTAAATGTTCCTGTCTTAAGCCTGTTAGTATTGAGGCTTAAGATACAAAGAAGGTTGTGCTATTAATTTCCTACCTATGCGTTGGGGTGCGGATGAATATTTGCACAAATTGTATTGCAACGATGGCCTCTGCCCATCGTCTGAAGTGGTGATTCGAATTTTCAGTAAGAAAAAATGTTGTTAATCTACCTACCAATGAATATGCAGACAGTTTAGTCTAGGAAGAGTATACTTTATATGCCGCCGCATGGTAACGGCCAGTGCCGCATGGTAACGGCCAGTGCCGTATGGTGCCGTAAAAGAATAATACCATCCCATCACTTCCCGTAGGTGTCGTAAGAGGCCACTAAGGGACTCACCAGATAATGGGCAGTGTTCTCTGTAAAACGCAATACCATACACTGCGATCGCCAACCTGCTTGCCAAGCGTGGCGATTATGGCAAACCCCCCTTTGAGGGAGGTCTATGTCCAGCAGTTGACGTCTTCGGCTGTTATGATGATACTTTACATTTATTATTTACCAAGAAACATTTTTAAGTAGGAAGTAAGTCAGAGAAACGCATATAAAAACGCACATTTAACCAAACAAACTCAGTGAGATTAAAACTATAATTAAAACATTACGAGTGAGTTTAGCTAAAAAATAAGAAAAAGTATGTGGCGATGCGACGCGGTGGAAGTAAGAGGCGACGCGACACACGACGCGATCGCGGCAAATAAATTAAGTAACGCGACGGTCCGCACCGCATCGCACTGGTCCACGCCGCACCGCACGGCTCTGCACTGCATTATACCGTACCGCACCGCACCGCATCGTGTCGTGCGGGCCGGGTGCCGACTGTGCAACAAAACAACGCGATCGAAGTACATTAGGATTTACAATGTAAATCTCGGAACTGAATTAATTGATTATTGTGTACTCTTCGTTTTTCTCTTTGCTGAGGAAGGAATTCAATGCATTTGCTTTGAGCTTTCTAATCCTGGCGTTGTAGAGCTGGTAGGTACTAATTTTCATTGTAGCTCAGAAAATAACACAATCATGGAGACTTACTCGTTGTAAAACATTAAAGTTACCTCAGTCTTTGGAATTTCGCATCTATTTTCAGGCAAGGAGCAACAATAACACCTAACTACTTAACGTTATGGTATTCGCGGTAAGCAGATGACACGAATACCGTGTAACAGTCTAACTACAAGTCTTAAACATAAAATGTAAGCACTCGCTCCACAAAGACTACGGCGGCTAATCGTTAACCAGAACACTTTAATTTATCTATAACGGCCAAGCTGGTACAAAGTTGTCTCTAAATAAACACGGGGCACGGAATGGGTGGGGACAGAAGGACCACTACACACACATAGACAACATACAAAAGGATCACATCATGGGACAGCTAAACTTGTCTTCCCATCATTTTGAATTTTGCTAATTTTAATAGTGAATTGTTATTGATTTGCAGGTCTGCGTACGAATCCTTTCGAAGTTCACTAAAACGCCCGCCCGTCACCACTTCCTATTTTTAAACAGGGAAAAAGAAGTGGCGCAACATACTCTCCAACAACACATCTGTCCCTCTGCCTTAGTTTGAAATGAATTACAAAATTTATGAAGCTCGTGCAACCTAGTAAAGACAGTTCAACCTTACCAGTATCAAAGTGACTTCCCGTACAGTTCTTACTCGTGATGAGAAGTTGGTTTTCTGCGTTTCTCTATTACTGAAGAGAGCCAGTACATCGGGCGGTTAGTTGTACGAATATAACCGAGCGCGGAACAACAAAGACTACACAATGCAGTTTTAATTTTCACATCGGGTTATTTCGGCTTCGGTGGCCCTCTAGTTCGGAACACTACTGTGAACAAGGACTTGGTACTTTTTGCTTGTTTTTATTATTTATTCGTTTCTAAGAAATAGTGTTGGGGACTTCGAATGAGGAAAATAATAGGGTTTAATTAGCAGACTTACCCGAAATACCTCATTCGCTCTGGTGGTATGAATGTGCTGGAATGTGCTGTATATGTATACTCTGAGTAAGGTGATAAGCACAAATGTAGACAAAATGATACCGTAAAAAATTCGCGCATTATTTTTCTCAAGCTGATGGCATTTCTGCTCTTTGGTATTTCTCTACTTTCGGACATACAGTAGGTATCTAGTTTTTCTTATAGATGTACTTTTCATATCGATGAATCATGTTTTGTCCGACCAGTACCTACAAGCGACCTCGACGGTTCTGTCGTGTACTTCATGAGCTTTTTGACTTCAAGAGCGAAGTCCACAGCAGTCGCGAGCACGGCACGGTGTCACTAGTGCCGTGTTCCGTGTTATTTATCTAGCACAGCACTACAACTACTACTACACTAGTAGCCTCGCGTGCATGCAGCCTCCTGCGTGGCGCATACATTCACCAACTAATTCTACTTCTAAGTTTTGTTGCAGGACTGCTGGTGAATTCGGTAGCTAACACAAGTGAAAAATTGCATCCAGATTTAATTTTAGTTACTACCGACCTCGGGTTTTTACCTTATCGTGGAGAGCCGAAATAAGCACCTATTTTAAGTGACGCCACGTGACATATTGCTCAGCAAAACTACCTTTGCCAATTAACTTGTAAAAAGCCAGTATAATTGCAGCAGCACTAAGAGTAAAGCTATGTCCAAACCAATAAATTAGCTAAGTAACTCCCTAAGTAAACCTTAAGCCAAGATTTAATGAGGGAATCTAAAACGGAGCCAAATAACCGCACTGCTGCAAAAAGAAGACTTCTGTGGCTGCAGAGCCATGCTTTAGTTTCACGTTTGATTTAGGCAAATTGACAGGAAACATGGAGGTTTGGCCGAGCGACCGAACTGCAATTAATATTAAAACCTTCTAAGACGCTGCAGACCAGCAGAACTCAGTATCTTGCGTTTTCGTGACCTTCAATTAATTTTGGTTTGACCAACAATTATGCCTGTCAGTTAGTGGGGGTCAAGGAAATAGGAGTTTTTAATAGATAGAGTTGCAATCGCCATCTCAAAGAAAAACCAAAATGCTTTGGCAATCATATAGCTCATTGCGCGGTGACATTTGTAGTTAGGTGACATTCCGTATTGATACAGATTTCCAGATTTCACAATTTTTATCAACAAGCGCTGGTGCCTGTGATAAAATAATGTTCATTAGAACAGGTACAAACGATATTTTTTTTCTATCGATACCATTTTAACTTGTAACTGATCTGTCTTGTTTCTGATCGTTGTATAATGTATATTTCTGGAAATAAACTATTGTTACTATTAATAAGAACTCGCAGGCTAAACATTTAAATTCATTTATAAAATCTCCAAAAACGTTTCGCATTCTTACCGCACTCACAAAACAAGGCGTAATGAATTAATGTGGCGTTCAGCGTCCTAGCTGTGAGCAGTGGCACGAGCGGAGCGGGGGGCGGAGCGGAGCGCAGGCGGACAGTCGCGCGTCACCGTCGCCGAATTTATGGCCCCACACTAATTTATAGTCGTCCAGCTACGAGCGATTAATGGAAACACTTATTCCAAGTTTAATGTCGTTTCATTAACATTTTATAAGTACTGTTTAAATATTAATAATGGATTTGGAAGCTTTATTTTTGACGATAGAATAAGATCTCTTTTCAAATAATCTGCTGATTATTTGAAAAGAGATCGCCATGTATTATTCTGTTTCTTTTAAAACGAGATAGCTTAGAAGTAACCCTTAAACTGCTTTTCCACTAGAGATGTGCTTTGCAACATTGCTATATGGATGCGTTTTATATCCGCCAATCATATTCATTGGCCCACATAACATAGCACTGGTGGAAACTGATTCAACTAAGCTAAGTTTTTTATATGGCAGGATGCGTGCTGTGGATGCGTACTATGTGGTGTAGCTTATGCAGTAATGTTAACAAGATTTTTGTAACACATCACATGGTTTAAAAGAGTGTCCGTGGAGTTTCTTGCACGTTCTTCTCCATAGAGATCTACGCTTTGGAACGTGCAAATAGCTTCATGTTTTTGACTGACCGACTTTGACAATTCAAAACGCCTGTAAATGGTTTATTTGAAATATACGATTTGATTTGATTTGCAGAGCAGTGTATCTACAGTAGGCGCGTGTTTGTAATCGAAAATAGACATACACTGTCGAAGGAAAAGTTATTTTATATCTCGCAATGTGCGAAAACGTACGTGGCATAGCTCGAATTGCGCATCTTCCTCACACTTTGCGGCAGCACATTTTCATAGCACATCTTACTCGCTCCGTTAAATAGCTTAGCATCAGTCGAAACGATCACATAGTTTCGTAGCTTAGCTTTTATATCCTCATCTCTGGTGGAAAGGCACCCTTACAGGCGATAAGAAGACATGGAAATAACTTTTAGAAAACCTATCTGTAAACCTCATTTGCATTCCCACCTTATTAAATGTCGTATTCAGAATAATTGAATAGAAACAATGGAGCTACCTTCGAAAAACAATATTTTTTACGAATAAATCAAACAGTAATTTGAATACCTATCCACCTCGATAATATCCTGCGATATCGATAAAAAGTGAATTATGTAGATTTACACGAGTTGGGGGTGGAAAAGGGGGTGAAACATGGGTGTGGGGGCGAGGCTAGGTTCACACGCCGCTGCGTCCGTTAATATTCATGTCGGACGAACAAAAGTCCGTTTCGTTCATCCACGATGTTCATACCTGTAATGGTTGATCATTTGTTTGCATTTCAAATTGTATTTTAATTTTCTTTTTGTTTGCATATCTGATTAGCGGACGATTCAATCCTTGTGTAATGGTTTGAAGACATGATCTCTTGGATCATGTCTTCGCTGCTTAGTTATATTTTATTAATTGTAAGTGCACATTTATCTGAACTCAATTTTGTTTTTGGTGTCCCAATTCTTTTAAAACTTTATTGATATCGTAAATATTTTGAAAATCACCTTGGAAATACCATTTGCTCAAGTTTTATTAACGACTGTCTAAACAACTTAGTCAATACAAGTTTTGTACTTAACCTTTCTAAAAAAAACCTCCACGATCTGAACGTAGACGAAGAAGTCAATATTTCATGGAAGTGGCGTCGAGACCTGTAGTTGACAAGGATTATGTAAATTAATTGGGGGCAAATATTAAATAAACGCGATCCGCTTGATTTGTGACGAGAAAAAACTGGGGGAGAGAGGGGGGAAGGGAGAGTGGGGAGGAAAGAGCTTTGTTTTTTGCGAGCCCACGCACCTATCTCAGGAAGCTGTGTAATGCTAATAATATACAAATACTTAAGACTTCTGCGAAAGAAGGAAAATGATTCATCGTTCTTTGCTATAGGATAATTAGATGGAATGAAAATCCAGATTTCAGTAACGAAGCTTTTCTATCAGAAGTGGCTTTTTCTGTAATTTGTCTGTCATAGAATTTGCCTATTTGGAGTTTAGGAGTCTAGTTTTCCGAGGGAAAATAACCCATATATGGGCTCAAAGCAATTCCTTCTCTACATATTTTTAATAAACTACCGCCACACAATATGCGTAGCCTAATAAGAATATTATTTATAGAGAACTAAGTAGCGTGTGATAGCCGCGGAATGGTCTCAGAGCAAGTCGTTCGTATTACCATAGCGAGTATCTGCCGCACAACATATAGACCATTACACGGTAACATATTGTTGATTAGGAGAATTTGACTAAACCGCAATAGTCGTGTATCATGCGAGAATGGAGGCTAGTCGTAAGTTTTTATTAGCCTTACCTACAGACTGTGTACCCAGACGTAATATGTATGAAAAAATGAATGTTCATATTTTTTGGGAAGATAGCCGGTAGCGACAGCAGAGGAAATTGCTTGGATGGTGTCTCACTGATGTTTGTTTGTGTATCTATGAGTGATATGTGGACTGTAGGTACAAATTCTTGCGAGAGAAAATGGTTCTGCTAGCTGGGATTCTGTAGTCGCAATTTCTCATGAAGTTATTAAATGCAATTTATTAGGTACGAAGCTAAAGGCAGCCTTTTGTAATAGCTCTAAATTTACTTACATTGGTTTCAGTGCATGCAGAATACGTAAGTAGTAACGTAGTAGGTACGTAGTATGATTTAATTTCAGTTTTAGTTCCCTGATCCGTCTTACGGGTCCCGTATACACCATCTACTTATCACCTTCCATCTACCCGGGAACTACCCGTTAAATTTTCTAAGACATTGTTTTTTTGCAGACAGTACAGTCTCATCCCTGTATCGCAACGTACCTATTCGAAACGAGAGCTAAGATAAAGCCTATTATATTTGCATAGAGACAGCCTCCACTGCGGCTCATGTTTATGTCTGTGTTGTCCACCACACAGTTAATTTTATTGGTTCAAGTAGCCGCGGCGAGCTTCAAGGAATCTTCATAAATTGGCGGGTTACGGTGACAAGCTTGTCAATGAATATAATCAAAAGTCATCATTCTGTGTAGGTCTATTATGACCATAGACCAGGAGATTAGACTCCTATTTATATTCAGGACAGTAATCACATTCATATTTTAGTATTACTTCTGATATTTTCCAATCTCGTACCTATAGTGTGACAAGAAAATCCGAAAAGTTATAAAAAAGTAAGTATTTTGGGTGATAGTGAAAGTATTGTAGCAAACCATCTTCACGTCTAACTAAGTTGAAAGCATGTAGATACGAACAGCGCTCGATAGACAAGCTTAGAGCAATATTCCGAAGCGTTTCATTTCAAACTTAATAAATTAAATCGCGGGCTCGTGCCGTATTTTCCAATACATTACTTAAGTAAATTGAACTTATGAAGCATACATTCCCCTCTGAAGATTGTATGAAGGTAATTCAGTCGCGCTCACTATTCCAATAAAAATAAACAGTCCTCGTCTCAATCAGACGCGCAATCAGGTGCTCTTATTCTCATACGTTGCCGTACAACACACACACACACACACACACACTCTCTTACTGGCTCATACACACGACACCCTCACGTATGCTTCGAGTTACTGCGCTCTTTGTGATGAAGCCAGGAAAATGGCGAGTTGTTCAACAGTTTCGTGGAACAGGTTCACTTAAAGGCTCTTCTAGCTGGACGACAGGGTGAACGACATAATTCAAATTATTTCAGAGTAAAGTTTTTCAGTACTGACAAAAAATCGTAGCAAACTGATATTGGCACTTTAAAGATACATTCTAATTCTTAGTTGTGAAGCAAGAGCTTTGCTGTAGGTGTTTTGCCTGTTGGACCCACCCTTGCTCGGTGTCCAAAGGCGTGCACCTACAATGTTAAACAGCTAGGGCGCCAGCTCCCGCTCGTCGCCGGTTGCGCGGCCGCACAGAATGTGTGGAACGCGTCACACGCGCCATTCTGTCAGCAATATTGTCTAAAGCAATTTGTATGTAAATCAATTGTTGTTAATACTATTTATGCCGATGGTTATTGAGCATTACTATTTACTTTCACCCTAAAAAGTTAAACGAATCTCATTCTTATTTACATAACGTAAAAGGCGATATTTCCATCAAATTATTCGGGTTACTTAAGCCAGGTTGACGAAAAAACATGAAGCCGAGACGTGCTGTTAGGGAATTGTTAATAAGAGATTGTCTTACTGTGAGCTTTGTCGGGGATTATGGCGGTTATAAATTTTATTATATTATAAATAAGAAATTTATGTGTACTGTTTATCGGCGTTAAAAAGAGATGGGATATCGAGCCATGTGCAGTGAATGTAGGCCACTCCAGGGCGGCTCCTACTCTGTTCATTCGCTAATAAAACGGAGCTTAGTAGGGATGTCAATTATTCCTTAATTTAGTTAGATAGGATGGAAACTGACCGAACTTCAGTAGCGCAACTGACGATATGGTTTGATAATTACGTAATAATACGATAGCTTTAAAGTAATTGAAAACTTTTCTACAAAAGTACAAACTTACTTAGTAAGCAATAGATTGACTTATTTCTTCATTAACTGTTAGGTACTTGTAGGAAAATATAGCGATAAGATACTTAAATAGATTTCACAATCAATGAAACAATTCGTTTTACTCGCCAAGTAGGTAGAATTTTCATGGAACCTCGCAGCCATAACTTGAGGCGCAATTTTCTTTTCGTTCCAATTGATATAAAGCCATTTGTTAGGAGATATGTACAGTGAGGACTTGTGTGCGTTAACAAGTGGGTTAAGTAAAACGGGCCGATGTAAGTAAATAAGCAACAAATCACCGCGTATCGGATTAGCGCTATACGTTATTTATGGCGCTGACTACGCGATACGTGACCGCGATGCCAGAACAAATAGACGTGGTAGTAAGTAAGGTTGTAAAAAACCATAGTCCCTTAAATCCTCAGTATTCATAGTTAATTTGCTGAGATCGATCACTCTGCTTAGCCTTATCCCAGCTACGTTGGGGTATTTTGGATGGAGCAACTTCCTATCCTATCCATATATTGATGTCCAGCTTGGGTAATACGGTACCGAGGTATGTAATCTATCTATGAATTTGCTGAAATCATGTAATCTAAAAATATTGCTGTAATATACTTCCGAATGTGTAGGCTAACTAAAACTTTTCTACGAGACGAGTTCTTAACACCAACATCTTGATGCGATACTGAACAAGTCCGTGTAACAAAGGCTTCAAATAAAAATCCTGAAAGCACACGCTCAAAAACGGATTTCTGAAAATTAATATTTTCCTCCAAAGTCAATTTGAACGCAGTAAACTCAAACTGCCGCCTCCATATCATAGCATGTCTCACAAGTAATCGTACACAAAGACAAGAGACAGTGCGTCCGCGCGGTATCGTCCTCCAGCCGATCTGATCGAGCCCCAATTAGCCGCCCATATGACACACACAGCGATACTGCCGCGGTACTCGGCGATACCCCGCGATACCCCCGCAAACCCGTAATATCCCGCGATTATTCCGCAATGGACAAATAAAATTTTTATCCCTCCCTTTTCATTGACCTATAAAGGACAGGAATAAAAGTAGTGATAATAAATTCTGTGGTTTTAGGAACTAGTTTTACATATTGATCTGGTAATAAAAGATATTGTTCACGTGGATTGGCTGTTTTTCGTCCTGAGTGGTTTGGGCGACAGCATAGTCGAATATACTAATGGGTCGCTTTGGATACACGAGCGTCCGTTAACGTAAACCGACATTACCCAAAATTTAAGAGGGAACTTATTTCAGGTTTGAGGGAAATGGTGAGCGCTAGTCTAAACAAAATCCCGTCGTTCTCCAATTACACTTTTAAACATTTGTTTCCCTAAGTCCACATTTTTCTTATGATGAAAATTAAACTTACATTCGATACTTCAGACATTGTATGTTCTTCCTATATATCCAAGTTAATCAAGCAGGAACATGTTGAAGCATTACCAAGTCCTTTCTCAAGTGTCTTTCCAATAACACAGTCAATTAATTGATGTTAACCAATTTCTCCAATCTTCAGTGTACTACAGTTTGTAGCGTAGTGTGCTCGGCGCGGCTCGGTCTCAGCGATGCCGCCGCGCGTATCTGTCGCTGATTACAATAAATCAGCGGCGACCGCCGACACTTCAGACACACTCGACTGTTGTTGCTACAATTAAATGTCTATTGCAATCGCAAGATGTGGCGGTGTCAAGTGTATGTGGTTTTATTGACACTGCTGGTGTATGGTCTTGAAATTGAGATGGGTTCCTCTTGAAGTTGTGTTTAGAAATATCTGCGGTATATAAGTTTATTGAATTTATAAAACTTACAATAGTTTTCATTTACAGATGTTTGCGACTAAAATGTTTGCCCGTTGGTTCATAACTTTTTGATTTTGTTTTGTGAGTATCTAATAGGCTGGATAATACAACCTAAAACAATATTAAATCCAATCACCGTCTAGACGTAAATTAGACGCGAACTTTTACGATTTTATTGTCCAAAACCATTTCGTTATTTGTGGTAACATAAAAAATTCATTCCGAGGACGACCAGATAAAAGATCGTTGGCAAATAACGTTAAGGGAATAAAAAAGCGGAGTTTAGCCTCCGCAGTCCGACTCGATACAGAGCCATCGGGTGATCAACAGACAAAGGAGATCCTCTGTAGCGGTTTCATAAATCAAAACATGAGTAAACGTCAGTTTTGGACGATCGTAAACTGTACAACATTTACAGTTCTCTACAACCAAATAATACTAAATGCCACAGCCTAAAATATCCCACAGAAACTACCCACTGAAACTCTAGTAGGACAAATCTCTGAGTAACAAGTTTGTTATGCTGTGGTGTTCCGAAGACGATGGGATGGTATTATGAACGCGTAGGGATAAAAGTGTAGGCATTAAAAAGGGCGAAACAATTTGAATAAGAGTGCGGTCGCGATCCAATTTTGTGATTGTGAGCGCTGGTTTACCTACTTATTGAATCTAAAGTGGTTTAGAATAGAAAACGTAAGTATATATTAAGTAAACTTTTTTTTTCAATTTTCTTTCCCTTTTTTAGCAGCTATCATAGAGTCAAAAATTCTACATAGTTAATTTTCATGACATGAAGTTTGTTTGATGAAGAGAACCTAGCAGCATTCAGATGGGTCAAAAATAGTCATTGGAATCAGTTTCCAACAGAAGAGGTTCTACTCGATTGTTAAGTTAGAGTAGATTCGTCTTAGGCATGAAGTCGTCGGTATTTTATTGAAGCTTCATATACCCAGTCCCTGGACATGTTTCGTACAGGACCCAGTAGGTCCTACCAACTTACTTATCAATAAGTTTTTCTAAACTTAAGAATCGATTTGTAATCGCTCTCATTTCAAAAACATCTTTAACTGTTCGACACAAATTGAAACCAAGTTTTTTACGCGAAAGGAACAGCAATAAGACATGTCAATCTGCGCCATTCGTATGCGGTGACTCCGAAGCCTCCATTGCGGCAGTAACATAAAACGAACGTAAAACAATACAATATTTACGCCTCAATAGTGCTGGCTGTCACAAAGATTATGGAGCGGGATAGCACAGACTTCGCGGGCTCCTGTCGAAGTGGCGCTCTGAGGGCCTAGCGCGAATACTTTGACATACCTATAGTAACGTTAACGTAAGTGAATTTTGAATGTGAAAAACTATAACCCCATAGTATTTTGGTTTAATTTTATGTCATACACTATTTTTGTCATTCAAGAATATTAATATAGTATCTAATTCAAATAAATATTATGTACGAAACGAGTATTGTATCTATAGTAAAATTTTACGTTACTATACGTCAACAATATTCGTGCTAGGACCTCTGAACAATATATTAATATTTTGAATATTTAAGTTCCATGATACAATAGGATCATCCTTTTGATATGCGCCGAGCTTTGAGGCTTAGTCTTTGAAAAATTATAGGTGTACTGTATCTACAAAGTCCCATTGCAAAGCAGTGTTGTGTACAACTGAAGAAAAATTAATTAATTACTAGAAACGACTATTGATTTCGCTGTACATAATTCAAATTATTTTATTTAACATAAACCTACCGAGGCACTTAGCTCTAAAGCTAGCTGCATGGTTTCAAATGAATGTTCTATGCAGTAATGCAGAAGAATTGTCAATATGTCTTACCAAATCAAAAAAATTGTGCGCAGTATTATATTCCCGGATTCCTGTCTCTTCCCATTCTTATCACTAGTCGTGTAGCAGCACAACACTAGTGGCACCAGTGAGTGGTGTTTACCCTACAATGGGCACTACAAGTCGTGCTGCTCAGTTTATGGCTCATCATAACCGCGAGATGGCATCGCGCTTATCTGCGTATTTATTGTTCTTTTAATAAACTACTCCATTTTGAGGAAAGCGGCTGTGTGGAGCCTATTGTGGTCATAGAATTGCAAATTATTTGTTTCTTGAATCGATCTACGGATTCTGTCATATTAAGCAAAAGGCGCCATCGGTACATGGTGGACATTTATATTACCATACTACTTTTTGAACACTAGATAAATTAACTGAATTTACGAGTAGTTTCCTTTAGTAGGTAAAACTACGCACGAATTACTTTCCTTTAGTAAAACTATGGAAAATTAACTAAGGTCTCATTCACACAAGGACGATTTGTGTGTTTTGTCGAATCGCCTTTTTTCAGGATTCGTTATTTTGGCGGCGGCAGTGCTTGTTAAATGCCCGTGTTCACACGCATCACGAATCATGAAAAATGACGAACACGTCTTTAACCACGTATCGTCTTCTAAAAATCACATTCGTCAAAAAACATAAACCGTGTTTTTGCTGAAGACTTATTATAAATGAAAAACCTGTACCAATTACCCATGTTTGCAAATGAATAAATGATTATTTATTTATTTAAACTTTATGTACAGTAGTGGTACATGGGTGGACTTAATGCAACAAGGAATTCTCTACCAGTCAACCTTTGGGTTAAAAAGACTACACTGTGGTAGGTGTACAACAAAAAAATAAAAATAAATGGAATCTTTTGGGGAACATTATACAAATAATATATTTAATACTAATAAAATACATATATAAGCTAAAATAATAAAATATGATGTTTTATAATAATCCTTCTGATCAAGAGAACTCACAATAATCATGACGAAGACCAAACTAAGAAAGACAGGCTTTTAGGTACCCACCTGCGCACGCGCCGTTCAGTACATTCGTTTGACTTGTGAAGACGTATCGTGTGTTTTGACGAATCGTCAATGACGGATCTCGGGTGAATGTGGCCTTACTCGTGCCATATGCATCCTGGGTTTCCTTCTTCTCCATGCAATGTGACGTATGGGGAATAACTTGTGGTTTCCAAACGTTTTACATGGTTGGTTTTAACAATTTTGCTAACTGCAGTTTAGGAATAGAAAACTATTTTATTTTTGTATCAAAACGAAATGAAGCATAAGATAGAGTCGTGAAGTTTTTTCTGCCTCTAACCTTACTTTTATATAACTCAAATTCGAATGTATGCGCTTTCTTTATGATCGCTTCAATCTGTTTCACTTTACAGCAGCAGATTGAATTCAACAAACAAATAAGCAAGTCTGAAGTTGTTTCTAAAATCAAGTAAAGACATAAAACGGTCCGTTTTAAATGAAAAAACGATTGTTTGGCAGTAAATGTGCAGGCCGGGTTATGTGCGGGCGGGCAGCGGGTTCCAGTCTCGCCGCCTCTCCGCGCGCCGCCCACCGCGACCGGCCGCATAAACAAACACTTTGCGCTTTTTACACTTTACAGCTACCCTCGTAAACGACGCGACACGACGCACCGAATCAGCGGTTTGCGATCAGTGCTGGGATGTGTCGATGGACAGCCGGCTTCGAATGCGTTGCGACCTTTAATTTTAGAACGACTTAGCTGTTTTATAAAGTGAATATAAGGGACTACTCACACTTATTCAGCTCCATTCACGTTTCGCTGAACGATTTTGGTCACAATTATACTTTTCTGCTTCTATCAGCCGCGTACAGCGTCGTAAGTAAACAAGTAGTAACAGCGCTGAACTCTGTTTATAGCACTCGCGTGATAATAACACATTTGTCCTCATTTTATACTTATTTGCCGCAAAAGCTGAATCGACACGGGAAGCTGAACGGATGCGTACGCGTCTCCATACAAAATCGTTGTTTTCTATGGGCATAAGCTGAAATAGAGCTGAATAAGCGTGAGTAGTCCTTAAGTTTACACGGTGAGATGTTGGCAGAATGTACCGGCAGTTTTAGTGGTTATGCTGTGTTCGTATTCTATTGAAACTGCACTACGAGAAGATAGCTCATAATGACAACCCCTTCAATAATCATCAGCCTAGCCTTGTATTCTTCTTCTTGCTCTTCGATGTTGTCGAAGCACCTACTTATCTGACAAGATAACGGGTTTGAATTAACTTCTAAATCGTGTTGACACAGAAGCAGAACTTTGCGTTCAAATGATGTTGATTTCGTTCTATTCAGCAACTATTTCTTAAAGTTATATCGACACGTACGTACAGCGCATCTCTACCATCTTGTGCCGAACATCGTCCGTCTCCTTTGGTCGCTGTACACTACACAATATTTGCATTTTATTCGCCCGGGGCGTCCTCGCGTCCTGCGACTCGGCCAGATCGCTTTATGTGCTTCAGGTAATAACCTCTTTGACGGACACTCTCCACCAACCAACCGAACCACCCACACAACTCAAACTGAACTCTAAATCTTCTACACAAGGATGGTAAGAAGTGCACTGGTTAATTTGTCAATTGTACAAGGGGTTGAGAGATAAAAGTAAACGGATTATTGCTTGTGTATCGTGGAATGGATCTGTGCGGTCGTTTGTCCCAGTCTCGAGCGACTGAAACTCGAGAATGTCCGTGTACGTGGATATATTAAATTATATGAGGCTAGTTCGAGCTCCTCCTGACAGTATGAGTATGCTAGACTGTCCAATAACAATTTGCATGCTTTTAAAAGGGGTATGTATATAAATAAGTCTACTCATAGCTGCTTCTTATAGTTTCACTTAACCAAATCACAAAACATGCCGAAAATCTTCGCCATTTCAATGTCCTGTTTCAAACTCAGGGTAGTATAACAAATTTATCTCGTTTTTTTCTCATTTTTTTCGAGAAGCTCCAAATTACTCATTCAAGGCTAAGGTTCTAAGCGGCAATACATCTAGGCACCTAAAGTTAAGCGCCGCGATAAGTGTTCGCTGCAGAGTTGCATTGTAGCGGTGTAGCAGTGTAGCAGTGTAGCGGTGTAGCAGTGTAGCAGTGCGGCGTTGGAGGCGAGGCGTAACGGCCCATTCACGACCTTACCGCGGTGAGCGGCGGCGGCGTGCGGGACGGCGAGCGATAAGAACAAATGTATGAAAATGTTTGAAGCACGCCACGAGTCGCCGCTCATAGCGAAAACGCGCGCGGTTTTGTCGCAGCGAATTTCTGCAGCGGCGCGCGGTGCGGGGAGCGGCGAGATCACAAGTACAAGCGAATGAGCGCGACGCCACGAAACAGAGCGGCGCGGATAGCGGTGTAGGTGTGACGGACTCGGCGGCGAAATCATATACAAAAAACATTTAGACGATTTTGTGGCGGTAATGGATACCGAGGCGTTTATTACTGAAATTTTAAATCGACCCCCTATATGGATGTCAAAACATCCCCAACACAAATACAAAAACGTTATAAAAAGGTTGTGGGAAGAAATAAAACAATGTTTTCCGGAATATGATGGTAAGTTTAATTTAAACTGATAACATAATAACATAGTATCAACTACCATAATTATATTGTCTGTTGGTAGGTACCTACAGACGATGATGGTAAGTTTAATTTAAATTGATAACACAAAAACATAGTACCTACCTAGTCCTAGGTACTTACAAACGAAGCTACCGGTATGTTTGAGTAACGTAGGTAGTTGACAAGTGACTCTGCAAGTACCTACTTAGGTACAGAGTCACTTTTCAACTACCTACTCTGTGTTAGTAAGTACTTACAGAGACAATAAACATAGTTCTAGTATGTTTAAATAATGTAGATAGTGGAAACGTTTCGAATTTAGTGTAACTTATATGCCTATTGGATTATTTACGAAATAATTTCTGTACTGATCGCGAATAGCGGTTGCACGCAATGAAGCTCGATTATTTCGCCTCGATCTTGTTATTGTGATGTTCCTGCTTGATGAATTACTCATATATGTTCTGTAGTCTTTATCATTATTCCCTTCTTTTTCCCTTACAATGTTAAGTAACAGACATGCGACTTTTACAATCAACTTTGCATGTTTTGTATTTGTCTCAATAGATTTCATAAAAATGCGCCATTTGTTTGACAAAATACCAAAGGCACACTCAATAGTTACTCTAGCTCTTGATAATCTTTTATTGAAGATTTTTTTCTTCGTGTCCAAAGTAAATGTCTCATATTAAGAATATCTTGTTTTAAAAATATACTGCTTTCTAAACACAAAAGGGATAATTTTGATAACGCCATAATTTTGAGCACGTTCCGACTACCTAAATACGTCCACCTCGCCTGCTGCCGCTAGCCGCTACTGAGGGTACGTGGCGTGTAAAACGCACCGCTTGCCGCCGCCGCGCCGCCTGCCGCGCCGCTCGCCGCTAAGACCGAAGTCGTGAATGGGCCGTAAGTGCGGCATAACGAGGCGCGGCTTATCACCGATGTATGCAAATCGACGCATTCACCTCCCGCTATTAGAAGACAGTGCTGCGTTGGAAGATGCTCAATCTGCACTACAAATTCTCACCAAGATCTAAGTAGTATGTGACAATTCGGAGGGTATATTAGTTTGACAGGCTTGGTTATAATGGGTTGGATTTTACAACTTAAAATAAAGAAAAATGTTTATTTGGGACTCATACAAGAAAAGTAAAATAGATGAATAACCAACGAAATTCATTAATTTGAAAAAACGCTAACAACACGAATTTTACGTTATGCGAGACCAAAAAGGCCCCATTCTCAGCATATGCAGCGATATTTAAAAATAATATAACGCAGCACTGGTATAATTAAAAAAGGAATGATAATTATAAAGTACATAAGAAAGCGAGGAGTGTGTGTGTGAGTGTAATAGATCTGTCTCAGTGTGTAAAAACAATTAAAATATGAAATACATGCAATAAATAATTGAGCATCGACCGACGTCCGATGCTTCAGTGTCGTTTTTGTCGATGTCGTAGACAAGCGAAGGAACGCGCGGGAGTGGAAAGTTTTATTTTATTTTATTAGGGACAACAAACAGCAGTATATAATAAGATAATCGAAAAATTATGGTACTTAAGCTGTCAAAATGGAAATAATAATCGTAATTAAAACAAAACAAAAAGCCATATCTACTTTTACGCATCTAAAATAACGTTCAATTATAGGTATCCAAAAAAGTGGTGCGGGTGTTATGGAATAGTTGTGGACTGTGAAGTGTAACGTTTTGTTGTGCTGGTTGACACACAGAGTAATGTTGCTAACTTGCTGCTGAGAACTTCAGTGACCATGCAGCTGCTTGCAGACCCTGGATAAGTTCATGAGGTTAGCACCTTTTTGTGGAACAAGTTGTAGGTGTTACTTGAATTTAAACTTAGTGTACCAAACTTATTATGAGAGCAACAATAAATTGATGACATGTTCACAAAATTTTCATATTTGCTTTCATTCACGTCAGACAAACCAGAAAAACCCTGAAAATTAACCACAAGGACCTAGAGACAGCTTTAACTACAAATTGTTTAATAAAACGCCACAGTCCAAGAGGTTTTATTGGTTTTCTACGAAA
This sequence comes from Lacanobia wlatinum, assembly GCA_947578705.1. NCBI lineage: Eukaryota > Metazoa > Arthropoda > Insecta > Lepidoptera > Noctuidae > Lacanobia > Lacanobia wlatinum. The sequence continues at coordinate 30,451,249 of OX388025.1, read as the reverse complement.
TAATGCAAGGACCCACGTATTACATTATCTATCATATTTAATGGACGAATGGATTGGATGGTGGATGGATTTTTTTTTTCAAATGACGATTTTCCTATACCTAGCAAAAACAGATAATGTTGGTATTGCTGTGGAAACAACTACAAATAAAATTAAGTGTGAATAATAAACTATTAAGTAATGATTCATTAATTATAATAAACATCCTTTTGTAAAACTTTTAAATTTTATTTGTTTGAATCAATTTTTAAACATTTCTTGCGCATGTTATTTATTAGTACCTAGTACTTAACTATTTTTTATTTTATTTTTTTTGACTAGGTACCATTACATCAAAATTTTCCTTACAGAGGTACTTACATATTAATTTTAAAGAAGGTTTGAACTGTTAACTTTTTATTTCCGCACAGACATGCACAAAGGTACCAAAATTTCGCTACCAATAAGTGTGATTCAATTAATTGAACCAGAGCTCCTGTCAAGAGGTGCGTGAAGGAGCACCTTCCAATTTTTGTCATCTCCATGACAATGGATTCTTGTGGCACCCCTGAGCGGAGCCACGTTAGAGGCGTCTGAAGAAAGCAATTATCACCTCCCGCCGGCCCCGCGTTAGAGGTGCTATTACACTGTACTGCACCTTCTTAGCGTGAAGTGACTGCAGAAGGCTCATTATCATCAAGACCGCATGTTAAGGAACTTGGTTGGAAATAATCTGAGGCTCCAAAAAAGTGACATTCTATCAACAATAGCGTCGCAAATACAAATACAAAATCCTTTATTTCAAGTAGACCAGTTACTTTTGAATCGTCAAGGTCTGTCAGTCAAATAGATGAAGCTAATTCTGCCGCACTAGTGACAAGAGCAGCAAGTTGCTCTGCAGCAAAACACAGCAGTTGCACATTCCAAAGAGTAGATACTAAGGAGAAGAACGTGCAAGAAACTCCATGAACACTCTTTTAAATTATTGTTTACAAAATTATGGTTACAATTATCATCATCATCATATTAGCCGAAAGACGTCAACTGCTGGACATAGGCCTCCCCCAAGCGTCGCCACAACGACCGGTCCTGGTTACAATCGTTATGAATTAATTATTTAGTGACTGAAATTATGCAATGGCGACAAACAGTCAAAAAATGACAACCGTCATATCGTCGTAAAATGTCATATGTTCAATCCTGTACATTTTGGGATTTCGACAATCACTACCGCTGAGAGAATAACCCTCTGCTTAGAGCCGTGGGTATCTTTTCTTAGGTCAAGGTGAAGGTGCGTTCTGCCATCAGTTCGTTACGCTGTGTTTTCGTCACATGTTTTTGGTAAATAGCTCTAGATACATCACGGCCTAATATGGTAGAAATGTCGGCAGGATTTTTTGTTTGTTTTATTGAAACACGTTTGACCTCTATCACACCTCAACGAAAGATCTTGGACAAGTAGGGTTTGTAATGTTTTCTGCCGATTTCACTTTGATTAAATTTAATTTCCTTATTTGTATGAAGTTAAACTTCTGCACTATCTTATTTTATAGGGCATATTCACCTTGTTGGTTAACTGCCTCTTTGTTAGAAGTGGAATTTTACGTCTGTTTGTAAGGACACCCTGCTGTTGACTTCAAATGTAATTGCTCCTTAATTCTCATGTTCTTTTCTCTAAGGCAGTCTGAGGAGTGTCTACACCGTTGGTTTATCAACCTGTTTAGCATTGTAACTTTAAAACATACAATCTTACTACTTTCGCAAGTTTTGTAGCAAAGCAATGACTTTTCTGTAGATTTGGAAAAAGCTGGTTACCTTTGCCTTTCATCTCTACTTAGCCTTTCATCTCTACTTAGTCTTGCATTTCTGCTTAGCTTTTCATCTCTACTTAGACTTATATCTTTACTTAGCCTCGCATCTCTACTTAGCCTTTCATCTCTTCTTAGTCTTGCATCCCTGTTTAGCCTTTCATCTCTACTTAGCCTTGCATTTCTGCTTAGCCTTGCATCTCTACTTAGCCTTGCATCTCTACTTAGCCTTTCATCTCTACTTAGCCTTTCATCTCTACTTAGCCTTGCATTTCTACTTAGCCTTTCATCTCTACTTAGCCTTGCATCTCTACTTAGCCTTGCATCTCTACTTAGCCTTGCATCTCTATTTAGCCTTTCATCTCTACTTAGCCTTGCATCTCTATTTAGCCTTTCATCTCTACTAAGCCTTTCCCCAACAATATTAGCTTCGGCTTCCGGTCTAACCAGACGTAGCTGAGCCACAACCCAGTTACTGGGTAACACTATTACCCAGTTACTGGGTCATGGCCTTCAAGAAAAAACATAGCACCGTTACTTCACTATTTTCTCTTCAATGTAATTCGATCCAAATACTGCAGTCCGCTGTGGAAAGAGGTGGTCGCTGACGCTAATGTCGGGCTGGAGTATGACAAATGAATGGCGGTCATAATTAGAGATTAGGCGCAAATCGAACGCGCGCCATGCGGTGCGATCGCACGGTGAAATATCGGCGCCCACGGATACAGAGGAGCTGGATGTGACATTTCCAAAGTTATTTTAGGTTATCGGTCTATGAAAATGAGAAAATCCTCTCAATCAGGAACAATGTTTATATTTTTATGTTTGTTTTTGGACAAGTCCGCCACATATATATCCACTGCAACTCCTGAAAGTCAAACGAACAAAAGAATCAACAGTGGCGACCACCAGAAAAACGCCGAGCCAATAAAGCGGCGAGTCCCAGAGAAACGATTCAACTGTTTTGGATCCCGCTACGAAATTAATCGGAAAAGTACAGTGGAGGAGTTTCTTAAATTGATGAATGTGAGGCCTAGTCTCCCGGTGAGTGCCAGTGGTATTACTGACCACAAGCATATTGCCGATGCTTTTAGGGACCACTTTTCTGCAGTCGCCCTTGAGCTCAGTGTCTCGTAATGCGAACGATACTGAGAACATTGTGACAGAGCGAAACGTAAAAATACCTGCTAAGAAAGTGGCTACAATTATTTCTAGAATGCAATGTGGAAAGTCGCCAGGTCACGATGGTCTCAGCATCGAACATTTTAAACATGCGGGAGTCCATCTGCCTAGAGTGTTGTCACTGTTTTTCACCCTGTGCCTGGGTCACTCTTATTTACCGGAGCCACTTATGCAGACGATAATGGTTCCTATAGTTAAGAACAAGACGGGCGATACATCCGATATGAATAACTATCGGCCCATCTCGCTCTCTACCACCATGGCCAAAGTGCTTGACGTTCTGTTGAATGGTTACCTATTGGAACACGTTGAGATACATGACGCCCAGTTCGGGTTCAAAGCCGGAGTATCCACGGAGAGTGCTATCCTTAGCCTGAAACACACAGTCAAGTACTACACGGTGAGAAAGACGCCGGTGTATGCGTGTTTTCTCGACTTGTCGAAAGCCTTCGATCTTGTCGCTTATGATGTGCTATGGGACAAGTTGAGGGGCGCGGGTGTGCCGGCGGAGTATACATCCCTTCTCAGATACTGGTATGCTCACCAGACAAACCGGGTGAGGTGGGTCGGTACTCTGTCGGATGAGTACAGGATGGAATGTGGTATAAGGCAGGGGGGTTAAGCTCGCCACTGTTATTTAACCTATATATAGACCAGCTTACCGAGCGACTGAGCAGCATGCATGTCCGCTGTCATATTGACAGTACTTGTGTCAATAACATAAGCTACGCTGACGACATGGTGCTGCTCAGTCCATCAATAGGCGGGCTGAAAAAGTTACTGTCGACCTGCGAGACGTATGCGGAGGTGCACGGCCTTAAATACAACTCAAAAAAGAGTGAGTTCCTAGTGTTTAAAGCACCTAAGCAACAGCCCCGTCGTGTACCTCCTCAACGGCGTAGTACTCAGTGTGGTTAATAGTTTTAGGTACCTGGGTCACATTGTCACCAGTGACCTACGGGATGACAGCGACATAGAACGCGAGCGCAGGGCGTTGGCGGTGAGGAGCAATATGCTGGCCCGTACGTTCGCTCGATGTACGGCAGACGTCAAGGTAAGTTTGTTTAAAGCGTTCTGCCAGTCTATCTACTCGAGCGGCCTATGGGTATCATATACGAGCCGAGCCTACAACGTCCTGCGAGTTCAATACAAGAACGCCTTCAGGATGCTGTTGCGGCTGCCGTGGCGCTGTAGTGCGTCAGGCATGTTCGCTGAAGCTCGCACTGATGATTTTCACGCCATCATGCGTAAAAAAGCCGCATTCATTCTGCAGCGCTTGCGTAACACTCGGAACAGCATCCTGAAAATGACAGACCCGACTGCCCCATCCAAAGACACTGGGTGAAGGGAGCTATAGGGTTATATAGCTAAATAAACTAGTTTAAGTACCTACTAATATAGCATATAAGCATAATCTGTTACTAAATCAGTAAAAACAACTTATGGGCTTGTGCTTATACTATGTCTGAATTATATATTTTATTTTATTTCATTATAAATAATAAAAAATAAATAGTAATGATATTTTTATGTTTGTTACACCTCTACGGTTGAATTGACCAGCACACGAATTAAAATCCTGAATTGGGATATAGGATAATGTAGGGGATACTTCTTATTCCGGTAGTACGTTCGATTGGGTTGGCACTATACTTTTCACGTGGGCGGAATCGCGGGAAGAAGCTTGGAAAACTAAATTTTTTACGCGTTTATTTAAATAGGTATACGATTTGTGCTGACAAATCGTATACCTATTTCAATAAACGCGTTAAATATAAAATGACTACCGTTTTGTTCATACAACAAATAAGTAAGTAAGTACTTACACCTTTTACACACGGTGTCTACATATCTTTTATACAACTCTCCTTTCGCAGGCTGGAAGAGATTTCTTTTGAAATAAGCATTACCTTTGTACCTATTTTTGTGTTTCCTTTTTTTATCTTTCTATGTAATGTGTGTACATAAATTGTTAAATAAATAAATAAAATAAGTTTGAGCTTTTCCTTCCTTCCTTACATGGCCTGAACAATTAATTTAAAAGACAATTTCCTAGTAACTAACTGTCAATCTTTATTTGCTTATTTTAGCGCCCGTCACCACTTCCTAGTGTTTTAGCTGGGGAAAAGAAGTAGCCAACAAACTCCCCAGCAACACAACTGTCTGTTGAGTTAGAAGAACTCGCATTTATACAATAATAACTCTACTAACTATCCTGTTTGGAAAAGCAAAATAGTAGCAATTTTTTCCCATATACTCGAAACATCTCTAGCAGACGTAGCAGCAGACGGCGTTTGATAGTCTTTTGCCTACCAGTAAATACGTGATTTTATGTAATGTTTATCTAACGTCATTTCATTATTCCTAATCTCCTGCAAAAAAAATATCTTCTGTACCTGCTGTGTTCCGCTCGTCTCTTCCAGTTCATCTACTACGCGTCACCATGGCCGGCCTCGTTGATTACGCGCGTGACAAAGATCCGCCGACAACAATCCACGTCAATTTGTGAGCTGACAAGGTGCGGTCGCGAGCTGCACTGCCTCACAGAGGTGCTGTGGAGCTGACCATGTGGGCTGCTTTTCCCCGTTCACCCTAGTTTTAGTAACGACACTTAGCCTGGAGCTTGCCTTTACGCCTTCAACAAAAAGAGAAGTGTGTGAAAGCGTTTGTCCATTTGCTTTTAGCTGTCCTAGCGCTCAGATTGCTGAACTAATTTATTGTGGATTTTGGATGGTTGGAAAGCTGCTTAAATCGAGATATATGTTACTTGATGATCACCTAACGTTCACTGTTGGACATAGACCTCCCCAATGTTCGCCATATCATTCGGTCCTGTACGATTCGCATCCAGCAGATTTCCACCACGTCAACGATCTACCTTGTAGAAGGCTGTGTCAACGCTGCGTCTTCTTATAGACACCAATATTAAGATTAACCAGCAAGTAACAAGGAAACACGTCAAGTCAAAGGTAAATAACATAAATTATAACTAGCCCACTTAGGCTGTTTCAATGCCAGTTTTTTTGTCAATTACTTAGAGATGGCTCAAGGTCCCCAGTCACACATTTCACGAACAAGGAAGTCTCCCACAGGCTCTGTTCCTCGCGTCAGGTCGGCGCGTCACTAGTTTTGCCTGGCGTCCAGCAGCGCCACTAGAGCTGTGAGTGCGCCCCGGGCACTCGTGCGGCTTCCACATTTTCAATGCGCTAAATTTGCTTGTTGATTGAGCGTGTATTAGGTCCGTGTTTAGAATTCGAAGGGTTTTTGTCGGACAATGATTTAACGTGGCCTGACGGTTTTCTATTTCCGTGTTGAAGTCAGTAGAAAGAATTGAATAGGGAAAATACTCGTTCGTACTATCTGTATTTAGAAATAGATATTGGAAATTACTAATGAATTTTTCACTGTTTAGTAACATCATAGCATGGCTTTTGCAAACATTGGTGCTGCTAATTGGTTTTCTAAGGACCGCAATTTATACGAGCCATTTAAAATACCCTCTTGAACTAAATACAGCTTCGTATTTCTAAAGATACGTCAGTAATTACCTCAAACACGGAGGTGATCGGCAGAGAGTCCCACGATGTTATCAGCGTATGATCCGTTCGTCCTCGCCGCCGTCACGTACGTTACACGTCTCTGCCCACTCCGTAATGAGCGGTAATGACTGGGCTGATTGCTGTAATAACTGAACAAACAATAATTACCGATACGGCAGATGATTTCGAAAAAATCTTGGATTCGGTATAGCCTAGATATACTTGCTTTTGTTGGCCTTACCTTGTGTCCCATTGAAAGCAAGAGCGAAAGAGAAAGACTTCTTCCAAACCTCTGTCCTGGGCGATCTTTGCCAGACATAATGAGATTGGCACACCACCTTCGTGGCTTAATATTAGCAAAAAAAAATATGCAAATTCGGAGAAGACTGCTTGTAGCTATGACAAAAGCTCTTATGGAGCCCAAGAAATTGTATCTGACTGTGTGCCACATCCCTCCCAGGGCAATTAAATCAAAACTTCTGCAAATGTAATTACATTCTAACTCCCACATATTTAATCGTCGACCATTATCAAAAAACACGCCGTACTCGTAATGCTCATCATAATCCCAGAGGTAACATCGTATAATGTGATTCATAAACAATAGGACGGGACTCGCAGATCCCGGCGATCACTCGGCAAGTCTGCACATCGCATGTAATCCCGGAGTTAAAACTTAAGTGTCATTAGGCTACGGTCCCCCCCCGCGCATATTTTTATCATTCCTGCTTCCCCTTAACACTTAATGCGTAAAGTTTTAATTGAAATTTGATCTGGCGCACTCTTAACGAATTGTCCCTAATAATTATGTGCTCATAATTAAAGTAATGTCTTTGAGTGGAAAGTTATTGGTCCGCTGTGCGCTATGAAGCGGAATTGGGCGGATTTTGTATCCTTGCGGATAATATTATGTGTTGTTTTTATTTTAGTTACATCTGCAGATTAAATTCGCCATGCAATCTATAAAAGTAATTAAAATCTCTTAACGTGATGGTCATTAGGCCACCAGTAGGTATCATTTATTGAATATTAAAATTCAAAATCAGGATAGTTGCTATCCTGTTACAGATTTTGAAATTTAATAAATCCTAATGGCCATTGATTTTCAAAATTAAGTTCCACTATACCTAAATTCAAAAATAATTAAATACCACTCTCGCATTTGTGGAATATCACAAAGCCAGAACAATTAAATTGAACACGTTCATTCAAAACTCTCATTAAAATAGTCGTGCGCCAATAATCCGGCCGTTACAATTCAAAGGCGTCGTTAATCCACGCAAAAATGGTGGCGCGTACGCACATGTCCCGCACCTCGCGCATTTACATAATTCAGTATTCTATTGTACGTGTCTAATGCTGTTACCTCACACATTAGCGTTTCCATCGCTGCGCAACGAAACGACGAAATTATACAGCATTTTGTACAGCGCTTTAGGGCTCATGAACACAATTGAGAGTATAAAGTTACCTGTAGGGTAGGGGGCGGCATAAAGCGCCATCTGTCGTCAAACGGGACAATGCAGGGATTTATCGCTGCAAAATGCGCTTATGGGGTTTACGGGGATTCGGTTTTTTGCTCGCTATCAAATTTCCATTAGCTAATTTAGTATCGATTCGCTCACGGTGGAAGTTTAGCGGTGCGCGGACGATTCACAATTGATGGATCGTTTTTATTCGTTCCGAACTCGAATGCTCCAAGTTTACAAATTCAATTTTTATGAACAGAAGCGGAATATTTTGGTAATTCAATTTGGAATCTGGATGGAAACAGAGGTTTTTATGTTATTGTTTTGCTGTACCTAATCTTAAATATTGCTGCGCTAGTTTATTTACTTTTATTCTGAGCACTATCTACTGAAATAAAACTAATCAGATTTATTCAAATGAGCAATGACTAAAAGCTCTCGTTTGAGCTTCATTCATGTTAATATCTTTCATTCGCTTCAGTGCATTATGCCATTTCACCAAAGCAAAGGTAATGTAATACATTTATATTAATCGAAAACGTCACTGGAAATTGCTTCTGTCATCAATGCGAGGCCCTCCTCGGAGGGGCTACCTCGGGCCCTCAAACATCTGCATTATCTTACCTCCGTCCCTCGCGAAATCAGTTACTGCACGGGCATTCACTAAAGTGCATTTGCCATTCCACCCGTCAAACCTTACAATTATCTCCCTTCGTGTATTACAGAAGCAACCTTGTTAGTATGGAAGAAAATTCAAACTCGAGCATCAGCTTCTGAACATGCGTACCTAAACGATGATAACTTGTACTTTCTACTGACCAATCTAAAACTAAATCTAACATCGGAGACGCAAGTTTCATATTCGCAAATCAAATCAGCAATGGTTACGAAATACGGGCCGTTTAAGCTAAGAGGGTAGTTCACATGTTGGCGGTGCGATTTATCAAATTTTATACGTTGGGGCACGACATGTGCGTCCGCGGACAATCGCTTAGGTGCAACTCAGAGGGTTCACAATTAAATATGGGCCGAGGTGGCTAATGGATTAGCAGATGAGCCGCCTTCTGGCGCGCAATCAGAACGTGCAGATGCGGCCCCATCGGATCCGTGGGTGACGCGTAATGTGCTTACCGGCAGATTGAAGCCGAGTGTGAGATCTTTTTACAGACATATGCCGTGAAAATTTCCTGTTAAAAACTTATTTACATTCGCATCTGTTTGAATGTGGCGAGGATATAAAGAGGGTAGAAAACAGCGGTTTTATAAGCTTGATTTAATGTTCTTGAGAATAACACTCAAAACTCTTGAACTGGTGAAACTCTTTCAACCTGCTGAGTGGCGGCATTATTAATATAATGATAAGATGATGAGACTGACTAAACTAGAAAGTAGCAAAATTGACCAACAGCATGGCTATGACGCCATCAATAAACTACACGCGAGATGCAAGATGGAATCTCAACCAAACCGATGATAACAGCAGTGACCTACCTCAACACACAAGGCTAGGTCCCTGACAATAGGTGCTGATGTATGTTTACAACAGCTATATTCTATTGTGCAGAGTGTTAGCTTGGATACAGCGCACAATGGGTGACCTAGCCGGCGATCAAGTGCAATGATTGTACGGTATATGTGCCGAGGTCGACGCAATAGACGCCGCAGGTGCTAACTCTTTGCTGCACCGTTTGAGCTGTTTAGATGTAAACATTACAGCTGTGTTTACAATGCTCTATGTACATTAAATGGTGGTGGTTCGATTTGGTATTGCAGTCGTTATGAGTTGCTGGTAAACTTGAGCCCTCAAAATACTTAATTAGAAATTTAGAGGTATGCGGAACAGAGAGTAAAGTTCCGCATATTTCCGACCAGGCGGTTGTTGGGCCTGGCAGGCAACTGCCCGATAGTTGATATTCGGGCTGATGTATATGTTCAAACCGCACGGTAAACTCTGCTTGCGCGATGCAGGATTTCGACGTAGTAGTTCGCTGCTAGTTGGATAGATTTTTTGTTGCGATGTAGATTTGCTCCGTAGGTTTTTCTTGTGGAGGCATTGATGCCGCTACAGAAACATGATAGATTAACTTTGATATCACGATAGTTGCAAAAGGTAATAAGATTAATTTTATATACCTAATTAAAATCTGCCTGGTATTGCTGCATCACAATATTGACAGTTTCTAATGGGCTTCGGTCCTCGTACGCCTTCCAAAGGTCCGGGACTCCGGACTTCAGAGAAGTGTCCAAGACGTGTAAAAGTAATAATGTAAATTTGAATCATATAACTTCGATTAGCACAAGTTTTCCGCTTTGAATGTCTGAAGACGGACAACACCGCAACGTTGAAGAATTAAATGCAGCCTAGATAAGTTAAGAAATTACATTAATGAAAACTTATTTAAATTTAATACAGTTTTAGGCAATTGACTTGGTACTTAAAATTAAAATTAACAAATAATGAAAATATTTTTAACTACAATGACCACAATTAAGTAAATGCACATCATGCGCATTTTCTTTACGTCAACGTTAAATAAATAACGCAACTCCTTCCATTGGTCAGACGTACATACATAATGTAGGTAGTAACGGCCCTCCTACATATAATAATAATTTATCGATGGTAACGTTTGGCGCGAGGCAGTTTGATGTAATTGCACGCGTGTGTCCCGTCACTCACGGCGCTGTAGCGTCTGCAACACAATTACAGTCTCGCTCGAAAATATTAAATTGTTACTTTTTGCTGTTTGATTTATTGTAACATTACAATAAATCAAACAGTGTAGTGTCATTCTGCTTGAAGTTAGCTGTAAATAGTTTTACAGCTAAAGCAGAATGACACTAACTTTGCCCGTAATAGTTATTTTTTCATCAGCCATCGTTTCATGGGTATATTTAAATAACATCTACTAGTGGCGACACCTAAATGTATGCTTGGATTGCTCTAGGAGTCAGCCTCCATTCACGATCTCAGCTGGCTTTTTACTTCTTCAAGAGCTATCCTTTAAAGCTAGCTTGGATGCTTGAAAGCTTTGCTTGAAAATCCATTAGGTAATGATAGTTTGTGTTGTTGCTGATGAGTAAATAATAAATACTTAAAACATAATTCCAACAACTATTCACCTCAGCCGTACTTGCTGACGGTACCGGCTCACCTATTCACGTGGGTGATGGATTGCGGCGTCGATTAGGGCCGCGCTGACCTGTTCTTTCATATCTCGCTAATGGCCGCCAGTCCGCTTGGCCGCCGGTACGTCAGGCCGCCAGTGCGTCAGGCCGCTTCTCGTACACCTACATACACCTCTACCGCTTGTGTTAAGATGTACAAATTCTAGATGAGTTTCTTCAAGTTTCTTCTTAGGGTTTCTTTGGATTCTCTGAGATTCACGCATACGAACTATAGTAACCCTTTCTCTCCTAGTAAAGCATGTTCCACACGGATGTAATTCCATGTCCAATCTAAGGTGACCTTAGTGGGAGCTTGGTTTCCATCCGCGAATTTTGTATGGATTTGGATGGCATCTGTCGTCTACACGGATGGCAACAAGCAAGGTAACCTTGCACGGGACGCTGGATTACATTCGTCTGGAACATGCTTAAATGATTTAACCCATCACATCGCATATATTCTCGGGTGGCACAGTTGTCTTAGAAATCCTGCATAACTTCTGCATATTAGTCATCCTAAATAGCAAGGAGGAGAGATGAAAATAAAAGATCCTATTATTCTCATCTCTCCTGGTTGTTGACATTCTTACCGTATTGGAAACATATGGTATCATCTCTTACTTGAAATGTAATAAATTCTCAGTCCGAAAATGTTGCTGACCAAGCTTCCCGTAGCTCTTCCACCCATTCTAAATCTAGAGCGGTACCTGTCGGCGTCGGCTGTCAAATATACAAGGGTCATTACTTAGAGCATCACCGGCGTAATTAATATAACGCCCAAATTGAGGCGACTGCCTTTTTGCTGAGTAGGTGACGTCAGCCGTCCAGCGGTGCGGGCGTGCGGGGGTGAGCAGGGTCTGGTGATCGGAGGACGGTACGTAATTGATATCGCACACGTTTTGATTTTGGTGAAGTACTCTTCGTACTCTATAGTTCATACTATTCTGCATTTGTTATCATGATAACCTGGATAGGCTACCAACAAAATGATAAGGTGAATATACCGTGGAAGTAAGATATCACACACTTAGAAGTGATAAGAAAGAAATTATTCCCGCAGACCTGCGACAAGAACTCCACGACCTCATCCCACCGGCCCCCTTCTACCATCGGACATCCAGACGCACTGCATCTTACCATCCCTACCTTGTTGCTATTCCACCAATTCGCACTAAGCGTTTCCGAACGTCTTTTATAATGCGCACAGCAAAGGAGTGGAACTCTCTGCCTGCGTCTGTGTTTCCAAACGCTTACAACCCTAATCTCTTCAAAGTTAGAGTGCACAGGCTCTTTCTGGGTAAGCTCGCTCCATCGTAGACTTTGTCTCTGTCATCTCTGGCCTAGACTAGAGTCAAGAGCAAACCCATCACAAATAAAAAAAAAGAAGATAGTTGTATAAGGCACATGCCTTATACAACTATCTTCTTTTTTTCGCAGTGACGCAGTGCCTATAGATATATTATGAAACTAAAAATACTTATACGAACGTAGATAACATATATATTGTTTTAGGAATAACGGACTGTTGAACCACAAACTCACTACGCTAGACATCCCCAGCCCATCACGAGCCTAGCCTGCGAGTCCCGACACGGTAGATTACAATCAGCAGACGAGTGCAGTCCGTCATTGTCTAATCACGCGGCGCTACCTGGGGCTATCGGCCGCAGTCAGCACGGGACACTAAATCAGGACGTCACTGGCTCGTACTGTGGCACCGAGTCTATTGATACAGAAGCTTCACTAGATCCTGTACTGGACGGTAAGCAACCTATATTAGGCGCCTGATAGATGTGCAATAACGGTCATCGACCGACATGGGTACATTTATTGAGTTTCTTAATATCAAAAACAGAAATAAAGATATAATGAAGATGTTCTGAATCGACTTCCATCGTGATCCTTTACGTTCTTTAGTTATTATGAAAAACGGTTCATAATTTATTGTTCGGGTATCTAAGTGTTTAGTAAGTGATATTAGAGAAAAGTCACGTTACAAAAAAATGCAAATTTATCTGGCGCTTACCATAGTGCACGCTAGATGTCAGAGGATACCAGACGAGCAAAAGGGGTAGACTGGCGTAATGCAAACTCCATGGTTGACCACGTCATCGATTAGGTACCAAGAAGAGAAACAGCGGTAAAACGCTACTCTATGAATATAAATAAAAAATATAAACAAAAACGTAGACAGTTCAAATAAGAACCCTTCCTTTTGGCTTTGCCGTTGTTGGATAAAAACAGCATACTGGGATTGGCTGCCGAACATGACCCGTACAGGAAATCATGACCGAGATGTGGATGTGAAATACTTCCTACCAAAAGTATCTCGGTGTTTGGGTATCCCACACGACTCCAGCACACTGAGTCATCAGTACGTATAATAACCTATTCTATTAATACTATTGAACATGTAAATTCCCGAAACGTACAGTTTTTCGGTCTATCAATACAGGTAAATAACATATAAGCATTATTAAAATGCCATTTTTGGACACTTAGATACTGTACTAGGGATTTAGGTACTTCCCCTTTATTTCCAACGTGATTGATTAAACCGGGAAGGAGCTGTCCTTCTGTGCGTCCCTCCGTGTTTGTCCGTCATGTACCTGTGGCGGACAGTAATTAATGCGGCCCTGCGCCACCAGAGGGCAGCAGGGCGGCGCGACGACGCGGCGCCGCTCAGGTGGAGCCCATCGTTAGGGCGGCTGTAGCATTTACATTTCAGAAGTCATTCATTTATTTTTCAGTCGAGGCATAGAAGCTATTAGAAAGAAAATCTTCCTTATGTTTATTTTGATTGAAATAATAGGAATTGTTTGTTTCCTTATATTGTTACTTTGTAATGGGTTTAAAACAATTCCGTAAAAAGCATTGTAAATAGGTTAATATTCCTGTAAAAACCATTAGTCAATAGAAGAAAATTCTATTGTATTTATATATTTTTGTGTGTACCATAAATAATCACAATACGTATAATAGCAAATAATATGTGTATATATAATTAGACTATTAATATAGATAATACTCATTATTTCTAAATCATTATTTTCATCTAATTTTTCCACCGATTTCTGTGCACAGATGACTGGCTGAATGACCTCTTATGCAAATACCAGAATATGACCGCTGCGGCCCACTCTCCCCGTCGGGTTCGATTGCTCAGTAATTAATCTCACCTCCTTCCGCGTCGCCCCACTCTCCCCTCGCGCTGTGTTAACATCGTGTCCTATTATTGATAACTCTCGATCGCTGTCCAGCATGCCTGTCATTGAAACGAAAAATGTTTTAGCTTTATCGATGTTTAAACATGCAAGTCGCTACGTGCAGTAGCTATACTTAAACGTAAGTTATTATGAGAATAAGTTACTTATTTCAGTTTGTAACAGTTGGGATTGAGCAAAGATTTTTTTTGTCGGGTAGATACAGAATAATGGTATGGGTAACATTAACTCGAAACTTGTCAAAACATGCTTACCTATATTTTTTAAAGCTGTTTGCGATCGATAAATCCTTAAACATATAATATGTAAGTACTTATAGTAGTTCAAAATTCTCTAAAACCATCCTTTAAAACCTCTTTTTAATTTGAGAATCTCTCGCAAATCGCCACTTACAAAAATATGATGTTACAGCTATAAGTTCATCTTGCAAGTCCACAATTTAAAGCTGGCATGCGCGCGACGGAGAGTTGCATGTGATGTGAAATGGCTTAATATAAAGGAATGGAGTGTAAGTGCGAATCGCCGGCAGCCGCGCGCCGCACGCAATCAAACCGCAGTAAAATCGCAGCGCACTGATAACTGCTTTCGGACGTTGGCGTACAGGGGACAAATGTTGAAAATGAAGAGTATTTTTAGACGATCCGGAAAATTTTGGTTGGAATAAAGATATTAAAAAGTAAGTATCTTTCGCCTAATATTCGGTTGCAATAAATATATGATATAGATCTAAAACATTTTTTTTTTGATAATGATAAATGATATTTATTTGCAAATAGGTTACAAGTAACTCTTTTACACGTCAATTTTTTTTTTGACATATTTATCTAGATGAGGCCGGATGTTTCCTAGCCGACTACCCTGAGAAGAAACACCGAAACAAACTCATTGAGAAGGTGTGCAACACTTTTTACTGAAGGTTTTAAAGCAGGTCCATCGGAAACTATAAGATCCGAATAGTAATGTGTAAAGTCATATAATTTTCTCCCTGGAACTGTAGTAACTAGGTAAGTTGGGTATATTAATTAGCTGTCCTGGAGTTTACAATCAGATTTCAGATAAGACGGTCAACGTTGTAATAAATCTTAATTTACACAATAAGTAGGAGGAGTTTGATGATTAATTTGCTGCTCTTATTTCTTCAAATGCGATATCCAATTAAAAGAACTCAAACTCAAAATTGAAAAACAAGTTACCGTCTTTTGGACATATTAGCGTGAGAGAGACGATCACGTGAGGGTTCACACGATGTGCCAGTCGGTCAGCGATAGCGTGGTGAAGGCGAATGTCAAAACGTCAATAATGGACGAGATTCTCAAACGCTGTCGAAATGTCACGTGTTCACTCAATTTAAATAAAATTTTTTTGACTGACTACGCACAGCCGAAACTACTGGTTGTAGAATGCTGAAATTTGGCATGTAGGTTCCTTGGGGAGTGTAGGGGAGCACTAAGGGTGGATTTCCCGAATTACTACGGAACGGGAAAAAACGGTATATGCGCGTACAAAGTCGCGGGAAAAAGCTATACTTATCTTATGTTTTGGTATTTCGACGATCACATTCGGTAATATTATAATGGTAGTTTATCTAGAGCCTCTGGTACTGCAACCCGGGGAGAGGCTTTTGCAAAGGTCGTATTTGTCCATCCAAGCTATTTCAATACTCAATACTATATTGCATTCCACAATCTAGTAGGCGGTGTATTTGCTCCCAGTGTGTCTCTAGCATCGCGGAGCAGTTTTCATATCGAGCGCAATACTGAAGTCGGCGAGTGATTTATCGAGCGCCGTGCGGACATATGAGCTCGGCCGCAGATGACGACGCCGCATATGACGCGCCGGCGAGGTGGGCCGACAGCTTCATGGCTTTATTAAGCCCTGGTACTGTTCCAAAAGGTTTCATGGATTTTGACGGTATTGCATCATAATGAACTAGGATAGACGGCATCTCCGGCCACTCTTATATTATCGTTCCCTCGTTGATTTTGGAGATATTACCATGTTAATTATATGATACAATAATGAAATATTCATGTTCTCTGTGCGAATAGCGTATCCCATTCATCACGAGCCATAGATACATGTAGAAATATTTGTTGTCTTAAAACATTGCTTGCGATTCGTACCTAAGAAGCGATCATTTTCTACATACCTACTAGCGATCGCGACAGACGTCGTCCTGCTCGTACGTTGGCTTTACATAAGAAAAAATAATCTAGATCCCACAGAGCCACCTATCGGGTCCAATTGTGAATACAAAGAATCCAAGAAGTAACTCACAAACAAAAGTATCATCAAAATTAGTTAACCGTTTTAACCGTTTAGGAGGAGTTCAGTTACGTACACACTTACAGAAAAATTAAATACTTATGCATGTATTTAAAGATGTATCGCATGTGATCTAATGCTGGGATGGGTGTGTTGCAAGTCAAGTGCATGTTTATGACGCGTCAATCGACGCTTCACGCAAAAGTGGTTTCAGTCCAATTCTCAGTAAACTGTTTTATTACTTGCGATGTTTATTTCAATAATGTTAGAACTTCTTCATTCATACGAACTGGTGTAAAAAGTAGAGGTTTTAAAAGAAGTATTACTTACGTACGTGTGTAAGGTCACGTCAACAGTTTTCGAAGTTGAAACAAACCGCGTGCGATGATGACATTGAGTTGTTTTGCAGTTGTTATGGTTTTACCAAATGCATCGACTTCCTCGTCAGTTATATCTACTCGTTCTCGACTTATCTCATTATGTTGCCTTGACGTCAGTACCCGGATGTATCTACATATGTATATGTATGACTCAAATGTTTTTGCCTTCGGGACCCCAATTTCAAGATAAACTTTGATAAAACGTAAAATCTCTATGCAGTGTGTAAACCTTGGACTTTTTATGATTATAGAAAATGCCATATATTTGTCACTGTTACTTAATGCAAAAGTTAAAGTAGGAAACTGTTGAGACAATTGTTGAATTATCACATTGTTGTCTGTCACATGTCAGTTTTTAATCGACTTCAAAAAAAGGAGGAGGTTCTCAATTTGGTTATATTTTTTTTTTGTTACCTCGTAACTCCGTCGTTTATGAGCCGATTTGAGCCATAAACCTTCATTTTAATTTGTGAAAATTTCAACTATCTACCTATTACGGTTCTTGAGATACAGCCCGCTGACAGTGGGATGGACGAACAACGGAGGCTTAGTAATATATATCCGTTGGTTACCCTTTGGGTACGACACCCAAAAAATGATCTAAAAATACAGCCGAAATCCAAATAAAAAAACCCTACAAAGTATAAAATTACTTAGTCTTAGTCTTTAAGTCAAGAGTGAATAGGTTACTTCTAGGCAAGCGTGCTCCATCTTCGACCACATCATCGCTTACCATCAGGTGAGATAGTGGTCAAACGCGCGCCTATAAATAGTGAAAAAAAAAAAAACTTTAATTTCGGAAGTCGGTGTTAAAGTACGAAGTAACAACCAAAAACACCGACTTCCGAAATGTCATTAAATGTCGCTCATGTAGAATAAAGAATATCGTATCGTAATTAATCTTAAAGAACTATTTTGAAACATGACAATGACTGTAAGCCTCTGGTGTGCTTACTGCCTTGGTTACCTCATAAAGTTTACCAAAAGGATTCTTTCACGCGTTAGGTCGGCACACTCCATCACCTAGCCATTTATTCATAAGTGAGTGGCGTCGGGAGGACGCGCCGCTCATCGCAATGTGCCAGATGTATGAGAGGACAATCCACTCCTCGGCACGCTCTCACTTCTAAACTACGTAATCTAAAGAGGTGAGGGACAGTAGGACCAGTACAAAAAAAACGTCTCGAGTAAAATTTCAATCAAGAAGAAGACTACTAGACTCAATAATCAAGTACTCTCGAAAGCAGGGGACTGACATACCACCAACTTTAAAATAACCCAATGATAAACTTGCCTAACCTGGGAAACGAACCTAGGACGCGACACTGAAAGAAAGTACTGCATGATGCCTACGCCGCATTCAGTCTAGTAACCTAACCTTATTAACTTGTTAACCATTAGGTACAAATTGACGCTTAAATAGGTATGTAGGTTGGATGTTTGAAATAACAAATATGCATCTTCGCTACATTCAAGGCTTACACCGGCCTACGCCGTAGCCGTCGCAGCCCTCGTAGGCCGTAGCGCGTAGCGCCTTATTGGCTGAGCCTTTATCGCCCTTTGTTTGTCTGTGGGTTTTCTGCACCTTCTTATCTCTTCTTTCTTAGTACTGTTTAGGTTGCGTGTGGTGATGCAGTCAATGTGTCATCAGACTGTTCTGGAGTCCAGATTAATATTATAAAGAAGTAAAATTGTTGAATTGATTGTATTAGCGGTAATCTCTGAAAGCCCCGATTACGAAAATTCCTTTTCTGATAGTTAGAAAGCAACTGTCTTTAGCCCTGGCTGTAAGCGTAGCTTTCTAGACAGTATTCTATTATATTTAAATAATGCGCGGTTCCTAAGGGCTATCCGTTAGGAACCGCGTATTGTTTAGATATTATTGGAGAGATATTCATAGCTTTTAAAACAATGGTTTTATTACCTGGAGAGGCAAAATGAGATTAAATTTAACAATATTCCATAAGTATTCATTCATCAGCACCCGTAGATACGACTCTCTTATGAACCGCCTCGTCTACATAACGTTCGGCAGTGGATCAAATAAAGACATGTCCTCGTCGGGCGCATACAAACGACGCTCATTTGTGAGGAGTCACTAGACCGCCGTCCCTGGCAGGTTATGACCACTCGTATGGGGATTATTGTTATAACATATTATTCTGTTCAGTGCATAGAGGTGAGGGCCTATGCTTGATAAAAAAAAAAATATTTAACAAAGTTTTTTTATTTGTTTAAAGTAACTTAAAATACTCTACATAGAATGTTTGGGTTTTCATACTATGCTCCTCGTAAATTGCCACATATGCCCGCCCGCAATCCTCACAGAGACATTGGTCATACAAAGTTGCTGTATGAATCTGACACCCGTATTTCATCTTTCGAAAGCGAATCCGTCACCATTGTTAGTTTAACTAAAGAGCGTTTCCTCCTCATGGCACCAAAGGACATCGCTATGCGTCCATACATCGTTCGCCTAAGAACCAACAGAGACGTGAATTTACTTTCTGTGTTCTAAATAATGTATATATTCGACTGAAACTAAATTAAAATCGCGGACACTTCTGAGAATTGTAAAAAATCCAAAATGCTGTCAGATTTTGAGGTTATAATTATTATGCCAATAGAAACATACCAAATGGACTAAGATCCCAGCCCAGAGCTGGCAGACCTCTCTTATTATCTCACCAACAATGTGTGTTATAGTGTTAGTATGTTTTTTTAACATACGCAAACGTGGTAACTTAGGCCAACGGCCGATTTCTAGGTATCAGGTGCCATTAAATCACTTGTTTTAAGTCTGGGTACTGATTCTATGTATGTTTCACAGTAAGAGTGAGATTCATCACAAGGCTGTAATTTGGGCATAGTTCATCTACTAGGTGAAAACAACGAAAGCTAAAGCCTAACAGGATTTGGGCGGATGCAAAACTACCTCCTTCACTACTGAAATACCTTTGATACATCACAAAGAAAAAAAAAATTGCCTTCGGCCCAAGCTAGCAGGTATGTGTATGTTAAAAGTATACACTATCACTATTCTATCCCACATTTTTTGTTAGTGAGAAAATAAGGGAGGT
Source organism: Lacanobia wlatinum (assembly GCA_947578705.1). Lineage (NCBI taxonomy): Eukaryota > Metazoa > Arthropoda > Insecta > Lepidoptera > Noctuidae > Lacanobia > Lacanobia wlatinum. Next base: position 30,431,155 of record OX388025.1, on the reverse strand, counting down.
CTGACAGCTTTGGGATATCAGTCTAAAGTGTTTTCTGCAAATTGCCAAAGTGTCATCTATCAATTTATCGACTGTCAGTGTTGATATGGCTCGTTTCACACAGCGCTTTCAATCGCTTCATACTTTTTGTAAATAAAAATCTAATTCATAGATCAAGCACTGAAAAAATAATGGCGCCAGGAAATAAGACCGAAATTAATTACTTTATAAAATGTTTTCGTAATTACTATGAAGTGTCCGTTCTATTGTAATAATTAAAAAGAGAAACTAGAAATTATGATAAAGGTTTCATAGGTATTAACCATCATAGGCCACTTTTTACAATGTCCTTTGTATTTATGTAAATACCTAAATTAATCAATTTGATTGAAACTTGATACTTACGCAAGCGCAAGATACCGAGATCTAAATAATACGATAAGAACTTGTTCAAAAAGAGTTTGGAGAGAAAAAGAGAGAGACTTTCTGTACAAAGAATAAACGCTTTTGATATAATAGTTTAATTCTCGTTCGGAATTTTTCAGATTGTAGGTAAATCATGTGACGTGATAAATTGTTGATTTACCGACAATCTGTAAAATTGAGTTAAAAGTAGGTTTATAAAAAGTCCTCACATTTGTTGACAAACGCACGTGCCACAGTTTAAAATATCAGAGCAGTCATTGACTCCGGCGTGCTCAGGTTAAGGGGATAAACGGTTAGCTGCTCAAGTGTTCACTCACTCGTTCATAGTTCACTTCGTTCATTGCGGCCATCGGGGCAGTTAATAATCAATTTATCAAACGACTGTCTCCACTTAAATTCTCTAACTAACGCGCGTCCTCGTGTGTCATCAAAATATGAACTTTTTAATTAGACTTTGTGAAAGAGTTTGTTTTGGGAAGTCATTTTTTTATTGAGCTTTTGACCAGAATATCACCTGGTGGAAAACGATGATGTGATCGACGATGGAGCATGTATACCTAGACCTAACTTATTCGCACTGGACTTAAATACCCCCAGGTTGGTTGTAGCTATCAAGGAACACAGAATCCGGCAGTCAATTCCACTCTGGTTGAGCAGAATTGACTGCCTGGTTTTCTTGTCAAGTACCCACAACTTCTTCACGCGAAACATTTTTTCGATTTTAAGAGCATTAAAAAGCTAAAGAAATGACAAATATGGAAAATATGACTTCAACTTGGAGTCTTAAGTACCAACACGTTTTATCAGCCATCAGGTGAATCGTTACACTGTCTATCAAAAAACTAAAAAATATATTAACAATTATCTTCAACCAGCACTAAACCGTCAACTATTAAAATCCCGCCAGCCGTCGCAGCGCCACTAATAAGAAAACTTTCAATCAGATAGCTCAGCTGCCGAGAGAGCGGTACGCAGGTTCAGTGCCGATGCGTATCGCCGGCCGGTGGTCGCCGTGATTTATGCCAACAGTTAATCCTACTATTTACTAGTTTTAGTGGAAGGTAAAGAGGCAGTTTTTCCGAGGACCCTTAGGCCTGAGTTGAGAGGCTCAAGGCATGAGCGAGAGGCGAGGAAACGGTGACAGTAGGTAGGTAAACATTAAATAATAGCTCACCTACTTTTATGGTATTAAATTATCAAAGAATTTTGCGTATCGGGCAATACCCTTGGTATTTTACCTGTTTTTTTACGTTTGACGTCATAGAAAACGTTTTATAGACATTGTTATTTGATAGTTTAAGTATCGGAAACACTATCAAACTAGTTGGAACACACTTGTTTTTTCCTTGCTTTTGCCTTTTAGAGTGGTGCTGACGTCACAACTCATTATTATCAACTACAGCCGGAATCCGTATCAATTTCCTCTCTTCTCTTTAGTCGTAGTATAACTTACGTGAATAGCTAGATAAGAGACAGGAAGATTGGATGAAAACGTTTTACTAAAAATATTTCATCAATAGTAGTAGAATTTATGGGTTCTATTATAAATAATGGATGGATGGATGTATGATGTTTGATGGATCTTAATTAAATTTGGTGCAGAGGTAGATAATAGTCTAGCATAACACATAAGATACTCTTTATCCCGGGAGTATGTTCCCTGGGATAATTTTCAACATTCACGCAGCCGAAGCCGCTGGTACAAGCTAGTATGAAATAAGGCAAAGTATTTCGCAGTAAACGCTTTCAGCGTGTATCTTGCACCTCGCCCTCACTAAGAACAGTTATCAGTCAGTGCGTGTGATGTATGTCGCTCGAGGGACGGCGGACAGCGGACGGACAGCGGATGCGGAACGCACCGGCGGATAATTATCTGATACCTTTGTAGGCCTGATATACTTCGAGAAAAACAATGGTAAAGTTTCCTTATTAGATAAGAATGATTAGGATATAGAGTGAGTGTTACCGAAGTCAACATTAAAACAACACCGACTTAGTGCCTCGGTTGGGCTCACAAATACTTATATTATTAGTTGACACTCGTATATTCTGCAATACTTCCAATCTTCTGCTTTTCGAGTCGATGGTTACTCTGTATACTGCTTTGGACCAGTAGGTGGCTACTTTTATTGCAGCATTGGGGCCGGCGCATTCATTAGATCCTCCAAAGGCTGTACTTTGGAGGCCTTTATTTTGGTTACTTTGGGCCACCTGTGTGTATGGACACTTGGGGCACTCTAACATGTGGTTCATGTTGTGTTGAGTGGCTGCGGCTATTTCCAATAAAGTTCGACGATAGATTTGATTTTGGAGATAAATCAACCTGCCTAGCCACATCATCATCTGCCTAGCCTCATCATTATCTGTCTAGCCACATCATCATCTGCCTAGCCACATCATCATCTGCCTAGCCTCATCATTATCTGCCTAGCCTCATCATTATCTGCCTAGCCACATCATTATCTGCCTAGCCTCATCATTATATGTATTCATATTCATCATTATATAGTTATATGTATTCATATAATATTGTTTTTTTTATTTATTATTATTATTTTCAGGTCAATTCGTTGTTTTGTTTATATACATTTCTATCATTATCAATATCATAGTGTGCTAGCTAACAAGTTATAAGTTTTGTGTCATGTATTAATTACTTAGCATACTTTTATATAGATTCAAGTTCTTAAAACGTAACAGACAGATGTGTTGCTGGGGAGTTTGTTGGCCACTTCTTCTCCACAGCTAAAACACTAGGAAGTGGTGACGGGCGGGCGTTTTGGGGGACTGTCTTTTGTAAAACTTGACGTTCAAAAAGTGCTGGCTCTCAGCCTAATTTGAATAAACGACTTTTGATTTTGATTATCTGCCTAGCCTCATCATTATCTGCCTAGCCTCATCATCATCTGCCGCCTACTCTCAACTACACTGGAGTGGGCTTCCAGTGTAACTGGCTGCAGCGGACTGCCTGTCTGGCCCCCACAACCCAGTAACTGGGTCTCAAGATACGTCTTGGCATGACTGGTGACAGATTTTCTGGCTTCTGACTATCCGTAACGAAATTCGATTTGAACACAAAAGTAAAAAAAATAGCTCATTCTCGCTTCAAACATGATCAAAAAGCAAGAGGTACATAACACGTGTTTTTATAAAGGTTTTTCCTGTGCTTGTTATGAGGTGTACAATAAAGTATACGTATATAATAAACTAACTTTTGCCAGCGGCTTCGCCCGCGTGGTCCCTAGGGAACATACTCCGGGGATAAAAAGTAACTTATGTCCTTTCTCGGGGTCTGGACTAATTATGTACGTGTAATTTAAATTAAATCGGTTCAGTAGTTTAGACATGATTGCGTGACGCACAGACAGACAGATTTACTTTTGTATTTATAATATTAGTGTGGATAAATAAGTAAGTCACCAAAAAAGCACTTCCATTACAAAATTCAATCTGTAGAACAGTATAATTATATGCGATCTGCTGCGATCACGGCGTCACGGCGCGCCCTGATGCGCGGACGCTCACAGCACAATTAGAGGCAGATCACTTCCCATCTAAGAAGGCGTTCTTGTTATTTTTCCTTGGCTTTGTGCTCCGCCGGGCTAGGGGGCCAGAAGCTGTAGAACAAGCCACAATAGAGGAAAGACAGAAGGCAATTGAAATCGCGACATCACATCAAATTGAGACTTTACGTTACGTAAGGGCACCTACTCTAGATATTAGTTCCACTTACATTACATATGGCGTACATTCACTTTTTTCGTTTTATTTTTTAATTAATACAAGTTGCTAATAAAATGCGTCTGTATTTTTTTGTGGGATATGTTTTTTATGAGCAAACATAAAAACGACCACTTAAGATACTAATAGATCACTTATAGTTTGAATTCATTCTAATAAACTACTAAACCCCAATTTCTGAATTATGCATTTGAGGCTGACTCTAATTTTCCTTAAAATCAGTCATTATTTGGCATAAAATATTGTTTGAGACGTTCTTACCACAAAATATCCAATTCAGATAGTAGCCCTCTAAGTACACTTCTTTTGTTTCTCCACTTTTCTCCAAGTGGACCTTCCGTGCTTGTCTGGCCTGTGTGATTGAGAGCGGGGGCGGCTCGTTAATTAGAAGGAGTATTTTATTAAGGGCAATTTGTCGGGAATACCTGCCTGATTGCCGAGGCTCGTGCACGCCGATTTGTTTGAATTTTTACAAGTTCCTGAGGGGATCGCGCTCATTTGTTTGAAGAGCGCCTATTTGAGCGACGGGATCCGCTTATGTTTATATTAAAATGAATGTTGTTCATTTTATTAGAAGAAATACGATTTATTGAAGCATTTAATTATGGATTTTATATATATTCATATATTTGGCTTTTCTTGTCAGGCTATTGGCGAGTGCTAGGATCGGTTTCTCATCACTGATAGGACTATTGTTGCCAATAAGGTAGGTATAGTGGTGATTGACCGATTTATATAATTTATAATCAATGTTATCATCTCACATGAGAAGAACCTCGTGAAAGCTGAGAAGGAGGAACAAATCAAGTATCTCGACTCACCGCACGAGGTAGTCGACATGTGGACTCGGCTGTCATTGTGCCGATTGTCGGTACTACCAACAAAGACTTCAAGACTTTTGAAAGCAGTTACGCCGGCCGTGGCGTTGACCATCTTTCCAAGCCTTCGTTGCGCGGTTGCAACAAGGCGCAAGGGCCTGATATAAAAGTACTGCACTTTTGTTGCTTTTTTGTTACTCCTTAATACGCCTCATTTTGTGGATTGGCAGGTCGGGCCCTGCTTATTCCTACATTATGGAACGCAATAAAGTATTGAGTATTGAATATACCTATGTATTTGTAATTTATATTGTTTAAGTTAATAATTATGCCTGTTGATTGTATTAACAGGTAAGTATTATATTTCCTGTACCTACAACACTGATAATACAGTGCTATCTAAAATTGGCAGGAAATGAACATACAATTAGTTTACCTTTTAATTTACACTAGTTTGACCTAGGAAGTCACAGCAGTTAGATTATTATGCAGTAATAAGTTTCACCTTTTCCTGTAAATAACTAATTAAACGTTTAGCATTTAGTTTCGGTAGCCTATTGTTATCGTGTCATACGTACCTATTGATAATATTTAATTGCGTTATTTGCACAAAACGAAAATACCACAATATACTTATTAGCGTGCTATTATATTAGTTTTGTTTATCTGGATACTTAGTTATTTACCTCCTGGTACTTGTGCACTATGAAGCAAACTTTATAAATAAACTGTAAGCAAATGATATCCGGACTTAAGGTACTTCCATGTTGTTATAGGTAGTCATATAGATTTCAGTTTTAAATAGAATATAGGTAATGAATAGGTTTCATAATTAAATAGTGCAGTTCTTCCCATTAGGTTTTCATCAAAAATATATTGATTGAGTGTTGTAGTGACTGCAGAAACCCTTTATACCGAAAAAGAGAGAGAAAAAAAAGCATGTTTAAGATACCTTATCTCTATGCTTGGTGGAGGTCAGGTTATCTTAGCTCATCATCGTAGTCTTTGGCAACCCTGATCCACTCACTTCTGAGTATTGGTCTCTCCTCTCATATTCCATGCTTCCCTGTTCTGTACGAGTTCCACGCGAGGCCCTTCATAATTCCGTTGTGAGAGAGATACTCGTACATAGCGTTACAAAACGAATATCACCATCTCTTTTTCACAATGGATTCATGATGAAATTAGCACTTCATATATGCTCCGATCTTGTGTCTTATTATTTTGGTTGCTTTTAAAAGACTCTACTTTACCATGATATAACTACTCGTAAGTTGCACGGTAAAGCCTGAAATATATCCTACAACTAGCTAACCCGCGCAACTTCGTCTGCGTCACAATTTTCATTACTGCTTCGCTCCTATTGGTCTTAGCGTGATGATATATAGCCTTCCTCGCTAAATGGACTATCTAACACTAAAATAATTTTTCAAATCGGACCGGTAGTTCCTGAGATTAGCGCGTTCAAGCAAACAAACAAACTCTTCAGCTTTATATATTAGTATAAATAGATATAGATAGTGGTATCTTTAAATTATATATAAATGAATGCTATCGTATATAATTTTTCAAGAGTGCGTGTGTGGCCAAATCCTTATGAGAGGAATATCGAAAAAAAATGTAAGTAAGAAACCTTGAGTCCGATTTTAAAGATAACTAAAACTGTATTATTGGACTTTTGAAAAATCGGTTTTCCTATTCAGTAATCGTACCGATTGATTTTGAAAAAAATAAACACTCCTTGTTTTATTACACCAACGGAAAGGATGGGTGCTATGGATTAAATTCAGGGAAGTAATAACCCAAGTTTCATATATAATCATATTTATACATTCCTCCATCAGAAGTTGGTATCTCCTTTCTCCGGTACCTTTCACTATCCCTATAAATAGTAGCCCCGACAACAAGGAGGTGAATCATGCGCGCGCGCCGTTCCCACGTCTGCGCGCCAATTGGCCGAATTGACCGGTATGCGACGCCGGCTCGCTTGACCCCCGACCCGTTAATTGTCTTCCACCTAACTGCAGACGACGCTCAATCATTTGTGGCTTTGTTTGGACCAGCAGCGGTCAGGAGCCGGGAAGTTACGTGGATGAGACGATACTACTAACTTTTATTTAGGATTTTCTTAGTAGATTCGTAAATCTTATGTTTTATAAAATACGTAAGTCTTCTTCAACCATTATGTGGCTTTGTTTGGTCCAGTACAAGTCTGGAACCGGGATGTTAAGATGGACCGATGTAATGAAACCATTTTATCCGACTGCTCAAGAAGGACGGTTTTTCGAGTGTTTGTAAAATGTTTCTATGTCCAGTAGCCTAAACGGCTCGGTGGATTTTAAACAAAAATTTATATTGAACTATGGAGCTAAAATTACTTCTTGGTTTGAAACTTTTTGGTTATTTTTTTGCAGTTCTCGTACAATTATTGATCGAAGAGTTGTCTGTTTTTTTTTAATATTTTGGTTCTCCAACTTTCAGCTTCACGTAAGAGTCATCGTACCTACTATCATTATTTTGTTATTGTTTGTCAAAGGCGGGGAAAAGGTATTCCCCTGATTGATAGGAACCTGTTTTATTTGTCTTTGTTATTGTATTTAGTTTTATTAACACTTCTAATTGTGCAAGGTTTATTATAAATACACAACAAGTAGGTCCTGACCGACTGCTGGGTAGGTAAGTACCTATTAGTACTGGATACGTACAAGAATGACTGGATATAAAATGAGCAATGTAGTATAGCAACAGTTTTTCTTCTACCGAATAAAAGAAGAGATTTCGTAGCTTGTTTTTTACTCTCTGGTGAGCTAACTGTGGATCTTGATCTTGTCTATTAAAAAGCAATGAATGGATTTAGGATAGAGCATGCGAGCTCAGAAGATGTCTATGCTCTCTTTGGAGGCTGACGGGTTTATAGGTGGAAGAAGTACAAATGCTGGTTCTACAGTTCTACATTTTGCGTGCGTTTGATAGATGTAGAGGAGAAGTGTTTCGCGATATCAACCAAGCCGGGATGGTACTCTGTAGTTTGTCTCGTAGTCCGTCAGTTAATCAGAGGCTCTAGACAATTGAAATTCTATACGCGTTAGCGTGGCGGAAGCAGTTGTAAAACATCAAAAATGTTCATGATCAATCCCTATATTTTGTCATTTCGAAAATTTATTGCTTTTGCTGATAGCCTCTGGTCGAGTTTGGTTTCTGTTTCAGGCTAATTCCGTAAGTAAAAATAAATTATAGACTTGTGACGTATTCTAAACGACCCAGAAGAGCTTATCAGTCAATGAGATCATAACCCTACTAGTCAAACAAACCCGAGGAAACACACGTGAGCGGAGTCGCATACTCCATATTGAGTTACGGTTTACGTCCTTCTACGGCAGAAGGTTATTCCTCATAACGTAACCGTCTACGTTAGCAAACACGAACATACGTGACCTCCTGAGGGGATATGAGATCATATTATTATTTAATACATAAGTAGTTATGGCTGCTGGTCTATCAAGTGTTCTCATTTTCCCGTTGACTCATGGCTTTATAAGAAGATTAATGTAAATAGATATTTAGGTAGATGCATTTGACGTCATTACGCTGCAGCGCTGGCTGTCTGCCTGTCCGTCTGTCACAGCCAATTTACCCGAATCTACTAGACTGATTCAGTTGAAATTTGATATTTGGTACACATTTATGTATTTCTGACGGATGTGTAACATATTAAATGAAAGAGCTTATTTTGAGAGACACAACATGTATTTTTTTATAATTACAAAATAATGTTGATGTTATTAAAGAAAATCAATGAATATTTTCTCGTCTCCCGTATCTCCAAAATAACAGAGCACATTTTTTTTTTTAAACTACAGATGATATTATAAAATAGAATACAATGAAAACCTATACCTAAGAAGTTTATAATTTAAAAAATGCACCTTCGGAACCCTTTTTCCGCGAGTCCGACTTACTTAGACCAGATGGCCTAGCACGAATATTTTGACGTATAGTAACGTTAACGTAAGTGAATTTTGAATGTGACAAAATGCAACTCCATCGTCTTTTCGTTTAATTTTATGGGACATACACAAATTATATCAATAAATATGTGTATATAAGTATCTAATTCAAATAAATATTATGTGCGAAACGAGTATTGTAGCTATGGTAAAATTTTACGTTATTTTACTCAAAAATATTCGTGCTAGGCCCTCTGTTTGATGATATTATCACCTGCTCGTAAGTAGCGTCATCATTGGCGTGGTGCAAGCTTTTAAATTACAACGTATTTTATTAGCCAATAAACATAATGGTATACAAGGATCTTCCTGACATTTTCTTCTGTATTCTTCTGTATTGATAAAAAGAAAAACAGATTTGCTTTTAATAGGTAGTTTTTCACTCCACTAAACTGCACTCCAAACTACTCATCGCACAAGTTGTGGGTAAGAACACCCGCTCAAAGGTACACTCATCGCCCTTTGTTGATTGACCTGCTAATACCTATGTTTTAAAGTATATTTATATTCAATCTATATTTATTGCAGTTCATCCAAAGTGCGTTGTCCACGTCTTCGATAGCACACGTTCGCGAAAACAGGAGTTTAATGTGACTCACTTTATGTACACTGTTTCATTAGTACCTACAACAGTTTGTTTTGTGTTAGATACATTAATAGATGTGATGGCTCCGAATTGAACATGTTTGATTTCGATTAAGAAGTTAACCCAATGAATAAATCCAGGAATTCTTTTTTTCGCTAATGATACGGCCACACTACCGTAATTTGGCAATAATTATGGCCATATTTTTGGTGTTTTTTCAGTTGGTTTTGTTTCAATTATGGCCATAATTATTGCCATATTTCGGTAGTGTGGCCGTAGCATAAGGCGTAATATGACGATAGTTAACATATAAACGGAAATACGGATTCTGTAACCGGTATTTGACTCACGTGGAAGGTTAAGGATAACGTTCAAATCTGTTTGTTTATCCATAGGTATGGAAATGAGGATAGTTGATGAGGAAGTTAATCTATTAATACATTTCCGTAATATAAAATGTTTAGCAATATAAACGCAATATCTGAAAGGGGTCATTGTACCTACTCGTCATTTTGATGAACTTTTACTGTTGGACAAATACTGAAATCGCAAAAAAAAGATCGACTATCCCATACATATTATTACTTCTATTTGCGCATAACTCGACAAAATGTACTGAACAGCTGATTATTTTTCTCCATTTCGGGGTTGGTTCCACACACAATGACCCTTTAAGAGGTATTGCGTTTATTCTGTCACACGTTGTATATAAGGTAGTTAGAGCATCCATATATTATATCTCCATACGTTCTCCACGCCGTGCCACACCGCAAGGTGCGCGGTCGTTGTCTCAATTGAGTCCGGCTCAAGTGGGTGTCGTTTTAATGGCCGCGTGTGTGCCCGTCTTTATTGCTTAGCATCTAATGCGGCCGTGTTTAGATCATTAACATGGCCGCTGTGTCAGTGTGCGAGAGTTTTGGACCATACGCACGGCGTGTGTTCGTGTGTGCGTGTTCTATGTGAACTGACGCGATGACGGCCGCCTGGAATGCAATGACCGATGACTTTTTTCAATTGGGAGGATAGCGTGAAATTGTGTGTGGCCTGAATTATTTGATTAAAGCGAGTGACTGTTTTGTTACAGTGGGTCCACCTGGTGAATTAAGTTTCTTTTTTATACTTGGTTTCTCTATTATTTAAGAATGTATAGTTGAGAACCTTGACACGTTCTATCTTTGATCTATCATTAAAGTTTCATAAGATGTTATTTTCTTATAATGAAAAAAGTCAGTTTCCAGTTCTATCAGAATCGCTTTATTTAGGTATACGTAACCCTGAATAAACAAAGCAAATCGATCTCATAATTAAAAAGTCCTAACAAGGCATTTGAAAGTACATAACTGAAAATAATTCTGCTCACTCATCATAATGATGACTTGCATCACTTTTCTTCGTTAAATCGGCCATATTTATGACCACAAAGCCATGTAAAGTGAAATAATGTAAGTACCTAGTAATACCGTTTTTAATTAGGTGTGATCTACGTTTTTCATACTAGACTTCAACCACCCATGTAGATACCTACATGGGTGGTTGAAGTCTAGTCATACCGTGGGATTTTGATAAACCATCAGTGCTGCCACAAGAAAAATCAATGGAGCAAATCTATATCGCAACAAAACCGCAACGCCATCTATTCAACAAGCAGCGAACTACTACGACAAAATCCTGCATCGCGGCATCAGAGTTTACCGTGTGGTTTGAACATATACAACAGTCCGAATATCAACTATCGGGTAGTTGCCCACACCGGACACAACAACCGTCCGGTTTTGGAGGATCCTTCCTTTTCAATGGAGGTTTGCGGGACTTTACTCTCTGTACCGCATACCCTCTATAACCAGACTAATTCTTGTATACAGGGAATCTCCGTTCAAAGTTCTAACTTTCTAGGTTCAAGGGTTGAGCGTTGATGAGTCAGTCAGTGAGAGAGCGAGAGATACTGATTGAGTAGCTTGACGGACTCAACATTTATACATACCTTCAGATAGGTAGGTACTCGTGCAAGCCGATCTGTGTGTTACAGATGTGAGGCACCTATCGCTAATGAGCGTGTGATGTGATTCACAGGCGGCGACGCATGTGCGGCCTCGATACTACGCCACAGAGCTACAGAACATCGGCGTTGTGTGCAGACGAGACACTGGTTCGACTGCCTACCTAATGGAACTGTGATGCGGTAGAGAAAAGCATTTAAGTTTTAAAACTGTTCCATGGTCAGCAGGTGTCTAAGTTTAACTTAGCTCAGAGATTTGAATGCGACTTAAAAAAAACTGGTTCAGTGTGACTCGGACACGCGTGAAAAAGTTTCCGATCGAAGCGTATCTTTTAAAGTGTTATTTTAAAACTATACACTTTTTATAGGTGTTCATGTAGGTATGTACGTTTAAAAAATTGTGAGAGGTAAATTTTTAGGATTCCGAAAAAAAAGGAGCCCTTATAGGATCACTCGGGTGTCTGTCTGTCTGTCTGTCTGTCCGTCTGTCACAGCCAGTTTTCTCCGGATCCACTGGACCGATTCTGTTGAAATTTGGTACACATATGGACTTCTGTGACCCAAACATGGACGCGTTACGTAAATTATTAAATTTTTAGTAGGTATAAGGGTCACTTTTGGGGGTCAAACAAAAAAATTAAAAAAAAAAAGTTTTTTAAACAATATCGTGTGACATATCAAATGAAAGGGCTTATTGTGAGGGTTTTAATTATATTTTTTTCATAATTTTAAAATAAATGATTTAGAAGTTATTCAAGAAATTAGATGAAAAATGACCATTCCCCCCCCTTATCTCCGAAACTACTGAACCTAAAATTTTGAAAAAAATGGAGATAATAGATCTTTACCTAAAGATTACAGGAAAACCTATAAGAAGTTTGTAGTGTTAAAATAACAGGTTAAAAAAAATAATTTCGTTCGGAACCCTTTGCACGCGAGTCCGACTCGCACTTGGCCAGTTTTTTTTTGGTATTCGTGGGGTACTTTTTTTTTCAAGTGATTAACTAAAAATTTACGATTAAAACACTAAGTTACATATGTAGGTGCTTAGATAATACATGAGAGACAATGCAGAGAGCCTGAAAAAAAATATTTTGTCTGTAATCTTTCATACAGGTAACCTTGAGAGAAGTGCCTCCTCTGCACCAGTGAGTCTCTGTCTGATCAGCGCTTCACACTCGTGAGAACGCCGCGCATGTGTCGTACACACTCTTATTGGCGCACATACTTTTTAATTACCTCTACATCATGTAGGTACATGCACTAAATAGATTAGTACAGAAATACTACTCTGTCAAATTTTTAGAAGGATGACTGCATCAAAGCGATTGCAAAGGGATCTAGTGCTGTCTACGAGGCTCTAGACAATCGACATTCTATCAGTGGCAAAATAGAATAGAATACTCTTTATTATGTACACCATATAAGTTACAGATAAGATACCTAGATGAAGAAAACATTACATAGGGTGACACAATGGGCGGCCTCATGCTAAAAGCGATTTTTTCAAGACAAGCTTTAGATGGATTTTAAAGAGAAAAGGAAAGACAGTACTGTAGGTAGTCTTACGTGGCGCGACGAAGGCGATTTTCAAACGTCAAAAGTTTATGGGATTAGCCAAATTTCAGCTTTCTACGACTAGTAGTTTCGACCGTGGGTTGTCTGTCAAACGGAAGAAATTTATATATTAGGATAGGAGCCAGAAAACCCACATGAACAGCGTAATTTAAGGGATAATGGTAATCAACGATAATGTAGCTTTCTGCCAGAAATTATTGGATAGATAACGCCACAGTTAAATAAATGTATATTTATTAAATTATCCTAATGTTAACATTTAATATTATGTTTGAGCGACCTTTCGTGAATTCGTAATGTTCAGTTGTTTTTCTGCGTTTATTTTTGTACTGTGATAACTGGTAGTTAGCGGTTAAAATGTGTGTAGTGTTGCTTAAGTGTTGTCATGTATAGTGGCAGATGTATGTATGAGTTGTCTTATTAATACTTTTGGTCATTACGGGCGCTGCATGTAGGTAGCTTTAAGCGGGCGAATATGAACCTAAGTGCCTAGAATTAGGTATTTGGGTTTTCCTCTATTTTAATTCAAAATAGGATCTATGCACATTTATATAATTGGCAGTTAGAAGGCATTTAACCGATGCTACCTAAATATTTTAACTGAGGAGGAGCTGGGGGCTACATAATTACAGCAGCACGGTGCGATCTGCAAGGTAAGCAGTGCTTGCCGAGGCTGGTCCACAGATGAGTGAAGAGTCATCCGTGTCCCTGAAAGCACGTTATGCCATTAGTTTCGTTGTCAGTGTAGATCTTTGACAATCTTTACGGATTGATCTTAGCCAGAAAATCTGTCACCGTCCTTGCCAAGAGGTACCGTGTTACCCAGTTATTGGGTTGTCTCCATGTAAAATGACGACACGGTTGACGCTGTGCTTGACCGATTGACTGCTGCGCTGCGTGTCGCGGGTTCGAATCCCGCACGGAACAATTTTTGTATGGCCTACAGATAGTTGTTCCGGGTCTGGCTGTTTGTGTATGTGAGTTTATATGTTTGTACACGCATCCACGATACAGGAAAAAATCCTGGTGTGTGCAACGTTTACATGAAAAAAAAACCGGTCAAGAGCGAGTCGGACTCGCGCACCGAGTGTTCCATACCATCGTATAAAACGAGAAATGTTTTTAAATTTTCATCAGCGAGGCCTATATTCGTCAGAGAATTTTCACAATGCGGTGTATTATTGCAGTTTTAGATCAGCGCCATCTCTTGACCGATAGTGGAACTAAAGTAATTTTTGTTGATGATTTCTGGAAAAGTGTGCTATTTAGAGACATCGTTTTATTTTTTTTCTGTAATCTTTACATAAACTCATATCACATAAAATAATTTTAGATTTTCTCTATGCAAACTTTGGAGATAAGGGAATGGTCAAAATTTTTAAATTTTTTGTCAAAATCGAAAACCATGCGGTTAAAAAAAAAGAAAAAATGTTTGAGAATGTGCAAATAGCGCTCTTTCATATGAAACCCTATACGCCCTAGTAAGTCCAGTTGGAATTTTTAAGAAACCCTTACAGTCGTTGTTGCAAAAAAAATATAAATTTTTATTTCCTACTTATTTGCAAAATAGTTGAGTAAACGTCATCTAAAACCGTTTCAAATTTCAGAAAGATAGCATTAGTAGTTTTTGAAATATCCAGCTGGGACAGACTTAGTCACACCATAAGGGTTCCTTTTTTCCATTTTGGTACGGTACCCTGATACTAGTAGGTACTTAGCGGTATCCGGTTGTACAGGAAGTTGACCCCAATATAGTTACGAAAAGGCAAGGTACACTGATTTCATATTAATCAAGGAAAAGCTCAGTAGATGACAAACAAAATGAAGCTTATGAAATCACAACAATGCATTGCTCTTTTAACATTCTGCTAATTCTGCGAATTTCTCAAAATGGCTTTGGCAACATTTTTACCTAGTTTTATAACCGCAATTATTGTTTTGATGAGGTGTCCTTACAGAAATGGTATGAAACACATACTATTGAGATTATCGCGGTTTGCTTGGAGATGAGTACCTCCTACCTACTCCCTACCTAGCGTCGATTCACGCACGATGAGTAATGTCACGCTAAACTTAGATTGATTGGCTGTTTATGTACCTTTACTTATAACCCGATTACTAATATCGTGAACACAAAATATCAATAAATATGTATTAATTTCTTCCGTTACTGAGTGAGTGACTGATAGACACCGCACAGCTGAAACTACTCTGGTCGCTGGTCGTAGAAAGCCGAAATTTGGCGTGTAGATCCTTGGGTAGTGTAGGGGAGCACTAAGAAAGGATTTCCCGAAATTCCAACGGGAACGGGAAAAATGGGATATAGGGATGTACGAAGTCGCGGGCAAAAGCTAGTATTATGATAAAATGGAAATACGAACGTCACTGCGAGTTACAATATTTACGAGTGCTGTAGTACCAGGCAAGCAAAAATCTGGGCAGATTCTTATCAGGCACCTAGGTAGTTGATACCCAGGTCTGTTTTTAATATCAGGTGTGATTGGTTCTTGTTCCACTTTTATGAATGTGACTTTATTCGCATTTGGTCCAAGAAGTTCCGCATCAGAAATTCCTAATTCGCCCTTATTTCAGGTCCAAAAATGAATAAACCTTTTTGGACCTGAAATGATTTATTTCTTTTTATTGTTTTGCATATGTCAGTCGGTTGATTATCTCAAAAATATTTCCTTTGTAATTTATAAGACATACCTGGTGCATTCGGTAGTAGTGTTAAGTTCAGTTTAAATTAGTTTTGTGGCCCAATTCGATTTCTTACTAGAAACTATTTTGCGGTTGAAGTGCCTACAAACACCGATATTACAAAGCTTTTAAAAATACCTCCATTTAGATGGCGCAGTGCCTCGTGGCCCCGTGTAACGACCCTCTCATCTGGACAAAGGACACTTGTAGCTCCTGAGTCACCGGCGCCTGCGCGCGCGCCGCTCACGGGCGCCCGCCGCGACGCCCAATGTGGTTAGATCATTCGGTAAAACAAGGTTTTGTCATTAAACGACTGCGCCTTGTTGCTAAGTACATTGATGTGTTCGGGGCTGAGGCATATTTTTTGTAGCTACTGCGTATTTGACATCATAATTATTTCTTTAATATGTATTTTTCTTTAAACGTGGGTAACGTTTAAAAAAACCACTAGAAATTTCTCTCAGTTTACAAACATACAAAATCACATACACTAACAGCCAGACCCGGAACAACTTCATCAATTCTATTATTATTATCTATTGTAGGGCACACAAATATTTATTTCGAGCGGGAATCAAACCCGCGACACGTAGCACAGAAACCAATCGCTCAACCACTGCGCCAACCGTGTCGTCAAAAAGTGCAGACTCTTGCTGAGATGATTTGATTTAACTTATAGTCCAGTCATTTAAGCTTAAATTAGGTAAGGATCTCGGAATTCGAGATACCCAGCTGTAAGTCTGTAAATACTTGTATATTGGCACCCTAAAAGTTGTCTCAAAACCTACATATGGTAGGGTGTACGCAACTATAAAATTTCAAGGTCAAAAGTCACAAAAATCGGTTCTTTTCGCTTTTTCTGTAAATATCTCATTTCCTATGGGTTTTTTGCTATTTGTATTTATTATCAATATTGTAGAATAAAAAATTCTCTACAGATTTTGTTTAAAAATTTTTTTTATACGGTGAACCGTTTTCTTGGAAGACTTGGAGAACTTGGACTGATAAGGTTACCAAGTACCTGCAGTCTAATCTCGAAGATAATACACCAAGTTATGCCATGAATAGTATATTCGCTCACCTTGTCTTCAACTTTCATTGCGTGTTTACGCTTTCAAACGGACGAATTTTTGAGACATATGAAGCAATGGTATTCTAGAATATGCTATTTCAGCAATTAGTAAAAAGTAAAAAAAATGGATACATATATCCCCATTTTAACATTTGTTCATAACAATTTTTTAAGCAATAGGAGATTTTTTTTAAAAAAAAAGTTCATTCAGCTTTAGATAATACAAAAACAAATCATTAAAATATTAAACAAGAAATCAATTTTTTCAATGATTAATTCAAGTGTTTAGTTTTAAAACTACGTAAATTGTTAATAAAAATTGAAAAATATATACCTAAATTTTTGTTATTCTCAGAATATATCCCCGTTGGAATAACAAAAATTTTTCTTTCAAAAAAACTTTTTCAAATATTTATTAACAATTTACGTAGTTTTAAAATTCAAACAGTCGGTGTTTATGGTTATTTCGTTTTTTGACACCGACTTCCGAAATTAAAGTTATTTTATACTTTGTAGTGTTTTGTTTTTGGAAGTCAGTTATATTTTTTGTAAAAAAGTTTTTTATTTTTCGCTTTTTACTGGTACCTGCGTACCCATTCACAGCGTACCGGCGTGATGTTATGTTATGAACATAAAACTTACTAAGTGCTTTCGGTGTAAAGGTCTCGTCGTAACTTTAATTTCGGAAGTCGGTGTCAAAAAACGAAATAACCAAAAACACCGACTTCCGAAATTAAAGTTATTTTATACTTCGTAGTGTTTTGTTTTGGAAGTCGGTTACATTTTTTGTAAAAAAGTTTTTTTTCGGTGGTATTTTCGAAAATTTAGTCCTACAGTTCCGTAAGTTAAGACTTTTGTTTAGGAAATTTCCTCCTCTTAACGATATATTTTTTTTAAATATGAGTCGGATTTTGAGGTATTTGAAAAAAAAAGCAAACTACTTTATCTTTTTTTCAGTAAATTGCTAAACTTCGGCAGTTTTTTTGAGCGGTACTTCATTTAAAAAAATCTCATTTACATGCTCTTCCGAATCAAATGACACCTCATTGATATTTTTCCGCGACTGCTGAAAAAGTTGAACAAACAAGCACTTGTTGACTAGCAATTGGCACTTTAATTTTATATTTATTTTCGTAATAATTAGGTTTCAAGGGCTGTGACTTCTTGGTAAACCACATCATTAGCGGGATTGAAAACACCAGATTTATATGTTCAAAACAACTACTTTAAGTTGTTCTCAGAAATTGCTTCTAGGACCGCCTCAGTGACCACAACGCACGCGCGTGTACAGTGGTATCACATATGAGCGTAAGGCATCGTTCACACAGCCCCGCGACAATCACGCGACATTTCAGCTCGGCCCATCTTCGTCCGTAGTTCGTGAGTTACGGGGACTACTTATAATGCGGGCACGGCTTCGCCGAGCGGAATAGAATTAACGAACACGGACCTACGCCTGTAGAAATGTCACTCCTCGAGCATAACAGCGAGACATCTGAGTAGCCTAAGTAGGTACCCGCGCGAGTGCGCATCTTCACCGTAAGCTTCCACGTGTGCTCTACATGCAAAATGAGTTTACAACGTTAACAACCAAGTGCACGTCCGTGTCGCTCGGCGCGAGGCTGTGTGGACGACGCCTTAGTTCAAAATAAACAACATATTATAGCTAATTATAAAATGCCCATGTTTATTAGTTAGGTACCTACTACTTAAGTTAAGCAACTCATTATTTCATGTTTACTTACATTATGTGTTATTAATAAATATATTTTTTGGTATTTTCCATTACATGACATCAATCTTTCAGTAGTTTTCCGCTTTTAAGAGACAAGAATTACTTCTTATTACGAGTCAGCCACTTACCCGTCAATATTTTAATAGTTAAGTCACAAATTTTTAAAGATAATAATATTTTCTCTGTGTGCGACCAGGGCATGATTGACACGTCTACTGACTAGACAGGTCCACACAAATCTTTGTGGTTCTTTCGTCAAAGTTGACAACTAGGAAACACCTACCTTATTTGTTTCTTTTTCATCGACTTCAAAAAAAGGAGGAGGTTCTCAATTCGGTTGTATTTTTTTGTTTTTTTTTCAACGATTTAAAAATCTTATTTTATGTAAAAGGATATACTTTCGGATTGGTCCGATAGAAATACATGAGGGTTTTAATCATGTTTCTTTTTTTGTTCATAATTTTAAATTAAATAGTTTTGAAGTTATTCAATAAATTAGACCAAAAATAAGCAATCTGCTTAGTATTTTTGGAGATAAATAATACTCCTTACTGAAAATACTGAGCCTATACCTAAAGATTACAAGAAAATGTATAAAAAGTCTGTAGTGTTAAAATAACATAAAAAAAATGGTTCGGAACTCTTTGCACGCGAGTCCGACTCGCACTTGACCAGTTTTTTTTTTATCTGAAAGACGGTTGTATTTTTTGTAATAAAGTTTTTTATTTGACCTAAATCAATAGTATTTTAACAGTAATAATTTTAATCAATAGTAAAAAAGAGTATAGATAAAGTGTAAATTAAAAAATTTAAACCAAATTATTCAAGTAATATCATTTACAACGGAGCAAGATCGGTATTGAACTCGCCGAAAAAGCTCTCTTGCGTCTTCAGAGCAGTGCGAGTTCAGCTTTAGGTACGTCATACGAACTGAGCGGCAATCTGTACCTACGCCACTACCGAAATAACCGACTGACAACGATAATAATGCGTTTAATTATAAAATCAATATTAATTAGTAGGCAGCACTCAAGTGATGTAACTCAATATGCTATATTGAGTTGTGTGTACGATGTATTTGTGCAATGAATAAATAATATGTACCTAATCTTGACGTATTTTCCAAAACATTAATTGTTTATCAATCTTTCGTTAGTTTTCCGCATTTAGGAGACAAGAATAACTGGATTAATGAGTGCCTAATAGCTATCCGTTCAGGCTAACGTTAATGGTAATGTGTTATGGCATCCTCGTGCGTACAAGGTAGTGCTGACTGAAGCCATTAAATAATACCACGGTACCTATTGTTAATGCGACTTTACTAATCACAGGATTTTAACATTTTAGCCTAGTCTTTCCTGAAATTCAGGGTAAAACATTTTAGTTAATGTGGAATGCAGCATGTCATAATTTAATTGAAAACAATAAAATAGAATTTTAGTCACCGACATATGTACTTCCCATTACATTGTAGGCACCGTAAGACAAGAACAATCAGTGAATATTAATTGGTGATAGGGTGCTTAGCTATGTAAAATGCAGCAATTATTTCATTAAAATAACTAAACGCAAAAAGAATCATCAAGACCGTTTCATAAACAATAAAGTTATGCCCAAATAGATAACCACAAAAACATGGAAATTGGGCTTAATTGGTGAGGTAAGGGTACCAGGTTGGTTGTTCCAGGTCTGTTGCCTACCTCCGAAGTTCTTAATCAGATCTTCAACAAATGTAAGTGGAACCCGGTCCGGGAAAAGACTCTTTTAAACAAAACAAGAATCATTTAAATCGAATGATATCATCCAAATCGGTTGACAATTTGCGAAAATATCGCTGATCCTATCCTGGGACCCCTTCTTCAGATCCTGACTAGCTGTATACCTGTCATCATTAGCTCAGCAACATGAGGTGATGATTACTAGGCATCTGAATTGCGTTAGAAAGTACCTATATGAAAAACATTGCATGTGCCTATAGTATTTGAGGGTGTCTCTCGAATTTTTCTGAAATCCCATCGTCAGATTCTGACTTAGTGACAATGGGATCACCTCAGGATTGAATAAAGAATTAAAAAAAATCAAAGTTGGTTCACAATTGGCGGAGAAATCGGTAAAAAAACACAAAACATGCACCTGAACATAGAACCTCCTTTTTGAAGTCGATTTCATCATCATCATCATAACAGCCGAAAGACGTCCACTGCTGGACATAAGCCTCCCCCAAAGGGTTTGCCAAAATCGCTACGCTTGGCAGGCGGGTTGGCGATCGCAGTGTATGGTGTTGCGTTTTACAGAGAACGCTGCTGCCCATTCTCTGGTGAGTCCCTTAGTCGCCTTATACGACACCCACGGGAAGTGTTGGGATGGTATTATTCTTTTACAGCACCATACGGGACTGGCCGACACCATACGGCAAAGTCTATCAGAAGTCTATACGGAAGTCGGTTTAAAAGAAAGAAAAAACACTTATTTACAGGACGACGACATCAGGTACAGGAACAAGTTTTCTGTCAAACCGGACTGTCCTACTAGAAAGTAATCGCTGTATATCTTATTTCGGTGGGACAATCCTTCTTTTTCTTGAAATTTGATATCGTGTTTTCCAGTGTCAATGACTAGTTATTTTACTACATTATTTAACCAACTAAAAATCTTAGCTAAGCCTTTTGTCAGTTACCCGTAACCCCGAGACGAAGTTCGAACCAGTATGAATACGTCCAATCAAAGTTGGAGAGTGCCACTAATCAATTGGATCGGATACAAGAACACACGCTGAGGCAGCGAGGGTGAGCGGACCTGGATACTAGTTAGTGTGCAAATTGTTACTAGTTAGCGAAATTGTAGGTCTGCATTAAATAACAACATAAAGCATAATCTTAACGTGTTTTACAATCGTTTGTCGTGACTGACCATCAACGCACAGCTAAAACTAGGTAAAGCTGGAATTTGTTACATAGGTTTATGTAACATCCGCTAAGAAAGGATTTTTGGAGTACTATAAAGGGGAAAGGAAACTTTATTTGAAAGTGTTTGTTCTTTGAAGCCAACACCTACGAACTCAGGTAGGCTAGTCAGCTTATATCGTTATCACGCTGCTGGTCACATGCAGGCCTCATTTCTGAGAGAGAGACCACACGACCACCACGTGACCACATTTCGGGTCTTCGATTTTCCCAACTTCCTCGAAACGTTATGTTTTTAGCTCTCTGACTTGTCGGTTTCCTCACGATCCTTATCTACGTTTAGAGAGTAGTGGTGATGTAATAAATTACCTTCACAAAGTAAAAAGACCTATCACCAAGCTCCATGTTTTTCTGGTCATGTCAGTGCCTATTATAATCCTACGTCCACTCTCATCCCACACACACAACACACGGAAGCACTTTTGCGTCCAAATATTGACGCCAAAGGTATTCAAACCAAAAGAGTTGAATAGAGATTTGTTGTTTCGTTATTTATTTACCTGCTTAGTATTATAATTATTAATTGCATAATCTTCCTCCCGAAGAAGCCAGGGTCTGTAGTAAAAGTGACGAGCGATAGCGCCCTGCAGTCTGTTGAAATGTCAACAAAAATATTTGTTTTGGTTAGCGTAGGCAGGATACCTACTTATTTTGCTTATTTTCCTTGTATATTTTAATTACATGTCATTATTTAATAACAGCTACTGAGAATTTTGCGGCTGATTATCAGAACTTTTCGTTAAACCTAGCTACTAACTACAGGCTAAAGTAGGTTCGAGTGCGTAACATTGAAGAGTGTACGAGGAAAAATATGCTAGAATCGTCACGCAGTGGATGCGTGAAGACGGATGGCGTAACTAAGCAGGCTTCTTAAACGCTGGCGTGACGATTTGGGCTCATTCCTGATGCGGATGATGTGATAATGGACAGAAAACAAGGTTAGCTGGAAAAAATGTCGGAGGAGCATAGGCTACCTAAAAAAACTAAATCTGGTGGTCTAAAAAGACCACTTTAGCAGAATCAGAAAGCACATCACGCTACCCGTCATAAGATGAAAACTAAATTTTACAGCTTCTTATGTGGTTAATATTATGATTCTAACAGCATTCGGCTAAAGTGGCTTTTTTAGACCCGCTGACTTAAATAGAATTTGGGATTCCACGACCTAACGCCTTTCTGTCTTCCTGTCTAGTTGACGTCACTTACTGTTACCAATAAACCTAATTCTTTTTTTTTCCTTCTATACCTATCCTATCCTTCCCCACATCTAACTGCTGATAGTCAAAAGTTAAAGCAAATAGAAACACCACAGAGGCTTTGACTCACAATTTTATATTGATTTAAGGCAGTTTGTGGTTAACCTAAGGAAGATTCGCTAAAATAAATACGCACTACTTATCCGAAAATTTTTGTGCCAGCTATTTGTTTAGTTCAAGACAAGATAGTGCTAAAATTAACTGGGTATTATGTTTTTTCGAACTCTTCGATGTTCTTTCTTATTAATTTCGTTCAATTCCAGATAATCAATCGTTTATTCGTTGCCTCGTCGCTTCTCTGGTTGATTCTGACTTTCTGGAAGTGCGGTGGGCAGACTTTGGTGGCCTTAACCTAAAAATTAAAACACAAAGATTTTTTATTTGAGGCATAAAATATCACACCAATTTTCGTTTGAGTCCTACATATATTTGCATAAAATAAGGTCCTTATTAAAAATGCGGGTGTAGGTATAAACATAATGTAACCCTAAATAGAGCCTATCTAGAGGTTATCTGTAGACTTCAGAAACCGAGTACAAGCTGTCCAACCGTTAATACACATACCGTTACAAAGGTAATTGCTGTGACTACTCGGTAACATCAATTTGGCAACTATTTCCCCTCCCCCCGCGCTATCAACAAAGGTAGCCACACTTGGCTATTAGAAGACCCTCGGATCTTACGACGAGCATTTGGTTCCGTACAAAGGTGGTTGCTGTGACCGCTCGCCCGTAACTTCGGGGATTAATTAAATTCTCTTCGCACACACATGTACTAACTATTGGATCTTAACCTGCAATGTTTTGAATTACTTTGATATTGAGATCTGAGGGCCAACTCAGGCAACATTCGGGTGTCAAACCTCATTTTTAATTCTTTTTTGACAACTTGCGGTTGAGATGTGAATGCGAACGCTGTTTGAAAATTAGTAGTTAGTAGCTTCTAACTAAGAGTAAATAGTATCGCTTCAGCATGAAGGAATGCTTATTGACTCTTATTTGACTCCTTAAAATCTTGAACCTGCTAATGAAAATTAAGAAAATAACACACAATTGTTAGTTTCTTTGTTTTCTTAATAAAGCTGTTGAAATCATAGTGTTAAAAAAACGCATATATTAAAAGTTTTTAACGTGGAAGATAAAAAGAAATTTGCAAAGTGTGAACTCAACAGAAGGTAGCTGTTGCGAATAAGCGTGTTTCAAGTGGCCAAGATTAGTGATTGTTGATTAAAAACCTTACTTAAAAAATATGAATATTCTCCTAATCATTTAGGAGAATATTCATATTTTTTAATCAACAATCACTGATCTTGGGCAACTTGAAACACGCTTTTACTCCTGCTAAGAAAAGGCGACACAACTTACCAAAGAAACTTAACAAGAAGACAATCTACACATCCCCTTATAGAATCCCTAAAGCGTACAGGCAACTTTAAATTGAATGTAAACGTACGAACAATGATCGGGCAGGCTTAACCGCTGTATCTATTTGCGTACGATTAGTTGATTGGAACAGGCCTTCCCTTCCAACTTGCCTTCGACCGATGCTTTGGAAATAGAAACCGTACTTACCTAAGTTGGCCGGCTCCTCCAAACGCACTTGGTGGAGGAAACGACGCGTTTTGAGTGATAAGACGGGTGTACCTACTGATAGCAAGGTGATTTTGAAGTAGAATTAGTAGTAATAAGTTACTCGGTGTTGGCCAGTCGATTTGTTTTTCGCACTTGAGTTTATACAATTAGGCACCACTTATGCTTGAAATGCATTCTTGAAGCAAGAAAAATATAAGCGTGGCTAAACATTAACATCAGTAACTTTTGTCAAGTCACTTCATCATCATCAGCCGAAAGACGTCCACTGCTGGACATAGTCCTCCGCTAAGTGTCGCCACAATAACCGGTTCTGTGCGTCTCGCATCCATCAGCTACCCGTGACCGTCACCAGGTCACCGGTCCACCTTGTTACCAAGTCACTTATCAACACTTAAATTTAAAGCAAATATAGGGATATTAGTTGGGTACAACACAATGGATACTGTGTGGGATTTGTGAATTAACTTCATTAATGGGGCATCCCCGACTTTCCTCAATAAACACAATACCTGCCATAATGGTTACGTGTCAGCGACTCCCGATAATTGTGAAGTGTTACCTATTACATAAGTTCAATAACAGGTAAAACATTTAGATAATAATAATTTGATGAGGAAAACCCAAATAACTGTTCAAAACAAACATGATAGCTTACTACAGCATTAATTAAGGTACACAATAATTCAATATTCCTGTTGCAATAAAAATAATAAGGTAAGTACTTCAATTTCCTTTAGGTATTATGATGTTCTTATTGCAAAGCGGACAAATTCATGACCCATAAACATTATAAACTGTATCTGTTTAAGGTTTACCATTACCTAGTTCAAATTAAAGACACTTGAGGTAATCCCATGAAGCTATCCATGTGTTTAGGGTTCCGTACCTCAAAAGTACGTAAAAACCGAAAACCTTATATGATCACTTTGTTGTCCGTCCGTCCGTCCGTCTGTCTGTCAAAACCCTTTTTCTCGGGAACGCGTGGAGGTATCGAGTTGAAATTAAAACCATGTACTAAATCAAAGTTCTAAGTTAACGTAAAAAAAACGACCGTTTATACCGCTAAAATACGTATATTTCGACACTCTCAAGGGAAACAAAATATATAGGGTATTTTCAGTTGACCTAGAACTATGAAATTTGGCAAGTAATACCATCTTATACTACAAGTATAGGGAAAAATCAGAAAACTAAACATTTGCAATTAAATCATAAAAAATAAAGTACTAACAATTTGTACGGAACCCTCGGTGTGTGAGTCCGACTCGCACTTTTCCGTTTTTTTTTCATTCAGACAAAGTGACATTCTACGAGTTCTACGATTGTCAAATTTTCAAATATAATTTTTAACTGACTATACGGCCAAACACAAAAAAAAATGAAATCATGTCGCTATAATTATAATCAATGTCAAAATATAAGGAAATTAGACGTAGTTTCCGAGATTTCACATTTCGGAAACCACGTCAAATTTCCTGTGAAAAGTGTGTGAGTGTCTAAGTTCATGTGACATTTCTATAGTGATTGTCAATCACGTCACGTTTCACTTTGTCATTTTTGACAATCATTACCACTGATACGATGTCACTTTGCTTTTGTCAACAGCGTTCCAACCGCGGCGTGTCCCAGCCCAGTGCGTGTGCCGGTCAAAGGGCAAACTCAGCGGATAGTTGCGGAGTCCGCAACCACTTGTGAAGGCGAACTTAGCGCCAACTCCGATGTATTTGCGTCGACGCTAATCCGGCCGTCGTAAACTGCGCGGATTTTATCAGCCCCTAGGATTTGTAGCGCTACGCTACTATTATTGGACGCCTGAGCTCAGCCGTGTGCGTATTGAGGTGAGAATTAATTCGAGCATCGGATCCGAGTTGTTGTTTTATAGGATTTGTTGTGTCTGGATGGGTTCGTGAAAGTGCTGTGTTGATTTTGGTTTAGACGTGGTATTTTCTCGTTTACCTTTGAAATATTGGTTTAAGCATACCGATTTGTTAAGGTAGCTACTAGTATTACTGTTTTATAGAACAAAAGGTAGTAATATTAATAAAAGTAAAAGTATTGATACGACAAAAAGAAGGCCCCACATTTCAATTAATAACTTAATAATTAAATTTTTCTGTGATATCTAACTATCGTAACGATTAACATGAAATCGCTTTACCTGAATCGAGAAGAAAATGTAATTCAAAGAAGTTTGTCCTCAACAAGTCACAACCGATGTGTGCCAACGTTTTCAGCTCCTATAATTCAATTCAACAAACATAAAACTTCTCTCAAAGCCAGCCGTACGATATTTGTGTTGGGATTTGTTGATTACTGTCAAGTGGGGAGGCGGGGTGGCACGGGGTGGCGGGGTCCGCAGAGGAGGGGGTGGTCACTCGCGCACCTAAGACGAGCCGCGGAGTTTAAACACCTCGGCCGCCCTGACTTACAAATGTTGCTGCAAACCTAGTATAACTTAGCGGTACAGGGGGTTCTGAATGCGGGTTCTTGTTTTTAGTTTAGTAACTAAAAATGAAAGAGACAGTAAAGCCTTAGGTTCTGTTTATATTAATTGTAATATTTTAACTGTTAGTTGACATGAAGGAGAAGGTGATCTTGTTCGGTATTTTTTGAGTCGTGCGTAAAAGTCAAGTACCTACCTAAGATTAAGACAAACATAAAGCGTTGAAGTATGCGCGCTTATTATGCTTTTTTAAATACGGTACTTTCATCATCATCATCATCGGCCTGTAGCAGTCCACTGCTGGACATAGGCGTAAAGCCCAAAGACTCACTTTCACATGCACGTTAAAGGATGTTTTTACACATTAACATTTGTAAAACGTAAATTCAAAACACAACAACCGAAGTCCACTCCAAATAAACACGAAACTCAGCCTGTACATAATTCAGCAATCCCCTTAAGGGAGGCACACACGGCGCTTGAAACTTTACGCAAATAACCGTCCCCCCTCCCCGCTTCCCCGTTGGTCCGAGCGAGAACAATTCCTTAATAGTCCATAAGTCGGTGCGGGGCAGCCGTGGCGCGAATTAGTGTCAAATTTACACCGGCCAGTGTTCGTAGTAGCAGGAGCGAGGTGGACGAAGGGTTCCTTAAGACAGTTTTAATGTGTAGCATCTTAAGGCTGGGAGTAATTACTGTTTGGTAGTTGCAGAGGAGGTCGTTGAATGAATGCTTGTGTTTATAGAGGTAGCAAGGTGTTGTAATTAATTTGGGGTGCTATCCTTGTTTTACAGATGCTTAGTCTTAGTCTTCTCATGTCTTGATCACGTTTTTGCCAAACGCTCCACTTTCTTTGCTTGTTAAAAGTCACATACATTTTCATAGCTTAACATAGTTTTGATTATGAATAGATACTTTAAAAATCTATACTAATATATAAAGCTGACGAGTTTGTTTGTTTGTTTGCTTGAACGCGCTATTCTCAGGAACTACCTGGTCCGATTTGAAAAATTCTTCTCAGTGTTAGATAGCCCATTTATTGAGGAAGGCTATAAATCACGCTAAGACCAATAGGAGCGGAGCAGTTATGAGAATTCTGACGCAGACGAAGTTGCGCGGGTCAACTAGTTTAACCATATACGGCCAGGAACAAAGATTATTTAAAATAATTATGAACCCATTTTGATTTATTTACAGATCTTTCTTTATTGAGACCCAAATCACAAGAACAGCACAAGTTTTGAAAATCTTTTCGCACGAAGGGCCCATTGTCGTGGGCCTTTTAACCCTCCGTCACCGACCTTGGGGGCTGTTTGTCAAAGCGCCGGAAGTGGTCTGCGGGACCTGGCGCGCACGTCACTTCCGGCCGCCCACTGCCTGTAGACATGCGACACGTATTGTTTGTTTCCGGCTGCTGTTGATTCTGAAAAAATATGGAAAAACTCATGTAATTGGGATGAAGTAGTTGTATTGATAATCTGCTTGATAACATTTAAATCAAAACAGAAGAAAATGAGTACCTACAGTGGTACCAATAAATAAATAATAATAAATAAATAATTTCCTGCTTATACCTACTGAACTACTCTAGTTACACATATTTTGTAACGATCTAATGACTCTTTTCAGTAATACCTAATGCCTATATTTGCTTATTTATGAACAACTATGTGAAGTATTCACAATTACAACACATATCATTTTATATGTGTCTATGTCATAAGGTATTTATAAACGGGTAAGTTATGGTTCTGCTCTCGGACTTTTGAAGAAGTCCCATAATTAAGTAAAACGTAACATACATTGCAGAAAATGAAAGCTAAATTCTGTTTGTTTCTGTTCAAATTTCATTCCTTAGTTTGTGTAATTAAAATAAACTGGAACTGAAGTCATGATTAACTCACACTGGCCAGTTCAACGTCCGCCCTCCTATGTTGATGTCACCTAAAACTGGTACGTCTTAGGCGATTTCCTGCGCATAACGCGAGGGTCATACTACCCCAGGCGAAGTACTCCCCCAGACCTGAAACAACGGAAAATATGCTTTATTTGAATGACGATAAGATTGGCGTTGAGTGTAAGATGTGGTGGAGGACTGTAGTAATGTTGTAATTAGAGCGAGCGGGCACAGAAGACAGGTCAAAGGGCCGGAAGCTGACCGCGCGGCTTGCGCACTTCCGCACTGTGTCACGAACGATGTCTTTCGGTCGGAAAGGCCTGCCTTGTCGTTTGAGGGTTAGCTCTTAAGGGGCGCGTGTATGTGCAAACTGCTTAATGTCGACTTTGTGGTACGGTCATATTTACATTAGTGTGAGAAGATGTCATTACCAAAAGGAAAATCCTAATATATAAAATTCTTCCGTTACTGAGTGAGTGACTGACATACAACGCACAGCTGAAACTACTGGTCGTAGAAAGCTGAAATTTGGTTTCCTTGGGGAGTGTAGGGGAGCACTAAAAGATTTCTGAAATTCCTACGGGAACGGGAAAAAACGGGATGTGCGCGTACGAAGTCGCGGGCAAAAGCTAGTAAAATATATTTTTAAATTCGACTTCTTAAAATATTACATTGCAACAGTTAGATCATATATACTTATTTTTAACTCCAAATGTGCGTTGAAAGAATAATTTATTATAATATCAGAAACCCCCTTTCATTAATAAAAATCATCCTCTTCAATTTTATCCAGAATCAAACCAAAAGGGCTTCTTCCAGTCTTCAAGTGGTCGCCTTTGACAACCCTCTCTGAAATAATTAGCGAGATCATCAGCAGGTAGAAGGTAGTGCGGTCATGACGTCGCGCGCGGCTGAGCAAAGCGGATCAAAGCAACTCTTCAATTGGCGCGCTAATTGGCTTGACCAACAGCTTCGCAGCTTAAGATGGCGCTTCAAGATCGGTGTGTGTTTATTTTATTAAAATTTGTTTGCACAGTCAGGGAACAGTATTAAATTGGCTTTTTATACGATCGTCAATATTTGAATACGAACAATCATTGAGTTACAATCAATTTGCCAGTAGTCCAGCTCCCTGACTTTAAATATCTATGTATGTAATATGTAATTATAAAGTAAATATCTATTAAATTCCAGGAAGATTATCTTAAGATGGAAAACTTTCAAAGATCTTGTTCCATTACATTTTCCGATAAGTTTCTATTTTTAGCCGCCGCCGGCTATGATTAGACGGCTTCATATTTTTGCGTGGGCGTCGCTAAATGAGTCGAAGGGATTACTCAAATAGATGAGCTGGAAATAAACTGCGTTTTTATGAAGTTGTGATTCTTTCAAGAAAAACGTTGAAAGCAGTAAGTATATTTGTATTTTTTTTATTTTCTCTTTAGGTGTGTGTGTGTGTGTGGGCTTTGGGTGTGACTTTATGTGGCTTTGGGTTTGGCCGTTTACCTCATCAAAATCAAAAAGCGCTATCTTAGGCCCCTAAAAAAATTATGACAACTTGAAAGCCAGACAAAAAGTTTAATTTTAGTCTGTCTGTCGCGCTCGCGCAGTACCGCGGAGCTTGGAGAGCCCTCGCCGGGTTCAGCCGGGATGAAATAATTTTAATTGAGAGCAAGTCGTGCAGACGGCAACTAAGGCGGCTGCGACTGTCGGCCGCAACTTTCGTGGCCACACACAACTTTCAACGTTTAAAAAGTTTCTGATTTCTGGTGTACCACTTGTGTTTGTGCTTCACATAAACTTGATTTTATTGGGATTAAATAAGTTTATCTTTACGCTAAATGGCATGAAATTTAAATATCTAACTGGCTCTTCAGCCAGTTAGATATTTAAATCTGTGTAAATTTGAATATAATACAAACTAGCTTCTTTTTTTTTATTTATTATTATAACCAACTTGCATTTACAGTTTATAACCACACAAACAAGTTATTGGTCAGTAAAACAAACAAATAACATAATAGAAAAATAGAAATGTCATGGAATCATAGGTAATAAAATTATCAAAATACAATAAAAAATAAACAATAATATTAAATCAAAAGTCAAAAGAAATCAATTTTTAGAAATCAAACTGAATGAGAATAAAATTAGAAAATAAATTAAATTAATCAAAAATAATATGGAAAAATAGAAATTATCAATGTCAAATTATAATGAAATTATTAATTTATACAGTATACTGAAATTTAAAATATAAAATAAAAAAAACAAAAGTAAACAATTATTAAAACGTCAGCTTCTGCCAGCGGCTTCGCCTGCGTGGTCCCTAGGGAACATACTCCCGGGATAAAAAGTAGCCTATGTCCTTTCTCAGGCTCTAGACTGATCTATGTACCAAATTTTTTAAATCGGTTCTGTAGGTACTTTTGTCGTGAAAGCGCGACAGACAGACCGAGTTACTTTCGCATTTATAATATTATATATATATTCATTTAATATAGTAAGGATAAGGATTAGACTCCTGAAAAACAAAATACAATACACATATGTACAACTTGTATCGAAGTCATTGTAACCTGCCGTGGAATGCATGAACTCCACAATAATAAAACAACAAATTAACAGACCATGAGTCAGTAGGTATAATAGTCAATCTTTGTGGTTACACAACGGAAGCTGAAAATATATGATAAAGTAAACCTTGCATTATATTCCCCTGAGTGATCAGTGGTCAGTGGGCGACTGGGCGGAGGCTTGTCTAAGAATATATCGCGAACAATGGAGCCACCTCGCGGAACTTTAGATTGCAGAAGAGAATCAGCGCTATCAATAACAACGAACGTGTATCCGATATTGGTGTTTCTATTCATAAATATAGAGCTGGGATGAGTTCGTGGTATACATTTTATTTGAGTCATGTAAATGCAGTAGAAAATCTTTTTGGTCCTATGTCCATCGTAAACTTTGTCTCTGTCATCTCTGACCTAGACTAGAGTCAAGAGCAAACCCATCACAAATAAAAAAAAATTAAAAAAGATGTGATTTGACTTTTGGTAGGTACATAAATATTTGCATTTAACTATTGAAGCAATAATTTTGACCTAGTTTGAATTGGTGAAAATCTAGATACACTCAACCCCAAACAACGATATCAACATGCTTAGATATATTATGTGAGTACGAAAGCTCGTTTACCATCACTGTCAAGCGAACAATTAACCAGTAGTTTTTCTACTGGTTAATTGTTCGCTTGGATTCTATTGTCATTTATCACACGAATTATTACGGTGGACATAATCAAAAGTACGCATCTTCCTTACAAACAAAAGAGAAGCTATGTTTTTAGCTACATTTTCTGCATACATACCTGTAACAAGATTCAATATATTCCAACCACAACGATCCTGCCTCCTCTCTATCGATAGCTGATTTATCTGCCGGACAACACAGTGGCCGCCATATTGCGCGCCACAAAATATGCGATGTAAATATGATGACAGCGTAATAAATGGCCCCACTGTACGGCCCCGAGGAACTCCCATGCACGCGCCGTCTCGATGGGATTACACCGCTTGTTGATTGGAAGATACTTTGTAAACAATACTTGAGATTGATGTATGGGTGCTATTTGTTTCGCCTACCTAATATTAGATGTTTCCAGTAGGTGTTTCTTGTAGTCTTTGGACTGAAGATATTTTTACTAAGTTTATTAGTTACAATATCTACTGCTTTGTGTCTGGGGGATGATACTTGACTGACTTTTAACTTAATCATAAAAAATTCATCCTCTAAATATTTCAATAAGCCATACAGTTAATATAACCAACGATTATTTATTTAAACATTGAAGTATTTTACAGTATTATGTACATCTTTTGTTGAAGGTCCTTAATAAATGATTAAATAATTATTCCATTATAATTATGATCAAGTAAACTTCTTTGTTAATCAAAATTAACAATGTACATAGTTTCAAACGCTACCTCCACTGTTTCTCCACTGGCGTATTGGCACGGATCTACCAAGTCCTAGCTAAGGAAGTCCTATTGTCGGAGCAAGCAAGCCAAAGGAAGCTGCTCCAGATTGCATGTAGTTTGCTGGTCCACAGTGACTGCTGTAGGTATTCCGCTTGAGAATAGTGTGTCAATTAAGACTGTCTTATCCTCGGACGTAGTTAACGGAACGGAGAATGTATTCTAGAATTAAATCTGATTTCAAACCTAGAGTAACGTTACCACCAACTTGAAGAATGGACGAATGGACGAAGAAATTGGGATCAGAAATAAAACAAGATACTCGAAGAAGTTTTGAGATCTTTACACTTTTTAAAGCATATCGATGCTTTAAAAAGTGTAAAGATCTTCGTCCATTCTTCTAACATAAACACCATTAAAACATATCTATTAACCTGCGGTTGTTTCACTCAGTACCTCTTCTTCATGAATTATGTATAGACTAGTGGTGTCGCCCGGCCGCGCCCGCCTGTCATTTGAATAAAATCAACTTTGTGAAGAGATGTTATTTTAACTGCGGCTATTGTTTGAAATTCATGTCTTTATTTCATCCTTTATGGGCTGAGTGATTCTGTAAGACGATCGAATGGGTATCTTTTTATGTGGTCTGCTTTTGTTTCACCAGTTTTTGATGTAGTGGCAAAAACATGCTAGTTCCGAAGATTTGGGATAAGCATTATTTTCCCAAATCTTTGGAACTAGCATGTTTTTGTAAATGAGTAACTATAACTCCGTTACAATGGGTTTTCACACACGTTCTAGGGTAAGGTTAACATTTTGGGATCCTCTCTGTCCAGGATTCCACAATATTACTTTTAAATCTTTTTTTTTACCATTGATAGGCATACGTTTGACCACTATCTCACCTGATGGTAAGCGATGATGCGGTCGAAGATGGAGCACGTTTGTCTAGAAGTAACCTATTCAGATTCATTCTTGACTTAAAAACTCAACGAAAGTGATGTTTGCAACTGCCGTGTGATTTTGAAATTATGTACACAGTAAAATAGGTAATTGCAAAGTGAATGTGGGTTATATACATTGTGTCCTTTTATATTGCGTCCAACAGGGACAAAGGTTTTTCTTTCGCGTTGTCATAAACATGATTGTTAAACATAGATTTTTTGTTACATTTAACCAAAACATCTTCATAACCCCGTTTTTTTGGCACCATATGCTAGATATAAACAAGTACGGCTTTCACCAGTCGTTCCGCGAAGGGCCCGCTGAGTCCCGAGGATGTTGGGACAAACAAACAGACACACGGTGACGGAAGGTCGCCCTCGTGTTTATGAACAGTGTTTGCGTAGCTTTTTTGGAAAACTCACATTTGTTGCCGAGGTAAATATTGTGACAAATCTAGAGATGTCGATACATATTTCGGTGTTTTTTGCTGTTGTTTATTTGGTTAGGAAGACTATATAGGTCAATTTTATTTAATAGAAATACTTTGCTTTTGTTTTTGTAATTATTTAAACATTATTATGACTCATTGATATTATTACCTATATTAATTCGTTAGGCGTAACCGTTTTAACCTACTGAAGAAGTCGACATCACATCTTTGCTAACAGAACTCTATTTCGAAAAAGACAACTCGGTCTCTGTTCTCAGTTTTATGTCCATCAAAGACAACACTCAAAACTAGGAAACATTATAATACCCAATAACCAAAACCTACCTAAATAGTAAAATGTAAACAGTCATTAACGCAAGTCATTCTACAGTCCTGATTGCAAGTCTTCACATTAGGAAGTGTTTACACTCGCACTCGCCGGGCCGGCGCGGCGGCGGCGGGGCACGGCTCACCTCCGCCGCACTAAACACTCCGGTTCGTACAAACAAACGCTCTGTCCGCCAGGTGGACGCACGCAGCCGGAACCGACTGTTTACGCCACTTTTATGGCAGCTCTAACAACGAACACCTTCCACGGATGTGCAAGGGCAGGGTTAAAATAGCTTTTGAAGATTTGGTTGTAAATTTGGACGTACAGAAACTATGTGAGATGACTTTCAAGTTTTGACCGCTGTTTGGTAAATGAGAACTATCATCAGTAACGTCCTTGTAAACTTCCATATAAAACCAATAGCTACCTATGTTACTTGTAATTTATGTTAAACTGTTGCAAAGTTGGCATTAACATTAAGCAGGAAATCAACGTTAGCATGGACGAAACACTAACGAGTCTACAAGAAGTTTGCCCGACAATAAACCTCTCAAAAACTCGTAATGAACACTAAGCTTATCGAGCAGACTCGGATAAGACAAGGTGTCGGCGAAATCCTTCGCGAGCGCACATAAATCTCCCTCCAGAGGAGTACGGAGGAGTGCGGAGGAGTAGGAACTTCACAAATTGCGCATTTACAATTCGCGTCATACGCGGCGTCGGGAGGCCTAAGCCAAGCGCGCGCCGGACTCAACATAACTGATATTTATGGTCGAAACGCACCTCTTTTGCTTTCAAATTATAAATACATGTTTTGGGTGAACTTGGAACTACCTCAAAGTGGGGTTAGCGTCGACTCTGCCGGATTTGAGGTTCAAGGATATAGTGTGCGCCGGAAATTGGCTTAGATGGGGGTTTGGAGTTTGGCTGGCGAAAGCTTGTTTAAGGACTTGCTATCTTAACATACTCCTTTGTTATTTATTGCTGAGGTATCCCCAAGAAGAAGACCCCAGGGGCCCAGGTAAGCACTACATAACAATCGTATGTAATTAACTGGAATTCGAAGCCCCTCTTAAAGCAATGCCAAAAGATTAATCTTCGATTTCAACAGTAAACGTTCCACTGTAGAGCTATTGATGTTTCGATTTGTTAACAACATTAACGTTCACTCCGAGACACCCCTCGCACGTGAATCTCAAAATCTTTTAAGAGTCAAGAAGAAAAATCACCAGCTTTATGACAGCATTCGAAGCAAATTTGCCTACGCAAAAATTAAATGTGCAGCCATTACTCTCAACCCTCTAATATCCCGGTGGCTGTAGCTCGGTGGAGGTGGATGGTGGATGGTGGATGGTGGATGGTGGATGGTAGTGGATGTCGAAAGGCGATCGCGTTCACTTAGCGCTTGCAATAAATCTCGCGGCGTGCAAACGTTCGCTAAATGAGAGGTGTCCGATGCATTACGGGACATCAAGGCACTCTTCACGAATCATTAGGGGCGCGCGTTTTGAAAAATGCTGCCGGTACTAAAATAGACATTATGTAAAGTGCCACAATTACCGAGGTGACTTGTGAAAAAGTTGTGTGCCGCGGAGAGGCTGAGATCTGCTAGGGATGACGTGAGTCGCGGCTGTTTGCGTTGTATTAGGGAGTGTAAGTCTTGACTTGAAATTAACGTTTCAATCAAAATATCTCGAAATCGTTATTAGAAATTTAAAAAAAAAGACTGGACTTAATAACGGTTGCGTGTAGTCCAACATTTGGCAAACATATTGTTATGTGTCTGCTTTGCTAAATTCACTAAACCAAAACGTAAATTGTCACCAAATGATTTTAAAATTCAACAACTCTACCTATGGAGCGTTACTGACATCACTTTCTTCAACAATCCCTTGCGTAGGGGTAAAAAACACGAGTGACATATAATTTTCAAACTTACACTTGCGCCCAAAAATTGTACCCAGCATCAATAAATTCAGTTTTATTGCTATGCTACCGGCAGCCCTATACAGGGTGAGTAAAAGGTGGCGGGAACACGTAAGACGTCATTTAGCGTTCGGAATTAACATAAATAATAACGTCGTCACCGCGCCCCTGCCCCGATATTGCGTCATTTGGCGTGCCCTTTATAGCCGCACAACACTTAACTCCAAATAAAAAAGTGTTTTATAAAACTTGGATTACGTGCCGCGGCGATGCTTGCTGTTTATTGTTTTGGAGTCATTTTCATATTTTTGAATTGCAAACACTCTTTGGTGTTAACGTAAAGGAAAGGGAACCGTTCTTTTATACTCTGGTGCTCTGAAAGACTAATGTAAATTAGAAGGTTAACGTTTCATTAAGTACATACATTCGAAACGAAAGTTTTGCATGATATAAAATCGTTTGTATTTTGGTAAAGATATTATTTAACCTTCAGTATGTGAAATTATTGTTAAAAGTAGTATAATTAAAACGAAGCGCGTTCATTTGAAAAAATCAGCGAAGCCGTCTCACTAAAAAGACTTCAATATTCACATTCTAACATTCCCATTTAAAAGGAAGTCAAAATTTTTAATAACAACAAAAAGATACAAAGCTCCCATTACATTTTTATTACTAGTGAAGACGTAAGAAAGCGGACATTTTTCGCGCGCCCGTTTTTTTGGCTTGCACTGTAAGCACCACGTATTTTGCATCACAATTGTCTGTTGGGAGCGAAACCTTTTTATTTCCGTTTTAATGTTTTAATTTTAGCAACAAATAATATTTAATAGTGGCGTAAGGAACGGTGCGACATTTGCATGGCCGCCGTCTCTTCATAAAAGTGTGCTGTTAAAAAAATATAACGTGGGGCGAGGCGCGTAATGCTTTTATTATAGTTATTAAAGAATACATTAAGTTGAGTGTAATTTAAAAGGGATATAATCGTAAAGTATTGAGTGGACAAAACGTTTGTGACGCTTGCAGAGAAAGGGTGTTAAAAGTTGACGTAGTTAGTTCTGGTAAACCCCTGGCCACTTTTATTAAACTTTAATGAGCTAGTTGGCTAATAATTATGGTCGCTGACTGAGTAATAAGTATTCTGTGGCGGACTGTGGTTAGCAACAAATGGAAAAGTGTTATTTCCATTTTGATAGTACTTATTTCTTTGCTTCTTTACCTAATAAATAAAACTCATACATATTTTAAATCGTTGCTTCCCCTTATCATGTAGCGGTAGGTTTAGTCGCCATGTCGTCGCCAGTGCACCATAAATATGCGGCAAGGTGTGCGGCCGCAAACCATGACTTATGGCGCCTAACCCCACGGTTTTTACCAGATTAATCTCTCTGAGGAAACTGTTCTACATGGGGAAGGAGATTGAGCATACTTTAATGGTGCGGTTAATGTAAGGTGCCTGTTGAACCTTTATTGTTTTGACAAATTGGGGCATAGTTAATGTGTTGACGACAAAATGTTGGATTATTTCGATTTGAAATTCTTTGTATCTTAATAGATAAACTATTTTATACAGAGTGTTATACACTTGACTGTTTGCCTGATAACGTGACCTTGAAAGTGTCCAACCTAGTAGCTACTTTAAGAAGCCGTGTGCTACATCCATGTTGTATTTTAGTAGCGGTAAGAAGTATCATAATGTGATCCACTTTTTGCACCTAATCATTTTGAATCCGCGCGAGCGAATAAATCTTGCAGTTTTGTGACTTTCACGATACGGTGCAAGTGTGGAGCGCAAGCGTATTGTAAGGAAACCCTTTCTTCGAAGAAAATTAAATTTCTTTGTAATGTTTCTGCTCAAAGCAGGGCTATAAACATGCATTTGACCTTTTGAGATAACCTTGTTTTTGAAGTGAAAACTTCTTTAGCGGCGTTGAGCACTTTTTCTGTAATAGGTATAAAATCTTAAACTCGCGTCAGGACACGTGACCTGATCGAAAAAGCGTAAGACGGACTCGCGTCAGGGTCACGTGATGCTGATCGAAAAAGCGTAAGACGGACTCGCGTCAGGGTCACGTGATGCTGATCGAAAAAGCATAAGATGGAGGGGAAGGGAGAGGAACTAGTATCTCCCACTCTTTCTACCGTGCCTGAGTGTGCTGCTCCGCTTAGGCGGCACAGGGCGCTTGCGCGAATGTCCGTCTGTGTTTATGTACAGCGTGCCACGCGTATCCAAGGATACGAAATTACGGAATTACGAAATTATGGATGAAAGTTGATTTTTCTAAGAGATAAAAATTAATGTAATATATAAATAAATAACGATATAATATTATGAATAATAACATGTAAATTGTCATATTTGTGTACGATAGCGCAATAAATAAACATTGTATTCTACCTCATAAATGATAGTATTTTTGTACTTATAATTAAACACAACGTTAATACTAAAGTTTTCACTTCTGCCGGCACTCCCGGAGTGCTACCGGTGTTTTTTTTTTATTGAGAAATGGGCTTGCTCTTGACCACAATCACGCCTGATGGAAAGCAATGAGGTCTATGATGGAGCGAGCGTGCCCAGAGGATGCCTGGAAAAAGGTTTCCCTCTATGCATGTATGGGAGTGCAAGTGCCAAAATTGCACTTCGAGATCAGAAATCCTTTTTACAATGTGGTAGCGGAGCGAGTTATGACCCTCAACTGTCAAAATAATAAATATAGGTACAGGGTTATTTGTAAAACACCAGCAACCTCTTAGGCAGTGAAAGTACACACGATTATAAACCACTTTTACTCTGAGACCAACCCTGAAAACTCGAAAAAAATATAATCATGTGTACTTTCACTGCCTAAGAGGTTGTTGGTGTTTTACAAATAACCCTGTATAATCTTCATAATTTTGCAACCTGCTTTCGCTTACACCTTGTACCTCACATACCCGTGTTATATCTACGGATCGCTATAAATCAAAGAGTGTTGCTCCTTATAAACATATTTCGTGTGTCCTCTCTCCTTCAAATTCTCTTGTTTTATTTCGCACAATATTCCAGCAATTCTTCACGAGACGTCATCAATTTCAGTAAAATATTTTGATAGCACTTGATGACAGGACCTATATATATTGCGCGTTATAAGAAGACTGTTCTGACATGTTTGCAGCCATTTATTTTTTGAATGAACAATATTTATTTCTAGAACGAAATAAATATTGTTCATTCAAAAAATTTTTTCTAGAATAGACTTGGGTATTTTGTCTCAATGCTTGTTTTATGTAAAGCTACACAAGCAAGTCCGTTTTTACTTTGTGGCTAATCGAAGTAAAATTTCGCATTCTTAACGTGTACAAACGCCAACTTTCATCATCATCATCACATCAGCCAATAGCTGTCCACTGCTGAACGTAAGCCTCCCCCAAAGAGCGCCAACCGTCCCAGTCTTGAGCAGTCCGCATCCATTCGCTGCCAGCCACCTTCTTTAAATCATCGGTCCATCGTGCCGCAGGGCGCCCCACACTATGTTTACCCATAAGCGGTCTCCACTCTAACACATGTCTGTTCCATCGACCGTCTGTCCGTCTACAGACATGGCCGGCCCACTTCCACTTCAGCATGCTGATTCCACGAACGTTGTCGGTGACTTTAGTTCTCTGGCAAATGATGCCAACTTTACTGCACTCAAACTACAGAAACCTTTCTCTGACTTGAACTTCTAAAAAAACAAAAGAAACTATGACACTACGAGATATCTACAGCTGTGGTCATTCAGAAAATCACAAAACAATACGCACATTGACAAAAGCGTCGCCCGTCTACCTGAAGCACGAAATCACGAAACATTTGGCTTTTGTTTTCAATTTAAACATTCCACATTGAAATCTTGGCAATTTCTTAGCGGGCCCGGCCGGCAGGCGGAAGGTGGCGACAGGTTGGGTCCCGGGTTGCGGGCCCCTGGGCCCCTGGGCCCCGGGTCAGAGGTCCGGTTAAGTGGGCCCCGTGAATTATGCGACGTAATTATACAGCGGCGACTTAACACGTGGGTGGTCAGTGTGTTCGGATTGGGAGACTTAAGGTGAAACTTCACTTGACGTATTTACCAAAATATTCGCGTTACTTGAATTATAGAAAATATACCCTGATATAAATTATATGAATTATAGAAAATATATCATCCTGATAGAGTTCATTTTTTAACGAATAAGTAAGGCAAATATTGGCGCAAATTGCCGAAGTGAGGTGCCAGCATTAGATTAGATGCGCATAGTTTTGTGTACTACGACTGGTTAAGACGGTTGAAATATTTAAGATTGGATTTGATTTTTTTATGGAGTATTCCTGTATGGTCCTAGCGACACTAGAAATAGTGTTGTGAACTTGAAACGTAGTGCGCTTAATGCTCCAATTAATTGAGAAAAAAGTTCACGTGTTGTGCTTTCGATTCCTGTGTCTGTTGAGAAATATTTACCGAAAGTATTACAATATTGAGTGGACCTAACACTATACCACACCATGTCTGTCGTTAAAACATCGCAACACAGTTTGTATGAATCCTCTGGCACAGCTCCCCTAATCCGAACACTATCAACAACAACACAAGAAGGCAAAGTCACAACTTTTCGCCTTCGGACTGTGCCGTCTTAGATTAAATTAACATTAGGTACAACTATTCGAGGGCCCCGTAGGGCGCCATTGTGCCTCTGCAGAACCCGGCCGTCTTACCCTGTGGTCTACGGAATCCTAATTAAAATTACAACATGTAAATAGTGGGAAATGTCTCAGCCATGTTTGATGTTTGTTTAAAAACCTTTGAATTGTTTTGTACTTATTGTTCTGTGAATAGTGTACCTACGTATGTGCAGACTGTTTGTTTTCTTTGTCTTGAGAAGTTTGGCGCGTTGTGTGTGTTGCTACTTCAGGTTGTTTGAAAGTCATAGAAACTGCAGATATCTTGAACACACTGGGAAAACTGATCTGTTTCTGGAGGGAGGATGGCTGGTTGGAGTGATGGCTGCCATGGGTCACGCACAATGGTCCAACATCAGGATTAAGTGCGGTAACCAAACCTGATAGATAGAAGTCAAAGAAGTTGTAACTTTGAATGTGCAAATGACAATAGATATTATTTGATTTCGACCTTTTTCTGCCTACATTGATTCATGTTGGCTTCAAGTGCTTCAACCAACGTGAATCAGGCGAGATGAACTATACTTCCAAGAGTAATTTGATGTCGAATATGTACCTATCATTAAACAATAGTTCTCCAAAAAAAACACAACCTACAATGACCTAAATAATTTGTAAAGCTTATCCTACATACGAAACACGCATGCTCAGTAACTAATACGAACCCATACGTTTAAACCTTAACGCATACATCTTCTTAATTTAATAATTTCCAACCATTTAGTTGTGAGCCGGCCATATTTGTCTTGGTCTAAAATCCGGCCTAAGATTAATCCGGAATGTAGTTAGTTGTTCCGTCCGTGTCCCTCCGTGCGCACAACACGTGGTGGGGTGGACCCACCGCGCCGTGCAAACACTTAGACACGGGTGCCGGACATAACACTATTAATTTTAGTGGTGGGCACCAATTCGTAATTTGAATTATTGATTATAGTTCGGATATTAACGGCTTTAATGTTTGTAATTGACCTGCCAGGATTAGTTAACGTTCCCTTACTTAGAAGTGGTCGATTATATTTTGTAGGTAGGATCTTTTATAGAGGCTCTAGACTAGGGATGGAGACGAACCTATGAAACGCGTGCCAGTGGTGGCAAGCAGCACAATAATTTGGGCACGCACATACAAGATTACTTAGAATCTTGTTCAAAGTAAAAGTGCAGTGTGATTTCTGTTGTTACTAATTTAACAAAAACCATACTGAACTTTTACTTCATTTGAAGAAACACATCAAAATTGCTTCATCAATTTATAGTAACAATAAAACTGAAAAATAAAAAACTTTACAAAAAATGTAACCAACTTCCTAACAAAACACTAAAAAGTATAAAAAATCTTTAATCGAGTAATTAATTAACACTAATAATAACTAAAATTAACAAATATACTAAACTAACCACAAACTAA
The DNA here is from genome assembly GCA_947578705.1 of Lacanobia wlatinum. Classification (NCBI taxonomy): domain Eukaryota; kingdom Metazoa; phylum Arthropoda; class Insecta; order Lepidoptera; family Noctuidae; genus Lacanobia; species Lacanobia wlatinum. The sequence goes on along the minus strand of OX388025.1, from coordinate 30,388,677 downwards.
AATATAGCATCAAAAAATTCGTCCTCAACGCTATCAGCTGGTAATATGCCCAAGAGACTGACGGCGTTGCCACGTTGAATGATAATGCTTAGCCTCTGGCCAAAGTAAAACCCAGCTCTTGGGTCACTTTTTTCGAAATTTCTTTGAAAAGGCTGTGAAAACAAAGTTTGAGTAAGTACCTATAAAGTAACCTTAATTTCGGAATTCAGTGTTTTTGGTTTTGTTTCTTTGTTTTTTAAACACCGACTTCCGAAATTAAGGTTATTTTATACTTTCTAGTCCGTTTTTGGAAGTCGTTTAAAAAAAAGAGTTTATTTTTAAATTGCTATAGCATCTTATGTTATTTTTTGTCCATTAAAACATCAAGTCAAGCTTTTTTAGCGGCACGTTATGGCTAAATTATTTTTTTAATGGATCGAGCACCAAAAATGGTTACCATCCATGCTCTAGACAAAGCGCCATTTTACGAGCGATGGGATTGTCGAAATGTCAAAATAAAAGGGTTTGATCATGTGACAATTCCACAGTGTTTGTCAATCCCATTAATTTTTAACGTTTTGACAATCGCCTGCGCCACGCTACTCGTGCTCCTTACAGAATGTCACTTGTCTAGAGGTTAGGTCAGTTTTATTTTAACTCTGAGTTCTACACTGCTGTAACTACAAGTTTGAGTCATTATCTGATTTTCTTTTTCCAAACATGGTTTTTGCTTTCGTTACCCATTAAGCATATATAGTAACCGAGTGTATAGTTACCTAAACAACTCAATACAAATGACAGAAAAACAAAGCCAAGGAAAACGAACGTGTAGGCATTTGTATCGAAACTAAAAACAACTGTGAGCATGAAAACAAAAGTGCCGTAAGCCGTCGGCTCGGATAGTTTTCAGCTATTTCATGCTGCACAGTTTGTGAGTTCCTTAAGTGATACGAAGCAACATCTAGAAGTCACTTAGCATAAGTGGCGAGTTACCTGAATACAAAGAGTTAGGAGCTACTGGAAGAGACCCGGAAATATTGATGATATCTTTTGTGAAACGGATGCCACAACCTATGGGGTCCAACCGGTCTGTTCTGTAACATCTTATCGTGTTACAAACTAAGGTGGAGTGAGTGAGCATGAAGTGAACTTTTAAAGGTATGCGGAACAAAGAGCAAAGTCCCGCAAACATTCATTGAAAAGGGAGGATCCTCCACCCTGGCGGTTGTTGTGCCTGGCGGGCAACTGCCCAATAATTGATATTCGGGCTGATTTATATGTTGTAATCGCACGGTAAACTCTGATTGCGCGATACAGGATTTTAGTTCGCTGCTGGTTGGATAGATGGCGTCGCAGTTCTTTTTGTTGCGATGTAGATTTGCTCCGTTGGTTTTTTTGTGGCGGCATTGATGCCACTACAAACTATCATTCCATCTTGTTTGTGTGGATTAACAACTGGAGGTCGTGTTCAAGACGCTTGATTGGAAAGGACGGGGAACAAATATCAACGGTCAGAACATCTCGCACCTCCGATTTGTGGATGACATTGTCATCATGACGGAATCTTTGCGGGAGCTGGTGATGCTGAACAGCCTGAACGATTCTTCAAGCGGGTGGATTTCGGGATGAATTTGGACAAAACCAAAGTCATGTACAATGGTCATGTCACCCCGAGACCTGTAATCGTAAATGGCGCTACCCTCGAGGTTGTGCGATAATACATATATCTAGGCCAAATTGTTTAACTCGGGCGGCACAACTTTCAGAAGAAGGCGACCAGAAGAATTCGCTTGGGCTGGGCGGCATTCGGGAAGCTGCGTGATAACTTTGAATCGTCGATCCCGCAATCCCTTAAAACCAGGGTCTATAACCAGTGCGTCCTACCCGCAATGACTTACGGAGCCGAAACGTGGACACTTACCATAGGTCTGCTCCACAAATTCAAGGTTGCTCAGCATACAATTGAGAGAGCAATGCTCGGGGTTTCTCTGGTGGATAGCATTGGCAACGAAGTCATTCGTCAGAGAACTTAAGTCACCAACGTTGCGCGTAGAATCAGCATGCTGAAGTGGAAGTGGTATTTCTGCAGATGGACAGAGGGTCGATGGAGCAGACATGTGTTAGAGTGGAGACCGTGTATGGGCAAACGAAGCGTGGGCGCCCTGTGGCACGATGGATCGATGATTTAAAGAAGGCCTGCTCAAGTCTTTCTCAGCCAATCCACTGGCAGCGGATGGATACGGACTGCTCAAGACCAGGATGGTTGGCGCTCTTTGGGGAAGGCTTACGTTCAGCAGTGGTCGGATATTGGCTGAAATTATGAAAATATGAATTATTTCGTTCACTCCTATTATTTTTTATGTGTTTTGGGGCGACTCAGTCAATTTATAAACTATCAACGTCGAAAGACCGTTCGTCTATAATATATAATTATCTTTATGATCAAGGGTCATCATCATCCGTACCAGCCGGTCAATTCTGTAATTATGTCGAAGTGAAGGCTTGGGTGAAGTGATCACGAAGAGAGCTGTCATTCCATCTTGATTACTTGGATTGACAACTCACTTCGTGATCATTTTACCAAAGCCTTCACTTCGACATGTTTACAGAATCGACTGACTATATACATACAGATACATTATGTCGTTTGCTTATCAACTCGTATCGGGTGAGTTTTGGACATATATTTTTAGCAAATCATTTTGAACACATTGGGTAGAGTCCGCCAGTCAGGAAGAGTCTGGGTCCTACCAAGCCACATCCATCCACTTTAACTCCACAGCCACAACAGAACAACAGTCGTTACATAAATAATAATCGTTGAGGGGACAACAAAACACCGTGTTTACCTCAAGACGCGGCGCCAATAAAAATGTATCGCTCCGGCATTATTCACGACACAGCGGGGCCTGTGTCACGACACTACGAGATAGTTGGAATTCATATTGGATCATAAAGGAAGACGTGCGTTAGACTAGATGAGGAGGTATACGCAACGTGGAATTTTATTAAAGAAGTGGTAATAGGAAAAGCTGGGAGTTTCATTTCAGTTCTCTTTAGAAAAATTCAGAGCAGATATAATAATGAGGTTTTCTTATTGTAGTCATTAGAATCCCGAAATCTACCGTCGGTGCAAAAAGTTCGGCCGGAAGGAAAACCGAGCTTAATACTAAGTAAGAACATTTTGTCAGCCTAGCGTAATTTAGGAGCTGTATTTAACATAATAGCGAAATATGGTTGTGCTTAATCAATTATTTCTACCGTAGTTTTATTTCGAAGCGTTTTGTTTTAAGCTAGGACGGTATAAACAAACTCGTGGGTTCAAACGCCACCTTATAGGTGCCGGTGTCTATATTAAATGCACCTGGTTGTTTTCTATTTCGATAATCATTAAGAAGAAGATAAGTAAGGGGGCGATCCTCTTTTCCAAATTCCAAAGATCATCACCCTCAACAACTTGACCCCACGAAAAACAAAACTCTGAGTTAACTTGTGGAGTAGTAAATATTGTTGTAAGAAAATCAAATGAGTTGTAGAGCCAATAATCTGCATGAGCCGAGTGGAGCCCGCATTCCGCAGCTTCCAACTATGCTGAATATTTTTAATCAATACAAATTAGGTTGAGGCTCGGGGCCCGGGGCGCCCGGCGGAACACGCGAGCCGCACTGAGGTATTAGGTACGGCGGAGGTGGACAAAAATAGTGATAGAATGATATTGAAATGGAAGTAAAATACCTTTTTGTTTGATGTCTGGTGAGAAAAACTGTAAATATGTATTTGATTTCCAGATAACGCTAGAACTTCTTTAAATAAAATAATATAAACTTCGTTACCCTTGCGCATAAAGTATGTAAAGAAAAGTGTTTCATTCAGATCAGAACTGCGACATCAAGGAAATTTGTCTCCTAAGAGCCAGCAAAGTCTCTCGACATAAGTAGGTACTTAACTAGCTATGCATTTAATGAGAGATGACGTAAAGTCATGGCTATCAGTTAGTGAAGCCGGGCAGTAGATGATGACGAAATAATGACGTCCCTTTTATTTAAAACTATCTGACCCGTGCCCAATTCGTTGAGCGGTATTTTTCGGGTTAATACATATATAGCTTATGACACTCACAAATAATGTGACTTTCTATTGGTAAAAGAATTTTTAAAATCGGTTTAGTAGATCCAGAGATTACCTACAACCTCACAAACTTTACCTCTTTGTAATCTTAGTATAGATGACAGAAGCTATTATGTTATTTTTACGCTAAGTTTTTATACCTATACCAACGCTTGAGCGTCGATGTTGTTTTAAATTATGCTTAATTTGATATGCCTACACTTGATAATAACTGATTTATAATATCAAAAATTTAGTTGAACTCTTTCAAAAGCAAAGCTTAACATCGTAAGATAAAATTTCAGTCATAACATTATCATAGATCACAAGTAAGTACTTTATGAATAAACTGCAGCAACAAATATTTGTCGTTCAACTTTGGCCAAAACATGAACACCGTCGGCGCACTATGCGCTAGTCAATGTGCATACGATACCGGAGCATCTTCGGATAAAGTTACTTAACAAGCCGAAGATATTGATTTATTGAGCTCAGCCCCACAGGTATAACTTCGCTTATTTAGATAACGGAGCAAGCTGTAGGTATGGGTGTAGTATGATATTGTGCTAACATTACATTGTTTGTATTGGGTGTATCGTGATTTGATGCTAAATACCGCTTGTTTCATGGAATGTGCTGTTTTAGTAACAGGCATAAGTATCTTTTATTGATTTTACATTTGAAAACCTTAAAGATTTGATACCTACAGAATAGTTGGAATTTGAAATCATTTCAAAGCATTCGATTTCGATTCGATTGAACTCGTTAAATTCTTTTTCAGTTTTATGAAGAGGAGCTAAGAAACGAGTTTATTTATATGAAAATAAAATTACAGATAGAAATTAGAGTACCCAGTTTATTTTTCTCCGCTGAAGTGGTTATCGTTACTTTGGCAGGCCCCTCAAGTGTCCACTCCAGCAAGGTACTCACAATAAGACATGCAGCCATATAATATGGCAATGGCAACAAATGGCGGCATGTGGCGAGCCAGTTAAATGGCAATCTTGTGTTAGGCGGGTTAGTGGCAAATAAAAAAGATCTAACTTGGCCCGGGCCGCGTTTTAGCTCCCTGCTAAGTTTCTGCGGTGAGACTGCGGGGGACCTATGTAGGTATCTCTTAGGGTACACACTGGACTGTGCCTATACATTGTAGAAGGTTACACTATAGATTGTGCAAGGGTAAAGTTATTGCGTTTTATAAATAATAATGATGACTACCGTTTTCGAGCTCACCAGTTGGCGCCACTGGCGAGTAAGGACCTTAATCATAGCATTAAAAGATGTCATTACGCCCACGTGAGCAAAGTAAATACAACATGAATAGTGCCGTAGGGTTACGTAGACCAGAAAGAAAGAAGAACATAATACATATTTCTAAAAACTCAAAGCCATGGTCAGTAGAACCATAACTTAATCTGCCATAACTAGGCCGTTTTAGTAAAATATTCATGAGAATCAACACACATAAGTTAATGAACTCGCGTTAAAAGCCTACCAAAATGAAATTTGACGTTTCGAAGACCTCACGCTACACTAGCGCCTCTAGCGGCGAATTTAACGCAATTCATCATCATCATTCACCATTCATCATTCATTCGCCATTTTCATTCGAAATCCAATCGTTTGATAAGAGTTGCCAATAATTTACTAACAAGTGCGAGTCGGACTCGCGTGCAAAGGGTTCCGAATCAATTTAAATTATTTAACATGTTATTTTAACACCACAGACTTCTTATATATCTTTCTTATTTTCCTGTAATCTTTAGGTAGAGATCTATTATCTCCATTTTTTTTAAAATTTTAGGCTCAGTAGTTAAGGAGGTAAGGGGGGAATGGTAATTTTTCGCCTAAATTCTTGAATAACTTCAAAACAACTTATTTAAAAATTATGATAAAAATATAACTAAGACCCTCACAGTAAGCCCTTTCATTTGATATGTGACACGATATTTTTCAAAAAACTTATTTTCTAATTTTCTAGTTGGACCCCCAAAAGTGACCCCCATACTAAAAAAATATAATTTAGGTAACACGTCCGTGTTTGGGACACGAAAGTTCATATGTGCTCTAAATTTCAACAGAATCCGTCCAGTCGATCCGGAAAAAACTGACTGTGACAGACGGACAGACAGACAGACACCCGAGTGATCCTATAAGGGTTCCGTTTTTTGTTCGTAACCCAAAAAAATAATGTTATTAAGAATATGTTCATGTTTTATAAAGTATTTTAAATAACGATACAAAACTACATTTACCCTCTTGAAAAAGGTGTTTGACCGTTTGTATTTTTAAAATAAAGTCATTAGGAACTACGTACTGCATTAGTTATTGCATCAGCCAAAACTGCTAGCTCAGGTGAAATATTTAAAAATACGAAGAACGATAAAACACCTCTAGATACTCAATATTCTTTTCCTCTTGTATTTCACCCTGTTGTCTGCATTTTTATTTCATTTCTCCATTCGAGGTCTGCTGGAAATAAGCATTTCCTTTGTTTTATTTGTATTGCTATTTATATGTTAGGTACTTTGTTTCTCTCTGTAAATATTAATAACAGATTTAATAAATAAACATTTCTAGTGTAGCTCTTAGCTTAATTATTCAACATAATTCCCATTATTAAGTGCCTAACTGCGCAACAAGTATATCTAATACACCTACTGTCGAGGTACCTAGCACAAAACAATAGTAATCACATACAACGAGTGAACTGTGTCAGCGGTGTGGTATCGGACGGCGCGGGCGCACGGACCGGACGCGCCGGACGCGCCGGACGTCCGGCTGATAACACGGACAGGTTACTGATGCTAAATGTGGAGTGTGTGGTAACTACTGTTGCAGAGGTAGGTACTGATTGGGATTGTTATTGATAAGGTTATTAATAAAATTGGAACTATACTATGTCATGGCGAATGTGATAAGATTCTCATCTGAATTCCTGATGATTGTAACCCCTGCATTTCATTGTTTCTTGTGTGAGGTTACCAGGAAGCTGACTTCCTGCTCAACTGATGATATCATAATCATGCTAAGCGGAAATTTGTGGATACACATGTCTATACATATCTTCCAAATCCATTTAAGCTAAATTATATCTGTACTAGCTTCTGCCGGCGGCTTCGACCGCGTGATTCCTAGGGATCCTTCCTATGTATTATTCCAGACTATAATCTATCTCTGTGCCAAATTTCATAAAAATCCTTTCAGTCGTTCTGACGTGAAAGAGTAACAAACATTCATCCATTCATCCTTACAAAGTTTCGCATTTATAATATAAAAAGAAAAATGTATTTATTTTTAGTTCTTTCTTATTTGCAAAATAGTTGAACAAACATCATCTAAAACTATTCCAAATTTCAAGTTGATAGCATTAGTAGTTCTTCAGATATCCAGCTGTGACAGACAGACAGACTTAGTCACACCATAAGGGTTCCTTTTTTACCATTTTGGCACGGAACCCTAAAAGAAGGATACCTGTTTTTCGTTTTTGTTACGTTCTCAATCCTATACCGCAGAACCAATATGATGAATTTTAGTATAAATATAGACTGAGCCTTGACGAAGAACGTACTTTTAATCTGGTAAGTACGTTAACTTGGGATAACATACCACTTACTTTCATGTGAGCAAAGCCCGTATATGGACTAGGTAGATAATATTCGAGCCGGAATTATTCTGAACAGTATTTTAGTTACCGCGGTTTCGTAACTTTCCTTAAATAACGCACTCAGTCGCCAGTTAGTGCAAGTTTAGTGCGACTCTACGTAGAGTAGTGTTCGGCTAAGTTTGGTTAAGTACAGGACACTGCCCAGGGCGACTCTACATGTAACTGTAACTCTACATATGTATGAGGAGAGTGAGGATTTTGGTATATGGCTTGTGTTTTAAAGGATCTTGGAGATGAGTGCTTAAGTTACGTTTTGAACCCTGTATATATGTGAAAATGAAGCGGAACGCGTCTTTGCCAGACATAGATATTTATTTTTTATACAGTACAATAATTAGTACTTAAAATATGACCAATTTAATATTTAGATAAAATGTAATTATTCGTGTGCTCAAACATGGGTCAGTTCAATTCATACAAAACAATTTGTCAGCATGCAAGAGATGAGACTTGCGGAGGCGTCGGCTCGGCTCGTAAATGCATTTTTGTGTTTTATAATACCCAGTAGATGATTTTTATGGTTCCGATCATCCGTAAAAACGGAACCCTATAGGATCACTCGGGTGTCTGCCTGTCTGTCCGTCTGTCACAGCTGGTTTTCTCTGGATCTACTGGACCGGTTCTGTTGAACTTTGGTATACATATGGACTTCTGTGACCTAAATAAGGAAGCGTTACGTAAATTACTAAATTTTGAGTATAGGGGTCACTTTTGGGGGTCGAACTAGAAACTTAATTAAAAAAGTTTTACAAACTCTATTGATTGTGTGACATATTAAATGAAAAGGTTTACTGTGAGGGTTTTATTTATATGTTTTTCATAATCCTTACTTAATATTATAAATGTGAAAGTAACTCTGTCTGTCTATCTGTCGCGCTTTCACGCCAAAACTACTGAATGGATTTAAATGAAATTTGGTACAGAGATAGTCTAGAGCCTGAGAAAGAACATAAGCTACTTTTTATCACGGGTTCCCTAGGGAAAACGCGGACGAGGCCGCGGCCGAAACTAGTTTTAAAATAAATAGTTTTGAAGTTATTAAAGAAATTAGATCTCCGAAACTACTGAGCCTAAAACTTTGAAAAAAATGCACATAATAGTTCTATACCTAAAGATTACAGGAAAACCTATAAGAAGTGTGTAGTGTTAAAATAACCTATAAAAAAAAGAAATTGGTTCGGAACCCTTTGCACGCGAGTCCGAATCGCACTTGGCCAGTTTTTTTTAAGGCATGAGGCCAATCACTAGCATTTGTTTATGTATCTATTACTTGTTCATTCTGATTTGTCGTTTGCACGATCTACCCTGTTCAAAGTAGGAACTTTGCCTCAGGGCGAGCAGTCTAGATTGTGCGTTTGTGAACCACTGCTGTAAGGTACCAGCTGGGCCTGTCACCTTGCTGCAGTGATGTCGCAAACTATTTTGGTTTGTGTTTTTTGTCCTTGTTAATGTGTTTCTAACATTATTTATAAGTATATTGTTACTAACACTAAGAGTCTCGTTACTCGAATTAAATGATTAAAATTGAGATTAATAAATTAGTTGTTTTTTTTAACCATTATTACTCAGTCATAATATTTCTTCAGGCATGACTGTATCAATTGTGTTGAACAGTGGGGGTAATAAATTCGTTAGAGCCGCACAACTCACTACTCACGGGGGTGAAAACTACCCGTCATTATGATGTGCTCGGGGGTAAAGCGTTGCTTTTTATTGTTAGGGTAGTTATTGTACGAGGAATGTTGTTCGAAAGGCAAATGGGGGTACGTCGGTGGATCGGTTTGAGCTTGGTGTTACAGTCAATTAATTTGTAAACTGAATTTCTAACAGCGTATTGATTGCTTTGAAAACAATCCTAGAAATCTACATCTACACTAATATAATAAAGAGGAAAGATTTGTTTGTTTGTTTGAAATGAATAGGCTCCGAAACTACTGGACCGATTTGAAAAATTCTTTCAGCAATGGATAGCTACATTTTCAGGGAGTAACATGGGCTATATTTTATCCCCGTACTCCCACGGGAACGGGAACTGCGCGGGTGAAACCGCGTGACGTCCACTAGTTACAGATAAAGTTACAGTATTTTCAAATTATTCCTACCCAGTTAGTGTGCTTGCATGCTGCAAACTTCTCTGGCTAGGAAACTTTAATTGAAACTACCGAAAATTGACAGAATCTATCATTTTAGCTCACCGATAGTGCCACCATGACCGGGCCAGATAAGTTAGATGCACTATAAATCATCATCTGCCTAGCCTTTTCCCAATTACATTGGGGTCGGCTTCCAGTCAAACTGGATTCAGCTAAGTCTCCAAAAAAAGCCCCACGAAAAACCAGTGTCTTTTGTGTAGCGGCTGCCTACTAGACCTCCACAACCCATTAACTGGGTAACGGTACATCTTGGCAAAACTGGAGTCAGATTAACAGGCCTCTGACAATTCGTAACGACTGCTAAAGTCTCTAACTAATCTACAAATGACAGCCGGGACCAACGGCTTAACGTGCTTTCCAAGGCACGTAGGAAACTCGGTATGTTAAGATGGTCACCCATCCACATACCAACCTTGGCAAGCGTTGCTTAACCTTCAAGATCGACTCGTGCGGAATATCTAAAATAGTGAAAAAAAAAATAACGAATGTCAACAGGCTTATATGACTGATTTATAGGAAAGCACATAACGCTAAAATTGCTTAAAATCGGCGCTTACTACAGATACGAAGTACTTAGCACGAATATTTTTGTCGTCTAGTAACGTTACGTAAAATTTTATTACAGCTAAAATACTCGTTTCGCGCATAATGTTTATTTGAATGGATACTAAATTCATATTTTTAATGATACAAATTGTATAAGTCACATTAAATTAAACTAAAATACAATGGGGTTGCAGTTTTTTTATACTCATAATTCACTTCCATTAATAATTATTATTAATTTCATATTCTGCAATAGTCCTACTCCAACCGGGGATTATCCTTGGTATACTTTCACAGTGCATACGGTGATAATCGTCGGTTGGTGCCCCATTCCATTTCAAATGTCTAACGGGGCCTCTGCGAGTTGGCTTCAGCTCCTCGTACGCCTATCAAAGGACCGGGTCTCCAGGGACCCGAGAAAGTAAAAAACAAATAAAAACAATAATAATAATATATATTTTTTTACTAACGTTACTATACGTCAAAATATTCGTGCTCCCTCAAATCTCTCAAGCAACTACAGACAATATAACGACTTATTCTCTGCTGCCTCCCCCAATACACCTTGAAACAGAACTTAACAAGCTCGCTCAAATAGTTATAATGATACGCTAATGTCGCCGGGGTCGGATGTGACACCCCCCCCCTCCCGTCAGGATGGGGGGGGGGGGTCACCCTGCGTGTGCCGGAAACGCACGGAACTGTGCCTGAGGAGGACTGCTCGGACCACCGCTAACGTCTTACCGGTAGACTGAGGAATGGATAGAAGGTACAAAACTTAAAAAAAATATTTTTTTGAGAGGATCTCTTGTGAGGAGATGTCTTCATTGCCAGTCAGGTTTTCACTGTGATATGAGATCTTTCAAAGGGTGTTGCAAGAATATGAAGGTTAGTTTTAGATACGATAGAAAACACCTTATAATTATGAGATGGAATTGCGTTTCGCGATTGCTTAAGCCACTTACAAAAATTTATTCCATTACCTGCTTCCTATCCAAAGGTTAGCAATTAGAACGTTCATTATTGTACCCTACTATTTTTACAGCTCCTAATGTAATATGTTCTTGTGTACAATATCAAGTATTTCTATTCTATACTACATTCAGCATCATGGTAATAATCAATGAAAATTTGGAATTTCAACGACCTCGTCCACAGCGTTCGTGACACTTCATTTCGTGTGTAACTCGTTCCGTATTCACATGTCTATCCGTATCTATTTGTAAGGAACTAGTTGCGAAGTTATTCGGGCTCACCTACACTCGCTATAAATATCACTTAACTCGGATACTCTCACCGTCCTAACCAGTCGATCGCAAGTTGTTGTGCCACTGATAACGAAGTTCAGAAGGTTAAAACTGCTTTTCCACCCGCAATGTGCTATGCAACGTTGCTATGGATGCGTTTGATATACATCAATCATATTTATTTGTCCACATAGCATAGCACTGGTAGAAACTGATTCAACTGTGCTACGTTTATTATATGGAAAGATGCGTGCTGTGGATGCATGCTGTAGATGCGTGCTATGGATGCGAGTTGGGGATGCGTGCTATGGATGATCTTGAGTGGTGTAGCGATGTGCAGAGCAGTAAACCTACAATTTATGCTCTGCGCATCTTCCTCCCACAGCCACCTTGCGGTGGCGCATTTTCGCAGCATATCTTACTCGGTCCGCTACAAAACTTAGCATTAGTGGAAATGGTGCCATAGTTTAGCATAGCTCGCATATCTCTGATGGAAAGGCACTCTAAAACTAAATCAAGTGTAATTCAGCTAAATAGAATATTTTCTGGTTTTTGTGTGAGTTCATGAAAGGTTTTAGACTTACGAAAAAAGTAACTTAAGTATTTAATAGTTTCTTTCTAGGGTTATGAGGATAACAAACTAAGTACTTTTTCTTGCAGACCAAAATTAAATATGAGTGCCTGCGCCATCATTCTAGGTAAGCAGGTATTAGATCACTTATTGGATCTTGAGGATTTTTTTAAAGTTGATAAGGCCCGCTTCAATTAGTGCTAAACATGTTTAAAACATAAATTGTTTCTGTAAACTTCAATCAATTATTGTCAGAAATTGAACAATGTTTCAAATTCTTTGGACGCTTTTATTTTCTTTTGTGCTAGTGACCTAGTTTTCATTTTCCAACTCATTTTCACACTGTCATTTAGGGCCCGATAAAAAATGTTCATCTAACTACTACTGAATAAAGTGGACCTTCTCAATTCCCTGAGAGGTAGTAATGCCCCAGGAAACGGCCCAACTTAGACAATAACCGTTGAGATTAGACGGTCGGCCTGAGGTGGGCTGTAAACAATACACGTTCCAATTGAATATTAAGAATCGGTGAGGACGCGCGTTATGACTGTTTGTTACTGAGGACTGTAGCCGTGTAGTGTTGTGAGCGTCATTATGACAAGTCGTTGAAATAAGTACACCAATCAATGTTTACAGGTGCTCAGAAGTGCGTGGTTCTATCTAAAACAAATAGATTGACTTGTATGTAAAAATTTCCTTCCAAACAAATGGTTTTTCAAACCGTCTGATGCAGTTGGTGGAATTTATTTTACGAGTAGGTCAATACAGATATGATGCCAATCAGTCCCCAATTATAACTATTACGTCAGATCTTAGGTTATGGTGTCCTTGTAGAAATCTTAGTAAAATTAATCTGCCGAATGTGAAGTTATTAAAATCAGAGGGAACGCATCAAAGCACGGTGCTACAGATTTAATTAAATAAGTAGTCGCTATAAAGGCTAGGGTAGTATTTGATTCAAAAGTATCAAATAAAATGGCAAAGGGTCTTGGTATCTGTAAAAGAAAAGCAGTCGATACTTATCTTGGAGACAAAAATTAAAATCTGAATACCTCACGCTCTTCACTGTCATCCAAAGAAAAATGTACAATTTTATCGCGTCTTTTATTTGTTTACGAGCGTCAATTTTTCACCACTAATCCTTTGCTTGGCCAAAAGATTAGCACAACAGGGGTTGTATTTTTTAAGAAACAATATCGCGACAGTGCCGCGACATTCAGCCAACAATAAAAGAAAAAGCAATTAGGATGTTTTGTTTGTCACCAACGAAGAAAGGACATTTTTCATTTTTAATCTGTTGTGGTGTAATTGTTTTCTTGATGACGTCATTGTCGTTTATCGAGACTTGTTCACGGTTGACGGAGACTGAATGTGGGTGTTGTAAGTGTTGCGACAATGGAGCGCTTCTTGTACGGTTCGGTGGAGCTGAGACGGTGCGGTAGGCGCGCGTTAATTTTTCTAGTCATCTTGGACTTTTCCAAAGAATAGCGATTTTCCATTTGTGTTTGGAAAGGCCATTGAAGAAGTATCTACTTTAAAAGACGGGAAACAGTGGTTGTCAATTTCGTTATTTAGAGTTAGGTAAGTAAGCCAATTTTCCATATTTGTGACCGTTAATTAAATAATTAATAAATGTAGGGCCGACGCTCTTTCCTACAGTACCTCTACTTTCATGATGATTTAAAATATACTTTTTTCTGATCAAATAATTTTCCTACTTTGCGATAGCATTGAAGTAATTTCTTAAAATTAGCAATATCCCACACTTTCAGACCTAGTTGCAAGAAATTATTATTTTTCTCAGTATTCACTTTGCTCAAAGGCATAAACGGCAAAAATGTCTCAAAGGAAAATAAAACACCATCTGGAGCGGAGTCGCGTTCCTCAGCTAGTATTTTAATAAGTTAGGTGCACATCATATATTAAAATACCTCTTGAAAATAAAAGTAGAGTCTGTCATGAATAATATTCCGATGATAAAACATATTAACATATAGAGTCTGAATACAGATCGGCTCATTTGCTCCACACTCAACGTAATGTACTCCTTTAAAATTCTGAATATTTAGTACTTACTTCTCGATGCCTTGAACCTAAGTTTTATGAGACATTTTATGTTTCTAAAAAATTAGATGAGAGACTGTTTGTATGATAAATGCTTGCAAGGGTAAATATGTTAGTAGTAGTGACTCAAGAAGTACGAACGTTCTACATGGGTCACAGTATGCTTATCTGAATAATAATCGTGGATTTGGATTAAGATATATTTAGATACCTACCGCATGACAGTCATTTGATAAGTAACTGACATTGTCCCTGTGTGTCCATTGTGTCCCTATCTCACTGGGACACCATGGTGGCGGAAACCGGTCGCGCCATCAACAAAATGTATGCAGTTGTATAAAGTGTACCCCACCTGGTATCAGCTTGGTTGCCCAAAAAAGTTGCCGGCAACCGAATTACCCGCTGTTTGTTCGGGTGTTGCTCAAGACACCACGGTAGCGTGACTGGTTACGCCGCCGTGGTGTCTCGGTGAAATAGGGCCCTAACGGACTGCCTCTCATTGGATATGTCAATACGTACCTAATTGGGATTTGTATTTATTAAAGTCAACTTAACTAACTATGCTAAGAACTAAGGTAACAAATATGAAAGCCAATGTAAGCTGCATACCTTTTGTAAACAAAGTATCACCCACATTTTGTACAAACGTAAGTTTAGAACCAATAAATCCAGAGCCATTACTCCGTTTCACCGCGTATATTCTAGTAGCACCATCGTGCAGCACAGTATGTGCAGCCAGTGCAGTGCAGTGGCAGGTAACAATTGAATTGCTAGCGCCGTGTGTTTACAACCGCTTTATATCGTGAACTGCTCCAACGAGTTTATTTTGGAGAAGTCTTACTTTGTAGGTTTTGTTGCTAGTCTTGTGCAAGATGGAAATCTTTTGGTCGAGGAATTTTACTAACCAGATTAAGTGTAGCGAGAGTTTCGCCAGGTAGAGCAGATTCTACAAATGGTATGATATTTTCCAATACAAAATTTATTAAACTTGTAACCTATACCTAATTAACCATAAGCTTCAAAATTAGGTATAGGATACAAATTTAAGAAATTTTGTATTGGAAAATATTTTTCATATTTTGGTATGTAGGTTTTCCTTATGTATTTGTTATTTCAATGAGCTAGCTGGATAGTTAAGGTAAACACCGAAGTGTTTTGGCGAAATAATTCCGGTTTCCTTGTTAAATAAATGCTTCAAGACTCCAGCAACAAACGACGGGCTAACAACGATCTCACATATTGTGAGCACAAATGCGATGCTTAAAGTCAACACATTATAGCTCTGCGTGACTGTGAATATACTGAGCGCGCACGTTATTCCACTCACACCTTAAATCTCCACCAACGTATAAATAAACACGCGAATTACCGAAAGGTACGAGCATCACAAAGTAGAACACAACTCCCAACGATAAATCCTTTTATAATCACTGCATTGTATTTTAGTAAATCGTACTAAAGTATTTTGTATTTCGGATCGTTTAAATTACCCCATAAATACACGTAAACGATTCGCAACAAAGAGATGTCGCTGGAGTGCCGCCGGATTCGAACAATAAATCTGCTGCAGCACAAACAAGAAATAACTTTCACGGCTGAAAATATCAAATGTAAAATGTAAATTTAACTACCTAATACGGGCTTAAGCCGTACGAAACTGCGCTTTAAAGCGCTGTTTATTTGATATTTGAGTGTTGTTTTTATGTTAGTGTCGTTGGTTCGGCAAATAAAAACGTCTGGTGTGGAGGATGCAGCGCCGGTTATGAATGGCCTATGAGCTCCAACGCGCCGCGCACAGACCAGGCATGGGTTATTAGCGCAGAACCGACATAGTCTTTCAACTTGGAATTTTGTAGACCTCAAAGTAAACAGTTTTGCTACGTGGAAATCTGTCAGCTACCTTATTAAGTTCCATTTTCAGAGTTTAACAATTTGGACCCCTGTATGTTTGAGCTGCAAAACGATTTAAATTTTGATAATATGTAACTCAAGAATCGTTCAGCCTGATTCTATCTCACTGAGGTGTTCCGGCTCTAAAACTTAACAAAAATAAACATGACTCACGAACACGGCTGACACACAATCCCCGTGTTTCAAGAGTGCAGAGCAAATAAAGTTTATGTATTTAATTTGAATGCCACTGAAACTTAAAAGACACATTGTCTTGACGCTTTACTTAGCGCCTCAGTTAGCGTGAGTTATACGAGCATAAAAAATCTCGCACTTTTGGAGATCAGTAAGTGTTCGTACTAATTAGCTGGTGAAGTGTTGCTGCATCATCGAGATGTCACATCTGAGTTCTTTGGTACGTATGAAGCGTCTCTTAGGTGGCGTTGCATCGCAGGCAGTTTGCTTGATATAAGGCACGTCGCCGCCCGTTATTGCTCCAACCTACTTATTTATAATTGTCGTTCCATCCGCCATCTTAACCTGACCTCCCGACCTCTTCTTACTTCCAGCAAACCCAAGTTTTCCGGGGGAGTTGTATGAGATATGGCGGTTCCGACTACGGTGGGCCAGATATGGCCAAGGGTAAGCTTTCAAGAGTAGCCAGGGAGGTCGGTCCGGGCTATTTAGTTCTCTTTCAGAGCGACTATTAGTGCGACCTTTATTGCGTTAGCCTGTACGACCGTACGGGTGACGCATCGTTATGATCTTATGTTTATTTATGTGTTTCATGTTATTTGTATTGTTTGTCTTCATGCAGATTCGAGGGAGGAATAAATAGAGTGCGTTAGTGTACGACCTGGACGAACTAGATTTGCAACTAGCTTAGAGTACAATAAGTGTATGCGTAGTAGCTTTCAATCATAAATATCTGCTGTCGAACTCCACCGCACCGTTAAGAAAGAGGACGATATTGAATAAAGGTAAATTTCCTTTTAGTTATATTATAACAGATGAGAGTTATTCATTCCTTAAGCCACTTTCCAGGACATCATCAAAGCACAGCTAAGTTTAATAATGGCTTTCCTTGCAAAGATATCGAGGAAGTAAAAACAGTCTCCGTGCTGCCTCAAGACGTTGTAGAAAATCGCTGTCAATTTTAAAGTAAATCTTTTGACGGTCTCTCCTTTCTTGCAAACTTGATTATAAAGCCAAGACACTTACGTAACGCTTCAAGTTACGAGCCTCCATAAATTCCAGTGCCACAGCGCACAGAATTAAGTAGCACGGCTAAGTAGGCTTGGCAGTGGCACAACGCGTGGGCTGACATACACACAGGCTATGACGACTCCCGCTGAGATGGGTTTAAAAGTTTTTGATAAGTACAGGTTGCTGTTTTTTTGGCCAAAATTAAATAAAATCTCATCAGTTGTTTGATGTTTGTGTTGGTTTCCAAACAAGAAAATGTCAGCTCTATTCGATAAAATAATAAATTTCAGTTAAAATCGATCATTCTATTTTTAGATTTATGGACAAGAGAATGAATGCTGAACCTCGGACAACCAGCGGACTTAGTGCCTATTTCTGAAGATATATGACAGCGTAATGATGAAGTGTCCTAATTTACCTTTACAACTGAAACACGCTATATCTACAAAAGCATACAACACTTGTAAGATTAACGCACTTGAAAAGTGTCGCTGAAAAACCCTGTCGAGCGAGGCCAACTGTGAGCCTGTACCGCGGAGTTCCCAGCAGGAGACCAGGTCGTAAGTGTTGCTGAAACAAAGGGGGTTCAGCCATGAAAGAAATCAGCTCAGAAAGTTTATTCCATGCGTATTACGTGCGAAAATTGGGCTACAGAAAAAATCGACAAAAATGTATCATGATAATGTAATAAGGTATATGACTTTAAAAAAACTGGCCAAGTGCGAGTCGGACTCGCGTGCAAAGGGTTCCGAACGAATTTCATTTTTTTTTAACATGTTATTTTAACACTATAGACTTCTTATAAAATTTCCTGTAATCTATAGGTAAAGATCTATTATCTCAATTTTTTTCAAAATTTTAGACTTCGAAGATAAGGACATATTTCGTCTAAATTCTTGAATAACTTAAAAACCATTTGTTTTAAAATTATGAAAAAAAAAATATCATTAAAACCCTTACAGTAAGCCCTTTCATTTGATATGTCACACGATATTGTTCAATAAACTTTTTTTAATTTTCTGGTTTTACCCCAAAAGTGATTCCCATACTAAAAATTTAATTATTTACGTAACGTGTCCGTGTTTGGGTCACAGAAGTCCATATGTGTACCAAATTTCAGCAGAATCGGTCCACTGCATCCGGAGAAAACTGACTCATATTCGCAATTTGTCAGACATCTAACTTCCCTACGTTTTTGACAGACGTAGTATTTAGTCCTCCTGACCGATTTCGACCATGGCGGCCAATCTCAACGGGGACTAGCCACCGGCGCGGGACATATTCTAGTGCACAAGTGGTGAGCGCGAACCAGGTGTACTCCCTGTATTAGGTAAATCGTTAACGTCGTGTTTACGTTATAATTTGGGTACATTTTCTAGGAATAGGAACTGTCCCCTAAGTGACGCGAGTGGTTGCGCAATTTTTTTTCTGTAAATTCTCATTATGCCAGAATACGGAACAAAACATTGCTTCAAGTTTTGCTTTCCCTTCTAAAGTTTTTACAAATTAGAAAATAGTATGGACTCTTCCTTCTGTAAGTATCTTGTACAATATTTAGGTCCGTATTATAAATTTTAAATTGCTGTTATGAGAATAAAAGAAAAATACAGCTCGCCAGTTATTCTACGTGAGTTATAGTTCAATAACTCATTGAAATGCAGCAGAATGTAATCGTAAATCACTTCTATCTCGTGATGCTGTGCAAATAGACTGCGTTAGGTATGCGCCTACGTCTGATCAACTTATGAAAGTCCCATAATTTTCCTTTCAGGCACATTTTTCTCCTTCAAACCTAACAAAGTCTTATCGTAATTGGTTTTCCAACTTCAATACTTTTTATTTACTCAATAAACTTCACAAAGCTTATGTACTAAAGCAAAATATTCATCGCTTCGCCCGCTTTTGTTTCTAAGGGGGACCGATTAATTTTATTGGCCCGGCTAATTCTATCAAAGACTCCGCCGGTTTAATAGCGCACAACAAAATAAGACCCTTAAAAACTAATGTTCAGCCTTAAGTCCGCCGCAAATACCTCTTTGTGACTCCGGCGATACCCGCCATGCCGCCTTCCCAGACCTGGCTACACGGAATTTTCTTCAAGATTTACGAGACAGGAGAATTTGAACTTTGTCTATGAAACGTAGAGTTGAAATTCCAAGGGAAGTGTGCAACTACTTACGGCAAAGTAAGACGCGCGCAAGATTAAAAAGTTCGAGTCGGTCGCGCGATGTCATTGTAAGTGGAAAATGAGTTAAATAAGGCAATACATTTTAATTAGGAGGAAGGGATCCCTTTATTCCTTACGCGATAACTCGCCGCGTTCTCTATTAATTGAATTTCATGTTTAATTAAGTCGGAGGCGGCACAGATAATCCGGCCTGATCTTGCCGTTTGTTCGGCGAGCTCATTTAACTCGCTTTTGGCGATCGCCTCAGTTTTTTGAGCGACCGATATTGCGACCGCCGAGCAGATCTGCTGTTATTTAGTGCTGTCTGGAGAGGTAGAGGGTTGCTTGTTCTGAAGAATTATTGTGATTAGAGAGAGTTCTATGGAGATTGTAATCAAGCATTGTTTTAATTACAAAGATAGAGGTTCTTGTAATTGTGATATCATAATTCACAGAAAAACATAAATTTTGAGCCGACTGAAAGTGGAGGAGGTTTTCTATTCGACTGAATGTTTTTTTTTTATGAGCAAGTTCAGAAACGCGAAACATATTCCAAAACTCTCAGACATTGTTGCAGGGTGTCTAAAAATGCCACTTTAGCAGAATCAGAAAGCACATCACGCTACCCGTCACTGTCAAATTTTCCCGTCTATCTGAACCTAATGCGTTAGATATGCGATAAAGATGAAAATGGAATTTGACAGATTGTTGTGTGGTTAATATTATGCTTCTAAAATGATTCTGCTAAAGCGGCCTGTTTAGACCCACTGATTGCAATTACATCGATTTTATCTCCATATTTTTCTCCTTTAATCTAAAAACAATCAAACCTTGGCATAAACTTCGACAAAAACTTTCGAAACTTAAGAAAAACCGTTCACGGAATTCACAAATGCCTTTTAGTTAGCCAATAGACCTGAATCACAAATTGATTCCCTCAAATTACCTCCCATCTTTCAAAAAACTGAAGGTTTGTATAAAATACCGGTGTTCAGTTAAATGTAGTGAGATAATCCCGCTGTAAGTGGCTCGGTCGGGACTCTTTGCTTAAAAGATTAAAAACTTGGGGAGAACCGAGCATTGCTTTACTGCGCTCAAGTCCTAGGGTGCGCTGCTGGGAGGGATGGTTTTGTTTTTATTATAGGTAGGAAAACAATAAAAATAGATGAATAGAAACAGTGCCTCAGAAACAGTCTAATTGAAAGATATATATATGCGGAGGATTTCACTGAATTTCTATGCGTAGGTACACAATCGTGCCTTGACAATAATTGAACTTTAATTGTGAATGGTTGAATTATTTAATTGAATTCTTTAATTCTTTGGTTGAATTATTTAATTGAACTCTTTTTGGAATACAAACAGATGTCTACAGTATAAACCAAGTTAATACCTATTTTAGAAGTAAATCCGAGTCCCGTCTGTACGTTTATATCTTTTAAACTCCGCGTTTATATGTATAACTTGCCCCGAAATTTGCTTCTTATTTCTGAATCCAACCATGGTGACACATATCTGAAACTACACCATCTCCACATATCAGATACTCATCCGATTAGTTTCCATCCACCATTACCATTTACGGTGTAATTTCCTTAAATAGGTACAATGATGGCCATATTCGAGCCATTAAGGTTGGCTGCGTGTTATCAGTCAGTAGTCACTGCTGCGGGGACTCAGATCTTAAGGGGCTAATTGCCAGCCCCTTAGAGCACCTCGTTAATATAAATTATGTCGTGATTGTATCGTTAGGTACACAGGAATAGTCAGGAATATGTGTAGTGTTGGTAAAATGGTCAATTAAAAAAAAAAGGGTTGTTCTTGTTGTATTTGTGGGTTATCATAAGTAAGCGCGCTTACTTATATTGTTTTGTTATGTAAATGAGAGAGCAAACAAAAAAGGGATCATCATCATCATATTAGCCGAAAAACGTCCACTGCTGGACATAGGCCTCCCCCAAGCGTCGTCGCCACAACGACCGGTCTTGTGCATCACGTGAATTTGATAATTATGTATGGCATAATGTGAGTCGAGAGTACGATTACTCAGAAGTTACCTATTTTTTTTAAACAGCTAGTGTTATTATTGTAAACATAGGCTCTAGCTGTGAATTTTCTATCCCTATACAGAATTTGTGAAAGGCATTTCTCGTATTTCTAAGGAGGGTTCGCAGGCGCATTGTCACAAGTTTTAGGCGCTCGATGCCGCTGAGATGAATTTGAATTATTTTTAAGCACGAGATTAGGCCTTCAGATTATAATTATTTCACTTTTACGCGCAAATCCATGGTCATGAACTTGCTGGGAGCGTCTGTGTTCAACAGCCTTCACAGGAAAACTCAACAGGCATCTTCTGGGCTATATCTTTCCACCGTAGACTTCATCCATCGTTTACGATCAGTTGAAGTCAAGAGCTCATCATGAAAAGAAAGAGCTGTTTATACAACACGTCTCTAAACCATCAAATTTTAAATACTGACTGTATCATAAAACATTTTGACCAGTTTTTCACACACTTGTTGAAAGAAAAGGTGCACACTCCACTAAACGTCAGCCATCTTGTTGAACGAGTTTACGACGCATCGGCGCGGAAGCAATTAAGTGCATTGTAAAAATTTAATACGTTGTGAGTGTAAATCAAGCGGCTGTTTGACAGAGGACCATGGATGACGGGAGACAGCTCACGAGAGTAACGACAGCGAGACGTCTTGGTGAGAGCAGGGTTCTGTAGGTTTAATTTATTCATGCATCAAGTCATGGCTTTCGTTTCTGTTTTTTCGAAAATCACTACATATTATAAAACAAAGTCTTCCGCTGCGTCTGTCTGTCTGTTCGTGGTAAACCCAAAAACTGCTGCACCGATTTTCATGCTGTTTTCACCAATGGATAGAATGGTTAAAAAAATGTAAGGGATCCTTAAGAAAATTGCAGTGCGTACGAAGTCGCGGGTGAACTGCTATTTTATTTATTAAAACTTCTTGCAACACAAAGGTGCCAACATTAGGATTAGTGAGGGAAGTCCACATACCCACAGACTACACTTTGGCTACTAGCTCTGTGTAAAGGTATCTGCACGTTTACATTGCTACAGAAATTGACCTTTGGGTTTATTTCGGCTCAGGGTAGTCAGCTAGGAAATATCTCATTTAGTTTAAAATTGCCACAATTTTTTTGATAAATCTTTATTTCAACCTGCTTACAAAATAAGTACCTATCATTTAGTTAACAGTACAAGGATGGGATTCTGGGCTAGATGTCATTACACGACTGCGACGAAATCCAAAAGGAGAGTTAGTAAAATACTCTTGCTTCATTGTTCTTCACTCTAAAACTTAAAGGTTCACGTCAATTCACGGTACCCCAAGCAAAAGTGAAGCCCATTAAATGTCCTGAAGCATTAAAACTTGAGACTTTCCAATTTCGTGCGTTTGACCTGATTAACAACGACACAAATTATTAGTTTACTTAGTACACAAAGGATGTGAGCACAACTCATTCTAACTTCGATCTTCTGCTGTCAAATTAAGGTTACTTTTCGAGTGTGTGAGTTGATTCTAAGAATGCACGCCACAGTTTTATAGTGCAATTAAATTGAACAAGTGTATTAAGTTTGGGATGAGTGCAGACTGCAGGGTGCACAGCCTCCCTGTCGTGTGAGGTCGAGTAACCTTGTGTTGACTGATATGGTCAAGTTCTGTTCAATATTTTGCTTAATAAATCTTCCAGTGTTGTGTGTGTTGTGTTTTTTAATATGTATATGTATGTATTAATATGTAATGAAACTGACCCGAGTTGACCCGACAGATGTTATACACTATCGAAATTTTTTAAGTTGATTTAAAAATCCCATAGAAAACAGAATTTCTACTTTTACCCAATTTTTGTATTTACTGGGAATTTTAAACAAAAAAAGAAAACAATGTATTGTGATACTCGTAAAATCTAATCTAATTTTTAATTTCATGACATTTATTGTAAATTGTAAAAGAATGTTATTTTAAAATGTTGTAGGTATTGATTGATTTCTATCGGTTTGTAATAGACTGAAATAAGTGAAGAGATGCGCTTACCAACAAATACGTAACTACGCAGAACTGTATTTTTGTTTGTATTTAGATATTTCATCACAAACTTTATTTGCCTTTTTTAAAAGAGATTTGGACACAATATACGGAACGGACACATTTGTATATTAAAATTTAAGTTTCAGATTCAACTCAATGTAAAACTAAACTAAGGTAAGACGCTCGTATCCAGTCCAATTGTTAGATACGCTTTAGGCTAATTTCTCAAGAAAGGTCCCTTAAACTTAACCCTAGGCCCGCGGGCGGCGGTCGCGGCGACCCGGCCGCGTGTTCGACGTAGTAGCGATCCGATCGCCAAGATTTATACGTTATACTTACGAAGAGCAATACGATCCGGCGACGATACACAGTTGTTCTACATGTTTCTGTAATCAGCGCACAGGGGAACACTGCGAGACGACTTAGATTTGAATATTGGGCAGTTAAATGTGGAATTGCTTTGTATCACGATTTTGAAACTTCGATCGTCACTGGATGCGGATTTCAGATGACTGTAACACAATTATGGCCTACTTGTAATTCGACTGCAGATTAACATCATCAGCCTACAGAGCCCACAGCTGGACATAACTGGGCAGAGTGGCTGGTTATCAACAGGATAAGAGTTGCCATAATTGGTGTGTGAATGGAAAACACTCATGTGGACACGTTTAATTTCTGGTTTAAAGTGAATCAAATTGTTGACTGTTCGTTCAGTTCACAGATATCACACTAGCAAGCAAGTGGTCACTTGAAACCTGATTAGGCTAATTCATGTGATTTACGCCATACGGTAATACGACTACTAATGCCTTAAAACGCAATAAAGCTAAACAACAACTCCATAGCTTTATTAGCCAGCATTGTCCAGCAAGAAAGTGTCCTCCGGGGAGCAATGGAGCGCCTCAGGCGAGGGTGACCACACTCCTTTATCAGTCATCCGATCCGATAGTGTGACCAGCCGTCCCAGTCTTGCCTCAAATTGTGTTATAAATCGTGCATGTATCGGACACTGTCTCTAATTAACCGTTAGCGCTAAGTTTTATTGCCGGCCGGCAGTTTCGGGTTATCGCGATTTAAGTTTAAATTGTCCACCATATGTGTAGTTTGGTGTCGTAAGAATTATCGTTTTGGGATCTCCGCCTGTAATGGACTGCCGTTTGTAATAATTTACGTGTTTATGAATAATAATGTGTCATACTTAGTTTCAAGTTCCATAATAATATTATATACTGCCGTATACGTACCTTCTTTTTGTTTACTTGGATTCATGAGTAATTTACTGGATAAACCTGTGTTGGCAAATCTTTTGTTCTAATTAATTGCTATAGGTACCTATACCGACTTACACAAAGGTATAATAATATATTTTGCAGCAAATAATTATTTATTTAAATTGTTGTAATTTTTCTAACGACAAAACAATGTTATTAGGTACCTACACATAGGTAATTATTGTGGTTCTAATCAGCATTAATTATGACTGTACATTCTATTTTATAGGTGTAGGTATAATTCAATTTACGCGACAGAAAATAAACTTGTTCGAAGGCTTCAGGCAGCAAAGCAATTGCTGGTCATTATTCAAATATTTGTGCCTCCATTGAAGCAGAACAAAGTAAATTCATGCAAATCGACGTATTTGCAAAATGAAGTCCTTTAACACCAACAAAAAAAGCTTTTAATAATAACAAGAGAGCAGAAAGGCCTCCGTATTTCCCTGAAGCAGCGCTGAGGTATTTTCCCCTTAATTTAATCAAATCATGGACTGTGTAGTGTATTTTTCTGAGTCATTTATTTTTAATTTTGAGTGGCCATCTTGTTCTGCCGTGATCGTGATAACGTCGGCGCTTATTGAAATTGTTTTCTGTAAGTACGACGTTTTGGAAAAGGTTTTTTAAACTTCCTTAGCGGAGACTGCTAGGGTGAACATTTTCCAGCTGAATGTGTTCTGCTGGTTGTAAGTAATGGAAATAATTTATTTAGGTGTCGTAATAAATAAGTGCCAAGACTTTCATTTGATTTTGAAATTACGAACATTTGATACTTTAGATATTATGCCAAAAAGTTCCTGGGCCTTTTATTATTTAATACTTTCATCAGGATATAATTTTTCAAAACCTTCATATTATTCAGGAATTATCTTTAAATGTAACGAATATCATAATCCATAGGTCGCATTAAATTAACGAAATATATCTTCATCGATACTTATTCCTATTCCTGATATCCAATATTAACCTGTTATAATACGAGTCCCAAAGTCCCACACCGTTAATATGATAATATTTCAGCCCATAAAGCTTCATTAGATACCCATACACCTCACGAAGAGTTGAAGGTAGTTGGAAATTGTTCGATAGTACGGGGTCGGTAGTTACACAACTTGGTAGGACAAGACGGGTGTAGTCGGAAAATGTTCAGTGGTACGGGGAAAGTTCGAACGAGCTTACGATAAGTTAGCGATACTTGGGAATTGTACGGATGCCGTGGTATCTAGGTTATTAATATCACAATGAATTCGATGTGAGAGTGGAGAAAGTGTACAGTCTTTATTTATTTTATTTGGCTCGGAGTGTTCTAGTTTTCTAATTCACAAAAGTTGTCGTGTGTTTCCGTGGTGTAGCGGTTATCACATCTGCCTAACACGCAGAAGGCCCCCGGTTCGATCCCGGGCGGAAACATAGCTTTTTAGCGTGTATTTTTACCTAGAAATTGGATACAATTCATAGACATATCTAGGTCCTGCCTAGGTCCTGCCTATGGACGGGATGACTAGGACGCAGGTATTTTCCAAAATTGATCAACGTAGTATTTTGCTACATTTCCGGAATGCACTAGGGGGTAAAAAACCAGCATACCTAAAGTGAATCATAGACTAGGAAATTAATAAATTAGCCATTTCAAGATTGACTATAACATTTTTATAATTAGAATGTGTGTGACGTAGCCACTTTTCTATAAATGTTCAATGTTGATATTCGCGTTTCGGACTATACTATACTCAAAATCTCCTCGCGTCTGTCATCCGAGTGTCTACACAGAGTCCTAGAATACTTCGGTCACTTTGCAAGGAAAGAAGGTGACAACCTTGATAAGCTCATCGTGACCAGCAAAGTAGATGGAAAAAGACCTCGTGGACGCAGTGCAATTCGTTGGCTGACCAGATTCGCACCGCCCTTGACTCTACCGTTCACAACGCCCTCCACACCGCCAGGGACAGAAACAGGTGGAGAAACATCATACGTGTGAAAGTGATGCAAAAGGGAGGTCACGACTCTCAGCACTGAGGAATACGACGCATGGAGGAGGAATGTTGATATTCAACTTGCATTTCATTTACTTTTGGTACCTAATTTAATCGTAAACACTCAAGTTTCCGTGGTGTAGCGGTTATCACATCTGCCTAACACGCAGAAGGCCCCCGGTTCGATCCCGGGCGGAAACATAGCTTTTTCTCGTATAATATGAAAAATCGTGTTTTTTATATAAGCGGTAATAATATTTTATGAAGTTTGAAGATAGAGCGAGGCTGAGTAGCTAAGGGAAAATTCCATGAAATAACTTGGTACAATTCTGTATTGTTTCTCGAGCATAATTTACATAAATAACAACAATGAATGGTATTATAATAGTGTGTAATTGTGTCGAGCTATCCCGGGCGCGAAGTTGGCGCGCTTCAGGTGGGGCGGGAGGTGATATATCAAAGTTTGCAAGTTAACGGAGTGCGAGGTGCGAGCCTATGAGTTATGTCGACCGCACGCCCCGCGGACCGAGTCGTCGAGTTATAGGCGACGGCGGATTTGGTACGTGAGTGTTGCCAGGTGCTGCTGTGTTCGGCTCATTGCAAGTGTTGGTAGACCCTATACAGATAGGTTTTGAAGTAAGATGTTCTCATAAACACAGACTACGCAACACTGGCACGAATGACGGGCTGGTTTGAAGCCCCAAGCTTATTATGGATGTATCAAATACGTAGAATAAGTATGGTTTGTGTCTTCTGTTGTAACGGGCAGTGCTATGATAATAAGAGCCTTGACCAGCAGCTTACCAGCCAATGATGAGACCACCGGATTGGGAGCTCCTTTTTTAAAAGTTTTATTTCTAATACTTTTTTGGTTTGACAGAAAATTCTGTTGTCTAGAGCCTTAACAGCCTCTGCGGCTTGAATAATGTTGCTGAAACTATATAGAAGAATAGGTTCGTCATCATCATCATTTCAGCCAACCATCAACCAACCAAAGAGCCATCCCGGTCTTGAGCAGTCCGCATCCATCCGCTGCCAGCCACCTTCTTTAAATCATCGATCCATCGTGCCGCAGGGCGTCCCACACTATGTTTGCCCATACGCGGTCTCCACTCTAACACATGTCTGCTCCATCGACTGTCTGTCCGTCTACAGACGTTGTTATGTAATAAAAAATAAGTTTTTATGTACTAAAAATAGGTTGTTATGTAATAAATTAAGCATTGCCATTCGACGTAGCAATGCCGCCAGTCTCTTGGGTATATTACCAGCTGACAGTGTTGGGGACGAATTTTTTTATATTTTAGTTTGTTTTTAGTTTACAAATAACTCATAAATTAAGAAATATTAAAAAAAGGCCGAGGCAGAGATATTCTATCGATTACTCGAGATTTCAATGAAAAAGACTGTGAGTATTTCAGTCTTATTAATTTCGGACCATTTACATTCCCTGTGGGTAGGCTAGAGGTAGAGGGGCACTTTTTCTCACCCTAAGGCCGCTTACGCTAGTTCCCCGCTACCTCTCATCACTTGCACGTCTGCGGTAACCAAAACGCATATATATCGCGTCGACCTGTCCTGTGTAATTGAGTTACCGCGCTAAGAAACTGAAACGGCTCGCGGGAGAATACTACTTCAGATAACTAACATTTACTCGTCTTACTCTTGTACTACGTTGAGTTATTGAAATTTTGTGGATTATGCTGTAGTTGTTAGTCTTTACGTAGTAGACGTGATTATCTGCTATTTTTAAAAGTTAGAAAAAGTTTTTACCTGATTTATTTTACAAATGATTGACTGAGGGCCACTTGATCTGTGCGCTGTACATGTGTCGTTGCCAAGTGCGCCCAGATTATGGTAGTTGACTAGTCGTGTGTTGTTTGTAATGTTTTGTTTTGTATCTGTATCTATGTCTAAGTTAGTGTGTATTATACTAACATAGTTTAAGTAATTACTAACAAACCCTATGGGACATTTGTCCTGATGTAAATGAAAATAAATCATTACTAATATTATAAATGCGAAAGTAACTCTGTCTGTCTCGCTTTCACGCCAAAACTACTGAACCGATTTAAAATGAAATTAGGTACACAGATAGTCTAGAGCCTGAGAAAGGACATAGGCTACTTTTTATCCCGGGAATATGTTCCCTAGGGACCACGCGGGCGAAGTCGCTAGCAGAAGCGAGTAGATAATAAAGTTAGAATAACAGTGAGAGCGATTGCTAGTTTTTGGCAATGTTTTGAATTCTACAAGGTTCATTTTTTGGTGAAAAACTAAGGAAAACTCATCATCTCGTTGTTTATCTTACAAAATATTTATGAATTGTTTTTCCGCCATAAATTCCTTCGTAAAACGTGTGAGTGTACTCCCCTAATCCCCCGCCGTGCAACGGAACTGACACACCGACGGACAACGACACGCGATAGTTATCAATACGGATTATCTGCACCCTGTGTACCGCACCTAGCCCAGGGCTGCCACGCTGGGCTAGCAGGACAATGACCTAGATTTATCATTGTAACGTGACATCTAAGGGACTATATATTATGTAAGTGCTATCATTTCAGCAGAAAGATGTCAACTGCTGGACATAGGCCTCCCCCAAGTTTCACCTCATCGACCGGTGCTGTGTCCCGCATCCATTCGAAACTTTATTCGAACTCCGCGGCCTTCACGATGCCATCGGTCCACCTTGTAGGAGAACAATTATTAAAAACTGGCCAAGTGCGAGTCGGACTCACGTACGAAGGGTTCCGTGCCATAAATCGAAAAAAAAAAATGTTTTCATGTATTTCTTGCATAAAATAAAGTAAAATTAATAAAAATGAAACGGGGTTCTTCTTTATTTTTAATTTAATGTTACAATTTGTTGTTATAGCGGCAAGAAATACACACTCTATGAAAATTTTAATTGACTTCTGTTTACGGTTTTTGAGTGTAGGTATCTCAAGAACCGTAAACAGTAGACAGTTGGAATTTTTAGACAGACGGACGGACAGCGAAGGCGCAGTAATATGGTTCCGTTGGGTATGGAAACATAAAAAGAACATTAAGTAAAATTTCTTGGAAAATATACTCAACCTAAGTTACCAAAATTTTTTCATTTCCACAAGGTTAATCCAGAACGAAGGCGTTTAAAGTGCAGTAGATCGTGCTTGTGCATACGGGGATAATTTCAAGGATTACGGGGATTCATTTTAAAACAATCTGACCACTTGCCTGTAAGTAGCAACCCTGGCCGCAACAGGGGGCGCAAAAAACTGCGCGGAACGTGACGCAGCATATTCATGGCCGATGTTTTCTGGCCAGCGTAGGTGATAGCAATAGGCGTGAAATAAAATTATATTTGTGGAGGCTTAACAATGCATATGTTTTGAAAGCTTTTAAAATAATTGTTCGCATAGGTTTTACAACCGAAGTGCTAATTCTACATTAATCAGCATTCGTATTTCAGTCGCAAATGTCAGCTCAAGAATCAGGCTTTTTTGACAGTTTGCAATTGAAACGCAAATGCGACAGTTGCTTAAAAATTAACACCTCTAGATGGGCTCTCCGTTGTTGGTTTTGGTCAGTTTTTATCGCACAGTTGAAAAACCTTAATATATAAATACTAGCTGACCCGCGCAGCTTCGTCTGCGTCACATTTTTCATTACTGCTCCGCTCCTATTGGTCTTAGCGTGATAGTATGTAGCCTATAGCCTTCCTCGATAAATGGGCTATCTAACACTGAAAGAATATTTCAAATCGGACCAGTAGTTTCCGAGATTAGCGCGTTCAAGCAAACAAACGAACAAACAAACTCTTCAGCTTTATATATTAGTATAGATTGAAACGTTTTAACGTTTTATATATAAAAACGTCATGGAATACTCCATAAGAAAGGGGTTATCGTGGAAGGCTTTACAAGGCATTACACAATTTTGAAAAGAAAAACAAGTGCGAGTCGGACTTGCGTACAAAGGGTTCCGAATGAATTTAATTTTTTTAACATGTTATTTTAACACTACAGACTTCTAATAGGTTTTCCTGTAATTTTTAGGTAAAGATCTATTATCTCCATTTTTTTCAAAATTTTAGGCTCAGTAGTTTCGGAGATAATGGGAAGGGAATGGTAATTTTCGTCTAATTTCTTGAATAACTTCAAAATCATTTATTTTAAAATTATGAAAAAAATATAATTAAAACTCTCACAGTAAGCCCTTTCATTTGATATGTCACACGATATTGTTCAAAAAACTTTTTTTTAATTTTCTAGTTTGACCCCCAAAAGTGACCTACTTCTAAAAAAAATATGAGTACTCCGTGTTTGGGTCGCAGAAGTCCATATGTGTACATTAGGTTTCGTGACATAAGGTACAGTGACAGACGGACAGACAGACAGATAGACAGACCGACAGACAGACGGACAGACAGACAGACAGATACCCGAGTGATCCTATAAGGGTTCCTTTTTTTTTCGGAACCCTAAAAAAGTAAAAGAAATTGTTTATCCCTCCCAAACTGACGCACATTTCTTTATTATAAAAACACACAAATAAAAATAACCATAAAACAAAATGGGAGACAAATATTTATAAATAAAACTAAGCTTAAAACTACTGCCACTACTACTACTTTTGCTAAATTTGCTTTCGTGTTTTTTATACTTACGCATCTAACGTTCAATTTTATGTCAGAGTTGTGTGCTAAGACTGAAAGCCGAACCTCAACATAGTTGGGAAAAAGACTGAGCAGATAATGTGCTGAATGAACGTTCTTACAGTTCAATTACCGTTATCATTTCAGCTAAAAGACGTCCACTAGTGTCACCTCATCGACTGGTTCTCTGTGTCTCGCATCCAGCAGAGTTCTGTGGCCTTCACCAGGTTATCGGTATACCTTGCAGGAGGCCTTCCAATGCTGCGGCTTCTGACATGCCTGTGGGTGCTTTTCCAAAACATTTCGATTCCACCACCTCCGGAACTGTTCGACTTTTCAGAATTGGATTACTTTAACCCTACTGTAAGCATTTCGTTATACACTTTGATATTGGAAATATTAATCTACAACTAAACCCAATATTAATGCCCTACGCCAATCACAAAATATTACCTACGAAAAATATCACTAAACTTCCATGACGAGACGTAAGAAAAACACTAATAATATGAAAGTTGTCCTTACGACGTGGAAGTTAATCGGCTCATTTACGACACTCCTGGCTGGCGAGTACCAGGGCGGCAGGGTAAGGTGGAGGTAACGGCTCCCGACTGCTGATTGATTTGTTTTTATGATTGCGTTTATGGCAGTTCGCAATAGTTCGCCGGCGGCAGAGGTGGGCTTATGACTGTTTTTGTGCTAAATGTTCCATTTACGGGTTCCAGTTATGGCTGATTAGATTGGCGTCGTATCTTGAAAGTAACCGTTATGTCACACTTCGTTATTGGTAGGTAAGTTACAGAATAAGTATTTGTCTCCAGGTTTAAGGTCTATCCCCTCAACTTCAGCTGGAACTGTCACGACCAACAAATTTAATGCCGTCATCTTTTCTCTAATGTAAGGATTTCATAAGGCCATCGAGCAGTTGCTCACCAGACACAGCAACCGTCTAGCCGGAGGATCCTCCCTTTTCAATGGAGGCTTGCGGGACCTTATACCCTGTTCCGCATACCTATATAAACGTATACCGCACACCACCACAGGCAAATACAATTTACAGTAAAACTCAATTTACTTGTATTGGTTCTCTAACTTAATATTACCAAATAGAAAAAAACTACTTTTGCAGAGTGACTGTCAGTTACTTTTCACTACTTAGAAGACTTTTTTCCGAGAGTTAATTTCCTCGGAGTGAAGTGGACCCTGCCAATAATTCGGGAAGTCTATCATTTCACCATCCACAGAACTATAAAATTTACGTATCAAAACCTCTCCAGTGCACATGCCGAGGACCCAAAGTATCAATTTGTCGAAGTGAGCTATATCAATAAAGAACTTTTTATTTCCGCCATATTCTTCCCCTGACCCTCCGATATGATTACGTTAATGATCTTTATTTTATGAACTAATTAATCATTTATCTCTTTGGATGATGGCTTTCAATGTAATGGGATTGCTCGGATATTAGGCTGTTAAAATCTTAATTTTATTTCATTTAATGTTTGGTAATGAATTAAGGGTGCGGTGGGGACTCGGTGTTGTTCATTTTGCAATTAACATCACCAAATCTCCTTTTGTTTGTCAGTATGTGTGTGTCAATTGTATGTAGTACATAAATAAACAAATTAGGAACATCTCTACCTATCTCTTCGAGGAAATCAGGGGTGAAAGTTATGGGTGCAACGAGTTTCATTAACGAAGCTTGTCACAGAACATCGAGCTTAATCACACATTAGTTTTGAACCACGCTTGCCTAACTATATAAATCACCATTCACCCAAACGCTTATACAAACATGTTTCGATAAATGAACTGAAGTACCTGTTAGTTCCGATTCGAGTATCGTGTTACCTACCCTAACGACGTGATAGCCAACAGCCCCGCGTGAGAGGCTCACCACAACCGACATTATCAGTACAAATAGCTCGTGATTGCTCACGTAAGCCACTTTCTCACGTCCGATCAATCGCGGCCTCTTCCTGCCCACTGCGCTGTCGCACTAATGACTAATTACGCTTGTACAATCCCTCCTTTACACTATACCACTTGTATTGCCGACTACACTTTACCTGCAAGCGAATCTCAACCTTATAACTAGCTAATAATGTTGGGATTGGATAGCAGGGTTCTATATTAAGACGTTTCCTATTCACGGCGGCTGGTGTACGCTCATTAGGTACTTAGTGCTATTGTGGAATCATTAGCGAAGCACTTTGAATCTTATACCCTGTCACACAGGGCGAAGTTTTGTCTGAGGGTGTTGTCAGAGTTAGGTCCTGAGTAAAGTCTAGGTGGAGAGCTTCCTGAGGAAAGATATCGGCACGTAATGAGTTGAGTGGCATTCAAAACATCGTTATCTTTGTTCACCGCAGCTCTTTGTGACCGAATAACTTGTGCTCAGTGCTCAGAGGGAATACAAAAGTGAAATAGAAACATGATTATAATAAGAAAATTGTGTTGTTTGCAATATGCATTCGGTTTTGAGATGGAGAGGAGAAAACTGAGATTATTATAGACAAGAAATTGTTTTTAAAGAGATGAGTGTTCTCAAAAATGCCTTCAACTTTATAGAAATGAAAGGTTATTTGGATGGCTATGTTTTAAGAAAATTACTTCACCTAGGTTTACTGTGGTCTTCGGATCAAACCTCATCTATACAGCACTGGGATTCTGTAAATCTCTCACCATCCAAGCTTAGGAGAAGTCTTGTTCTGTGCATTGTCCTCACATATAGAAGCAATCAAGGATAATATTATCAAGATTTTTGTAATACATCACATGATTTAAAAGAGTGGAGTTTCTAGCACGTTCTTCTCCATAGAGATCTATGCTTTGGAACGTGCAAGTAGCTTCATGTTTTTGAGTGTCCAACCTTGACAATTCAAAAGTGCCAGTAAATGGTTTATTTGAAATATATGCTTTGAGTTTGAGTTCTTTAGTTGAATGAACATGCAGTGAACTTTCAATCCATACAACCAAGATCGAATGACAACTAAATTCATGCTCACATCACCTAATTTTACACGGTACCTTGAAAACGCCTTGCGCCTTTATAGACCAAGCTCAAGAAAACCTTTTTCCTGGGACAATTCCGCGTCACTGTTCCCAACAACTGCAACTCCTGGGGCAACAATCAACAGTGGAGACCACCAGAAAATCGTCGAGTAAATGAAGCTTGATGAGTACCGGCGAAAAAATTGAAACTTCTGGAATCCCACAACTTATTTTTATTTTTTATTTTATTTGAAAGAAACAACAAACTAGCTAAAGCTTCTTAAGTATAAGACTATTGAACTCATAAACAGAACACGTAAAAATGTTACTATATGTTCAAAGTCCTATTATAGGACTCGACCATTCTGCGGACAGGCGAACGCAAACCAGAGTTGGACTTGCAAGAGCCCACCGAAAACAATCTGCCAGCGCGCAGCTCTCGCCTATGGACTGTCCTAGGGACCGCATAGTATATCATATCAGATAAATCAATGCACTTCTTTTCAGGAGACAGAACAGAGCGAGGGTAATAGGCTCCAAGGAAAATTTACAACAGGGTTAGATAAGCTTAGCTGTAAGGTGGTCTCTTTAACCAAGACCACATGAAACTCGCCAAGACCATAACTCGATTGTTTACAAGCATCTCAGACACTAACAAGATCGGAATAACTCGGCCTAACGACGTTAGTCTAAGACCACGGCGAGTGGCGATACCCACTCGATACATCGCTCTAATCGATACCTAGCGTCGATGCGATCGAGTTAGAGAGTTTGAGGTCGAATTAGCTTTGATGGATTGGTTACGGGGCTTTTGTTATGGAGATAGAGTCTACCTATGTACCTCTGTATACCTTAGCTATGTACATAAATCACAAAATCTTCTGAGTGATTCTAAGATGTTACTTTGATGTAAAAATCTATGTTTTCGCCCGGGATCGAACCAGGGGGCCTTCTGCGTGTTAGGCAGATGTGATAACGGCTACACCAAGGAAACTTGAATGTCTTAGGAACATACAAGGTACCAAAAGTAAATAAAATGAAAGTTGTATGATAAGTGTGAACAATTCGAAAGTGGATACCTCACACACATTCTGCTTATAAGGTTGTTTCATGTCCGATTTCTGAGGTAATTTATCAGTCGTTTATTTGTCCGTTAACGCTATAAAGTCATACAAAAATACAGTTAACGGACAGATAAACGACCGACAAATTATATCAGAAACCGGGCATAAGTCAATCTATGATGGTTAGCCTATAAAAAGCCCTTTCATAGTGTCTGGGATTCAGTTTATCTGGAATTCCTCTTACTCTCAATTGCATTCCGGAGATGCAGAGTAAAACTAGAACCAGAACTTTTTTAGAAAATTAGGCAGGACCTAGGTATTTAGTTTATAATATACTAGCTGACACGTGCCCACTTCGTGGGGCGGTATTTTTCGGGTAAATATATAGCCTACTAGTGGACGTCACGCGGTTTCACCCGCGTAGTTCCCGTTCCCGTGGGAGTACGAGGATAATATATAGCCTATGTTACTCCCTGATAATGTAGCTATCCAATGCTAAAAGAATTTTTCAAATCGGTCCAGTAGTTTCGGAGCCTATTCAATTCAAACAAACGAACAAATCTTTCCTCTTTATAATATTATAGTATAGATGACACAAATAACGTGGCTTTCTATTGGTAAATGAATTTTCAAAATCGGTTTAGTAGACCCCCTACAACTTCACAAACTTAAAAACTTCACCTGTGATTAAGCTGTGAAAAAGGGATAGTGTTACGCGTGTTGTATAAGTCCGTCTCTCTCCCACACCGTTACAATGGTGGTTTTAAGATGTCATAATAGGCACCCTGTTTA
This sequence comes from Lacanobia wlatinum, assembly GCA_947578705.1. NCBI lineage: Eukaryota > Metazoa > Arthropoda > Insecta > Lepidoptera > Noctuidae > Lacanobia > Lacanobia wlatinum. The sequence continues at coordinate 30,352,277 of OX388025.1, read as the reverse complement.
TAATATTAGTATGGATGAATAGGTAATACTTATAGGTACCATAAAAAATAAACACTAAAAAGCCATGTTTCCGCCCGGGATCGAACCGGGGGCCTTCTGCGTGTTAGGCAGATGTGATAACCGCTACACCACGGAAACTATACATGCATTAATAAAATACTGTACCTGATGAAATACCTAGTAGTTTCAAATTATAAAAAGCCGAGAAAAAAATGTACCTAATCACTGTTTATTTTATTGCATCGGATCGAGCTCTGTATCTTTCCAATATCGTTATCGTCGTTCTAACAACCATTCGTAGAAAGAACACAACACGTCATTAAGCAATTCCTTTCTTCCCAGCCATAATCATCTCTAACAACTGCCTCGGACGGTCATCCACATTAAAAACTGTCACCTTTCAAAATCTTCATTCCTAGATCAAACCTACCTAGTAATCCAACACCAACACAATAAGCATCTGTAACACTCCGCATTACACGATGTAATCCACTTGTCCTCAATGGAGGCCTAACTAATATGCGTTAATTGTCGCTTGCTAATGAGGCAATGAGGCCGTAATCCTCGGTACACATAGTACGCGGTAATGCGGCGCTGAGCGGTGTTATCTCGCTTACCTTGCTGGTGCCGGATATAGTTCATTGGTAACACGATATTCGTGATCTATAGAGTGTGCAGTGGAGTATTGATTCCTGAATTCTGTTACACATATAAATATGTTTTTCAGATTCCGAACTTTTAAAGCTTCTGGCTTCATTCTTAGACGAGTTTAGGCAGACTTACAGAGTCGAAAATTTACCATTGCCTCATAAATCTATCCTTAAAACCACTTGTAGTTGATAGGATTTGGTAGGAATGACTGAAAATATTGAACACTCCAGGTTTTGATGACCAGCTGATGTGAGAAATACCCCATGCCAGTCACAGATCACGTCTGTAATACGTATCTCACAATCTCAGTTTTCTCTTTGTCTGGCATTTATGATGAACTGCACTTTAGCATATTCAGTGATGCTTAAAAAAATATTTTTACAAAAAAAAAAGGAAGTCGGTGTTTAGATTGTTTCTTCGTATTTTTAACACCGACTTCCTTCGAAAAAAATACATACAACCAAATTGAGAACCCCCTTTGAAATCGGTAAAAAAAAGAATTACTATTGTTTTTACCATTTCGTTTGTGCTGTAAACATGTTAACGTTTGTGCTAAATAAAGATATTTTATTTCTATCAAGAAATGAAATCAGACAGATTTTCATTTTTGTATACATAAAGATCATAACGACATCGTTATTTCTTCCCGGAAACAGAAAGGACATAAAACAAGCGAAATTATACAAAGTGCTACTCAAACACTTTAGTGACAGTTAACATACACTTCGCTACAACTCTATGTCAGTAATAGTCATGTGTTAGCGATATATAGAGATTAGGTTCTTCTTATGATATCAGAAAATGAGATACAGCCAGAAAACATTGGACGGAGTTTCTTGTCCGTTCTTCTCCATAAAAATCCACCTTTCCGAATGGACAGTAGAGTCACTTGTTATTTTTAAACTAGCTGACCCGCGCATTAATGCTCAGCTCCTATTGGTCTTAGCGTGATGATATATAGTCTATAACCTTCCTCGATAAATGGACTATCTAACACTGAAAGAATTTTTCAAATCGAACTAGTAGTTCCTGAGATTAGCGCGTTCAAGCAAATAAACAAACTCTTCAGCTTTATATATTACTAGATGACTCGCGCAACTTCGTGTGCGTCACAATTTTCATTACTGCTCCTCTCCTATTGGTCGTAGCGTGATGATATATAGCATATAGCCTTCCTCGATAAATGGGCTATCTAACACTGAAAGAATTTTTCAAATCGGACCAGTAGTTCCTGAGATTAGCGCGTTCAAGCAAACAAACAAACTCTTCAGCTTTATATATTAGTATAGATATAGAATATAGATATAATTTTAAATGTAATGATGACGTTCAAAAGTGCCGTTTAATGGCCTAATTGAAATGAACGTTTTGACTTTGACTTTGACGAGAACTAGGCATGTTAAAACTTTAGTGACTGATCGATGCAATGTCTGAAAATTATGAAAGAAACAGATTATGTTTTTAAGATTATTATTTAAAAACTGAATTTTTGTGTGTCTGCAGAGCAGTTTATGGCACTGATAATACCTAATCTATATATATAAAAATGAATTGCTGTTCGTTAGTCTCGCTAAAACTCGAGAACGGCTGGACCGATTTTAATAATTCTTTTTTTGTTGGATTCGCCAAAATACAGGGAAGGTTTAAAAGCAAAAAAAAAAAGGGTAGGTAGATAGGGTAGGTAGGTAGGGTAGGTAGGTAGGGTAGGTAGGTAGGCAGGTAGGGTAGGTAGGGTAGGTAGGGTAGGAGTAGGGTAGGAGTAGGGTAGGAGTAGGGTAGGAGTAGGGTAGGAGTAGGGTAGGAGTAGGGTAGGAGTAGGGTAGGAGTAGGGTAGGGCTAGGGTAGGAGTAGGGTAGGAGTATGGTAGGAGTAGGGTAGGAGTAGGGTAGGAGTAGGGTAGGAGTAGGGTAGGAGTAGGGTAGGAGTAGGGTAGGAGTAGGGTAGGAGTAGGGTAGGAGTAGGGTAGGAGTAGGGTAGGAGTAGGGTAGGAGTAGGGTAGGAGTAGGGTAGGAGTAGGGTAGGAGTAGGGTAGGAGTAGGGTAGGAGTAGGGTAGGAGTAGGGTAGGAGTAGGGTAGGAGTAGGGTAGGAGTAGGGTAGGAGTAGGGTAGGAGTAGGGTAGGAGTAGGGTAGGAGTAGGGTAGGAGTAGGGTAGGAGTAGGGTAGGAGTAGGGTAGGAGTAGGGTAGGAGTAGGGTAGGAGTAGGGTAGTAGTAGGGTAGGAGTAGGGTAGGAGTAGGGTAGGAGTAGGGTAGGAGTAGGGTAGGAGTAGGGTAGGAGTAGGGTAGGAGTAGGGTAGGAGTAGGGTAGGAGTAGGGTAGGAGTAGGGTAGGAGTAGGGTAGGAGTAGGGTAGGAGTAGGGTAGGAGTAGGGTAGGAGTAGGGTAGGAGTAGGGTAGGAGTAGGGTAGGAGTAGGGTAGGAGTAGGGTAGGAGTAGGGTAGGAGTAGGGTAGGAGTAGGGTAGTAGTAGGGTAGGAGTAGGGTAGGAGTAGGGTAGGAGTAGGGTAGGAGTAGGGTAGGAGTAGGGTAGGAGTAGGGTAGGAGTAGGGTAGGGGTAGGGTAGGAGTAGGGTAGGAGTAGGGTAGGAGTAGGGTAGGAGTAGGGTAGGAGTAGGGTAGGAGTAGGGTAGGAGTAGGGTAGGAGTAGGGTTGCAGTAGGGTAGGAGTTATATTATAGATGAAAATTGTGACGCAGACGAAGTTGCGCGGGTCAGCTAGTGTTTAATATTAATACAGGTGCAATAAAGTAAACAAAGTGATAAGTGAAAACATTTTGACCGTACTATCAAAGTAGGTACTCCTTTTTCTTCGATAAGACAGGTACGGTTTTTAAGAACTGTTTTTTGGTGTTTACTTGCATAGTTTCCGTGGTGTAGCGGTTATCACATCTGCCTAACACGCAGAAGGCCCCCGGTTCGATCCCGGGCGGAAACATAGCTTTTTATTGTCTGCGTGTACAAATACGCATTTTTCCAATTGACGATAGGCAGAAAATACAATACGCCGCATGCGACTGGCTTTACAAACAAATTTTGCTCAGTATGCGTTCTTACCTAAGCATTTGGGTAAGAACATAGCAGTAAAAACGCAATACAAGAAGTATTGCGTTTTTACTCAAGGGGTCATTGTATCTACCAACTAGTCATTATAATAATAATAATCTACACTAATATTATAAAGAGGAAAGATTTGTTTGTTTGAAATGAAAAGGCTCCGAAAGTACTGGACCGATTTGAAAATTGTTTCAGCAATGGATAGCTACATTATCAGGGAGTAACATAGGCTATATTTTATCCCCGTACGCCCACGGGAACGGAAACTTCGCGGGTGAAACCGCGTGACGTCCACTAGTAAATAATATATCTCTTTATTTTCAGGCTACTTTGGCCCATAGATACCTTACAAAATAACATATATATAATAATATACAGATTGTGTTAGTAGATAAAAACTTAAAACCTATGTTAGTAAAAACACTACACTACACACACTACACACTACATGATGATGATTATGAATTACTTTTACTGTGGGGCCAACCTCGAAATCGCGAAAAAAACAGCTGTGCATTTTGTCGAGTTATTACATAAATGTTTGGGGAAGTCGATTTTTTTTTCGCGATTTCGGTGTTGTTCCCATAGTGAAAGTTGTTCATAATGCTGGTATAATGGCCCATAAGAGGTATTGCGTTTATTCTGTTATACGCTGTATTTTATGTACATTGTGAGTACCGTGGACCTAACCTTTATAATCTACTAGCTTCTGGCAGCAGCTTCGCCCGCGTGATCCCTAGAGAACATACTCCCGGGATAACATTTAGTCTATGTGTTATTCCAGACTATAATCTACCTCTGTGCCAAATTTCATGAAAATCCTTTCAGGCGTTCTGACGTGAAAGAGTAACAAACATACATCCTCAAAAACGTTCGCATTTATAATATTAACTAGCTGACCCGTGCCCACTTCGTAGGGCGGTATTTTTCGGGTTAATATATAGCCTATGATACTCACAAATAACGTGAATTTCTTTTGGTATAATTTTTTTTCAAAATCGGTTCAGTAGATCCATAGATTACCTACAACCTCACAGACTTCCAAACTTTACCTCTTTATAATATTAGTATAGATATACATATAGTAGGAAGTAGGATAACTGTACCTAATGGTCCATTAATCGACATTAAGTAAACAGGTGCGTGTGGTGAGGTTACTGGTAATTACATTTTTTAAATTAAGTTTAATGCTACTTTATATTGTGGTTCAGTAATGACCGATCCCGTAGCTGTAGGAAGAGTTCCAGGAAAAAGACGTGAATCTTAGACCACGAAAGAATCTTATTAGGTTACCTCCAAGATTTACCTTCACGACTTTGTAGGTAAAGGTGCCATTAATTTATTACGTTATACTTTTTTCGCTTTTTGACCCCCTCCACCACTATTATAAGAAAAAAAAATAAGAATAGGCCGCCCCCCTCCCCCCTTTGTAATATGTATTAGGTAAGAATCTAAAGGAAACAATGAATAGACGTTTGGTTTGTTTAAATGTTCATTTTTGAAAGTGACAAATTTTAGAAACGTTTATTTGTACTCTTACGCATCCGAGCGAACCTCTGCACTCGCGCGAATGCCCGCGCTTTTTCATAGTATAATTTTAACTTTGGGCTTTTGGTGATCTCACGTAAGAACTATCGAGACTCCCTCCCACCTCCTTGTAAGAAAAAATAAGACATGGTCGACACCCTAAATCATAACTAATAAATGAATTTCTTACGTAACAAATTAATGGCCCCTAAGTAGAGCGTAAGTTAGGTGGTCACATTGTTCAGTGTTGATAAACGACTTTCACTTTATAAGATTGGTACTCATGTGTACCTCGTTTACTCGCAAGATAATCAAGTTTCCGTGGTGTAGCGGTTATCACATCTGCCTAACACGCAGAAGGCCCCCGGTTCGATCCCGGGCGGAAACATAGCTTTTTTTCGGCAATTTTAAAACCATTCTAGAATACAAATTTGTTTTCTTTATTTTTTATTCTTGATGAGCCCGCTCTCGACTTTAATTTCGTAAGATTTTAAGCGTTGCATGAGGTGTACCTATTGATATTTTTTAATTTTCGCCGTCCCCAGCCCGGATCCGCCCTTTGCTGGGTATCTCTGCTCACCTTTCTTTTCTTCCATTAAGGTTTTATCCGTGATGCCGGAGGAGCACCATTATTTCTGCTACTCCTTGCAGCCATTCAGACACTGCCGTACTTCATTTTACCTTGCTTTTTTAAAGTGTTTTAGGCATCATAAATACGAGACACCGACGTTCTCGCGTCCAAAAATTTGGCGATACTGCTATCCAATAAAGCCGCTTGCACACTTGGCCACTGTAAAAAGTTTACAGCCAACCATAACTTGGTCCATCACGGTAATGAATTATGTGTAGCGTCGTTAATTTGGCTCAGATATCACTCCTCATCTGCCGGCAATTACACCTAATTGAATATTAAGGCCGCAAACGATTGCTAATAAAAGTGCCAAATTGCCGAGTGTAAAGGCGGCTTAAGAGGGGTCACCCGAAGTCTGTAAATATCTTAATTAAAGAAGTGATGAGTGTTTTAAGGTGTGGAGTACGAGAATAGAGGGATGGCTTAGACAAACAATTCAGAGCGTGGCGAAGATGATTTGTCAAAACTTAAAAAAATGTATGAAATTGACAATAATGTAGTCGAAGTGTCACGTGATCAATCTTTTTCATTTTGGCATCAATCGCATTCGCTGATAGAACAGTAGGGTGTGCAGAACCTATTCCCAGGCATGCGGAATTTGTTCGAAACAGTCACCGCGGCCCTGGAACGCAAAAGGCACGAGGACGAACACGGATGGGTTTTAGTCAGAAAGAGTCTGACAATCCCTTCTTCAGAGCGGGAAAATGGGTGTCTAGAGCGTCTGGGACCTGTTTAAATATTATTAACAAATAATTATTAAATATTATATGATGTCAAAAACCGGGCAAGTGCGAGTCGGACTCTCACACGTGAACATAAACCCACAAAACACGTTTCTTGAACAGCAGCACTCTTTAATTTTAAACTTAGTTTATTTTTTATTATTTGTTGTTATAGCAGCGATAGGAAAATAAATACACTGTGTAAAACCCTAAAAATGGCCTTTTTGTCATTTTTAGGGTTCCATATTCCGTAGAAAACGGAACCCTTATAGGATCACTCGGGTGTCTGACTGTCTGTCCGCCTGTCCGTCCGTCAGTCTGTCTGTCTGTCACAGCCAGTTTTCTCCGGATCTACTGAATCGATTCTGTTGAAATTTGGTATACATATGAACTTCTGTGACCCAAATACAGACGCCTTACGTAAATAAATACATTTTTGGTATGAGGGTCACTTTTGGGGGTCAAACTAGAAAATAAAAATAAAAGTTTTTCAAACTGTGTCGTGTGATATTCCAAATGAAAATGCTTACTGTGAGGGTTTGAATTTATGTTTTTCTTTTCATAGTTTTAAAACAAACAGTGTTGAAGTTATTCAAGAAATTAGACCAATAACCTTTAAGAAGTCTAGTGTTAAATTATATTTAAAAAAAGTGAAATTGGTTCGGAACCCTTTGCACGCGAGTCCGACTCGCACTTGGCCAGTTTTTTTGTTACGATGGAAAAAAGCAGAAAATGTATGAATGTAACTTACGAAATTGTTGGATTGTCAGTAGACGTGTCTCTTGTCGGTTTTGTGAAAGACCTGTTAAAGTTAATTTGCAACAAATACTTTTATAAAAGTGGATTCCATAATAAAAACGAATGGGAAAACTCTGCAACTATTTTGTCATAGTTGTTCATTCACAGAACAGTTTTTTACCTCGGCGAGGTCGTAAATCCGTCACTATCTATCTACCAAATATTTTATTGCTAGTCGTAGATAAATGTGAACATGTAGCTTATCAACAGTCATAAAAGTTTTAACTATTTTCATTGACAGTGGCGGCAACGGCGGCTAGCTACCATAAACAAGATAAGAGATAAGATTTGATTGGGAGAACAGTACAAAAGAATAACATAAACAAAACATAAGTTATGGATAACATATTCCATAGTTTTCTGTAGAACTGAAATGCAATTCTAAATTCAAAATCATACATTAGAATAACCAGCTTATAACATCCATTTCTGAGACATAGCCTCCTTCTTTGGAGAGAGAGTTGGTCATAATAACACAGGGGTAAGTGTGTACAGTATACTTTTTTTTAATGATTTTTCGAAAAGAAAAAAAGAAATATTGTTTATTCCTCCCAAACAGACGCACGCATTTTTTTTTCCTTTTTTTCTTTCGATTCTTTTTATCTCGTTAGAGTTCTTAATTCAAAACGTATTCACCTATGTATATTATTATGCATTAAATAATACACCAAACACACGTACTAGGTAACAAAGTTATTTTGCTAATTGTTTTTTTTTGTGCAAATTAACAAAATTTTCTGTACTGTGTTTATTTCTAGTTCTCAAGTTAAGCCTGAACCTTTACGTTACAGATTATATACATCGCACACATAGACAGACACTGGGCCACGGCGCGGGCGAATATAAAGATGCGGATCCGAGAGTGCGGATATAACCGTCACGACGACGCATCGAGTTTACGCCGTACTAAAAATACTATGAAATAAATTGAAAAATTATTATACCAAGTTATAGCGTCGTTCAAGGTAAACGATTTGGTGAATGATAAGGTAAATAGTTGCACGGATTTATTGTTTGTAGTTACATTTCTATGTTTATTAGGTATTTTCTTAAGCAACTTTTTTCTTTAACAGGTATTGATGGACTTCAAAATATTTAGAAGGCACACAAAGACGTTTGTAACAAGAATTTATGGAGACAAATTTAACAATGATTTTACGTTTTGTATTTTATAATGGAGTAGGTGACGCACGATGAATGCTGGGTAACAGTCTTCATGGCATGGGTTCTTGAAGATGGAAGGCGAATTCGAGGCCGGCCCAGAATGAGGTGGCGACACGTGTACTATGTAGACTGGTTCAAGTTGGCACGGGAGAAGATTATGTGGAAGAACTTAGGGCCTTTGCTAAGCAGTGAATCCGCATAAAAACATTAAAGTATTCGACTTTTCCCCCATTTTACATTTATTTCTTAAAAGAAGTTCACTGGATACAACCCACGTTTTTCCCACCTACGGAAATATGATTCAAATGAATACATTAAAAAGTCAATAAAATGTACGTATCGTTGCGTAAAAGTGTGATCGTAAATATCTTTCGTCGTCGGAATCGTTCGCTCGCCTGTAATGTATTCGTGCAGTGTGCGCTGCTCCTTAACTGCGTATTATTGAGACTATTAGCTATTCATGCTGTATTTATTATTGCTAAAATGTTGTATTTTATTGCTGTAAATGTTATATTTATTGCCTGTAATGTGATGGTGCTTGAGGTGTAAAATGTATTTTATTTGAAAACCAATTTACGATTAGGCGCGTTAAGGCGGTGATATATTCAATTGACATACCTTCCTGTGTGTATTTTTTTGTATATTCTTTTTATAAAATCTTAATTTTTTTTCTCTGAGGCGCAGGCTGGGGACCTCCAACACCATCCTGAGCGTATTTGTCAACAGGTTTTATTGTCAGTACCTACATTTACCATTGTTATATGATTAATGTAATGACAAACCAATAAATGAATCAGAGGCTATGTATTATTAATAGTTTTATGTTATTTTATGATTTTAATTTAATTTTAATTTGTTTGTATTTGTATTTAATTTTTTTTTATATTTTTGTTGTGATTAAAATTTTAATTTATGCCAAATGTACAAAATATGATGAAAGTGGAGATACACTTTCTCGTTCAACATTTTCAAGGTTTTATCGCGATACGAAATCTTCAAATACTCTTCTTAATTTACTTCAGAAAGCAAAAAATGCACTTTTAAATTTAATAACATCTTAACATTAAGAATACCAACAAAAAATCCATTTATTCCTTAATCCCAAAACTCAGCATCTCTCAGCACGCAAATAGTTTGAAGCAGCTATCGGTACAAAACGTCTCCACCTAGCTTATCCGACTGCGAATACTTTTAAATCACGTATCCGTTTATTTATTTACTCGCACGCGACAATTTACATATAAGAACCAATTCAATTCCGAGGCTCACGGCATTCGCAAAGATTAAGGCTGTATATCCACCTCCCGAACGACCTATCCCCCCCTGTCCCCCTGTCACCCCCGCAGACCATCCCCACATAATCCGTATAAATCCACTTTATATTCATCCACCTTAAAGGCCTCAATAAAAGTATCTTGTGTACTTTTTTCGTTGGAGTTAAGTGTGTTGACGATTCATTTCGAATTGGAATTTCGTAATGGTAATAATGGGATTCCTGTCCTTAATGCTCTCGAAGAAGATGAAACTGCATGTCTACAAGTACCATTAAACTAACAAGCACCGTGTCTGAATGCACGATTGAGTTACATAAAAGTTAGCAAAGTTAAAAAAGTGGTCTAGCAGGCTGCTCATATGAATTGCCCCTTTAAGACATTAATTTCAGTAAAAATTTTACTAAACCATTATTTATTATTAGAAATATAGAATGAAAGTAAGTGAGGACAAAAAAAAACCTCAAAAATTTCAGTTTTCAAAACTTTTCCATTGTCATAACGAAGGATTACCTTTAACACAATTCATTTGTGTACAATAACGGCAAGAGGATCTTCTCACAATAATACAGCGGTAAAGTAGACAGCCGAAATGCTTATTGCATCTGAAGACGATAGTTTATCGGAAACGATACAATAAATCAAAGATTATGACGTATTTGTTAAGTGGTGCGCCGTTTGAGGTATCGCGCGGGTTAGACTCAAACGCATGGAGATTTGAGGTGCGAGGGGACTAATGTTACAATGAAGTTTGTTTGCTATTACTATATTTTGTAGCAGGTTTCAGTTGTTTAAATTCTTATATTTTATTTAAGCTCTTCTTTTGAAAATAAGTCTTTTAAAAAAATTATGAGAGTTTGCAGATTGGTCAAGCATTCAGCAACTTAACCCGCCCAAATTAGTTTTAAATGAAAATTTGATTGAATAAGTAGTTGTTTTATAAACTGTATTTGGTATTAACTACGAGTATACAAAGAAAACTTGTCACTGTTTTTAGATTTTAATTCAACGAAATAGGGTAAACCTATTTAGAGGACAAGATAAAGAGTATAGGGAGCCAGTCAGTCCAGCAACCCTTAATATATTTCCCCATATTGTGCATATACAGGGTGTGTACAAGCTATAAACAAAAAGCGCCGTCCGTCTGGCCAGGGTTATCGCTCGGCCGCCTATTAACTTATGAAAATAAGCTACAATAACACTTTGTTTATTTTGCGTTATTCCTTGCCAGGGAAATTTGCGATGGACCAAGGAGTTAGGGAGAGGTTGTCAAAGTATGCTTGGATTTTTCTCGTTATTTTTGTGTCCCGCAGTGAGTGACGTGCAATTCTGAGGCTCAAAATGAAACGGAAGAAAAAGCAAAGTTAACTAATTAACAATTTAAAATAATCTACAAATTAGAAAAACTTTCCAATCCTCATATTAGCAGTCCATACAAATAAACCGTTCGCACTACGCCAATGATCCCATAAATGCGGATAGGGGTCGCATTATCGTACAACTACAGTTCCCTAGTGACGGTATGGCATGCCTCTTGTGAATTGTTGGTCTGGTTGTAAATACGGTAGATTTATTAGTTACGGTCGCCAAATTTTTAAATTGATTTTTTATAAACCATCTTGGTCAAAGGTTGTTCTGAATTCTTTAATGTTACAAAATAAAATTGCCAACTTTGAGCATCACATGGTAATAACGTTTTGAAGGAATGGACACTTGTGTGTGTCCCACGTTGAGCAGCAACAACGTTTGTGTGTGTCCCGTGGTGGGCGCCAATAGCGCTTGTGTGTCCCACGTTGGGCGGCAGTAGCCGGTCAGTCGAACACCGCCGTGCCGACGTCTAATGGATGTTGTCATTGTAAACACGAGGGAAAAAATACCAATGTGATTACATAAGGTTGTCATAACTGTTTCAGGTTCGTAGGTAAACAACTGGACAGTTCTGCATTTTACTCTGTTTTTATTTCAAAGTGTCTTTCTGTACCCTTTTGTGCGGGTAATGTTTGGCTATTTACGGATTTTTCTTTTTTAGAATTGATGTTTTTTTCGTGTAAGCCTCTTCATGTTTTTCCTTCTACTTTTACGGTACAATTTTTCTCGGAATCAAATTTCAGTCGAATCCACGAAATAAGTTTTGTGGGAAGATTTACATTATTGTTCATTAGTATTCAAGTTTACTTTGTGATTGGCAAAAATATGTGCTCGTCAAGTCTTATTGCTAACTTTGCATATCAAATCTCAGATCTTAAATGAGAGTCTCCCTTTTCGTCCCTCCTGAACACGCATCTAACAACAACTCCAACCTGTTTCATTTGTAGCAAACACTAGACAGTCGACATGAATTACACTCAATCGGACATAACCTCCCCTCACAAATAAACATCTATACAGCGCAAAGGGAACACTCAAAAATGCCCCTGACAAAAGCGCCGTGAAATCTTAGCCCACCTCATAAAACACGTGAAACAATATCTTGAACGCACAGTGGAAAACCAACTTGACAAAACACTTCAAAAACCCCTACTGCTCGAAAAATAGGGTTGAAGCTCTCAGTGTTCATCGATAAAGGTAAAGTAGCAAAGAATCGGCTTTTCCTGAACCATAAAAGTATATTGTGCGTTTGTAAACGCTCGGTTGTTTGTCACCATTTGCATATAGATGTTTGCGTACGAATCTAAAAGGATTTGAATAATCATAGATTGTAAGTGGGGATCAGCAGGTGGATATACTTGGAAGCCGTCCAAGATTTCGAAAAGGGGAATTAAAAGAGTGGCGACTTACGTGACAGGTTGCACTTACGAACTTTTATAAATTGAATTGCTATTTAACTTTAAATATCTCGGATTGGGGAAGAAACCTGTGCTTTCGCTTATAAATATTTATTTAAAGTTTGCAGATGTTGGAAAATTGTTCGGCATGTCGCCAAGCTTGCAGAGTGAAATTTGTATTAGGTTGTGGAGTTGCTAGAACAGCCGATTGCTAAAGCACGAAACCTAAAACAGAATGATTTTGGGTTCTAGCAAGTTTTGGCCTTGGCATTCATTTCATTTTTAACCAAAAAACATGTGTATATCTTAGTAGATAGACAGGTACTATGTTCAATACATACTCGTATCTAGTGATACGAGTATGTATTGAACATAGTACCTGTACCTGTTCGTGTGAGCTAGAAAATTCAATTTCAATCAAGAAATTAACTGTATTCTATCTGTTAAACACCTTACACTTTTCTCATACCCGTGTAGTACTGTAGACTCCAGAGCTCCAAGGCTCCACGGTGTCGCAGCATTGTATCATCGGATCCGATGATATTCATTACGTTTATCCTCTGGAATGAATGGAACGAAATGAAAGAGGCGAGGTGATGTGCACAGGCACGCACTTAGATGGAAAATTTCGCGAAATATCCGTTCCTTAGCGGAAAAATGCCCTTTTTTTGATACGACCTTTATTTGGACACCCAGTCTCCATTTGAGACGAGACAATAATTCAAGTCAAGACACTCAGTCAATTCTTAAAATTGCATTACAAATTATCATATCACAAAACATATGAAATGAGTAGATGAATCAATTATGTTATGGACAAACATTTTCAGTACGAATACTTTCATTTATCCAATTTATTCAAGAAACGTAAAAAAACTACCAGCTCGTCAAAACAAATTGATCTTTTAAATTCGTCCCACTCCTCCCCAATTTTAATCAGCCAATACCATCCATATCTCCGTACAAGATTACCATACCAAAACAACATGCCAATAAATAAGCGTATTTTCTTAATTCACTGTATCGCAGTCCGTCCCTCTATCCTCGACAGCAGTAAAGAGGTCCGTAGTAGGCCGTGCACGTCCCTCCGCAGACGCCGAGCCGGTGCCTCCTCCAAATTATATAAATACCCCATAAATACTGCCACCATAACTGTGCAAGAGTAATCACGACGAGTGTCACCATCATACTCAGCTGTACTTTGAATATAGAACATGTATTTGTGCTAAAGATTCGGATTAGGATCGCCCTAATCAGTAAGTGACCTTGTTGAGAATTTGGATGGGAATTGTTTCTTTTTTGGTCTTTCAGGCTGCGCAGCAGTTTACATATTCTTAGTTTTCCATCTCAGTATTAAGTTTCATCATAACCGTGACACTATTCTTTTATTGAACCCACTTTATAAAATTGTCAGTCAATCACATAGACACATTAGTCAGATCATTAATGTTATAATCATATACGTATATACTGTATCCACAAGAACACTGCCAACAAACTGTACAGCAGTTTGGCAGAAGATATGTGTATTTTTTTTCTATGTGACTTTTTGGAATAAGTAAATAAATAAAATAAAATATGGCTAAACATTGTTCTTACACTTGGGCTGCCTACATCTCCTCTAAAATCAAAATCAAAGACACAAAGCACAGGTTGATTATTATCCTTTGATCATTCAAAAGCTATATCTGTATTTCCATCTCTCTCCCTTATTACAAACAAAACCCTCGAGCTCCACTCAAATTCCAATTTTCATTTCAAAATCGTCGTCGTGTTAAATAAAATGATTGCGGGAGTCTGTGGCATTATCTCAATGGTTTGGAGCTACCTCAGATGTGAGAGTCTCTCTGAATAAAGTGGCAAATTAAGTAATTGTATGCAAGTGTCCCGAAGGGGAGCATGATTGGCCCCAACAGATGCTTGGAGGAACTCTTATGGTGTTTTTTTGAACGAGTTTGTTTTTGCGTCGCGTGGTTTTAAGGAGGCGGAAAGTAGGATAACTGCTACCTAATAAAATATTGAGTGTTTTTTATTACGGTTGTCATAAAAAAATATTTATATAATACAAAATAAATTATAATTATGTACTGTGTTTCGCAATAAAGATTGAAATTGAAGTTGTATAGAAATAATTACATTCCTTACCTGAAAACGGGAAACAAAGTCGACGATTGTTTCGATAAAACAAAAGGCCATTGTTCTTCATAACGCAACTCTTGACATAAGCTCACTATCAATCACAAAATTAATTAAAACCGATATAGCATTTGAATCTTAATGAAGTGTAGGAAGAATCATGTCTAGATGGTTGGGCTTCAGTTGTCGGGAGCAGCGACAGTTTCCAGTCGGAAAGTCGTCGCTGTGCCTGACACGAGCCGCGTCCGGCGCCGCGCTCAGAGCCTCGAGCTCATAGAGCCGGCTGGCACAAGTTTGCTACGTGTTACTGAAGTAAGGTCGATAAGTTGCGAAAATATTTGATGTAGGCTTAGGTAATTCGTTGAGTGGACTGAAATAACAATTTAAATTAGTATGTTGTATGGATATCGGTGGTGTAGTATGAATGTGTTAGAAGATGGATTCCGTAAACTTCTGCCCACTCTATTTTTAAATCTCACGACCGAGTTCATCTTTCGACTTGTAAGAATTTAATCATTGTGATGACCGAGATGTTACCATTATTACACAAACTTTTAACACTCTTACACTTTAAAACTCTTTCTGGTTAAGGGTTAAAAATAAATTTAAAAAGACTTCAAACGTTGCGATCCACAATCTACGGACCCTGCCATGTCTATCACAAACATAAGACTGTGTCATTGATTAGACATAGGTCGAGCGCCAGTGGTGTGTGAATCAGATGCGCGCGTCACCGCCACTGCATGCACTTCACTTGCTCACTCACTGTTTGGAGGGTAGTCCGAAATATCAGCGGACCTGCTGTGGAAGGAGAGGTAAACAGTATGGTGTTGATGATAAAGACTGCGATCATTGGGGATACTTTCACTGTATGTACAGCTAAGGAGGAATTTACGAAAGGCCTGCCGGAGCCTGTTTTCTGACACGTACAACTTTGGGTCTTTAAGTCAAGAGTGAATAGTTGTCTCTAGGCAAGCATTCTCCACCGTCGACCATATCATTGCTTACCATCTTAATATTGGTAAATAATGATCAGTTCTTAGCAAAGAATTTTAATTAGAAAAGGGTTCTCAAATAACATTTTCACAACGTTGTTGTTGTAAGCTTGTCTACAAATGGTGCTGCTGGTTGTTCCTAAATCATCATAACTTTAACAAGGTAATGTTGCTGACTTTTCTTTACACAACCTAACAACTATCAGGGTCAAAAATTCAGTTTATCTTAGCTTAAACAAAGTAATATTCTATCAGCCATAATTATAGTCAAAAACTTCAAAATGTATGTGATTGACATGGGGCACTGAAGAAAAATCTGTGATCTTGGACTTTTGACTGTCGAGAGCCCATCGCACAATTGTTTTGAATTGTATCATTATATCTGTCACACATTAAGTTAGCTGTCCCCACTCCCCTGTCCACAGTCTACCGGTTGTATCAATTAAAAGCGACACTCAGTGACTCGGAAACGACACGCGACTATGTCCGGCGCATGCATCCGCCTCCGCAGATCCGTTGTGAAAGCTCCGCCGGTATAAATGTACCGTATAGTATGGATAATAACAAAGAGAAATGAAGAATAAGTAGGTATAACTGAGGACAGTCGATATTTATTTAATTACAAGGATTTAAAACTAATAACAGTAACTAAAGTATAAAAACTACTAAACATAATATACAAATATAAAAAGAAGGAAAACAGAAAACTGATAAATTTTGGAAATTATAATGGGTTACTCTTTCATGAATCCCTCTCACAGTACTTCTGACATGCCAATAAAATTTTCGTTCGTTCATCCGCAAACAGATCGTTTGTTGGATTAGAATCCAAGAGATTATTAAGTGCCAGAGAGAGCCAGAGCTCGAGAAATTGTAGACTTAGCACGCGCAACGATGTGACACGGACGCACAGAGAACAATTTTTCTAAAAAAATCGCAGAAGTTTTCTTGGATTCGTGAGTCCATTCACCGACAACACTACCTCGGAAAGATGCGCCCTATGGCGAGAGTAGCTCAAACCTCCCGACTATTATATCGAGCCTTCGGAGTGTCTGTCTCCTGGGCACGCCTTGCCGTGGTCGACCTGGAAAACTCTTAATAGACTCCGTACTCGGGTCGGCCGTAGTAAGGATAACCTCCTCAGGTGAGGGTTCTCGGATGGCTCCGATCTTCAGTGTTTGTGTGGCGTCTCTCAGCAATCCATGCTCCATGTTTCGTCTTGCGCCGCATGCTCTGACACCTGTACATGTGAAAACCTTATGGCTGCGTCAGCGAATGCCGTTACCGTTGCTGAATACTGGGCCAAACATAAAATTTTATTGTTTTTTTTGTCATCTTTTATTTATTTTATTTTATAAAAAAACGTTGCCTCATACTAAGAATTTCTCCTATATCGTGGGTGCGTTTACAAACATAAAAACTCACATACACAAACAGCCAGACCCGCAACAACTATCTCTGTAGGCCATACAAATATTTATTCCGTGCGGGAATCGAACCCACGACACGCGGCGTAGCAGCCGATCGCTCAACCACTGCGCCAACCGTGCCGTCATCGACACACTCAGAAGAAGAAGACAGCGAACAAACTGTGCTTTTTACCCCTGCTGTAATTGTATGGCACAAAGAAGCGTATGAAGAAGAATATGAATGTCCTGAGGAGTTATGAAATCCGTCTTATTAATATTGATGGGAACGAGTTTACCATAATACTCATCAAATTCACCGCTATACCAGTTATTTATTAACCTTTATCTAGGTCTTTTTCATTGGCATGGTAACTGAGTCGATTGAAATGGAGGAGGTATCCTTCAAAAGGATGGCGAACCGCCACCGATGTGGACAAAACGTTTTGGGAATACTAACATTATGCGTGGGTACAGCTTTTTCCAGACAGACAGTGTTTTCTGAGAGTTATGCGGGGGTCTTTAAGCCAGCAGTTAAAAGGCTACTTTTAGACAAGCATACTCCATTTTCGACCTCATAATCGCTTACTATTGGGTGATATAGTGGTCAAACGCGAGCCTTTCAATAATTATAAATAAAAATCACTGCCCCTCTTTCTTTCAGCAATTTTCATGACAGCCCTTCGTCCGAAGGTGTCGTTTCACGGCTGTCACATCAAACTACCCGCACCGCGCGACCCCCGTATCCCGCTCCCCGTTCCGCGCACCCCGCTCCCCGCGCGGTGCACGTAGCCATCAATTAAACAGAACGGTCGTTGATTCGGAAACGACACGCGTCTCTCCGTCCGACACACGCGACTGCTAGCGGCTGATGCGAGGTTCTCTGTTACGTGTGCCGATAGGAATTACTGTCCTTATCCAGATTCCTAGTGGTAAAAGAAGATTTCATGAATGGAAGAACTTATGTTGTCGTTTTATAGGCATTGTTCAAAGACCGCCTTGAGGACCTAGATGAGCCATTCTATCAGCGATCACGATTGTCGAAAAACCAGAATATAAGGGATTGATCACGTGACATTATGACAGTGTTTGTCAATTCCATACATTTTCGACGTTTTAAAAATCAATTTCGCCACCATACTGCTGTCGGATTGTCATTTGTCTAGCTAGAGCCTCAGGGGCATTGATACATTAAAACCCAAGATACACACTCAGCATCTCAAAAACGTCCGCATCGCTCGCCATACTACACTGCTTTCTAAAAACAACTTTAACCGATCCGTGTAAGGTTGAATTTGCAAAAAAAAAAATTTATAGTATAACTACACACAGTTCACACATGACACTTGATACAGTTACAGTTTCGAGTGTTGCGTTTGTTCGAGACTGTGTATCTTGGGTTTTTTATATATCAATGCTCAGGGGTCATAATTTTCGAGATTCTAGTTTATTTTGGTAAAAAAGATATTGAATTAACCTGAACATGTCATAATACGTAGTTTGTGTAACTAGATTAGTAATTTTATTTTCTACCTAATGCCTATTTCAAACCTTGCAAGCGCAATTGCCATAACATGTAATAACTCAAATATTTCACGCACTTTGCATCAAAAAGCGCATAGAAAACCATCCTTTTAAGATAAAACACGCAAACATCGACCCTAACCCCTGAACATTAGACTCAACCAACAATTCCTAAGTAATCCCAAACGAAATACACCGTCATTGTCACATAGGAGATGAAATCACACGTGACTTTGTCGTGGGGGGTGCAGAAATAATTTTTACGCTCACTGGCTCCTTTTTTATCGTAAATGTCATCACAATCAGCCTAATCGATAAAAAGGATAAGTCATATTATAAATGTGATTATGTGGAATCATTGGTTTTGTCTTTTGCAGCAGAAGTTAGGTTGTTTCTTATCGATTTTGAGAATTTTAAAGACAACTGCCTGTGTGATTTCGAAAAGATAAACCTAATAAATAGTTTTCATTCTTTGCCAGTCAATTTTCACAACAGGACTGATTTTATGGAAATATTTATTTTTTCTGCATCACTGAACATGCTTCATCATCATCGTCATTTTAGCCAATTTCCGGCCACTGCTGAACGTAAGTTAATATGCTTGCTGAAACCAAATTCAAGAAAATCTCTTTTCAGATGACACCGACTAAAATAAACAGACCCATCCGACACTGCTGAGACAGAAAGCCCACCATTTTCTTCCAGATAAAAAAGTAATGCCTAGACAAGATTTACCAAATAACGCAGCGGTAGTCGCCTGCGCAGCGGGGACCGGAAGGAAGCACATAAGTCACCGAGAGCGCGCACTTCCGGAGTGCGATGTACGCCACGTGACCACGTCAATTAGACCCCGAGGGGTAGGCAGCACTGAGCGATGGCTAATCGCTGGCAAGGTATGGGAATTGGTGGATATCGTTATGTATTTGTAGTTAAGCATTTGATAGTTATTATTAGGATTTATATTTATAGTCATGTTTGTCTAGCTTTTTTCAAAAGCTTTTAATATACTGGTTTGGTTTCAAATCTTTTTAGAAAAATTTCGACCGGATGGAATGCAATAAATGTGCTGAGGAGTACGATGCGCCACTTCTTTTTCCTAGCTAAAGTACTAGGAACGGTGACGGGCGGGCGTTTTGGGTGTCTGTCTTTAAGTAAACGTTGACCTTCAAGAAGTGCTGACATTCAGCCTGATTTGAATAAATGTCTTTTGATTTTCATTTTTGATGGTCAAATCCAGATTCGACTATCTGTCCAATGAAGGAGGAGTAATATTTTTAGATTTTAACCAAAACCACGTGATGGTGGCATCTGTAGTTACAGCAGCATCACTATTAAAAAGCAGTACACCCAAGGTAAGACAATTTTCACGGCACATCCACTTTTTGTATTCTCGTCCACGTACCTGGAAAACGACTCATTGTTCTCAAAGAACAAAAATAAAGAACCACACGTAAAGGTTCACATGCCAGCTCTGATTGCATAATTAAACTTGTTTGTCCTCCCATCATCTCCTACATGATAATTGCCCATCGTTTGACAGATGTATTGCCATTCTCTTTATACAAGAGACAATGGCGCAGAGTGTAACGTCTTCGATGAGTGTTTGATGTCTTTAATGTACCATTAAACAGTTTTGTTTCTTTGGCTAGTGAGTACTGAGGAGCTCGGACAGACAGGCGACAGACGGCTGTGAATGTAGTTGTTACTTTGTTGTTTCGAAGAATACGTTAGCTTGTTTCTTGCAGTGGGTCAAAAAATTGACTGAGGTATGCTTTCGAGAAGATTAGCAGGACCGGTTCAATAAAGTTAGTATGATAGTTTTGATAATAGCCCATCATCCCATCAACCCTTGGTAGTAACTATCAACAGGCTGCTCAAAATTAAGCTGAGGTGGCTCATCATATGCATTACTAACACTTCGTCCGCGTACATACAATTTTCCCCCTTTTCAATTCTTTTAAAGGTTGAATTGCTTCTGAATGCTCATCTACATCATAAAAGAAAGCGCAAAATTTTACGTTCTTTGTCCCAGTAGCTTCGGCTGTCAGTTTCAAGTACCTACACGTATGTAGTTGAATACCTTGGCGTAAATAAACTTTCTTTTGGAGTTTTTATTCACCTTATCACTTTTAAATCGTGAGCTATGAAACTAGCTACATTTTTACATTTTCAAAAACCCAACCAAAACTACACACACACCACCGTCCACACCTACAATAATTCACAGCCGTCTAGAATTAAAACTGCCACTTAATTGCGACGGACATATTTCTTAGTCCTCGCCTCCCGGCCGCCAGGAAGCGCGATGATTTATTCATCTTTCACCTCTGCCGGGCGCTAAGTGCTCGATTATTTGCTCTATCTATTATCATATATTATGTCCGTGACGTGCTATTAATATTTCAGTGGTGGCCAAAGGTTTGTCGATCGGAATAACTGGTCATTTGTGAGTTAACACCTGTTTATGTTTGTTGTGGTCGGTGATTGGATCGAAAGGGAAATTGTTTAAGCGCCAGTTATTGGCTGGTTATTTTAAGAGTTCAATATTTATGTACAGTATTACGAATGATCTCTCACGTCAAAGATAGTTGGCATCAGTTTTTAAATAAAGTGAAGCTCTATCATCAATATAATATATATAAAATTCTTCCGTTACTGAGTGAGGGACTGCCAGATAACGCAAAGCCAAATCTACTGGTCGTAGAAAGCTGAAATTTGGCATATAGGTTCCTTGGGGAGTGTAGGAGGGAGAGCACTAAAAAGAGGATTTCCCGAAATTCCAACGGGAACGAGAAAAAACGGGATAAGCGCGTACCAAGTTGCGGGCGAAAGCCAGTCGATTATAGAGTATAACTAATTTGCTGCATCGGTAGATGCTGGGTCGATTCCTTTGCAGTTTAGAAAATAATGTATGATGAACAGTTTCTTTTGGTTTGTAATATCCATCTGTTGTGTATAATTCATCTTCGTTTATTTATGAAATATGTACTTTATAAAAGATTAAATAATATAACACGGGACAAACACATTCAGGACATTTATCAATTAAAAGACCAGTGCATCCATTCGACAAGGAACACCTGATAGATATCTTAAATACCACAATGCATTGCATGCACCTAAGACATTACATCCATTTCACCCGACTGGATATTGATTCCGCGCTAAACATACAAACATCCTCTCATGCAAGCCCTTCGGTGTCGTGATTACCCGGCGGTTTCCGCGAGCGGCGCGCGCGCAGCCGTAAATCAAGCGAGTCCTCTCCGCGAAGACGGATCGGCATCCGTATCTGAGTACAGTCGCCAACACCGCTAGATATCTGTTAACTGGATCAATTCGTTGGCGCGCAACTAATCATTTAATTGCGCGCTTGCTAGGTACGGATTAGCCGATGACGTGTTCAATGGGGACTGCTCGGTACAGAAGGAATGTTGGTATTTTAGCGCCTGTTCCTTGAGATTATTGGTTTGGTTATTGCAGTTAGTGTCTATTACCACGATTTAAAAGATCAAGAATTTTTAGGAAGAGGCGTCAATCAAGTGCTTTAGCTCATTGAGTTTTAGAAGTTAGTCAACTGGCCATAGATCAAATTAAATACATATTAATCTAACATACAAGATCAAGTTGGAAAGTAACTCCCAAAATTAGCTATTTGTCTGATACAATGCCTATAGTAGGGAATATGTAATATTTCGTTTTTTATTTGCTTTAAATGTAAAGAACTCCATCTAAAACAGACCACCGAATAAATAAAAACGCTTTAATTTATTGCCAAAATTGCGTTTTTAAACCGACAGTTTAAATTTTCTCGCGAAAACGGATGATGACGTCACTCCTGTCTACCACTGGTCAAGAACTGTTACGAATCAAAGTCATAGAGCAAGATCCCAGTGCTCTCAGAACTTACTATTTTTCGCAGAAAAAAAAATGTGGAACAGAATGGTGTTAAATGTAGGTACTTTGAAAATACGCATAACTGCTAGCTTGGGCCGAGGCGATGGCCAATTTGTACGTATCATCATCAAATGCTCGCTATAAAACGACTGGATCATTTACACGATATTTACAAAATATATTTAAATAATTAGTAATTTAGTAATATTTTAACGAATTCATTGTAATAGTGTAAGATCTGATCGCTAACTCCACTAAGAATTGAGATCCTATTCACAAGGCTGTAATTTGGACATAGTTTATTTACTAAGTACAAAATAATGAAAACTGCAAAACTAGCTCCTAGACTTCACATGTATGCGCTCGTTGAAATTACACTAGCAGTATTCTATCCAAATATTTTGTTACTGCGAAAATAAGTAAAGTCTAGGAGCGCTGGGATCTTGGATTAATAATTAACTGAAGTTACGTCAGCAGACGCTGATTGGTGTATTAAGACACGTTCCGTTTCACGATACTTTTAATTTGTAATTATAGTTAAAAATCAATATAACTGGAATATAAACGTTGCACTGGCCCTTCTTTTATGCTATTTTTACATTTTAGTCACAAAATATTGATACATTTTGTATCTGTATCTTCCCTATTTTCAAGGAGAAAGCTATGCTATAGAAGGTACACATATATATCAATACCCACGTTAAAAATTTAAGCGGTCGAAAAATCTCTGGCCACATTTTCACAATTTTAGCTGCTTTTAGTTTATTTGAAATCTGTTTAACACAGATAAAGCTGTTGAAAGCTGAACTTAATGCATTGTTCAAAAATATCAATTAAGCCTTCGGTTTATCTACACATGATTCACACCCCACCTCATAATCGCTGCGGAAACGGATGGACCGCCATACTGTATGCGAAATCAGACGTTTGTCGAGCCTTCCACACTGTTGCACCTGTCAGTGTCCACTTATTGCAAAACACTCACGGCAAAATAAACCTTATATATATCGGGTTTGGGTTCAATTCCACTCTGTCGTAAGTCTTAGCTTTCAATCACCACTTCACAAACGTAAATCACAGCAAAACCGAACATAAACATATCGAATTAAGCTTGTATTTTGAATGTACACGAATTGCAGGTGACAAGAATTGCTATTCCATTTTCAAAACGGTCGAGAGATCATCCCGTTGCCCAGTGATGGCGCTGCAAACTGATTTCAACCTTATCACTTACATGTTTAAGATGTTTATAAAATGAATTGCAGTAAATGCGATCAAGTTGGAAATTCAGTGGGATTTCAGCTCTATTTATTTGTAGTTAAAGTGAATTTTGGAGTGTTTTGAGTATTACTAGAGGTGTACATCCGCGTGTAAAATCCGTTGGTGAGACCGCGGACAGGTTTCCGCTGTCCGCATTGTTTTCGCGTCGGAATATGAATTAATGCGGATTTTCAGGTAAAGCGTCCGCCAGATTGTAGCCGCCGCGGATGTACGGATACGGATATTCCGCCATTGTTTCGCGCGTTATTGTCCGCGCTGTAAATTGTTCAGTGGAACATCGATTCATGTATTTTGAGGTAATGTATTGTGCTGATATTGAGATTCCGTTTTGAGTGTTTGTTTATAAGGTTAATAACCCAATAACATTAATTATTATGTAACAATTTGGAAAAGTAATTAACCAGTTATACGATTGTTTATAAAGCTTTGAATTGTAGGTTCAATGTATTTACTATGGGCCGATTTCACCATTTAAACTGAACGCAATCAGCACATCTAAACTACGGTCAAGGGCTGTCACTGTCATTACTGCTATGACAAATTGTCACTGACGGGTTTTTGATTTCTTCGGGTTTTTCTTTCTATCTGTGTTGATCGCGTTCAGGTTATTGGTGAAATTGGCCCTAAGGCTTTTCCTTTTCAGTATCAGACTACACCACCTCCTCTTCATTTCTAAGGTAACATTATTGTAAACAACCCAAAACTACACAATACAAGGCTTAGCACCTAACTTTGCCCATAAACCCCCCAGCGCCAAAACTTTCACTTGACTGCGTATGACGTCAGATAAAAAAAACCTGCCTCGTCACCTCCAGAGCAGTTCCAGTCATTGTGCACCTGCCAGAGTGACGTCATTAATTATCACCCCCCTACACCCCCTCGTCACCCGCCGGGGTCACCCCCTGTCGCCCACTGCTCCTGTTGTCTGAAGTAACCGTGTTGTGTCAAGGTGATTCAATTGTTTCTGGATAGGCTGGTAGCACTGTCGTAACGAGAGATTAACGAAGATTTTCTGTGGAATATTTGTACCGGAATTTTGTTAAAGTTACTGTTAATCACCAGTTATCTTGAAGGTGACGTTTTATGAAAACCGGCCAAATGGGAGTCGGACTCGCGCATGAAGTATTCCGTACCATCGTATTTTTATTATTTGTTGTTATAGCGGCAACAGAAATACACACTCTGAAAATTTATTTATTAAAACTATATACCAATTACGTTTCACGAGTTATAACCCTCTGATAGACGGACGAACGGATGGACAGACGTACGTACGGACGGTCGGATGGACAGCAGAGGCTTATTAATAGCGTTCCGTTAGTTATCCTTTCGGTACGGAACCCAAAGAATATAAATCAAACATTGTGCCCAAATTTTCCTTCATCCACGATTCTGGTAAGGTGGCGCTTGCAAGCACACGACCTACGCTACAATACAATAGAAATCCAAGTAAAGAAGGAACATATTTTTTTCTCTAATGGCCAAGAGAAAACACAGTTACGTGAACCGCGGGCATAGCTGGTAAGTTTAAAAAGTCCGGTCTATTTCTGGGGTATTCTTAACCAAGCTACCCAAAGAGCGTTCACTAAACGGTGATGACCTTTGTCCTCTTACTCATCTCTTAAACATTGCTTTAACTCACTTAACTCCACAGCCCTTAACCACAGCTTAATCTCGAAACTAAACAACAATTAAGCCAGTTCGTCCGTGCGGCCGGCCGGTAAGGTGAGTAGTCGTTGATTAACGATCTGGCGGACGTGTTTATTGTGTCACCCGGCGCTCGCTACGTCACCGTGAGTCGTGACGCTACCCGAGCCAGCCAGAAGATATCATTAACTTTTAGGCTACGGAGTCTTAGCTTTGTGGGGATTTGGATCTAACCAGTCTATCGAAACAAATAATTTTCAATGCCATTTCATTGGATTTATGTTTCTCGAGATTTCTCACCTGATGGTAAGCGATGATGTGGTCGAAGATAGAGCACGTTTGCCTAGAAGTAACCTATTCACTCTTGACTTAAAGACTCCCAGGTTGTAGCTATCTGGAAACACAGACTCGGGTAAGGAATTCCACTCCTTAGCTGTACGCACTATGAATGTGATCCCAAAACGTTTTATACGTGTGGGTGGACATGGTCCACCATGTACCGGTGGTGCACCGCCGTTCGTCTTGTGGTCCGATGATGGCACGGGATATCATGTAATTCCGGCGCACACTCACCAAAATGTAACCGATAGAAAACCGACAGGCAAGCAACTCGGCGTCGAAGCTTCGACTCGACGAGCCTGTCATTACCGATGATCATCTTGGCTCTTTTCTCAATTGACTCAAGGGCATCAAGCTGGTATTTGGCAGATCCGATTCAAGATGGTAATTTGATAAGTTTGAAAATTTTAATACGAGGTCGTGAAAATCTTTTTTGTAATTTTGACTTCAGTGAAAAGGTCTGCTAGGTGAGATATCGGTCAAACGCAAGACTCATAATAAAAAATAAATTCAATTGAGAGGCTTGTGTCTGACCGGTATTTCAACCGATGGTAGGCGATGATTAATTAGGTTGACGAAACAGCACGCTTGCTTAGAACTAACCAGTTCGCTCTTGGCTTAAAGGCCCCTAGGTTACAGCTATTGGACTCTATAAGTGGGTGATAGACGTGCGAGCCAGTACGCGTGTCCAGTGATCCAACATGTCTGAAATTTTGCTCGTAGCTCACCTCGGCTCGCACGTCTGTCAACGCCGCGAGCCGCAAGCCGTGAGCTATTACTTTGTTTTGTGACACGTTGAATGCTATTGTGTTGCAAAAATTTACAGATTTTCAAAACTATTTATTTATTTAAGCATTATGGCAGACTTACAGCTAAAACAAACAGGTCAATAAAAATAAGACTGTCAGCCAATTACAAGTCTCCACTTATAAGATACAGAAAAAAATAATCACACTAATTATTAACAGAATTCTTGTTTGTTTCAGGAACACGATGATAACAGGTTCAGGAGTCGACCAAATAATATGTGCCAAAATTATGGCACTGTAGTCAACTGCTATTCAATGTGAAATTGCTTCTCTCATACAAGTATCCTGTCTGGCTATTGTAAAATATTATTCCTGAATAACAAAAAGGTTCCTCCATTGACGACATCGCGGTCCCCCTGGTACCAGAGTACTGAGCAAGCTTTCACGTGTGTACCGACGTCGAGCCGAGTAAATTCGCGATCTTAAAAATCACGTACTATAAGTTTGTACGTCTATCACCCACTATAGCTGTTCGCACAATGATGTAGGATGTGGTCCCAAAACGATTACGAGATTTTGATAAGACCAAGAAGATACAGTCTAGACTGTGTAATCGTGATGTTTACTATCGTCTACACCTAATTAATAACACCAAACCACACACGGCATTAGAAACTTCACTAAACCATTCTGAAGCGACTATCAATCGCGTCATACCTCAAACACGCGGCACGCGGCGGAGATTGAAAACGAAGTTAGTTTAATGAGGTAGCTCCGTGTTGCGGTGACGCGGAGTATCTGCGACGGGAACGCAGCGGGTACGCGGCGGGACGCGCCTTGTCGGCGCCACCTCCGAGGTAGGCAGACGTGCCGGTAATTAATGAGGATGAGGTAACTTAGGGAGGTTGTGGTAAAGTTTTGGCTTTGACGGCTGTGTGGATTTAAAAGAATGCATATTTGTGTATTTTGGCTGATAGAGCTTCGCAGAGATACCATTTTCTGTCTATCTATTGAAATTTTCTTACTTCTGCGCTGTTCTTTTCTGAATAATTTCGTTGCGGGATGATCAACACTGTTGGTTCTTTAAGTGGTCAACATTGTTGGTTCATTAGGTGGTCAACACTGTTGATTCTGGCTCTCAGGAGTTGCTGTTGTTGGATGTAGAGTGGTGGCTTTGTCCAAAAAAAAAGTCCATTGGTAAGGCTTGAGTTAATATTTCTGTACACAACACACATTTCTGGTTGCACTTGTATTAGGATCATATAAGTTCTTAAAAAGTATTATCTTCCACATAACCCCGGTATCCAAGACCTTCTTAAATGACTTGGGCAGTAAACTGGCGTGAAGTTGTGTGGGACAGTCCGTACCTAGAAGAAATAGGCCAACGCTTGGGCGGCGCGGGGAATGTGAGGCGTCGCACCTACCGCTCATAAATCCAGGCCGGACCTTGAGAGAACAATTAAACGTTTCTACAACTATGTGAAGACGAGTTTTGTTGTGTTCGGCCATGAAACTGACTAGAGTGATTGGTTTGTGAAAAGGTGAAAAAGTTTTTCAACTTCCACACAAATTCCTCTGAACTCCTAAAAGAGTATTAGAAGTTAGTGAAAAGCTAAAGTCAAGATTTTTCTGGTATAGGCCATGTTCGAAAGAGTCACCGCGGCTCTGGAACGCAAAGGGCACTAGGAGGAACACGGATGGGTTTTATTTAGTCAGTAAGAGTCTGACACTCCCTTCTGCTTCACCCAGAGCGGGTGATGATTTCCCATCCTTAAAAAAAAGCCCAGTTAGGGAGTTTTTCCATGTTAGCATCTGCATCTAGTTAGACTGGAAGCTGACTCCAAGATAGATTAGATGTGAAGTGATGAAAAAGGTAAAGGCTTTTAGACGTCGTGGCCATTTAAATAATGCCTCTACCGATAACAACCGATAGATGTTCTGTATTCAGTATAGGAATTACTTTGAAGTTTTCGAAGTACGTAGATTTATAGTAGTCACACATTATTGTGTTGCGATCTTGCATAATCACTCGTTGATT
The DNA here is from genome assembly GCA_947578705.1 of Lacanobia wlatinum. Lineage (NCBI taxonomy): Eukaryota > Metazoa > Arthropoda > Insecta > Lepidoptera > Noctuidae > Lacanobia > Lacanobia wlatinum. Next base: position 30,323,687 of record OX388025.1, on the reverse strand, counting down.
CAGTGGCCACACACACAGGCCTCCATCCGATATTAAGTTTCGTCAAGGTATTCGCATCGCGCGGGAGGGTTCGACGCAATGTAACGAATAAAGACGCCTATGTTACTACTTACTACCTCTTGGATGCTGCTGCGTTCCTGGTACTTTTCCCCAAGAATTTAATGAGATTCGTCCAGAAATGGACACAATAAGTTACAGTTTTCGAGTATATTTTACCAATATAGGTCTTGTTCACGGATATCTATGGTTTTATTGGTATTCTTTAGATTTTTCCTAGCAATTCCCAGTAAATTGTCCAAAAGACATTTTGGACTTGAGATATTTATATAACGCAAAGGCAGTTGGAGGAATACGAGTGCGTTTTAGTCAGTAAGAGCCTGACATTCCCTTCCGTTCATCCAGAGCTATTTGATGATATGCTATTAAAACAAAAACTCAGCATGCAAAATATCTGGACTTTTTTCTTTCAATGCGGAGTGTATAAGTTAATCAATGAGAAAATTATTTCAATGTCTGAGATTTCCCAAATTGTTTGCTATTGCTGGAAATATCAAAATACGAGTAGGTACCTAAATATTTTTCACCCTTTCCCCAGTCAGCCAAGAACAATATCCACAGTATCTTATAATAGGATATGACATAGATAACGCGATTAGTGCGCGGTGAGTCGCACCGTTGTCTTCTATTATGGTGTGATTTTTCCCATCAATGCTGCTTCGTGTCAGATAATTGAATGCAGCGAAGGGCTGAACCCTTGCACGGATCCAGCGGCTGTATTCTGATGAATTCTTTTCAGCCTTGGAATTGTTCTTTTTTTATTTGACATCTCAAATTGGTTAGCTCTTGACTCTAGTCTAGGTCAGAGGTGACAGAGACAGAGTCGACGATGGAGTAGAGCTTACCCAGAAAAAGCCTGTTCACTCTAACTTTGAAAAAATTAGGGCGTTCAGAAACACAGACTAAATAGTTCCTCTCCTTCGCTGTGCGCATTATAAAAGACGTTTGGAAACGCTTAGGGTGAATTGTTGGAATAGTAAGAAGGTAGGGATAGTTATTTGTAGTACGCTTGCATTACTATTGATGGGCACACGTTTGACCACTATCTCACCTGATGGTAAGCGACGATGTGGTCGAAGTTGGAGCACGCTTGCCTAGAAGTAACCTGTTCACTCTTGACTTTTAAACATTTGTCCTGGTTGTCAAAACAATGACAAAAAACTGGCTTAACCAGAATCTTCTCGTATCTATTATGGTCTCATTTTATGCTTATTTTCTTCATGAATTGATTGCAGTTACTTTGAGTGGAATCTTTATAGGTGTTTAACCCCATCATCTGGTCTAGATTTGAGGCTGAGCTGGATAGTCACCCTGACAAGATCTACTGCTGCTCATGATAAAGACTATACATGATAAATTAGTCTTAGCAAATTAGAAAGTAAAACGTACATGAAAGTAAAGCTGTGTCCAGAATAGCGTCGCCGCGTCACGGCCGGTGTGACCAGAGACAACCGCGCCCCCCTGAGGACTTCACTCAATCTACAGGACAGATAAAATGTGGCTGTTTAATATAATGTATACCTACCTACTTTCTGGATAGTTCGGTTGTTATAGCAAACAGAAATACGAAACATGAAAAAAGTGCGCCAGGTAAATGTGCAAGAACGGTCATTGGCCCACATACATTTATTGACTTTCTTAATATCTATAACAGAAATAAAGCTGTCCTGAATAAACTTTTATCGCGTTTATTTACGTACTCTAGTAATGAAAAACGGTTCATAATTTATTGTTCGGGTATCCACAACAGGATATTAGGGAAAGGTCAACGTACTTTATTGCAAGTTTATCTGGCGCTTACAATACTGCTGCTGCTGATGCTGCTGCTGCTTCTGCTGCTTACTTTGTTCAGATTCTTCCAATGTCTTGACCAAAAAAGTCACTTTGCTTTCCTATTCTGCCCATTCCTGGGTAAAGGCTCTCTTCTTCTCTTTCCATCATCTGCGATACCGCATTTCCTTCTTCCATTTTTGGCGAAAAAGGTCCATTTAGTCCATAAACCTACTTAGCTAGCCTATTTGTTAACCCTAATGATGTGCGATGTCAATGACATCCTTATTTCTGTCTGAAAACATGACACTCTCCTGACGCAGACTAAACAGTTCCCTGTCTCAAATACCAATTCACGTGATACATGAAACTTTAATTGACTATGCAATAGGTGGGTTACAGACAATATGGCAGCCACCTGAATTAATAACCTCGTTCAAACATGGCTGCCGGCGCCGAGCGTGTGCCCGCCTTACGAACAATAACCAGCTTCTAGGAAACCGCGGTGCACCGAGATACAGGAGCGGGCACAACGGACGGGTGCTGATATTATTGAATTACAGTCTCTGTTAATACACAACTAAGATGGGAAAGAGAGAAAATATTAATATTTATTGAACCGGTACCTAAACTACAACATGAAAATTTGAAGTGAATACTTGCCTTCATTCTCCTTGTGTAACAATGACCAGCTAGATATAAGAAACAAAGGTACATGGTGGAAATCCCACCCACGCGCACAAAACGTTTTGGGAACACATTCATAGTGCGTGCAGCTAAGGAGTGGAATTCCCTGCAGGAGTCTGTGTTTCCTGATAGCTATAACCTGGGAGTATTTAAGTCAAGAGTGAATAGGTTACTTCTAGGCAAGCGTGCTACATCTTCGACCACATCATCGCTTACCATCAGGTGATATAGTGGTCAAACGCGAGCCTATAAATAGTAAAAAAAAAAAAACAAAGCTAAGAAAGTTTACGATAGGTAACTCTCAAAATATATTGTCACTAGCTTTTATCTGCGACTTCGTACGCGCATATCCTGTTTTTTCCCGTTCCCGTTGGAATTTCGGGCATCCTCTCTTAGTGCTCCCCTACACTCCTCAAGGAACCTACACGCCAAATTTCAGCTTTCTACGACCAGTAGGTTCGGTTGTGCGTTGTCTGTCAGTCAGTCAGTAACGAGATAAGAGTAAATATTGTAGCGCTAAGGAACCTCGCGCTAGCGCTAATTAGTTATTGTAATAAATAAAACGAAATTTGGGATTTCAATTCGTACTTTTATACGCCATCTGCCTCAGAAGAGAGTTAATACATGTCTGTAATGTAAAAACAATCCATAGGTATTATTACCTTCGTAATTCAAATACTATTTATATTTCTGCCAGAACCTTCTAAAGTTCCAACGACTAACTTGTCTGCCAGAGACCTGCAGATAAAGAGGTCACAATATGTTTCACCATTAAAAAATAAATTATAGATAGTATCAAAAACTAAAGCGCAGTGGAGCAGCAGCAGTGGACGTCTTTCGGATATGATGAAATATCCGAAAGACGTCCACTGCTGGACATAGGCCTCCCGCAAAGGGGAGGTTTGCCATAATCGCCACATTTGTCAGGCGGGTTGGCGATCGCAATGTATGGTTGGTGTCGATTTTTTACAGAGAATGCTGCTGTCCATTCTCTGGTGAGTCCCTTAGTCGCCTCTTACGACACCCACGGGAAGTGATGGGATGGTATTATTCTTTAACGGCACCATACGGCACCGGCCGACACCATACGGCGTACAGCGTTGCTTGTGATGAAAACAAACCTTTTGAAAAGGTGCCTGGCTTTTCTAATAAAGATACTATAACAATGAACACCAAACAATTAATTATCCATCTACACTCACGTGGCAAGTTCACAAATATAATTCGAAGAGGTGAACAATAACTACGAGTACATACAAGCAGACAATTCGTAAGGGCAGAGCACACGTGCCGTTACTTACCCACGCAATAACTGCGAGGTTATGCGTTTGTCCCCCACGCGTGTAATGAATAATTCTTCAGCACAACATGCTACTAACCATCGCTGGAAGTATTACATTTTATTGTTATTAGGTAGGTGAATATGTAACTGGATTTTGGAAGGAAGACAAACAACAAAGACGAGAGGATATAACGAAGGAGGCAACAAAGCGATTATTTAAGGTGAGTAAACCCAATAATTCTATTAAAATACTACTGTTGAAAACTCAACGAGTAAATCCAATGAGAATATAATTAAAAAATATAGAAATTCCTGGTCAATTTTGACAGTATAAGGACAACCCTAGCTAATGTGGTTTTAAATTTTGTAACCCTCGTTTACTTACAATTTTTTATATTTGAAAGAAAGAAATAATAAAATTTGTTTAGCACATACATGAGACACGCACGGTACATAGAAATAGCAAACAAAAAAGGGTATACCAGAAATTAGTGTGTCTCACGGCTGCACTGAAAACTATTTCGTTACCTCACTTGAACCTTACCTGTTAGAAATTCCTAACAGGTAAGTTCCTTCTGATCTTTATAAAATTTTCTGGTATCTGAATCCTTAATTAAATAGTTTTCAAACAAGAAATGAAACCAATAAATCCAAGCTTACTTAACAGCGAGACAAACTGCAAAAGCTGTATCTAACAATCAGAAAATTAATTCCCCAAAACAAAAAACCATCTCATCGACGGTATTCAATCAGACCATCCGACACTACACACTATAAGTGGGTACATAAAATATGATCATACTGTGCATGTTTGCACGGGGTGGTGGTAAAAGTTATTAGTTTCACCTGGGGGTAAGACGCACTTTGTTTGCGCACCAAACAATGGATTGAGATTGCCATGAACCCTCCATCATGTGTGTGTATAGGTGGGGTAATTAAAACCTCTATAATACGTAAGTATAGGTATATTTAATTTTGAATAGCTGCAAATGGTAAAATGTAGAGATGTAAAATTATTTGATTTGGATTCAAAACACAATATGTTAAGTTATATTTCTCTAAGACCGACTACTGAAAATTACTACGGCCACACTACCGTAATATGGTAATAATTATGGCCATAATTGGTGTTGTTTCAGTTGGTGTTGTTTCAATTATGGCCATAATTATAGCCATATTACGGTAATGTGGCCGTAGCATTATTGTGAAAAGGCAATAAAGTGACGATGAATATTGTTCTTCCAATTTTAAAACTGGCAATCTTTGCTTACAGGTGCTAATCTATCTTCAAATTCAGACTACAGCCAAAATATTGCCCACTCAAAATCAAAAGTTCTATATCAGTCCAGTTCTATGAAAACCTACAAATTGTTATAAGTAATAATATAACCTTCAAGAGGTATACGGACATTTTAATAATGCATTTCCTCCAAGCTATTACAAATTATGGAATTTGATATTAGATGGTCTTTGTTTTTCTCCGTCCACGTATTATCGTAGGAAAGAATTTCCATATAGAATATTTAAATGCATACCTTATAAGAGAATTCTTTCCTTATTGTAATATTATCCTGCTGAGGAAGTGGGCACATAACGTTGCCATATAAAGTATCTCTAACAAACTGTTTTGTGGTTATTTTTCCCAGCGTTTAGAAATAATAGTCCAATATAGGTATCAAAATTTATAGTAAACTAGTAAATTAAAGGAAAATCTATTGTGGTATATTTTACCACATCTTACCTAGAAGTTACCTATCCACTTAAGGCTTGAAAACTCCCACGTTATCGAGTAAAACAGTAATTTACGGAGTTCCCCTCCTTCACTATACACCCAGGTCACGTACTCCTTGTATTGAATACCGTGTCTGGTAATTATATTATTTTCAACTAACATCTATTCATGCATATACAAATAAATAAAATGGGAGTGTTTGTTTGAAATATCAAAATAACAGATATTTATTAAATTACATGTAGGATACTTATCACTAAAAATAAAAAGTTTTTTTTTTGTCTGACTGTCTGATTGTTCCAGCTAATCTCCGAAATGGCTGGACCGATTTTGACGGAACTTTCACTTGAGAGATAGCTATATTATAAGGACTTAATAAGACTACTTTTATGTTAGAAAATGGTTCCGCGCAACTGTCATTTTTGTACTGTTTTAATAGTTTGACACAGTCAAAGTCGAAATAGTTTTAAATTTATAATTTGTCTAGCTTATTTACAATGAAAATTTAGATTTATTAAACAGTCCTCTCACTTCGTTGTTTCATACAGCTAGACAATAACTAACAGTAGATACTTAAACCCCCAAATTACCGTAAAACACACTAAACAATCGAGTGTCGATGGCAAGTTATGAGAGCGGGTTCCGCAGGCCACGTAATTACTTAAGCGGAACCCTGCAATGTTTGCACGGGTCTCGAAGACCCGCCGATTAATAAATTTTGTCTGTTTGACTTGTACTGGGTCAACGGATTATGTTTGTGGATTATGGTTTGTGAACGATAATTAAACGGTTTCAGTGTGTTGGGGTATGTTGTACCCGGAGGTGAGCGGAACTTGAGAGGGAATCAATTAAGTAATGTGGGTAACTGTTGAAATAGGTGCATAGAAACGAGGATCTTTTAGAAATGAAGATACCAAATGAGGTTTATCTGTTTCTTAAAATGTATGCACTAGTAAAAACACTGTACAAAGGTGGACTTAATGACTTAGGCATTTTCTTGCAGTCAACCTTAGGGGGGTTCAGAAACAAAACATGGCAGGTGCAACTTAATGGAAAGACCATGAAAAAGCATTAAATACGTACTAAGATGAATATATACAAATAAAAAGTTGTTGTAAAAACTGCTTAGTCATTCATGAGGAAAAATATCTACCGAGTCAAAAACACCGTCCAATGGCATCTATTTACTATTGACACAACTTTTGTGTACAGTAGTTTTTAAGTTTTTTTTTTTAGTAAAAATTATGTATTAATTTTAAAGCTATTATTTTCATGCTTATACAGGGTGGAATCTTGTAATGCCACCTGAAGGGAAAGTACTCTTAGTACTGTAGATAGAAAATTTTATTCAAAGAAAACATTCCCTTATTTTAGAAAAGCAGAAAAAACAGCATTCAAAGATTTTCGAATTTTTTCTTGCCACACCAACAAAAAAATTATAACCTGCACTTTTATTGCTTCGATCGTTAGGGTCACTTATAAGGATGAAATCTCTCTAACAAACTTGATAAATTAAATGAAAGGAAAACCAAGAAATCATAAATTATTTTAAGTATTTACATAAACCGTTGCTACTTAGCTGTTCCTTTTTTCCTATTTTCTTAAGCGAGTACCTAAAGATATTTTCCAGAATAAGTCATTGACGTTGTTTATCATTGTGCTTATTCTGAACTAGGCTCGTGTATGTTGTGGCAGTTTCTCTAAATTATGATTGAATGGACTAGCCAGGCGAAGAGGAACCCTGAAGTAAACAAAACTAAAAATAGTTCGCGCTAGATATTTTCTTAGGTTTAAGGTATTTATTTTATTGTTATCCACTTTTATGAAACCCGTAGTAACAGTTTATTGCGAAATAAACAAGTGCGAGTGGGACTGGCTTGCAAAGGGTTCCGAACCAATTTCAAAATTTCCTTGTAAATAACTATTATCTGCATTTATTTTCAAGATTTGAGTCTTAGTAGTTTCGGAGATAAGGGGGGCATGGTCATTTTTAGACGAAATTATTGAATAACTTCAAAACTGTTTATTGTAAAATTATGAAAAAATATAATTTAAAGCCCTTTCATTTGATATGTCACATGATATAGTTCGATCAAATTTTCTTTTTTTATTTAGAAAATTTGAAAAAATATTTTTCTCTCAAAAGTGACCCCCATACTCAAAATTTATTTATTTACGTACCGCGTCCGTATTTGGGTCACAGAAGTCTATATGTATACTAAATTTCAACAGAATCGGTTAAGTAGATCCGGAGAAAACTGGCTGTGACAGACGGACAGACAGACAGACACCCGAGTGTCTATAATCCTATAAAGATTCCGTTACTTACGGATGTTCGGAACCGCAAAACAGTAAGGAAACATTATACCTACAACGATAAAAATAATAAACAGCACTGAGTAGTGATATTAAATAAGATGAATGCGAAATAACCCTCACCAATATACAAAAAAAAAAAACCAGTAACGACGAACAATACCTACCAGCAAAAAAAAACACGTTCACTTTTGAATTTTTGTCCTATAACAACATTAGCATTTCAATTTCGGGTCATCTTTACCCCTGTGTTATTACAAGAGAGAGATTCGTCCATCAGCGCGCTCGGGTTGAACACCTGGCGGGCTTTTGTTCCGTAACGAGTATCGAGTTACACCGCGCTGAAGCGATCGATAGCAACCCTGGCGGACACATTAATATGTTATTACGCTTTTGTATGGGGTTAAATTGAAGTTAGAGTGTTACGTTGAGTGTGAACCTAGGTGGATTGACTGAACCTTTTGTTATGAACTACCAGCTTCTGCCAGCGGCTTCGCCCGCGTGGTCCCTATGGAACATACTCCCGGGATAAAAAGTAGCCTATGTCCTTTATCAGGCTCTAGACTATCTCTGTACCAAATTTCATTTAAATCGGTCCAGTAGTTTTGGCGTGAAAGCGCGACAGACAACAGACTAACAGAGTGACTTTCGCATTTATAATTAAGCATGGATTTGGATATTAATATTAATGCTAGTGGTATCATGGACCAGACAAGAACCAGTAACGTGGTAGGCCCAAAAGGAGACGATGAGACGAGCTGGAATCCTACCCTTCAGGGTTGGGCTCTGATTGCCCAGCATAGGCAAATTTGGAAAGAAGGATGGGAGGCCTTTGACCTGCAGTGAGACACCACGAGCTTATAATAAGGAAGTCGTGAATGTGGAGACTGGATATTTTGTAGAAGACAAGCTTAAGAAGAAAGTTTTATGTATGACGTCTCTCTGTCTCAGCATTTGTTTATATAGATCCATAAATTTATGTGACTGCGAATACTTCAGTTCCTTCCGTTTAAATCTAAATTATCTAATTGTATATGTACCAAAATGTAACCCCAAATGAATATATATAATGAATATGTAACCAAAATGAATATGTTAAGCTACTATACTACCATTGTAAGAACTTCTTTAACTATATTTATCTGCAAATAAATCTTTGACTTTGACTTGGAATAAAATAACTGTACCTACAGTAAAATTATTGACAAACAGTTCATAAGACCCTTTCTTCTTATCTCACTCTTCTGTCGCAGGTCTGCTGGAAGAAATTTCTATTGAAATAAGCAGTACCTTTGTGCTCTTTTCTATAAATAAAGTAAATAAATAAGATTAGTATAGTCTACGATATCTGCAATATTGCGAAAAATGTGCTGCACATTTTCCGAAGCAACTTAAAATACCATATTTATCAGAAAAAGAAATCAGTAAGTGTTTAATGCCTGTGTCCTGTTTACGTGTGGCATAACACCACATTCAAACTTTTATAATGATCTCCAACACCGATACCACACCATTTATAATTGCAGTATCATTAAAGATCCAGCGTCTGGGCCCACATCGGGTTCAATTGCCCGCTCTGCCTGTGCCTGTCTGCCTGTGCCCGGTCAGTCCGATGCGGGCACAGATCGCAGATAAGGTGATGAGAGCTTTTAATTGCTTCGCAAATTATTGTTTTATGTTTTTATTGGTTGGGGTCGGAATGATTTTGACCGCAAAGGTAGAGGGCGAATTCATTGGTGGCTTCTTAATTGTTGAAACTTTAATAAAAATGTTTAAGGTATTTATATGTCCAAACATTACAGTAACAAACTCAGTGTATCTGACTAGGTACTAGCCTTTGAGTATGCTGATTAGAGACTGTAATGTTTAGATGAAGATATCCTGAGTTAGTTACTGGTCAGTAAGTAACTGTAGCTATTGGAATATATCGATACTTGAAACTATACATCTCTTATACCACTGATTGCTGCTTGAATAGACGAATCATTGAGTGGAGACCGAGGTGAAGGGTGGTGGGTGGTGGTATAGTGAATAGGATACTTCTAGGTAAGCGTGCTCCATCTTCAAAAAAAAGAGGTGGACAAAAGAAGCTTTGGAAATCACTTGTTCAGCATATCCGCTAAAATTATGAAGTCCAAGAAAAAAGTTAAAGATCAAGTTTTAGAATGGAATGTCATCATTTTTATCATCTTCATCGTTTACATTAGCAGGTTAATAGCCCAATATTCAGTTCATACAATATCCACAAAACGCTATCAACTAGTCCACATAACTACATCTAAATATACACCACACAGTGCACGATACAGATGATGACAGCCAATTGAGCCACATTTAAGGTGATCGCTCGCCAGGTGGCCGGTGACTCAAACAATTTAGTTAATAGGATCCACGTGAGCGCAGCAAGTGGCGTGGAGTTGACTTGTTAAAGAATGTTTTTACGTGTGTTTTGTAGTTTTCTGCTAATGAAATTAGCTATTGTATTATAATAGCAAAAGGTCCATTTTTGTATTTAGAAAGCGATCAAATTGAAGTTGCAATCTCATCTTAGCGACATTCAATATCAAAACCTTCTGTTTTGACAGATTGCAACGCGTATGCAAACGCTGCTTAAAAACACCAAAATTGATGATATTTATTGGCGTCTGGTTCTTTGAGCAAAGCGAAAGTGATTAGGCTCCATCTAAATATAAATCCGGATCTTGATAGCTCCTCAAATATTCGAGCTTGAGGTTCACAGCACAATCTACCTAGCTTTTCAAAACTATATTGAGGTCGACTTTCAGTCAAACTAGACGTAGCTGAATTTCATTTTTTTTTACGACTGATCATACCTGAAGATAAGCGATGATGTGGTCGAAGATGGAGCACGCTTGCCTAGAAGTAACCTATTCACTCTTGACTTAAAGACTCCCAGGTTGCAGCTATCAGGAAACACAGACTCCGGCAGGGAATTCCACTCCTTAGCTGTACGCACTATGAATGTGTTCCTAAAACGTTTTGTGCGTGTGGGTGGGATCTCCACCATGTACCGGTGGCGCATCGCCGTTCGTCTTGTGGTCCGATGACGGAACAGGCTTCATCATCATCATCATCATATCAGCCGAAAGACGTCCACTGCTGGACATAGGCCTCCCCCAAGCTTCGCCACAACGACCGGTCCTGTGCGTCTCGCATCCATCGGCTACCTGCGACCTCGCGGCCCGGAACGGGCTTGGCGGAATTTAATTATGTAAAAGCGACAGGCTATCAACTTGGCGTCGATGCTCAAGGAGCGACCGCATATCTGATATCCACAACCCAGTACACAACACGAGAATGAGAAATTATTCTACAAGTTTTTTTACCAGTCTGCTCCACCCTACTCCCTGTGCTACTGACCCACATGTAGACCAATTGAGCTGCCAGGTACGGGCGACGCGTAGGGTGCGCACGAGTAGCAGCAATCTAGAGGTTATTGTCTCAAGTGCCTTGAACCAGTGTTGGCGCATTGTTTCTGGTTTGTGCGGGACCGTTTGCGCTGATCTGAAGTTATACTTTGAGTGGTATTATAATATTATGTACCTACACCTATCGAAATTGTTCCAAGAGTGGTGTAACTTGAAAGAAAGCTGGAAGAATTGATTGTTTCACCTCATCAATAGGATTTGATTGTATAACTACTATGAATAAAGGGAGATGTCAATAATAATAAATATGGTGTAATTGGGCTTTTTGGGAAAACTAGTAAAAGAATTGGAAAATTAACATTGACAGTATTTCTATAAAAAAAATCTGTTTAAGTCAAGTATTAGGGATATCAAGTATTTATTGTCAAGTATTACGTACTTAACGATTATATAACCAGCTTCCTGAAAGACTTTTTTTATCTTAATGATATTAAAGAGTAGTAAAATCAGTGCAGTCACAAAACCATAAAAGATCTAAAGCTTCTATTTCTTTTTCTTTGCAATCATTTCGTAGTAATCATTCTATCCTAAGTCAATCTGAATGACCCAAATCTTCCAATTGGCTGAAGTGCTTCAGGTACACATTGGTGCCAGCACTACTTGTACTCACTCAGACGAGCTAATAGCCGTCAGCTGACGGGACGAGGTCGCCTCACCTTGTTAGACTATCATCTATGCTTTCGGGAGATTGACCAATTGTTTCTGTGTTGCATGATTTGATTCCGGGTTGATAATGATGGATGATACAATGAATCTTTTGGTGACGTTTGCATATTGTAAAGGATTATGACAACGGTCAGTTACAGATAAAATTACAACATCTGAAGTGGGTGATAGACGTACGAGCAAGTACGCGTACTTATGGCTCGACGACCTTTTTCTCTACGCGTTTGGTTTTAAGTACGCGTACTTAGGGTGACACACGAGCGAAAAGCGTCGTCGAGCCATAAGTACGCGTGCTTGCTCATACGTCTATCACACATTTTAGGGACAACTCTACTGATTTTTTAAAGCAATGTTCGCATTCGTTTCTCAGTCACAATCTGTCAGAAACACCTCTATCGGTACTTGTTTGACAAATTACGAATGAGTTAGCTCTCTGTTAGTTGCTTTCAATGATCAGAAAAATGATGATGATTATGCAATTTACCTATGCACACTGCTAGCGATAGTTCCAGTAGTCATTATTTATTTAAACAATAAGGCTCTATTCTCAAATACTTCTCTGATAAGGATTGTTTCACAAGATAAACAATTACCCGTAGCCACCTCAGACCATTAGCACCACTTACCGCAGTTTTAAAATCCATTCTTCCACATGTTCTACATACGACCATCAACCCTAACTAAACTAGTTATCCCTTAAAATCCCTTTGTAGCATAAAATGTAGTGAGAAATTAAATAAAGGCCTTACTTTGTAAAGGTGTCGCCCGCAGTCTAAGGGCGAGTCCAACTCAGCTAATAGAGCGCCCGCATACAGAACCCTCCGAGATAGTTTTTAGTGCACATCAAAAGGTAACAATTGAACCCTTATACCATGAGTTCGAGGTGTTTTATTTTATGTGGTGGAGTTGAGGTGTTTGGTTACTGAGGGCATGTTGTTAATCATGTTTTGTACTGTTTTATTTGTTAGTGTATATAATGACAGTAATACATCGAAAAATGTTATTGTTTCAGCAATCTAAATACTCTGAGTCATATTTTGATTTACTGCTTACTGATCGAACTCATTGAATCAATGAGTTCGATCAGTAAGCAGCTGTTCAAATTTCTTGGAAATCCAATTTCAAATTGAGTTGTCTCACCTAAATGTCACGATCTTGAATCATCATCACAACTTTATCAAGATATGTAAGATTGAGATTTATACGCTACTCAATCTCAAAAGATAAGACTGCCGTTGTGCCTTAAAAATTAAGATGTATAGTTTATTTCAGGTTACTATATTGTTGTACAAAAAATAAAAAAAATATTCTATGTACTCCACTCAAACAATATTTTGAAAAATAATAATAATATATATTTTTTTGGCATTTCGTTAATAGAAACGTAAGTGATAAAGAAACCAAAAAACACAACACATCGTTTCCTTTTTCCGCAACTTTATTTACAAAATTTTCTCAACTCGTTTACCTTCATCAATACTGGAACCCTCGGAACCTCCTAACAACCTTTGACCTCCCAAAACTCATCATTCATTGTCAAAGACATAACGCTTACCATATCCCTTTATTAAAAAGGTATTCGGAGGTATGAAGGGGACCTTTTTGTCCTCAATTGGTGTAGGTAACGTTAATAGGTCCAAATTATTAATTTCCTTGCCCGCATGGCCGATGGCGGCCGCGATAGCCACCCCGAGCCCTTTTGTTTTCTAATTGAATGTTATTTCTTTGGACTGCAGGAATTTTTGATATTTAACGTGTAAATGTGCAGTCCATTTTGGGTTCTTTTTAATTGTGGAAGGAACGGTTTTGTGGGGGTTTGCAAATGCGAGTTTCAATGTGTGATGTTATTTTCATTAATTGAGAATAAATGAGTGCAGTTAGAGTGTGAAGATATCTGCTCATTTATAACTGACTTCAAAAAGGAGGAGGTTCTCAATTCGTCGGAATCTTTATTTTATTTATTTTTTTATGTATGTTACCGATTACTCGAAGACGCCTGGACCGATTCGGATTTTTTTTTTAATTTTTAGACGTTCCTGGGTGGTCCTATGGACAGGATCTGATGATAGGATCCTGGGGAAATAGAGGGAAATCTTAAAATTTTATAGGCATACTTGAAGTGATTTGGGTATTTTTTGGAAGAGTATTTTTGGAGTGGTCTCATTTCAATTTGGTCGAGATCTGATGAAGAACTTCGGAGATAGGCAACAGAACTCCTCAATAAATTATAGTTGCAGAAATCGCAATTATGTTTATTGTTTACACCAGTTCGTAAAGTAACATCACGCCGGTACGCTGTGAAGGGGTACGCAGATGTGAATGCCAATTTAGTTGTGGGGTAAGTATCACCACTAAAACGAGAAAAATTAAAACCTTTTTATATAAAAAATACAACCGACTTCCAAAAAACAAAGTTGGTGTCAAAAAACGAAGAAACAAAACCTATAATACCGACTTCCGATGTGTTTTGTTTTTTGGAAGTCGATTAAATATTTTTTTTTTTGATGAGCCATAGGTAGTAGGTAGGTAGTGTGATTGTGTTATCTAACAAATTCTGGTATTGGTAACAGATGATTGTCATCGTATTTTGTAGGTAAAAAAAAACTCAACATCATCTGCTTAGCCTTTTTCCCAACTATTTTGGTCGGCTTCCAGTCAATCCGGGTTGAAAAAAAAAACTTTAGACAGATTAATATATGAAGTTGACGGTTTCACAGCATGTTGAACGATAATTACGATCGTAGAAAATCGACGAAAGTTTTTCATATGGACAACGTCATCATTGACTGACGGATCGCTGTCGCAAAGAATAGTACAACGTTAATTAATTTAGAAAACCTATATAGTTTTACGCCTAGATTTTACAATAGGGAGCTGATATGGTTACGTTAGCGAAATCTAGGTTCATCATCAAGTCGTTTTTTTAGAAATGTAATTTTCTAAAAAAAAAAACGACTTGATGATGAACCTAGATTTCGCTAGCGTTGGTTGGTGGGTACCTCCTATCCCTAACACAAAACGATAGATTCCACTTTACATCCCCCAAAGATATCGTAAGAGGCGATTTGGCGGATGGGTAACATCAATCACGCTGTCGCAGTATCCCTAACGTTGAAGCAACAGATGCAATGGTGGTTTCTTAGACTGATGCAACGCCAAGTCATACATCAGGAAGGTTGTGCTTCAGACAAGTCGTGATTTCATATGTTGTCCCAGCCGGTGATGTAAATCATTTTGAAAGATAAGTTTATAAACATTCCACTTAAGAACAAAATATTTACGACCAGATCCCCTAGACATAGTAAAATTCTATTAGCGATGACGAGTGTTGATAAGTCAAATTGTATGGGCTTGCCATGCGACTTGGTCGTTTTGAAATTTCTACAGTCGCCGATACAATGGCACTTTATCTAGGACCTCAGGATCAATTGCATACTTTGCTAGTAATAGGTAATAATAATATGAAAAATTACTAAAGCAGAAAAAATAGTGCACCAAATACTAAACACAACAAAATTAACGAAAAAAAAATCAGTGCCACTTACGATGCAATTTCCGTGGGATTAGCGAGTAGGGTGTCCAAGCCGCGAGCGACGCAGGGGACGAAACAATGGGCTCTCACGACACACGGCGCGTGCCGTGCGGGCGCGGGCCGCGGCGCGGGGGACGCGGGTAATGCAATATTTGTTCGGTGACACACGGGTGACACGCGCGCGCTCCATTGTGCACCTATCGCCAGAGGTAACGCATTGATGTTCAGTTTTTTAGAACCCCTTTAGCAGAGTTTTCATTATTGGTTCTTGTATGATTTTAATAACGGTTTTTTTGGTTCATTGTTTGGTAGGTTTCTACTAACACGAGATGAGTAAATGGTCAAAAGATAAAGTAACAAATGAATTAACACAATTGGGATAGCTCATTAAAAAGTTAATTATTTTACAAGAATTTATTTTCTTTTTCGTACAAAATGTTGACCTAAAAGCATTACAGAATTGTACGTACTGAACCATACCAAAATAATCGTCAAAGCTCCAAACGTCTGTCCCACACGTTAATCCCGGCACATGGGGTGCAACGATAAAAAGATAATGCGGGTCGGAGTCGCGTGCGCATCAAAAACTGGCTTTAATGACGCACCTATACAGGCGAGCTTATCGCGCCTGCGCGCCACAGACTCCGTTGAATAGAGCAAAAATAACAAATGAGCTTAATTATAATACCTTGGCAAGGGGTGCGCGAGTAGGGAGCGGTGTGACAAAATAAACATGCTGGCAGGAGGTCCCGCCGTGTCCCGACGTGTTTTTATTGGCGATGCGTGCTGAGCAGTCAATGTCGCGAGAGTAATGACGAGAATGGATTTCGGAATCCCCTGCCATTTGACGGTAATGATGATTTCTTATCTGTTGAGGAAAAAAAATGTTCTTGTTTTCAATCGCCGTGCTTGTTTTTTATACAGTTTCGAATAACGGTGACGTAAATATCAATGTTTCTGTTTTCGAAGATATGCTTAAGAGTCGTATATCAGAATGTTTATGATTGAGAAAACGTAAATTACCGTTCCTGAAGATTTATTTGTGTACATGTTATTAATATTTTTTATCGAACAAAGTAGTGCTGAAACTTTCTGAGTTAAGGTACTTGTTAGTTGAGGACAAGACGTTAGTAGTCTCTGGGAGTACTCAAAAACCTGAGCTATCGAGGATATTGTTAGCAGAGAAGAAACATGACATTAATAAGCCTTGAAAGCCCAGGAACTTTTTATCAAAATATATTTCAACAGTTGTTTTAGTCAATACAATAGTATTAAATGGGTAGTAACAGTTATTTTTATTGCCATTAACATAGTTTATTGATTTATATTTTTAAGTTTCATTCAACTTAGTCATTCACTCCCAACAATGACTTAAAAATACATACAGCCCATATGTTCAACAATAATTACTATTCGTACATTGGACACAACAAGCTTTTCAGTAACACACCCAATGCTCACAGATTTATACCGTAACCAGTTAGTATTGTTCGCCGCGTTATAAATCATGCGAATGTGTCGCACGGACTAAAAATCATTGGGAGAGTAATTTATTGTAGGTGAGGGGTGCGAGGCGCGGGAAGGTGAGGGCAACTTTTTGTGAACTATTGTCCGGGTCGGATTCAGGTTAAAATCCGTGGCTTTGTCACCCTTCGTGTAGACGTCATTGCGCGTCATTCGATTGTTTCATCTGTGTGTGACTCTGAATGACGCTGTGTTAGTATTAGATATTGAAATGTCGATTATTATTGGTGGCGTGGATGGGAAATGTTTTGATCGGTAGTGCGTTTTGGTGTGTAACATTGGATTATAGTATTGTTTGCTGTTTGTGTCACAACTTGTCACAAAAAACTTTGCTTTTAGCTGTCAAGATGTGCTGATGAAAGTCTTCCTATACTGTTATAAATGCGAAAGTGTGTATGAATGTTTGTAACTCAATCACGCGAGAACGGCTGAACGGATCTGGATGAAATTTCACACAGAAATATTATTAGGTATAGTCTGGAATAGTAAACAGGCATTTTATTTTAGGAGTAAGTTACCTTAGGATTACTCCTGACATACACGCGGGCGAAGCCGCTGGCTAGACATAATTCTATCTCTTGGTATTACGTAGAAATTTAATAAAAAATCATGAATGCAACATATTTTTGCTGTACACCAATCCCTGACCCAAATAAAATTTTACACCAAACATTTTGAGTTAAAAAATAAACAACGACAGCACATCCACACCTCCCAACATTTGGCACCAAACTCGCACGCTTGTGTTTCCCATCGTCCGTTTCTTCTGACTCGCTGGCAGGTTGGGGCGACAATCTAATAAAGTGTCCCGCGCCCCGCTGAGACCGTCCGATTACGAGCTCCAAATCTTGTTACCCTACTCTGATTAATATTATGGCCGTACTCATGACACTTGACGCCCAGTTTTATAAAATTGAAAATGTAATCGAGTTACTTGGCAATATGTGTTTGGGTATCATCATTGTCGGTGTATATACTTGGCTCATACATTACATTGTTTCGTTTCATTAAGAGTACTTATTGCCAGGGATTCAGTCGTTTGATTGCTATGTAGTAGATTCATCTAAACGCTTTTCCTAATGCAACGAGTGAGTGTATTGAAGGCTTTCAATAAGGTCGAAGACAAGTTGTGCTTATATAGAGTCACGGTCTTAGTGGGACAGGGGCTTTGGGTAGGACTGGTCTATACCCTCCCCTACTTGGAACAATATACAACTATTGTGATTATGTAGTACAGTGACTCTGTGTCTCGAGATGGCCATGTAAGACGTTTTAGAATAAAAACACATACCTTCATCCACTTCTCTTTGTTTTTAGTGGCACCGCCCAAAACGTTCAGTTAGGTCGTCATCATATCTGCTTACAAAAGTTATTTGTAAACAAAATACGCTATAATATGCGAATAGGAAAGTCTCGAATCCACTAAAGTTAAATACAAATTCATTGCAACGGCAGCAGTCTATCGATAAAGCTCAATTGACAACGTTTACGAGGTGTAAAGGCCCCGTACGACGACACCTCCCCGTGGCCTCGTACGGGGACGTATTGACGACTGTAATGGCACATGTAGTTGTTTCAATTCTCTGCATTCCCGTGTTCTGGGATTTGCATTGGGTGATAATATTGTTTATTGAGGTTTTACATGAGCGTCGATTTTGTTGTTAGTGTGCATGCTATTTGATAATAAAACCAATATTTAGATTCATTGTGTGAAATTAGACTAGCAATTGATCCTAATTTACAGAATCATTTGGAAACCCTTACTAATCTGTACTTCAATACTAATATTACAAAAAGTTATGTTTGTGAGGATGTGAGGTTGTAGGGAGTAATCTTTGGATCTACTGATCTGATTTTGGAAATTATTTTACCAATAGAAAGTCACGTTGTTTGTGAATGTCATAGGCTATATTTATAACTAGAAAAAAATAGAGATCCTTACGAAATTTGCAATACTAACCCCTGGGGAAACAAAGTCGCGGGCGAAGTGCTAGTATTTATTTGATGCGAAAGTGAGTTTGTTCGTTATGATTTCATGCCGTAATCGTTGAACTGATTTATATGAATTTTGGCATAGATGAACCCTGGAAACAGGTATAGGATACTTTTTCGAATTCAAAAGCTAGGAGATAAAATGATAAAACATACATTTTCTGCTGTTAAATAATGATTTACCTGACCAACATCCCTAAAACGAATACTAGAAATAAATACTGACTACATAAAAAATAGTTTAATATGGCATGAGTCTGCACATATTACTACCCATGCGTCAGTGGCTGAAGCGACATCACTACGGAGCGGCGAGGCGGTTTTTACGACAGCTTACACTGTAGCCGATTGCTGAAACTGTCGCGAATGTACACCGTAGTGTAGGCGAAGACAGTTAGCCAATTGAACCCAAGTTTTGAAAAGCTATCCAGTCTGTTAAACTTTCAGACAGGTGCAGCGACTAAAAAAAGTAAGTTCAATTGACAGGACCTGACAGAAAAATCACGGTCTAAAAGGTATGAAACAAGAAAATATTCGTAGTGATGATCAGACGATAGCCGTGGTCATAAATGTAACTTATTCAAACTAACTTAACAGCTACACTCCTTTGCTTCGCTGTAGTCGCGTTATTGGTTTTTTTTTTGTATCACTTTGGTGCTTTTTATTTGGAGGCTTGTTAATTTTTAATGTTTTCACAGGCTTATGTAATTTCAATTTATTAGGAAGTGTTATGGACGTAATTGTTGATTTTCTCACAGACGTCTATCCATGCTCTTTTATTTCGTTACCTATATCACTGCTATACTGGTTAGCCCTACTCTGTAGCTGAACGAATTATACGCGCAATGCTATTTACCTACTACGCCTAAACTACTCATTTGAATAATCATAGTGATGTGAACTGTCATAATTTATCGATATTGTTTTGAAAGTCACTCAGTATCTAAACACACTCGCATATATTTAGACACACTGTGTCTACATCTCTTCTCCAACTCCCCCTGTCGTAGGCCTGATGAAAGTTTTTGAAATAAGCAGCTCCGTTGTGCTCTTCCATTCGTAGGTACCTATTTGATTTATTAAATGATTTCAGGTTTACAATAGGGATGATACTTGAGTGATAGATCCGGTAAAATATTTCGTTTTCACTCTTAAAAACTATCAAAAATCAATGAAAATGGGCATAAAAGGTTTGACAATAACGGTATCTTAGCCACAGTCAAACTCAGTCCGTCAACATATTTTTCTTTCGCGCCGGCAATGGGACACGTGCTGCTCCATACTTTTCATATGGTTGAGCTGAAGCGCTGTTTGGTAGCTTGACGTGGGTACACGGGTGTGGTGCCTCGACGCCTACGGCGGTTTATACGATAGTACTCATATAAACCGCCGTATTAGTGTCACAATAAACTACTTGTATGATGTTCATCTGTTTTGACTTCCTAAACCGTGTCTAAATAGTCATATTACAACAAAACGAAAATACTTTTGTTTTAAGCAAATAAAGACCCTTGGATGTTTGGTTCTATCATTATATTTTGCTTACTGATCTTTAATACCCAGTCGTTTAACACTTAAGAGTTTAAACCTTTAAAACAGTATGCACCGAAACTATCGACACCACACTATCCTCTCCCTCACCGGTAAAGGAGTGTGTCGGCGGCAGCGTGGCGTTTGCATAAAATCCTCGTTTGTCACGGGCCTAATGCGCCGCGTCCAAAGCAGGCCCGCTGCCTCGAGTCGTGTTGTGACGAGCTCGCGAGCCTGAGCTGTAATGATGGCTGGTCCAGACGTCGGTCGGGACTCTTGACTGCGTTTGTCTTTGAAAGGGTTCACCTTGTCGATGATACTGCGTTTGGCACGGGCCTAATGTGTCACGTCCAAAGCAGGCCCGTTGTTCGAGTCGTGTTGTGACGAGCTCGCGAGCCTGAGATGTCTATGGCTGGTCTAGATGTCGCTTGGGACTCATCACTGCGGTCCGGTCCGGTCACTTTCGGTCTTTGAAAGGATTCACCTTGTCGATGTGATGTTATTGTAACTGATTGATTTGTAACGAAGTTTTTTCAGTAAGTTTGGGTTTTGTAACTAAAAAGACATCTAAGTATGGTAATGGTCGTTCGCAGCAGACATTTGCCGAGATACTCACAAAAAGTATGTATGGGCAACGTTAAAAATTGTATTGTTGTGTTTGTTATTAAACCAGCGAGTTTGGCTTTGTTCAGAAAGATGTTCCTTGTTATGGAATTGGTAATTTCGGAAACTAAAAGTGATTAGCTTTTTAGAAGTCACCCACTTCTAAAAAGCTAATCAAACAATGCTCGCTACTTAGTTGGGCTCGCTAATAAGGCTCATTGTTTTTGAGTCATCTGCAATACCTTATGACAACATTAAAATTAATTTCATTATATCCCGTCATTAACTAAACAAAAGTACTCAAATCTAAAACTAAATCAATTAATACAAATATCAAAAGTTACTTCAAAGAGCTCGAAGCAACTCCATTCACCTCGACATCAAACAATTACCAAAATATTAAATTTTAATACATAATCGTATTAGAAAGTTTACCCTCCGTAGTGAGCAAGTTTTGTTAAGACGTGAGACGCAAATTCATCGTTGTCCATTAAATGGAAGAGGCGCGACTTTGAAGACCTCCACATAAACACTTCAATAAACGCACATTAAAAGATATGTCTCCAATTTAACTTGAATTTATGGTCACCGTAACTCCTTTACTATGCATTGGGACAACCCTACTTCGTTCAAATTCCAAGCTTGTTATACATTGCTGTTTACATTCAAGAACTTTCAACTTATCTACAGTTAAAAGCAGTGATGGGTATGGAAGTTATAAACATTTTCTTATAAGTTTCGACAGTTTTCATTGTGCGTTGACTTAGGTTTAGGTACTTAGTCCCCCACGAGTGTTCGGCCCATAAACTTAGAGAAATGTCCCGTTTATACTTCATAAAATTTATATGCATTTTTATTTCATCAATAAAGATCGATTTGACTATTTTGTTTGTTGCAATGTCGTTGAGGGGTGAGGAAGGTACCGCGATGAATGTAAGGTGACTAAACATGAGTCATGATGTGATTTATTTTGTAACATATTTTGTTTTTTCTAACTTCAGTAGAGTGATTTTGCCATGGCACATTCCTGACTAATAGGCAGGATCTACCTACTTGCAAAATGCGTAGGTACGTTCGCCGTATGGTGTCGGCCGGTGCCGTATGGTGCCGTAAAAGAATAATACCATCCCATCACTTCCCGTGGGTGTCGTAAGAGGCGACTTAGGGACTCACCAGAGAATGGGCAGCAGCGTTCTCTGTAAAACGCAACACCATACACTGCGATTGCCAACCCGCCTGCCAAGCGTGGCGATTATGGCAAACCCCCCCCTTTTGGGGGAGGCCTAAGTCCAACAGTGGACGTCTTTCGGCTGTTATGATGATTTAGTTTCAGACTATCTATTCCACAAAAACTACCACTTTTGCGCCGGAATGTTCTACAATACAGACATATTCTTACTTTAAACAAAGGTATACAGTATAAGACATGTCTGTGGTCAACACACGACACTTATTACCCGTTCAATAAAGTCTGCTTGCTCGATTGTCATTGATTCGCAATCGAACACTTCGATACAATTCCGGACCTCGTTCTCCACACTTATGAACACGGAAACGTAACACCGATTGATTTGTTATTCCTCACTCAAATACACGTCAAAGGTCAGGTAACGAGGTAATGACAATGAATTCTAATAAAAAAGACCCTGACAGCTTAAAGGCCTGTAGTACCGACACAAGGTGTTCTGTACCTCATATTTAGGAATGATGTTGTGTTTCTGTATCTGATATACAACCTGTAACAGAATAAACGCAATACCTCTTAAGGAGTCATTTTACTCATCATTATGAACAACTTTCACTATGGGATCAACACAGAAATCGCGAAAAAAAATCGACTACTCCATACATTTCTGTGCGCATAACTCGACAAAATGTACTGTGCGAGTCGGATTCACACACGAAGGGTTCCGATAAAAGCACGGCAATGGAAATACACATTCTCTGAAATTTTCAACTATCTACCTATTATGCTTCTTGAGATACAGCCCCCTGATAGGCAGACGGACGAACAGAGGAGGCTTAGTGTTAAGGTTCCGTTGATTACCTTTGGGTACGGGACCCTAAAAAGAAATGACTATTACTTTCAAAAAACGATTCAACTCCATACAAGTGACTCTCAAGCAGTCTAATGTAGTCGGTGACTTGTTTAAGTTCAATCACATATTTGATGCCCCCAACTGTATCAGACTGCTTGAAAAGAGATATGTTTGGATCATGTTATGAGCACGCATTTCTAAATCACCCCGTATTATGAAGACCAATCAAAGTTTATGGTCATGGGGCTCTTAACAAACCACCTCGGAGTCATTACCTCGTGCATAAAACGACAATATTCGTCACTCTGTTGTAGACAACGAACATTTAGTTTATGAGTGTTTACCTTTGAAGAGATTCATGTTAACTTTTATGGCTGTATGATTTTTTTATTAAGGTGACGATATACGCCAGCGACCTTGAGGGAACAAAACGCGCACTCGTTTAAAGAGAGGACTCTATTCGGTAACTCCTGGGCCTTTCTCCATACAAACGCGTTCCGCTGTTTTCTTCGTGGATAATGCTGATATCAATTTCTTTTTTCCAAAACATAATTACTTAAAGAATTATGACAATCCAAAAACCCGAAAAAACACCCCTTTTTTAAGTTTTTAACAAAATAGAAATTAAAAAAAAAAGCATAGACATAGTCTTTCTCTAAATTTTGATGTATGATTTTTTGAGATCAGTCCAGTTTTGAAGAAGAAAACAGCGAAATACAAAACGTCTTTTAGTCAAGGTTTTTATGGGTAAATAAAAATCAGCCTGAGCTGCAGTTGTCGCTTTCACACTTTACTTGATAGGGCACAGTGCAACGCATCGGCAATAGTTTCTTCAAATTCCTTGGGACTAGAATCCCCTCTTAACACCCGCGCGACACAAAATTCAGTAGGTAGTGTTCTATACTTACCTTATTATTCCAAGACTTAAAAAAAAATAGCCGTTTATTAAAATGTAGATGAATAAATTGTCTTTGAGATAGTCTAAATTACATTGGAATATGCCCTGCGGTTTTGGTATGATTGTCGTTTTTATGTTCGTGTTAGACATAACTTTACAAATTAATTACACTGTGTTTAACGAATAAAACTCTTATTAAATTATTAAGAAAATAGTCTTATGTAACGTATTAAAAAAAAAATACGATTAGCCACTTAGACATGATTTTCATCAACTCAGCTACTCTCAGGTATTTCTTATAATGTGGGCAGTAAGGTCTAATGACCCCACACACCCTAGTGTCAGAGTTTCTAAATCGTCTCAAGGGCCTCTGACATGGTTTATTTGACGACCACCATTTGGCGGCCGGAACCACCGGCTTATACGTGCCTTCTAAAGCACAGAATCACCTTTTTATCAGACAATCAGGTGATTCAAGCCTGCAGTGTCCTAGCCAAGCTGGAAACAACTTTACAAAGTAAGCTTCCCTGGGATACGAACCCACGACTACCGGGTCACAAGGCAAATGCCTAAACCACTCGACCACGGAGGCAGTTACTCTCAGGTAGATACCTAGCACAAGACGGAGATCCGTCTTGTGCTACGGCCACATTACCGTAATATGGAAATAATTATGGCCATAATTTAAGTTGTTTCAGTTGATTTTGTTTCAATTAATGATAAAAGAGGGGATTAATTTTTGGTGAGTGGTTGTGGGACATGAAAATATAATCTAGACTTACAAGCTTAAACCATAAACCATGTCAGAGGCCCTTGAGGTGGTTTAGAAACTCTGACACTAGGGTGTGTGGGGTCGTTAGACCTTGCCCACTCGATAAGAAGAAGAAGCTTATAGCAAGAAAGTAGCACAGATATTGTCCAGTTACTTTTTGAGTAGGTAGCTGATATACTAAGCGGCTTGAAAGAAATTGAACTGATACATGAAGACTTCTCACAAGCATTACTTATTCATAGTGCTTTCAGTTACATAAGTAGGTATTGGCTTCAGTTATTCTTTCTAATAGTAGAATAGGTGAAAAATAAAACGACCAACGAAATTGCTGATGTCCTTGAGGCATTGGACATTAAAACATTTAACACGATATTATTTATTACTAGCTGACCCGCCCAACTTCGTCTGAGACATATTTTTCATAAATACTCCGCTCCTATTGGTTCTAGCGTGTTATAAAGCCTATAGCCTTTTTCGATAAATGGGTTATCCAACACAAAAATATTTTTTTAATTCGAACCAGGGGCTTTAAGCCCGATGTCCGTAGTTTCGGCCTTACTTACGGGCGTTTTCTAATCCGTGTCACCTGACCACTAAGAATAAATGACATCACTATTTGAAAGTTATTGTCAAATCGTGTTGTCACTCATTCTTCATTCGGGTTCGGGACTAATCGTATGTCTGTAGGTGATACGAAGTAGAAAATACCCGCAACTAAGGCCGAAAGTACGGACTTCGGGCTTAGAGAGTGGCTACTTTCGAAGCCCAAAGTCCGTAGTTTCGCCCTTAGATTAGCGCGTTCAAACAAACAACCTCTTCAGTTTTATAAAATTAGTAAGTTGAGGTATAGAAAGTCCTCAAATAGGTAGTATAAACAAAATTAAATTAAGCAAGAACTCAAAACACAAGGTGTCCGGTAACCATAGCAACAGATCTTAAGAAACACACAAAAGCTACTAACACACTTACTACCATAGACGCTGTAACATCGTTACCTTCCTGCCTGAAAGGGCTGCCGGGCGCAAATTAACGATATCCATGATGTTCTCGTTTTGATTCGCTGTCGTGCTCACGGCTTTATGTTAATTTAATATTATATTTTGGAGGGTAGTCTCAATGGGGTGAACACGTTAGTAATGGCTGATTTTATAGAAAGTGAAAACGACTTCACGTGCTGTTTGGTTTATGTAAATGTATTTATGGTTTAGTAATAATATTGTTTTGTTATAAAATAAGTTCAACATGTTAAAGTTGTAACCGTTCGTCATGAAAAACTTACTCTACATCGAGAAGTGAATGAAAAAATGTTTCTTCTTTATTTCGATCCGTGCTGTTAGATTTTAATTTGCTACTACCACGGTATCGTCTGTGCCGGTGGTTTCGGCATAAGTAACTTTGACTGCATGGTTTGTGGCACAGAGGCAGTCAAAAAGAACGGAAGTGAGACATTCGTTTTTGGGAATCAAAATAAAAAAAATAAGCACAAACATTATTTATCCTAATATATAAAATTCTTCAATTACTGAGTGAGTGAGTGAGTGACTGACAGACAACGCACAGCAGAAACAATTGCTCGTAGAAAGCTAAAATTTGGCATGTAGGTTCCTTGGGGAAAGTAGGAGAGCACTAAGAGAGGATTTTCCGAAATTCCTACGGGAACGGGAATAAAATGCATCCTATGTTATGTAACGCAGCGCGCAGTACTAAGACATGACCCAGAAGATGTGAACACTGTAGTGTTAGTTTTACAACAACACACTCTGAGGCTCAAGACAAGTGATATTCCTTCAGCGGTAGCGTGACCAACGTGATTTTCAAAGCGTCAAAAATGTATGAGATCAACAAACAGTACAAATGTCACGTGATCGATCCCTTACACTTTAGCATTTCGGAATTGCATTCCCTAATAGAATGGTACTTTTTTTAGAGCCTCAGGTCCTTTAAATAAAGGCATCCAGCCTCTAGTCGGGATATACATAGGTATTACCTGACAAAAAATAAATACAATAAATGAATAATTAAAAAATAGTTATTTTTAATGAAAATTTTTAAATCATTATATTTTTACGTTATTTTTTTTTCTTTAAAAATGTCGCCCCACCCTGGAAATTTCTCCTGTATCTTGAGTGCGTTCACAAACATATACCTCACATTCATAAACAGCCAGACCCGGAACAACTACCTGTAAGCCATACAAATATTTGTTCCTTGCGGGAATCGAACCCGCAACACACTGCGCCAATCGTGCCGTAATTAAATATAAAAGAAAAACTGAAAAACGAATACAAAAAAATTAAGGTTATGCAGATCAAAATAAAATCAGAAGCATTCAAAAGCACTGCAGCAACGGCCCACACCCTCTGAAAACTAAAGTGTAATTTTAACAACAAACAAATCAAGTCCCTAAAATAAACCTATCCTACCTACGTATAGGTTATGCAGATCAATATCAGCAGCATTCACAATCACTGCTGCAGCGGACTGCACCCCTCGCCGTCCCTGCACCCTGCACGCTGTCCCCTCCTGTGCTAGTGTCCCCTCCTGGACACGTGAGTAACGGTGAGGAAGGGTAGCCGACTGAAGGACGATGGACGGTACTTATTCATTATTATGATTTAATTTTTGCTTTTAGGTTCTGTGATTTGATTAATAATCAGGTTGCTGTTGTTTTGTGATGGATGGAATTCTGTAATGACAGAAAAAGTGAGTAGTTACGTCATGGGTTAATCGATTCTTTATTCTAGCAGTTAGAATATAAGATTTAGATAAATTACTGAAGAATTTTTAGAACTGTCTAATTAGGATTCCGTACCAAAATGGCAAAAAGGAACCCTTATGGTGTGTCCGTCTGTCACAGCTGGATATCTCAAGAACTACTAATGCTATCAACTTAAAATTTGGAATAGTGTTGGATGACGTATGTCCAACTATTTTGTAAACAAGAAAGAAATAAAATGTTTATAATTTTTTTTGCAACAGTGACTGAAAAGGGGTCTTAGAAAATCGAAGTGGGGCATGTGGGGGGTCATATGAAAAAGCGTTATTTGTACATTCTCAAACATTTTAGGCCGCATTGTTTTTGATTACTGATGAAAAATTTTAAAAAACATGACCATAAATGTTTGCCCACATCTCCGATGTTTGCAAAGTCAAAAATCTGAAATAATTTTATGTGATAGAAATTTATGTAAAGATTACTGGAAAAATAAAACGATGTCTCTAAATAGCACACTTCTTCAGAAATCATCAACAAATATTACATTTGTTCCACTATTGGTCAAGAATTGGCGCTGATCTAAAACTGCAACTAAACAATATACACCGCAGTGTTAAAATTTTCTGACAAATAAAACCCTCGCCGATGAAAATTTAAAAACATTCACGTTTTATATACGGAAACCTCGCTGCGCGACTCCGACTCGCTCTTGACCGGTTTTTTTTATAAACGTGCTGCTACACTCATATTATAAGTGTGAAAGTAAGTCTGTCTGTTTGTTAAATCTTCACGTGTTAATGGCTGACCGGGTTTGGATCATACTGTGTGTCCCGGGAGACGGGAGTATGTTCCCTTGGGATAGTTCTCGACTTTCACCTGGTGAAGTCCCTGGCAGAAGCTATGTAGTTTCCAACATGCTGATTAATTTTGTAGATAGCATTGCAATAGCGCGTTTATTTAGCTTCCTTTCAGACAACGCTGACTATTTTTTATTTATCGTTTATTTTAAGCAACTAGGGCCATAAAACAAAATACATAAATAAGCAGCATACATAATTTATACAGAAAACTTAAAAACTACTGCACACGAAGTGACGGCGTCGTGTTGTACTGCGAGGTGTCGCGTAACCGGCCGCGGAAACGCTGGCACAGAACACCTTTCGGCCAAAACCCTTCCTTGATGGTCACCAAATGATGGTTAATGCTATGTGTCGTAACGCCATTGGTTGGTTAACGGTTAACGGGCACATAAAATACCTCAGAAACCGGGCATAAAGAGACTGGTGTAAATCATGTAAGCATAGACGAGTACGATGATGCTAGCTTGTACACCAGTTGTAGACCAAAAACTAATTTTCCATACCAACACAGTTTAATTCACATTACCATGAAAAATTAAAGCTAACAGCAATCATAAACAAAATAAAATAAAATAAAATATAATAATTACAGCATAGCATTAACGAACTTTGCTTAGCTCTTGGTCTGCAAACCTCTAATTCCATAGTAATTAAACAACAATTAAGACAGTAACAGACACTTTATCAAAGGATTGAAGAGTCAAACCATTTATCATAACCGCATCAGTCAGCCAAACTTTACAAAAGCGTCCCACGCGGCACTCAGTAACAAAACTATGACCGTTACTGATCAAATCCCGATTCAAGCCGAGGGTCCACACGGCCCTCACGGCCCACACCTCATCGCACCGATCCTGGGGGACAGAACAAAGGCAAGGTGCACACGATCGGCCGCGTCAAATCTCCGCGACTATTGTGTCGCATCGAATGTCGCACGTCGCATTGTTTCCGTCACCCTCCCGCGCGTCAACGACATTAAATATTATTATTAAAAGATTTATCGCGTGGAAAATTGCACTTATTGTTAGTTACGAGCAATATTTCATGTGATTATGAATTTATTTTTATGTTAATTATGTACGTGTGCATAGGTGGAGGGTTTGCTGAATTACTATTATCTAAACTTAACGACTAACGGTCTTCTCTTTATGTAGATAGTTTATTTTGCTTTTTTATTAAGTGCAAAAAATATAGTGTTGCGAACGGGGTGTAAAGAAATTTAATTACAACTCATCAAATGTATTACATCATATTTTTTCTTTTAGCACTGTGATGATGTGTGCGAAAAAAAAGGTCTGTAGGAAAAGTTTAATAATTTCATTTGTATTATTTATATGACAGTAAGTTATAGAAAAAAATAGATGATACAAACAAAGCTGAGCATAACGTTTCACAAAATTATAAGTAACGACTTTCAAATAAGTCTTAATTGTAAATAATAACAAAACTGCTTTCAAAAGGTAATCCTTTTAAAAATATTAATACAACCAAAACAATTTTACCTAACGAAATCAAATTAGCAATATTCAAATCCATCCATCAGCGAAAACAAGAGTTTTTAATCGGCCGCATTCGACAGCGGCTTAGCTCCCCCGTGACGCCGACAGTGGCGGGTGACGGGAACTCGCACGCGCGAGCAGCTTGCAACAGTGTGGCCCCAGCTTTAGAATCAATCCGAGTTGGACCAGGGTTGAAAAGGCCTAAGTGGATTTCAGGTGGATACTATTTTAGTTTAGTGTATGTTTGGGATACAAAATTCGCTTTTATATCATGGAGATTTTTTCTAGAATCAAACAGTTTTTCAGTTTGTAAACAAATTCAGCTGCAGTAAATAATATTGCCCGTAATTCACTATTACTAAGATTCTCTTGAATATGAATAATAATCTCCGCTGTTTCTTATACAAGTTATGTTAAGAGTTAAGTTATATTCACATAACTCGACAAAATGTGAGGAACTGGAGATATTTTCTTAGCGATTTCAATTTGAACAACTTTTACCTTTGTAGAATAGGAAATATGCATGAAAAAAATATTTAATACTAACAGTGAAAATATAATCAAAATTGCTCGAAAAACAAACGAGATGTAATTATTTTAAACAAATATATCTGTCCCTCTCGCGAAAACAGCAGCTGAATAGGCGTCACGGACTTTGACGTCAAAGTTCACATCGGATTTTTCTTTCTAATTGTTTCTTTGAAGCTTTGTAACTTCATCGCTGATGAAGGTATTTAAAAAAAACATGATTATTTACTAGAGCTAATAAGAATTTAATTTAGAAAATATAAAAAAAAAATCACATGCATATTCCCTTTTTTTATTAATTAATTTATTCTTATTTTCTTTTACTAATGAATTTCAAGTTACGTCTTAATTGAGCCATGGGCAGCAGTCTTAATTAACGTCCATGTTAAATAAAATCGCGTTCACAATCAATAGCATTTAAGCTGTTTTTCTCTCCCACATCCAGAGATTTAAATAAGTATAAATAGTGCGTGCTGGCAGAGGTAGCGGCGCGTCCGACAAACAATAGGTGAGGGTGCAGGGGACGCCGCGACTGCGCGACTAATCGCCTTTCCATCCGACAGTCGCACAATCGCAGCTCTGCGCTCGGCTTTATTAATAATGCGCTGTTGCTTTTTCACATGGCTGGCGATTAAAAGAGTCACTTACTTTTAAATATGTTTGCGTTTTGGAACGAAATGTTATTAAAAAGTTTGGGAAGAATATTGCGAAAGTTTTTTTTGAACGAAGAATAATATATATCTACGATATTTTTTTTTTATGTCGGTGAGTTTATCAATTTGGCTTAAAAAAAGATCCCAAAGGTGGTCAGCCATGGATTCAATAGTGGTATTGGTTATTAAATGTTTCAGCATACACCTGACCCTACTGAAAGCTTTGCTGCTAAAAAAAAAACTACACTAACTAAACTTTAATTCGTCAACAAAGATCCATCACATTAGAAGGGAAGTTATTCTACTTGCGATCACTATCAGAGTGCAATAACATTAGGTGGCATTAAGATGTTATCTGCAAGTAATGTAGAGTGTATTCGCGCACAATCGCGCGCATCTGTCAGTGGCAGTGCTCATCGGGTACCTGTCATGTGTGGGACGAGCTGCTGACCCCACTGTCATATACGGCAAAAAAAAAACTTAATAATAGTCAAGTTATTTTTTGTACTGTAATGATTTATTTATTGAGGAGCTTGTGGCTAAATGATAACAGCCGCAGAGATCTCGTTCCACACGCGCCTCAAAGAGATGTCAGCATAGTAGACGGAGTCCGCTAGGGTCTGTGCCTGCCGGGGTACAGGAATTTGTTCGAAAGAGTCACCGCGGCCCTGGAACGCATAGGCATAATCTTCTTCTTCTTATCGTGTGGGTAGTAAGGTCTAAACAACCCCACACACCCTAGTGTCAGAGTTTCTAAACCGCCTCAAGGGCCTCTGACATGATTTGACGACCGCCATTTGACGGTCGGGACCATCGGCTTATACGTGCCTTCCGAAGCACGGAATCATCTTTTTATCAGACAATCAGGTGATTCAAGCCTGCAATGTCCTAGCCAAACTAGAAACAACTTTACAAAGTATGCTTCCCGTGGGAATCGAACCCACGACCACCGGGTCACAAGGCAAACGCCTAAACCACTATTACTCAGTAAGAGTCTGACACTCCTTCCCGCTCAGAGCGGAAGGAGTCATTTTGATGATTTCCTTCCCAAAAAAATATCGATCTTCGTTATGGATAAGATAATAAATAATAATGACATATAATATTTATTATAAAAAAAATTAAACAAAAAAAATATTGATTGTTATTACAGTACAATAATTACCGTGTTACCCAGTTACTGGGTTATGAAGGTAAGATAAGCAATCGCTCCATGAAAATACTGGACCGCTTCAACCTTTTACCAACATACTCGTAATTGCGAACAGTCTGAAAATCCAGCTCAGACACAAAATCTGTGAACTGACCCGCTGATTTCCTGATAGTGTTAATCATTTTAGTTCTGAAAAATCAGAAACTTCAGATTTTTATTAAATTATCCTGAACTAAACAGAAACAATATTCGTCTACCCGACACTGCCTACCCAGTATCTACCCACCGACCGCGTCCGTCGCACGGCGCGCTATCACGCCGTGGGGATCTTTTCATTAAGGTTATCTGGCGCTGATCTCAAAAACGCCACGTGGACAGCGTCCCGATCCCGATGTGTGCCAGACTTCAATGTGATTATGTATTGTGTAGGAGATCGGTGCGGTACTTACTTTGAAGCTCGTTAGCTAGGCATAAGGGATGTGGAGTAGTATATGTAAGTAGAGCATCTATTTTATTTTTGTTGAAATTACTTTGGTCTTTGGAAAAATACGGATTGAAGAGGAACGAGGAAAACACGTTGGGTATTAATAGTTAGTACTGAAGACTACTTTTCTCCCGTGTTCGACTTAGTTTCGGAATTAGAACATAATTGACCGTAACAATCAGAGGATTATAGAATCATCAAAATACCATTTTATAAAAATACTTCTGGATATGAGCCTCCTTCAAGAACTACTAGAGAAAAAGAAGGTAAACATAGGTAATAACATTTTATTAGACACGACCAAAAATACACCAATTTCCAAATATATCATATTGAGGGAGCCCCATAGTTTGTCAATTAACTGACCAAAATCGTTTTAAAACTCACTCAAAAAGACCAAGATGCTCCTCAACAATGCTCGTTAATTGCACCTCTCTCACGGGCACGCGGGCACGCGGTAGGGTGAGCGCGCGACTTATCGGTAATTAATAATCGCACTCGCGGCAGAAACGTTTTTAATTTGCGCTACACGTGCGCGACGAATGGCGGCGCGTGCGCCGTGGAGGGGATGCCGTGTGGGAATGAAAATATGGTCTGTTGTGAGACACTGTCAGCTTTATATGCAAAGCATAATTAGGAAACCGTTTATGTAAGCAGTCTAGATGCTATTGTAAGGAATTTGGATGTTATATATTTTTTTGTAAATTCCAGCAAAAAAGTTACACGAAAATAATACTATGCCAAAACCGAAAAACGTCCGTAAATCCCTAACGTTTACACAAAAGTGCTACATTCAAACATGGACGGCACGACGAGTCGTCGAACACTTTTATCAATGTTCGCTTTTCAATAAACCTCTAACAAACTGGCCAGTTGACTCGCAGCTTTTTTACGCCAATAGAGTCGCTTCCGCCGCCGAACGGAAGTGGCCCGGTTCGGCGCGACCGACAACAGGAGCGCTTACCTTAGTTTTTTATTTGTGCCTTCCTGATTTATGGTTGTTTTGAATTTGTTTGGGCCACTGTGTCCGCGCCAAAATGCTTTCGACACTTTCAGGAAATCTGGACATGCTTTTTTTCCAATCCAACTCGCGAACAAGTTGAAAATTCTAACTTGCAGATCCAAAAATGTGGGAAATTGTGTGCGTGGGTTTTCTATTACAAATAGATTCGCTTGACCATCAAAATGTGAAACTTTGAACGTCACTTCCGTTACGTAAATCATGACATTACTTACGTAACATTGCCGTTAGTTTTTCAAGAAGGATAAGTGTTTTATTAGTTACCACGGGAAAGTATGTTGTACAACTTGAAAAGTAGCCACTAAACAAAATCAACACATTTCAGTGTCCTAAGTGACATAACAAACGGATTGTAAATTCATTAAATAAAAATAAAGTTTAATTCAACAAGGAGACACCATTTGCCACAACCTATCTAGAGTACCTTACAATAGTCTGTATAAAGAAAACTTTGAAGCAACACAAAACCTTTCTCGCAAAGAATAAACTGAAAGAGCGCAAAACACTTTCGAAAAAAGTCCAGCGAAATATTTTTCATTAGGGCCGAGGCAAACAATGACAATTGAATCTCGTGCACTATACCTTCCGCGGATTACTGCGACTTATTGCGACTCGACAACCGTCCCGCGCTCAAAAGAATAATATGTCTTTATAACGGATCCCGCGGCTTTCCCTGCCTTACTTCTTACACATTTTTCAGTGAAATGTGAGAGCTCCTTTAGTTTTCCACGCTCATCCCATTCGAATTTCAACTCAATGCGCAAAAGTCTACGTCTTCTTTTTCTCTGAACTGCTGCCTGGGAGAATATATTGCATTGTCTTGTGATGTAAATCATTCTGGAATAAGACACGTCAAGATGAGCACACGAAATTGTACTTTGGAATTGAAGTGTAAAGGTCAATTTTCAGCGATGTCACGTAGCGTATGTGATGTTTTTGATTGTGATGGGCAGTCTCACGTGGTAAAAGGTCACTCTTCCCGTGACGGACGAATTAAATTTATAAAATGAAAGAAAGCGCCAGGAGAACAGTTGGATTATCTCGCTACATTTTATGAGCAAATATACATACGAATTGTATTTAGTAAATGTCGCAGAAGCAGTAACTGTCTGATTTATTAATCTTTTTGTAACTCTTGGTGCGAGATTTATGTTATCGCAGAAGTTGAATGAATGGATGTCAATTTTTCTTTCAATATTTTTATTACTACACAAAGATTGTTTTGCGAAGCGTATATGAAAGCTCACCTTCTAACCTCAGTTTTATCTATCTTTAAATTGTCCATTTTCATTATTCAGGCGTTATTATCTAGCTCAATACAAACGAAGCTACCAAAACAGCACCTACCCAAAAAAAAAGTAATTTCATCGCAAAATATATTCGAGATCGTAATGAAAACGGCGACAATATAAGAGAATCAGAACTTATCTCCAGGCCGGGGGATAAAGACGTAATTTTATTAGACAATACACCTTAACTCTATAAACATAATCTTTCATTTGCACAATTGTTTACGACTTTAGGCCTACTTATTGTTCCATCTTTCTCGCTCTTCAGTAGCTGGTGTATTTTGGTCTCTTTCTAAATGAAGGTGCGTTCCGTGTAGTGTTTATTTTGATCGCGGTTGACCCTCGCGTAATGATGATTGGTTCGCGCCACTAAATTGGAGGTGGCGTGGACACACGAATTCACTTAGTGGTCTCAGTGCTGTGCGACTGTTTGGCGGTAATGTTGCACATTAATAAGCGTCACGTGCAGTCGTGCATGCTATTTTGTATCGAGAGGATATTTCCTTTTTGTTCTTTTTTTGGTTTTGGTGGAAATAATTTTGATATTGCAAAAGAGCATCTCTTATACATAAGAGATGCTACTTCTCCAAATATCAAATATCAGCGACTTCTTGAATGACCTGATTTGCTGAGATTTCGAAAGTCTAAAGCTGATGTTCTTTTGGTGCATTGTGTTTATTCAAATGTCTATCTTAATAATTATGTTTTCTGAAAGAGTAATCTAACCCTATTATTTCTGAGTTTTTATCATTCAGATTTATTTTGAAGTCTACTTTAATTGTACCCTCTAACCCCATCTTTTCAAATTCAACCACAATAATGATTGGTATTTCTTCATTAAGCTCCACCATTCACTAGCACCCCTATTCCCCCACATATGTTTTTATAGGCACAAACAGAAGACCTGATGAATATTTATTATTATGCCCATACACATTTCCTAATAGCCCGTGTACATATACTGCGTTATTTATAAGCATTATGTATAGATTCGGATCGAGTTCGCATCATTACCTTTTCTTAGATGTGTTCGTGAAAGAATATTTTGACATCCAATTGGTTCAGGATGGGATAGGAGGCTTTGTATCGTGATTTTTATGTTTTTGTTTTTAGTTTCAGAGGCTTATTACTGTGGACATGTTTGGTGTGTTATGTGGTGGTTTCGATTTAGATGTCGTGTTTCTAGTTTTGGTAGTTTCTGCCTTTGAAATTGCGCCACATATTATCAGTACTTGTAATGTTGATGGTTCCATAAAAAACCCTTTTCTGTTTTAGTGTCGTGTTAATGTTCTATGAGCTTAAGAGCTCAAAAACCTCAAACTTCTCTAAATCACAGTTGCGTTTGTTGACATGTTATTGCTTCTTTTAACCATAGTCATAGACTACCTGACCCTTTTATTGTGTCATAAAGCGAAAACCGTCCTCATATACGATAAAAATTTTCAACATAATAATGGCTTTCTTAATCAATGGACAGCATCAAACGCCAGCCACACTGAGAACATCCCGTGACCTAACTCTCTCACAATATTTAAACAATTAATTCTTCGATTCATTGTCAGTGGAGCGGTAGTGTGGCGAATGCGGCTCAGTCCTCACACGCGGCCTCCCTGTTCCCTCAGATGACTATGAATGCCCTCACGTGACTATGCTTGAATGCCGTGGCTAATTGTGACTATCAAACGCCACGTGGCTTCGAGGGCAGAAAGAATCACCTCTCTCGACAGCCAATTGTTTTGGGTAAGAGTATTTCAATTGTGGATGAATATGGGTCGGTGGAGCGAAATTCCGGACAGTAATGTTAAAATTGGGGCTTCTTAGTGGAATAACAGTAACACAGATTTGTATGATTTTTAGGGTTCCAAAAATAAAACGGAACCCTTATAGGATCACTCGGGTGTCTGTCTGTCCGTCTGTCACAGTCAGTTTTCTCCGGATCCACTAGACCGATTCTGTTGAAATTTGGTACACATATGAACTTCTGTGACCCAAACATGGACATGTTATGTAAATTATTAAATTTTTAGTATAGGGTAACTTTTGGGGGTCAAACAAGTATTATTTTTCACAATTTTAAAACAAATGGTTTAGAAGTTATTCAAGAAATAAGACGAAAAATGACCATTCCCCCATCTTATCTCCGAAACTAGAGAGCCTAAAATTTAAAAAAAAAGTTGAGGAAATAGATTAGACCTGTAATTTACCTACTATAGATTACAGCAAAACCTATAAGAATTAGTCTATAGTGTTAAAATAACATGTTAAAAAAAAATCGTTCGGAACCCTTTGCACACGAGTTCGACTAGCACTTGGCCAGTTGTTTGTGTTAGTCTTCATCCCGAATAGCAGAATAACTATCAAAACATGAGAAAGATTACGAAAAAAAAAATATGAAGAAAATTGATTTAGAATCCTTCCAAAAAAAGGAGGAGGTTCTCAATTCGGTGGGTATTTTTTGTATATGTACACCGATTACTCCGAGGTTTCTGATCCGATTTCAGTGACTATTTAGTTCGGCATACTTGCCATTTGGTCCCGTAAAAATTTAATTCAGTTTGGCTCAGTAGTTTATATTTTATGAGCATTTTTGCTTATTTCAATTTCTGCGTTGACGAAGACATCGTCCAAGTATTACCACTTAAAAGTGAAAAAAAAACCTATTTTTGCCTAAAAATATAACCGACTTCCAAATAAAACACTACTAAGTACAGAATAACCTTAATTTCGGAAGTCGGTATTTTTGGTTTTGTTACTTTGTTTTTTAATTTTATTGTTTGGAAGTCGGTTATATTTGCTGGTAAAAAAGTTTTTTTCTTATACATAATTCTCGAACTCCAGAATTCCTATGATTAGAACATGTTGATATCATCATAGCTTATTATAACGAAATTAGAAAACTACTGCGAATTTTGGTTGTTAGACCTTTATATATTGATTTTCTTCCACTTTTAGTGAGGCTAGAAGCTAAATTCAATATTTTTGCAGAAAAGATTTATGCAAATACGATAGGGTATCAAATATGCAATATATTGAAAGTGTTATAACACTGTATACAAGTTGAGATCGTGCAATAACATCAGTGAAAAACTGCGGAATTATTTCATCAATGGTAAAATTTTCATTAAAATATAACAGCAATGGCTATTTCCAGCACAGGTCATGACGATATCTCTTTCCCCCCATATGAAAGCAAACACATATAATCTCTATATTCGCTAGCAAAATATTTACCTGTCCATAAATACGTCCGGACACTCCGGACACGTCGATGCAATATCCACACATTAAAAAAAAACCCCAGTGTCGGTCACCTATTCAGTTTTCAATATAGGAATCTACATGCAAACGATTTTCAACCTTATTTTGTGACACAGACAGTGTATATTCTTTTGTGATTTTTTTCCATACGTCGGAAATTAAAATTCAATGGAAAATGGACTTAATGCAGGATAGATAAAG
Source organism: Lacanobia wlatinum (assembly GCA_947578705.1). Lineage (NCBI taxonomy): Eukaryota > Metazoa > Arthropoda > Insecta > Lepidoptera > Noctuidae > Lacanobia > Lacanobia wlatinum. The sequence continues at coordinate 30,285,176 of OX388025.1, read as the reverse complement.
TAGGATTTTGTGCAGATAGAAAATATGTTAGGAAGAGTATGTCCAGCAAAATGAACTGCGGAAGATGTATGAGGCTGCGGATTAAAAATATTTGTACGCGCCATTATACATGGTGTAATGAAAACCCTAAACGTGCCTCTTTATTAAGTGCTAGCTGTTACCCGTGGTTCCGTCCGCTTTATTAATATTTCAGTCGATTTACATAGGGATGTGGTTGTTTTAGCTCTTCCTGAAAGTAATTTATGGTAATCAGGAAAAGCGATTGAAAAATTTGGTGCAAATTGAGAGGACTGTGAATTTAAATTTGAGGGGGCTAAATTAAAGACTTAGTCATAATTTGACATTATAGTATTAAAATGGGCATTGAAAGGCTTACACATGTAAAACAATTCATTTAGCAACAATAAATCAATTTAATTAATTGATTATTATTATAGCTCTTGCATCACAAATTATAACGAACTTAAATACACAACAAACAGACATCACCAAACATGACATTATACAGGGGTGGTCAGTTAATTGAAGGCGGGGTTTCAATAAAGATCTTTTGATGCCTGATGAAGGTTTGACGTCACCATCAAAAGATTTTAAATTTTGTAATTAGAACGTTGCTTCATGTGTTGTTGTATGACCGTTATTAGTGACGTAATCCGAGCTGATGTATGGAATATATTGAAAGGGGAGGTTTATCCCTGTTTGATATTAGATCTTTTTACCTAGTTACTTACTTTGTTTATCACAGTTTTAGCATTGGTAATCGGTACATGTCTGAGAAAGCACATTGGCTACTTTTTATCCCGGGAGTATGTTCCCTAGGGACCACGCGGGCGAAACCGCTAGCAGAAGCTAGCAGGTAATGAATCAAACTTTTGTTTTTAGATATCAATCAGAAAGTCGCAAAAATCTTTGACGTTTCTAATATGAAAATGGCGCAAATTAGCATAATTGGCGCCACGTGCGCGTGGTGAAAATTAGAACTACATCTATCTCAGTTTCTCTTATTAAAGTGAGACTAACGTATTGAACAAAAAACGTTTCCAAGGAGGTTCGATCATTCAGCTTATTTTTTCTCGTAATGTGAAACTCCTTGAACACTTTTAGTGCCAAGCACTCAACATATGGGTCGAACGATAATTCGTTCGTGTGCCCACAACCAGCATCTGAGTCGTCGTTTTAAGTAGCTATAGATGACTTGTGTTCATGCGCGGGTTGTGGGCACACGAACGAATTATTGTTCGACCCATATTTTGAGTGCTTGGCACTAAAAGTGTTAAAAAAACTGTAAAGGATACGCACGGCGCTTTGCAATGGAGTATGCGGTAAAATAGGTACTTAGGTGAGAGTACCTATTTTACCGCACATTCCAATGTATGGCGTGTCTTTTTTAACTTTCGTGCAATGTATTACAGGCCTCGTAAATGCATTTTTTGAGCAAATATTGTGTTGAAAATAACTGTTAAGCTACCTAAGCGTACGTGCTGAGCTATTTGCAACTCCTAGTAAATATTACTGTAAATAACGAAAGAATGTTGCACAAATCTTACAGTATCAATTGTGCCACTACTAAATCCGCACAGTTCTTTGATTATAACTGTAGACAAATAGGTGGTATTATATTGCACAGTATCTTTGCACACAGGTTGCCGTTCACAAAGCTTCTGTGTCGTGCGCGAGCATTCATTAGCGCCGAGTAATGAGCCACACTCGCCCGCCACAGATCACCGAGGAAGATGGGACAGTAAAGTATAGCAAAATGGCAAACAAATAGAACCGCCAGCCAAATTCGAGCACCTTCACATTTTACTAAATAGCTTCTAAAACTCATTACAAGGAACACTACATAATATGTCGGTAAAATGTAATGCACGTATGCATATAAACATCTTGAGAAGGCCCATTTTTTAATCTTTTTCATCCATTCACTGCTTAAGCACTTGTCAGTGTTGTGATCTCTGCCCTATTTAATTACTTCCCAATGTCTGTACAATTTTGTTTTTTTTTTTCCGTCTTCGCACTTTCTTTTCTTTTTAGGGTTCCCAAAGGCAAACCTAACGGAATCCTATTACTAAGCCTCGCTGTCCGACCGTCCGTCCATTCGTCCGTTCGTCTGTCTGTCAGTGAGCTGTATCTCCGGAACCGTAATAGGAGACAGTTGAAATTTTCCCTTATCCCATCTTACTTGGGGTCGGCGCAACACGTTAGACGTTGAAATTTTCATAGTGTGTATTTCTATTGCCGCTATAAAAAAAAATAAAGAGGGCCTATACGAGAAACAGGTTTCTTTTAGTTAATGGTAAGTACGGAACCCTTCGTGCGTGAGTCCGACTCGCACAAGGCCGGTTTTTATCTTTAACTCTTTTTTCCATTCTATAGCTGCTTCTTCTACAGAGCTTGGGCAGTACCATCGACTATTCAACCTCTAGAAACATATTGTAAGACCTTTTTCCTTAATCGATGAACATTTAATACAAAAAAAATGTACTTTCAGAGAAGTTCCTTCATTTTTATTGTTTACTAGCACTTCGCCCGCGACTTCGTCTGCGTAGACTTTAGAGGTGACGCGCAACTCCTTTGTCCCATATTCTCATTCTCGGAAATTCATTTTAATGATTCTTTATTTTGATAGTTTGTGAGTCTTTACTGTTCGTACTTTCAGCCCCGGAACTACTTTATCATGTTTCTGGTATTCTGGTACTTGTAAATCTTTCGCTCATATCTCCAGCCCAGAAGAAACTTCGATATGTTTCGGTTCGCCTGGTATTTTTAAATGCTAACCACTCATAATTCAAGCTTTGGAAATACTTCGACATGTTTCTGGTATCCTGGTACTTGGGAACCTTTAACGCTCATAATTACAGCCCGGAAAAAACCGCTATATGTTTTTGTTCTCCTGGTACTTTTGAATCCTAACCACTCAAAATTCTAGCGCCGGAATCAATAAAACATGTTTCTGATCTCCTGGTATCTACTTTTGTATCTGTAGCGCTCACAATTCCAACCCTGGAAATACTTCGACATGTTTCTGATCTCCTGGTACATAATGAATCTTTAGCGCTCATTATTTCAGCCAAAGAAGTACTTCGACATGGTACTGGTCTCCTGTCACATGTGAATCTATAGCGTTTACAATTGTTACCCGAAAAAAAATTCAACACACATATTTCTGTTTGAAGGTTAAAAAAAAAAATATTCGAGCCCAAAAATGCTTTAACATCGTTCTGTTCTCCTGGTACCTGTGAATCTTTAGCGCTCCCAATTTCAGCACCGGGAACACTACGACATGTTTCTGGTCTCCTGGTACATAATGAATCTTTAACGCTCATAATTCCTGCCCGGGAAAAACATCCACATATTTCGGATTTCCTGGTACTTTTTAATCCATACCGTTCATAATTCTAGCACCGAAAATATTTCTACATGTTTCTGGCCACCTGATACTCATAAATGTTTAGTAACCACAATCCTAGCCCCGAAAATACTTCGACATGTTTCTAGTTTCCTGGTACTTTTGAATTCGAACCGGTCACAATTCCAGCGCCGGAAATATTTCGACATGTTTATGGTCTCGAATCTTTAGCGCTCACTATTTCAGCCAAAGAAATACTTCGACATGGTTCTGGTTTTCTGTCACATGTGAATCTATAGCGTTTACAATTCCAACCCGGAAAAAAAATTAACATACATATCATATATGACGGCTAAAAAAAAAAAAAACAAAAATATTCGGGCCCAAAAATACATTAACATCGTTCTGTTCTCCTGGTACTTGTGAATCTTTAGCGCTCTCAATTTCAGCCCCGAAAATACTACGACATGTTTCTGTTCTCCTGGTACTTGTGAATTTGAAGTACTAAGGCAGCAGAAGCGCTAGGTTTCCACTTCCTCCTCAATCTCCATCAGGCCATGCCTTTTACCGGGATAAAAAGTAGCCTATGTTTGATTCCAGGATGTGATCTATATGTGTGCCAAATTTCATCCAAATCCCTTCAGCCATTTTTGCCTGATTGAGGCACAAACATACAAACATACAAACATACAAACATACAAACATTCACATTTATAATATTAGTAGGATTGTAAGTTATGTACTATCTGTATCTAACTAATCTTTGCGTCAGCCCCGCACATCGGCACCTTTTAAGGCTTTTAAACGCAGTGCGAGCTAATCACGCGGCAGTAGGCGCTGTGGGCGCTGGTGTGGGCGCCGAGATTATCTCACTCGCTCGCATTATGCACTTCTGTAACATTATTCTACTTATATTATGCTCTGTGGCTCTTCTGAATGTTACGAATTTTGGTCTTGTTTTCTAACTCTGTAGTATCTACTTTGTTGGATAGTAGTTTGTATCTTTATCATGCCTCTGAACTAGTTTAAGATTTTGTAAATCAAGGTTTTTTAGTAAGCAGTTTTCAAATTAGATTATATATTACACATTATTATGGACAAAATAGTGACACAACTATTTAAAAATAAAGCTAGAAAATAAATTATTGGAAGTTTAGTCATTTACTGCTCCATTGCTTTTATGATAAAATTTTGTCAAACCTAGTTTTGTACACTGGCACATACCTACTATTGATATTTATGACATAATTTCGAATTCTGGTTCAGAGAATCTGTCGAATACTGAAATAAACAACCCAGATTCATATTATTTTATATCAAAAATGAAACAAAATACGTTTGTGATTCACATTCCAAGATTTCTATTTGATACAACATTTAAATCGATCAAAGTCTAATGAAAATAACATTAAGTGTATCAAATACCACATCCCAGCAATTTGTAATGGTCAATGAAAGGAATTTGATACTACTGACTCACACGAGAACAGATCATGGCTATGAGAGATGAAAAAAAGATGCTAAATGATTCAGTAAGAGGATTAATGAAACAGTTCATATTGTGACTCGATATACCGACAAAAAAATGCAGGCCCAAATTAGTCCGGGGTTGCGGAATCTGTTTGAAAGAGTCACCGCGGCCCTGGAACGCAAAGGGCACTAGGAGGAACACGGATGAGTTTTAGTCAGTAAGAGTCTGACACTCCTTTCTGCTTCACACAGAGCGGGAGGAGTCATTTGATGATTCCCATCCTTAAAAAAAAGGCCCATATTGGTGCCAAACAGTTCAAAATAGGGAAATTTGGGCATCCTTGGAGGAGGCCTTTAACTTTAACTTTAGTTAACTTAGCTAGTAGTTTAATATTATGTAACTTACTAAGAACAAATAAAGGCTTTTTTATTTATTTTTTATTCTGACATTGAAAGGGTAATTTCATGGTTCGAAAGATGTCACTGTATTCAGTCAAAGTACTCATGCACGTGCATCAGTCATAGGAGTTATCAATCAATCAATCAATCAATCAATCAATGTAAATATATATTCTTCCGTTTCTGAGTGATTGAGTGACTGACAACCAACGCACAGCCGAAACTACTGGTCGTAAAAAGCTGAAATTTGGCATGTAGGTTCCTTGGGGAGTGTAGGGGAGCACTAAGAGAGGATTTCCTGAAATTCCTACGGGAACGGGATATGCGCATACGAAGTCGCGGGGAAGGCTAGTTTAGATATAAACCATAAACCACAATTTTTATTCTTTGTTGTTATAGCAACTTAAAATTTGTAGAAAAACACAATCTGTGAAAATGTCAACTGTCTATTACGATTCTTGAGATACAGCCCGCTGACAGACTGACGGACGGACGGACAGCGGAGGCTTAGTAATAGGATTCCGTTGGTTACTCTTCGGGTACGGAATCCTAAAAACTGCCTCTTTTTACTACTATAAGTAAAGAGTCTGCTCCACACACATTCTTCAGCTGTTTACATCCGAGTGGCTAACTGGAACCGTTAACGACGAGATTTCAGAGCTAAGACTTCCTCTTTCAGCCATCATAATTGCAATTACGATTTACGACGGCAGCATGACGTCATATCCCTGACCATCCCATACCATTCCCTAGAATCTTCACCCACAGATATAGATTAGCATATTTTCTATTAAAACCTGATATATTTAACCTATTTATGTTTTGGTGAATTTTAACGACTTCTCTAATAAAAAGCGCTCATAACTCACTGTAACTCGTTTAATTTGACAAAAATGTACGTTTGTGTATGGCAGTGACATCCTGTGTGCTGTGAGCAAATTAGCGATGATGGTCGATCGTAAATATTATTAGGTGTGTTAGTTATGTGTTTGTGGCGGCGTTACTCACGACCGAGGTGAGGTATGGTTAGTCTTTGATGCTAATTGAGTAATATATAACAATAATTATCCTTAGTTATATGAGCAGGTGTACGGTGGAGGTAGCTTTATTGCAACAGAGTTTAATAAACTTAGAGATATAACGCTGAAATTGCACCAAGATAGTTCGTCAGTGCACAGGTGCTGATAGACGATAGACGTTGTAGATTAAAATGTAAGCCCTTTCGTATTAGCTTTTGTTATTATAACAAAAGATCTCAAACTACACGATATACAAAATTAACGTATCGTCCCAAGGCCTAAAAATACTTAGAAAAGAACCTTTTGTACAGCCTCCAAAAGTCTTCAAATATCTCTGCATACTTCCCAAAGAAAACGTACAAATTCTAGCCCTGTTCCAAATAGCTGTGCCCTAAAATTTCCATTAGACGAAAACACTTTACGATGTTAAAAGATTCTGACAGTTCCTTTAATACTTTCACGAACGCAAAACTAGTAAATTCTGTTCCACCTACATTCGTGTGAAAATCTTCACAATTAGCGGACTTCTGATCAAAGCAGCGGATATGATATTTTACGTGTGTCGCGACAGACAGACGGACTCGCCTTGTTTTATATCAGTGTGTGTATGTGGAGGAGATCCGACGGAAACATGTTATGATTGCAAACGTGGCTAACCTTGCGGGATTTCGGTTTGTGAGCTTTTTGCGATCTAGAAACATCGGTGACGTGAGCTAACTAGGGTAACTGAATCGAAGTATTCAATTTTTATTCCAAGATGGAATCCAATGATTGTGATACATACATTTATAGAGCAGCTATTGACTACCGGTAGAAAGGTGTTTTTTTTTTTTACTTTTGCGCTTCACCACTATCTCACGTGATGGTGAGCGATGATCTGGTCGAAGATGGAGCACGCTTGCCTAGAAGTAACCTATTCACTCTTGACCTAAAGACTCCCAGGTTATAGCTATCAGGACAGACTCTGGCCGATTTGGACCAGCTGGATTTAAGTCGTATCTTGTATTCTAATCTTTTCGTTTCATTTCTGGTAACGTCTTTTTGATCAGAGGGCTAATCCTACTAACTTTGAAGCAACGTTTGCATTCGCGGCTCATTCACAATCTATCAAAAAGCCTTCCATACATTTTTGACAGATTGCTACTGACATGCGAATGCGAACGAAATTTGAAAATTAGTAGAATGAGGGCTATTGAGTTTGAATACGGCGCTAGAGGCGCTAGTGAATCGTGAGGTTTTAATTGTCAAACTTTACTGGTGGTTGGCTATTGACGCGAGTTTATTTACATTTGATTTGATTTTTGTGAATATTTTTCTAAATCAGCCTGACTTTGTTCACATACGCGTAATAACAACTTTAATGCTATGAATAAGAACCTTACTCGTTAGTGGCGCCAACTGGTGAGTAAAAACGGAAGCCTTCATTGGCACTCTGAGGTTCCAGACAAGTGACATTCAGTCAGCGGAAGCGTGGCGAAGGAAATTGAAAATTGTATATGGGACTGTCAAACACTACCAATGTCACGTGATCAATTTTTGGCATTTCAACATACGCACTCGCTAATGAAATGGCACGTTATCTAGATCCTCTGGACAGCATACCTACCTATAAACGTTCCCAATCAGTCCACCGCTACCTTACGACATCCTGCTGAACCCAATCAGTTCACAGCCACCACGGAGTAGGCTGTTAGCACGGTGATGGGCGGCGGGGCAGACAGTTACTTCGCCCCAGCGAGTTATTACTCTGGACATTACGGCCGGCAAAAACGGTCGACATATTGAGAGCTCGGAATGTAATAAAGAGGGTAATGTCGGGAGGGCAGGTTTTTATAACCACCTTGGAGACGAGTTCGGTTATGAACGTTTGCAGAGGTATTTTTGGTTTGAAACCTGGTGGCGTGTGGTGCTCACTTCATGCTTGTAAATCACGTTCCACATACTGGAAAACTTTTACAAAAAAATATAACCTATTTCCAAACAAAACTCTACAAAGTATAAGCGTTTCCAAACGTCTTTTATAATGCGCACAGCAAAGGAGTGGAACTCTCTGCCTGCGTCTGTGTTTCCAAACGCTCACAGCCCTAATCTCTTCAAAGTTAGAGTGCACAGGCTCCTTCTGGGTAAGCTCGCTCCATCGTAGACTTTGTCTCTGTCACCTCTGGCGTAGACTAGAGTCAAGAGCAAACCCATCACAAATAAAAAAATAACCTGAATTTCGGAAGTCGGTGTTTTTGGTTTTGTTTCTTTGTTTTTTAACATCAACTTGCAACAAATAAAATAAAAACTACTGAACCAAACTGATTCAACTTTAACGGGACCAAATGACAAGAATTCCGCATCGAACTAAAAAAGAATCACAGAAATCAGATCAGAAACCTCGGAGTAATCGGGTACATACATAAAAAAATACCCACCGAATTGAGAACCTCCAGGATTTTGGAAGTCGATTAAAAATAGAGAATAAATATCACATAACAGGCTTAAAACGAAGTTAAGATTATTACTATCTATTGTGAGGCTCACGATTTGGCCACATTCACTTATAATTTTATATAAAACGATGATGTGGTCAGTGATGAACTGATGAAGCACACTTGCTTAGAACTAACTTATTCACTCTTGACTAAAATGGCACGTACAACAGTCGATATAATTTTTTTACATGTAAGTAAAGGGCGAGATAGTCGTTCAATTAGAAATAATCTAGAAAAAGAACAAACAAAGGTAATGGCATCACTAATGCACAGTTAATTAAAATTATATTTAAGTTTTCGTCCTCGAGATTGGCATAAGACTATGTAGTACCGCTCAGGATTCGCCACTTGTGCACTGCAATTGAGAGGGTTTCCCAAGACAAGTTTTTTTTTTTTTTTTTTGTGAGGGTAGATACCTTTTCAACATCGCTCGACAACCGTCAACATATTGCCATTCGCGTTCCAGTGCTTCGCCACTTCGGTGCTATTACGAATTAGGAAAAATAGTATACATAGTTTCTTGTGCAGTGTGTGTAGTGTTTTTAGTGATGCCGAAACGTAGAAATAATGCTGATAATTACGATCACCTTGCAAGAAAATTACGCAAAATCGAGCGGAAATTGCAAAAAGTTCGACACAGAGAACGATTGTATTCGAGTTCACCAAGAACTTACAATAATGATTCTGGGCCTGAGATTCGGAATTACGAAGGTATGTTGTACTGTGGTACTATAACTTTTACACCTCTCATTTGTGAGCTCGGAGATGCGGGCAGTTGTGGAAGGACTGTCACTCTGTCGATGTTCATGTTTACCTGCTTTTTAACAAAGTAGCGTTTATTCAACAGACGTAGGGGCTGTTGACAACCTCTACGTAATAGAGGTTAAAAGTACCTACCTAGCACTGAAGATAGATTTATTTTATTATTCTTCAGTTAATTCAACCGTTTACGGTTTCTTGTGGTACCATTATTGGAAACCTGATCAGTTAATGATCATTAATAGAATGCACATGTATGTCGTGGTCATACACAGTCTGTTTCTCTATTTAGAGTAGGCAGTCTAAACAAATGTGTTAAATAAGAATTTTCTTATTTTAATTATTTATCAGGGGGAATTGCAGCAATTTTATACTTTCTAAAACCAAACATACGTAACAGGCGCCCACGCTGGCGCCTGAGCCACTACCAGGTCCGTCACATGCTGACGCTCAAGCTGCACAACTTGACAGCGACGTTATTGATATTCTTGGAGAAGACCCGACTGCACCAAAGGTTGTAGGTAGGGAAATATTACCTGCCTTATCGGTCAGACTAGAACATATAGCAACCTCTGGATTGACTAGTGAGTTACGCAAAGAACTTACAAATAAATATGCGCTGCCATCCAACTGTCCTCTCATTGGGGCACCGTCTCTGAACCCTGAGGTGAAGGCTGCTATTACTGAGGCAGTCTTAAAAAGAGATCAAAGTATTGAGGGCAAACAGAAGCAACTAGCGGTAGCTATTTCTTGTGTAACAGAAGCCATCACACCGTTAATGTCAAATGATAAAAAAGATCCAAGTCAGCTACAGCTGTTGATGGATGCTGTTCGTATGCTATGCGACATTTAATATAAGCACACATCTATTAGAAGGGGTCTCGTAATGAACAATCTTAAAAAAGATTTAAAGGATCAAATACAGGGCACAAAGGTTGACAGTTACCTGTTTGGAAACAATTTTGCGGATAATTTAAGAACTGCTAAAGCAATTTCCAAGTCGGGAGCTGAGTACTTCAAAACCGGTACCACCTAGAATGCCTGGTCCATCAGTCCCAACCAAGAAGTCCTCGCCAGCTACGTTCCAGAATTTAAACTGGAAAGCTGCTCCCCCGGGTCGCAGGCCACTGGGGAGCCAGAGGATGAAGGAGCCTGCTGCTCACAGGAGTCAGCCCGCCAGACCATCGAGGACGTCATCGCAGCGGGGCCAAGCTCGGAGCTGGCGCTAGAAGAGGTAAAATATGCTGGTAGACTTTATTCGTTTTATACACAGTGGCACAAAATTACTGATGACAAACAGGTGTTGTCATGGATTCAAGGCTATAAAATTGAATTTACCAAGCCGGTGGTTCAATCCTGTATCCCCAATAATATGGTGTTTTCAAGAACTGAAAATATAAAAATGGCCCTGGCAATTAATAATCTTATTTCAATTGGTGCAGTATCAAAGTGTTCTGCTTGCGAAGGTCAATTCATATCAAGCTATTTTCTAGTGCCTAAGCCTAATGGAAAATCACGTTTTGTATTGAATCTTAAAAAATTAAATAATTTCATAGATACTGCTCATTTTAAGATTGAGGACTTCAGGACCGCCTTAAAATTGATATCAAAAAACTGTTATATGAGTACGCTTGACCTCAAAGACGCTTATTTTTTGATAAAAATTCATCCTGAGTACAAAAAATATTTACGTTTTGTATACAATAACGAAATTTACGAGTTCAATGTGTTACCTTTTGGTTTATGTACAGCGCCTTATATTTTCACGAAAATTATGAAACCTGTTATAAGATTATTGAGATGCAATGGACATTTATCAACTGTGTACCTGGATGATTATTTTTTAGTTGGCTTGGACTATGATACATGTATGACAAATATATTCGACACTAGTCGTCTTCTCATGGCTTTAGGATTTATAATAAACACAGAAAAGAGTAATCTTGTGCCCAAAAAGTTATGCAAATTCCTAGGTTTTATATTTGATTCAAAAAAATTACTTATCACTTTACCTGTAGAAAAAGTTATAAAAATAAAAAATGAGCTATTAAAATTTCAAAAACTTGAAACTTGCAAAATAAGGGATTTTGCCCATTTGGTTGGTTTATTGAACTCTGCTTGTAATGCTGTGGAATATGGTAGATTATACACAAAAGAGCTAGAGCGAGTTAAATATTTAAATTTATTACCTGACGATAATTATGATAGATACATGATTTTACCTGATTCAATAACTTATGACTTAAAATGGTGGTATAATGTTATTGTTCTTAATGCGGGCAGTAAGATAAAAAGTGATTCCTATTGTTTGGAGATTTTTTCGGATGCCTCAACGACTGGTTGGGGTTCCGCGTGTGGGGATGGCAAAGTCGGCGGTTTGTGGAGTATAACGGAACAGAAAAATCATATAAATTATTTAGAGATTTTAGCAGCATTTTTAGGCCTAAAGACTTTTGCTAAAAATTGTTATGATTGTAATATCCTTCTACGAATTGATAATACTACTGCTGTTTCATATATAAATAGGATGGGTGGTGTGCAATTTCCCCATTTAACACGAATATCCAAAGACTTATGGCAGTGGTGTGAATCTCGAAAGATTCACGTGTTTGCGTCTTACATCAGCTCAGCTGACAACTATATAGCGGATGCGGAGTCACGCCGCGTACATCCAGATATCGAGTGGGAGCTTGCAGATTACGCTTTTCAGGATATCGTCTCGAAATTTGGGTATCCTGAAATAGATTTATTCGCTAGTCGCGTAAATAATAAATGTAAAAGGTACATTTCCTGGCACAAAGATCCAGACGCTTATGCGATTAACGCATTCACAATATCTTGGTCTAATTATTTTTTCTATGCCTTCCCACCCTTTTCTATGATATTAAAAACCCTAAGAAAAATGATATCGGAAAACGCCTCCGGTATACTCGTAGTTCCGTTATGGCCCACACAACCGTGGTATCCCCTCTTCAATAGCTTAATAGTAGGACAAAAGATTGTATTTTCACATAGCGAGAATTTAATTTTGTCTCATTCCAGCAATCGGATCATTCACCAACAGACTACCCTGGTTGCCGCGTTATTATCCGCACGGCATTGTTAAGAAGAAGTATTCCACCTTCTTCTTTGAACATTATGATGGCCTCGCTGTCTGAAAATTCCTTTCGTCAATATGATTCTTGTATTAAAAAATGGTATTACTATTGTAAAAATAATAATTTAGATTTATACGAGACATCTATTCCTAATATAATTTTGTTCTTTACAGAGTTATTTGATAATGGTGCCCAGTACGGCACTTTAAATAGTTGTAGGTCTGCACTGTCTTTAATATCAGGAAAGCAAGTAGGCGACGATGATCGAGTGAAGCGCTTCTTTAGAGGTGTTTATAGATTACGTCCAGCATTACCTAAATATAGTGTCACATGGGACACATCCAGTGTTCTTAATTTTCTTAGTACTTGGTATCCATATTCCGAAATCAGTTTTGAAAATCTGACTAAAAAACTAATATGTGTTTGCTGGCCTTAATCACGGCACATAGGATGCAAACGCTTTCTAAAATTAATATTTTGAACATCGAACAACACTCCGATGTTATTGTAATTAAAATACCAGATCTTATCAAAACGTCTCGACACGGATCATTACAACCAACTCTGACGTTACCGTTTTTTAATCAAAACCCGCCTATATGTCCTTGTAAAACGTTACTTGAATACCTAAAGAAGTCTAAAAGTTTGCGTGGTAATCACAATGATCTTTTTATTAGTTTTAGAAAACCACACAATGCGGTCGGATCACAAACTCTAAGCCGATGGACTAAGTCAGTGTTAGAACAATGCGGAATAGATGTCTCAACATTCACGGCACATAGCACGCGGCATGCCGCCACGTCTAAAGCTCGTAGTCTAGGAGTCAATTTAGATCTTATTAGAAGAACTGCTGGGTGGACCGGCAGTTCACAGGTGTTTGGTAGATTTTATAACAGGGTTGTTGTGGATAACAACCTAGACACTAATGATTTTAGTAACGTGATATTGTCAAATTCAATTATTAATAATATTGATAGGTAACTACGATGATGAATAGTTTGTTTATTATAACATTAATTCACAGATAACTGTATTGTGTTTATTTTCGGAATTATAAAACATAGTAGTATTTGGTTTATTTTTTAAATTAAAATTATTTTCATTATATTCTGTATAAGTCTTGAACTTCATTTGAATATAACTTAATTTCACAAATAAATCTGCCTTAGTTTTGTGTCCACCACTCTCAATATCTACATAGTCTTATGCCAATCTCGAGGACGAAAACTTAAATATAATTAATGATTAAACGAACTTACCTGTACGTGAAGTTCTATCATAATTATATGATAGTTTTCGTCCGAAGAGATTGGCATCCCCCCCATCCTCCCGCAGATTTATATGTAAAGGTAGAAATACAGTGTCGTAAGCTCTGAACGAAATGACAATATGTTGACGGTTGTCGAGCGATGTTGAAAAGGTATCTACCCTCACAAAAAAAAAAAAAAAAAATCTTGTCTTGGGAAACCCTCTCAATTGCAGTGCACAAGTGGCGAATCCTGAGCGGTACTACATAGTCTTATGCCAATCTCTTCGGACGAAAACTATCATATAATTATGATAGAACTTCACGTACAGGTAAGTTCGTTTAATCATTAAATAACCAACATCACTCAGAAAAGTCACTTCCTTTTTGAGGCTTTTAAAATTTCTGATCCGTTTTGATTTAAATGTTAATAAATAAATAAAATACTGAAAATAAAGATCTATAGCTTAGAATTTGCACTATCTCAATGACTTTTTAATATTCTACATTTTGATATACTGCTATTTTTTTAAAGTCATAGAATAATCTACAAACTGACCAAGTGCGAGTCGGACTCGCGTGCAAAAGGTTCCCAACGATTTTTTTTTGTTTACATGTTATTTTAACACTACAGACTTCTAATAAGTTTTCCTGCAATCTTTAGGTAATGATCTATTATCTCCATTTTTTTCAAAATTTTAGACTCAGTAGTTTCGGAGATAATGGGGGGGGGGAATGATCATTTTTCGTCAAATTTCTTGAATAACTTTAAAACCATTTATTTTAAAATTATGAAAAAAATATAATTAAAACCCTCACAGTAAGCCCTTTTATTTGAAATGTCACACGATATTGTTCAAAAAACATTTTTTTTAAAGTGACCCCCATACTAAAAATTTAATAATTTACGTAACACATCCGTATTTGGGTCACAGAAGTCCATATGTGTACCAAATTTCAACAGAATCGGCTTAGCGGAGAAAACTGGCTGTGACAGACGGACAGACAGACACAGACACCCGAGTGATCCCATAAGAGTTCCGTTTTTTTTTCAGAACCCTAATAAACTACTGAATTTTGAGTCGCGCGGGTGTGAAACGAGTGTTTTTTTTTTGTCTCCAAGGTCGCTGGCGTATCTCGTTGCCTTAAGGGTTCCTTTTTACCCGAAGGGCAACCAACGGAACCCTATTACTAAGCCTCCGCTGTCCGTCCGTCCGTCCGTCTGCCTGTCAGCGGGCTGTATCTCAAGAGCCGTAACAGGTAAACAGTTGAAATTTTCACAGAGTGTATTTCTAATGCCCCTTTAACAATAAACAATAAAATCAAATAAAATTAATAATTAACGAGGGCTCCCATACAAAAAACGTATTTTTATTTATAAGAATTATGGTACGGAACCTTTCGAGTGAAAGTCCGACTCGCGCTTGGCCAGTTTTATTGTTTTACTATGGAACCTTAAAAGCAATATTTGTCCACCTCAACTTTTCACGGAGCATTAAGAAACCAAGTGCACTTCATCTCAGTTCTCATCGATCTCAGCAGCTCAACTCGCGGCCATCAGTCAGTGTAGCCGGCAGTGACGATTACACTAATTGCGCCGTATAATAAACCCGTAATTGCAGTGTATAATAAAGCTATAATCGCTGGATTTTTCCGAGCCGAGTGCTCAGTGAGCACTAATGTGACCTGTATTAACATTTGAGTACGGTGCCAGTGCCAACGGGTATTCAAAACGAAAAATGATTATTTTTGTGTTATTTTATATTTCTCATCCATCCATAAATCGTTACCCAAACTGACTGAACGTTCTTTAAGGGTGTGAGTTTTTCTAGCAAATATAGCTTCTTTCTCCTAATCAAGATATATCCTTAAGTACTATCCTGCTACAATATTATAAATGCGCAAGTAAATCTGTCTGTCTGTTTGTCACATCTTAACGGATTTGGATGAAACTTGGCACACTGACAGACCATGCTCTAGATTAGGACTAGTATACTTTTACTTGAATACGGCAGACTACGGCTTGATACGGCTTATGATTATACCTTTAAATGTATTTATGCATGTTGGTTATCTTGCTAGTATACAGTATACACCCCTTAGGATAATTTTCTTTTATTTGCTAGTATTTTGACATTTATTTTTTATTTTATTTATATATTACTTCGTCTCCTGTTAATCATTCTCACTATCAACCTCTGACAGATGTCGAAGCAAGAGATTTTTAGTTTCGTTGATAAATCTTAAACACAATTAGAAAATACTGAATTTGAATCTGATAAATCGCTAATATTACAACCCCATAGCATTTGTACTAGAACTAAAGCAAATTGGTCAATTATTTCCAAGAGTTTTTGTAGCCCTATCATAACATGACGCTTATCACTCGCTTCTGTGTCGGTCTGATGGTTTCGGTAATGAGTATCATAATACTTAAGATTATATTTAGGTACAAGGGAATTATGGAGTGAACATTTCAACATTCATATAATTAGGTACTACCAAACAAAAACTTTAATACCTAAGTAAACCGTTCCTAGAGGTGAACATCTCTGATGAGATGAGGTTTATCCACAACAAATCGAAAAAGAGGGGTTATCTTCATTTTAAAACTAGTTTTAATTTTTTTAAGTTGCTGGTTTTATAGACAACTGTACATGTTGACTGAGACGGGGACTAGCTAAAAAAAATGTGTAACTATTTTTTATGTGATATTTGAAATCATAACGTAACATAATAAATTTAAACTACATATTGCATTGTTTTCGCAAATAAAACCGACACTGGTAATCTCAAAATACTCATCAATGCGCTGAATAAAGTGGTGATGGGGTAACTTTTGAAAACCCTTATAATCTAAAATGTATGGGCCTTGCAAATCAAAGGGCAGTTACCTAATAATCAAAATATAGATTTGCGTCTGGCTAGATGCTGACCAGAACAAATATTTTGATGATGACGTCACCATAATGAAACAAACAATAACATAGGTACCTATGTACATAAAATCCCATTAATCTCAGGTACAACACAGCATATTTCTAGGTCACGGAGTGCACTCGGCGAGGCAAACATTTTAGCAGAACAAACAGGGGAGAGCCGCAAACAGAGGTAGGTACGACCTACTGGACGTGCGGGTTTTAAACTGGACGTAATTTACTTAAAGTATTTGTTTATAGCTGTGTTTAATGGTGGAGATTTAAAAGAAATACCGAATTTGATGGGGATTTGTTAGCGTCAAAATCAAAGTATTTAGGGTTCCGAACAAAAAACGTAACCCTTATAGGATCACTCGGGTGTCTGTCTATCTGTCCGTTTGTCACAGCCAGTTTTCTCGACCAATAACTCAAACACGGACGCGTTACGTAAATAAATAAATTTTGAGTATGGGGGTCATTTTTGGGGGTCAAAATAAAAAAATTCAAAAAAATATTTTCATACTGTATCGTGCGATATATCAAATGAAAGGAATAAAAGGAAATGAAAGGAAAAAAAATGCAATCAAAATTCTCATAGCACTATGAGAGTTTTGATTATATTTTTTTCAAAATTTTAAAATAAACAGTTTTGATGTTATTCAAGAAATTAGGTCAAAAATTACCATTGCCCCTCCCCCTTATCTCCGAAACTACTGGGCCCGAAATTTTGAAAAAAATTCAGATAATAGTTATTTTTACCTACAGATTACAGGAAAACCTATAAGAAGTCTATAGTGTTAAAATAACATGTTACAAAAATTAAATTGGTTCGGAACCCTTTATACACGAGTCCGACTCGCAAATGGCCAGTTTTTTTTTGTGGATAGGAAATCATCAGTTTAATGACTTCTGCCGCTTTGGACGGAGTAGGAGGAAGTGTCAGACTCCTACTGACCAACCCGCACGCGTGAGCCTTCTAATGCCCTTTGCGGTCTAGGGCCGGGCAAGATAACTCTTTCGAGATAAACCAATTAAAAATTCCGCAATCCTAGAAAATCAAGGCGTAAGCCATAATTCTTGCATTCATTTAACTTATTTTTTAATTCCCCAGTTTTTGATCATCAACATCATCATCATCATATCAGCCGAAAGACATGTCAACAAAATTTTCATTCGAGTCGAATGAAAACACAGGTCAAAAAAATAATAAAAAAAGTGTTGCAGAGATAGAGTTAATGGTTTTTTATTAAGTGTTCATTGGTAACTCTAAAATGATTTTTTTTTCCTACGTGTAGTTTTGGATTTACCATCAGTTTAATGTGTGAATTTTGACCTGCGTGGATTTTGCTTGTTGAGGTAACTAAAAACTTACTTGGAAATCTCAATTCAATTAACTCCAACAGGTAGGTAGTTCCAAATTTTTCATTGAACTTAAGAAATTTGTTTGTAAGACAGATATTAAAATTAATTTATTTGTAAAAATGTTGGTACCGATAAGCAAGCGAACCGCACACATGAAAGTATTGATTACTGCCAAAATACACACATTAAACTGAGGTAAATCCAAAACTACACGTAGGAAGTCAAAATCTTTGGTGCGAATGTAATCAGTATATGGTCCTAACCTAACTTAAAAAAAAAATACAGTTTCTTGGCACCAAAACCAGTGTTGACCGGTAAAATAAATGCTTTGCCTTAATGTCAGATTACTTCTGAATCTACACAAACTTAGTTACTAGAAGCTACGTATAATTATTAGGTTTTTCTAAAAGTATGAGTGACTTTTAGAAAAACCTAATTATCATAAACCACCAAATTAAAAACCCTGACTAAAATATGGCGTCACAAAATTCGTCCGCAAGGTATGACTTAGATTGATATTTGAAATGGAGTACAACAAATACCTTAATAGAACTTACAGTCGACAGACGGTAAAATGTTTGTTTACAAGGACACGGTATTAGCACAAAGCTATATCATACGTAGAACAACCTACTTCAACACTTTCTGTTATGACATGTTAATCCCTGACTAAAAGAAATGACCATAAGTTTCCTAGAATATTAAAATAAGGTCCAAAATGAGCTCCGCACGACACAAAATTAAAAATCTCGCCATCCACACGATGTAGGGCACCTATTCATTTTATTCTAGTTAGTTTGTCGGGAGTGTAGTGCAGATAAAATCACATTATATTTTCCGTATGTGCGTGTTCCAAATTGGACAGTATTCACTGTATAAAATGAGTTAGAGAGTTGGAGCCGCTGACGTGACTGGGCTACTGGCATGATGATGGGAGACAGCGAGAAGCGGAACTAAAATTAAATAAGGAAGTAAGATGATAAGACACAGCTTACTAAACCTGTAACGTTCCCACTGCTGGGACTTACCTTTCTCTCTGTACATGTGTAGTTGTCACAATATGCTTTTGAATTTGGGTTTTAGAACATGTCTATTTTCTCACAATGACATCCATAAGGTGACAATTGTTAACTAAACAACTGGGGTCTTAGCAAGAAGTAATCCTTATGTATACAATTCTTCCGTTAATGAGTGAGTAACTGACAGACAACGCACAGCCGAAACTACTGGTCATAGAAAGCTGAAATTTAGCATGTAGGTTCCTTGGGAAGTGTAGGAGAGTACTAAGAAGATTTCCCGAAATTCCTACGGGTACGGGAAAAAGCGGGCAAAAGCTAGTGGAATATAAACACTCAAACTCCAAGCATTTATTTCAAATAAACCATTTACATGCACTTTTGAATTGTCAAGGTCGGTTAGTCAAAAATATAAAGCTATTTGCAAGTTCCAAAGCGTAAAACGTACAGATGTATGGCCACTTGGAGGAACAGCTATTTAGCTACCTATAACTGTAGATTCTTACAAAAATATCATTTCCGCTCCTCGCTCCACTCTTCAACATGTCCGCTACCCGCAGCGGTTTTACGAGCCGCTAGTGATAGTACGGACGATGCACAAGAGTTATCGTTACTGCTTAGGTGACTTCGTATGGCCTCTGTCAACATTAACTTCTCGCAGCGTTTCTTTTACTTTGGCTGCCAAACGAACATTTTATTGGTCTGAGCAAGTATTTTATGAGGTACGGCTTGATAAGTGCGCAAGGAAAATTGTTGGGAAGATGCACATGAGGCAATTTAAAATGATAAATGATAGTTGGTATAAAGTACTAGACTGAGACCGCCAACGAGGAAACGTGACATTGCGAAGTGACCTTCAATCAGTCTAAAGCTATCAGTTGAAAGAAAGGTTTAAAATGTTGAGACTGGCAAGCGCGACCGAAATCACGTGATCAATCCCTTATATTTTGATTCTTTGGCAGTCGCCAATCATATCTATATAACGTGTTACTCTACTGGCGATATACCTAACTGATATCATGTGATATTGCCTTAGAGCCTCTATTAGGTAAATGGGATCTCCTTTTTCTAAGGAAGGGAAATCATCAAATGACTCCTCCCTCCGGGCGGAGCAGAAGAGAGTGTCAGACTCGTACTTACTAAAACCCATTCGTGTTCCTCCTAATGTCCTTCGCGTTCTATGGCCGCGGTAACTCTTTCAAACAAATTCCGCAACCCTGGAAATGGTATCTCCCGCGAAAGCATATTTAGTCTAATTTAGCAATAAATTAATTCTTCTATGCTAAAAGTTGGCATGCGATCAGTTTTTTTTTATTATTGATAAGCTATCTTTTGATAACTATCTCACTTGATGGAAAACGATGATGCACGCTTGTCTAGAAATAACCTATTCACTCTTGACTGTAAGACCTTTTGTGCCTATCAGGAAACAGAGTCTAATCACTTCTAAAAGATTCGATTTCTGTAGATACAAATTACTACAAAATTTGAAGTATCCGTTCTGCTTACCTTATCCATACCTACAGTGTTTTATTTACTAGGTACATCGCGAGTACAGCCCGTATAGTTTCAATCCAGCCAAGGTGCCTTTAAAGCAGAGTCGTCGTGGGACAGTTTATTGTGCACTACAATGTTACCATTTAACTCAGACGTGAGGTTCGTTCTTAACTGGATTTGGATCAGTTCTTTGATTTGACGACTTGAAGTGAAAGCTACAATTTGTTCTTTTCTACCTTTTTAAGTTTTTCTTTTGTCTGCGATATAAGGACGCTACTAATTCAGGACAAAGCAAATTGCTGATTTTGTTCGAACTTCGCTATTAAGATCAAGGTGAAGATGGTGGAACGAGCTCTATTCTGAAAGACTGACCCGCAGCTTAAAAGACAAAGTTTTGTGGAAAAGGAAGAAGGAGAAGGGAGATGGAAAGTCTATTTTGGTGGATAAATCGATGAAACTGTAATTGTACTTATTCTTCACTAGCTTCTGCCAGTGGCTTCGCCCGCGTGGTCCCTAAGGAACATACTCCCGGTATAAAAAGTAACCTATGTGTGATTCCAGACTATCATCTACCTCTGTGCCAAATTTAATAAAGATCCTTTCAGGCGTTCTGACTCGATGAGTATTTATAATCCATCCATCCATCTTCATAAACTTTTGCATTTATAATATAAGTAGGAATTAGTAGAATTTGCATTAGACGAGAATTTATTTGTGTTAAAATTTAAATCTCATGTAAGTGAACTGTATTATGTTCTTGTGGTGTATCCTTCAGGCGCAATAATGAGACATAGACCAGTATCGCTGCCTATATTACAGCCCCAACCGAAGGTTCTATTTTGTCAATATCAATTCACTTACCTACGAAACAAGTACGAGACATCTTTCGAAAGCTACTCCCCCCTAACCTTAATACTTGAAGCTTCATTACCAAGACAAACAAAGCGTTGAAAATGAACTACACTATTAAACATGGCGTCTAATACCTACCTAGGTCTCCCCTCCCCCCGCGCGTCTCCCGGCATCATATTACCTACCGCTCAATCTTCTTTCATAATTAAAGTGGCTTTTACCTCAGTACTCTGCCTCACCCCCTTGGAGTCTTGGATACCCCACCACCTCATTGGTTTGTTGTCATGAAATAGCGGGGCAGAAGGTCTAGCTGCCTCAAGGTTTTACAAAACTAAACGTAGGTTAAGAGGAACATGTCAAGGGGAAATATATTGAAATTTTCTGGGCTAAATGGATGGGCCAGAACATGTTTAATTGTCAACAATTCTCAGGAATTAAAAAGCTTTATTAACATGGATCATTTGATTGTGCATAGCCTGTGTGCCAGTTAGTCCGTAAGTGTTGTAGGTAGGTCTTCTTTCTGGATCGAGTATTTGGGCCTAAGAATGTGCCATATAATAACTTGAATGTCTAAGTTTTACAGATTTTCAGGCTGAAGTAGAGTTGTAAAAATATATACTATTATGTACTCAGTTCCAAATTAAGTGTTTCAAGTTACAATTATTATCTTTAGTATGTACTTAAAATAATCATTTGTAGCAAATGTTTCGTGATATTGGTCTCACGTGTTGGCTTCGGAATTTCTTGACACTCAGTCAGCCGGATTTTACCATGATACTACTCACTGCTACTGATGACTTTGACCATCACCTAATGTTATTTTGAAGTAATTTTACGACTACTTGGCTCTCAAAATCATTTTATTGTCACAGTGACTTTGGTGAATTAAAAGTTTTGATCATATTTCCCTTTACCATGAAAAACGATTACCTAGTCTGCGTGACCATTTCATATTCTTTAGTTGTGTCCTAGAATGTGGGTTTTCTGCAAAAGCTACGTGGTGCCATTACCTAGGACCTGCGCATAGGTTTACTAGAGTCGTTATGTGCCCCACCTTGAAGAGGGGGCGAGGTAATTGGCAGTTTTTGTTCTCAATGCCGCTCTCAAGGAGAGATGTGCTGGGAATTGCGCCCTGAGACATGTTAAAAACAACTTGATTGGTATAGATAACTGTAGTATAAGTACTGTGTATAGGTATGTAAATGGTAAAATACGTATAGGTAGGTATGTTGGAACTCTAAAATCAAATCAAATCAAATCTGTTTATTTGCCAGAATGTAGAGCAATGTAGGTTGATACAAGATCTTAAAACTATAATGGGCCCTTACATTCTACCATTACATATGGTGTGCAAATATTTTATTTTATGTTAGTATTTTAATAAATAATAAGTAAGTTGTAGTTACTCAATATGTAATTATAGCCTCGATGGTTGCTATAGCATTTTATTTTAATATCTAGGTCGCTAGGTACCTCCATTTTTTTTTTTTTTTTTACTATTTATAGGCTCGCGTTTGACCACTATCTCACCTGATGGTAAGCGATGATGTGGTCGAAGATGGAGCATAAGCGTAGGTACTTAATAACTCAGTACATACGATACCTATTAGCTATGTTATTTATAAATAAGAATTCTTAGATCCTTGCCGAGGAATTTATATAGGTTCTTTCCCACAGAAGCTTTAGTTAAGAGTAAGTTTATTTCAGTTGAAAACATGGCGTCAAAAATCACAAAAGGCTCATAGACCAGTTTAGATAACAAAGAATCCAAAACGTCCGCATTCGCATGTCAGTCGCAAAATACCAAAAAAGCCTTCATTTCCCTACATTTTTGACAGGTTACCACTGAGATGCGAACTCTAAGAATTAGTAGAGCTCTCCGATAAAATACCTAGCCAGAAAACTTGCAGCAGCCTTGTGACGTGTGTAAAGGAAAATGGCGAGAACGTTTGATCAGGTCTAAAATGGGTCGTATTAAAATAATACCAAGATTAGACCAATATACCTCTATAAGCTGCGTTTGGATCAATCGTACTTATTATTTGAATATTTTTATCAAAAAACTTATTTTAAGCCTAGAGAATCACCTCGAAATTATTCAAATAACCTTTCTCTATACTCGTAGTTAATATTAAATACACAAAGTTCAATAGCCTCAGTAACAAAAGCTGTAAACTATCGAGTGTAGTGGTACGTACCGTGCGCGACCTCGCCTGACCTTCCCAAGGACGCGCCGCGCCCACCTAACTACTAAATTTAGCACACCTCAAGGAAAACATCAATCGCACCAACACATGCGCACAATTTTTCATTTCCCACTGCAACAGAACCGCACGAAAAACGTCACACCGCACCGGTAACAGCCGCGGAACTGAGAACCGTATTCGTAATGCGAAATACACCTGTATTGACAGGTGTACCTGTACCGCACCTTGCGTCGACCAATCAGCGCGCAGGTTACCTGCGCAGCTCGATAAAAAGGGGCGTGGTTTGTGCAGAGGCGGTGGAATGGTACCTGTGCGCACCTGCAGCGTAACGAGGCAGGTGTGGGTGTCTCGGGTTGGTCGTGAGCCTTCCAATGGGCGCCAGTGGCGTGTTACCTGAGAGGTGCACCCGCGGAGGTAACGCGGCAGGTATTGGTCGGGCGAAGTGGGTCGCGGAACTAGGTCACCGCTATGTGCGCTCGCTATGTAGCCCCCAGTGCCGTATGTTTCCTACTGTTTTAAACTTAAATTATAGTCTTTGTTTGGCTTCCGTTTACGGAGATTTAGGGGCGAAATAAGACACCTAAGCGTGTTTGCGAATGTGGCTTCTTGTGACTGCTTAAACTGAGGATTTCAGCTGATATGTTTATGGTAGCAGCTTTTTATTGCTATTTCTGGGTAAGCTAATCGAATAAAACAATAGAGCGTGCAGTGGAGCTTTTGTAGATATTGGACTTAGGATTCTGATTCGCATTACTTTAAAGAAATACCTTCGATACAACAGTTAAAACTTAATAACTGGCTGAAAGAGTGTCTAGTAAAGAAACAAACAGTAAAAAGCTTTGTCGATCTTCCACATTATTAAGCCCTCCACTCCTCTCAGTAAATCACGTAAAATACAACACAAACATATTATGTACCTATAGGTAAGTCTATATACTTACACCTTAAAGTCTACCTAAGGCGGTACAGGGGGGCGAGGGGGCGACTGATTACTCGCGGGGGGGAGGGGTTCCTCCCAGGTCGACCAAGTTTGAAGACAAATTGTGTAGTGGGAGGAGAGGGGGGGGTGAGGTGGAAAAATTGTACCCCCTGCCCGCCAGTGCCTTTAAATATAAATAATGGAGATTTTTTTTTTAAATGGAACTGCGTCCTTTGGGCTGAGGCCTGGCGGAGTATTTAGAGATTTTTTGAGATTGGAGACTGTATGTGGCATGAGTGATGCCAGTTGGCGGTTTTCATAAGGTACTGGTTTCGGTAGAGTTGTGGGTAGGCAGGCAGGTATCAGGTAGAATATAAACTGCTGAACAGATTTAGAGGGGCACTTGAATAGATCTCAACATTGAATCCTTTTACCCTTTTAGTTATAGCACAATTTAAATATGACCTACATTCACAATTATCTATCTTTCTGTTCGTTTCGTGTTAACTGAATCAAACAAATTTTTGTCAGACCAGTCAGTAACCTGTTCATCACGGTCATTGGCTTTATCTTACCACTAGCTTTTGCCCGCGACTTCGTACGCGCATATCTCGTTTTTTCCCGTTCCCATAGGAATTTCCCATTCCCGTATAGTCTATAGCCTTCCTCGATAAATGGGCTATATAACACTGAAAGAATTTTTCAAATCGGAACAGTAGTTCCTGAGATTAGCGCGTTCAAGCAAACAAACAAACTCTTCAGCTTTATATATTAGTATAGATTCATCTGCCTAGCCTTTTCTCAACTATATTGGCGTCGGCTCCCAGTTAAACCGGATTCAGCTGAATACCAGTATTTTACGTGGAGCGGCTGCCGACCAGACCTCCACAACCCATTAACTGAGTAAAACGGCACTCATTGGCAAGATTAGTGTTTATCTTACCATTCTAACTATTAAGTATTTGATACAACTACCAATAACGAAATTTAAAAGAAACATATTTCCAGCCTTGCCGCACCTAGCCCGTCGTTCGAATCTCTGCAATAGGTGAAGTTGTACAACTTGCGCTGCGAGTCTTCGACTACCCGCAACTTTCGCAGCGCCACTCGTTATAAGTTCTCGCTTCCGACTGTACCGCTCTGTGATTTGTATTCCTACCTTTATGTATTTTGTTATTTATTATTTTTTCTGTAGCTTTCTTTAATTAAACAGAATCTATTTATTGCGACCTACTAAGATTTTTTATTAAACTATCTATTGCCCGCGACTTCGTTTTTTCCCATTCCCATTCCATTTCGGGAAATTACATGGCAAATATCAGCTTTCTACGACCAGCAGTTTCGGCTGTGCGTTGTCTGTCAGTCACTCAATCAGTCAGTATCGGAAGAATTTTATATATATTGATTAGGATGTTATAAGAAGATATACCACCTGAATTCCAGCTGAAATATCTCGTCTTGCACAATATTAAAACATATTATGCACTTGGATTAAAACACAGGTCAATTATCAACAAACATTGATCGGGAACCATTTTTCTACGCTGCAGTGATATACCAACACTATAAAATTTCTGTAAATTGGTTATTGGTTTTCGTAGGTTATTTCCATCGGACTCTGAGAATCGCTAAATCATTGCCAATAAACCAAAGATTCCTTTAATTACCTATCTCTAAATTAAGCAAGACCATTTAGTTCAACTGGGTATCAAGTAAACAAAACATTCCACAAAACGTCGTCAAAAAACTGTGTCCTATACACGTATTTACATAAAAGTGTGCGAACCTTGTATTTTTCCATAACTTTCTCGTGTTCGGATTTCATATTCAGTTGGGGCATGGGAAAAAAGCGCGAGTTTTTAGAGCAAGTTGAAATGAATTCACGCAGGCGGTGTCGCGGGAAAAAAGTGGAGTTTGTGAGGTGACCGTGATCACCGCAGATGGCTTACGTGGACGAGGGGATAGTTTGACAATGGTACGAGATAGATGGGTGATTTTGGTCTTGCTGTTACTCTTTAAGTTTCCTATTGGTAACAATTATGTACTAGGTACTGTTCTATTTTGCAAGTCTCATAATCGCAATGAGGTTTATGTACCGTAAGAGAGTCCAATTGTGATTTAAGCTCACCTTTGAACATACTCGTAAGGTGTTCCATTTGTCTTGTGTGTAATAAAGAATAAAAATTTTACACGTATAGTAATGAGCTCTTCTCGTATAAACGCTGATCACTTCTGAAATGTTAATAATCGCTACTCACTTTAGATGCAGGTCGTCCATATCAAGATTTTATGATTCCTCAACGCGTTTTCTTTTAATGGAAACCCCGAAACAATACTTTTCCCTGCGGTGAAAGAAAAGAAACCGCGCTAAGACTTATAATGTAGAATAGATTATATTTTTTTTTTATTTGTGATGGGTTTGCTCTTGACTCTAGTCTAGGTCAGAGATGACAGAGACAAAGTCTACGATGGAGCGTGCTTTCCCAGAAGGAGCCTGTTCACTCTAACTTTGAAGAGATTAGGGTTGTAAGCGTTTGGAAACACAGACGCAGGCAGAGAGTTCCACTCCTTTGCTGTGCGCATTATAAAAGACGCTTGGAAACGCTTAGTGCGAATTGGTGGAATAGTAACAAGGTAGGGATGGTAAGATGCAGTGCGTCTGGATGTCCGATGGTAGAAGGGGGCCGGTGGAATGAGGTCGTGGAGTTCTTGGGCACACTCACCGAAGTACAATCTGTAGAAGACCGACAAGCAGGCAACCTTACGGCGATGAGCCAAGCTATGTAGCTTGGTATCCACCAGTTTTTCGTCACCGATGAGCCTCTATTTTTATAGATAGAGGTAAAAGGAAGCCTGAATGCTTTTCTACTAAAATAGGGCAGTAACTATTTACCCCCCACATCCCCAGAAAACCCATGAGTTCATAGAAAGAACTTCCCATATTTGACACTACCCATTTTTAACCGACTTCCAAAAAAGGATGAAGTTCTCAATTCGGTTGGTATTTTTTTATGTATGTACACCAATTACTCCGAGGTTTCTAATCCGATTTCTGTAATTCTTTATTAGTTCGATGCGATATTCTTATCACTTAGTCCCGTAAAAATTTGATTAAGTTTGGTTTAATAGTTTTTATTTTATGAGCATTTTTGCTAATTTTACTTAAAAGTGAAAAATAAAAACTTTTTACAAAAAAATATAACCGACTTCCATACAAAACCCTATAAAGTATAAAATAACAATAAAGTATAATATAAGTCGGTGTTTTTGGATTTGTTTCTTTTTTTTAACACCGACGTCCGAAATTAAGGTTATTTGATACTTTGTAGTGTTTCGTTAGAAAGTCGGTTATATTTATTGTAAAAAGTTTTTTTCCAACACCAAAACATCCTTTAGAATAAATTCAAACACTGAGCTCCGTACAATTAATTGCACAGTTCTATATAGGTAGTATCCACGTACAAAAAGCGGTGGCACGCGATGCACCGAGCTTATTAAAACATGTCCGTGTCGCTATGTCTAATTTTCCGGTTTTGCCCGCGTAGATTGTTCGCTACCCGTGGGACGCCGCTGTACTATGTAGGTAAATGTGGATGGATTTATGTGGACGATATTGTGTGCGGGGTTTATGTTTTATAGAGAGCTGCTTGTTACTGGTATAAAGTTGTGTGAATTTAATGTTGTGGAGAATTTTTATACTTTGGTAAAGATGGTAATGTAGCATTTTTTTTCGAAAACGCTGATTGTATAGAACGGAAATCAGCAAACTCTTTTAGAAGTATTTTTTTCCCTTTTGAACAACATTTCTGTAGTACTTAACTTACAGCTTTGAAAGTGTTTGAAGTATTGTGAGAATACTTAAGATTTTTTCTTTAACGATCCGTGATATAAATAAGGAATTCGTAGAGAATGTTAATACACGAAAAATTTTCCATCAAAATCCTATTTCCATAATCCCAACCCACTATACCTAAATACCAACTAGAATACAGGCTCTTGACCCACTCTCCCTCGTCTAAATAAAGCCTAAAGTGGGCCGTGCTTTGTGCTGGGCTAACGCGGCGTGACGTCATCAAAGCTGGGCTAATGACGTGTCCTGTGACGTAATAGGCCGTGACGTGTCTCGTGCCGCCAGATGGCGCTGCATTATTTAGTGGTTTAGGACGGTAGTATGATGTAGTTCGTGTTCTACCTAGATATTCTGTTTGGTGAATTGTTTATGGAGCTTGTGTAGGTTTGTGCCTTGTAGTTTTGGGTACCTACGTGGTACCTAGTATTGTTTTTAGTAGCTACAAAGGCGTTTATGGATTAAAAGCTGCCGCCCGCGACTTTGCCCGCCTGAATGTCGAAACTTAGCCCAAGGGAACATACTCCCGGAATAAAAAGTATTTTATGTGTTTTCCAGACTATAATCTACCTCTGTGCTAACTTTTATCAAGATCGTTCAGTCTTTCTGACATGATTAAGTAACAAACATTCAAATATCCAAACTTTTGTATTAAGCATAGATACGTATTTCATTTATTTGTGTAACTATTCAAAATTTGTTCTTTTTTATTTAAACCTAGACTTGGTACAATACACCCGGCAGCACAACCATGCAAGTAGTTTTTTATAGGTCTCTTAAATACATAGAAACATTTTACACCATTCCAAAACCTTCCCAACCTGCTGCCACAGTTCACACGTCATCACTTAGCAAATTGTCTCATGCAAATATTACTCCACCTCCCTTTACCCTCGCGAATACCGTAACAAACAAACAACACTCCTACACTATTGCTATAACTCCTGGACTATAACTAGGTAACAATTTATATGCTAACACACTCGTATCTCACACACGCAATCAAGTTAGAAGGATCGCGGTGTGTTGGGCTTTGTTCTAGACCTTCGCGTTTGTTTTTTAG
Organism: Lacanobia wlatinum; assembly: GCA_947578705.1. NCBI lineage: Eukaryota > Metazoa > Arthropoda > Insecta > Lepidoptera > Noctuidae > Lacanobia > Lacanobia wlatinum. The sequence goes on along the minus strand of OX388025.1, from coordinate 30,255,678 downwards.
TAAAAGGAAAAGACAATGAGAGTCCCAATTGGGCGCCAAAACATTAGTTGGCGCCCATTTGGGACTCCTCATTTTCTTTAGTTAACGCCCAACGATGGCACCTTGTTTTCAAAAACACTTTGTTTTTTCCCCATCTAGGCCAGTTTAAATCACGTGTAATGGTAATGTGTTTATGGATAAAAACACTGAGCATCACATAATCGGGTCATCTATCCATTTTAAACGCATAAGTTAATCTCGAAGATTACCCAAAAAAAAGGGATTGGAATTTGCTTGACCAGAAATCAAAAACTATAATCTCGATACTGAAAGCTAAACTATACTAAAATAATAAACGAATTCACAAAAAATCTACCCGAAAACCAAACATAAAAACTATAAAATATTAGGTACTTACATACAATACATTTCTGTCTTTATAGCACCTTTCGTAGTTATAGGTTATCGCAATCACAAAGCTACAGCAAACAAGAACACAGGTGTCCCCCGAGTCCCCGAAGCAGAACCCCCAACAATCGTCCATCTGAAAAATACATTTATCGAACACAAACGCCAATTTTTGCCAAACGTAACAAAAGTTGTCGGCAACATTATGATCATTACCCGCCATCACGCTAGGTAAGGCGACAAATCCAACGTCTACACGAACTTCGCAAGCCATAAACGGATACTTGCTCGAAGTTTTCCAATCTCCCGCGGCCGACTCTGTCATATTATTTTCTAACTATTTTACTGCAGCCTGCAATCTTACACCGTAGAAAATAGAATAACTCAGTTAGACGACTATGTTGAAAGAGTTTCAGTTTTCTAGTGTCGTCGTAAACATTGTACGAATATTGAATAGTGGATTATTCTTTGGGGAATGTTTTATGTTTAGGTAGGAGTTGAGTCTTGAGTGTCTTTTCAGTTTATTTGATTCGTATTTGACTTTTTGTGGGGACGAATTGTGTAGTTGAGTTTACCAAAAGGTGTAAAATTTTTGTGAAATGTTCAAATACTTTTTAGAGCTCTCTTTGAAAAGAACGTTTGAACATACAACATGGCATTGGGTGCAGTCTTTAATGCACGTTCTGTATGACAGCAATGAGGAGAAAATTGTTTTTGTACGTAGTTAAGTTTAGTAGATATAAACAGGATAGTAGATATATACAGATTTAGTTTTTTGTTGAAATCTCTTCATGAAAACTAACCTACTTACTTATTTATTAGGCACGTGAATTCTCTCAACTTATTCCCAAGACACTCCAAATGTGTCCTCAATCTAAGTATAAACTTGTCTATCCTGTGGGCGGTCTCGTGACCTTTCTTCGTTGAAACTGATACGTTACGGGCACATTAAATACGTCATACACCTACTGATGTCAAAGAGCAGTATAGACATAATGTATGTATATATAGATCTTATCTAGCGCGTGTAGTACTCGCAAACTATTTATACTCTGTTGCAATCTTTAGACCTTGAAGTTATATAAATTACATACATAAGATATTCACGATTTTCACAGCAATTAGTGAATTATCGATTAAAGAATGCATTTTGTGTTTGAATGAAATGTTTACAGCCTGCCGATAACAAATGCAAAGCTTACGTTTATCCTCCATCGTCATTTATGAAAACTTGGGATTTTTAGGGTTCCGTGTCTGTCTGTCCGTCTATCACGGCCAGTTTTCTCCGGATCCACTGGACCAATTCTGTTGAAATTTGGTACACATGTGGACTTTTTTGACCCAAACACGATCACTTTTCGGGGTCAAACTAGAAAATTAAAAAAAAAGGTTTTAGAACAATAAAGGCCTTACTGTGAGAGTTTTAACTATATTTTTTTCATAATTTTAAAATAAATGGTTTTGAATTTATTTTTTAGTGAAGATAAAAAGATAGAAAAGGAGTTTATGAGAGCTTTTTTAAGTAGATAAGTAGATATAATGCAATTTGTCTCATTTCTACGTCTGATATCAGCATTTTAATATAAATTAAGGGATTTTTGGTCATCTCTTTCTCTATTCTGTGTCAAGCTGTCCTTCTTTAGATATTTGCCGAAGCAAACCATATGTCTCATTCACTAGGAACAATCTTTTTCAAAATGTGTTTGCAAGATTCAACTCAGCCTCATCTGTCTCCACAATAAGCACCCACCGGCCATAACTTTAACACGTTTTAACAACCTAACACTAGAATAAAATAATAAGCATTGTGTACATAGGTACAGTGGGTACACACCAGCAGTGGGTAGCACACAATATCGTGTCGGACAAGACGGCCGAGGTATGGGCCGCACGTGTGGCCGCACAAAAAACGCGCCTTAATAAAACGACGTGCCGCGGGGGTCGGCAATAGGGACGTGCACCTTACTCGATAGTTGGTAGTTTTGCGAGACTGTTTTTTACACAGTATTGAAATTATTAAAAAAAAAAAACAAAACAAATGTTTAGTTTGAGTATTGATTAGCGGGTTCTTTATTAAAATTTGCTATGAAGAATTGTAATTTAGAATCTGATTATCAGCATTTAAACCAGGCATATGGTTAAAAAGTTTTTATAAATAGGGCTACTCAAATTTAGTCCAAATTTACCTCATTCTTGAATGTTGGAGAAGTTCATGGATGGCACTGACAGCTAATCTCGTAGATAAGTAATTCTAGGTTTGCACAATTAGTGAAACTGTAATCGATATAGGTACTAAGGGAGATAATCATTAATGAAAGAAATCTTATACATATTGGTGTCCAAAAGTGACTAAGATCTAAACAACAAAATTCCCACACATATATCCAGTAAGCTCTAAAAAGCTTGTTTATTCTTTTGTTATTTGAGGTAATCCATCTCGAAATGTTGCTGACGAAAGTTCATAGAAGTCGGGCAGGATTTGGTGAACCTTATCGAATCGAATATACAAGACATTAGGGTAATTTTATTAAAAGGAATCATTTATAATCTCATAATGATTGCGATTGGCCAAAACAGAATACATATTATATTATTTAGGTATTGTTGTTTTGTTTTTTTTTTTTTTGTACGAACAAACATGTTTTACTTATGAGTGAATTTCTGATGAGCTAGCTAGACGAATGTGTATGAGAAATATAACGTTGGAGGGCTAGGAATGAGGGCATTACTATCTTCAAAAGTATACAACATTTACATATAGCTACATCTTTTCTTTAATAACAATAGTCAATTTTGATCTACAAGAGAATAAAAGGGGAGGGTCAAAGCTCATAGGGCATTAAAAATTCGTGCACGTCGCTGTCAATAGGAAAAATGCCCAGAATTGATTCGTTGGTCGACGGCCAGCCCTCTGATCACGAGAAGAGCCGACTTTTTGCTTGATTAGTTTGACCATACAATATTGGAATATCCCAGGTACCCATGCAACTATACTTTGGGGTATTTGACGAATGCCATTGATGCTACAATTGACTGGACCCAAACCACCTAAAGAGTTATCCATCGACTCGAAAAGAACGAGTAGATGTAACTTATTTATGCATGTTACCTAGGTGGTGATTAATCGACAATAACCACAAACCGACAGTGTCCCCTCCCTACCACCCTTGGACGGGTTTAATTACACGGCGCGGGCGACAGGTTGTCGGATGACGTCATCTCGACATACGTGTGTGTGTAAGTAGGTGTTATTATTTCGAACATTGTTTGATGTGTGTACACTGTCGTGCAATGTATGTAATGGCTGTAGTATGTACGTGTGACTGTGTGAGAGGTATGTTAGGTAGATTATTGTACACTATAAGTTATTGGTCTTGTTTTTTGTTGCGTTCGAAACATGTGTGGAATAGTCTAGGAATTAAGGAATTATTAATTGGTGTCTAGCTACATAATTATGGTGTAGACTTTGTTGTTATAATATAAGACAAAGAAGTTCTTATTAATATATGCCAGCTGGTATTATTACTTACGTTATTTTCTAAAAAAGACAGCTAGAAAATATATATGCACGTTTCTACTTTGAATGTCTTCCTTACACTCTTTTGGGGAAACTAGAATGGTATCGCCAGTCTACAAGAGAATGATATAAAATATGATAAATAGGTAGACACCTACATTGGGTAACCAACGGAATCTCTTCAACGGAATGAAATGATTGAAAGGTTCAAAAGGTCTAACCGTAAACCTGAAAAAACTCGTAAAAACCACAATAAAATTCCCATTTCTTAGAAACAGTATGATGACGAATGGACCAGACATTGTATGCACTCACTTCACCCACAATTTTTTCTAAGTACCACTAACTTTAACCGCCTAACATAATTTATTTGTACCATCGTAAAACCTGGTTTTAAAATCTCAATTCCTTGGCAATTAACTGTAGTATTTGACAACAAAGTATCGCTGTGTTCTAGCTGTTAATACGTCGTTAAACCGGAATGGTTCAAGATACGGCCTGATAAGAGGTTGCAGTAAGAGGGGCATACACTGTACGCGGATACTGAGTTTATCACTATTAGGTAATTAAGAAACGGCGGTTACTTTTGAAATTATGAAGTTATACCTTCATAATGATGAATTCGGTTAGATTCACTTACCATACCAAAACAGTTAGTCTTCAAATTAACGGATATAAAAAGATAATACCAAATTACCTACTGAGTTAAATGAGAATTTAGTCTATGAAAGAAAGCTAAGCAAAGTGGGAAGCGCGTGGTAACCAAAAAGAATCAGTCGGAATCAAAGAAGGAACCAAATCTCGTTTCCGACAGACACTGTAGATTTTGATAAGTAGGTACAATGTTGAAACTGTGGATCTCTGGTACCGATTTATTTTTGCAAGCCTGCCCGATTGTCTCTGGACTGCCATAGACAAACGGATAGGCTGTCAAAAACAATATGGCCAATTCTACTAATTTTCAGGCAACGTTAGCATTCGCATCTCCGTCAAATCTCTTTCTGATATTCTTTTAACATATTTTTGATTCTGTGATTGTAGTCTTAACTTAATGGTACTTATGGTTATTTGCTACATTTAGTTGAATGATTTTATTGTAACTTTAGGTGTTCTTTGAAGCGCGTAATTAATATTTTCCCTGTTTTCTGTGAATAACGCCGCTGATTGCATATTTTTTTTGTATTGTATCTTATGTAATTGTTAGTTATTCCTAATAAATAAAATAAAATAAAAAATCGACGCAATCCGTCAAAAATGAAAGAATAGAAGGCTTTTCGGACAGTTTGCGACTGACATGCGCACGCGAACGCTGCTTAATAATTAGTAAAATTTGCCCTCAGATTTCTCCGTGACATAAAACCATGACATGTACCTTCCTTTGATAACGCTGTTCCAAGTTTGTAAACTAAAAGAAATGACTACAACCGAGGAAGCCTTACAGACACCAGTTCATTCAATGAAAGGTATTTTCCCAGTCAATCAGCTGATTGATAGAAACCTTACGGTGGTCACCTTGTCACGGCGTGGACGCGCCTTGAATAGATTCTGGGTTTACTATATAGTATATCAACCGGTTGATGAATTAAATAGAATTAGTAGTTAAAGAAAGTACCTATCTTACGTAGTGGCTCTCACTTGGAAATTAACCATCCAAATCAGATTTTAGTTTTAGACACGCATGTTGGTATGATATTTGAAGATGTAATATCGTACAAACATGCATGTTTAGGAGTTTTAGTATTGCAGAACAACTGCTTTGATTGTCAATAGACTTCTATCTGTCTGTCTAACCTATATTGTTCCACTGGTGGGTGAAGGCCTCCCTCTCCCTTCTCCACACAACTCTGTCATTTGTTATTTGGGACCAGTCTTTTCGGTAGGAGTCGAGCTCGTCTCGCTATCTTCACCTTGGTCTGCCGCGAAGTGTTTTGGCATTTAATGGGAGCCAGTCGGTGGTTCTTTTTGCCCATTGAATATACATACTAACCTTTATTATATAACCAGCATTATGCTGAGCGATGGTGTGGCCGCGCGAATGTGACGCATATCTTCCCCAATTATTATGAAATGTAATTTAGTTTTTTTTTGTATGCGTCATGCTTTTTTTTTTCTTTTCTTACTTCTATATTCTATTGGTTATATGGTTCACGGTGGTAGTAATCATAATTATAAAGTACCGCGATCTGAAGTAGAATCTCTTCATTCGATTTCCTCCTGGGATCCATAATGAGGAAAGTAAGGACAGGATATTAGGAGGAAAATCTGACAGAAAATCACATACCTAGAGCTGAAATGTATGAAACCTGTATCAGTCTTCTCGATATTCTTCAATTATAATTAGTGGAACCATTATAAGATACGTCATTATTATATGTTTGTCCATAATTATGTGTATTGTTTAAACCATCTCAAAGTTAAACAAGATAATGTGAAGTTGATAGCAGAGCACTTAATATTTGTCAAAAACGAGTGTGTTTCAGTAGGTAATCTCAAATGGGGTCAATCACCACTTTTATCAGTTATAATAACTTTCCAAACAATATATCTACGTCACTGGGCTCTTTATCATCGGCACGCCGTACAATTTTAGTTACGGTTTGACCTCAGATAGTGCGGGGTGAGGACATGATAAAACACCTTTATTGTTTATACTTGTTTATATGTATGTGATAGGGGATGTATTGAATGAAACAAGATATAATACAGTTTGTAAAAATATTGACTGGAACTTTAACTCGAAGAATGAAAGTTGCCCAATATTTTTGAAAAGTTACAACATCGTGTAATAAAAATTCCCCAAATCACGATGAATCATTAGGAAATAACAAGCGGTAAAACATACGGACTAGTCATCTCGTCGATAACAATAGCAAGTGATGAATAGGTAAGCAATATAGCGACGTAGAGATTCACAGTAGTTAGTTTAGCGAGCACAGATAACCTATTTTATCGGTCCACTTCCATTCTCGCCCTATTTCTCTTATAGGTTGCAGTTCCAAGCTACATTGTTTACTTATACATGTACCTACATAGTTTGCTTAGAAGAACACAACTACAATGAGATTTTTTATACATGTGTACCAAAAGTAAGGGTTATGTCCAGCAGGTCGCCTTTCGAAATGGTAAACCTGTAGGTTAAAAATAACACTTTTACAAGTTTTTTTTTGATGATTTTACATGGCTTGTGTTTAAACGCCTACCAGAAATGCGCCTATTTTACTGCCAATAAATTCGAAATTTCTGCCAGAATCGACAAATGCTTACCGAATGGTGCTTCATGAAGTATTGCAGTCAGACCTAAATTACATATTTAATTTTTAAGTACATATATAGAAGCATCAACGACGCTCCTTTTTCTGTCTCCAAGGTTTAAAGCAATCTAACGCCTACCAGAAATGCACCTATTTTACTGCCAATAAATTCGAAATATCTGCCAGAATCGATAAATGCTTACCAAATGGTGTTTCATGAAGTATTGCAGTCAGACCTAAATTACATATTGAATTATTAAGTATATAGAAGCATCCACGACGTTCTTTTTTCTGTCTCTAAGGTTTAAAGCAACCTAACATGAACGGCATAACAGGATATAGCTCCCGTCATGCCATTCATGTTAGGGTACACGGAGAGGTTATAGAACCTCTCCGTGTCGGGGTGATGATTCAGGTTTAAAAATTTGATTTTACCAAAGCTGTTATTAATGTTACCGTTTCAGTAAAACAATATTAATGAGCAGATAAATTGAACTCATTCTAAATAAGATGAGACCGGTGTCTCCTAGCTGACCGTCCTTGAAGAAACACCGAAACAACCTCAGATATGGTGATGATGAAGATACCAAAACATGAATTATTTGCAAGAAAATGCTTATCAACGTTCAAGATATCAGTGTAAACGATATCTAAAACTAATTAGAAGCTATGATTGATGCTCAAATCACTGCTTTGACAAGACGCAATAACATTAGAAATAGTGATATCATTATACGTAACGTTGGCAGTACTTAGATACCTCTTTATGCTGAAATGTGACCTTGTATCAGTAACGTTTTAGTGTCGTCGGCAACCCATTCCTTATAGCGTCACAGTACGGCAGATTGTAGGAAAATCGTGGCCAATATTGCATCATTTTGGTAGTTAGATATAGGTAGGCAGAATATCTGTGCCTAATCTCTATGAAAAATGGCGTTCTCTAAACAACGTGCGTACTATAGTTGCTACAAGGTATTCATAACGTATTGAATGTCGAGTCACACGAACGGATATAATTTTTAAATTATAGCTTAAGTAAATAAATGTTTTTTTGTTAATGCTGGGAAATCATCAAATGAGTCTGAGAGACTGGGAGCTCTGGGCGAAGGGAGTGTCAGACTCCTACTGACTAAAACTGAGGAACACGGATGGGACGTGTTTCTCCTAATGCCCTTTGTGTTCCAGGACCGCGGTGACTCTTTCGAACAAATTTCGCAATCTGAAAATAAATGTTACTTTGAATTCTGGAAGTCACCAATCAGGCAAGCATGAAACAGATGTAGGTATTCATCACAATATTGTCCCTTGCCATGATCTAAACTTTTAATATTATAAAGATTTTTTGTTTGTTTGTTACGATTTAACTCAAAAACTACTCGACCGATTTAAAAAATTCTTTCACCATTAGATAGCTATATTATCCCTGAGTAACGTAGGCTTTCCTTCTAGAAAAAATAGGGATCTTTAAGAAAATTACAGTGGCGAAGTGCTAGTGAGAGATATACCTGGTGGAAAAAAATATCAGTGTAGTTTTACAGTAATAAAGAAGATAAAGGCAAACGTAGAAGAAAATATGTGGATACTTGAAGTAAAAGCAAATGTAGAAACGTATCAGGCATCTCAATGAATTAAAGCATTTGTGTGATAGTGATAATAATGAGTAAAACTGCATATTGACCAATCCATATTGACCAGATGGATGATCTGGTCAATATGGATTCCATCAAAATGAAAGAGTGAAAGATAAATAGAGAAATCGAATAGAACTTTAAGCCGCGGACAATAGTTTCTCAATGTATTGACACGGGTGATGGTACTTACCTACTGATAAGAGCGGTTCCAAGGAAGTGGGGTCAGGTGTTATCGAGGTGGGTACTTGCGTCTTCGAGCCAGTGACGCAATGCCGTTGTTGCTACTCTATCGTTTTATTAGCTAAAGATTTTAGTATAGCCGTTAAGAAGTTTTGATTGGAACCTAGGTATACCTAGCTGTAGTTTCTTTTTAGGATTCCGTACTCAAAGTGTAACAGTCCGTATTTCAGTCTGTCAGCGGGCTGTATCTCAAGAACCGTAATAGGTAGACAGTTGACATGTTCACAGAGTAGGTATGTATTTCCATTGCCGCTATAGCAACAAATATCAAAAATTAAAAAAAAAAAAAAAATTTAAGGCTTTAGGGTTCCTTACCCAAAAGGGTAACCAACAAAACCCTATTACTAAGCTTTCGCTGTCCGTCTGTCCACCCGTCTGTCTGTCTGTCAGCGGGCTGTACCTCAAGAACCGTAATAGATAGACAGTTGACATTTTCACAGAGTGTGTATGTCTATCGCCGCTATAACAACAAATAATAAAAACTAAGGTTTATGGTACGGAACCCTTCGTGCGAGAGTCCGACTAGCACTTGGTTAGTTTTTTTTTAATTGAACCAATTTATTAATAATTTCTACTTTATTTTAAGCGAAAACTTGTAACAAGTTATGTTTAACATACAACTCCTCATAATATCGAATATGTCATTGGAGTAAATTAAACTATGTTACGAATTTATTGAAATATGTTATAATAAACAAATCATTACGCCTATATTCCTCGAAGGGTAAGGCAAAAGATGTTCTTATTCACATTTTTTCACTATGAAAATATCACCGGATACATGCAAACTCTGTAACATTGTTATAAATGTTTTTAGATTATATTTTCACGATATATAATTGTGATCACATCATTTTGAATACAATTAAACCCATCCAAATTCAATAGCTTCCAATATATACGTGCCTTATTGAGAAAAAATAGTTTACAATTTCACGCGATATTTTACAATCTTACGGTGACGTAAAACAGAATAAACTCGATACCTGAAAAGGGGTCACTTGACTTATCATTATGAACAACTTTTACTTTGGGACCAACCTCGAAATCACTAATAAAGAATCAGCTGTTCGGTACATTTTGTCAAGTTATGCGCACATAAATGTATGGGGGAGACGAATTTTTTTCGCGGATACCGTGGTGTGGCTGTCAAAAGTTGTTCTACATTTTTAGTTTCATCTTACTACATTCTCTACATTATTCGGCTTATCAAAATATTTCCCTTGGTTAAGCAGCACACTAGAGTTTTTTTTTTACTATTGATAGGCATACGTTTGACCACTATCTCACCTGATGGTAAGCGATGATGTGGTCGAAGATGGAGCACGCTTGCCTAGAAGCAACCTACTCACTCTTGACTTAAAGACTCCCAGGTTGTAACTATCAGGAAACACAGACTCCGGCAGGGAATTCCACTCCTTAGCTAATCATTAGTGTTCAAATTATTTCACTGAATTCAGTCTGATTGTTAACGGATCAATTGGTTTTGATTGATGAAGACTGTTTTTGCCGAGCAGTGTCAAAGTTGCATGCCGCAGACATAAGTTCATTTGGATTGTCTATTATTTCTCTACCAATTGTATAGCTATCCTTACTAATACTATAAATGCGAAAGTAACTCTGTCTGTCTGTCGCGCTTTCACGCCAAAAGTACTGAACCGATTTAATGATATTTGGTACAGAGATAGTCTAGAGCCTGAGAAAGGACATAGGCTACTTTTTATCCCGGGTGTTTGTTCCCTAGGGACCACGCGGGCGAAGCCGCTGGCAGAAGCTAGTAAATTATAAGTAGGTAGAAAATCAGTCAATATACAGTATGAGTCTTTATAATGTGCACATATATGAAAATGAGGGAAACTATGCTTAATTTTATCGACGGAAAACGTTTTATTTTTATTTATTTTTAATATTTATAATTTTAAAAAAAAAATTGTTCACATCTGTGAACCCAGTGTCTACAAAACTGTGTAACTTTTAAACTAAATGATATATCGCGATGAAACAAACTCCATAATGATCGGAAGTAAGTAGGCGTCCTCAAAAATGAAAATAGTGGAATAAAAACTTCCCTCACTTGTAAATAAACATGTTTTTTTTAGCAAAAATCTGTTTTTGTATTCATCAATTTTTACACATCAACGGTATATGCGCGTACGAAGTCGCGGACAAAAAATAGTATCTTACCTATACATATTAAAAAAGCCAGAAATTATGGCGCTTATGTCCTCTTAATTGGGCCCTGAATAATAAAACTATTAACCAAATTAACTTTCTCGACCTTATTGTCTTTACTATAAAAGATTTCCTGTCCCTCTATTTTTTCTAAAGTTTTTATAATTGCGGAGTTTGGAACATGTCTACCTTCCGTCAGCTCCCAAGAACCCAAAATGTTATTAAAAACGACCATTTTTTCTCCAGTTGGGTCAAAAGGACCGCCATTATTAACACAAACGCCCACACATGGCCCCACCTTGCTCAGGTAACATTATACTTACCTTTACTACCACCCCTTATCACCACGATATAAGATTCAAAACCGCGTGTCAAAATTTATAGGGTCTAACCATCTAAATCAGAGGGCTGTTGGACATTGGACTGTTTGTTGGGTTGTTAGAGTTTAAAATTGAATGGTTGCATGGAGTAGGTGATCACAAAAAGCGTATAAAAAGTAACCTTTGTCCTCGCACATGTGCTTCTAAGAAGCAAATAATTAGCGATTGTGAGACAAGGTACGATGTGCCGCTTCACGGAAATCGAGACAGTATTTGTATTATATACACGTTTACCTTGTTTTTTGTGGGTTAGTATGGGTGGTGCTTTGTTTCCGTTAGTTTTAGATAACTGTGCCAAGGTCCGGATAAGATCATTCAGGCCGCATACGTACGGTTTCCTGATAAGGAATGCACAACGGACACCAGTACGTCTACCATGAGTTTTATCAATCTATACTCGCTAGCGACTGTAATTAAAATAATGTGCAGAAACTTTTAAAAAATAAGTTTCTAATTTATTTGTTTAAGTTGTTAATTAACTAGCAAGCAAGTTGCAAGTAAAACGTTAGTTTACACCTAAAAAAATAAATTGGAAACTTGTTTTTTTTAAGTTTTCATACATCTTTTTAACTACGGTCGCGAGTATAGATTGATAAAAGTCATGGTAAACGTACTGAATTAAAATACTTGCATACAAAATGTTTTTTTTAAACCTATTCAGCTAGACAAGCACAAGTTTGTACCTATATTTTTCAATTGCAAAAAAAAAAACATGACCATCTTCTCGAAAACACGCCGTGTGTTCGGGACAGAAGATCAGAAAATCGAACGTCTCATGGAATACCAAATGTGAATTCGTAATCGGAACACCTTATCAGGAATCCGTACGTAAGTATGCGGCAGGCTAAATTCATAAAAAAATAATGTTATAAAATATCGATTACTGGTTTCTCAATTCAATATCTCTTTAGAAAATTTAAAAAAGGAATCTGCTCATTAGTAAGTATTATTTTTTAATGAATAGCCGGTTTGAATATGAAGCCAAGCGTAATATAGATATAATTATTGTTTCAGGTGATTTAATTTATTAATCGAGCGCTTGGTAATCATTTTGGACGAAATAAGTACCTATTGGAAGTAAAAAATAGTACCTGTGTTATTATTATCATAAGATTTTTTTTTTTGGGACAAGCCCGCCACACATTCCCAACCACTGCAACTCCTGAAAGCCAGAATCAACAGTGGCGACCACCAGAAAAACGCCGAGCCAATGAAGCCCGACGAGTCCCGGAGAAACGATTTAACTGTCTTGGATCCTGCAATGAATTTAATCAGAAAAGTACAGCGGAGGAGTACTTAGGAAAATAAATATATATATGTATAATTTCCACTTCCCTCCTTTTCAAGCAGGAGACAGAATGGAGCTATTATCATAAGATTATCTTTAGTTGTTTAAAAAATACTACAGCCTATCCGTTTTTAAACTTTCGTTTGACAAAAACTGAAAGAAAAATCAAAAATAGGTCCTGCAAAATTATGAATTTGATTGAAACATGAAACCCAGGTGTGAATTTCGGTGTGAAATAAAGTTCCTAAAAGGGAAAGCATACATTATAGTTAATTAAATAAACATTGAACCAAATTAAGATTTACGGAAAAGAAATTACTTGACAGAAATATTTTTTACTCTCGCACAAATTTGAAGGACTACTAACGCCATCTAGCGTCTAGTAGAATTACTAAACGCCGTGCGCGCGCCAACTCGCAAAACAACAGCTTTTCATTCCAACTTTGTTGATGTTTTCTTTTTTCAAGAAGTTTTTTTTTGGTTTTCACAATAAAATAATAAATAAGGAATTTTGAAAACTAGCTGCTTTCGGACAATTAAATAAAATATGTTGATATGGTTTTTTCTTTAAATGAGGTTTGAATGTTTTATAAAAGTAGCAACGATTTTATTACTAAGTATTTATAGGTACAACATAGAGGTAAGTGTTATCAGCAGCAGTTTTAGATAACATCAGACAGATTATAATAATATAGGTACAGAATGTTCTCAACTTAATGATAAGTCTCAAATTAGCTATTGGTAGTGTATTATAAAATTAGCACCTATTCACGCCATAAAATAATTCAAACCCATTAAATAAATAGGTAATGAACAATGTTTATATATCACATCCGAACGCTTTGAACCGTTAAATAAATGCTTCATCATAAACTGGCTGGTACAAGACAATACACCTGTATCGTTGACTTGCTGCCAATAAACTTATTAGGGTCATTCTAATGAGAAATTATTATCAATATGAAACATTTATTTATTCTAAGAGGACTGGCAATGTATGTTAATTGTTAATTAATGGCTTTTTGTCAAAAACTTAATTAAAAAATCCTTTGTCAAAATTAAACAACGGGGCTTTTGATAAAAATCGCAAATAAATGTTATGCTTGCAATTTTTTGGTCTTAGCGGTTCTAGTAAGACTATAAATATCTTCAAGTTCCGTTAATTCCTTCTCCAAATAAGTATCGTTTTCCTTAACATAAGCAGTCAACCAAACACCTAATTGGTCACCTGTGCGTCATCTAACACCAGAATACCATTCTCACCTCAGAGGAAATACTTAGCCACAATAGCGATACGCATTTATTTTCGTATACAATGTGAGTGATTCTAAGAACGTTGACAATTGACGCTACCAAATTGATAATGAAATAGCAGAGAGCCGGTGGAACGTGGTGCCTAGCTAGTGCGGCTACCTCGCCGCGCTCGCGTGCCAAACGACCGCGACGCTGAATGACACGGGCGACGCGTCTGGATTTATTCTGCCAAAGAATATGAGCGGAATGGCGCCTCTACCTGTTAATTGAGACGCTTGCCAACTACAGTACCTATTGCTACAGTGATTTGTGACGTAAAGATTGGTGATTGTTGGTAGGTGTTCTGTAATCGAGAATTGATTTGCTCACTGCGGTTATAGTGGAAGTGGATTGGAATGGTAACGGTTGGCCTTTGATTCGATTGAATGGAAAAAATCAGCATGTTTATTTTATGAACTAGGTAACACAAAAATAGACTTTATTAATTCGGGCGTCAATGTTAGCCTACCTAAAGGTAAATAGAAGTTGAGTCGGATATTAATTAGTTATTTGGATCAGTTGGAGTGAATTTTACTACAAAAAAAATAGATAACGAATTGAAATTGGCCATTTAAAAAAAGAAATAAGTATCTTGGGTAGGGATTCTTTGTCAAAAAAATAAAATCATTTCCACTTCGCTAACAATAAATCTCAGCTAACCAGGTAACACACTAAATCATTCACTTACGGCGCCATTCAAAAAGGAAAACCTTGTACCGTAGCATCGAAATATTCCCAGTACCACGAACTAGCCACGAGTACCTCTGCACACCTATGTATAGACCAATTCCCGAGACACGTGTTAATCTCACCGGCTGAGGTGTCCCCGGTTAATATTAGACGTGATCGACCATTCGAGACCGTATTGGGTTCGACATCCGACTGACTCACTCATTCTAACGGATAGCAGGAGTAGGTAAACAGGATTCTAGTTTTTAGAAGTGACACGATGTTTCATGTAGGAACGTGGACTTCCTCTATGAAACGAAACATTTTGTTTTAAATCTAGGTTATTTCTGAGATTTCGCGCAATATACAGGGTTATTTGTAAAACACCAACAACCTCTTAGGCAGTGAAAGTACACATGATTATAAACAACTTTTACTTTGAGAACAAGCCCGAAAACTCAAAAAAAATGTCAGTTGTTTCATAGAAAATGCAATGTTTAGCCAATGAAAATATATGAAACAGCCGATATTTTTTCGAGTTTTCAGGTTTTGTCCATATATATACGTATTGTGCAAGTACCTATCTGAAATCGACTGCCTCCTATGACACATTTCATGGGTACCTATAGTGCCCTTGATTGGGCAATATGGGGTTTTGCCATTCGACATTTATCAATAGCAAGCTGAATGTTGTGTCATGTAGGTATTTAAATTTGATCACACAATAACATATAGGTTGATGTATATGGGTTACGCATGTGTAGTAATGCAATAGGCGCCAGGACATGGGGCAAATTATGGCAATCACAAATTCGTTGCAAGACTGGTGATTAAAGCTCTTTTTTCCTTTTTTTTTAGATTATAACGATCGTTTAGACTAAAACTTTTTATCAACACTCCATCTAAATCATTTACCCATATTTTCGTCGGGATCACATAAGATTATGGGCCACGAAGTAACCTGAGCCGTGTGGATGTCAGGATGCGCGCATCCGGCGCCGGATGGCCGTCGGATGGCCGCGCATCAAGGAGCCTCTGTCTGCCTGTCCGTCACACATCGCGATATATAATTCGCTTTTGAGGTGAGCGACGGTTCACGCCTGTTTATCACGAGCTGGATGCAAATGGTATCATATCGGAACCTGTTTTATAGACGGATATCAAAAAAGATATTCCACAGAACGCATCCCTAAGCATGATATATTTAGACAGTTATACAACGTGTGACAGAATAAACGCAATACCTCTTAAGGGGTCATTGTACTCATCATTATGAACAACTTTTACTATGGAACCAATCCCGAAATCGCGAAACGAAAATCAGCTGTTCAGTACATTTTGTCGAGTTATGCGCACAGAAATGTATAAGGGTCTATTTTTTTTCACGATTTCAGTGTTGGTCTCATAGTGAAAGTTGTGCATGATGAATGACCCCTTAAGAGTTAATGCGATTATTCTGTTACAGGCTATATAAGAATGGTGTTTTCCTGTCTTGATGCTCTGGAAGTGGAAGTCTGTTTGTAAACTTTTAAAAGATAGAGCCGTCTTTGGTACCTAATTATTATTATCTCTAATATATAAAAATATCGTGTCACGGTGTTTGCTATCGAACTCCTCCTAAACGGCTTAGCTGATTTTTATGTAATTTTTTGTGTATATTTGGTAGGTATGAGAATAGGTGGTAGGGTATTTTTTTTTTGGTATTGCAAAACAACGTTTGCCGAGTCAGCTAGTTTTTAAATAAAAACTAGAAATTCCAAAGCAAAAACTTTGCGAGAACTTATGTTGAAGATTAACAAGAGATATAGCTTTGATTGACTGATTCTAATTTGCATTAGTAGGCGATATATTAAACGATCTTCTACGACCCACTCACACCAAAACATTTTCATAGTAAGTTAGTATGTACACCCATAAAATTATTTTAAAAAGTGCGCGAACAGAACGCAAACAGATTCATGAAAAATATTTTTAATAGCACGAGGATGTTGGATGATGGAGCGCCTGGTCTCAACTAATGGGAATAGACGCCACAGCTAATGTAACCACATTTATCCAGCGGATAGGACGGCAGAGTGGGAAGATGTGTTCGGATGCAAGTGTGGAGAGCGGAGAGCTTTGATTGATTGGAAATAATTATGTAGGTAGACCACTCCACTTATCTTAGATATCCACTTATACTTAGATGTAAAATTTTAAAAAGTAAAACATATTATATGTCGCCGAATAAGAAGTAATCAATTTGTTTCTGTAGACATGCGTCTTGATAGAAAATCTGGTGAACTCAAAGATATCCCAAGGTTTCAGTTTTTGAGAATATTTTAACAAATACAAATTATAGAGCGATAAAGGACACACTTCAAAGTTGAATGATTAGGATTCGACAAAACTCTGGTTTTTAAATAAAGTGGATCATTAACAAAGCTCCAGTAGGTACTGAAACTGACGAATCACAAAATCTGTCCAACGTTTTCCTACTATGTCAGGGTTTACCTTCCAGTCTAATCGTGTGCAGTTGAATATCAGTATTATCATGGAACTACTATCTATTTAACCTTCTGAAACCGACGAATATGAAGACCTGAGAAATTTTGTGGCGAAATGACAATTAGTTCAGTTCAATCATAAATTAAATATCAAAATACATAATTAAGTATGCATCAGACTGATTGAAAAGTGACTTGTTTGGAACTTTTTAGATTTTTTTTTATCCGGTTGGGTTTTTGATACATGTATTGTTTATTTATTTATTTAACTCTTTATGTACACACATTACATAGAAAGATAAAAAGAAGGAAACAGAAGAATAGGTACAAAGGTAATGCTTATTTCAAAAGAAATCTCTTCCAGCATACCTGCGAAAGGAGAGTTGTATAAAAGATATGTAGACACCGTGTGTAAAAGGTATAAGTACTTACAAATAAAACAATAAGCTTTAATATAACATACAATACATAAATATGACTAAAATAAATATATACTAATACATACTAAATAATATTATAAGATGAATAATAACACATACTTATATGCAACTATGACTGTAAAGAAAGGTAGGTTCTTCTCAATAAAACTTGCAATCCCCCCTAAGCAATAAATACTTTAAAAAAAACAGACTTTAAATACCACATCTTTTTTCCTACTCCTCCGCTGTACTTTTCTGATTAAATTCGCTGCAGGATCCAAGACAGTTGAATCGTTTCTCCGGGACTCGTCGGGCTTCATTGTCTCGGCGTTTTTCTGGTGGTCGTCACTGTTGATTCTGACTTTTAGGAGTTGCAGTGGTTAGGAATGTGTGGCGGGCTTATTGCAATTAAAAAAAAATACCAACATGGGTTGGCCTACAAAAAATGCTACACAACTCAATATTAAAATCTGAGAGTTAACAATAAGCTATCCCTATTTTCCCACTCTTAGGGTAGGAATTTTTATTCCAACCTGGGACCAATTTTGAGGTATATACCCTATCCAATAAAAAAGAATTATCAAAATCGGACTACTCTGGAAAAAGTTATGCGTGGTCATACATTATAAAATACAAAAAGAAATATATACGCGTTGACTTGAGAATCTCCTCCGTTTTTTCGTTGCTTAGTAAAAGGGTAATCGTTACTGAAAACCTGAAACCAATTGACCCAGGTAACACAACCCAAAATACTTGTAACCCGCACGTATGTAGGCTACCTACAAACTAACAATAATGAAGGTATTATTTATAAAACCGTGAACAAAGTGAGTGGTACGGTACTGGCGTGAGGCAGCCAGAAATAGTGCGTCCCCTAAGGTAAACATCGCTGTTCGTTATTTATTACACCTGGTGAACAATGCCAATTTTATTTTCTTTTGTAACGGAATCTGTGGTATTTTTGCTGGTATAAAATAATTAATGTTTCTGTCTGGCGTAATAAAGACGTTAGTAGCTTCCATCTGTTAGTGTCTTCGAAGTCTGATGATCTTTTTTCAATAAACACTATCACTACATATTTTAAAACAAAGTCCTCCGCCGCGTCTGTATGTCTGTTCACGATAAACTCAAAAACTGTTGTTTTCACCAATGGGTAGAGTGGTTCTTGAGGAAGATTTAAGTATATAATTTTTCTAGAAAAAAAAATATGAGATCTTTGAGAATTGCAGCGCGGACGAAGTCGCGGGCGAAGTGCTTCTCGTAGTATTTAATATAAATAATGGATAGGAAAACATTTCATATCGAGACCCCTGCTTTGGAAAGCACATTAATCTACAAGTCCCGGCTGTCTTCTTTAGTGAATCTTTGCCAGATGTAACGTGTAGTTAGAAGATCAAAAACTGAGAAAGATAAGCTCCGTGTATCAGCATCTAGTTAAACAGGGTGCCAACTAGTAAATACTATCTAAAAATGATGTCAATTTTACAGTTCACCATGAATTTTCACGCCGAATTGCGTAGGGCGAACGGGTCTTAATTTTTGACCCAAATACTTCGTCCCACCTCTCGCAACTTAATCAAACCTTGACGAAACACCCAGGAGACATCCCACACTCTAACTAAACTGAAGATAGATTAGGACAACATTATTAATGCCCACGCATTACAAACAAGATGGCTATGATACGGTTAATTTGAAAAAATCTTATTCATTTGTAATCATTTGTCAATTGTCTCCATAACTCAAAGGGATCATAACTTTTAGATGGCTGAATTGATTGAGCTCAAAATGTAGGGTGACGGATTATATCATATTTTGTGTCGACGTGTTGGTGTAGGTATGTAGGCGCTCTTCGACTGATTTGTGAGTCAACTGGCTGAAACATAAGAAATCAGTAACAAGTCTTACATAATAATAATGTGTGCCCAGTGGTCGATATTTACGCATAGTTTTTATTTATTGAATGTACTATTTAAACATTATTTAAAAAAAATATTAGCTTACTGCACTCCGTCTCCATATAATCTTTAATTGTGCCAAATTTCAAATTACTCCGTCCGCGTAATTCCTGCAAAAAGAGGTACAAAGTTTTTGCTCCGCGTATTAATACTACCTACCCTACAAAATAAGTATTGCGCAATGATTAGTAAGATTAAAAACACGCAAAACAGGATGAATTTATTTTTATAGGTAGATGTAGTAGGTATAGCCTCGTCATCATGAAAAACCTCACAAAATTCTATATATAGAATCTGCTTGTCACTAGTTTTGTGTTTACTGAAAATTCAATCATTTGGACTCTTACATTACCTACCTGTAAATCAAGGTACGGAACTGAAACGTGGTCGCTTACAATGGGCCTCATCAGAAGGCTCAAAGTCACTCAAAGGGCAATGGAGAGGGCAATGCTTGGAGTTTCCTTGCGTGATCGAATCAGGAATGATGATATCCGCAAGAGAACCAAGATTACCGACATAGCCCGAAGGATCGCCAGACTAAAGTGGCAGTGGGCAGGGCACATTGCTCGCAGAACAGATGGTCGATGGGGCCGAAAAGTTCTGGAGTGGCGACCGCGTACCGGAAGACGTAACGTTGGAAGGCCTTCCACAAGACATTAACAAATTTAAAAGAATCCTAACAGACTTTATGGTTGAAAAGGCATACTATTCCATTGGTGAATTTTTATCAGACAATTTAAATAAATAATAATTGAGTTTTTCTTTGTGTGAGTCAAGTGTCCGATTTATTTAAAAACTGAATTCTATGTAATGCCTTAATATTATATATTTTAATTTGAATAATAATTTAATAATTTAATTTAATTTAATGTATCCGAAATTTGTATGCCTATTAGGCTAAACATAGCGATCCTAACATTACAATACGATCTTATTATTGTACCTATGTTTTGTAAATAAATAATTTGTACTTGTATTTGTATGACCTGGTGAAGGTCGCGGGTAGCCGATGGATGCGAGACGCACAAGACAGGTCGTTGTGGCGACGCTTGGGGGAGGCCTATGTCCAGCAGTGGACGTCTTTCGGCTGATATGATGATGATGAAATCAAGGTAAGTGAGCTTATCAGCACGTTCATTGTAAAAAAAACGGGCCAAGTGCGAGCCGGGCTCTCACACGAAGTGTTCCGTACCATAAACCTAAAAAAACACGTTTCTTGTATGAAAGCCCCCTTTAAGTATTAATTTCATATTATTTTATTTTTATTATAGCGGTAATAGAAATACACACTCTGTGAAAATTTCAACCATCTATCTATTACGGTTCTTGAGTTACAGCCCGCTGACAGACAGACGAACGGACGGATGGACGGTCAGCGGAGGCTTAGTAATAGGGCTCCGTTGGTTACCCTTTGGGTCATCATCATCATAACAGCTGAAAGACGTCCACTGCTGGACATAGGCCTCCCCCAGTAGGGGGGTGGGGGGTTAGCCATAATCGCCACGCTTGGCAGGCGGGTTGGCGATCGCAGTGCATGGTGTTGAGTTTTACAGAGAACGCTGCTGCCCATTCTCTGGCGACTCCTTACGACACCCACGGGAAGTGATGCGATGGTATTATTCTTTTACGGCACCGTACAGCACCCTTTGGGTAGGTACGTATCCCGAAAAAGTCAATGTAAGAACAATAGACTTGGCTCAGCAGGCACATTATTTTTTTTTTAATTCATGACAAAATACTCAATCCCAGTGTTTGAAGTCCTACATACACGTACACAACAGAACACCTCAGACACCGTCGTACGAACATTAATGATGATCACTTTAATATGAGACACGTCCCGCACTGTTTACTATCCCGACATGAAACAGCTCTCCCATTAGGCCGACACTGCACTTGGCAGAAAAGACACATTTTTTTCTATAATTTATTACTGATCGTGTAAAGACGCACTTTCAGTAAGTCGCTGTAATTCTTTCCTACGTTTATAATGTTTTTTATTGAATATTTTCATAATTTTTATGCGCGTAATGGCAGGTCTTCGAGATTGCCGCAGACTTTGAGTTACGTTTGAAGATTATGTGCAATTATAAGATGGATATATTTTATAAGTTATTTTATTTTG
The DNA here is from genome assembly GCA_947578705.1 of Lacanobia wlatinum. Taxonomy (NCBI): domain Eukaryota; kingdom Metazoa; phylum Arthropoda; class Insecta; order Lepidoptera; family Noctuidae; genus Lacanobia; species Lacanobia wlatinum. The sequence continues at coordinate 30,233,862 of OX388025.1, read as the reverse complement.
TTTATGCTTTGATCGGACATACACGTGGATGTTTAGAAATGTGAAATATGACGCAAAATTGTGTAGGCTACTTGTGCTGGATGTTTAGTTTTCATTTCAAAAAGCTTGACAGTGTAAATAAATGGTCCGGTTTTAAAATTCATGATTTGAATCGAACCTCCGTTCTTCTATTTGTGTTTCACTAACTTTTTCAGAGTACTAACTTTTTTTTAAGAATGGGAAATCATCAATGACTCCTCCCGCTCTGGGCGGAGCAGAAGGGAGTGTCAGACTATTCCTGACTAAAACCCATCCGTGTTCCTCCTAGTGCCCTTTGCAGTCCAGGCCACTCCAGGGCCGCGGTGACTCTTTCAAACGAATTCCGCAACCCTGGCAGCAGAGTACCAACCTACTGAATCAAAAAAATGCATAGGTATCATTATTGTTTTATGAAAAACTTAGAAAGAATAAGTCGATAGATACTATGCTTACGGCTTGCTTCAATTACTACTGCATTTCTTAAAATTCCGAACAAAATAAATATTATTAGGTTAAATTTTTCATCCACTTTATATCACTTCAATTTCTCAGGACTGTAAGCAATCATAATAAAGACGGATTGCATTGTGTAATATTTATTATTCTTTTGTATATTATCGCGGCTCCATTTTTTTCGTCCTATTAGCTAGATTGCGAGCTAGACACCTAGTTATGATTTACGATATTTAGACGATTTTTTCTGCACAGCATCGGAGAGGGTTAGCGGAGCAATATCTCTGAGTATTTGTGATAAATATATCAGCTAATAAACGCTAAGGAGATATAAATCTTTTTAGCGCGCGGTACTATGTACAGTGTGGGGGCATGCAGAAGGTTTAGTCACTACAAAAGTTTTGAAATAGTGATGTCAAAGAATTATGCAATTCACAGATATTTATCTAGCTTACAGCTGAAGTAATCCTGTGAGTTTCTGGTTTTCAGGGTAGATATTCTGGAAAAAAGCTAAATTGTTATTTGTCACATTTAGGGGAAGTCTGTATTGTTTCTTTCTTAATACCTTCTATATTTTGATTAACCGAATTCCTTTACCATTCTTTGTGATTCAATATGTTTCTAACGAGATCCAGTGAACCTACGTAATAAATCTACCCTGTGGCACAGCAAGAGGCGTGTAAAAATACATATATCGTGTGCCGGGGGCATACATTTATTATTGTAAAATATAGCTATGTTCTGAAGCGCTGGTTAATTCGCCATACTCGTTGGCCGACCGGATAGCATCGTATATAATGTATTAGCACGCAACATATTCATAGCAATATGGTTTTGGGAATTATTTTGTATTGGAAAATGGTGAACAACGGCTAAAATTACGAAATTGTTCAAAGAAATTACTACTTCATTCTAGTATGGTTTAGAAAATCTTATTAGAAAACCACTGTTTTATAATCTGAAACTTCAAAATCAATTTGCTCATCCCATTCCCAACTACATAATATATTGGGGTTGGCTTGTGTCAGACTAAGATCTGAAACTGTACAATACTTAAAAGTAGTTAATTTACACACCAAATTGGACAATATAGTCCCAGAGATTGAAAGAACATCATGACATTAAAATTTGACATAACTTGTCTGTCAAATTTTAATGTCATGATGAATCTCAGCATAGATAGTTAGGTACCATATTGCCTATGTCATGCCATAGCGTTAGGTGACAATATTTCTATCACTTAAATTATCGATCAGTGGCCATATTATTCTCCAATCACTCCACCCAAAGCTAGCAGTGATCTAACCATCAGATATTATTTTATTTACTCTATGCATAAGATAAACCCCATGTTTATTTATACAACATTCATCAAATCATACTGAACGATCTATTTATCAATATTCAAAAGTGAACATAACTTGCGAATTGCATTGTTTGCATTGTATCATAGGTATAATTCAATTGTTTGAAATATTTTGGCGCCAGGAAGTTATCTTATAAAATAATCCAAACGCGATAAATAAAAACAAAAGAATCGGTTTCGGGAAACCGGGAAATTCACGAATGTACAGTTTCTTCCTGAAAAATGTCGAACCAGTGTAGAGAATGAAAATAAAATAAATATAAGTAGGTAGTAGGTATGGTGTTGTAGATATTTTTTTATTTAATTGTATGCAAATATGATAAATACCTACTAAGATGTTATTTTTTTTTTATCCTAGGCTCTAGAAAAGTAACATTCAGCCAGCGGCAACGTGGCGACTGACGAGGACAATGAGGGCTACCGTTTTTGTACTCACCAGTTGGCGCCACTGTCGAGCAAGGTTCTTAATCATAGCATTAAAGTTGTTACACGCATGTGAACAAAGTTGATAGGAAAATAAAATTAAAATCAAAACAAATTAGTAAATAAGAGTCCAGACTCCAGAGTCTGCAGTGCTGGGGAGATTTATGCAGCTTCATGTGACGAGATGACAATTTATGTATGTTTAATGGTTATTTTATTTGTTGACATTTATTATTTTAATGTATGTTTAACTTTTTGACATGGTTTTTGGACATTATTGATTTTATCATTTTGAATTTAATTTTGATGATAGATCTGTTTTTAATTGTTTCTATTTGATTTTTAATATTGAATAACATAGTTTTAAGATCTCTGTTACTAACAATTATGGGCATTATTAGTCTGAAAAATAAACGAATTGAATTGAATTAAAATAAACTCGAGTCAATAGCCAAACAGTGAAATTTGACATTTAAAGCCTCTCACTACAGTAGCGCCTCTAGCGGCGAATTCAAACGCGATATAATTGTCAAAACGTCAAAAACTTATTGGACTGACAAACGCTTTCGAAATGGCACGTGATAAATTTCTTATTTAAGCGTTCGACAATCGCATTCACTGATTGAATAGAATGACACTCTATCAGAGCCATTCTGTCATCATTTTCGATGCTACCGCTGACAAAGAATCACTTGTCTAGAACCATAGACATAAAGATGATCGTAAAAAAAGTGTCTTATAGGTAGGTGCTGCACCTGATACACAGTAAATTATAACAGTGAAACATCTTTACTACAGCTAGATTTATGACACATAAATTATAAATAAACAGAAATAGAGTACAAGCATGCGACATATTCAAATTACACTTGCATTTTTCTTACACAAAAATCGACAAAAATATACGCCCGATCACATTAACTATAGCAACGCGGCAACGTCCAGTTTCCACCTAATCCCGTAGGTTATTTACCGATACATTTATTTTTTTAGCAGTCGCCACAATGAGATCACACCTCTATACTGTTATGAGATCATAGTTGCTGGCTGTTGATAAAGGCGGCTCACACGGGCGCTGACGGCCTAATGCGCGCCGCTGACGGCCAGTGTGAACGCTCCCTGTTTACCTTGAGCACAGAGTAGTGTGAGATTAGATGCTGCAGCATGTTTTATTGGGGGTGAAAATAGTGAGGAAGATGGGTTTACTTTTCATGATTGTAGGATCAAATAATTATTATTCTTAGGTCTAAAAAGGCCTCTTTAGTAGAATCATATTAGGATCATAATATTAATCATATAACAATCTTTCAAATTTTAATCTTTATCTTAGCGATAGCATTAGGCTCAAGGTTGATTGGGAAAATTTTGACAGTTTCGAGTAGTTTGAATTGCTGGCTGATTCTTCGATTGTGCTCTTTTGAGACCCGCTGGCATTCAAGTATGATTTGTCATTACTATCACGAATCCGTTGGGGGAAATCACTGCTATTCGTCCTGTATAGCTCATTACAATACAAAATACAAAATCCTTTATTTCAAATAGACCTGTTCCAGGCATTTTAGAATAGTCAAGGTCTGCCAGTCAAATAGATGAAGCTAGTTATGCCGCGCTGCCAGCAAAACGCACTCACCGAACCTATCTCCAGCGCGGCAGTTGCATGTTCCAAAGAGTAGATCCTATGGAGAAGAACGTGTTAGAAACTCCATGGACACTCTTTTAAAGGAGTATGGACGCTCTTTTCTTTTTTCTCTCTCTCATAACGGAATCACAATATCCCGTCAAAGTAGCAGTACAGTCGGTCTATTCTGTCAACATCTCACCGTGAAAACATACGTGGAGTGAGCATGACGTGAACGGTCATTCCATCTTGTTTGTATGGATTGACAGCCCACTTCACATTCACTTCACATAAGCTAGACGGTGAGATGTTTACAGAATCGCACTGCAGAAAGTCTCCTTACCGTTGATATTTCTATTAGCATTGTTTTGTCCCTACTCATTTAATTGAAAATAAAAATCCCAACGTATCTTTGCTCAAAACGAGGTTTGTTTTCATTTATAAAACTAGAGTGGGATTCCCAAGCAAATCCCATTGCGTAGGCAAAAAAAAAACTAGTAAATTCCTCCCAGTTGTACAAAAAATTACAACAAACAACACTAATCTCTCTGTACCTCACACTAATCTACACCCACGTCGAAAAAACGTTAGTGTTTACAAGATCGTCAAACTTATCGATACGTCTGTCGAGCGCACCGAGCGATTTTTGAGTGATCCTCTACTCGTTTGATTAATGCCCACAAGCTTTGGCCGCGCGCCAGTACTCTGTTGCTTTGACCCATCCTACCCACTTTTAATAACTGACGTTACGAAAACAATCGAAAGTGAAATTATTTGATGTGTTTCTGGGACGTAGAATTGGGCAGTTTTATGATGAACTTCAGTGGATTGTAGCGCGCTTTGAACGTTGTTTTGGTAATAACGAATGAGACTAGCTTTTCTTTGGTCGGTGAGCCAAAAATATAGGAAGGTAAATAACTGTATCGTTTTTCTTTTTTATGTTCGATGCACCTTGTGCGAGACACAAAGAAGGCGGACATATTTTCGCCACATCCGGTACAAGCTTCATAACTCACTCAGTATAAACCTACACAAATATTAAAATTGAAAACTAAATAAACATACAAAAAACATGATTTATGATTTTTTATTAGACCGTGCAGTCTGCCGTCAAAACTATAAATTATTTGGTGTCAGAAGGTTAATGTCGCGAGATTTATGAGAGTTGCAGGTATTTGTTTGTACGCCTACGTCGGATAGACGTGTAAACGTTAGGTTTGGTGGAAAAAGCGGCGACATTTCAGCGTTTGGCGCGACAATGACGAATGTAGCGCTCGACCGCGACACGGCGCCTGCTCTTGTCGCCCAGGGCTGCCACCTAGTAGCAGCTAATGTAAAATTTAAATAAATACAAGACATACATATATCTTCAAAATGACTTACATTGTATGCTTTAGAATGCAACTCGATTAAAAAAATTGAAAAGTAATTCTTGTCTTCAATCAAACCTCAAAATGACATTCCTGCTAATTTTACTTCTTCTAATTTATGGAATGGCACTGAGGAAAAAATAAAGGCAAATGTTATTATTTACAAAACACAAGTGAGGAATGTTTTAGGAACCTTTCCCTGCCGAGGCATTTTTCTTTATGCGTTTTATTTTATTTTAAAGTGGAGGACTTAGTGATTCTTTTATTTCAAGTCGATCTATTTATTCCAAAAACTAAAAGCGATCATTGTATTCATTGGCAGCCCTACCATCACTACACCTGTCGCGTCCGCCATCGAAATAGTCGTGTTTTCCCAAAATAAAGGTTGAACGCATTTTTGTGGACAAACGTATTTGGATTAGCTGAGCCGTGTGTGGAACATCGGAATCTTTATGTTCAGAAAGTATTTTGGTAAAGTGCCGCATCTCTTGCAACGGAAATAAACTTGTGCTTAAGGTGAGTTGAAATGATAGGAATTAGAGGAGTTGCCGTCGGATAATTTGGGATTACAAATACAAGTAAGTAAGTCAGATTCGCTTCGACTGCTGTAGTGCCATAGTTGGTACCTAAGTGTGAAAACAGAGCTTAATTATCTATATCAGAATGTTAATTGAAAAAGACCTAGAAAATTTATGCACTTACAAGTCTAAGTCTGCATCATTTCTTCTTAGTTATTTACCGAGACCAAAGTTATTTTGTTCAGAAAATATCTAATTGCAAAAGATTGCTTTCATAATTCAAAATGAAAAGGACAAATAAATACAGACAAGATACAGGACTTTCTTACAACAAATTATGAATTTAAACTAGAAATCTAAAATAATAGTATCAGTGCTTAAGTAAGTTAGAAAAGACAATATTAAGATAAACATTTAAATGAAAACAGAAGAAAGAAAAAGCGAGGAACAGAAACTAGGCAGATGCAAGTTGCAAGTAAAAAGAAGGTCACTCAGCGTGATGCTATGCCATGCCTACACCGTCAGAACAGCACTGATTTTTAGTGGTAGCAACAATATCGAAAACTACTACCAACTAATTCAGCATTACAAACAAAAACAAAATCAAAGGATCTAATAAGCTTCACAGTGATTTTGTCTGTCAGTGCGTAGTTCAGACAATTAATCAGGAGGAGTCGCGATGACAACCGGCTAATGACGTTAACAGGCGCAGTCGGCTGAGAAAACATACTCGTAGCTAGGCATCATCTGTTTTTGTAAGTGAGTAATGTCGAGTGATGAGCTTGACAGGAGATCGGTTGGCGAAGGTCATGTATGGTTCAAATTTTGAGGAGGACTGTTTACCTATGTATGTATGTAAATCGGGCTGGTTTCCGCAACTCCACGACTAAGTGCGTATTTTGCGTGCAGGTGGGACAAATGTGTCATTTGATCCACCCCAGCTCCCCAAGGAAGGCCAGCATTGCCTTGATGTTACCAAATATCTCACAGAGGGTACCTGGGTTACCAAAGTACTTGGCCCTGTAACCCGCGACTACCGGGCAGCTTAGAAGCAGGTGTGCTGCTGTCTCATTGACTGTTTACCTAAAAGGGGTTTGTGTTTTTCAAAGAAACATGGTCTTATAGAGCTTATCAATGACGAAATTGGATGATGTCATGAATTCAAAACTTTAGTCAGCAGTTGTAATAGCAGCTACAAAATATGCTGAATTCAACTGAATTCAGCAAGGTTTCAAAAAGTTGTTTCAGTTTTTTTTTGCAAGGAGTATTGCAGCTTGAGTTTGGATTTTGCAGATTTATCTTAACAAATGGGTAGGTAAGTGACAATGATAATAACCGTGTGGTGAAAAAAACACTTTGATTTAATTAAACGTGTTACAGGAATGCGATACCATAGCTATGAACCAAAATGTATTCTCTGTATTGTATAGGCTTCACCAGAATGTACCATATCAACTGCCCACCTCATTCAATACCAATGATTTACAATTCCTACCTCGAATTCCGTGAAATTCAGCCGAAACAAGTCATACATTTTCTCAGCACATTCATTATAAAATTAATAACAAAACACGATCTGAATGTGCCAAAACAAACGTTTGTTCCGAGAAATCGTATAAATATGTTACAAGAACCGTTCCAGGTGTTCCCAGCGTTCTACCATAAACGTGTCCACGCTTTACTTGTGTTCATTTAACGCTTACTAACTTACAGGCATAATACATACAACACAATCGAAACCCAGCCTTAACATCAATAAAACTAAGTCTAAAATACTTGAGTTGCGTCGTTGACGTGGGAAGGGTAGAGGCGCCACATGTGGACCGCCTGCAAAATTGAAATAAAAATATAATTAAAAAGGCGCGATTCCCGTCGACCGCGGCGCGAGGTGAACGGACGTGGTGGTCTGATGCGACTCTTGTCGATTGATACGACTTCATGCTGCCTGTAGTGCGGCGACCTGTCAAGCGGTGAAGGATATGAAAAAAAGCGAGGATGACTGAAAAGCTGTTCATTAGGTGTTTTTTTTTCAGGATTTTTGTTGACGAAGTAATCTTTGTGTAAAATATTAATGTTAGTAAAGAAACAACTGACATTTTAGTATTTTAAATGTGAATACTCCTAACTGTTAATATATTATTACTAGCTGACTCGGCAAACTATGTTTTGCCAAACAAAAAAAAAATAGCCTACCACCTATTCTCATACCTACCGAATATACACACAAAATTTCATGAAAATCAATCGAGCCGTTTCGGAAGAGTTTGGGAACAAACACCGTGACACGAGATTTTTATATATTAGATTATGCAAAAGTGAGTTTGATTGTCTGTTGTACTTTCACGCCTAAATCGCTAGAGATAGTTATGGGAGGATGTACGTCTACCTAGGACGGACGCGTACTTTTTTGCGAAAATTTATTTGAACGCGAACTATGCCACGGGAAAATGCTAGTTCTATATAAGTGCAAATAGGCAGAGGTGTATTTTTCCTCTTCGCTTAAAAAACTTTGCTTATTCTCCTTTTGAAATGGGCGGAAATTCTGCCAATCGAGATGATTAGGTATAGGTACGTGTTCAATTGTATTAATATATAATAAAGAAACTTACTTATCAATAAATAAAGCGATTAACCACACCGTCCAAAACTACAAACACAACGATCACATCTCGATACACTCCGAACCCAACACATACGTAAATAGAACCAACACCGTGGGAGACACATTACACGACATAACACCTCTTAACTGACACCTTATAACTTAGGTTGTAAGGTTTAAAGTACCATGGCATATGTGGAGATATGATTTCCCTATGTCACATTGAGGTGGTTTTGTTTTTAACGATACTGAGTGACTGACGTGAGAACAGAATGGTGGCACTTTCACAGGCCAGTGGCTTTTAATTCGGTAATTAAAGGGAGATCTGAAAATAAGCTGTTAAGTAGTTCCGAATGGATGTACGGGAAGGGGAATTGATGAGAAGACCATTTGTGAGATGTGAGATACATTAGCTGATGTTCAGTTTAGATAATGGAGGGAAATCTATATCTTTACATACAAATAAATAAAATAGAAGTGTCTGTTTTCAGGTAGTTTTGAAATAACAGCATTTCACTAAATGTTTTCGTGCTTTTGTAAACGTTACAAATTTCTCGTATGTCAATCTGATTCCGGCTAATCGATACGACTGGACCAATTTTGACGGAACTTTCATTGGCAAGTAGTTCATGTTATTAATTTACTTAGGCAACTTATTTTAGAAAAAGCACGGAACCCTAATTGAGTTCCGTGCAAAAAAAAAATCTCGTGAAGATAACTTTTCAAGCGGGCGAAGGCACGAGTAGAAGCTACTATACAATAAATTAATAAGAAAACGTGCTATAGAATATAGTTTGGCCAAATAATAGAAAAGGCTATTCTGGTAAAGGCAAGCACAATCAAATGAGGATTGGGGGTGATGGGGTGATATTCACGTCTTTGAAGGTTAATCTAGATAGGTACGCAAACGAATAGTAATTTAACGCAATTGGTTACTTATTTATTCACAGCGTATAGACCTTTTACAAAGATAGGCAAAGTCATTTAGTTTCCACAAAGCTCTGCTCAATATTTACTTTTTTATTCAAATAGGTATCGGTATTCAGGATTTTCGCGCACATAGAAGCACGTTTATCTCGGATTATTTTCTAACTCTATCCGAATTCTGATCACCAAAAAACGTTTCTACCAAAACAGAATTCCATTGCAATAAAACTTTACAACGTAGCGTATAGCCAAAAACAATTTCATTAGACGATCCCCGAACTTACCGCAGTATAAACCGCTTTATAAACTCCTTAGCTTTCGTAATATTGTTTAAAAATGTCTCCTAGCCCGCCATGAAAAGCGTGCGGGACCCTAAACGTATGCAAATTTTATTTTTAAAAAATGCAAGTGGCCAGCCACATGTCGCCCGGGCGGTCATCGCGGCGTCCGTCTGCTTTTTATTACTTTTATTTTTGTTGTCCAAACTTACCCACCTTCCTCTCCTCTGATTTGATTGCGTATTTATTCCAAGCTGTGTTTTGCTACTTCAAGTTGTACGAATAGAAGGTTTTGCAGAAAAATATATCTGTAGGTGAAAGCTAAAGGACCTTAAGTCACATTTTATAAATTATTCAGTAGGGCTCATTAAAGATGTCTATACCCGAAATTAGATATTTAAGTCGACCGTGTATAAAAAGTAAATGGTGTATCGTTGTAGAATAAAAAGTATGATTATAAAGTTTTATTAAGCTATTATATTGTGATATTTTTTTGACAAATATTGCTCACTAAGGCTGTATTAACGGACTTAAGGTTCTTTAACTTTGAAGTTTTATTAAATATCTTATAGTATTACGGTAGTTACGTCTCTCCTGTATCAATAATGTATAGTAAATTTAATTATTTTATAACTTAGGTATGACACAAAATCATTGAAACATACGCTTATAAGTTTTAATGACCTGAGAAATGAAATAACTTTATACATTTTAATATTATTTATTGAATGAAACCTTTTAATTTTAACAAATCACCTAAATAAACTTTGAACTTCAAAATCTTTAGTAAAAAATCAAAGAAATTATACAAAAAAAAAAAATTCTGGTAAGTCACATACTGTGCCATCGCGATCGTGGGCTAAGGTATTATAAAAATTATGAAAAATGGGTGGAATCCACTGCAGAGCTTTCTGTTAATCCTGAAACTTTTTAGTGCTTATAGATTCGGGGCCTAATCGAGTAGGCTGCAATATAGGTATGGCAAAGTCTTCTAGTGATTTTCTTCTATTTCTCCTAAATTCTTGCGGCGAGACTTTGTATGTAAAAAGTCATAATTCGAGGTTTGGCTCTCGACAGTTTTCTCCTCCAATATTGGACCGTTATAAGAGATATTTCACAAACTGAATAAAAAAGATGTACACTGTGTCTCTATGTTTTCCTTTTTTGATTAATAGTTGCCATATTTGTACACTAGGGCTCTGTTGATAATTTTGAGCATTTTGTGAGAGTTCTAGTACTTATACGGTTAACAAATTATCAAAAAGGAAAACATAGGGACACAGTATATATCCTTCTTATTCAGTTTGTGAAATACTTCTTAAATCGGTCCAATATTGGAGGAGAAAACAGTCGAGAGCCAAACCTCGAATTATGACTTTTTACATACAAAGTCTCGCCGCCAGCATTTCCTCTTAAGGACACCTTTTCGAATTCTTGTTGATTAAAGGAGGTTTTATAACTCATTATGACATACTTTTTTTTTTTCAAATTTCATCCATACTATTTCAGAGTAAAGCACTGACTGGCCCATTTCCACTTTTTTTTCGGTGGATAAATGGCGCTGTAGAACCTTCTTGGATGCTCAGAATGTTTTTAAAATCTTCAGTTGCCATATCAATGACTTCAATTTGTGACTTGTCGGAGGAACAGGACCATATGAATTGCTGCCAGTTTTCGTTCAATAATAGAATGTACACCATCTACCTCCATATGAGTATGACCTTTCATAAGGTATTTGTGGTTAATACATTGTAAGTTTGGTATTTAGCTGATATGGATTCGTCCCACATAATGCATGTACTTTTGTTTGTGACATTGTCTAATATTGTATGGTTGAATATCCACAACTTGCGTAAATAGAAACTAAGGCTGTGTGTTAGTAGAGGAGTGGGTAAACATTTCTATAAGTCGACAGTAATCATCTTACAATCAGAATTTATTCCACATTGAAGTTTATCTAAAGCTTTTAAATCATATCGAGTCTTTGCTGCACGTGTTCTTCATATTTTGCCTCTAAAGTTTCCTTTTCAGTACCTTGAGAAATACGTATTTGAACGACAAAACGATCACAATCATCACACGTGTCAGTCTCTGGTGGCTTAAACCCTAAATTAAAATGAGTGTTGAAAATCTTTCTGTACGTCCAAATTTTAGCAATTAACTTATTATCTACATTATTCTTTCTGCACTCTTCTAAGTATAACTTATACATTAATTTTATATTAATGTATAAGTTATACTTAGAAGAGTGCAGAATGAAGAGTGCTCCTAAATACTCACGTGCCGTCTTTTCTCTGCTATAGTGGCTTTCATGTTTAGGAAATGATTCTATGTGCTTTTAATTCCGTCAATGACTTCGTTTGCCGTCTTATTAGGTGGCTCTTTCTTTCCTCTTCTATCTTCTTCTACAATGCCATAGTTATTAGATTTTTTGATAGAATTTCTGACCACCGTTTCTGATATCCCTAAAATTCCCAGGAAAAAAGGATTTGCAAACAATAACTTCGTTATTATTAACAGTAAAACCGTATTCTAAATTATGGTTTCTTTGTTTTGTACTTTCTTCATTACGTACTCTACGTCTTTCAATAGATTTCTGTCGAACACATGCCAAGATGAATTGTCGTTTCATGTGCCAGGTTTTCTATTTATTCCAATAATTTTCAAATATAGCTTTTCGTTTTGTATCATCTATTTCGTCACCGCAAGTTTTCTTACATAAACATGAACTCTTCATAGTCTTAGCAGAAATGAGCTTTCCTTTATGTGTTACATGTGATTTGCCACAATTTTATTTTAATTTATAATTTATTTTAAATTTACAATTACTAAACGGGAGAGAGTGCGTGTCCAACCGCGCCCTCGCCCCGCAGCGGGTCATCGGGGGTCGTAGGTACTATTGCACCCGCGCAAATGCAACTCGCGCGTAGTGGTAAAGAACCGTAAGTCCCACATACTGTCGTTTAACATTTTATCTAGATTTATTATTTAAAATAGTAAACAATATTAAGTGATCATACGATCGTTTACTTTTTCATGCTTAGGGACTTAATGTTATTTATAATTTGATATCCACGAAATTAGTGGCTGTAGGACTTAATGTCTTTTACCATTTGATCAATACGGGTATACTGAATTAGAATCATTGAAAATACAAAAATGACAAAAAATGGACTTAAGGTCCTTTAGCTTTCACCTACAGATATAATATATTCGAACCAATTCAAACGTACATATACGTTTGTTGCTTTCTCTACACAATATGTACTGTAGGTATATCGTGTTGTTTGTCTGAATTCTAGATAAATAATATGGACGTTTACAGGTCTGACTTTGCACTTAGTTCTGTATTTAGGTAATCTGGTGGGTAGGTATGCCCAAAGCGGGAAAATTATTTACATCTAACTACAATTACTAAGACTGGCTGCAATTTACTCATTTTAACCAGTTTTACTTTTGTAACCAAAATTTGCAAATAAATCTTTGACTTTGACTTTAAAATAGCAATCAACTGTTTTCAAAAAAACTTAAGCAGCTATGTCTTATGTTCAGCAGTACTTAAACGGCTGAATGACTGACAACCATAGTTTTGGCTCTGAAATAATATTATCACTACATATTATAAAACAAAGTCGTCCGCTGCGTCTGTCTGTCTGTTCGCAATTAACTCAAAAACTGCTGCACCAATTTTCATGCTGTTTTCACCAATGGATAGAGTGGTTCTCAAGGAAGGTTTTAGTAGACATATAATTTGTCTAGCAAAAAATTAGGGATCATTAATAAAATTGAAGCGCGGACGAAGTCGCGGGCGAAGTGCTAGTCTTCATATATAAGCTCGAATCTTCATACCTTTGTACACACACATATACGTCTTAACTCCCCAATGTCCACCTCCACATATTCGTAGCATCCTCTATCGCGTCAGATGATTTTTACGATGGGTGTCCACGTGACGTCTTTATTAAGGCGATATCAAGGTGGGTTCCGTGAGATTAGGGGTCCTCGTAAACGGACGCCCGCTGTATCGGACGACTCTTCGTTATTATAACGAGATGCCCCGATATTGTCGAGATGAAGGGAGTATGTCCATTTGAAGGGACAATAGAAGGTGAGTTTTTCTTTGGGCAGTTGTGTTTTTAGATTGGTTTGGGCTTGATATCAATGACGTGATCATTTGTTGGTAAAAAGTGTAAGTACCAAGCCACACGCAATTTACAACGCACTGTATCATCTTCACTTTGTTTACGTTGCAAAAGAAAAGTACTTATCTAATAAGTTTTGTTGACGATATAATGTGTAGCTGACGGACTAAATAGTTGTTTCTGGAAAATACCGTATTAATAATAGTTATGTAAATAACAAACTATATACACTTAAAATAGAAAATAACACTCCTAACTACAATATGGCGGGAAAAAATTCCTTCACATCGCTGTCGACTGGAAGTGAGCCCAAAAGACTGGCGACATTGCCACGGTGTATGGCAATTACCATATTTGTTGATTGATTTGCTCGGAATGAAGAAGAATATAATTTCTCTTTATTCGAGGATCCACGACTCAAAAAATTGTTTGTTAAGTTATGGTCAGCACTGAGACTATGCATTGGTGCTACTGTTACGTCATATAAAATATGAATGTTAAACAATACCCTCAAATTATAATTACGTTGAGTTAGGCGGGTTTTTGATGAGCCGAAAGATATTAGTTAAGCTATCAATTCTACTTACATTTAAGTATTTTCACCTAAAACGCCTTAGTATCACTTACTATAACATTTATAATACATTACACGTCTAAGATTCTCCTAAAGCTCGTCTAGAAATAAGTGGCGTAATAAATACGGGTGGTGTGGGGTGCGGGGCGCGGGGAGAGGTGCGCGGTGTGCCCAAACATAAAATATATAAAGTTTGACCGCCGGCGGACAGTGATACAACCACCTACGGTAAGAGGAGGCTTATATGGAGACAGAAATATAAACGACTTTTGAAGATCTTGTCAAAAATACATTCAACTCATGGCCAATATCAGGGGGTGTAAATCTTCTTTCAGTATGGGACCGACTCTGAAATATGAAAAAAAACTGCTGTTCCGTACAGTTCCAATCCTTCAATATATAACATGTTACAGAATAAACGCAATACCCCAAGGGGTAAGGGGTTGTTGTACTTATCATTATGAACAACTTTTACTATGGGACCAACCCCGAATACGCGAAAAAAAAATCAGCTGTTTAGCACATTTTGTCGAGTTATGCATACATAAATATATGAGACAGTCGATTTTTTTTTCCGCGATTACAGTGTTGGTCCTAAAGTGCAAGTTGTTCATACAATGAGTAAAATGGCCCCATAAAACTCTTCCGTTATTGTGGTGACTGACTGACTGACAGATAGACAACGCACAGGATTTCCCGAAATTCCTAGGGGAACGGGAAAAACGGGATATGCGTGTATTAAGTCACGGGTAAAAGCTAGTTAAGTTTATAAATGTGTAAGTTTTGGATGCTTGTTTCCCTTTCACGAAATAATCCTGAACAGATTTGGATGAAATTTGGCACACGTATAGTTTATAAGCTAGATTGAGACAGAATACTTTTCATCAGGGAGTATGTTCCCTTAAATTGCGATGATTCTTGACTTTGCTGATGAATTCATATAAATCCACAAAACATAGCGAGTCAGTTTGTTAGTCTTCTTGTAGCGAGGATATCAGCATCTTGTTTCGCGAAAATAATAGGATGTGGCGACAATACCAATGTTCCATTCATTGAAGATCATCAATGATCGTTACTAGTATGTTTAATTATAATTTAATAATCCTATAATTTACGGCAGTTATTAATTGCATTAATGTTTGGCAGTGTACCTGACACTAAACATTAAATGTGCCAAATGAATGCCAACTATTATTATTTTGATAGTTACCTGCTAACAGATCTAGACCACCTTAATTCATCTAAAATCAACATGAAGTTACGAAATACTGAATGTATTTGAAAATTTTCAGGCAGTCGCTAAGTATGTTAAATAATAAAATTCTGCTGCATACGGGAAGACTGAAAGGTGACCGGTTGGGAAGAAGTTAGTTTGATTGACACATTAACTTTCATTTTAGCGACAGTAAAAACAAAACCGTTACATGGTACTGTTTTTGAGAGTTCCAAACATCCATAAAAAACGGAAGCCTTATAGGATCACTCGGGTGTCTGTCTGTCCGTCTGTCACAGCTAGTTTTCTCCAGATCTACAGGACCGATTCTGTTGAAATTTGGTAAACATATAGACTTTTGTATACGGAAGCGTTACGTAAATAAATAAATTTTTAGTATCGGGTCACTTTTGGGGGTAAAACTAGGAAATAAAAACAAAAGTTATTCAAACTGTATCGTGTGATATATCAAATGAAAGAACTTACTGTGAGGGTTTTAATTACTTTTTTATTATTTAAAAATAAATAGTTTTGAAGTTATTCAAGAAAGTAGACGAAAAATGACCATTCCCCCCTTATCTCCGAAACTACAGAACCTAAAATTTTGAAAAAAAAATGCAAATTATAGTTCTAGACTTAAAGATTATAGGAAAACCTATAAGAAGTCTGTAGTGTTAAAATACCATGTTTATAAATGAAATTGTTTTGGAACCAAGTCCAACTCGCACTTGGCCAGTTTTTTTTTCAAACTATACTGTTCCACTAGTGGGCAAAGTCCTACTAAAGTTTAAAGTAAAAAAATAAACAGACCAAAGATTTTCAAATGCTCATCCATGTAAGCCCACTCTACTCCCCAGCAATATTGTATCAAGTAGAAATGTCCACGTAGAGTCGTGTTTGTATGAAAAATATTCCAATATTCCCCCGTCCACCCTGATCGAGCCGAAATAAGGTGATCGTGGCCACATGCCCGGTTATGTGAAGGGCTTAAGGTCGGGTTTGTCAAATTATATGTGTTTTTCTTTCGTTACGAGTATATTGTAAGATTGGACATTTGAAATTCGGAGTTGGAATAGAATGGCGTTTGGAGAAATGAAGTGTATCTCTCTTTTGAAACTTGACTGTGATTGGAACTATTGTTATCAGGCGTAAGATTTTAGGAGTTTCATGACCAACATTTTCAGCATTACGTACTACAGGATGTAATTCGTTTTCTTAGCATTATTAATAATCTATACTCTATACTTGTAATATACAACCTGAAACAGAATATTGGAGGTTTTGCGTACACCTCCTAAGGGGCCGAAAAAAAAGAGTTATGCGCACATAAATGAGAGAGATCCAATTTTTTTTCGCGATTTCGGGATTGTTCCCATAGTAAAAGTTGTTCATAATGATGAGTACAATGACCCCTAAAGAGCTATTGCGTTAATTCTGCTATACGTTGTATAAAGCTGAGGAGTTTGTTTGTTTGCACGCGCTAATCTCAGGAACTAGGTCCGATTTGAAAAATTCTTAAAGTGATAGCCCATTTATCGAGGAAGGCTATACGCTATATATCATGACGCTAAGACCAATAGGAGCGGAGCAGTAATGAATATTTTGATGCAGACGAAGTTGCGCGGGTCAACTAGTCCTAATATATAAAATGCTTCCGTTACTGACTGATTGAGTGACTGACAGACAACGCACAGCAGAAACTACTGCTCGTAGATAGGTGAAATTTAGCATGTAGATTCCTTGGGGATTGTAAGGGAGCAATAAGAGAGGATTTCCCGAAATTCCTACGGGAACGAGATAAAACGGGATTTATGCACGTACGAAGTCGCAGGTAAAAGTTAGTATGTTTATAACTTCCTAAATATGGTCAATTTTATCTTTTTAGGGTTACGTACCCAAACGGTAATCAATGGAACCCTATTACTAAGCCTCTGCTGTCCGTCCGTCCATCCATCCGCCCGTCTGTTCGTCCGTCTGTCTATCAGCGGGCTGTATCTCAAGAACCGTGATAGGTAGACAGTTGAAATATTAACAGAGTGTGTATTTCTATTGGGATAAAGGGCTCCCACACAAAAGACGTTTTTTTTCGATTCATGGTACGGAACGCTTCGTGTCACACTTGGCCGGTTTTTAAATTTATCATTATTTTATCTTTACTTCATTATATCATTTAGAGTCCGTTGGAGTAGTCGAGTGATTTGTGCAAAATGTCGTTGATCTAAGAAAAAATTATCATCCATCGTTTTATTTTTATCACTATCCATACGAATGCTGCATATTCCATATATCAATAGCAAAGTAATACCTACCAAGTTCCACAAAAAAATACGCTATCCAAACATCACCCGGGGATAAGAGTGAGCATAATCGTAAGGAGATCTGTGATGCGATGTGACCGGAAATTAAGACACGGGGCCCACATGGAGCCACGCGGGCCCCCGCGCGCCCCAGCAGGCACCCGCCCAGCGCCCTTCCGCTTCCGGTCGGACATCACCTTGCGCCGTGGGCGCCGGGCGGAGGTCGCTCAGATGAATAATCATTATCATAAATCTTGTGATAAAGTCGTGACCAAGCAGATTGGGGAAGGAGACGTGTTTGCTTTTTTTGGGTGCTTTTTTGTTTGAAATTGAGTGATTTATGGATAGGTAACGTAAACAATGATTTGGCATTTCTTTTTAAGGTAAAAATCTGGTTATATGTATTTTTTTCTCCTTATAAGTGTATCTTCAAAGTTAAATCATCAATGCACATTTGTAAAAGTGAGGATGGACGGTGACCTCCAAATTGAGGGTCAGAAATTTATTGAAAGTGTTGAGAACTTGGATAGGTATCTTCTCTTGTTAAATCTTAGGCTATAGACCAGCGACTTTCCATCAGAGGTAGCGTAGCGAACGCGATTGTCAAAACATCAAAGATGTATTGGATTGATAAACGCTGTCGCAGTGCCCCTTACATATTGGCATTTCCAATAATCAATAATCATTTTTCTTTGTGTAACATAGGTGGTAAATACAGTTCTTCCACACTCGCATTCGCTGATAAAATGGCATTTTGGTCTAGCAGCCGCTTGATACCTAGTATGCATATGTATTTAGCTTAGCAAACTGACCAAATAATATGATAGTATTGCCCTTATTTTAAACGAAAAAAAAAACAAAAATTTTAGTTACTATTTTTCAATAAGATGTTGCCATAAACGGATTATAAAATAGAACAATTTCGATTAAAATTTTTCTCCATTTATATATTCTCCTGTAATTGTTTTGTTTTTTTTTTTTTTACTATTGATAGGCACACGTTTTACCACTATCTCACCTGATGGTAAGCGATGATGTGGTCGAAGATGGAGCACGCTTGCCTAGAGGTAACCTATTCACTCTTGACTTAAAGACTCCCAGGTTATAGCTATCAGAAACACAGACTCTGACAGGGAATTCAACTCCTTAGCTGTACGCACAAGGAATGTTACCCCAAATCGTTTTGTGTGTGTGGATAATTACAATATTCTCGTAACTCCACGTATACTTACAGATTTTTTGCACCTTGCACATAAGATACTTCTACTCTATTTAATTGTCTCTGAAACACCCATGACGTAATGAAAGTCCTTTTATTGCCACGCATACCACAGCAGCTGTCCCACGACAATAACCACAAAGAAACACAACGTCGTTTAACTTTTTTAATGTCGGCCATTTTGTTCCATCTGAATCATTGGCCATTAGTCTCTCACCGTATTCCCTTTTGATACTAATTATTGCCGATATATCATTAAAAGAATGTGCCTTTAATCTTCTGAATATATCAAATGAATTGTCTTGTAGTTTTATTTATTTAAACTTCTGAGTAAATTTTATAAAGAGGTGATGTTTAGGGTTCCGTACCCAAAGGGTAACCAACGGAACCCTATTACCGTCCGTCCGTCTGTCTGTCAGTCAGCGGGCTGTATCTCAAGAACCGTAATAGGTAGACAGTTGAAATTTTCACACATTGTGTATTTATATTCCCGCTATAACAACAAATAATAACAATTAAGGTTGTGGTACGGAACTCTTCGTGTGCGAGTCCGACTCGCACTTGGCCGGTTTTTTATTTATTTGTTGGTAAAGAGTTATCTCTGGAAGTTCCTATTGATCCGATGACGAAAATACTGAGTGATCTCTGATAGAAAGCTTCACTCTCGCTGAGTATCATAAGGTACTCTGTATCTTTGCTTCACTGCACCATCACTCGGAGGAGGAGGAGAAGATGTACAACAGAGGATATTCTTACACACTTCACTCAACTAAATTTCAGTTGAACAAGTCAGTTAGCCGTGAAGCACATATTTATCTAATACTAGCTGACTCGGATAACGTCGTTTTGCCATACAAAACAACGTTTGCCCGGTCCGCTATTCTTCTTCTTCTTCTAATATGTACAAATCTCATGTCACGGTGTTTGTTACCGAACTCCTCCGAAACGGCTTGACCAATTTTCATAAAATTTGGTATGTATATTCGGTGGGTATGAGAATAGGTGGTAGGGTATTTTTTTTTGTTTGGCAAAACAACGTTTGCCGAGTCAACTAGTTATTTTGTAATTAAGTTCTACGTTGTATGTATTTGTGTGTGCCAAATATTTATGTCCTGTTTCTTTAACTTCATTTTACTGGTAGCACTAGTAATATTGAGAATCCAAACTAAAGTGAATGTGAAACTCACCTACTGCTGTCGACGAAAGAGATGTCGGCTTTGAAATTCGGTCCAGTTTTGACATAATAGTTTTGCATATTAAATTGCCGAATAGGAACTAAAGTTTTTTTTAACTGCGAATTTTTTTCAATCCCAGAGAATGAACAGTTCCTGTGGAATAAGCCTGGAGAGCGAAACTACGGGGCAATCTAGTTTTAGTACATTCTACTCAACTTTACTAAATAAAACAAAAGCAAATACCAAAGAAAATAGTAATTTTCTAAGTCAAAACTAAAATAATACTTAGGTACTTTCCGCGAATACTAAGTAACTTAGTACTTTCATCTACTTAACACAAACTTTTCTCTTACGAAAATTTCACGTGAACTGTAATATACGTAAGTTCTTGTACAACGGTAATGTGGTCAGTTCGCGGTCGTCCATCAAACGCGGACATTAGTGGGCCTATGAAAAACTAACTTTGACTATTACTGGACCCCTACTTTTTGCCCCAGTCTCCCCAACAACGACCATTGCTTGATTTCGACAACCATTGCTGCTGGGATATGAAGAAGGATATTTTCTTGTCTATTATGTGCCGCAATGTATGGTAAATGAAGAAATTGTTTCATAATTTTTTAGAGCAGTGTTGGTGGATAAAAGTTAGTGTATTACGTTAGAGTGGTCAAGTATTTGAGTTATTTGGCTGTTTTCAATGAAAACGAGTTTATTTTTTGCAGTTATAATCGTGTTATTGATTTGAAGTTTGTTCAAATAGGTAACTTCACAATTGAACAGTAATTTTTTATTTGTGTTACGTAATTTCAATGGGTATATAGTAATAAGTAAATTTTCTAATTATTTTGACGACAATCTTCCCCACTCGTAGATTGCTGCGTCTTTTATGTAATTTTTATCCAATGAATTAAACACTGTATTTCTTAAGTTTTGTTAACGATACGAATCAACTTTACATCTGATCTAGAAAATAAGGAATACGATTTGTTTTCCCATACGCACTTCTTATAAGTACCTATAGACATTCATCAAAGTTCATCACGACGCTCCAACACAAAACAAAGGTACCCAACCACACATAAATTCCCTCGATTAGACCTTTCCATCCTCCGCCAATTGAATCCCAACCATGATGGATGATGATAGGGTCCAATATCCATTGGTCACGTGTAAGTCTTTATGTCTGTTAGTCCAATTGTCCGGATGGCAACCGGACACCGCGATATGAAAGCGACAATAAAAGGTGGAAGACCTGACTCATTGATCGGTACAGTCGGGGACACAGAGCTTTCTATTTTATTTTGTATACACTTGTGACCTTATGCTATTATACTGTTTTATATACCGCTGCAGGAAGTTTTACCTTCTTCCACTAATTGAGCGGAGAAAAATTGCCGACATGGTGTTTCTATTTAATTTGGCTAATGGTTCAACCGACTGTTCTGAACTGATTAGCAAAATTGGGCTGCGTGTTCCATCCTTCACCTTAAGTAATCAATCATCGATCACTGTATGTTCCCTCTGTGCGGTGCAAATACCGACAAAACTCTTACATAACAAGAGCTAGCAGGGCATACAACTCGATGTGTCAGAGTGTTGATGATCTCTACTTTTTTTTTTTTTTTTTATTCTTTAAATTTTAGGGACTTTTATAACGCACAGCGTATGTCAGTCCCATCGTAACCTAATTACAAGATACACATCAAACCAATAAGATCAATGTATCAGGGCCATAAAGTCAAACAACTTTCTCGCATCTTCAGAGCTCGGCTTATTTAATATTTGGTGGAATGTACCTACATCGTTCTTGTTCAACTTCAAAACCCTGAACAACTTACTTCTATAACCGACCACACCGAACCCGAACACATTCCATCAACAAGTGATGCATGTCCTCTAGAACTCCACACACCTCACTTCTCTCTCTGATCTTTACTTGTTCTCCATCAGTGTTCCGAAACTAAAAAAAATACTGTATAAAACTTCTTCGAATTTCACTAACTTCTTCTTAATACTATCTCCTCTCTTAATACGAGTTCTTACTAATTCTTACTTTCTCTTGCCTGTCTACTGTTTCTTTTGCTACCCTAATATTGTTAGTGAAAACTTTTAATTGGCCATCTTTCACTAATTGTCAACTATCTGTATCTTAGCTGTAAGATTTGAAAGAAAAGAAGAAAATTTGTGAAAAATTAATAAGTTACTAGATACCGCCCGCGGCACCGCACGCGTGCATGTCAAAAGTTATCCCAAGGGATCATACTCACGAGATAAAAAGTGTCTTATGTGCTATTCTAGACTATAATCTACCTCTGTGCTAAATTTCATCAATATCCGTTGAGCCGTTCTGACGTAATTGAGTAACAAACATACATTCCATCAGTCGGTCCAAATACCAAACTTAGCGTTTATAATATTAAGTACTAGTGGATGTCACGCGATTTCACCCGCGCCCGTGGGAATACGGGGATAATATATAGCCTATGTTATTCCCTGATAATGTAGCTATCTAATGCTGAAAGAATTTTTCAAATCGGTCCAGTAGTTTCGGAGCCTATTCAATTCAAACAAACAAACAAACATACAAACAAACAAACAAATATTTCTTCTTTATAATATTAGTATAGATATAAGCACTTACATATTTGATGTCCTTATGGTATGTATGATACTGTTCTAAACCAGGAAGAAACATCTGTGAAAAATTAATAAGTCACTAAAGAATTCACCAACTTTAGTTTTTGTGTTTGTAATACCCAAAACAGTAATGCGGTAAGTATATGCTTGAGAAATAATTAAACGAGGGAAAACCTATGATGTCAGCGCTATTTCGTCATACGATCTGTTGCCATGATGTGTTGACTTATTGAAAGCCAGCCAATATAACTGATACGGATTTAATTGGGTGAGTAGGCAGGATAATGGGTCTACAATCATGACCAACTTGCCTTGATAACCTACTTAAAATATACTGATGTTTTAAGTCGGTTATCAAGAGCGTAGATCCTATATTTGAGGTTAAAAACAGTTTCTTTACCTCAAATAGTGGATCCACGAGAATTAATAGAAAAAAAAAAATATTTTGACACAGACAGAACACAAAGTAAAAGAAAGAATATTAAATAATGATACAAAAACGCCTTGCTGTGCATCAGACACCCAATGCTGTCCCAACTTTTTATTTGTATAAGTAGCCAATCACAATTGATTTGCCTGCCTGCATAAAACAAAAAAAAAATCCATCTCTCCCTCACCCATGCAGCTCCGATCAAGGTACCATCGAAGTTCAAGGCGGGTTACGAGGCAAACGCACCTTTATTGTGCAGCAATTGGGCATATCCTGCGAGGTTACCGACCCTGCGCAGGAGTGCGCATGCGGAGGTATGTGTCGAGGTCGGCTTGTGTAGCGATGGGTGCATCGGGCTTATAAAGGGTATGGGAATCAATTGAATGGGTTTTCTTGGAAGAATTATGGTAGCGGTAAAGTTGTTTTCAGGGTTAAGGCTTGTATTCATGCCAATGACCTTGTGCTTATAAACGGAGCTAACTACCCGTTTACGCGCCACTCCGCTACCCGCATTTTTATTTTTAGGGTTCCGAAAAAAAAAAAACGGAACCCGTATAGGATCACTCGGGTGTCTGTCCGTCTGTCACAGCCAGTTTTCTCCGGATCCACTGGACCGATTCTGTTGAAATTTGGTACACATTTGGACTTCTATGACCCAAACACGGACGCGTTACGTAAATCATTAAATTTTTAGTATGGACTTTTGGGCGTCAAACTAGAAAATTAAAAAAAAAGATTTTTGAGGAATGTCGTGTTACATATCAAATTAAAAGTGTCCCACTTTTGGGGGTCAAAGTACAAAATAAAATAAAAAAGTTTTTTGAAAAATATCGTGTGATATATCAAATGAAAGGGCTTACTGTGAGGGTTTTAATTATATTTTTTTTTCATAATTTTAAAATAAATGGTTTAGAAGTTATTCAAGAAATTAGACGAAAAATGACCATTCCCTTCCTTATCTCCGTAACTACTGAGTCTAAAATTTTGAAAAAAATGGAGATAATAGATCTTTACCTAAAGTTTACAGGAAACCCTATTAGAAGTCTGTAGTGTTGAAATAACATGTTAAAAAAATTAAATTCGTTCGGAACCCTTTTTTATAGTCTTTTGATGAAAAATTAAGGAGTAAAATGGTTTCATCTCAACGATTTGGAGGCGATTTGGTGGTTTTTTTTCTTATTATACCAATAGACAAATTTTGGCTAAATCAAATTACGAATATGTCATGTAGATTACTAACTGTTTTTTCAGATGTAATTTCTCTGTTATTGCCGATGAAAAGCTTCTTCATCTGCACGCAATGTTAAGCTTTTTTCGAGAGAGCAGCCTTAACTGAAATGGTCGTAATAATGATTCTACAGAATACAATTTTATGAAAAAAATCTTACACTGATAGAAACCTTAACTAACGTTGAGTGCTCATAGTCTATTAAACTCTCCAGTTACTGAGTAGCTGACAGACAACGCACAGCCGAAACTATCGGTCGTAAAAAGTTGAAATTTGGCGTGTCGGTTCCTTCGGGAGTGTAAGGGAGCACTAAGAGAGGATTTCCCGAAATTCCTTTGGGAACGTGAAAAAACGGGATATGCGCGGACGAAGTTGCAGGTAATAGCTGGTGAGCAATAAATTGTTCGCTAGTCACCGTAAGTCCGTAGTATCGTAAGTTACAAAACTAATGAGCAAAAATAAATTGTTGGTAAACTATGACTTCTAGCCATTGATATATAAAAAAAAAACCCAGGATGCACAGTCTCGAAAAAATGCAACACTCGAAACTGTCGTCAAAAACTGACATGTATCAAGTGTTATGTGTGAGTTGTGTGTAGTTAATAAACAATTTTTATTGCAAATTCTGCCTTACACGAATCGCTTAAAGTTGTTTTTTACAAAGCAGTGCAGTATGGCGAGCGATGCGAGACTGTTTGAAACTTGCGCACAATTATACATATTGCGCTTGTTTTTTGCGGACGTTTTTGAGTTGCTGAGTGTGTATCTTGGGTTTTTAAATATCAATGCTTCTAGCAAAGATAAAAATGGTGTAAGTGCTGAATCAAAGTATTTCTAATCGTTCATCATTGTCATTTATTAACAGTGGATATTGAAAGCAATTTGTTTTTAAATTACAATACTCTAAAATCCGAGGAATCAACTGTGAAATGCTTAATAACAACTCGTTCATTCAATCTATCGTAGTCGAAACAAAGGTTTTTTCCCAAATCAGCGCTGAATCATAGTGAGGACACGTCACGCCTTTCTTAGAAGGTGAATTGGTGGGGAATTGAGAGAATCGTTTGTATGTCCTCGAGGATTTCCATGTTGGAAGAACATTATTGATTTGTAACAATATTTTTCTTTTCATCAACTTTCTAGCCTTTCCCAACTATCATACTTGGGAAAGGCTGAACACACATGTGTGTTCAGATTTCATTCTTTTTTAGGGTTCCGTACCTCAAGAGGAAAAAACGGAATCCTTATAAGATCACTTTGTTGTCCGTCCGTCTGTCTGTCAAGAACCTTTATTTCGGGAACGCGTGCGGGTATGAAGTTGAAATTAAAACTGCATACTCAGGTCTACAGTCCCTTGAAGCTGTGAAAAAATCAAACTTCTAAGTTAACGTAAAAAAAGATACAGCCGTTTATGCCGTAAAAAACGTATATTTCGACACTTTCAAGGGAATTAAAATGTATAAGGTATTTCCTGTTGATCAAGAACTATGAAATTTGGCAATGATTACTGTCTTATACTACTAGTATAAGAAAATGTCTGAAAACTATACATTTGTAATTAAATCATAAAAAATGTAGTCTTTCTTTAAAGTAATGTGTACATGTTTAAGTATCTACAAATTTGTACGGAACCCTCGGTTGGCGAGTCCGTTTCGCAATTGTCCGGGTTTTTTTTTACTATTGATACGCACACGTTTGATCACTATCTCACCTGGTATGATGGTAAGCGATGATGCATTTGATCTCCACAACCCATTAACTGGGTGCTAACTGCCCTTTTCATAAGACTGGCTGTCAGATTTTCGGACTTACGACTACCTGAAACGTAACGACTGTCACAGATTACAGGCAAATATCTTCAAATGACAGCCAGAATACTATAATAATATATTAACGTGTTTTCGTGGCACGGAGCGAGCCCGAAGGTTGGAAGGTGGACCGATGACCTGATGAAGACACGGGAATCGTCTAGTTGCGAGACGGACTGGACGAGTTGATGTGCCAACATTTGGGAGAGACTTGTGTCCAACAGAGGACGTCTTTCGATTCAAATGATGATGATCGTGATGTGAGGAGCCTAGTAATGTAATGGAGTCTAACCTTCGATCGACCCATTCAGCAGCTTTTCTTTAGTCATAAGACCACGCATTTTCCTTTTGGAGTAGACAATGAAAGTAAACAGCACATCGTTATCTACATTCAATAAGGCAGGTCATGGTGCGAAGCGTTACCTCTAGCGTGCGCCCGCGCTTATTGCTAGCAATTGAAGCAATCAGCGCAATTGGCGCGCCTCCCCCGCGCGTCCCGCCGCCGCCCCGCTCTCGCCGTAATATACTTTCACTTCTCACCGGTACTGACGGGGAGAAAAGCGATACGATTATTTAATATTTTGACTTTTTTGACCACAGTCTCACTTAATGAATAGCGATGATGTAGTCGACGATGGAGCACAGTTGCCTGTAAGTGAGCTGTTCACTTTTGACTTAAAGACTACCATCGGACATCCAGACGCACTGCATCTTACCATCCCTACCTTGTTGCTATTCCACCAATTCGGACTAAGCGTTTCAAAACGTCTTTTATAATACGCACAGCAAAGGAGTGGAACTCTCTGCCTGCGTCTGTGTTTCCAAACGCTTACAACCCTAATCTCTTCAAAGTTAGAGTGCACAGGCTCCTTCTGGGTAAGCTCGCTCCATCGTAGACTTTGTCTCTGTCATTTATGACTGACTGAGCCCCTGGTTGTAGCTAACAGGAATCAAACTCCGGCAAGGAATTCCATTCCTTGTATAAAACCAGGAAACCGTTTTAAGGGTTCCGTACCCAAAGGTTAAACAACGGAACCCTATTACTAAGCCTCCGTAGTCCGTTCGTCCGTCCGGCAGTCTGTCTGTCAGCGGGCTGTATCTTAAGAACCGTAATAGATAGACAGTTGAAATTTTCACAGATTGTGTATTTCTATTGCCGCTGTAACAACAAATAATAACAATTAAGATTTATGGTAAGGAACCCTTCGTGTGCGAGTCCGAATCTAACTTAACCGGTTTTTAAGTCTATTAACGGAGCATTCCTGTGCTTGCAGAAATATCTAGAAGCCAAAATATCCTTTAAAAGACAAGTGACCGTAAGTGAAGATCACTGCGGGCCACATAACAAAAGAAAGCTACACGGAAACAAACATACGAGGAGGAAGGAGAACTATGCTGAAGTAATAAACATAGAAATGAAGTGAACGGTCTTTTAGTAGACAAGGAAAACTGTCTAAATTCGTAATCTGTTCATTAAAATTTTCGTAAACCTAGTTATGTACCTACAGTCAACCAAGCTATTCGGTATACAGGCGAGTAAAGGAGAGAGCGGACATAACATCATTCTGGCCCCAGGTGTCATCCTCACCTGCACGCGCTACAAGGCGGCGGCTGTCATCTGACAGCCGTGGTGCTCCCTGCTAGATAACGAACGAGGCTATGGCGACCGAGCAATAGCGGGATAACTATACACTCATCCGGGCAACTGGTTTGGAAGAGGCTGCAGCGGCCTAAGGGGCTACCCTTACCCTTAAAATGTCTGGTACAGAAGGCAACGGGAAACCACTGCACTAATTCCCACGAGAGTCACAATGGATTAAAAGAATAGCGAAGTAGATCTGTTGAGCGATCCAGCAGACGCCTGGCGCTACCAATCCGGGGACGGTGGTGTGAAATGTGCTACCGGCCATGTAATTGTGTCAGATCAGGCAACACATGGAAACTATGTTACTGATAAATTGAAATCAGCTAGATAGCTTCTCTGCCTAGGCACCTGGAATGTACACAACATTGTTTAAAAGTAGTTGCAAGTTAGCTGCCTGCATACCCAATGGCTTTGTTGACTGTACGTTAGTTATATTTAGACATATTGCGGTCAAGATAATTCATAAATAACTAGACATCTAATCCTCATCGAAATTCAAATAAAATTCACACCAAACTTGTTTAAAAATTCGCGAAACCTAAACACCTAAATATCGGATGATGTGGGCTTACTTCCACACGTGTGCTAAATAAAAAAATGTTAAAACAACAAATAATTCGGCGCCCGCGCAACTCTGTTTGTTGATCCAGCGTCGAATTATGTGAGCCGTAATTACACGTTCGACGTTTAAATGGCCGAGGGTTCCGTATGAATGTGCTGAAAGAAAGATTGTTGCTAATAGAAAAATTATTTGAGTGCTTGATGGATGAGGAAAAGCAGCTACTTACTGAATTCTTGTTTAATTTTCTTTGTGAAATGAATTTCCTGTGGGAGATTACTAGATGCAAGTTTTCGATTCGCCAATCGGTTAAAAAGTAATTTTCCTTGAAAATTACTGACAATATAATAGGCTTGTTTACCTTGGCATTTATAGTGTAATTTAGACAGAAGATAGTATAGAAACTGAAACCGGCAAAGAACATTGTTATGTACATCAGATGTAATAATCTCCTTGAAAACCAATTAAAACACAGATTAAGGTACTTACATAAAAATCGTTTAATTTTCGACAGTAATCAAGTTTTATGGAACGCAGACATCGCACTGCGTAGCAAAATAGTTATATAATTTAGAAAAAAAACGTGACGTAATTTCATGACAGAACCCTAACTTCGGCAGCACCTTGTCAATAAATCAAGTGAACGTTGCAATAAAAATATTTACGCCGTAATATCACATACCTTATATTTATTAGTAGTAAAGTCGATATTTTATGTAACACACCTATGTAAACACATGCTTCCCTGGTACGGCTTGAAGCGAAAACTTGTTATGTTCTATAACTACTATAAGCGGTTCCACTTTTCTGTATAACATTTAAAATACAAGACAAAGTCATCAATAATTAAATCAAATTTAGAAAAATATTCAGTTCACGATATTTATTTCAGGCACATTGAATCAACAGTATACTAAAGGAAAACTTACAGATTTTTTTTTTAATTTTCGTTCTTTAAATATTTTTTTTTTCCGTAAGCCAGATCATACTCAAAGAAAATCGTACAATTACTGTTATAACCATTTCAACACAAGACCTCTTTGAAGATCTACTTCAGCGCAATACGCTCAAATCTAAACCTTATTCAAAAGAAAATAGAACCCGAAATAGTAGTGTTCGATTAATTTAAGAATAACATTTAGCACAACAATAGGCCGGGGGCTAAATCGTCGTATTAAACCGTTCGCTTTGTATCTGTGAAGGTATTCCTCCACCTTTCAACTATGCCCATCTAAACATCAGGGATGAAGTATTGTGGGCAGTTCTTTAAGATGTAAAGTATTATGCCTACAGCGGTGAGGCCTCCTAGAGGTAGCTAAATCTATGTACAGAGTAGTGTATATCAATGTGCCTCCTGCCTAGCCTCTATCCACGGGCCTTGTCAGGGATTGCTTACTAGAGTATCCAGATGCACGTTTGTTATTTATTTAGCCACAAGCTTTTTATATAAAATGTGTCTGATGTGGAGTTTCAGGGAAGAAAATTAAGGTTATTTTCAAGTTAGGCAGACTTACGGGGCATGTCAATTGTAGTGCTACCTAGTACGTAATCTGGATGCTACTCGGATACCCACCATCAGCTTTGCTTTATCCGTACTAAGTTCACCTAAACATAGTTCTAGCCTATTGTCAATTGAATGCAGCCAAATAAAAACCAGTATTTTAAATAGAGCGATTGCCTATCTTGGCAAGGTTGGCTTTATCAGATTTTCGGGTTTTTCGCTACCCTAAACTATCTTTGTTAGTAACTATCCTGGTCGACACTTATTTTCTTACAGAAAATCGTAATAGACTAATTCTCGTGTCCCATCCCATGACGGGACACTTAAAAGAAAACCACAAGAAAACAATTTTCCGCCACGTCTACCCACTACTCTTTGGCCACGTCACCACAAAGAGTCCGGTTGTTTCGCCCACCGGCGCATTGTCCTGCTCCATTGTTATTCTGACAATCTGCGTCATATAGCGGCTGCGGCCGAGGGTAGGCAGACACCCCGGCCTGGCGCGGGGGAGCGTGAGTACCTTCCGAGGTGTCGGGGTGAATGGTGGAAACATTGCCGAGGATTTTGGTGTTACAGGAATATTATGTGGATTCAGATTGTCTGAAGGGATTTGTGCTTGCAGATGATAATGTTTTGAGCTTATGTGAGTTGATTTTGTAGTGATGCCTGAGTAAGAAAGACCCTTGATCTTGCGAAATGTGTTTTCACTATTTGTTTATGTTGCTTACATAGTAGAAAACCGAAATTTTGTACAAATGAATAATATTTGCCTAAGGCATTAAGTCCACCTACATGTTCTTAAGGTTTTCATATATCTATACTAATATTAAAAAGAGGAAAGATTTGTTTGTTTGTTTGTTTGTTTGAAATGAATAGGCTCCGAAACTCCTGGACCGATTTGAAAAATTCTTTCAGCAATGGATAGCTACATTATCAGGGAGTAACATGGGCTATATTTTATCCCCGTACTCCCACGGGAACGGGAACTACGCGGGTGAAACCGCGTGACGTCCACTAGTAATTTAGAAACTGAAGGAATATAATATCTGGAACAATAGGTTTGTTGGCGAGTATTACAATAAGGTAATCTTTCGTTATAAGTACTCAATTCACAATTCACGCAGAGCAATTTCACGGCAACACTCTACACAATTTCTTCCCTTTTTTATGTGTGGTGGATGTATCTTTCAAATAAATTCTGAACATATTATTCTATTTAGTTAAACAGCCGGCCGGACATCAGACTTAGTTAACCAGTTTGCCTACAATGTGACTACATTCCCGACACGTCATCCACAACTAAGTCCACAATATTTCCCAACTAATAAACGCTCAAGCTCACATATTTCTTTTGTCAAAACATCCCAGCAGTGTCCAAGACAAACATATAACACTTCAAACGTATAATCCGTTTACGACCATTCAGATTCAGCCACAATTTATCCCGGAAAGATTTACCGGCTGTTACAAGACGGCCAGGTGTGGGACATTCCTAGGAACTAAGAAAACTGGGATGCTGGGTACTGAGCAAGTGAGTAATCTGTCTTCGTGGTAAGTCTTGTTTAAGGCGGCAGGTGACTGAGATATTCTGTTTGTGAGGAAGAGGGTACGTGGAGTAGGAATCGTGGATGAGGTGTGAACTGTTTGGGAGTTCTGGGAAGCTTCTGTTGAGAGGTACCGTCAACTTGTATTGTAATTTGGAACAGGAAAACTTGGAATATACATTGTGCGTCAGATCAGCAGTGATGAAGATCTTCGTCTTCTTCTTCTTCAGGCCTTATCCAATTTTTAATTGGGATCGGCTCTCCTAATATTTATTCTCCAGATATGTCGTTTCTGGGTCGCCATTGGGTCTATATTATCTGTGGCGAGGTCTTTCTTAATAACAGACATCCATGTTAGTTAGTAAAATGATGAAGCGAAGATCTAAGGCAGGTTAAAAGGCAATGTATTAAAATTGACAGGAATTATGCTCTTTTTCTTTCTGGCTTTTAAGTAAGTTGCTTAACCTTTCCAGATTACAAAACGATACGTGTTATACTGAAAATATATTACAGTAATACAGTATGTTTCCTTCATACTTAAGAAAAGAAAAATGAGCACAAATCGAAAACCATAACTCATTTTTTCTCACACATCTTTTCAGCGTACCTTATAATACACAATTTTCAATAACACCTTATTTCAACTCCATTGCTCTGTCAACGCAACAAAGTGTACAAAATAAACAATCATACGAGCAATGAACACGCGTCCTTTGATGTGGCTCGCTGAATGATGGCCGCTGCAGCGCTTTTCTACGTCAAAACTACACTATTTCATATAGACTTAAAAGCAGACATGAGTTTACGAGCGCTGTAAATTATAAAGCGCTTAAAGCGTTTAACAGAAAAGTATCATCGGTCAGGTGATAGCGATGGAGCGGTTTATGAGATGTTGAAGATGATGGCGAGATGAAAGACGTGGATTAAACAAGTGCTTAGTACAAGGGTTCATATTTATATTGGGAAGAATGAAAAATTAGGGATAAAACTTAGAGTCATCTGTCAGATGAACAGTGTTTGATTTACTAATTTAAACTTCAAAGGCACAAAAGTGGATTTAATACCTTAAGCATCCTATACCTCGCGGAGTTTGTTCGAAAGAGTCACCGCATCCCTGGAACGCATAGAGCATTAGGAGGAGCACGGGTAGGTTTTAGTCAGTAAGAGTCTGGCACTCCGTTCCGCTCCGCCCAGAGCGGGAGGAGCAAGGATGGAGGAGAAATATTATTTCCGCCATAATAAAAAAGCATTCAATGAGAAATACCAAGTCTCCTAAAAGAAATGTCAATCTAAATTATAATATACTAGTGGACGTCACGCGGTTTCACCCGCGTAGTTCCCGTTCCTGTGGGAATACGGGGATAATTTATAGCCTATGTTACTCCCTGATAATGTAGCTATCCAATACTAAAAGAATTTTTCAAATCGGTCCAGTAGTTTCGGAGCCTATTCAATTCAAACAAACAAACAAATTTTTCCTCTTTATAATATTATATATATAGTATAGACTAGAAAGTCGGAGCTAATGATTAGCTGCAAAGTCTACATGGGCTATGAGGTGGAATAATGCTAGAATTAAAAAGTTTAGCATACCAGAACCGAAGCACATATAATAAATATATTATTTATTTATTTATTTAACAATTTATGTACACACATTACATAGAAAGATAAAAAGAAGGAAACAGAAAAATAGGTACAAAGGTAATGCTTATTTCAAAAGAAATCTCTTCCAGCATACCTGCGAAAGGAGAGTTGTGTTGGTTGTTGGTTGTGTTGTTGTTGTAGTTATATATACTAGCACCGAGGTAAAGTAACTACAAAGTCAGCCTATTACTATGACATTATGATTAACTACATTGCAATACAATTACGAAACATTTTGGTGGTAAAACTCAAAAAATAAACCCAGAGAAATACTCATTTACGGAATAGTCCAGAAAATCCGTAATTGAGCATCTATCTAAACTGAATAGTTTTCTGTCTTTTCGAGTTGTATAAGAATTTATATAAATCGAAAAGACATATGGAAGAAGTTAACGGACACCTTTGTCTCGAGAAGCTGAACAAACATGGCTGACATCATTCATGGTACAAAACAAAGCAAACCGAATCGATTCAAATATAGTTCGCACTAATGTTTTTACTATAGCGTCGGTAAATCAACTGCTTTGTCGACGTGACGCGACATCGCGACAAAGTTGCGCATGAGCACATACCGTGGAATAAGAACATGCAGAAAAACAACTACAAAATGTAGAATCTTACTAAAATATCAGTCTGGTAATCAAAAACTCATTGCTCTATTGGTGTTTCATAGAGCTTTGTTGCTACCTAACTTGCTACAACTGTTGGTCAGACGGGTGGACTTTGAATCCTATATTACAACTCATGTCCTCCAACAGCGGGTCTAAAGAGGCCACTTTAGAAGAATCAGCAAGCACATCAAGCTACTCGAAACTGTCAAATTTTCCCAATCAACCTTGAACCTAATGTTTTAGTGATAAAGATGAAAATGAAATTTGACTGATCGTTGATTGACATGATTAATATTATGATCCTAATAATTATAATTCTTCTAAAGTGGCCTTTTTAGACACGCTGGACTCCACCTCGGAATAATCAAATTGACAGTTCAGTTATTGTTATTTATTGACATTAGTCGAGCGTTTAATCCGTTGTCGTGGCAACTGATACCGTGTAAAAGTAAGTGCACATGCACACGCGCGTCGAGGCGAGATCCAACAAACTAACTTGGAACTTGGGCAGTGGCGGGGCAAGACTAAACTTTGGTGTGGGCAAGATTGGCATTTTGCGAAGCCCTTTAAGTCCTACCTAAGAATAGAGTGATTTTTGAGGTTTTCATAGGTTGGATTCTACGATAGAGGGTGAGATGCGACGAACTCAATCGCACCCCGCCACGAGTAGTATTCATTTTCTTTTGACTTTTTGTGCAAAAATAGTAAATATTGGGCGAATGTGGGATAATTCAAGAAAAAATTGAACTAAAAGAAGCTATGACGCAAGAGCGATCGTAGTGAGCTTGTACAAGTAAATCAAAGTGCCTATCCTTCCGCGGCTAATATTTAGACAAAACTTATTGTAGTAAACCTTAACAATAAATGAATTCAAATAGCAAAAGCAAGCAAAGCGAGCTCATAAAAATTTGGAAGTAGACACGGAAAAGTTGGATTTTTATGGCCTTAGCTACGGTTTTTCTGACTTGAAAAAAGCCAATTCTGCGAGGCTCTTGGGACCGCGAGGCCGTAGGCGGTAGCCCACGTCGCCCACGTCTTGCGCCGCCTCTGAACTTGGGCTTATGTCACTATTTGGTTAAATTTTCAGGACAGACGTCTAAAGGAAGGTACACCACGTTCAATTGAAGTTTATGCAGAAGACATTCTGCTCACCAACTAAACCTTTTGCATCTCACTCTGTCGTCACCCGAACGGGCACGAACGAACACGAATGATTTATACACCAAGTCCAGGTTAATTGACATCCCGTGAAATAAATTTAGTACAGTGCGCTGTGTATTTAGCCGTTACGTCAGCTGGCGTTTAGAAAATAATTAGTCTTGCCTACACAGCGCATGGAGGAACTGCGACTAATGGCAAAATGTGGGAATTGAGTGATTATACTCCTGCTGCAATGTCTGTGACAGATGCTGTCAGTGAGGTGGTTTAGATAGGTAATGGTTTTCTTGCTGTCGCGTTAAAGATGATAAGTTTGGTGTTAAGATACTTTAAATGACAGCTCAAGTCAAAATATTTTATAATGTTTTATTAGAAAATCTTCTAAGCAAAGCCAAATATTGATATTCAATTTAAGAACAAATAAAATAGACCCGGTTTAGGCAAACACAGAACCATCCATACTGCCTACCCTTTTCCCAACCATATTGGGAGGGGTTCTAGTCAAACCGGATTCAGCCAAATACCAGTATTTTACGAGGAGCGGCTCCACAGCCCAGTTACTGGGCAACATAGTACTGGGCAGAACTAGTGTCAGATTTCCTTACATCTGGAAATCCGTAGCGACTGCCAATGATCTACGAATGACAGCCGGGAGCAACGGCTCTCGGAGAATCTCGGTATGTTAAGATCAACCCAAGGACCGAACTCGGAAAGCGTATCTTAACCTTGAAGATCGCCACGTGTAGCTGTTATTCTTTAGCCACGAGCTCAAGAATAACGGATGATCAATACAGTATTGGCACAAAACCCCAATAAATCACAAAAAAGTCTTGCAATAATTTTTAAAACAACTCCACTCTGCAACAGATACAAAGTGTTACAACAAATGTTATTTCTGATGACAATCGTGTAGCCGTCTCCCTGTCACGCGACAGCCAATGGTGGCATTTGTATCGCTCCGTGATCGATGCCGCGATTTGTTTCATTGAGCTTTTGTTTCGAACGGAGAATGTCAACGGCTTTTGTTTTGCGGTAATGGTCAGCGAAGTGGCGAATAATTCGATTGCGGATCTTGTTGTGATGAGATGAAGAATGGAATACTTTTGAATACTACTCTTTCAACAGAGAATGGGCAGCAGCGTTCTCTGTAAAAATCAACACCATACACTGCGATCGCCAACCCGCCTGCCAAGTGTGGGGATTATGGCGAACCCCTCCTTTTGGGGGAGGCCTATGTCCAGCAGTGGACGTCTTTCGGCTGATATGATATGATAACTACTCTCTATTGTACACCTACAGGTACGTGTCTTGTGCGTACAGCTAAAGAGTGGAATTCAATGCCGGAGTCGCTGTTACCAAAAACCCAGGAGTCTTTTAGTCAGGTTATATCTGAAAAACTTGAATTACTTTTAGCTATATTTCAGACCCAAAAGCTTTTACTATGAAAAGCTTACTGATGCTGGAGGTAGATGAAAAAGTTCGTACATAATGGTTTGCTAAATTTTACCAACAATAAGGTTTTCCTTGGAACTTTTCAGTAAATGAATCTCATTACCCTGGATTCTTTTCTTAATAGAATTTTCCACAATCTGAAAAAGCCCATGAAATTAACTTGAAGCCCAGCTAATATCTCGTAATATACCAAGATTCTAAACTCGAGTTCAGCCCAAAAACCAAATTAATCTAGCCGACGTCACCTTGCAGCGGACGTCAATCCAAAAATGACAAGTATGACCAATTTCCACGTACTTTATATATAGCCCCGCGTTTAATCAAGGTGTCCGGGGGGCTGCGGCGAGGC
Source organism: Lacanobia wlatinum (assembly GCA_947578705.1). Taxonomy (NCBI): domain Eukaryota; kingdom Metazoa; phylum Arthropoda; class Insecta; order Lepidoptera; family Noctuidae; genus Lacanobia; species Lacanobia wlatinum. Next base: position 30,197,100 of record OX388025.1, on the reverse strand, counting down.
GGGCGGGGGAGGGAACCGCCGTAATTAAAGTACAGGTTGACAGATGACAAATTGTCTGTGGCCGCTGTTCCGGTAGATATTGTATTTTGATCTTGTACAAGATTCTGGGGAGAAGATTAGAGAGTCTTAACACTGACCTAATTTTTGCTTCAAATTTGATATAGCTTTTGATGTGAAGACAAAGGAAGAGTATGTTATTTGTCAACTGGTGTAAGTTCAAAGGAAGCTTTCTTAATTTTTTTTTGTCAATATGGTGTTACTCTTACCGATTGCACGACAGCAAAAATGGAGTTATGATATGTACTCATGGAAATGAAATAAAACCAGATCTCGAGCGCAGACAATTATTATTACTTATACTTATAATTTTGAAAATTGAGAATTATTGGATAAAGAGGCAAATGCTACTTACTGCTAGCACCCTTAACGCCTTCGAAGTAACTGAAAGAGTAAAGCTGTTACTGGCAGCTTTGACTGGCAGATTGACCCTGAAATCTGGACTCAAGAGCTAGATAGATCCGTTGCTAGCTACTGTCTCCGTGCAATTAGCATCTATTTATATACCTCATCACATGCAATGAGCTCCTACTCGAAACGCCACAAATCACTCCAGTAAAATAGCTTATAAGCAAAAACACGAAATTATTAAAAAAATCAAAAAGAATCACACAATGATTTAATAGCACAGTGCAGGCGTTAGTCAGTAAATCAACTGCCCCCGGTCACCGTATACGCTATGACATCTAGGAAGTAGTTTGTCAAAGTGACAAATAGGTTGACACGGTCCACGTTCCGTGCCGTATTTTTATAAACAAAATGTTATCAACATAGTAAATTCTTTTAGTGTATTTCTGCGTTTTTTGTAGAGGTAAAATATGCTTATTACTGTTGTGATTAAGGGCTGCCGTATGCACTTATGGACGTGGAAATAGCTAGAGACGATTGATATACTGGGTAATAATTTATATTATGGTGATTATGGATAAAAAGGGGATCATTAATTTACTGTTTGTTAGAACGTTCTATTCTTTATGGTTTCTGTTTCCAATTAATTAGTTTTACCTGGACTAGCGAGAGTTTCTAGAGATAGAAAGATAGGATATACATGATTGTACACCAAACTTTTATGACCACTGATTTACCACTGATTTTATGGGTAAAATATTTTATGGGTAAATGCCAGCCCACCTTTCATCTTGCGCCGCATGCCCGTAAAACAGAAGAATAGTATTGCCGCTGACAACGAGAATTTTCAGAAAGTTATCATGTAGGGACCACAACCAAGCTGAATGTAATACTAGTTTCTTAGCAAAGTCAGTAGTGAGACAGCGCGCTGAGGATTTGCGCGGCTAAAGAACAGAATCACCCTTTAAAGAACTTCAAACTTATATAGCCGCAATCCTACCTAGCCTTACTGTTTTGTAGATCCAATCAATCAATGCTATGTCTACTACTATCGTTGCTTTCCACCATGATATGAGTGTATTTCCTAACATCTCCCGACACAAACATCCTAACATTGGCAAACGATACCACGCGGCGGAATCCAAAGTATCCCAATGAATGTACACATTACACTTACTATAAAATATTTATAATGGGTCACCTTGTGAGAACAGACGGATACACTATAAAACAGATGTCATAATCGGTCCTTTGAAGTTTCAGAGTAGCCATCTACAACTTTACAAATACCACCAGCCATAATCCTATCGTCACTGAAATAAGGTGGGATTTCCATCAGCTTGGGTGTTAGCAGAAGGCGGTGAATCAAAAGTGCGTCGTATGATTTACAATATGATAAACCTACTTGGCTGAGTGATAGATGTCTCTTTGAGTTATGGTTCCCTTAAGTAGACGACAGGATTCAGAAGAAAAATAAAGGAAATTGGCGCTCTTTCTGGAGATAGGTGTAATCAAAGAGGATTCTCTAAAAATAAAATGTTTTTTTGCAAATGAAACGTGTAGACTAGGTCTGTCGTGGCAACACCGGCGGTATTATCATCCGCCTAGCATTTCCCAACTATATTGGGGTCGGCTTCCAGTCAGACCGAATGCAGCTGAATACCAGTATTTTACGTAAAGCAGCTGCCTACCAGACCTCCATAACTCATTAACTGGGTGACACGGTACTCCTTGGCAAAACTGGTCTCAAGTTTTCCGGCTTCTGACTATCTGTAACGACTGCCAAAGATCTAAAAATGACAACCGGGACCCAACGGCTTACCGTGCTTTGCGAGGCCTGGAGGAGTCTTGATATGTTAAGATGGTCACTCATCTACAGACCAACCGGCAAGCATTGTTTAACCTTGAATATCGACCTGTACGTAGCTACGATAACGTAGCGTTTATAAAGCAAGTACCTTCAGTCTGCGGCCTCTCGCTTTAAAGTCGAAAAAGGAAAGGAAACATTATCTCGGAATAATCGGGTATCCTGGTCATGGTCTGGTTTTATGCAAATCTTTTCAGACGACGTGAAGAGGTAACAAACAGACATACAGATATACATTACTCTCGCATTTATAATATTGGTATGGGAATTATTGGGGATGGGAAATATTGCTAAGGGACTCACCAGAGTAAAACGCAACACCATACACTGCGATCCCCAACCCGTCTGCTAGCGTGGCGATTATGGCCCTTTTGGGGACGCCTATGTCCAGTAATGGCCGTCTTTCGGCTGTTATGATGAATATTGGTATGGATATAGTCAAATCAACAAGTTTTTTTATAAGCTGCAAAGAGTGTTAAAAGTGAAATTAAACTAACAACAGAATGACGGATTCAAAAGAAACAATCTCCGTCATTCAAAATCTATCGTTTTGTTTACCACAACGACTAAGATTATACCTAGTGCTCACCAAATAATAATTTACACAGTAAATCTACAGGATAATAAAGGTAAATCGTTCACTTTGAACGAAATACGTTCTTTACGTAATCTCCCCAAATCCCCCATTCCCCACTGACCTACTCAAATAATCTACCAAACACATAACTAATCTATTTCGAAGTCGGCTACGAATCTATAGTACAATCAATTTTTATAGCTGGACTATTCAAAATATTATAAAGCATAGGATTAGCGAACTAAGTCTCCCATGATGTTTATACGGGGAGCGTGCTCGATGGCCCAGGTTCGCTTCCCGGGTCGTAACTTTCTGTTAAAGTGGCAGTTTGCTTTGCACGGATCTTGTAACCTACATTTTTATAGTCTGTTTAATAATATGGGTTAATTTTGGTTTGGTTTCGTAAATGTATGTTTTTAGCGTTTAGATTGTAGGTACCTCGGAATTGATTCTGATTGAAACGCAATTACGTGAGTGGGGCCGCGTTTCTAAGATTGACAGTGTTCACAGTCGCCTTTATCTATCTTAGTACCAATTTTCCTAATCTTCCAAATGTTTCGGATTAGTTTAGACGAGTTTCCAAATACGCCATGCCTTGTTTTAGATCAGACGCGACCAGTTTCAGTTTCACTTGTCGCGACTAGCTGTGACTTCCACACGAGCTTCAAACTAATTCACAGAAAAAACTACGCAAGATAAGACTTTAAGTATAATTCTTCTTAGAAACTTTGATTCAAAGAACGAGCCTAACGATCGTTCTGATTGGAAGTGATAGGTAACTGTAGTACGTATTAGGGAAGGGTACATATCTAGCTTGTATGAAATCGAACTTCATTCTACCTCTATATGTTTACTTATTGCAACGTTCACCTCAGACCTGCAAAAAACTCAATTACCAACTTATAAAAGATTCACCTCGAAATATTTTCAGAATGACCGGTCAAATATGCGCTAAAATAAAATGAAAACAAAACATTTTTTCCCACACGCTGGTAGTAAATTTAAATATAATCTGCGATCTATTGCGCCGCACTATAGTTGCAGGAGATTGTCACCTGGCATCGTTTTGAAATACATTAGAGTCATTAAATGTAACGATTTAGAAGACGTTGAATAGTATATAGGATTATGTGCTGAAATGCGGCGAATGTTTCAGGAAAAAACGTCGTTGGTGATACACGTGTAGATACAGTTGATTGCACATCAAGAGTAACGCTTTGAGCTTGAACTGGCCTAGAATTGCACACAGTTTTATTAGAACAGGAGGCTAGCTAATACTAGTTTTGTTACCGTTCATGTGCGGCCTACTGTAGGTAAGTATATTAAATGAAGATTGCTCGGTTCTTTTTTTTTTAAGATGGGATCTCAGCAAATGACTTCTTCCAATCTGGGCAGAGTGGAAAGGAGTGTCAGACTCTAATTGACTAAAACCCATCCGTGTTCCTCCTAATGCCCTTTGCGTTCCAGGGCCGCGGTGACCGCAACCCTGCCAGATTGCTCGGTACTACAGTATCTGTGCTGATCATCACTTCTCCATTGCCATTAATTAATTCTCAAACTTTTACATCATCAAAATGGTGCACATACAATGTCTTTATTTCGACACTTTTTCCTTCCTCGTAGTGCTATAACAAATTGTTTTATTTAAGTAATGTCGTCTTTCTAAGAACTTTTTACTTTTACTTCCAGTTGTTGTTTTGCTACATCTTATCTTTATACTACAATTAAGAAGAAACTGTATTTGCATAAACCACATTGTCACGCTCAGTACCTCAGTTGCATTTATTTTATTAATTTAACTGAAGCCAAATAATACTTAAACCATTTTATTACATTGGGTAGAAATTTATAATTTACACATTTACTGTTTAAAAAACCCGCAGCAATTTTAATTTGTCTCTTAAAACATAAATGCAGCTGTTCAAAACAAAATGGCGTCCAAAATAAAGAAAAGCAATGCCTATCAACGAAACAAATAGCCTTGTCGTGTTAAACTTTCAGCGCAATTACTCACGCGCAAACAATGTCAAATAGTTTAGTGGTTTAGGAGGAAAGAGTGAACACTGACCGACATAGCGACATCACCTGCGCTAGATCAGATGAGAGTCGAGGACGACATGTCACTGTTACTATTTCAATCAGACGTTTGTAAAATGTTAGTTTCAGAAAAGTCTTAAAAAAATAATGGTATTTTCTTTTCTTCACAATAAATTCTTTCAAAACGAAACAAAATAACGAAAGTCGCATCTATGCGGTTAAAACCGCACCAATTGATAAAAAAATGCTAGTTTTAAGATAGGCACAGTATTAACAATCTAACAATATGTAGCATATAAAATTAATAGGTATTATATGACAATCTGAAAAATAATCTTATTCACGGTTGAATTCAAATCATAAAGTTTCCACCTTTGTAACAAATAACTCAAATTCCACCGAAGACAATCGACTGCACAGAAATAAAAAATATAAATTGTAATCTATAATGTCTTGGCGGGTCGCCTAACTGTAGGTGATTACCCTATTTTTTATACCCGTTACACTATAAAATATCATCGGCTGTGGAACACCTGAATTTTTCGCGATCTTTGAACGACTGTCGCGTCTAAAAACCACCTGACAACTGTTTTGTTGAGTGGGTGTTTCAATTTAGTGTGAAACGACTTTTATTTTTAAGCTCCCCACACACGGACCACTCGTAACAACCACCAGTGGCCAGCGACGACCACCTTTCGCGCTTCTAAACCACTTCTGGGGGGCTACTCTCTAACGAAATCCGTAGTTTCGGGCTTAGTTGCGGGCGGGCATTTTCTACTCCGTATCACCTAACCACTGAGAACTAATGATAACACGATTTGACAGTTACTGTGAAATCGTGTTGTCATTCATTCTCAGTTCGGGTTTGGGACTAATCGTAAGTCTGTAGGTGATATACAGTTTATTTATTTATTTATTTTTTAAATAAAAGAATGTTATATTTACAATCGCGAAAGTAGAAAGAAAGTCAAGTAGGCAAGTAGATGAAATTAAAATACTGGAGGCGGGCAGCCCTATCGCGTCTTAACGCACCGCGCGACTAGGTAATTTTTTATCGGAGTAGAATACGCCCGCCCGCAACTAAGCCCGAAACTACGGATTTCGTTAGAGAGTAGCCCCCCTGACACATGTCAGAAATCTTGCTGTCACCAACCACGTCGCAAGTGGCTTGTATACGAGGAGCCTAAGATTAAAAGTCTAGGCAATTAGTCTAGTGTTGATGCTAGAATGTAAATTGTTTGCATTCCGGGAGAGCTGTATTGCGCGGCTAATACCTTCCGATTTATAGGGACTATTTAGAAAATAGCTCACATTAATAAAAGTTTCTGGTTTCTGCACTTAGGTAGCTGGTTTTAACTTCGGGAAAATTGCTTTTCCGTTTTTCATAGGCAATTATTATTGTACCTACTTACTTTATAAGACTCTTCAAGATACTAGTGGAAACTTTATTGTCAGAACAAAGTCTGCACTAGTATCTTGAACACGTCTCTTTTGCAAAATCTATTAGTTTAGAACATTTTTGCGCACGGAATTAGGTAATTTAAAGAAATTGATGTATTGCGGAAACATCAAAAACAATACTTTAGCCATCACATAACTCACCATAATGACTCCATTACAATTCCATATATTTCTATAATCGCTTCAGTTGACACAGACAACGCAATAATTAACGTTAAATTACAAAAATAATCCTTACCTGACGTATTATAATGTTTCGATTATTTATAGTAGTAATAACTGTAGTGTTAACTTGCGCACGAGTTTCGTGTCCTAACATAGTGCCATAGATTAAAAAGTACAGAAGGATTGTTAAATAAAAGTTCGATACAAGCACACGACCTGAGAAAATAAGACTCTTATCTCTCTCTTGTCTTCTCTTTTTTTCTTTTTTTTTTGACTCTTTATAACCACACGAATTTTGCCAAAATCAGTAGAAATCAGAACCCATACAGTACGCTCTATAAAAAGTAGTATTCTTTCATCGACAAAATATTATAGGACTGATCTTATGTTATTTGCTGGGGAGTTTGTTGGCCACTTCTTCTCCACAGCTAAAACTAGGAAGTGGTGACGGGAGGGCGTTTTGGAGGACTGTCTATTTGAAAACGTTGACGTTCAAAAAGTGCTGGTACTCAGCCTAATTTGAATAAATGAGTTTTGATTTTGTTAACGTGATCTTACTTTTTGACAATCGATAGATGTTGCTGAAATAATATACCGCTTTGAATAAAGCCTGAGAAAGTTTTCTCATTTTTACGAATGAAAAGGTATTCACTTGTTTGCAGCTTTCTTACGCGGCACCTATCTGAGGTAGTTTTTAGCGACCAATTATGTTTATCTTATCTGTGCTTGTTATCCTACGAAATAAGTTTACTGCAGCTACCTAGTCTATGGTGAGAGTATGTAGGAGTAATGATCGTCGTTCTAGCTGACAAAATAATCGTAAATAATAAATATAAAGCTAAGAATCGGAGCTGAAAAATTAGTGCGCTCACTTTGATATACGAGGTAATCCCACGTGTAAGTTTTTCATCGAATATTATCATCCTAGCCTTTTTTCTGGAAGGAGACTGATAGGCTTTTAGTATAAACAGATGCATTTAATTAATTAAAATCAGTCAACTTTTTTGGCTTCTGTAAGCAACGCACAGGCTCCCCCCAGCTTCATAGTTGAAGAGATTGAGAGGACATGACAAAAATTGTTGGTCTTCCAACCGATTTTTCTCTACTTTTAGTAAAAAGAAACAATGAAACAATTGTAACAAACTATCACAATTATTCGATATGTATCAAATGAGATATCTTGCGATAACAGTTATTGATAAACAACTAAATTAAACTAAGGTATCCAAAATATACCTACCTGGCTTTTATTATTGTTAATAGGAAGAATATTTCTACAATCCGATTTATTCAAGAAAAACCATATAGTACAGCAAAAAAGGTAATACTATTGACAATAACAAAACTAAAAATATTCGTTCATTATCAAAGAAATGTTTAATAATGTGAGGTACATCTGCGAGTTAAAAAAGATAACAATTAATTCGCGGCTGGAGGCGCCCGTTGAGTACAAGTGCCGGTATAAATCAACACAGAAATAGATGCGAGCTTGAGGTCGGAGTACACTACAGTGTAACAGGTGCAGCGGTGTTGGTGTAGCGTTCGCCGATCTGTAAGAATCACGGAGAACTGGAGGTGGTTGCACCTTTTTAGGGTTACGAACATCCGTAAAAAACAGAACCCTTATAAGATCACTTGGGTGTCTTTCTGTCTGTCTGTCGGCCTGTCTGTCTGTCCTTCTGTCACAACTAGTTTTCTCCGGATTTATTGGACCGATTCTGTTGAAATTTAGTGTACATAATTATGGACTTCTATGACCTAAATACGGACGCGTTACGTAAATAAATAAACTTTTAGTATGGGGGTCACTTATGGAGGACAAATTACAAAATTTAAAAATAAAGGTTTTTCAAACTGAACCGTGTCACATATATCACATTTTTTTCATAATTTTAAAATAAATGATTTTGAAGTTATACAAGAAATTAGACCAAAAATTACCATGCCCCCTTATCTCTTAAAATACTGAACCTAAAATTTTGAAAAAATGCAGATAATAGTTCTATACCTAAAAATTACAGGAAACCTATAAGAAGTCTGTAGTGTTAAAACAACATGTAAAAAATGAAATTGGTTCGGAACCCTTTGCACGCGAGTCCGACTCGCACTTGGCCAGTTTTTAAGTACTATGCACATACGTGTTTCAATGGCAATATAACTGAATCCATCACATTGTTAAAAAGCACTTAAAACTTGTTTAAACAAGCATCTCAAAGGTGCCGAATGTTTTCGAAATACCTTGTTTTTGCAGGATTTTACACAACTCTATTAGTCTATTCTATCAGTTGAAAACAAACTACACCTGAATTGCCTAATGCTCTTTTAGATGAATCTTGCTTTCTACTAGGGACCCTGCTAATTGATTAACTAAAGTACGAAACAATTGTTACATGACATTAATCAAAACATATGCCAGAGGCTCTACACAAAATGGACCAACGCGAATGCGATTGTCGAAAAAATAACGCGAATTGATAACGTGACATTTCGTCAGCGTTTGTCAAACAATACATTTTCGACGTTATTACTTACGCCTTCGCCATTCTAGCGCTAACAGCTTAATTTGCCGAGTCTGAGGCTCCGATCAACAAATCAGTAGAATTAAAACCTGATAGAACGTCGCAATGTATTCAAACCCTTACTTTGACCGTCATAGACAAACATATGTGTCTCATCTAAAAATACTCGGGACAATGGCTTAAGGAAAGACCAGCTAATTATATTATATTACATATCGCCGCAGGAACTAATTAGTCGAGACCATTGTTCTAGCGGTCACAGGTGAGTAATTAGTACGAGGAAATGCATGTGCTTGTTGTTAATGAGGTCATCGAGGTGGATGCAGGTAGGTGAGGTATGTAGGAAATAGTTGTGGTTTTTCATGTAAATGACGTGTTGTTTGAGATAGTGTTCTTTGTTGTTGCGTTAGTATGTTTTGTGGTTTATTAACAAACCTTTGTATTCTGTATTAGGTATAGCAATTTAAGCGTCAACAGGATTATGTGTAGACTCTAGAGTTTGGAGGGGATATAAGTTTAAAGTTTTCTTTTTAATAGTTTTTTAGGATGAAGTAAAAGAGACTTATAGTTACAGAAATAAGCGCTAAGCGTGTCCAAACGTCTTTAATAATGCGCACAGCAAAGGAGTGGAACTCTCTGCCTGCGTCTGTGTTTCCGAACGCTTACAACCCTCATCTCTTATAAGTCAGAGTGAACAGGCTCCTTTTGGGTAAGCTCGCTCCATCGTCGACGTTGTCTCTGTCATCTCTGACCTAGACTTGAGTCAAGAGCAAACCTATCTTAAATAAAAAAAGAATACTCCCTTGAATCTGAATGCTACATCAGATCGAAACACCTTCGATAATTAAGTCCTTTTCAAACCACCTGCAAGAAAACGTCAGATTAAAATAAAGTAGGTCATTATTGCCCGGCGGTATATAATGATATTCAGTACAATATTATTGCCCGGAAGTCAATAATGTGACTTGAATTTGGAACTCAACTTGGAGACCGACGGGAACCGCTCGCGGCTAGCCACATCTCTTCATGACTTGCCAACAACTTTTTTACAGTAGGTGTGAAAAGTAGAGTATGCTCCTTTGGGATAAAGGTGTCTTTGCCTTGGGCTAGCTTGAATCCTTCGCTGCAATCTAGATTCTTTGATTAACTCCCTCGCTTCGCTCGTGAGTTAACTTTAAAGGTGGATACAGACAGGCATGCGCCGCGCACGCCTCGCATCGCACACGTTTCGATGTAAATTTGCCTGGGTAGCCATGGGTAGCCACGCCTCACCACGAATATGAACGTCCACACATTGCGAAGCATACGATGAGCGCCCGTGCGTTGCGCATGCCTCGCAACGTCGAACCCTTCATTAGGTTCGAGATTCAATATGAAGCCCGTGACATAAGACATTGCTTTATTCCCTCGTTGCATAATCTACTATTAATATCTTAATTCTAACTTATCTTATAAATGCGAAAGTGCGTTTGTTTTTTACGGTTTCACGTCTAAATCACAGAACCTATTTTGATAAATTTTGGTACAGAAATAAATAGATCCCTGGAGACGGTTTTAAGCTTCTTTATTTGCGAAAATATATAAACTCGAGCAAGCAACTTTTGCTCTAGTGACACATAAAACAAAACATTTCGGCTTCTTCAATATCAAAGGAAATCACCTATTTTCGTAGAACACGGTGGCAATTTTGATTACCCGTATCGAATTGTAAAAGTATCGTGTTTGACAAAAAAGGGTTCCGAACGATTTTTTTTAGCATGTTGTTTTAACACTATAGACTTCTTATAGGTTTTGCTGTAATCTATAAGTAAAGATTATTTATCTCCATTTTTTTCAAAATTTTAGGCTCAGTAGATAAGGGAGATAAGGGGGACGGGTAATTTCTCTTCTAATTTCTTGAATAACTTCAAAACCATTAATTTTAAAAATTATAAAAAAATATATAATTAAAACCCTCACAGTAAGGCCTTTCATTTGATGTCACACGACACTGTACAATTTTTTTTTAATTTTCTTATTTGACCCCCTAAAGTGACCCCCATACTAAAAATTTAATAATTTACGTAACACGTCCGTATTTGGGTCACAGAAGTCCATGTGTGTACCTAACAGAATCGGTCTAGTGAATTCGGAGAAAACTGGCTATGACAGACGGACAGACAGACACCCGATTCTATAAGGGTTCCGTTTTTTGTTCGGAACCCTAAAACTAAACTAGGCCGGTTTATAAAACAAGAGAAACCACATAAATTGGCTGTCGTCGACGCTAGACGCAAAAAATTGCGGCTGGCCTATTTGGTACACGTAATTTATTTAATTCAAAGAAATTAGAACAATTTTGTTAGTGTCTGTGTAGAAAGTAACTAGTTTGAAATGATGTTTAAACATCGCAGACAGAAATTCTGATGTAAAAGCAGATTAAGATATCATGATATGTCTGGAAAAAGACGGTGGATTGACGTAGCCTAGATCAAGCAAATTCCTACTGCTCTAACCAGAGTTTATGGAAACATTTAAAAGGGGACCTTGCCCTTCAATCGCCTCAAGCAAATACCTGTGAATTAGAATGAATTTCAGCTAACGATCACAGTTTTTTACCAAGTTGATCTAACTTTTGACCTTGATCTCGCTTGATGGAACGCGACGGATCAGTTGATCTATTTCGTCAAAATCTCAAGGTGTAAAGTTAGATGCCGTATGGTGCCGGCCGGTGCCGTATGGTGCCATAAAAGAATAATACCATCCCATCACTTCCTGTGAGTGTCGTAAGAGGCGACTAACGGACTCGGCCGAGAATGGGCAGCAGCGTTCTCTGTAAAACGCAACACCATACTACTGCGATCGCCAACTCGCCTGCCAAGCGTGGCGATTATGGCAAACCGGGGCCTTTGGGGGAGGCCTATGTTCAGCAGTGGACGTCTTTCGGCTGACATGATGATGATGATGAAACTTAGATGGAGTGAGCGTGAAGTGATCTGTCATTTTATCTTGTTAGTATGGATTGACACACTTCATGTTCACTTCACCTAACAGAGAAGTTTCAAAATGGGCCAGGCTTATGTCCACTACCTCAAAAAAAAGAGAAAAATCCGTAGAATTCGGGAAAAATACAGATAACTCATTTAAATGTATGCTATTGCGGTACCTAGTTAATTAATGTTTATCAATTACTTTATGGATTTCCAACATGGCGTCTCGCCGATTTAGTTTCTCTGTGCTTAAAAACAATGACAGTAAACCATAGATCATAGAAAGACAACTGTCTGCTGTCAAAACAATGTCACTTCAGTCACTTTCGTCTCGCTGTTGGTAAATAAAATGTCAGAAATAAACATGTCAAACGTCATTAATCAATCAAAATTATAGCTTACCGCCATGACGGGTTTATGTTGTGTTGCAATTTCAAGTTTTTTGTGTTTTACCAGCAATCAAAACCATTTTAAAGAATTTGGACAGTTGAGAACTGTTTTAAATGTATTTTCCTATTTTTAAGTAGACTGTACAAGGACCTGGCCCTGGCTTCATACATTTTGGAACATCTCCTTTACACGGTTCTCACCGCATAAATTTGGCAGAATCGCACTCCTGGTCTACGATAGAACGTGAGCTCAGAAGATGCAAGACAAGAGTCCGCCGCCTATCGTCTCTTAGCAACAACACCGTTCAATTTGAAAGTTTTTTTTATGTAAATGAAGAAAGAAAACTCTTTTGTTACGAATTGTACAATATTACACTTTAGGATATCAATCAAATCAGGGCCAACATTTAAATATTTGTCACAGTGCTTAGAAAATTACATTACATTACATTACAGTAATTAATTATATTCAGGCTCTACAGTAAATCCACTAACTGACTTGTGTAATGTTGTAAGCTAAGCGACGCTATGTACCTTTGTCTAATTTTAAGTTTTAATAAATAAATAACATTTCTGTTTACTACATTCCATATAACAACCTAATCGAAAACAAAAAATACCAATCTACCTATCTGAAATTCACAAGAATACCTCGAAAGACAGGTCCCAGTACCTCCTTACTTCTCACGTGCCCCATTACCATATAAATTCGTGGCTCGGTGAATAAGAACTCAATTGGTTGGCTGTTAAGTGCGCCTCACGACCAGCCCCCGCCGGCTGCAGCCCCAGGGGCTTGATTGACACGTGTTCACCTTGTTGGGGTGCAATCAAATTGTCTGCGTTTTATAAGCAAATTACATGAGGGCTTTATCTCTCGTTCTTTTTTCATTTTGTCTAGTTGTATGATTCTTTTGTAAGGGATTGGTATTTAAATTGGAAATGGATGGTAGTGAAATAGCTGGTTAAGTATGTTTTGTTATGTAATTCAATCGTTTTAATTCCCTTTGGTTATAAAATATTAATGTACGTGCACAGTAGCATTTGCACTCCTAAAATAGATCACTTGTTCTGAATACATTGTAGAATAGATCCGGTAGAGTAGAATAGGTTTACCTGTCATTTATTGTACACAAAAATAATTACAAAATGGTTTCTTAAAAAATTTTAGTTATAAGGCTGCAATGAGGGACTTTTCACTGTCAGCTACATCTACTAAATTACAATGCGGTGTAGGTATTGTACCATAGTTAAACAAGCACAATGTACATTATTCTTTAAAGACAAAATATGTTACTAATGTAAAAAATAAGTAGAGCTTCATAGATACCAAAACCTGTGAACAACAGTGGTAGCGATGTATCTAATAATTTCGACACTCCACCTCGTAGCCCCTGTGGCCTAATGGATAAGGCATCGGCCTCCTAAGCCGGGGATTGTGGGTTCGAGTCCCACCAGGGGTATCGGCGAAAAGTCATAATCATGCAACAAGCGACGTTTCGTTCTTTAATTTTTACAACATTTAAAAATTGTTTTTGCAAATGTTGTGTTATTTTTTTCGAGTAGTCACTCTATAGGGACTATGAGTTACATGAACATAATATGTATTTAAAAAAAAATCTTCTATGTATCAGGTAGTTTTGGAAGGTCTCCCACAAAGAGGATCGATTAAATACTGCGATTATCTGCAGAATTTGAAATGAAAATTATAGGCTAATTTAAATTTCATTTCATTTTCAGTCACTATCAAACGGCTAAGTGCTTTCCATTATTAATTCTCAGTAGTACAAGAGAACTCAATCAATAAAGCATCACTTCAAACGCGTGTAAACGCTAGCGTCGGGTGCGCACGCGACGTCGCACAGTTGCGCATGCGCATTGATGCACCCACTGTGTCCTTACCAGTTCATATGAAGCGCTTAAATTAATACTTGGTAAGATGGAGTCGTATTTTTTGCTTTTAGATATTAGAGTAATCTAAGTATTGTACTGGAATTGTAAACTTTTGTTTTATGTAAGTTCATTTATTTTTATGAACGTTTTAAAAATGAATAGCCACATGACATTAAAATAAATGATAACTTTCATTTTACGAGGCATGCATTTACCTCTGATCCACAGACCGACTTAGGCAAACGTTGCTGTACAGTTCAAGTAATGCCGCTATTATTATTTCAGCCAAGTTATCCTCATCTTACGATAATATTGGCAGTTTGGGATACCTAATATTAATATTGTGAAAGGTTACTTTATACTTTGTAGTGTTTTGTTTGGAAGTCGGTTATAATTTTTTGTAAAAAGTTTTTTGTTTTCTACTTTTAAGTGGTGGTACTTGGACGACGTCTTCGTCTCCGCAGAAATGCTCATAAAATAAAAACTATTGAGCCAAACTAAATTAAATTACGAGACCAAATGGCAAGTATGCTGCATCGAACTAAAAAAGAATCACAGAAATCGGATCAGAAACTTTGGAGTAACCGGAGTACATACATAAAAAAATACCAACCATATTGAGAACCTCCTTCTTTTTTGAAGTCGGTAAAAAATCGTCTTTGACAGAATGATGATCATCAAGTTTAGTTTTTCTTACCCACTATTCTAACTAAAGCTTTCTGGCACTTCTGACTATTTCTAGTTAATGCTGGTAAACGACGCACCCGTATCCAACACGTGGATTGGCTCCTCAATTACGGCAGATATTTACCTTTAAATCCTTATAAATAACCTCAGCTAATTAATCTGCGCTGGAGAATTATTTCCGAAGTGATATATTAAATCGTCCGCTACAGTAATAGTTTCCAGTAGCACTAAATGTATTCGAATTTAGTTGCCATTTTGGACTGGATGAATTAGGAGTATAGAGTTTGGGTATAAAATTTATTTGGACTTGAATGCTTTTTGACGAAGCATAGGTGACTCGTGGATTTTGTTAAATTATATTCCTATTTATACCTAGATAACCTTAAGAAAAAAGAAAGAAAGAAAAAAGTTTATTTGCGCCATGCATGACGCATACAAAACATAATAAAATAAACAAAATTACAATTTTATGAAAATTGGGAAGATATGCGTCAAATTCACGCAAAACGGCCTTCTCAGCATAATGCTGGGACTCGCGTGCGAGACAGAGCCACAGCGTCTTAACTTAGAAAGAAAGAAATTTGTATTTTTAAAGGATAATCTGGAGAGCTGCTAGTTTCAGTCTAGTAGAGCGGCGGTTAGAGCAGAAAATCAGAAGAGCAGAAAATATAATCTACGATTGTCAATAAATCCGCCTGATCTTTAAGATGGCAGATTAAATAAGATTTAGATTAGATTAAATTTAGATTAAATTATAAAAAACCACTACTCTTTATTCTTTTTTTAGGGTTCCGAACTAAAAACGGAACCCTTATAGAATCACTCGGGTGTCTGTCTGCCCGTGTGTCACAGCCAGTTTTCTCCGGGTCCACAGGACTGATTCTGTTGAAATTTGGTTTTTGTTACCCAAATATGGACGTGTTACATACATTATTACATTTTTAGTATGGGGGTCACTTTTGGGGGTCAAACTAGAAAATAAAAATAAGATTTTGAGCAATATCGTATGATACATCAAATAAAAGGGCTTACCTACTGTAAAGGTTCTAAATATATTTTTTTTCATAATTTTAAAACAAATGGCTTAGAAGTTATTCAAGATATTAGACGAAAAATTACCAATCTTCGAAACTAATGAGCCTAAAATTTTGGAACAAAAAAATGAAGATAACAGATCTTTACCTATAAATTACAGAAAAAACCTATAAGAAGTCTATAGTGTTAAAATAACAAGTAAAAAAAATTACATTCGTTCGGAACCCTTTGTACGCGCGTCCGTCTCGCACTTGGCCAGTTTTTTTTTTATTATAACTACCATATTTTAACTCCTGGTTTTAAAGTGAAAAAATGAAGAAACAAAATACAACCCCTTAGTTGCATTTTGATTCTTCAAATTGTTTTTTAAACACAACAATACAAACACGTTTCAAACCAAAACAACTACTGTAGTACCATCAACCAAGCAACCGTCTTGGAAGTAACCAATAACCTTACGTAAACTGACACCTCATAGGTAGGTTACTGAACAGGTAGAGCCTCTTATATCTTACCTGTGCAGCCCTTGCCTCTGATTGGTCAGTATTCAAGACACCTGTCTCGAACCATCTCTCGACCAATCAGAGGCGACGCACCTGTCCGATCGATGTTAAGGCGGAGTTACACACCTGAGTTTGGTAGGCGGCGAAAAGGTAGCAACACCTTTTGGTATTGTAACTTATGACTGGAATTGTACTATCATAAAATATGGTGTTATATGTGGCTATATTATGAATTTTTAATTTTTTTCTTCAAGGAAAATGGTTATTTTCGAGGCCATGTGGATTTTTTCGTAAGAAGGTGTGTTGCTAAAAGAAATAAATACGTGCGTATATCCAATAAAGACACTACCTAATTCAAGAGAGAAAAATCACCTCTGAGGATTTAGAGGCTATGAGCATCCGCCATTATACCTTTGTGCGTGAAGTTTAAATAAATGACTCTCTACGAACCTAAATATGTGGATTTTATAATACGAAGGCGAATATTACTGGTTAACTTTACTGAGTTACTATCATTTGTAATATTCAGACTAGACTAGAAGAAAATGTATTATTTAAGTACCGTAATTTTCCTCTATTTAATAAACATTAACTCTGCTAATGTTGAAATACACTAAATTGTAAACGCATTACGTTATAACTCAAAACCCTGACGTCAGTCCAAACCCACGGAAAATGCCAACCGCCAATGGAAGCCCTAATTTAACAGGGGACTAACTCTCTGGATAAAAATTAAGCTTTTGTGGTATTACAGACTATGATCTATCTCTGTGAAACACTTCATCTAGATCCGTTCAGCCATTCTCGTGTGATTGAGCAACAAACATCCATCCATCCACTCAAAATTCGCATTTGTAATAGTACTAGCTTCTGCCAGCGGCTTTGCCCGCGTGGTCCTTAGGGAACATATTCCCGGAATAAAAAGTAGCCTATGTCCTGTCTCAGGCTCTAGATTATCTGTGTTCCTAATTTCATCTAAATCGGTTCTGTAGTTTTGGCGTGAAAGCGCGACAGACGGACAGACAGAGTTACTTTCGCATTTATAATATTAGTAAGGATAAGTAAGGATAGTAAGGACTATTAGGAGTAACATAGAAAAAAGTAAGATTACCAGTGCTAATTTTAAAAGTCGTTTGAGCTAAATGTACTAACGTCAGACCAAACCCACGGAAAATCCACAAGCGCCACTGGAAGCCCTAATTTAACGCATCAGTTCAGACACAGCTGATGTAGACACGAACACTTCCTGCGTCACCTAACACTTGTATATTTTCATATTTATTTTCTCATTAGAAGTCCGGAGGAGTTGGCAAGTATTGAGTGTTTTTCAGCAGAGATGTGGAGACATTACACGCTGTTGCAGATGTAGCGTGGCGGAAATCCGGTGTATAACGACGTGTAATGATGTGTGGACGTTTTACCTGGATGCTGAGCCCTGCTCATTAGGTGAAAGGGATGGGAAACGTAAGTGTCGATAATAGTGTCGTAAGGTTGAAAAAAATATTCAATTCAATTCATTGCTCCATCTTCGACCGCATCTTCGCTTACCATCAGGTGATATAGTGGTCAAACGTATGCCTATTAAAAGTAAAAAAAAAATCAATAACGATTTTTACATCGTGTCTGTATTTCTATATTTTATTATTAAACAAAAACTAAGGATGATTTCCATAATAATAGGTTTTTTAGAAATAAATATTTGTGGTGTTCAGATAAATACGTATTTCTATTAGTAGTGCAATGCTTTTCCCAATGCAGTGTTGCTTCTCCAACAGTTCCCAACTAAACATTTTTCTTTCTTTCTTTTAGCTCACTTTTTTTTTGATAAATTTAATAATAGGTACGTAAATATTAAACATACGGTACGTATTATTTAAGTCGTGTACGAAATATTTATCGTAACATTTTTCTACCATAAGTTTTCATTTAATTGATAACAGAGTAGAGAGGTGAGAAATGAAAGTAAGAGAAGCTTTTGCCTTGGGCGGGACAGTATAAGCTAAAAACAAGATAAATAATTGACTGACTCATAAACCACCGTAACACAATAACACAGTCATTATCTCCTAAAACTATCGACACTCACCCGCTCATCACTAGTTTGTTGGTAGGCGCCATTTGCCAAAACGACCAAACTAGAGACGCGCCTATTGAAAGGTGTGCGTGACAGGCGTGAATACCTTGGCGGACGATATATCGCGCATTTTTAGACTTGGCACCTTTGGACACGCTGTACGGTCAGCCGCGCGTCAGCGTGACACTCGACCCGTGGCAACCAAGCGCCTAGCAAACTAAATAATGACGCTTTTAAAGTCAAAATGTTGTCATCTATTTATTTATTACCGACTGACAAAGAAGGGTTATTTTTACGTACATACTGAGGCGTTCCATTAAAAAAAACGGAAGTATATCCTGAATTAAGAAACGTTACATTACACAGGTACAGTACTATTGTAAGGAGTGGAATTACCTGCCAGAGGCTGTGTTTCCTGATAGCTACAACCTGGGAGTCTTTAAACCAAGAGTGAACAGGTTACTTCTAAGCAAGCGTGCTCCATCTTCGACCGCATTATCGCTTACCATCAGGTGTGTCAAACGCGTGCCGATCAATAGTAAATAAAATGAGCCGTCAAGTTCCATACTAAAAAACACCATAAAACAAAACAAAAAAATAACATATCCGTGTGGTTGACTGTCCCACAAATATAACAAACGCACGGTTCATCTCATTAATTTTATCATAAATTTTTGTTAAATTGCTTATTTGAAACATTTTGAGGGATAATGGTCTATTATGGACCTGGTTATTCAGGTATAATCAGGTTCAGACGTTTTTATTGAGAATCGTGCCTCGTTTTCAGTCTATTATTTTATTTTTTAGTGCGTGCCGAGGGATTAAATTAGAACAGTTTATTGTGAATAAAATTATATTCTTATGATGATGGTGTCCGGTAAGTTTTATTACTGCGGATTATTTCTTAAATCCTGGTTGTGTGAATGACCGAAACATCTACTCTTACACTTCTTACAACTTTCATTTTTGCATTACAATTTAAACTTTAGAATTGCGAAATAAATCGGTATTCTTAGAACAAAGCCCTATGAACAAAAAGTCGGATTTGAAAAAAAAACATTGATTGAGAATTTGAGACGAACTTGCTTTTGCTATGCAGGTCTTATCAAGTTCGAATAACCATAAAATAACCGTGTTTTTACTCATAGGTACTATACGCTTGATACCCACATCCTCCACGTTACCTACAGGGAGATCCCCAGATATAAATAGTCGCAGATGTAAGGGTATCCTAATTGCGCGCGCGTCACCCGCGGCGCCCCAACCTGCCTATCGGATTGCAATTTACCGGCAAAATTGGACTCCCCGATAAAAAATATCGCGCTCAGGGGAGAGGGGTACCTTGCAATGTAAGGCGATAACATCTACTGCGTTTAATGAAAAAAAAAACGGGATTTTATGACTTTGTGATATCGAACGATTTAAAAATGATAAAGAATTTTTTTTTTCTAATTTAACATTGCAACAACATTTTACGACTCTGTGATACTGATCATATCATTATTACTTTTTTTTCTATTTTAACATTGCAAAACAAAACGTATGTAAAAAGAAAGCAGGAATAAAAAAAGAAAAACACACATACATATATTTCATTTTACACGTGTCCCAATTTTCAACGCAAAATGTGTATTCGCCTTAACAAAAAAAGCAAACAGTATCAATTTCACCGTTAGCCTCAAAAATCAGTGTCAGTGTCTGTTGATTTATTTATCGCACAGTTATAATAACTACCTACTGGCACGGTTGGCAACTCGCCCTCGCACTAATTATTAAACTCTCGACTTCGGAAGTCGGGAAATATCGCATAAACTCCCCTTTTTAGAGACATTTTTAATTAATTAGGTACCAGTTTTAATGCAGAAGAACATACTAGAAAACGTATTCTCTAAAGTTCCTAGTCATTTATTAAGTAAATAGATCAAAGCCGTGTTTCAGGCGCCACAGTCTGAAAAATCTTCTCCACAGGAAAATACCGCGGAAATACAAATAATTTTCCGTGTTGCAATTTTTCACCGGTGCACTGAATGTCATCGTTTGTCTAAAATACAAGTAACTAGGTCATTGAAGACATTTTTATAGTCTTCAATTATTTATCAAACACCTATTCCAAAAAGAAAAAAAAAACCGTTTTTCTAAATCGACTGTAACAATTTGTGATGTTCATTCATTTTCTGTGCAACATTAAATAATAATAGGTACGGTTACCCATTAAAAGTATAAAAGATCATATATTATCTCAAATATGAATAATGCCTAATAACTCTTTCTATTTGTCTTTACATAATCCAAAAATAATAATAACATTATTTGTTTCTTTATTTTAGCAACATTCAATGACATTCGGGCAATTTAAATAATCCCGGTGGGCAATTCGTGGGTATAAACGTGGTTGAATTCCCCACATTTTACTGCATTTCTATCGAACAATTTAAATCGTGCGACAGATGCAAAAAGTTGGAGAAAGTCGCAAATCAAGCTCACTCTTACCGCCACATCGTAAAGCCATGAAACAAATCGTTCAAAACCAACAACATTTTAACACCAATTAAAAGGAATTATTATAATCGCACGCTTTTATACGAAACTTTTATTCGAAGGTAATAACTGTCATTCGGTGTAACATCGCAGTATTTCACCGCGGACTGCACACTATTTCAGGGAATGTAGTGTATAAACACCTTAGGTCGTTAGTGCCAGAAATTTTTGGCACCGTCTTAGCTTTTTTTTCTTTGCAAAATAAGCAATATTTCTCAGGTAATCTGTCGGTACAACAGCTGTTTAGTGGTTTTCTGTTTTGATATTTATTTGAGTTTCCCTCTATTTCGCAAAAATGCGAAAAATGCCGTTATTGTGGGAGCGATTAAAGTAATGGTTTAAGAAACTTATTGCTGACGGTAACGTATGAGTTTGATAAGCCACAATCTTATTACATAAGTTTGCTATGTATTCAATATAAAGAGTTTCTATAATAAAAAAGCAGGAAATAAAGTTTGGATGAATAATATTAATTAGTATTCAATAAATAGTTGACAGAACATCCTCCCAACTCAACTAATACCAACCCTAAAATGTGAGGAGCAGGCGTAAAAACAAAATAATCAGCCAGCATCCCAAACAATGCACCACGACCACAATTTCAAAATTCAAAATACGAACAAGTTTTAAAAAAAGAACACCACCCGAATCGCACGGTTACCGGAAAAGTGTGCAGTTAAAACAAAAGCGGAAGGTAACAATGGCGTCCGCGTCGCCTCAATCTGTCACCCGATGTCACGCCGTGACAGACACAGTATGAAAATGCACAGAAGGTCCAGTGTGATTACTGGAGGTTTATCGCAATTATATAAAGGAGATATTATCGAAATGCGTTTATGAGTACTGTGTAGGTACGAATCTACGAGTATGTGTAAGGTCGATTTCGCAACAGAACTTCTTCAAGATGCATTAAGCTGTATAAGTATACCCATCTAGGTATTACCTGGCTTTATGTTAAAAAACCAAGTTAAATTAAAATAAACAGCTTTATTTTTATTTCTCCTATGACTGTAACGCATCATTAGCACATATTTGGACGGTTTCTTCCAGATTTATGGACGAGACGAGACGCACAGAACGTTCGATGCGGCGACGTTTATGGGAAGCCAATGTCCAGAACAGATCTAATCTTTCAGCTGAAATGATGATGATATTTCCAGGTTTCTTTCATGCAAAGTGAAGCTTCTGTACACTATATTCTGTGTAGTTAGTGAGTGTCAACTGTCACAATGTCACGTGTCAGCCGCCGCGACTGATTGCGGCGACACCTCGCGGCCGCCCGCGGACCCACCTGCCACCTGGCGACGGGCACCGAATGAGGCCGCCTTGCAGGGGGTTGGGTTTCTTCAAGAGACATTTTTGTATCGCTGGATGAGAGGGAGAGGAAAATCTGTGAATAAAATCATAATTAAAAATCTTTTGTGATATTTGACTCGTTTAAATATCAATTTTGAGCATAACATGCTCAAAATTGATATTTGTTATTGATTAGTGAATCAGATTTTCATCTTGATGACCTATTTGAATTTTTCAGAGGGTGTTCACAAAATTTTATTCAATCTGCAATAATGTGAACACGTAATATAACTTTTCATCGTGTCCTCAATTGTAAGTGTATCCTTTGTTGGAAATCAAATAAATAAATAACTACTTAGAGTGACACCCAATAGTTTTCCAGATAACTAATCATCTTCATATCAGCCGAAAACTGTCCACTGCTGGACATAGGCCTCCCCCGAGTGTGGCCACAACAACCAATGTGCGTCTCGCATCCATCGGCTACCCTAACCAGTTCATCCAGTTCACCTTGTGGGAGGTCTTCCAACGCTGCGTCTTTTGGTACGCGGTCGCTACTCCAGAACGTTTCGGCACCATCGACCTTCTATTCTGCAAGCAGATATCTAATAGTTGATATGAATTTCTGACATTTGGACTTCGATCACTTATATAGCTGGTTACAATAACAATGGAAAAATTAGGTAGTTTTTTTAAGGTGATTACTTAGCGTAAAGGAAACCTTAACTCAATTTGAGTAATAACAGTCACGTACTAATGTTCTTCATCTTCCATCACGCTGTCACGCTGACGGAGTGGGCAGGCTTAGCGGTGCGCGCGCAATTAGCAAGCCAGACTTATTATAACAACCCTTTATTTGGTCGCTGTTCGTACTGTGAGAACCAGGACAATGATGACCTAAAGTAAAAACATAATGAGTTTTTATGTCACTGGGATCTATGAGTATCTCTTTTGACTTAATTACTGATTATGAACTACGCAAGCAAACAATGTGCCTTCAATATCGCAACATAAGCCTAAGGTGTCATTTATACATAATAAGGAGTAGGTTTATCTATCTATCTAAGGTCAAGGAGTATCATTGCAATGAGTTGACGTAATAATTGGATTCTTATTAGTATTTTTTTGTTCATTACTAGCTTTTGCCCGAGAATTCGTACGCGCGCAGCCCGTTTTTATGTCATTCCCTAATATCCTGTAGCCTTTCTCATGAATGTGGCTATCATACAAAGATTTTATTTAATCCGACTGGTTTTTCCAGAGATAAGCGCGTTCAAACAATCAAAAAATATCTTCAGCTTTATTAAATTAGTATCGATAATGCGCCAGCTGTCCTGAACTAGAGTCTCAAAAGGGCCATACATAGGCCTTTCAACGCCACTGACGTTAAAATTAACGTGGCTACCCTATTACCTAAACGTAAACTAGCCATCGAATCGACAAAAAAAAACAACAACTCATTTGAATCAAAACAAAACTTATTGCGAAAACATCAGAAAAAAAATGTTTTTCTCTTTGAACCTGAGTATCCCAATGAGTACGTTTAATAAGCTAGTCTGTTAATTACGCGATCGCGATGAGTTGCTGCGGCTTCGAAGAGTGCGGACATCACTCAGGTATTACACTCCAACCTTTCACCTCGGAAAATGTGAAGTGACCTCCAATATAACTTTGATCGCTTCTTGAATTTGGCATTATTGAACAAATGAAGATGGCATAAACGCAGAAGGCTTAAAGTCATTTAAAGGGCAATGCTTGGAGTTTCCTTGCGTGACCGAATCAGGAATGATGATATCCGCAAGAGAACCAAGGTTACCGACATAGCCCGAAGGATCGCCAAACTAAAGTGGCAGTGGGCAGGGTACATTGTGCGCAGAACAGATGGTCTATGGGGCCGAAAAGTTCTGGAGATGCGACTACGTACCGGAAGACGCAACGTTGGAAGGCCTCCCACAAGGTGGACCGATGACCTGGGGAAGGTCGCGGGTAGCCGATGGATGCGAGACGCGCAAGAACGGTCGCTGTGGCAACGCTAGGGGGAGGCCTTTGTCCAGCTGATACGATGATGAACAAATGAAGATTATTCATCTCTTCTACAGCAAAGTATTCCTTATACTTTTTTCTTGGTAGGCTTGCCTTTACTACTATCGCACCAGCTTGTTGGTATAGATTGACTGCTCACTTCTTGTTCACTTCACCTAAGTTTGCTCGCTTTCTTGACTTAAAGACTCCCAGGTTGTAGCTATCAGGAAACACAGACTCCGGTAGGAATTCCACTATTTACCTGTACCCACAATGAAAGTACATAAATTTCAAAAGAAGCTTCTTTCTTAAACAATCCTGGAAACTACAGCACTTGTCCGATCAACATTTTAAGCCGTAAGTCGTCCACTGGTTTTACATTGGCCACCGCCAACTATCCCATGTTGGAGATACCGCATCCATTCTCATTATGATTCATGTTCGTTAATTATGAGCTTATAATAACTCTTTGCCACGTTTTATTAAGGACAACGAAGGTTCATTCAAACAAAGCACATACAAATGCAAATACAATTTCAAAAGAATTGACGTACTTACCGAATATTAGCTGGACTGGGTTTGAATATTCTGGTTGGACTACCACCTAAAGGCCAATTAAGGGGACTTGGAGTTTCCTTACGTGATCGAATCAGAAAAATAGTTTGGATAGCCAAAGGCAACGAAAGGTTTTGGAGTGGTGACCACGTACTAGAAAACGCAGCGTTGGAAGGTCTCCCATTAGTGGGACTGATGACCTGGAGTACTCCCCCTCCAGGTCACCCGTGGGTATCAAAAGTACAGAAACAGTCGATACGGCGAAGCTTGAGGGAGGTCCGTGTCCAGCTATAGATGATGATGATGATTCCAATACTGAGAAAAAGATTGTAAGCAATCAACAAATTCACAGAGTGCTTAAAAAAGTAGATAATTTGTCAGAGCATCTGGTTAGTTAATTATAAAGTGAAATAATGTGTAAAATTACTTTCATTAGTTGAATTACTGTTGACGTGCGATCAAGATAACTCGCATTAACAGCGTCGGTGTCACTTTGTGTGTGAGTTACCTGACGAGCAGTGCCAAACATTCATGACTAACACCTAATCAAATTAAACATCCTAATGTATAAAATTCTTCCGTTACTGAATGAATGAGTGACTAACAGACAATGCACAGTCGAAACTACTGGTCGTAGAAAGCTAAAATTTGGCGTGTAGGTTCCTTCGGGAGTGTAGGGAAGCACTAAGAGAGGATGCCTGAAATTCCTACAGGAACGGAAAAAAACGGGTTATGCGCGTGTGAAGTCGCGGGCAAAAGCTAGCTAGGATGTAAAGTTTTATGCAAGGGACATGTCTATGGAGAAATCTAAAGATGAGGCCGTCAGCGACAGCAGTTAATTATGTTGAAAAGTATAGTTTTGTTATACTCGTATGCTTCAGAAATATCATGTGATTTTCGAATAAAACCACTGGTGGACAGCAATTGACAATCGTTATTACTAATAGAATATCTCTTTAGCCTAGACCTTACGAGGCTCCAAAGTCGAAGAGTCAAAATTCAAGAGCAATCATTTGAATTTTGACTTTTCGACAATCATTTTAGCTGTCGCGTTATCGCTCAACTTTATCCGCTGGAGCACCAACTGCATAAATCTTGATTTTTTTTTATTCGAAATTAAAAAAAAAATGTGAACAGCTTACAATTTATAACAAACATTAGATTGCCAGAAAGCTGTCTACTGCAACCACATTGACAATTCAAGATCAAAATAACGAGCATTGGTTAGCCACAAATCAAGCTTTGTAGTCAAAACAAAAAACATGACTTGCCGTCCACCTATAGATGAGCAATAAAAGGTAGATGAAACTGAAGTTATTAAACAATATGAAGCAGAACAATAAACTCGTTAGATAATTGGCACTCGCCATTCAAGGTTGGCAACTAGAGCGGCGCACGGTGACGATGCAAAGACTAAACATTTAGACTGGACAGTGTACTTGTCTTTCAAGTTTGTAGAATAGAATAGAAAAGAATAGAATACTCTTTATTATGTACACCATATAAGTTACAGAAAAGATAGATGAGAATCATTACATAGGGTGACACAATGGGCGGCCTTATCGCTAAAAGCGAACTTTTCAAGAGAAACTTTGGATGGAATCTAAAGAGAAAAAGGAGATACAGTACTGTAGGTAGTCTTAGGTGTACTATTTATACAAACATCAATACATACTAAATAGATAAATTTATACAATGATAATTGTGAAACAATAGCAGAGAAGGCGAACGCTTTAAAGAGAGAGATAATGGTTCTTGACCAAAGTTTTAAAAATGGACAAAGATTGAGCCCGCCTTATCGACACAGGCAAGGCATTCCATAACCTCACCGCTTGAATCGTGTTGAGTTTGTAATATATAGAATACATTTAAAAACCTATCAGTGTTTTTTGTACTATTGATAGGCATATGTTTGAATACTATCTTACCTGATGGTAAGCGATGACGCGGTTGAAAATGGAGCACGCTTACCTAGAAGTAACCTATTCACTCTTTACTTAAAGACTTCCAGGTTGTAGCTATCAGGAAACACAGACTCTGGCAGGGAATTCCACTCCTTAGCTGTACGCACAATGAATGTGTTCCCAAAACGTTTTGTGCGTGTGGGTGCAATGTCCACCATGTATCGGTGGCGCATCGCCGTACGTCTTGTGGTCCGATGATGGAACGAGCATGGCGGAATTAAATTATGCGTTTCTGTCGCACACTTTCCAAAATGCAACCGATAGAAAACCGACAGGCCAGCAACTCGGCGTCGATACTCAAGACTTTGGACATTCAGTAGGATTGATGGGCATTTTTGGGCTGCTCTATTCTTACTTACTTAGTTTGGATGTTTTCATATTTTTCTTATAGCTAAGATGGTAAAACCCTCTGTTAAGAGACATAAAAACGTTTTAATTTGTGTGATTGCAACTCAGAGCAATTAACTTCTGGTAAGCTATATTATCGATGCGTCACAAATTACACAGAAGTCAAGTGATGCGATTGACCGTTGACAAGTCATTCAACCAATCACAACAGCTTTGACTATTTATCGCATAAATTCGATCATTTTCGTTCCAGAAAGAAAGTGGGAGTGAGCCAGATGAAAAAGAATTTGGACCATCTTAATCTGAATAATGATTATTAGACATTTTAGCTGACCTCAATATTGTTGGGAAAAGGCTAGGCAGATGATTGTGATGATGATTATACATATTAGGCACTACCCAACTAGCAATTTTCTCTTGTAGATGTGCTGATTTAAGAACTAAGGTGTTACAACTGACTTACATGTGTCTTGACTATGACAGAACATCTTATAAAAGCATGATTCAAGACGTTTTGTACTTAAAGATTACTAACACTTAGTACGTGCTCTTATAGATGTATATAAAGAATCGTTGTAACACATCTATCAGTACAGTTGTCTTACAAGCGCATTTTTACAGAGCAATCGCTCTTGAATATTATTTACACTTAAAAAAGCATCTTAAAAGTACATTCTTTCTTAGTAGAGTCTGCATTGAGTGGTTTATAACACTTATGATCTTAATAAACTTTTGCATAAAACTACTATGAAACCAACTCGTTCTAAGTGTAAATTGTCTTCTCTGACTCAAATTAAAGAGAAAGCGAATAATAGTAGAGCTCTATCAGACTATTTGGTCTTATGGAAGACTTGTGAACACTTTATTAAGAATGTCGGCCATTATATTCATGTAAACAACGCTAAGTGTTTGTAACACTAACAGTTAACTATGGAGTTTAAAAAATGGAAAAAGTTTAAAAGAAGCGGAGCATATAGAAATAAAATAAAACAAAAATACACAAAATCACAAATAAAACTACTTACAACTACGATAAAAAACGATGGAGCTAGTAAATCGGTCGATGGTTCCGTAGAAAAACAAGAAGATAGCAGCTCTGAAGATTTTGAACTGGTTTTATATATATAAAGATTTTGAACGATTTATACTATAATTATTAATATTATGTTGATATAATATATTATGCCACTACTATTCATTGCAGTATTTTTGCGCTCTGCCCACCTATTTATCACTTATATTTTAACGTATAGTTAAACAAAGATACTCTAGGTGGCTGTAGAACTTTGCGTGTAAAAAAAGCTTTTAATTTAATAATAAATATGATAATGTATACGTACGTAGGTACTCCTGAACTTGAAAATGTAGGTAGGTACAATATTCTGGTTTTAATTACATACATAATTCGCATTCATCAGGCGGATAGTGGTCGTAAGTTGCGAATTCGTGGCAGTTTCGGCACCAGAAGAATTCGGCATGCAATAGTTTATTTACATCGCTTTGAACTAATATGAAATGAAATGGCTTTTGAGGGCCATTTTCGTTATACCATGATGTGTATCCACAAGCGAAACATTTTTGTGTAAGAATAAAGTGAGTTACGGTCCAGGGCCACTTCCTCTTCTTGAGCAATCTCATTTTTTTTACTCAAAAAGCAGTCCACATCCATTATGGCAACCATTATACTATCGATCGTGACACAGCCGGGTCAATATTCACTACAAAAAGAGTTAATAAAAATATTTTAAAACAAACTCACTTAAAAGTCACAACTTACACAACAGTTAGGTACCTACATATAATATACTGATGCATATTTGTCTCATCTAATATTACACCTACCACAAAATGGTAATTTGTAAGCCATGGTTTTAAAAGGAACCCTAAATTTATTAAATGGCTGCAAGTAGTTCTTTTATGTAAGAGCTCAATAAGTTCAAAAGGCTTAAAATTAACTTAAGTAGTGTGAAATAAGACATTTTAGTATTAAAGTTATCTTAGAGAAGAGTAATTGGTCTTATAAATCTCTAATGGCGTCAGTTTTTATTTTTATATAATATTAAGTTAATATGTTTTTACTAATATTCTAAATACATAATTAAGTGGGCCTGTGAAAAAATTCTACTTTATTCCACAAAACATTCGAAGAAATGTACACCGCAAGTCATTTAAGTTCATAGACACATAATTATCAAGCAAATGAACTAAATGGTTACAAGAAATAAAAATACTACTAATACAAATAATACTTACACAAGTTGACAGTTAAACTTGTTTTTTTTTTTATTTCAACAGCACTCGCGCACACACTTTCGGTTGTTGTGATAAATATTCCGTTATTGAGCTTCCAGAGAGCAATATAAGGGGAATTACACTTGCAAGTGCAGTCCTAAGAGTGCTCTAAGTCTATTTTCCCTCAAACCATGCTGTTATAAGACCATCATAAGTTATTTTGGTCTTACAACAGCAGTAACAAGATTATTGTTAGTGTAAAGTAATCTTCAATAAGAGCGTTATTAGTTGACTGTAAGTGAGAATTCTCTTATAAAGTGCGCCTAAATCGACACTTACAGTTGTCTGTAAGTATGCTAAAAGAGTAAAAATTATTGGTCTTAGGACACTTGTAAGTTAAAATTTTGCTAGTTGGGTATTTGCTACGGAAATTGGACAGACAAAACCTTTTGTTTTACCCCAAGCGCAGTCTGAACAGAAACCAATATACTGTACCTACTACCAAGCCAAAACTTGCTCTATGATCCAAGAGATGTAAAGATCAAAGAGCGTGCGCGCATCTCGCTCAAGCATCGTTAATGTACGAACGTGTCGTAGTAACTACCTACTCATAGGTCTGCTAATGGAGGTGCAACCAGCACTGAAACGGAATACAGACATACAGGCGTAACTAACCGTAATGTCGTACGGTTATATAGGAGGAGGATTTTGGTTTACGAGTGTTTCTCGAAACTCGTTAAGCCAATTGATTATTAGGTTTACATGATAGTTATATGTCAGAGAGTTGCTGTATTTGAAATACGGGAAAAGAGTTGCATCCAGTAATTCTGAAAGACCGCACAACAGTTTTGGGGTAAGGAAAAAAAAGTGAAGACGTAATGAAAATTGTCAAGAGTCATGAGCTCGAGAACTGAAAGGAGAAGGTCTTAAATCGGGTTGTATTCCGGAAATTCATCCATTTAGGTATCTTAAGTAAGTGATAGACGTACGAACTTATGGTACGCGGTTTTTAAGATCGCGAACTTACTCGGCTCGACTTCGGTGACACTCGTGAAAGCTTGCTCATTATTCTGGTACCGCGATGTCGTCAATGGAAGAAACTTTTTGTTATTCAGGAATAATATTTTACTATAGCCAGACAGGATACTTGCATGAGAAAAGCAATTTCACATTGAATTGAAGTTGACTTTAGTGCCATAGTTTTGGCTCATAATATTTGGTCGACTCCTGAACCTGTTACAATCGTGTTCCTGAAACAATCCAGAATTCTGTTGATAATTAGTGTGAAAATCAGTAATTTTTGCAACACAATAGCACTCTACGTGTTACAAAACAAAGTAATGGCTCGCGGCTTGCGGCTCGCGGCGTTGGCAGACGTGCGAGCCGAGGTGAGCTACGAGCAAAATTTCAAACCTGTTAGATAGCCAACAAACTTACTCGTCGAGCCATAAGAACGCGTACTTACGTTGACACACGAGCGAAAGAGGTCGTCGAGCCACAAGTACGCGTACTTGCTCGCACGTCTTACACCCACTTTGGGTGATGCCAGCTCAAAGTGATTAATGGAAGGGAAAAAAACCGAAGACATATTTAAGTAAATGTGACTTATAAAGATGCTCATACATTTTTTCAATTGGCAAGCGAAAAGTGTATGAGATTCATTAAGATCTTCTGAAGAGAAATATGAGTAAAGACATAAATTGACCCGCATCCAGCAACACCCACAGGAAATTGCAAATAGAGCCTAAAGCACGCAACAGATATCCATTTAAAACTATGAACTGAACTGTTAAAGCCCCCAAAACACGGTTATCAGTCCGGGGAGGTGTGTAGTCGTCAAGACCGGAAATACGTTGCCCCTGGGCGTCCACTTCCGGCGGATAAGTGAGCGGCTCTGACCCAATTTCCGGTTTTCACATCACATAGATGCCGCGCATGATAATTTTTGTATTACGGTTGAAAGAAAGTGGAAACTGGGGTACCTTGAGAGAATACACTTAGAACCTCCGTTTGTTTTGTACAAGAGACGAAAAATAGAATTGCGAGGTATCTTTGGTTAATATTTCTCCACTCCTCTCCTCTCCGCTCCAGTGGACAGTCAGCCTTAAACCAGGCTTGGGTGTCTGACGCCCAGCAAATGCTGAGAAGATAGGTAACCGTTTCGGTGTGGGCAAGTTAGCTACAGCCTGGGAGTCTTTAAGTCAAGAGTGAGTAGGTTACTTCTAGGCAAGCGTGCTCCATCTTCGACCGCATCATCGCTTACTATCAGATGAGATAGTGGTCAAACGCGTGCCTATCAACGGAAAAAAAAGCTTAACACAATTTGTATCATTCTTTACTATTATTTCATTTAATTTGTGTTTGTGACTACATATTGTATTGTGAAATTGTTTAAAGTAAACATTTGTTTATATTTTTGTCGAGATATATTGATAGAAACTACACGGAATCCTGCCATGTAAGTGGAGCCGTCGAATTAGGCTACTTAGCTACTTTAGCTTACTTTAGCTATTTGTTGTTGACTTTGAGTTATCGGTAATCTTTCATACTGCGACTCAAAATGATTTATCTCCTTCATTTTTAGTACCTCACAAACCTGAGAATATGACTACGATATCTCTCGTACCTCTCATAAACGTAATAGCATGATATACGACAGTTTCTGGGACGGGACAGAGCGCTCTTCGTTTAACTCCGAAACCGTTTTATTGGTTGGCTCAGGGCGCTGTCACGGGTGCCAATAATTTTGTTAGAGATTCATACTAAATGCTTAATGTTTACGTGTGTTGTGGAAACTGGTGATTCTCACCGTCACCTGTCATTGGGTTTTAAATAGGTCTGTACCTAGTAGTTAGATAGAAGCCGGATTTATGCGTGAATCTTTCTTGACTTCGCATCATCATCATTTCAGCCGATAGATGTCTCGACATCTGAGGTATCAAAAGTTGATGTAGGGAGCCATTAACATCTTCAGCAGATCATCATCCTCATATCAGCCGAAAGACGTCCACTGCTGGACATAGACCTTCCCCAAGTGATGCCATAACAATCGGTCCTGTGCGTCTCACATCCATCGGCTACCCGCCACCCTCACCAGGTCATTGGTCCATCTTGTGAGAGACCTTCTATCGGTGCGTCTTCTGGTACGCGGTCGCCACTCCAGAACTTTTCACCCCCATCGACCATCTGCGAGCAATGTGCCCTGCCCACTGCCACTTTAGTTTGGTGACCCTACGGGCTATATCGGTCACCTTCAGCAGATAATTTTGTAGTTTAGAGATCTCCTGTACCACGCTCTGCAGTTCCATTGCTTTCTTAGCAATTTTTCATAGAAAAAACCTACACATTTAACAAATGCTGTTGTACACTTTTCGTGAAAAGTGAACAAAACCCTAATGTGAAGTGGTTAATGATAACCTCACCATAGGTTTGTCATCATAATCATATCCGCCGAAGACATCCACTAGGTACTGGACATAGCTCTGCCCCAAGTGTCGCCACAACAACCAGTCCTGTGCGTCTCGCCAAACTGAAGAGGCAGTAAGCAGGGCACATTGCTCGCAGTAAAGATAGTCGATGGGGCCGAAACGTTCTGGAGTGGAAGTACCGCGTACCGGAAGACTCAACGTTGGAAGGCCTCCCACAAGGTGGACCGATAACCTGATGAGAGTCGCGGGTTGCCGATGGACCATAGGTTGAAGTGTAAAAAATAACAAGCTATTAGTCAAGGGCTTTATATTTAAGTACGCAGTCCTAACCTTTTTGGGATTTTTGCTTCGAGATGGTTAACATGAGTAGGGAAATAATATAATTTTCTCAATAAAGATCGTATCCATAGAAATGTTATCAGCCGAGTGATTCACAGCAACACAAGGACTGTCATTAACACTTAAATATGACATAACTTTCATAGCCAAGTGCCCGGTTATGGAACAATCCTCCTTTGATTCTCTCAATAGTGTCATTGAAACCGTTACAACTATCAGTTTATTATTATTAAGATCAAAGAGGAATGCCGCAGTACACGCGTACATAAATTAATGAGCGTTTGAAGTGACCGGATATTGTGACAACGACTTAACTACCTACATTGGCTCGTTAAATTTTATTCCTCACTTGGCGGTGCTCAAGTGTTCATTAATGAAGAATTATCAATAAGCTTTCTACATACACCCATAATACTAGTATATACTAGGAGCATTTGCGGAATTTGTTTGAAAGAGTCACCGCAGCCCTGGAACGCAAAGGGCATTAGGAGGACAACAGGGATGGGTTTTAGTCAGTAAGAGTCTGACACTCTCTTTAGCTCCACACAGACCGAAAGGAGTCATTTGATGATTTCCCATTCATCAAAATAAAAACCGGTCACGAGCAAGTCGGACTCGCGCACTGAGAGTTCCGTACCATCATACAAAACGTGATTTTAATACTGCGGTGTATATTGCAGTTTTAGATCAGCGCCATCTCTTGACCGATAGTGGAACTAATGTAAATTTCGTGGATGATTTCTTAAAAAGTGTGCTATTTAGAGACGCGGTTATAATTTTTCTTGTAATCTTTACATATACTTTTATCACATTGAATAATTTCAGATTTTTTCTAAGCAAACTTCGGAGATAAGGGAAGGGGAATGGTCAATTTTTTTTTTTAATTTTTCGTCAAAAGTCGAAAACCATGCGGCTTAAAAAAACTGGCCAAGTGCGAGTCGGACTCGCGTGCAAAGGGTTCCGAACGAATTTTCTAGTTTGACCCCCAAAAGTGCTACCCCCATACTAAAAATTTAATGATTTACGTAACGCGTCCGTGTTTGGGTCACAGAATTCCAGCTGAGTGATCCTATAAGGGTTCCGTTTTTTGTTCGGTACCCTATAAAAGAAAAAATGTTTGAGAATGTGCAAAAAGCGTTATTCATATAATACCCCACATGCCCTAGTAGCCCAAATGCGAATTTTTGAGAATCCCTTTCAGTCGCTGTTGCAAAAAAAAAATATAAACAATTTATTTCTTTTTTATTTGCAAAATAGTTGAATAAACGTCATCTAAAACTATTCCAAATTTCAAATTGATAGCATTGAGATTTCCAGCCGTCGAATCCGACTCGGCTGGGCAGCGTTCGGGAAGTTGCGCGGTATCTTCTCATCTCACATACCACAGTGTCTCAAGACGAAAGTCTATGATCAGTGCGTGTTGCCAGTGATGACAATATGGAACTGAAACGTGGTCGCTCACAAAGGGCCTCATCTGAAGACTCAAAGTTACTCAAAGGGCAATGGAGAGGGCAATGCTTGGAGTTTCCTTGCGTGATCGAATCAGGAATGATGATATCCGCAAGAGAACCAAGGTTACCGATATAGCCCGAAGGGTCACCAAAGTAAAGTGGCAGTGCACATTGCTCGCAGATCGTCGATGGGGCCGAAAAGTTCTGGAGTGGCGACCGCGTACCGGAAGACGCAACGTTGGCAGGCCTCCCACAAGGTGAATTGATGACCTGGTGAAGGTTGCGGGTAGCCGATGGATGCGAGACTCGCAGGACCGGTCGTTGTGGCGACGCTTGGAGGAGGCCTATGTCCAGCGGTGGACGTCTTTCGGCTGATATGATGATGATGATGAGATTTCCAGCTGTGACAGATGGACAGACTTAGTCGCACCATAAGCGTTCATTTTTACCATTTTCGTTCGGAACCGTAAAACACACACACACACATTGACATTGATTTTATATTAATATTATATTCTATGGCTATTGTGCAATGGGTTCAAATTACCTGAATAAATATTATTATTATTATTAATAAAAAGGTACAAAGAGCATCTGAACTGTTACTGACACAAAAATTAATTCATCAAATTCTTACATATTTTGTTAACAAGTCCCCAAAATCGTTAAATGTGTATTAAAACATTTAAAACGCCTTGCCAAGTGTTTGATTTTTTTTTGGTAAGTCACTAGCCAGCGCACTATAGAGAGATGATATCTTTAATTAAGGACATAACAGATTTTTTTTGTTAACATGCGCTTGTATCCCGCTGGTGGGCAAAGCTCCCCTTTCTCCATCCAAATCACTTTGTCTTGAGAGAGCTCACATGATAAGACCACCTTCGCCGCGGTCGACCTCGACGACGAGGGCATTTCTCAGGGCCCAGTGATTGGCGATCTTCGTTCACCTCTCCGCTGCATTCGTACGACGTGGCCAGCCCACTCCCATTTTAGCTAGGCTGTTTTTTTCCCAACATGTATGACTTTAGTTATGAGCTGAGGGTGGTGTTTCTAACGCGATCTATTCGCTTAAAGCGACGACATACGCCAGCGACCTTGAGGGAACAAAACGTGCACTCGTATATCACCCGCGTGACCCAAAATTCAATAGTTTCTACTAACCTTATTATTCTAAGACTTAAAAAATAGGCGTATATCAAAATGTTGATAATTAAATTGTCTTTGAGATAATGTAAATTCCATTAAAATACGCCCGGCGGTTTTGGTCCAATTGTCGTTTTTATGTCCGTGTTAGACATAACTTTACAAATTAATTACACGATGTTGAACGAATAAAACTCAAAATTTTCATATATCAGATTATTAAAAATATAGTCTAGTGTTACATATACTTTTTCCAAAAAAATACGACTAGCCGTTTAGACGTGATTCTCATTTTAAAATCACATCAATCACACTTTCAGGTATTAACTCCTATTATGTTGCACTCCATAGTCCGTTGACAAATCTTGAGACTGGAATTTTGTTGTTCAGTAACAAAAATAAAAGAAAATATGGTATCGCAATGTAAATAATATACTACCAGAAAGAAAGAAGAAGAAGACAAAGATTCGATAGAACATCAATATACCTAGAACACTACTACAGTCTAAATCATGCTTTTAAACTACACCAAACAAGGACATCGAAGGTAAAGAAAGATACTTCCTAGTTCATCTAAACACCTCGGAATTCGCAAACTGCTTAACATAAGTGAAGTTATTATCAACAGAACAGATTTACAATCGTGTTTACTAGCGGCACATAAATCGTAGAATATTGCCTACCCTCTTCCGGCAGTCGCCGCAATGTTTCACTCACCTCACTGCCGGTTGTAAAGCTGCCCACCCAAGTTACGACAAGGATTGAAGGTACAGACAACGGTAGAGGTGGGTTTTCTCTTTTTATCCAACTACCGCTGAAGGAGGGTTTTTCATCCTCAAAAGAAAGTAGATCTTTCTCTCGTCTCTGGAAAAAAAGAATATTTGAACGTATGCTTTATTTTTCTTAATTGATAGGCTCCCGTTTAACCACAATCTCACCTGATGGAAAGCCGTATGGTCGACGATGGAGCACGCTTGCCTTGAAGTAACCCATTCATTCTTATTATAAAGACCCCGAGGTTGTAATGGGAATCAAACTTTGAACCCAATGTTCATTGTTAGAATCAAGTTCCACTGACGTGATGTCTAGAAAAATTGAACGAGAATAACTTGAAATGGGCTATTTATTTCTCTTTTAGATTGCTGACTGACTGACGATTTTTAGAGTTCCATACCCAAAAGGTAACCATCGGAACCCTATTACTAAGCCTCCGCTGTCCGTCAGTCCGTCTGTCAGCGGGCTGTATCTTAAGAACCGTAATAGGTAGACAGTTGAAATTTCATAGAGTGGGTATTTCTGTTGCCGCTATAACAACAAATAATAAAAACATGATGGTCCGGAACCCTTCATGCGCAAATCCGCATATAAGTCTTCTTCTTCTCGTGTGGGCAGTAAGGTCTAACGACCCCATACACCCTAGTGTCAGAGTTTCTAAACCGCCTCAAGGGCCTCTGACATGGTTTATTTGACGACCGCCATTTGGCGGCCGTGACCACCGGCTTATACGTGCCTTCCGAAGCACGGAATCATCTTTTTATCAGACAGTCTGGTGATTCAAGCCTGCAACGTCCTAGCCAACTGGAAACAACTTTACAAAGTATGCTTCCCATGGGAATCGAACCCACGACCAACGGGTCACAAGACAAACTCCTAAACCACTTGACCACAGAGGCAGATATTATAAAGAAGATACCAGATGGACTGCCATGGAAACACTGGTTTGTGTACCTAAGATGTTTCTTAGATCAAGACACCTGGTTAGAAATATCGATATGATTGCGTGTTACGATATCATAAACCTGACAGATAGTGATGATGAGAATATTATGTTTGCAGAAAACGATACGTTTACGTGTTTACTTGTGCTGCTGCCCGTACGATGTGTATTTATGTTTGTCTGTTTATATGACTGCGTTGTAGCTCAGGAAGAGGTACACGTAAACAAGGACGGGAATTTCAAACATGTTACAGCTATCAATCTTTATCATTTTACCGTTTACACTGACCTTCATTTCAGTTACTACCAGAAGTAAGTATAGGCACTTAAATTACTAAGCATTTTTTTTACTATAGATAGGCATACGTTTGACCACTATCTCACCTGATGGTAAGCGATGATGTGGTCGAAGATGGAGCACGTTTGCCTAGAAGCAACCTATTCACTCTTGTCTTAAACACAGAATCTGGCAGGGAATTCCACTCCTTAGCTGTACGCACTATGAATATGTTCCTGAATCGTTTTGTGCGTGTGGGCGGGATGTCCACCATGTACCGGTGGCGCATCACCGTTC
Source organism: Lacanobia wlatinum (assembly GCA_947578705.1). Taxonomy (NCBI): domain Eukaryota; kingdom Metazoa; phylum Arthropoda; class Insecta; order Lepidoptera; family Noctuidae; genus Lacanobia; species Lacanobia wlatinum. The sequence continues at coordinate 30,158,915 of OX388025.1, read as the reverse complement.
GTCTTGTGGTCCGATGATGGAATCATGCAATTCTATCGCACACTCCCCAAAATGCAACCGATAGAAAACCGCCAGGCTAGCAACTCGGCGTCGATGCTCAAGACTTTGGAGCTTCGTCTCGACGAGCCTATCATTACCGATGATCCTTTTGATACTTTTGTTACAATTTGGATCAAAAGATTCTTTGAATCTCATCAAAAGATTCTTTGAATCAAATTTGCAATCAGTTGCATGTATTATAACATTTATAACGATACGTATTAATCAAAGAAGAAACACTCCTAATTTGCTACAAAGAACAAGGATCGATTTCAGAAAACTCTTTCTCTATCGAGGACATGAGTTTAGTTAAATCAGTTTATTTCGGAAATATGCAACCACTATTTACAGCGGTGTTTGCAGGATGCCATCCGCCTTTGTACAATGTATTGTACTAGAAGATAAAGTTTCACTACCTCAAGTCCTCAATCAAAACCCCCACCAAACGTAAGAAACAGTTATCCACCCCGGCCCGCAACCACTAAACCAGAGCAAATAAAAAGCTAATTTAAATGCCATTAAAAGAGGATGCGACTCAAGATTTAAGAGCTGAGAGCTCTCATTATTTTGCTTTCCTCCAGAGGGCGCGCCTTCACGTAATGCGGGAATTTTAAGCAGCAACCTGATTTATACATCTTGTTTGGTATTGACTTGTGTACAAGTTGGAGTGCAAGGGAAATGCTGTGGTTTATTTCATGTGAGGTGGTAGTGTGGATGCAAAATGTAAGAAGTGTCTTAGTCAGCTAGGAAACACTGGCCTCATCTAGATTAAGTTAACAAAAAAGATTGACGTGTAAAAGAATTTGTAAAATAAATGGGCATCATTTCTCATATTTTATCATTTATGTATAATAACCGGCACACTCTTTATTGGTTGGTTTGATGACAACAACTCGGACGCTTCACGTTATTGGTTCGTCAGTCAATGCTAATCGACTATTGCGCTTGCAAGTTTCGTTTGCCCACCGGACATTGACGAGATCACCCTGCTACATTCATCTGTGCTCACGACTCGTGGCGGCTGCTGTACCTTTGTGTAACTGGAGTAGGTGTTGTGACCTCCTTGGCTGCAGGTCACTGGCAGACAAGTTAATCGATGGAACTTTAGAAAGCTCTGGCAGAAATATGTACGAAGTATTTTTATTACAAATGTAAAAATACTATTCCCTGGTATTACAGCAGGTATACTATATACTATAGTATAAAGTACACCATGTTTAAACAAATAAAATTTTACTTACTATAACACGATTGGGAAAAAAATGGAATTCAAATATGGAATATAACTTTAGGGGCTACTAACTTAGCTATTCGTTGATGTTGTTGATTTGATTACAATAAAGTAATCAAGATCAATGGTCAACAATTTTCAGCTAAAATTTGATACTAAGATTTGTTTATTTATATGCATTTGTATACATCTTGTCATTGGTTGTACCCTTTCCCTATTAAAATCAGACACGCATTATAACTAATGAGTTAATAGGTAAAATTAGCAAACGGCCTAAATAAACTACATGAAAGTCCTACTAATTACTGGCAAGAAAATTAGGGCACTGCAATATTACGCTGCACTCCATAAAACACCTATTTACACAGCAATAAAACCTGTCCTATTACTTGTTTCCAAAGACGTACTTATGCCATTAAACGTTGTCCAAAATTACAAATGATTTAAACCAATAACAGCTTTGGCAATAAACAGTTTAGTACCTATCATAAAACTGGAGATTCAATCATCACTAATCTAAAACTTTATGATTACTGTGTCTAATAACTTACCTGTTTTATTCTGACTGGCCTCTAAACGTCGGGGCGTGATGGTAGGAGACAAGTGCGGGAGAACGGAGATCGGTCGCGGTGTAAAATGTATAAAATATTGACGTGCGTTACATTATGTTATTTTTGGACAGATGGACATGAAAACGCAGAGGAGACACTTGGATTTAGATGTTAGTTCACATCACTCTACACGAAATAATAACTTGGCTAAATAATAACGGTCGCACGGGACGCTTTCAGAAGTCAGCCCGTAGATGGATGACTATTTTTTACATACCAAGTTTCCTTCTCCTCCGCTGTACTTTTCTGATTAATTTCGTTGCGGAATCCAAGACAGTTGAATCGTTTCTCCGGGACTCGTCGGGCTTCACTGGCTCGGCGTTTTTCTGGTGATCGCCACTGTTGATTCTGGCTTTCAGAAGTTGCAGTGGTTGGGAACGTGTGGCGGGCTTGTCCAATAAAAAAAAGCAAGTTTCCTCCGTGCTCCGGATATCATGTTAGGCCGTTCATCTCAACTGTAATCTGAACATCTTTGGCAGTCGTTATGGGTACTCAGAAGTCAAGAAATCTGTGTCCAGTCTTGGTAAGGGGTTACTCAGTTACTGGGTTATGGAGGTTTTTATTGGGTATTCAGCTGCTTTCGGTTAGAATGGAAGCAACCCTAACATATTAGGGTAAAGGCTAAACAGCTTATTTGGACACTGCTTCACTATGATGACCATACGAAAACCTAGTAGAGGAATTATTTTTATTCTGAAGGTTCTCTATAAAGTCTGCCACGATTTTTCCACCAAAGAATGCCTCGTTCGTAGTATTATTTCATATTCTCACTAGGTAAAGAATAAGTAGCCTTATTCCGTTACTCAGGGTCACCTTTCCTTATCATGCGTCGCCATGTGGTTGCTGAAGCTGAAGAATAAGTCTAATGCTTAAATTCCTCGAAAATATACTAAGCTACATACCAACTCATGTGACTGCCACTATAACTAAAACCTTGCACTACCTTAGTTTATTTTCAAGTTAAAAACTGTATCCTTCTAGCACCCTCCCTGAACACTTGACCACGTAGGCAGAAACCTCATCCTCCTGCACCACCAATCTATGCGTCCAACACCGACGTTACGAGCGGAAGTGTTGCATTTCAAAGGGGCATTCTTGTTACCTGTGCACTAAAAATAATTCGTGAAACAGCCGGATAGAGCCGAGAACGAGCGGGATGTGATTAGCCACGCCCCTGCCGTCGCCTTTGATCTTGCGCGTGCGCCAAATATTCTTTGTGCACAGAGGTTTGTACGCTCTGAGTACAAGGCGTATTTATGTGCTCTTTGCGCGGCGGTGGCGGCTCGAGGTGGTAGGTAAGTTTTGTGGTGCTTCCGTTTTATATATTTTTTGTTTTGCGTGAAAAGAAGCTGGATTGATATCTGCAAAAGTGGTCTTGAGAAATTGATTAGAAGGGGGTTTTCAGTTGGACGAAAAGCCGGAAAACGGAAGTGAAGTATACTGAAATGTAGGTTTGAAGTGGAATGTAGGTGTGGTTTAATGGTGATCAACGGGGTGGTTATTATCAGGTGAGAACAACACAAGTTCCGGGTCACAAAATCGTAATGCCTTTGTAAATTATCAATCGACGTAAAAAAGTTAATCTTACAGATATATAGTAGAAGTTTTTAAAATTATAACTAGAACAAGGAGTAGGTTAAAGGATAATTATCTGATAGTACTACAGGGTCAATTCTGGAGCGGCGATCGTGTACCGTAAGACACAGCGTTAGAACGTGGACCGATGTCCTGGTGAGGGTTGCGGGACGCATAAGACAGGTTATTGTGGCGACACTTGGGGTAAGCCTATGTCCAGCAGTGGACGTCTTTCGGCTGATATGATGATGATGATAACTACAGGGTAGGGTCTCCTTCCCTGCAAAGAGAATAAGATCTACCTAACTTTTATCAGAGCAAAAATATTAGTCTTGCGAAATCATTAAAAAAATCGATTCATAATTAAGATGCACAAGCCATCGTTAAACCTAATCCCAGGAATAGATTGTCACGTCACCACGTCATCTCATCATCATCAAGAATGATGTTTACTCTAAATTTTACGACTTTTCCGAGAACGCATCGAGATGGGCAGCCGACAGTTCCGCGCTCCTATAGTGGACCGAATGAATTACAATTAGTTTTATTATATCGTTAACACATGTAATCTGGACTACCTATAAAGTTATTTGGCAGTGGACTAGTCGTTTATATTGGTAATATCTTAATTATTGGAGATCTATCTTGAGAGGATGCGGTGGCATTTTCCTAGTTTCTGTTTATGTTCGCCCCATGGAGAAAAAATATTTGTAGCAATATACCTATTCGCATTCACAATAAGCCAAATTACAGGGCCTTTGGTGTACACTATACAATGTAAAGCTTTTAATGATGTTTCTTTGAAAATTGACAGAAAAACAACAATCGCGACATATTAAACATACCTAATTATAATACAAGGAAACTGGCTTTCAATTGAAAAAAACCGCATCGAAATCGGTCCATCTGTTTGAGAGCTACGATGCCACAGACAGACACAAAAACACACAAAAAAAACAAATCAAAATCAAATCATTGCAGACATCGACGTCAAACTTATAACACCCCTCTTTTTTGGTCGGCGGTTAAAAACCGACCAAGTGCGACTCAAACACGAATGATTTCGTATCATAAACAAAAAATCATGTAACTTGTATTTTTCAATTAGATTTTTAGTATCTCTTTCATAGCCGTAATACATCGTCGTCTTATTATGGTTTATGACATACACCGCTGACAGACAGACGGACGGAGGGACGGACAGCGGAGGCTTAGTAACAGGTTGGTTACTTCAATTAAGGCAAAAGAAAGTTCATCTTTATTGTTGTGTAAAATCTAATGCAGAATCCTGAACACATATAACATAACCTTCCTGTGCACATGCACTGTAAACAAACCCGGTAAGGAGACCCAGTTACCCAAGAAATGTGTCCACTGTAACCAAGAACCTCGTAACTGCAAACGAGTTCCGGAAAGACAATCGTCGACCTGTCACTACCGCTGACGGACAGACGCGCGAAAATTTATACTAATGCTGTGGCGACGCGGGCACCTAACTATAGCACCACACCGACAAAGACGACATACATTGCTGGCTAAGTACAGAATAAAGAATTTAATGATGGAACAAAAGTGGCAATGGATGTCGAATGTTGAATATTTTGGGGTGTTGGCACATTTTGTGGTAGCGTGGAAGTGTGTCTTGCACACAAAATGACAGGTGGACATCTTGCTATTAGAGCTAAATCATGTTTCTGTAATAACAGTGTGAAGAAAAAATTGTTTTGTGTGAAAGTGCCCGTTTTGTGTTGGTACTGAGGTCGGGTTTGAGTCGTTTGTTGTTATGCAGAGGACGAGGAGTAGGTTGTGCGACTTTTCTCCATCAGAAAGCCTACTAGGGGACGGCTATTTTGACGTATAGTAACGTTAACGTAAGTAAATCTTGAATGTGAAAAACTGCAACACCATAGTATTTTGGTTTAATTTTATGGGACAATTTATCTCATTCAAAAATATGAATATAGTATCTAATTCAAATAAATATTTTGTGCGAAACGAGTATTGTAGCTGTGGTAAAATTTTACTTTACGATACTATACGTCAACAATATTGGTGCTGGGCCCTCTGTTATTTGAAAGGCGAATTAATGAGTAGTAGGTACTGATGCACCACATTGGTGTGGGCCGGTACCGTATGGTGCCGTAAAAGAATAATACCATCCCATCACTACTCGTGGGAGTCGTAAGTGGCGACTAAAGGACTCGCCAGAGAAGGGGCAGCGGCATTCTCTGTAAAACGCAACACCATATACTGCGATCGCCAACCCGCCTGCCAAGCGTGGCGATTATGGCAAACCCCCCCTTTTGGGGGAGGCCTATGTCCAACAGTGGACGTCTTTCGGTTGATATGATGATGATGATGAGGTACTGATGTAGTTTTTATCTTTCGGGAAACTGTCTTGAACATGTAACCATGGTGTTTTAATTTACACTATAGGTACCACCACACACCACCTTACCACAGTTTGACGTGAAAATGAAAAAGTACTAGTACCTACAGCTACACTTAAAACAAAAATATTAATTAATTTTAAACTGGAAGCTGACCTAAACACCGTCAGGAAAAGTGTTGTGTTGGCTGAGTGTAAAAGTGTTTAAAATGATCATGTACCTACTCCATTAACTTACGCGTTTCCCTATACGATAAAGCTATTGATAAAACTATTACCCTAAACTTGAAGCACATTTTTAAGTGTGCTCTTGTCGTCTCTAAATTATCAACAAGAATGACTCCGAAGCACTTGATTAATTTTAAATCTAACTAGCACATTTCTACCCATCAGTGGATATACAGCATTTTTTTCACCGAATATTTTTAATCAGGTCTTCAAATCAGATCACCTATGCAATAATTTCTTTAAAATGTAACCCATTTTCCATGTTCGTGTTGAATTCAACGAAACATCTTTGCAGCCGGCAGTGAAGTCATCCAAACATCTGAAACTTGTTTATATTTTGTTTCCTATAACTTCAAACATGCAAACAAACATTGTACTTTATGATTCGTTGAAGATGTTGCCATAAAAATAATATTCTATCATTCTTTTTCTAAAGAAGAAGCAAGAACTATGTACTTCTAACTTTGTAAGGTCTTAGCGTAATATCGTGAAATCTTAATATATAAAATTCTTCTATTATTGAGTGAGTGCGTAAGTGACTGACAGACAACGCACAGCCGAAACTACTGGACATAGAAAGCTGAAATTTGGCATGTAGGTTCCTTGGGGAGTGTGAGGGAGTACTAAGAAAGGATTTCCCGAATTTCCTACGGGAACGGGAAAAACGGGAAATGCACGTACGAAGTCGCGAGCAAAAGCTTGTACTTTTATACTTTTATATACATGGTACTAGTACCTACCTGGTAGATACTCAGCTGATCCCGTTAAGCCTGCAAGCCCAACATACATAATTGGAAAAGGCAGGGCGGTTTGATTATGACTTTTGTACCTACACAACCTATTAATGGACCTCTACTCTATCTCCGTGTACTCAAAAGAGTCAACGACTACACTTAAGAACTCTAGTCCCGAGGAATTTGAAAAATAGGTATTTGAAGAAACTATTGCCGATGCCGTCGCGCTGCGCCCTATCAAGTAAAGTGCGAAAGCGACAACTGTAGCTCAGGCTGATTTTACCTTTAAAAATCTTGACCTAAAGACGTTTTGTATTCCGCTGTTTTCTTCTTCAAAACTGGACTGATCTATAAAAATTATATATAAAAATTTAGAGGAAGACTATATTTATGCTTCTATTCTTTTCTATCTTGGTAAACTTATAAAATTTGTCTGATAGTCGTCTGAACACGGCAGTAAAAACGGGCTGTTTTTTCGGGTTTTTAGATTGTCATAATTCTTTAAGTAATTATGTCTTGGAAAAAAAAATGATAGAGGCACGTATTAATTCGATCTAAATTTTTTGGAATAAAATCATTGCTCTAGCAGTATTATCCACGAAGAAAACAGCGGAATGCGTTTGTATGGAGAAAGGCCCAAGAGTTACCGACTAGAGTCCCCTCTTAAAAAATCTCGTCCTTATTACCTAGTTCCTTATTACCTTGCATTTTAGGAAAAGATAGCATTGAATACAGCAATAGAAACAAAAGAGTACTATGTGTAAGTAAGTAATTAAACCAACAAAGTAACAATCTGATCATCGTCTTTTATCAACAGATGAAAACACACATTCTACGCATATTCTTCTTCAAACTTTTGTCCACCGTCCACAAAAGAAGTCCTAATACAAACAAAGACAAAACGACAAAGATCTCACCTAAGTCGGCGAGTGTACCGAAATACGCGCTGAGTCACCGCTGTCGCCGACCGTACCTGCGATGGCGGCCATCAGAAATAATCACAAAGGAACAAAGAAGTAAGTCACACGTATCACCCTGTGACGCTGTGATTCATTCAACGAGCTTTAGATCTGATGGAGTTACTATAAATGGATCTAAACTTGCTTTTAAGAGACGAAGGGACGATTTGCAGGATTAATAAGAATAGAAAATTGGAAATGACTCAATTTGGAAAATTTGGTGAAAAAAAAAAGAAATTGTGTGATTTATCTAATTAGGTACGACTGCTGCAGGAGGGTAATGATTTTCTTGAATTGTACTCATAACAAAAAATATTAATAGTTTGGAGGGCGAAATTAAAGCAGAAAATTCTTCAAAAATGCTAAAATCTATTTAAATTTCTGTGAAGGAAAATACTATTAATTCCTCTTAGGTTGGACTTTCTAAACCTCCCGTCTCGTCATCATCATCATATCAGCCGAAAGACGTCCACTGCTGGACATAGGCCTCCACCAAGTGTCGCCACAACAACCGATCCTGTGCCTCTTGCATCCATCCAGCTACCCGCGACCCTCACCAGGCCATCGGTCCACCTTATGGGAGGCCTACCAACGCTGCGTCTTCCGGTATACGGTCACCACTCCAGAACTTTTCGGCTCCATCGACCATCTGTTCTGCGAGCAATGTGCCCTGCCTACTACCACTTCAGTTTGGCAATTCTTCGGGCTATGCTGGTAACCTTGGTTCCTAAACTCTTCGGGAAATCTTAACTAGAACAAAAACGGAAGACATAGTTATATATTGAAATCTCATTCAATTAAAGAACTAATTGAATTAAATAAATCTGAATCTGAAATCTGGGTAGTACAGATTATACGGACATACACAGCATGGTCGTTCGCTCTTCCGAAGAGCAGTAATGTGCTACTCGTCTATGAAACAGTAGCGGATGAGAGTTCTTAGAATGCTGGGAAAAGCGGATGAGCGTTCTTAGAGATTGCTGGGAAAAGCGAAGCTCATCCGCTCGCCGTAATAAGGACTTGTGTAATGATTGAAGTGTTTGCTTTATACAACATGTGGATTTGTTTACAACAGAAAACATGACGTGTACAGTGTGTGCAGGGAGTAATTAATATCTTTGTGAGTTTTCATGAAGTTGTCATTCGAATTTTATATGAGAGTAGTTTCGGCCTGAGCCTTCGCCTGTGTGAAAGTCAGTATATTACAAGGAATTTCCGAATACCTCTGGGATTAGAAGTATCCTATTCTTAATCTAGGATGTCATCTATCTGTGATCTAAGTTTCAACCAAATCTGTGTCGCTGTTAAAAAGAGAAAATGATAGACAGAGTTATAAATAAAAAGCAAAGAACAGATTTTAAAAATGGTTGTCAATTCAAAATAAGCAAGAACAGGGATATCCAAGCCATACCTACTTATTATTATCCCTTCCCGTACCTACCAGGGCTTTTTTGAATAGATATTCATCAAATGAGTTCTCCCAATCTGGGAGAAGCGGGCGGGAGTTTCAGTCTTTTTACTCACTAAAACCCACCCGGTGTTCCTTCAAATGCCCTTTTGGTAATTAGAGTTCCGAACCAAAAACGGAACCCTTATAGGATCACTCGGGTGTCTGTCTGTCTGTCCGTCTGTCTGTCTGTCTGTCTGTCTGTCTGTCTGTCTGTTTGTCCGTCTGTCACAGCCAGTTTTCTCCGGATCCACTGGACCAATTCTGTTGAAATTTGGTACACATATGGATTTCTATGACCCAAACACGCATGCGTTACGTAAATTATTAAATTTTTAGTATGGGGTCACTTTTGGGGGTCAAACTAGAAAATTTCAAAATAAAGTTTTTTGGACAATATCGTGTGACATATCAAATGAAAGGACTTACTTTGAGGGTCTTAATTATATTTTTTTCGTAATTTTAAAATAAATGGTTTTGAAGTTATTATAGAAATTAGACGAAAAATTACCATGCCCCCCCCCTTATCTCCGAAACTACTGAGCCTAAAATTTTGAAAAAAACGGAGATAATAGATCTTTACCTAAAGATTACAGGAAAACGTATTAGAAGTCTGTAATGTCAAAATAACATGTTAAAAAAATTAAGTTCGTTCGGAACCCTTTGCACGCGAGTCCGATTCGCACTTGGCCAGTTTTTTTTTTGATGATTCCGCTTTACCTACCACGGCTAATGGAGGATGTTGAACATGTCTTTAAGGATTCAAACATCAATTTCACCTTATGATTACATTTAACAGCCTTCCGTGCCTGATGGAATGGTTCTCCGAAGTGCCCAGACCTCCATCGCGTAGTCATCAACACATTACTTTGTACACATTAAGCAATACCAGCAGTGAACAACGATCTGTTTCCGGATCTCGTATTTTCATAACGACCCATATTTCTGGTTATGTCATTATTAAGAATGGACACGGTTGAGTAATTTCCTTTGGTTGACATAGAGTAGTACTAACTATTCTAACCAGAATAATTGAGTTAAAGTACTAATGACTGCACATCTACTAAGATTTGAAGTTATCAGTACGTAGGTCTTACTTTTCTTTGCTTATCTTACTTTAACATAATTATTTTGGCTAAACTCCTTTGCACTTTGGTTTTTAACCCCCGACGCTAAAAGAGGGGTGTGTGTCTGTCTGTGGCACCGTAGCTCTTAAACGGGTGAACCGATTTAGATGCAGTTTTTTTTTTTATTTGAATGCAGGTTTTCCAGCGGAGACAAGTTTTATCAAAATCGTTTGAGCCGTTTGAAGATCATCAGCTCTTTTCCAGTCGATGAAGGGATGTAACCAACTTACACGTGTCTGATCGATTCGAAAAATTTTTGACGTTTTAAATGTTCTTTTTTTGCGTTTGGGGATTTTTTTGAACTGTCAAAATCAATATGCAAAGAAATTTCAAATAAGCCTTTATAAGAAAACCAAGTCAGTCTTACTACAAAAATACTTATTCTAACTTGCTGTGTGACTGTCCAAACTAACCGATGCCTTAGGTAATCTAATTATGCTACATCTAAAATTTCTTATCTCAAAAAAGTGATCAATAGCACCAACGACAATGGTCATATATTTACAACCTCACATCAGTTTCTAATCTTTCTAATATTTCAGTGAAGTAATAGCTAACATTTAAAATCTTTCCTTGATCATTGCCAAAACTGAAACCAGTACAAAGAAACATCACCATTTAACTCCTCGTAAACACTACTTAAAAACAAAAGCAGCCACTCTCTTCCTCGTTACCCCCCATCAAGCAACACAGTTATAAAGGCGGACAGATGTCCACACAACGGCCTGTCTGTCTGTTTGTCCCGATCACTAAACTGCATAGATCGTAACGTATCGAATCAAAGGCGCACGCGCACCCGATCGCCGTCCAGCTTCGTTAATGGTCTGTAAAATGGACCACCCGCACTTTATTCCACTTTTATTGGGACGGGTTTATTGAATTGATGCTTTGTACGCTGGGAAAGTGTCTTTGTTGATCTTATTGTTCAGATTTCGTCTCCTGTAACACTGGTAATGTCGACTAATGATAGGTAGTTGCCTTCGGTCCACCTTTTTGCATAGTATGAAAAACATAAAACGAAAAAAAAAAAACATAATATTTACACAAAAATATAATTAGTTTAATTTACTATTGACAAGCGAAAACAGAAAATAAGTAACATAAATTGTAGAATGAAAAAAACAGCAGATATTTCAAAAAGTCATTCAGTCCTGCAATTCCACAGAGTACTTCCAAAACTTGAACATACAAACATTTTATAGAATCAGAAGAAACAATACAAGAAAACAAAATATCTCCTCATTCGTTGAAAGCACACTAGGTATTGCCAAATTATTTTCTATGAAGTAATTCCCTCGCAGTTGCATAAGCATCATATTCTGGCGAAACTACATACGTTTGACGATTCTGTAAGAGTAAACAAGATTAGGAAATAACAAATTATTTACACATTACGACAGGGGTAATCAGCCTTGTTTTCAGAACTGCTTTTATTTCCGTACCATCACATTGAAAATTTGAAAATACGACAGACATGCTGATGTATTTTAATGACTTGTAGAATTTTTTCTGCTATATGTTAGTTTGTTGTTAGTTTAGTTTATTTTATTTGTTAATTTTTGTATTTATAAAATTGTGTGAATCAATTCTAATATATAAAACTTCGTTTGGTTCACAGAAGTCCATATATGTACCAAATTTCAACAGAATCGGTCTACTGGATCCGGAGAAAACTGGCTGTGACAGACGGACAGACAAACAAACAGACATCCGAGTGATCCTATAAAGATTCCGTTTTTTGTTTGGAACCCTAAAAACAGCCAATTTTTGTTTGCTCGGCATGCAACTTTCTGATTGTCTAATGATTCCATCAATCCTCATTACTCCTGACAGCAGCCATTAAGGTGAATTATGATTGGTTTAAAATAGGATGGATAAGATGAACCCTTTCACAATCCGCACCTCAATACGTCACTCTGCAAGTGAGCAAGCCGAATGTTTACAATCCCTGCATTACCCGCTCCAATACGTGTAATGTTTGTGCGATGCATCTCGTAAAATCGTATTGGGTAGGCTGCTATTGCCAGGTACCTTGTTCTGATAATAAATAGACGGCAATATTGCCGTAACTTCACTTTACGGCGCATTGCCGTTATTCTTGGCATTATCATCGTTTTGATGTAGAAGTGCTGTTAAATTTTGATGTTAAATGTATAATAAAATAGTAATGTTTAGTGCATTATTGTTGCATGTGGCTTGAGGGAAATGAGCAAGGATTACCTACGGGCGTCGTTGTGGGTGGGACATCTATGTCTTTTTAGATAATTTGGTTATCTTGTTTCGTAGTCCCAACTGTCGTTGAAGTCAACTCAATGAAAATCGATGTTGATTATTGTACTAAATTGCATATAATCACTTGTAATTCACACACAATAATTCATTTTTTTTGAACTAATTGCATTATAGCAAAATGCATGCCTATCACGAAGTGCATATATATATATTTTCATGCAGTGAGGTTTTACAAATTAAGTATGTTATACATTTATTTATTCCTTTTTCAAATTGGGTGACTTATGAAAATAAGTTTTTAGTCAATCACACTGTAATAGGTCCATCGAATATCATCGGTTCATCCACATTTGTGCCTTGAAATAGTGGGCTAGTAATATTAAGAAGCAAAATAATCCTTTGCCTATGTGGCGACAAATAACAGAATGAAAAAAGAGCTCTAAACAAAATGTATTCTACTTTGAGTTCATTTGTTGTTTTCTTTTTCAATAAGCAAAGCAAAGGAAACGGCAGTGGGAATATTTTCCAATAAAGTCGAAAGGAAATGTTGCAGCTCGAGTGTGAGAGTTGGTAAGATTAAAAAATGACAATGTTATTTCTGTGTCTGATTTTATAAGTAGTTCTTAAGGTTCCAAAAATCATCATGGAAAAACAGAATCAATCGGTCTTTCCGTCGGGCTGGCTGTGCGTCTGTCACACTTTCTCCGATTCAGTTGAAATTTGGTACAAACATGTAGGTACTGCTGTAACCCAAACACAGATGCATAACGTAAGTAATAGAATAGAATACTCTTTATTACATAATACTACAAGTTACAGAAAAAAATAGATGAAGAAAACATTACATTGGGTGACACAATGGGCGGCCTTATCGCTAAAAGCGATCTTTTAAAGACAATCTTTGGATGGATTTTAAAGAGAGGAGTGACAGTACTGCAGGTAGTCTTAGGTGTACTATTTATATATACAATAATTACATAATGATTTTTTTCCATAGTTTTAAAAGTAGACAAAGATTGAGCACGCCTTACCGACACCGGCAAGGCATTCCATAACCGCACCGCCTGAATCGTAAAAGATTTGTCATAGAAGCTGGTGCATCGGCATCTCTAGTCTCAAGTTTTCCGATGACCTTAGATATCTATTATGTGTGTCATGAAGGAACTTGAAACGTTCTTTAAGATAAGAGGGGGTTGTAGGATTGAACAGAATACTGTAGAGCAGAAATAAAATATGAGAATCCCGGCGAAGTCGTATGGGAAGCCACGTAACACTTTCAGTGCCAAGTGCAAAAGTGTTTTTACATTTTTAGTGCCAGGCACTCAACTCATGGGCCGAACAACAATTTGTTCGTGTGCCCACAACCTGCGCATGAACACAAGTCACATATAGCTACTTAAAACAACGACTCAGACACGAGTTGTGGGCACATAACGAATTACTCCTCGACCCATACGCTGAGTTCTTGGCACTAAATGTGTTAAGCTTTGTACGAAATTCAGAAATGTGATCATATTTGCGCAGGCAAAATATAAATCTTATGCACAGGTTTTGAAGACGCTCAAGTTCATCGAGTTATGCCTGAGTGAGATCGAGATAACTGACATCGGCATAGTCAAGGATAGGAAGCAGAAGGGACTGTGCAAGCGCAATTTTAGCGGCAGTGGGAAGAAAGTTCCGCAATCGTTTAAGGGACCTGGCAGATGCAAACACGTTAAATTGAACCTGGGGAAGCTGAGACCAATTTACTTTTGGAATCATCCTTGAGCTGCCAACAACAGTAAATAAATGTTGTATACGGAGTCACTTTTGAGGGAAACATTAGGAAACCAATTTTCCATCAGCAATAAATTTTCAACACTATCGCTTCTTTAACCGACTTCAAAAAAGGAGGAGATTCTCAATTCGGTTGTATTTCTTTTTTTTAAATAGCAATGTGGGTAAAGTTTTTGAAGTTACTCCCTAAGCGTATGGTGGTGCAAAAAAGGCACTTTAATAATTGTTCAACTGGATAAGGAAACTAAACTTGTTTCCAGAATGTTGTTAGTCTATTAATAAAAAGCCCGATGTTTGAATGTAGCTGCAGCGGAAGCGAGGACAGTCAGCTGTTTAGCATTATTAAAATATCTCCCACCGTGAAAACACGACTTCCTTAGCGAACGTAAATTAATTCTGCTCTTGTTTTTATTATAATGCGATCAACATAGAATCGAAGGTCGATAGAATTTGAATATTTTATCTACGCTTTTCATTATTATAAGGTTTGAATGCATTTTCATTATTTCATTTCTAAGACATAGTGATAAAATAGGGAAGAAGTTCAGAAGTGATACATTCATTAAAGATTATTTTTATCGTAACTAATACTACTAATGCAAAGGCGGGCAAAAGCTACTAGAAAATAATGACTAGATTATTTTATCATGCTTAGGTATAAAATTGTCACTCAACTTTAATCAAAAATAATTTTCCCATAAAAAGCTGGAAAAACAATCTCATAAAGGATCGAAAAATACTTACAACTCAATAATAATTTGATTTGAACATTGAACAACATTCATCTCAACGAAATGTCTCTTGCCTCTTGACCCACGCAGCGCTGCATCGCGTTAACAAATCCAACAGCATCACTCCCAACGAGTGGCTGCAAACGGGCCGGAATGCTGCAGCGCTGCAGCGGTGTTGTGCAACAATCACTACAGCATTACCTGTAAATTACAGCTTGCGGTCCAACCGTACCGCTGTGCTGCGCTATGGTAACCATAAATCTGCTACTACTGGGACGTCGTCACACTGTTGGAATATATCTAGTACTTGTCGGGGGTAGTTTACTGCCCTGTTTTCCTTTTCGTTGCAAGCGTCACTGGCGAGTTGGGGTACCGGGTTCGTTTCTCAGGTCGAGCAAAAACTGTCATTGAGTTTTCGTATAGGAATTTTTCCATATCAGCTTGGAGTTTGGAAGCCGGTGGTGTGACATCTCCGTGTATCGGAAAGCACGTAAAGCCGTTGATATCTGCACCCGATCTCTTCACTGTAGCTTCAATTGGAATATGAGTGTAAAGGCAAAAAGAGTGCATCTGTTTTTGTGCACTTTAATATCTCCCAGGGTAATCTACGTTGAGAATGGCCACTGGAATCGAAATTCGGTCGGGAGGATTATTATTAGTAGGTTATTAGCAGGTCTTTGATGTTTAAAGCTTGCAGTTATCACTATAGTTGCGCATGCATCAGGAATGCAATAAAATGTAATAGGTTTACACCAGACTAAAGTGTAGCATTATTCAAAATGGCAGCCAAATTACCTGCGCTCAACAACACTGATTGCCTCTGTGAGGTGACTACACGTGACGTCTAATTCAGATGTTCAACAACCAAACCACACACACTCCTAACAATTTACGAACACACGTCGCTTTTAATTAAGCCAAGCTTAGAACATTAACAAAATCAAACATCAAAAGGCTTTTAGCCGAATGTTTAGTAATGCACGAAATTTATCGAAATTAAAACGTATGACACATTAAAGCATGAATTATCTGCGCCACGATAATTGACGTCATAAGTTTGAACGAGATAGTGTTATTGCCGGCGACGTGCATAAGCTAACCTGTTAATTAACTTTCTACCTCGCGCCGTGGTTACCGTACAGTTTGGCACGGGCACTGGCGGCCTGCCAAGTTCACTAGCTATTTGCTTATAATTCGGAATCAATATGCTAGCACACGTGTGCCAGATTATTTCACTCATAAACGTTGTAATAGTTGCTGTAATTCACGCGCAATTGCCCCCTATCCCGGGTCTAGACACGACACGAGGTAACGCACTTCGGCAAAATTCGGCGAATACGAACGTTTCCGAGTGCCGTAAAAAGTTTTCGTTGGAAACTGTAAACGGTGTTCGGGAACTAGAACGAGACGACTGCAGTTGCTGATGTTCCCAAAAACACTTAGCTCAAAGCTCTATGTTTGAATCATCATGAAATTCATACCAGGAATATGAAAAATCCGTGTCTGCTATCTACTTTTGGTCACCCTAGTCACTTACAGTTATGGAAATAAATACTAAGTGTCAGAGTTTCTATATCGCCTCGAGGGCCGCTACGTCCACACTCATTTTCTAAAAGTTTCCGAAAATTCCACCAGCACTAACATTTCTAAAACAACTGCCACCTCTCTGAAACTTTCAGTATAATTAATAAAATCCCATTCCATCCGAGTTTAAACCCGCAACGTATCGAAGACCGAAGTATCGTGTTTTTAACAACGCTTTGTTAATCGTGCCGCGACAGGTGCCACCGCGTCCCCGTGCGACCGGAATAGATGCGCGGGCGCACCGCTCACCAGTCACTGCTACCGATCAGCATACAGACAATCAAACGGTTTTTTTTTGGCTATTCTTGAGAAATTCGGCTTAGTCGTACGTCTAGACTGGAAATAATGCAGGAATTTTGTTTAAGCTGGGGTTTGTTTCTTGAGAAGATTGTTATAATTAATGTTGCACTTAGAACTTTAGATCTTACCAGCTCCGTACTAGTGCCGTTTTTCCCTTTTCCCGTAGGAATTTCGGGAAATCTTCTTAGTGCTCCCCTACACAACCCAAGGAATCTACATGCCAATTTTCAGCTTTCTACGATCAGTAGTTTCGGCTGTGCGTTGTCTGTCAGTCACCACTCAGTAACGGAAGAATTTTACCTATATATTAGGATTTAAAGGTAATAAACGCTGGGTAATAAATACTCATAACCAAAATAATACTGATATGTAGAAAGCCGTGCCAAAGTGACCTCTATCAACAATAATTGTAAAGTAATTCAATACGTATGGGATTATTACGCATTGGTTGACTTTTAAAATGTTATTGCGAATAGAAAATTCCTTTTATCAGAGCCAGGGAATGTAGAGACACTCCAGATAAGTGATTATTAATATATGATAGAATGTTAATATGTATGATAGTCCGTAAGGTATATATGTTATGGGTCTTTGTTACCCGGAATATATTATATTATATTGTTTTTGTTAATACTGACTATAGATATTTGCCTAATTCGTAACATAGTTACACAAAACAAACAACAACAACATTTACCAATACACAGATTTAGAGAAACAATATAAAACTAAGAAAGAACACGAGTAGCTACTATGTATACCTACGTCCAGATTTATCCGCTGAAAATGTTTTAGCAGCCTATAGTAATAAATTGACCCTCAGGTATGGCCGCGATGATAGGCATGTGACGTGTCAATTAATTTATTTACAATGTCTTGCAAATCAGCAGCGCATTAATCTTGTAACGATCTGGCATGATCTATCGAGCTCAGGTATTTTCCGAACCATTTCGTGACACAGCGTTCTTCTAACTTTAGCCGGTCGGCTTTGCAGCCAAGCATAGATAGATCTAATGTTTTATGCACTCCTAGAGATACTTTAAGATGTATCTTGTTTTTTGACGTGATAACGTCATATAAATCTATGAACGTCGGCTGCACGCACGAGCCGAGCGTGCAAGCGAGAGCGCGTAACAAGTGATAGAGAAGCACGATCGGCCTAAGCGTTCGTCTTGTTTGTTAAGAATTCAATTGTTTTCTTATGACGTTATCACGTAAAATTAAGACTCTGGCAAGGAATGCCACTCTATACTGTGCGCACAATGAAAGAATTCCCAAAATGATTTCTTCTTTCATTTTGGGAATACTTTCCGGTAAAGACGAATTACAGGCGAATGCTCTTACAGTGGTAAGGGAGCACCTTAAAGTGGTGTTAGACACAGATGTTCTACATCTAAATTGAAAGTGTATTTTTGTGTATGTTATTTAAAGGTCTGTACATATATTTTTTTAGAACAAATAATTTAAAAAAAGTATTATTATCAGATATAATTTAAGGTATGTATCGGACTTTATTGCTTACAGACGCATTACCGACTCAAACATTTTTAACATTGCATTATATGAGAAAAGTAAACTTAATTGATATTATTGACAGCTTGACAATCCATTTTCTCCGCACTCGTGTATCAATATATTTTCCATCATCAATCAATCAGGTTTAATATAGTCGATTAAAGCTAAATTCCGACACTTCCTCCCACATTTAGCGCTTACAGAATCCAAACAATGATCTAAATTCTATCTTTACGAAACTAAACACACTAATAAATATTATGTTGTTAGAAAAACTACGAGAAAACTAATAGTTAACATGAACCGCGCTGTTTTACCCATAGATCACTGCTAATATACCTCTGTCCCATATGTTTAATCCTATACTAGACCAAGGACCCATAAACAAAGTGAAGCTAACTAGGAAATGATTTAGATACGATTAACGAAAAATATACGACTCACACGCCATCACTCACTGCCAGAGACTAAAGAATCATTCGGATCACTCTAATTCCCGCACCCAATAAACTATGGAAAATAGTTAATAATAAACAATAAGAAAAACGCACAATATCTATGAAAATTCTTTGAAATGTAAATATTTGTTTAGTGGTCACGATACGATGGCGATTCGATTTTTTATTGTTTTTGTTTTGTACTACGCTTGTGCACAACGCTATTTGGATGAGGAACTTTAGAACATATTTTGACCGTAGTTTCTAACTATAGATACAACTTTCCCCGAGCGGAAGACTTGAAAAAAAGAAAAGTCAACATTATACCTTTGTGTATAAAGTTTTAAATACCTAAATAAAAGAAAAACTTGCTTGCTTTTTGGACTCAAAAAACTGTTGCTGCAATTGAACTAATAAGTCCTGTGTTTTTTTATTACTTCTTTTTAAAGATATTTTTTTTATTTGTTCAGTCCGAGCCCCAAATAAGCATATTTTATTTCTATCTTATGCAGAACGAGACAGAAATTCTTCGTACAAATCTCCGCCGAAAACTCTCCGTAGTAATAATAAAAGCATTTTTTCCATTGATTGTAGCTCTATTTAACAAGATCTATGTGTTATTACAGTAAATGTCATTTTATTTTGAGATACTGGAATTATTTTATTTTGATGTACTGTTATTATATCTCTAAATAAAATGGCATTTACTAAAGTTGAATCAACTGACAGTTCGTTTGCCAAAATGGGATCAGCCGCTACAATTAAACATCCATATATGGACTGTAAAAATTACTACGCTTACTTTTCCGTTGTTTGGTAATAACATATATATGACCAATGATCCTTATTTCACTTGTTAAATAAACTAATTCATTTTTTTCACAGCGACAGTATAATAAACCGCAGTCTAGGTAAGCAACAAAAAGTCGCACAATATAAATACGTAGGTGTGATATAATTTGAGCGTCTGCCAAAAGATTAGGGATGTACTCGCGTGGGCGTTATGAATGGCCGCTAACTCGCTTAGGGCTTTAATAAAAGCATAAAAACAAGCAAAATAATCGGCCAGTGTTGATACTTCAATGTTTTCCATACATTCTTCAAGTCTTTATCATATTTATATCGTTTTCACCGACGGACGATGTAATGGTGTTCGAGCACTTTATCACCTGTCAGGAATGTGAATTATATTGAGTTGTTAAAAATGTATAGTTTCGGTGAAGCGTAGTTTTTACATAAATCAAATTGTTATAATGTAAAAGCAAAAGGTGAATTTTACATTTTATGACATGGTATTTTCTTTTACTAAACGAAATTTCCTGAAAACGTGTCGTTATCAGTAAAGTTTAAACTCTTTTTCGAACTAAGATCTAATTAGGAACATTTTTTTTCGCGAGATAGTTGATTTATTCTTCAATGCTTGGATTCATCATCATCATATCAGCCGAAAGACGTCCACTGCTGGACATAGGCCTCCCCCAAAAGGGGGGGAGGGGTTTGCCATAATCGCCACGCTTGGCAGGCGGGTTGGCGATCGCAGTGTATGATGTAGATTTTTACAGAGAACGCTGCTGCCCATTCTCCGGCGAGTCCCTTAGTCGCCTCTTACGGCACCCACGGGAAGTGATGGGATGGTATTATTCTTTTACGGTACCATACGGTACCGGCCGACACCATACGGCAAATGCTTGGATTAGGTGACAATAAAACGGTACCCAGGCAAAGGACCTACTTACAAGACAAAGCAAAAATAATTCGCAAAAACTCGCCCAATTAACTCAAGCCCCTGAAAATGACCTGAAACAACAAAACATCGGTGTATTTAAACATCGCACATGTCCGTTCTGTCACTTTTAATTTAAAACACGTCCGAAATCATATTAATTGCTTTTCGAGCAATTTCGCGGACTGTCACGCGAGGTAACACGTTATTATAACGAGAGGGGCAGAACTTTAGGATGGACAACACTATTTTTATATTTGGCATCCATGGCGCATTAACTTCCCACACTCATTTTTTTATTGTGATGAAAACACAGCAATGTATAGTGAAGCGAAGAAAGTTTTGCCCCAGTGTTGTGTTTATTTTTAAAATCAGGTATAGGTAGTCGTGTGTGTGAGTTTTTTCAACGTAATTTAGTATTGAAACGTCTTGAACGGTATGTGCAGTCTATTTCAGTAGGTGATCTCCTACCAAGGACCGGAAACGGTTCGGTAATGGAAATACGGTTCAAAATAGTATTATGATGTTTAGCTATAAATATTATTTTGTTTGGATGTTGGATTAAAAGAAAATATTCAGTTATTTTTTATCGATGATGTAGTTTCTCAGTGGATTATATTCGTGTTGCAGTTTTGTTGAGAATAGTGGGATTATAAACATTGAGAACTGTGTAAACAATAACCAAATGTTGCAATACCTACAAATATGATAGCAAATGGATGATGTGAGTTTTTGAAAATAACTATGCCCAAAAACTAGCCAAGTGCGAGTCGGACTCGCGTGCAAAGGGTTCCGAACCATTTTATTTTTGTAACATGTTATTTTAACACTAGAGACTTTATAGGTTTTCCTTTATAGGTTAAGTACTGTTATCTGCACTTTTTTTATCTTTAAGTTCAGTAGCTTCGGAGATAAGGTGGGGAATGGTCATTTTTGGTCTAATTTCTTGAATAACTTCTAAATTATTTATTTTAAAATTTAGAAAAAATATTATTAAAACCCTCACAATAAATCCTTATATTTGATGTATCACAAAATACAGTTTAAAATACTTTTTTTTTGTAATTTTCTAGTTTGACCCCAAAAGTGATTCCGATACTCAAAATTTATTTATTTACGTAACGCGTCCGTATTTGAGTCACAAAAATCCATATGTGTACCAATTTTCAACAGAATCGGTTCAGTAGATCCGGAGAAAACTGGCTGTTACAGACGGACAGACAGACAAAGAGACGGACAGACAGACAGATGTATAGTCGAGTGATCCTATAAGGGTTCCGTTTCTTACGGAGCCCTAAAAATGTTTAAGTTGTACAGAATTTTAGTTTTCTATTCTACGAGGTATAGTTGAGAAAGGCAAACAAATAAATTGACTTTCATAACCACCTTCACCTTCATCTGCACCTTCCGTCCTATGCTATTCCCAACTGACGAGCTATACAAAAGTTGTGGAGTACTCACCGTGAGGCAGCTCTTCATCTACCTTACTGTAGTCTCACAACACCTCCAAACCCCTTACGTCATTGTCACCAAAAGACGTAAAGACGCGGTCTGTCAACCTCAAAGATGTAGGCTAGCTTTCACTAAGAGGTTTTATTGCTTCTTAGGCCCACATTTATATAACAGACTAAATAAAATATTAAAATTTTACTCATTTCCTAGCATCACTCTAAAAAAAACTGTCACAAATTGGCTACTGGAACAAAATTATACAGACACAGAACGGCTTCTTCTTTCTGGAGACAAGTATTAGTAAACTGCTACTTTCTCACACATACACAATAAACACACTTCACACTCTTCACTAACACCCCCCCAATGCCCCCCTGTTCTATTCTATTCTATAACATGACCGTGACAACAAACATGCATACCATCAGACATAGCTACTTTCACATTTTAAATATTTGTATGGATAAATACGGGAATCAAAATTTAAACTAAGTACATCATCATCTGCCCCAACTATACTGGAGTCGGCTTCCGGTTAAACCGGATTCACCTGAATACCAGTATTTTACGTGGAGCGCCCGCCTACCAAACCTCAAAAAGCCATTAACTGGGTAACACGGTACTCCTTGCCAAGACTGGAGTCAAATTTTCTGTCTTCTGACTATACGTAACCATCGGTCAAAGATCTACAAATGACAGCCAGGACCGACGGCTTAACGTGCTTTCCGAGGCACGGAGGAAACTCGGTATGTTAAGATGGTCACCCATCCACAGACCACACTCGGCAAGCGTTGCTTAACCTTGAAATCGCCTCTTGCGACTGTTATTATTTTGAAATTTACATAATAGGTATTAATATTATAATAGGGATTAAATTGTTACTTTATTTTTGTATAGGAAGAAATATGTTGGAAATACTACACGATTAAAAAAAGTCCCCCACAGATAGAAAGAGACGTATCTCTACACTATACCTGCATAATTTTGATCCAGAAAAATCCAAAACTCTGCAAAATAGACCACGGAAACAAACTCCCGGTATAAAAAGCTAGCTATCAATAAAAAATCCCAACAAACATGAACTATGATTCTATACAAGCAACACGAACCGGAAAAAAAAACAAATGAAGGAACAGCAAAATCTCAAAAACAAGAGAACAACATCACTACATCTATCAATTTTATAGATATTCAAATTCAAACAATAAACTTGTAGCCAGCATTCAAGTAGTCGTTATATTTTGAAGAATGTGATTCTTACAGTGATTTATTGCAAGTAAACGTAAAAGATGGGGTGTAAAACACGCATACACCTTCGCAGCACCTGGTTAGAGAAATAAAAACGAAGTAAACAATTTTCTGTTAGGTTGTAAATGTAAAACGAACGTTTTGATTTGGCTGTGTAAATAAATATGAGATGCTTGAGCAGTTGTCGCGGGAGAAACATGATAGATTAGCGAGTTCCAAGGTAATTGAGAAAACCGTGTTTCGTAGCTAGTAAGTACAACGTACGTAACAAGATGTATGGCGATGCACCACTTGTATATGGTTGATATTTGACCCATAAACTTTTCGCTAAGGAGTGAAATACCTTCGTGGAGTCTTCAATTCAAGAATGAACAGGTTACTTCTAGGCAAGCGTGCTCCACCGTCAATCGCATCATCGCTTTCTATCAAGACGCGAGCCAATCGACAAAAATAAAAAAGCTCTGTGATATTGTAAGCAGGGTTCGAAGAATACGGGTATTTTCCTAACTTAAGAGATATCAGTCCACGTCAAAAATTAAGTAAATATCACATCTGCTACTTAATTTTAATCATCATTCAAACTTTCATTTTATTATAGTTAAAATGTTACTGAACTTCTCTCTACAACATTTCAACTATAAAGTAAACCTTATTTAACCAACAACAGCACAACAAATTCCATCGTACACTATTACCTAGATATACCTCGTCCACGCAGGTTGACAGACACAGATCTCGTTAAGATGTCGCCGCGGTTACGACAACTGCTGGATTGGATCGGCTCGCGCAGTCCGCAGTGCTGTGCACATCGAGAAGCTGACATGACAGACCGATTTTTTGTCGAATATAGGTATTTCTGGGACTATCTTGTATTAGAAATCTTTGAGAAATTGTGGAGTCGTTTTGGTGGAGAGAGGAATTGGATTTGTAAGTTTTAGGAAAGCTTCAACTCTGAAATGTTGATGAATGATGAGATGATTTCTGTGGGCCAATTCTACTAATTTTAGGGTTCCGAACATCCGGTAGAAATGGAACCCTTATAGGATCACTCGGGTGTCTGTCTGTCTAACGGTCTGTCTATCCGTTTGTCACAGCCAGTTTTCTCCGTATCTGCTGGACCGATTCTGTTGAAATTTGATATACATGTGGACTTTTGTGACCCAAACACGGATGCGTTACATAAATAAATATTTTTTTAGTATATTTAAATATTAAAAAAAGTTTTTTAAACTGTACTGTGTGTCATATCCAATGAAAGAGCTTACTGTTACGGTTTTATTATATATTTTTACTTATTGTGAGGGTTTTAATTATAATTTTTTTCATAATTTTAAAAGAAATAGAGTAGAAGTTATTCTAGGAATTAGACCAAAAATGACCATTCCCCCCCCCTTTATTTCCGAAACTTATGAGTCTAAAATTTTGAAAAATAATAGGTAATAAACAGCTCTTAACCTACAGATTACAGGAAAACCTGTCTTCTTACAGGTTTTCCTTTGGTGTTTAAATACCATGTTACAAAAATAAAAATTTTTCAGAACCCTTTGCACGCAAGTCCGACTCGCACTAGGCCAGTTTTTAAAAAGACTTTCGCACTCGCATCTCAGTCGCAATCTGTACTTAAATCATCTTTGTAAAACGCTAAAGTTAATATCTTCCCAATATTACCCTATTTAGTTACGACCACGTAAGTAATCCACAATAAACATGACGAAATATTTCAAACAAACTTCTAAAGAACTTTGCACATAATCACTAATCTTTCAGAGTGAACCAAACAAAATATCGACATGAAACCTTTTACCTCTCAGCCATCTTTCAACTAAATAAAACACTAAAGCGGCGATTAGTATACATTGCTGGTTTTGTAAACAGTGCGCTAGATGTATTGGGTGGCAGAATATCAAAGGATCGCGAAATGTTATCTGTCGTCGCCGCGCCGATCGGCAAAGCGGCATAAGTAAGATTTCCGCACCTTCATATTGACTGGCGCCACGCCCACGGTCAGACATAACAATATCGTCAACGCTTAAAATAAAGCACTTAGAACGCGATCTATCAAGTCGATTTTTTTTGGGCTTTTCTTGGGTTTCGTTTGCGGTTGCGGTTTGTAAATTAGTTGGTGTTTTAAGAAAATTACCACAAAATTGCAAAAAAACCTTTAAGCATATCTGTAATCTAATGAAGCATGTGTAACTATTTTCGATGAACAATATATTATACTCTATCAACATTTTGTTTTCAGTACTTATATTGGTCCTACGACATTGTATTGATAGAGTTCATATTAATTCACTGATAAACATCTGTAGCGAAACCTCTAATGACCAAAGATAACGGATAGGTACGGAACCCACAATGATTTTATCATACACGTGTTACCCAAGGCGCCAAGGCATCTAGGTATCCGACAGTGCTCGTCCAAAACCAACATGATCATGAAAAAAGAAAACAAACGCCGCCGGTGGGCGAAGTGCTAGAGAATGTAATGATTGGCTCACCGTTACAAATAGACAACGTTTAGTTGCCACACAGGAATAAGAAGACCAATATTCTCGTGCTTAAACGTTCAAATTGAAGTCGCAAAATTATCTCAAATGTTAATTATTGGATGTGATTTTTTTATTTGTGATGGGTTCGCTCTTGACTCTAGTCTAGGTCAGAGATGACAGAGACAAAGTCTACGATGGAGCGAGCTTACCCCGAAGGAGCCTGTTCACTCTAACTTTGAAGAGATTAGGGTTGTAAGCGTTTGGAAACACAGACGCAGGCAGAGAGTTCCACTCCTTTGCTGTGCGCATTCTAAAAGACGTTTGGGAACGCTTAGTGCGAATTGGTGGAATAGCAACAAGGTAGGCATGATAAGATGCAGTGCGTCTGGATGTCCGATGGTAGAAGGGGGCCGGTGGGATGAGGTCGTGGAGTTCTTGGGCACACTCACCGAAGTACAATCTGTAGAAGAACGACGTGTATTAGAGATTCACACTCAATTATAAACGAGTATTTGACAGTTGCACCTGCGATCGAATGTTCCTTAGCAATATCAGATGCTCATCAGGACTCAAATGCCCTTACTTTGGTATTGTTCGTCGGTTCCTTGAGCTCCTCAAAGTTCTCAGTTGAGCTGCATGATAACTGACAAATGCTTGCACTGTCTGGACAGGCCCACTCAAACCTGCGTGGTGCTTTCCTCACAAGGTCACCTCAGACGTTAACCTATATAGTTTTCATATGTTATTGGCGATTGTATGGACTTCAAAAGAGACTATGCCCTCTGAGTTTGTTTCGGTGTTTCTTCTCAGGGTAGTCAGCTAGGAAATACCGGCCTCATCTAGATTAATATGATTAAAAATATTGACGTGTAAAAGTTACCCGTAATCCATTTGCAAACTAAATATAATTTATCATTGCTGCATAGATTCTTTCAAATTCAAATTACTTCACCTTTCTTCCATCCATCTTTTTCACCTTTCAAATAGTAATTTAGTTTTTTTTTTGTATTCTTCTTCTTACCGTGTGGGCAGTAAGGTCTAACGACATACCCTAGTGTCAGAGTTTCTAAACTGCCTCAAGGGCCTCTGACATCTTTAATTTGACGACCGCCATTGGGCGGCCGGGACCACCGGCTTATACGTGGCTTCCGAAGCACGGAATAATTTTTTGGTATGCGTCATTCTTGGCGCAAACAAACTCTTTCTTCTTTCTTTCTTTATTTCACATAAACTAACATGCGATTGCGAATGTCGATTAAAAGTTAGTAGAATTTGCACTGAGGAATTATGAAACGTTAAAAGTTTGGTTAGTTTCAGTTGGCAGTTTTCTATGGAAAAGAAAGGTTGGTTGTTTCTAGGCAAACGTGCTCCATCTTCGACCGCATATATAGTAAAAAACAAAAAAATCCTTAGTTTAGTTTATTTAGCTACAACAGCTCAAATTAATAAATTCTTCCACAAAATTTAAGAATTTTTCTTCCCTTTGCTATCTTCTTCATAATCATCCTATCAGCTTGAAATCACCTATGGTTGATGATCCACGTTTTTTGCGCTACATTGCTGATTTCGTCGACCTAACGCGCAGTAAGTGTCTCTTGGTTGGCTGCAAATGGGCTAATAAGGCCCATGATGGCAAAACATCTGCAGTTTTGTCGATAGACTTAGCAATATAGTTGTTGGTGAACTATTTCGGTTAGGCAGTTCAAATGATGGCCTTCGTAGCAAACCAAGATAACAATGACGACTAGAAGCCACACCCAACCCAATTCCTGAATGAGCATGACTCACAGATCATGTCATAACCACCATACACACGTACCTACCCTGCCCACGTCATTACAGGCGCTTCCAGTTAGCACGCCGGTAGAACAAGGTAAACAGCGGCCGTCACTCATGTGTCCGAGTTTTTATCGGCGCCGGATGTACGGGAGCGAGGAGCTGTCATAATAGACGCACGGTTATGTAATGAAGAAGGAGTTGAATTATTACTAACTAGGTTTTACCAGCGGTTTCACTCGGGTGTTATTCGAAAAGCGTTTTCTCGTACAGAGGCGTTGCTTGCGAGATCACCCGTTTGCTCAAAGTTGGTCACATAGCCGCTTTTCGTCAGGTGAGATTGTGGTCAAAAGGAAGCCTATCCTACTTCCTACTATATATCTTATCTAATCTATTCTAACTTCTAACTTATATTATAAATGCGAAAGTTTGGAAAGATAGATGTTTGTTTCTCAATCACGTCAGAACGGCAGAACGGATTTGGATGAAATTTGTAATAGAGATAGATTATAGTCTGTAATAGCACATAGGCTTTTTATCCCGGGAGTAGTTCCCTAGGGATTACGCGGGCGAAGCCGCTGGCAGGAGCTAGTCAATAATAAAAACTCCATATCATGATATTTTTTTCCGTACTACCTGTAAGAAAATGATGCAGTACGAGTATAAACGTCAAGAAAGTAGGCGTTTTAAGGACGTGTTGATTAATAATCAACACGTTAATTAAATTCACGTTAATTTCATTCAATACGTCCTTAAAACGCCTACTTTCTTGACGTTTATAATACTTCAGCATGTACTAAGTGATAATCCAGAATCGTCACAGTTTATTTTTGCAGCCGAAAAGTTCAGTAACATCAGCTTGTATAGGATGTGAATATGAATAAGATTTATTGCAGAAGATTTTATTATAGGTAACTACCGCTGTTACTAACCTGAGTACGGGATGTGCAAATGTCGTTTGGATTAATGCTTTTCCTGTGACAAAATAACTGAGTATGAATGAGAAAAATTCAATGACGTGTGCAACATTTTATTTTTCCTGTAGTTCTAGATTCCAATTACCTTAGTGGCATTACATGCATACCATTGCCTGAAATTTTTAACCTAAAATAAAATTAATGCCGGAAAGACCACCCACTTGAACTAATCAAATTCGTTTAAAAGAAAGTATGTACATTTTTTTTACTATAGATAGGCATACGTTTGACCACTATCTCACCTGATGGTAAGCGATGATGTGGTCGAAGATGGAGCACGTTTTCCTAGAAGTAACCTATTCACTCTTGCCTTAAAGACTCCCAGGTTGTAGCTATCACTATACGCACTATAAATGTGTTCCCAAAACGTTTTGTGCGTGTGGGTGGTGTGCATACCATTGTATGAAATTCGTAACTAAAATAATTTTGAGCAGGAAAGACCACCCACCTTCGCTAATTAAATTCGTTTAAAAGAAAGTAGGTACATATTTCTATAATCACGTATGCTCACATCAAACTGTAAAAGATACTAAAACCGCACTTTTATTAGAATCATCCGAAAATTACTAACTAGATAGCTCATTTAATGACATAAAATGTAAAATTTTATATCTTTTGCCATGCATTGAAGCACCGTGCGACGTCGGTGATGACATTAAAATAATCCAAAATGGTAACGACAGCAGTGAAATGTGAAAAGTGATGGGAATGACAATAATTTGTCAGAGATTATGACGCTTATGACACCCGTCGTTTGTTTTTGTGCCAAAGAGGCGATTGACGCGACTTGATACGTGCAATGATGATAAAACACCGGATGTCTGTTTTGATGACTTTCTTCTCGCGTAATGTGTTGAAATGGTATTTTTATTTAAATTGTTAAGTAATAGGTCAATGATAGTGTTATGTATGGAAATAAAAAAGAAATTTTGTGTTTCTTGTATCTGATCTCGAAAACCCAGTCTCGTTGCTGGGTAACATGATGGTATCTTTAATACTAATTAAATAGGTATATTACCAACACATATTGGACACATAGAAAAACCATTACCAACCCAAACATCCTTATCCTTACTAATATTATAAATGCGAAAGTAACTCTGTCTGTCTATCTGTTTGTCTGTCTGTCACGCTTTCACGCCAAAACTGCTGAACTGATTTAAATGAAATTTGGTACACAGATAGTCTAGAGCCTGAGAGAGGACATAAGCTACTTTTTATCCCGGGAGTATGTTCCCTAGGGATCACGCGGGCGAAGCCACTGCAGGAGCTAGTATTATATCTATATTTTATTGTACACCTCATAAAAAGTACAGGGCAAACATTAATAAATAATTTAAAACAAATGTATTCGTACCATAGACGGGCTTATCAACAGGGCAATCGTTTACAAACTAATATCGTGCACCATTTTCCAACAAAATCTAATTAAAAAGAACTAATGAGAACGTTGCATCCATTGTAGAACGGCCCCGAACGTAATAACACGTTAATATTTACTCAGAGATGATTCGCGGCTTTTAATTCACCTTCCAAATGCACCTTTCATACAACTGTTTATAGACGCCCACGCACGTTTCTAAATAGATTAAACTAATGATACCATCTGTAAATCAATTTTGTCCACTAGCCACAATAAGTTAAAAAAATACATTAAAATTAATAGATTAATTAGGAAATTTAAAAAGTCATTAAAGCACCAAAATTTAAACAAATTAAATACTAAACTTAGGCAAAACAAACTTAATTTAATGCAACAAATTAAAGTCTGTAATAGTGAATTGGAATTGTGTAAAACAATGTATGATAATGATACTCAGCGCCTTCAGGAGGAACTGTTCGTTAGGGAATATGCACTAAAGGATATCTTTAGTAAATATGAGGCTTCTCAACAAGACTTGAGTAAGCGCATGCAAGAGGCCAATGAGTTGGTGGACCTGGTAACATACAATGCAGAGAGGTATGAGTCTCTGACTAATAACCTCTCCTGCAGCTGTGCTTGCTCCCAGGCACCACAGCCTCAGCTCATAACACCCACACCCCCGCTGGCTCTTCCAGTAGGTAGCTGTCATGAAAATGTTAACATTAATATTGTAAACACTACTTATGTTTTTTCAGACAAATTTGGTCAAGGTTTTGGTGCCATATTTAACCAGTGTTCTAATCATTATATAATAAATAATTGTTTACCTGGTGCCAGTTTCAGCCAGTTACTTAGTAATATTAAATTGACAAAAATTAACCCCAATTCAACTGTTATTTTATTATGTGGGGATAGTTTAGCTGTAAGAAAAAAAGATATAATTGATTGTGTCCATTTGATGTCTCATCTTAATGAGAAAAATAACTGTAAATTTATTTTCTGTACCTTGCCTTATTCACATTACTTGTCAGATGAGCAAAATAGGCACATTTATGATTTAAATATGTTAATTTATAATAGAACCAGTCGTCACAGTGACGCTATATTATTTTTTGATTGTAATCAATTTATTTCTGATTACAAACTGACTGATTATAAAATGTATTTACCACCTAGTAGTAGAAGACAAATTGCTAATCTTTTAGCATACAATATACAGTGCGACACCGGTACATGCAGTGTACCAACAATTCCTGTTAGTAATATTACTAATATTCCTATTGTTACCCTTAGTAGTTTAAACTCTTAGGAGCGACAACGGAAAAGCCTCATATGTTGAATGTTGTACATCAAAATATGCAAGGTCTGTCCGGCAAAGAATTAGAGTTAAGTTTATTTATAGAGAATTATGATGTTCAGGTGTTATGTTTAACTGAACATTGGTTGAAAGAACATGAAGTAGTTTTAATGAATGATAATTTCTTTACTGTTCAAAGTGCGTTTGTAAGAAGAAGTGCTATTCGTGGTGGTTCATTAGTCATTGTTTCAAACAAGTTAAAATGTAAACAACGTTTAGATATAGTTAGCCTTTCTATCGAGCGCACTGTTGAGTTGTCTTGTGTTGAACTTGAGCGTTACGTTATAATTTGCGTTTACCGACCGCCCTCTGGAGATTTTGGTCTTTTCGAATCGGTAATAGAAGATTCACTTAATAAGTTAAAATCAAATAATAAAAATATTATTTTATGTGGGGATTTTAATGTTAATATTCTAGAAATTAATCCATTAAGCATTAGACTTCTCAATCTGTTTAAGTCCTTTAATTTAGTTAATCTATTTTTTGAACCTACTAGAATCACGGCATCTTCATCAACTTGTTTAGATAACATCTATAGTAATTGTGATGCTGATAATAAATTGGTGTTAAGTGACTTAACGTCTGACCACTGTGGACTATTAGTTAGCTTTCCTATGCCACAAAATAAAAAGCCGCATAAAATAGTATGCAGGCCTTATACAGTTAGTCGTTGCAATAAGTTTAAACATAATATAGCTAAAAAAATTGCGCCTTCCATAGTAGAACATGAAAATCCTAATGAAATCTATGGAGCCCTTTTTGATGTTGTGCAAAAAGAGTACCAATCTACATTTAAGTCCAAAACTATAAGCGCTACCAATACTTCCGTTGGCTTCAACCAATGGGCTACTGCGGGTATTTATAAAAGTAAAGCGAGACTATACGAGTTATATGGTTTAAAAAGATATAAATTTGATACTCCTTTTCTAGAGTATGTCAGAAATTATTCTAAATTATTTAAAAAGATTTGTGCTATTGCTAAATCTAAATTCTTAAGCGAAACGATAAAAACATCGAATAATAAAGTAAAAGCTACTTGGAAAATCATTAACAATGAAACAGGCAAGTGTGTTAAACAAGATAACCAAGTAGAGATAATTGTTGATAATAAATTAGTTAGTACAGCTGCTGACGTAGCCAAGGCATTTAATGAATTTTTTGCCAACATACCTATAACTACTACTCGCTCCTTAAATTCGTCCCCGTCTAATGCTGAAAAGCTCTTACATTGTAGTGTGCCTAAATGTAGTCAATTATTTAGTTTCGAGCATGTAACGCCAAGTGACGTAGTTAATGTTTTTAATACACTTAAGTCTAAAAACACTGGCGATTACTGGGGCATTTCTATTAAACTTTTGAGTAACATAATTGACATCGTAGCCCCGTATCTTGCCGTTACTTTTAATAAATGTGTTGATTTAGGAACTTTTCCTGACCTCATGAAGAGTAGTAAAGTCATTCCTTTGTTTAAATCAGGTAATAAGAATGACATAGGTAACTTTAGGCCTATATCCATCTTACCTGCTTTTAGTAAAATATTTGAAAAATTGATACTCAAGCAATTACTAAGTTTTTTTAACATAAATAGCCTCCTTCATAAAAATCAATATGGCTTTACAAAAGGTCGTTCGACTACAGATGCGGGTGTTGCTCTCCTTAAACACATATTTAACGCATGGGAGAACTCGCAAAATGCGATTGGAGTTTTCTGTGACCTCTCCAAAGCTTTTGATTGTGTACACCATGACACGCTATTGCGAAAGCTACGTCACTACGGTCTCCAAAATGAAGCTCTTAACGTAATAGATTCTTATTTGCATAATAGGTTCCAATGTGTAGATGTTAATGGTGCGAAGTCTTCCGGGCTGCCAGTTCAGTTAGGTGTACCCCAAGGGTCAATACTGGGTCCATTCTTGTTTCTTGTATACATAAATGACTTACCATTCTATCTAAAGGATATATGTGATGTTGTTCTCTTTGCTGATGATACTTCCCTTATTTTTAAAGTTGATAGGAATAGACACGATTTTGACGACGTAAATAGTGCACTCACCATGGTTACGAATTGGTTTACAACAAACAATCTAGTTCTAAACCCTAAGAAAACAAAATGTATAAAATTTGCCTTACCAAATGTTAAAAATCTAGGACCCAATATCTTTTTAAGTGACGAGGTGCTCGAAACTGTAGACTCAGCTGTTTTCTTGGGCATAACAGTTGATGCCAAACTTCAATGGGGCCCTCATATATCAACACTATCGGGAAAGCTTAGCTCTGCCGCCTACGCCGTCAGGAAAGTTAGACAATTTACTGACGTCGACACAGCTCGGTTAGTGTATTTTAGTTATTTCCATAGTGTTATGTCCTATGGTATGCTACTGTGGGGAAAAGCTGCTGACATACAAAATATATTTGTCCTACAAAAGCGAGCCGTACGAGCGATATACCAGCTAGGGTCCAGGGTCTCTTTAAGGGAACTTTTTAAAGAAATAGGTATTCTCACGGTTGCTTCGCAGTTCATTTTTGCCAACATAGTGTATATCAGGCAAAATATACATTTATATGCCAAAACTAGTGATATCCACAGCTTTAACACCAGAAATAAGCACAAACTACATGCTCCTTTCCACCGTCTTCGTAAGGTCCAGGGCCATTTTGTGGGGATCGGTATCCGCTTTTATAATAAGTTACCTCTTTCTTTTCTAGACTTGCCTTTTAATGCTTTTAAAGCGAAAGTGAAATCTAACCTTATTTCGAAGGCATACTATACTATAAACGATTACTTCGACGATAAAAATAGTTGGTCGCTGTGTTGAACACGAGACAATGCTAAATGTTCTTTCGTAGATTCTTTACTTGCTCAAGATGACATTGTTTATTATTCTGACCGTATAGGTCATTTTTGTTTTTTTTTATTTTTATTTATTGACATAATCTTCTCATTAGCTTGTTTTTTATGAGTTGTATTGCAGTATGTGATTAACTAGCGACCTCCACAAATTGATAAGTATGATTTTGTCTGAGAAACCGGCAGCAGGTTCGTCATGCTCCCTTAGACGTCGCTGCTTGCGGTAGCGTCGGGGATCGGGTTACCTCCTTCCCTCTAATATGGCGAGGCAGGTAATGGCTGATCTTTGCGTTATGCTCGTGAACGGGTGCTGCTTGTGGTGACTGGTCGTCTTGCTGTCCGTGGTTTATTATTGTTAAAATGTTAGTGTTATAATTTAACTGCGATGGTCCTAGTTTATCACTTGTGACTTTGGGTCACAGATTATGGCTAAATTGCATTGTTGAACATGTAAGCGGGCACGCCATTTATTCCTGGAGGCTCATTTTGATTAGTATTGTATGCTTGAGTTTACTTATTTAATTACCTATATATGTAATTAGTTTTATCATTGTTTCATATGTAATTTTTGGGATAAAATGGTATGCTAGCGGACATGTGCCATCCATTTATTTAATTTAATGATGGACATCTATCGTAAAATGTTGAATAATGTTCAAGTTCTTTAAACTTAACAGACAGTTGTGTTGCTGGGGAGTTTGTTGGCCACTTCTTCTTCC
The DNA here is from genome assembly GCA_947578705.1 of Lacanobia wlatinum. Classification (NCBI taxonomy): domain Eukaryota; kingdom Metazoa; phylum Arthropoda; class Insecta; order Lepidoptera; family Noctuidae; genus Lacanobia; species Lacanobia wlatinum. Next base: position 30,124,045 of record OX388025.1, on the reverse strand, counting down.
CAGCTAAAACACTAGGAAGTGGTGACGGGCTGGGCGATTTGGGGGACTGTCTTCATGTAAATTTTGACGTTCAAAAAGTGCTGATTTTCAGCCTAGTTTGAATAAATGCCTTTTGATTTTGATTTTTTTTTTGATTTTACAACGTTTCCGGTGGACGGGACTGAAGATACTGGTTGTGAAATATTAGGATAGAACATCTTTTATATTGAGCAGGTATTATCAATGGCTGTTTTTGGAGGGGAAATCTTCAAACTTTTCTGTACTGGTAGAAGTGGGAGGGAGTGTTTTATGGTATAAGACCCACCCGTGTTTCTTCTGATGCCATTTGCGTTCCAGGGATCAGAAACTTTTTTGAACTATACTGAAACCTTGGCAGATTCCGCAACCTTGAAAGATTGATTTAGATTAATGGCTAATGGAGAGTTTTGAATATAAATGTGGATCCATCCACGTTTGAGAGGGAGAATGAGATCAAAGAAAGAGAGAGAGGAGTTATAGAGCGGAAATTAAGTAATTGCATGACGAGTGATAGGAGATAATGAAAGAAGTGAACGTGTTGCGCCGCCCCTGGATAATATGGGATAAGGGCAGGAAGATGTTGATATCAATGGTTATAGTACTTGTTTTAAAGGTGCTTAGGTAATTAAGGGACATTATTACAAACAATTTTTGGAATTGAAGCGCTTTATCCAAGTTTCCTCCAGTGTGAATTTCAGCACTGAAAACCGGCAATACTTAATAGTAATATGGTTTATTCATTTTAACGACCATTATTTTACAGCAAAAACAAAGCTTGTGTTACTTTTGTATACAGAAATAAACGTCTTTTTTCTAGTGTGTGTATAGGCATCTTCTTCTTCTTCTCGTGCGGGCAGTAACGTCTATCGACCCCACACACCCTAGTGTCAGAGTTTCTAAACCGCCTCAAGGGCCTCTGACATGGTTTACTTGACGACCGCCATTTGGCGGCCGGGACCATCGGCTTATACGTGAATACTTTAGGCATGTGAATACTTTTATTTTTTTAAAGATTATCTTCAAATGAATTCTTAGTTAAGGATGGAAATAACCTGGTATAAAGCTCAATAAAAATCAAAAGATATTTCACAGTTTTTTCTTTACCCTAAAATATCACCTTGTTTTTTCAATTGTGACAGGTGAGTAACATAAAATTTGTTAATCGAATTAATGGCTATCGCAATAAAATCTCAAGAAAGAATTCGCGGAGTGATTTGCAACTGAAGTGGTGTGCAATTTTTACGAAAAGCTATAAAAGTCAGCTTCAAATGACAGCGAGAGGCTACACGTGGATCTAAAAATATTTTCTTGTATAGTGTATATAGATTTTAAGTATTGGAATTCATGCAGTTTCAAACTGAAACATGTCCTCCCTCAATGTCATAAATATTTTACTTACTATAATACCATAGAAATATTACAACAATTTTTCTACAAACTTAATTTCAAACCGCAATTACGTCCGCGAAAATTCAAACACTAATTAGTAAAACTGACCATTGAAACGGTTTTAGTTTTTTGCGTGGAACTAAAAGTAGCCTAATTTACTCCTTATAACATCAGCTATATATATATTACACAGTTATTATTATAGATATTCATTTCTTATAAATTCTTATTTAGAATGTGTTTCGTGACTATGTCCGGGGCATCACCGGTTTTTTTTTAAATATCGGAGCCAGATTTTTTAAGTATCGATGTCAGATAAGTCTTTCCTTTTTTATGTTTTATCTCTTATCACTTAGTTGTACGTGCTGGTTATTAATTTATTTTATTTTGTCATTTGTTCTGTGCGAATCCCAAATTAACATATATTTTCCTTCTTCTTTATTTAGATAATTCTTACATAGATAAAAAGTCTCTATCGCCGTGTGTCACAGGCTACGTTACACAGAATTGACTAAGCTATGTGAAAAAGCTAGTGTTAAGGTTTAAAATATTCATAAATCGCTGTAACATAATAGTCTATTATTTTGTACCTCTCATTTTTTACATTGGCAACACTAAAAAGTAGTGTCATTGGGACATGATGGTTAGGGAAGAGGCAACTTGAGTTGGTCTATTCCTAAACCAAACATCAAATGCGGATATACTACGTGTTGGATAAAGAGAAAATATAACTACCCTTCAGACGAAAATGTATGTTTCAGAGTGGAAATTATATATTTTCTTATCCGCTGATCCTTTCGTTTCTCCTAGGCAGTTGAATCGTTTCTCCAGAACTCGAAGAGCTTCGTTGACTTGGAGTTTTTCTGGAGGTCGCTACTGTTGATTCTGGCTCACAGGAGTTGCAATGGTTGGGGACAGTGTGGCGGGCTTTGACGCTTCAGACAATGCATATAAGTTTTAGTTCCTATACTAGTATCCAAAGTCTTGAGCATCGACGACGAGTTGCTAGCCTGTCGGTTTTCTACCAGTTGCACATTGGTTGTGCATTTTGGGGAGTGTGCGTCGGCATTGCATAATTTAATTCCGCCAAGCCCGTTTCTATCATCGGACCACAAGACGGACGGCGATGCGCCACCGGTACATGGTGGACATTCCACCCACACGCACAAAACGTTCTGGGAACACACATTCATAGTGCGTACAGCTAAGGAGTGGAATTCCCTGCCAGAGTCTGTGTTTTCTGGTAGCTACAACCAGGGAATCTTTAAGACAAGCAAGAGTGAATAGATTACTTCTAGGTAAGCGTAATCCATCTTCGACCACATCATCGCTTACCATCATGGTGGTCAAACGCGTGCCTATCAATTAGTAAAAAAAAGAAAATGGGCTAAATTAAGTCCATCGAAATAAATACCTACAGCTGCACTTTTATTCGTTAAAATGCTCACAGTGTAAAAAAGTTTATAGACTAGATGCGTAATTATAAACCCAAAACAAATAGCTTTAAAACAGCGTTTAATTAATTCTTTATTACCCTCATTAACCTGGTTCCTTTTACGTAACCAGGCCGACAGTTTCATTGTTTCAACTTTTTATCACACCTGTTCTTGTTACCTACAAACGTTTTAGTAACAACGTAATCAACATTGTTTTTAGTATCATAAAGTTTAAAACAGTTATTTTGCATAGTGTTTCGTTCAGTGATTCAAAAAAAACTTTTTACAAAAAAATATAACCGACTTCCAAAAAAAAAACACTACAAAGTATAAAATAAACTTAATTTCGGAAGTCGGTGTTAAAAACAAAGAAATAAAGTCAAAAACACCGACTTCCGAAATTAAGTTTATTTTATACTTTGTAGTGTTTTGTTTGGAAGTCGATTATATTTTTTTGTAAAAGTTTTTTTTTAATCACTGAACGAAACAAAAGTTTTTATTTGTCACTTTTAAGTAGTGATACTTCGACGAAGTCTTCGCCTACGCTGAAATTGAAATAAACAAAAATGCTCATAAAATAAAAACTACTGAACCAAACTGAATCAAATTTTTACAGGACCAAATGGCAAGTATCGCATCGAACTAAAAAATAATCACAGAAATCGGATAAGACCTTGGAGTAATCGGTGTACATACATAAAAATACCCACTGAATTGAGAACCTCCTCCTCATTTGGAAGTCGGTTAAAAATTCAAGGCTGCTTCCACAACTGTTTAAACATAGTTAAGTTTAAACCATTGATTAAACAACGAAAGTTTTTTTTTCGATATTTTTTTGCTTTTAGAAGCCAATGACATTTTCAGGGTTCCGTACCCAAAAGGTAACCAACGGAACCCTATTAATAAGCCTCCGCTGTCCTTCCGTCCGTCCGTCTGTCTGTCTGTGAGAGGGCTGTATCTCAAGAACCGTAATAGACAGACAGTTCAAATTTTCACAGATTGTGTATTTCTATTGCCGTTATAACAACAAATGATGAAAATTAAGGTTTATGGTACGGAACCCTTCGTGTGCGAGTCCGACTCGCACTTGACCGATTTTTTAAAGCATTGTTTTTTACAAAATGTATGAATGGGAATTTTGGTCCTTGACCTAAAGATGTGAATCCGTATTAAATAAATAATATCATTGTATTAACATGATGACCGGACTACTAAACTGCAGGCATGTGAAAATTTCGTTCACACAAAAAATATAAAAAACGAAAGAGGTTTTACGACTTAGAGGTGAAATAGTGCCAGAAGCTCGTAATAACTAGATTAGTACGTTTTTAATTTTATTACTTATTAAATGTGGGAATTAGGAACACGATTTATGGTACGGGGTTAAGCAGGGATCAAGATGTGGTCAGAGAAATATTGTTACCACTCGAAATAAACGAAATGAATGAAAAAATAAGCTCTGGAAGTAAATTCCACCCTAGCTTTAGTTGATCTAAGAAATGTAGTTAAATGACTGATTTATAATCGTATTTAAGAAACAATGGAAGACAGAAAGCTTTGCATAATGCAAAAAGATCTTTGTTTTTTTGCGGTTGTTTTAAAGACACGGCAATCTTTTAGTACTCGAGTGATATTTAAAAATGTCTCACTGCGCCACGTGTAAGCTTTTCAAATATCTCGAACTAGCTTATGCCAGTAGGTTCATCCGCATGAATGTCTAAAATTTTCCCAAGGTTTTCCTCATAAAAATCCGTTCAGGCGTTTTGGCGTGACAAACATCCATCCAATTTTTTACGCCTTTACTTCTATATATACTAATATATAAAGCTGAAGAGTTTGTTTGTTTGCTTAAACACGCTAATCTCAGGAACTACTGGTCCGATTAGAAAAATTATTTCAGTGTTAGATAGCCCATTTATCGAGGATGGCTCTATGCTCTCTCTCTCTATATTATCACGCTAAGACCAATAGGAGCGGAGCAGACGAAGTTGTGCAGGTCATCCAATATTTTATAATAGTAGTGAGTAAGGTAGTAAGGTAAAGATTTTGTACACGGTGCGTTTTCAGCCGTCTTACAAAGGTGGCTCATTTAATGTACCCGAACTAAACTACCGCACGATTATTTTTAAATATAATTCATTAAGATAATATTACAGTTAAAATAAATAATGCATTATAAACACCCTGTTTACACTTTTAGTGCCAAGCACTCAGCGTATGGGTCGAGCAGTGATTCGTTCGTGTGCCCACAACCCGCATCTGAGTCGTCGTTTTAAGTAGCTATTAGATGACTTGTGTTCATGCGCGGGTTGTGGGCACACGAACGAATTGTTGTTCGGCTCATGTGTTGAGTGCTTGGCACTAAAAGTGTAAAAACACTTTTGCACTTGGCACTAAAAGTGTTTATATAATATTTACGTATCAAAACAATGTCGCCGTTCCATTCCGCGCAGTCCTTGGAACACAAGGCTCGGACTGCGCTCGCTCCTGTTTGTTTCAAACTATGTCATGCATCGTGATAATTAATAATAATTAAATTTTTTAAATAATTCAAATGTTAATTTTTTTTTTTTAATGAATGTGTAGTAGTCATTGGTTAGATGAAGTGGGCTGCCGTTTTAAGGCCCGATTTTTCAATACTTAGATAAAACTTATTTGTCCAATATCGTATTAAACAACCATTTCAAAAGTGTGTTCTAATTGCCCTCTTTTGTTATTTTACAGGTGACATTTTTATATTATTGAGTAATACTTTATTGGACGGATAAGTTTATACAAGGATTGAAAAATCAGCCCTAAGAAGACTAAAATGGCTCCGTGTATACGAGAAAACAAAAGACAACAGCATAAACAAAACACAAGCCAAACAATTCCAAGCTGTACAAGTCATCATCTCTTACGCGCGACGCGAGCGCCACGATAATACTTAGCTCCGTATCGCTTACTGTTTAAAAATATTTATACCACCTATTTTGTGTTGTGATTAGTACCAAAATGAAGTAAAAAGTGCAAAAACTTAGTGCAAGTGTTATTAAATCTCAATTACTTTATGGGAGATGATTAATAAAGATATTCTTCACCAAACTGTTCGAGCAACATCAAAGTTATAAATGTGCCTAAATCACCTAAACAGTGTTATAAGTGCAATTGAAACAACACAATCCATACAATAAAAACATTGGAAGTGCAATAACAGTGATAAAACTCAACGAAAAGTAAAACAAAATAGTGTTCTCTAAACAAAGAAACGGACTTTGAACTCTCTTTGTTATGATTATGAATCTGTTTGCAACGGACTATTTAAAATATCTTCATGTCTGAATACTTTACACACCGTAATTTCGACTTATTTCTAACAGCACGAGTGGCACGTTTGTTTAGCAGCCGACCTACATACCAGTGCTCGTGTGTCACTAGTTCGATCCCCACGGACGACTAAGCTTTTTGTGCTGTATTCAATTTATATTAATTTTTTATCATTTTGTTGCTTTTTTTTTTTTTTTTTTTTTTTCTCTCTCTTCTTCGCTTTTTTCTCTTTTGCTATTTTAATTATTTGACGTAACTTGAAGGTGACATTATAGTTTTATGATGTCTTCTAAAACTAGTACAAAAAGCGATCGCAAGACGTCAGAGAAGGCGATATGCTTTAAATGCAAGAGATCAGTAGATATTAAAAAAACAGCCTTGTGTTCAACGTGTAACAATCGGTATGAACCAGATTGCGATGGTTACCCAGAACAAACCTACCGTATGATGGACCAGGAATCTAAAAGCAAATGGAGATGTAAGACATGCAAAAATAAGAAAATCTCTAACACTACTCATGGATCCCATGTCACAACGAGGAAAAAGGCGAACCTGCATCGAAACTGCTCCTCTCCAGAACCAAGTGGAAATATCCTGGAAAATAAAGAACCTGAAACTGTGACGTCTGCCATTCAAAAGTCTTCTGACATCTTGGACTCTCACATATTGTCCGAATACGGAAATTCAGATGAATCGTATAATACGCCCAGTAAATTATCTCAGAGTGTGGACGGTACAATATCTGAAACATTGACAGTATTAGAAATGAAGGAAACGATAAAAGAGCTCACACATAAGCTGGAAAGTACTGAAAATGAGCTAGAGAATATGATAATAGAAAATAACAATCTTAGCTATCAAATAAATAAGCTAAATGCGGAAATAAAAATGTTAAAATCATTGTGTCATTCGCCGGCAACCCTAGGAAACAGTCCGGCAAATAAACATAATAAGAAAAGACATTCGCTTCTTGACCAAAATTCATTCTCCACGCCATCTACTCCTTTGGCGATAAAATCGATTGTTAACAGTGGTAAAAACATTGAAATAATGTGCCTGCAACAAAAAATCTCGGACCTGCAACGTGAACTGAAAGAAGCCCAACAGAAGATTGAAGCTTTCACAAAGAAAATAGATACGTTAAACCGCGATTACAGTTTACCTAAACATTCACCGGTACCAAAAATCTGCACACAGACGCCTATTTGTACTGAGGAGCAAAAACATGAATCGACAAATAGGATACTTATTTTCGGCTCTCAACAATGTGTCGGCTTAGCAGCAGCCATGATAAATTCAAGACGAAACACAATGTATGAAAAGTATAACATTGTCGCGGATACTAAACCAAATGCACTCAGTAGCCAAATAATAACGAGTTGCCGTCATGCTAAGTTAAATTTGAACGATAAACTTGTGATTTGTATAGGAGAAAATGATCGTAATGTAAAATATATTTTATCTCAATTACAAATTGTTCTAGATACCTTTTATAATAACATGATTATTGTATTAAATGTGTTCAAAAATTATTATATAGATGTTGATAAACTTAATTACAGATTTAAAAATATGTGTACAAGTTATAAAAAATGTAAATTTCTAGAAAGCGAAACATCGAAACTATCTGAACTGTGCACTAAAATAAATTATCTTATTGATTGTAATGATTATAACGAGAACTATTTAAATCCAAGGGAACTTGTAAAGCGAATAGCGAGTAACAGATCAAGTTTAAAACTATTTAACAATATTAATGAACCCAAAAGAGGGACAATCCCCTTCTATTTTGATCGCATGAAATTAAAAACACAAAAAACTAACGAACATATAAATTCAGAATCCAGATCAATTACAGAAAAAGCTCAGAAAGGGACTATTCCCTATTATTTTCGTGTGACACAAAGGAAATTGACGTTTTTTCGAGAAGACTCCACCTGCGGTGACACACAATTTTAAAATACTTCATCAAAATATCGCTAGTATCTTATCAAAAAAAGAAATCCTTGAATTAACCTTACAGGAACTACACGAACAACAGAATAGCCCGGATGTAATATGCCTTTCCGAAACCTTTATAAAAAAAGGCAATGAAGCTTATATTCAGATTCATGATTACGAAATGGCTGCTAGTTTCTCCAGGGAAAAACAAAGAGGCGGGACTTGCATTTTCGTTAAGCGTGATCTTGTCTACAGGGTTCTACCCTTTTTACATAACCATGCAATACAAAATACGTTTGAAGTATGTGGCATAGAACTTACCTGTCATAAATTGATAATTATATGTATCTATAGGACACCTCAATCCGACCCCACCCAATTTTTAATCAAGTTAAACGGTCTTTTGTACCAGGTATGCCAAAGATATAACTCGAAAACAAACGTGATTCTAACAGGGGACTTTAACATTAACACTCTTAAAAAAGGCAATATTACAAATCAGTTACAGGATCTAGCATGCAATTATAATCTTAAACTGCATATTAATGAACCAACTCGTAAGTCTTCTTGCATCGACCATATTTTGAGTAACATTCCTGGTGCTATTGGTACGGTAATGCCACTCCATTTATCCGACCACGACACAGCACAAATGTTGAGCTTCCCCGTAAGACCTGAAACACGAACTCAAGCAACGTACTATGCATATAAAAGAGTTTTCAGCTCAGATAACATACAGAAGTTTAAAAAATGCTTCCAAAATTTATCTTGGTCCGAAACTTACGCAGAGAAAGACATAAACAAAGCATTTAGTTCCTTTCATGATACATTGTGCCTGTTCTTTAATTTATGCTTCCCTAAAATAAAGGTAAAAGTAAACAACAAAATTAAAAATAAACAAAACTGGATAAGTAAAGGACTTAAAAAGAGTTGTAAAACGAAACGGCTCTTGCGCTACCAATATTATAAAAATAAAAATAAAAAAAATAAAATAAAATATGTTCAATACTCAAAACTTTTACAGAAATGCATATATAACTCTAAAAAGAACGCAAATATCAAGTTTATTAATAAAAGTGAAAACAAATGCAAAGCGGTATGGAAAGTAATTAAAGATGAATTCATGGGCAATAACTTTAAGAACGATATAGGAAACATCCTTATTGATAATACAGTACTTACAGACCCTGTTGAAATAGCAAATGCGTTTAATAATCACTATATCAATATAGCACACTCTTCTAGCACAAGTACAAAGACTAATTCTGACCAAAGTTCACAAGTTCATTCGATGTTTCTGAAACCTGTGTCCGAGAATGAAGTCAGAGCGGTAATAACATCATTAAAAAACACAAATTCAGCAGGTTATGACGAAATTAATACGAGGATTATAAAAACATGCACCAATGAACTTATTATTATAATAACATATTTAATCAATCTGTCATTCGCACTTGGCACCTTTCCGGAATCATTGAAAGTGTCAATTGTTAAGCCACTCTTTAAAAAAGGTGAAAAGTCGGATATTAATAATTATCGTCCAATAACATTAATACCTATTATATCCAAAATTTTTGAAAAGTGTATGTGCAAGAGATTGATAGGCTACTGCGATAAATTTAATATTATTAAAAAAGAGCAATTTGGCTTCCAAAAAAACAAATCCACAACTCTAGCTATCTTCTCTCTTATAAAAACCATATTGACTAATATTAACCAAAACCACTTTACTACAGGTTTGTTTTTTGACTTATCTAAAGCCTTTGACCTAGTATCTCACGACCTGTTAGTACAAAAATTGGAGGCAATTGGCATTAGAGGCATTGCACTTCAATGGATATCGACATACTTAAGTAACAGACAACAGCGTGTTATAATTACAAAAGTGGATAGATATAACGACATGACACCGCACTCTTCTGAACTCAAATGCAACAAATATGGCGTCCCGCAAGGAAGTGTGTTAGGCCCAATTTTATTCCTATTGTATATTAATTCTATTATTGACATAACAAATCATAAGTGTATATTATTTGCTGATGACATTTCCATTATTGTGACATCTGATAAAAATAATAATACAATTGACGATCATGAAACTGACATTAATAATACAATTGACATACTCATTAAATGGCTAAATAAAAATAATTTATCATTAAATCTTGGAAAGTCTGTATATATACAATTTAACCGATCGAATAATCCTAAATATAACTACAAAATGAATATAAAGAAAATTGTTGAAGTAACACAAACTAAATTTCTGGGCATTACTTTGGATCAGGACGTAAACTGGAAAACCCATGTTGACTCTGTCTCAAAACGAATAAACAAGTTTGTTTACGCGCTAAAAAAAATTAGGAACATCACAAACATCCAAACGGCAATAACAACGTACCATGCATATGTTGAATCGGTGTTACGCTATGGGTTGATTATGTGGGGCAATAGCACCGATCAAAATAGAGCTTTTGTTGCCCAAAAAAAATGTATTAGAGCATTATACGGACTTCAATCCGATGATTCTTGCCGGCCGGTATTTCAAAAACTTGGTTTGTTGCCGCTACCGTCTCTTTATATATATGAGATATGTATGTTTGTGTGGAAACATAAGGAGTTATTTACAAAAGCAGACGATGTACGTCCTCGAAACCGGCGCGACCCTCACAGGCTCGCGCTGGATGTAATTCCAAGACTGACCAAATATAAAAAGAGCTGTTTGTATATGTGTGTAGAAATATTTAATAAGATACCGAGTGACCTAAAAATCCTAAATACCAGAATGTTTCAACGTAAATTGCATGATTGGCTGTCCACTAATAGTTTTTATAGTGTTAAAGAGTTTTTTGACAAAAAAATGTAAATGTCTGATTGTATGCACGAAAAATTTGCACGCTTATAATGTTAAGTAAAAACATGTATGCTCTGTATGTAATTCTTGTACCATCTTATATACCATGTTTTATGCAAATAAATATTATTCTATTCTATTCTATTCTATTCACAGATGTACCAACAAGTCAACTCCACCCAAAGACGGCGCAAGTTTTGGCTGCGCCACCCAAAAATTTTATTAAAGCCAACCTCACCACGCCGTACCTTAGCGTTTGCCGTTAATAAAATACCCAGGGAGGGCAGAAAGCCAAACCGTTCGCGTTTTACGAGCAGAACCCCTGCGGTCAGAAATATGAAACCTATCAAAATAGAAAATACACAGATGTTTTATGAAATGACCGAACGTGTTTATGTACAGACGCCGGACGCGTGCGTTGGGGATTTTTGTTTAAGTTCAAGCTTGGGTTACTTGTATCGGTAAAGTCTGAGGTAACTTGGAAATGATTATTGGAAAGAAGTACTAAAGAGAGGGCGTAACATGTAGTCTAATATTGGTTCCTATTGGTGGAACAAGGAAAGAAGTCCAGAGTGAATAGATTACTTCTAGACATACGTAAGATTGTGATCAAACAAGAGTATGTTATCATCATCATCATCATATCAGCCGAAAGACGTCCACTGTTGAACATAGGCCTCCCCCAAGCGTCGCCACAACGACCGGTCCTGTGCGTCTCGCATCCATCGGCTACCCGCGACCTTCACCAAGTAATCAGTCCACCTTGTGGGAGGCCTTCCAAAGTTACGCCTTCCGGTACGCGGTCGCCACTCCAGAACTTTTCGGCCCCATCGACCATCTGCTCGGCGAGCAATGTGTCCTGCCCACTGCCACTTCAGTTTGGCGTTCCTTCGGGCTATGTCGGTAACCTTGGTTCTCTTGCGGATATCATCATTTCTGATTCGATCACGCAAGGAAACTCCAAGCATTGCCCTCTCCATTGCCTTTTGAGTGACTTTGAGCCTTCTGATGAGGCCCATTGTAAGCAACCACGTTTCAGTTCCGTATGTCATCACTTGCAACACGCACTGATCATAGACTTTCGTCTTGAGATACTGTGGTATGTGGAATGAGAAGATACCGCGCAACTTCCCGAACGCTGCCCAGCCGAGTCGGATTCGACGGTTGACCTCTTTCTCGAAGTTGGCCCTACCTAACTGGACCGTTTGTCCTAGGTATGGAGTATGTTATATGAGTAGGAGAATGTTATAATGAATTGATTAAAAATATTTAAAAAAAAATACTCCAATAATAAAAAGGTATAATAGTGCCTAACACGTTTTTATGCTTATTTATAAATGGAAACTACCTCAGTAAATCCAACATCTTTTTATCCCATATTTTCTCATCAATTTCTCTAAAGAAAAATCGTTTTTCTCTGCTACCTGAACATTTATACATACTTAGCAATATGTATAAACGCGGCATTTTCTGTAGAAAAAAAAACGATTTTCACTGCTACCTTACCTATGTCATGGTACCTATATAACATACCGCAATTATACAAACCGCTGAGTATTGTCACACGTATGTATTATACAGTTATTCAACTGATGCCAAGAGTAGTAAAAGCAGAAAATATTGGGAAACAATAAACCGAATTCAAGCATGGCGAGCCAAATATCTAAGAGTTTTACCTACATTTCTTTTTGTTTCACCATTGGCACTATTGGGAATATTTTTCCTTTACTTTCCATCCTGAAAATCGTCCATCACCGTTCCTAAAATGTTTTACATAGTTTAATGTCGTGATCAGAAAATCAATTCCAGTTCAATACATAGGTATATCTATACTTATAGCAGGACATCATTTTAAGTACTTTAACTAGGTGCATTAGCGCATTGTACCGGCACAGACTGAACCCTGGACCCCCGGGGAGCAACCCCCGCAGGGACACCCGGGGTTCTAATGACCTCCACCTATTGTTCGTAGGTGGACGGTACCTAGTCTGATTGGACTTATGGGTAGTTTAATTTTAAATTGTATGGACAATTGATTAGGAATAGCCTTTCAAGAGATTCGTGGGGTGCCCATTTTAGATATAAAATTGAATGGAAAATATTTATTTAAATTTGATTGAACCGATTTTGAAGTGACCATTTTAATAAATTAGCTATTATGATGTTTTCTACGCAAGCAGCGCTGGAAAACAGTAGGCACAATTCACAGATTTTTTTATTCATATTAATTTATTAATTTTGTTAACACAGGGCACTTAGATGTTTTATAAAAATGGCATCCTATGTTCCGCCGAAAGGCATACAAAATAGTGTCGCTAAAGTCAATATTATCAAATTTAAATTAATTATAAAGTACAAAATCTCATAAAAATACAATTTCAGCAATATTGTTTTCAAAATAGTAAAACAAAAGAGCATGTCATGAAGCTTGCAGGTGCGAAAGCGACTTATACGAGCGAGCGTCTTATCGTGCAAAGAAAAGTGAAAGACACCAAAGGCCCTCGGAAAGTCGACTCTGTGAGGGACCGCGGTCCCTTATATAAGTGTATCATTAGGTCAGGCAGCAGGGAAACGTGGCAAGTGATCGTGAGGCAAATAATATCTGCCCTGCAGAAGTCATTACGTGATGACCACGACCACTCTGTCAAAAGAGTTAAGACGAAGAAGAAAAGGCCGTAAAGGATTTCACTTTAGGTGCTATTTCAAATGCTTAAATGCTCTCTAAAATCTTAAAAAAATAGAAACTATCGGTAATAAAATGTTGCTCCTAATTGGAAAATGGGGCATAATCAGGAATTCTCCTCATAACTCACCGTGTAAAGGAGCTATCAGAATCCATTAATATCTCAAGATCAACAAACAGTAGTCTCAGTTATCGGTACAGATAGCCACGATTAGCTTTAAGCACATAATTTAAGAAACGAGGTCGACTCCTCAACAGCCAGTTAAGGCAAGAATTAAACTGGGCTTAAAGTGAATTATTGGACACCGCGACCGCGAGATCCAAGAGTTAGTCTTATCTTGTTCTTTTTCCTCGTTTAATAGCCCGATTTAACCGGAGTTAATATACGGTGCAACTTGCCAGATTGAAAATTTTCGATTTAGGTCGAATGTGACTATTTCCTATATTATTCGGTTTCCTCAATTTCGTGTGTGTTACCGGTGGATAAGATTTTGTAATAATCTTTGATCTGAGACAATTTTAATTTGTACAGCTATTTCGTTCATTAAGGTTGCCATCTCAGTGGATATCTAAATTCAACTTTCTTTGATCCCTGAGGCGACTCGTAAGGGCCCGGGGAAGAAACCATAATGATGAAACTATGGGACTTCAAAACAATCGCTGGATTCAAGTTAAACTTCAATCAATTAAACTGCACAAAGCTGGACACTTTTTAGTGGGTATGCGGAACAGAGAGTAAAGTCCCGCACATCTCCATTGTAAAGGGAGGCCCCTCCGACCAGGCAGTTGTTGTGTCTGGCGGGCAACTGCCCGATAGTTGATATTCGGGCTGATGTATATGTTCAAATCGCACGGTAAACTGTGCTTGCGCGATGCAGGATTCCGACGTAGTAGTTCGCTGCTAGTTGGAAAGATGGCGTCGCGGTTCTTTTTGTTGCGATGTAGATTTGCTCCGTTGGTTTTCTTGTGGCGGCATTGATGTCCAAGGAAAGCGTAAACGTGGTCAGCCCAAGCAGACCTGGCGCCGGACGATCATTGCAGAAGCGAAGCAATTGGGAAAGACCTGGAGCGAAATGAAGCGCGAAGCTCAAGACCGTTCGGGATGGCGGCGCACTGTGGATGCCCTCTGCCCCATCTAGGGAACACAGGAACTTAAGTCAAAGTAAGTCAAGGCATTGATGCCGCTACAACTTTACTAAAGTAGTTCAAAACTTTAGGTTATAGAAAAGTAGCTAATAACTTTCATCAGAATAGTTAATCATAATAAACACTTCGAAGTTTAAAACCTCCGTTAATATCGCACCATTAGTGCAAATCCACAGATCAAAAAGAACAGAAAACTAACTAGCCGCAATAATAATAATTCCCACTGAAAATTATTATGGTGTTTCATAAAAAAGCTTTTAGACGGTAACATCAAACTTTTCTACCTACGATATTATTTTCCTACGTTGTCAAACTAAACATGTTTCGCATTTTTAAAAAGAAGATCGTAAAATATAAAAACACTCAGGTGACTCTGCTCTGACACAATAATTTATAACTTCGGCCTGTCTCTATGAGGACCAACTTATAATCAAGATAAGAAAATCTACTGTGTGTCGTAAAGTAACTATAGTAAGGTTGATTTTCAGGTGAATTGGTTGGAAATTACAGCAAATAAAGAAGTGGTTATTAATTTCAAACACTCGCGATCTAGAAATGAGAGGAATAATCTTTGAAATTTAGTTAATGATCAATTTTAGCGCAAGCGCACCGACGGCGACGTGGCGTCCGAAAAATTACGTAGGAAATACTAAATAAACCTAACGACGTGGATTTATTAGTGATTTTAGTTTGTTAGTAAAGAACATTATACATACAACCAAACAGTCTCGGAAAGTATTTCCGTTGGTCTTCCAAAATATTCCAACACCGGATTTATTAACCTTGTTAACACATTGCATTGAATGCTGAAGTTAACCGTCAAATAACAATCAGTGGCCACTATAAAAATGACCTGCTACGTAATACTACGTAGTTGGCATCACGGATACCAATTTATACAAGAATGCCGAGGTACATAATATTGCGTATCTAATCTAATCTAACGGCTGAACAGATCTGGATGAAATTTAGAACAGAGATAGATTATAGTCTGGAATAGCCATAGGCTACTTTTTATCCCGGGAGTATGTTCCCTAGGGATCACGCGGTTGAAGCCGCTGGCAGAAGCTAGTACTTAATATTTCGTTATATAGGCACCCCTTACATTTATTTTATCCAAATTACCATATAATCTATATCATTATTACTAGCTACGTAATATTGCGTAGTTGGCATTCAATGTTTTAAAGAATTCCTTTTCGCTAATGTTAAAATAAATCAAGGTGTTTTTGTGTGAAATATACGGGGATATTAGAGAAATAAATAAGCTGGTATCGGCGGGTTGTCATCGCGCGTTAGTTGTCGGGATCAGCTGAGAGAGCAAGGTTATTGACTCGACGAGGGACGCGTATCATTAGTTGTATTGAAAAGAGTCGTTTTCTTGAGCCGATGTTCGTGATAAACAAGGTGTTAGAAAGTGTTTATGAGGTGGTTGAGTGGATAATATGTGTTTTTAGTTTAGTTTATTTAACTTTCATTTAGTTCAAAATTGGCAGGAATAAGGAGCAGTGTCTTGGTTTCATTTTTGTAAGCTCTGCATTCATTTTTACAATCAGTTTGCCCATATAAATAATTACTGCGAAAGTGATGTCCTCACTGGAGGACACACTCTTTTAACGCCATGCCAAAAGACTCATCTTCTTTTAGAAAATGCTGATTGCAGATTAAAAGATATGAAAATAAAAAAAAATCAGAACCATTTTCATACCTACGTCGTGTATTGAAGCAGAACTGAAAAGAGATAAAATAAGATTAAGTTTAATCAAACCTACCTACTTAGTAACTACCAACCGAACATAAACACACTTCCACTTCCATCATCGAATCTCTCCAGCAACCGTACTCTCCACAAATGTATAATAAAACAAAACAAAACGTAAACAAACGCAAATCGAACTCATAATTAAATCAAGTTTAAATCAATCACTTCCGCGGACTATAATAAATCAAGAGGCCGGAATCCCGCGCGATCCCCAAAAATCCGGGACACGGGACGTTGATTAAGATCCCGGAGAAGTAAAATATTCATTAATTGATTCCGCGCCCCTCGGAAGATACCCCTCATTACTTGAGGGTTGATTAAGCGAAGCAACCTGGATGTACGTGGGAGAATGGCTCTTGGAGCGTTTAGATGCCACGATACGGTTACGACACGATTCATTTTCTGTCTGAATCGTGGTCCTGGTAAATTGGCAATGATGATCGAGATAATAGTGGTGAAAGTGATGGTGTGGTTGCGTGGTAGAGTAACGTTTTAGCCAATCGATAGAGAAATTGAGATCGATTTGTATAAATACCTACCCATCAAACTATCCCACAATAATAAACGCAAAATGTTTGTAACGTTGTACGAAAACTGCTGAAATAATGTAAGTAAAAAATTACAAAACATAAACGTTTTCAGCATGTCAAATAAAATTTGTTGGGTCAAAAAAATCAAAATCAGCAAAACAGTCTCTGTTATCACGCTTGCATACCACAAAGACTTAGGGTGTCTGTCCATTTGCGTTGAGCGTGGCAGCGGAGCAGAGAAACGGAGAAATATGAACCAATCATGTCAGTCAAAATGTCAGTGACTCACGTGGTGTGGAGATTTAATGCAATTTCATTGGTTAATATTTCTCCGTTTCTACGCTCCGCTGCCTCGCTCCGCGTCAATGGACAGGCAGCCTAGTGGACAGGTACCCTAAGGAGGTTGTATCTATAGGACACCCATTCACACTATTTTGTTTAAATCTAACTTTCTTAAAGCAAGACCCTTCGTAGCATTATAAAAAGCTCGGTACAAATAATTTTCCTGGTTTTTTCTAATAATGTAAGCTGACATAATCGAATGCTGTAAAAGAACCCGCCCTAGACAAACGCGGTGTACACGGTAGGGCGACGCTGACTGCGCGCACCGCTAATGGGTTGATGTCATTCACTACGTTTTGATGAACAACAACACCAAGGAGTTGCACGCACTAAATATTTTTAAGAAGAAGAAAGAAAAAGAAACGAAAAGTTGGCAATGGATGAGAATTGGGTTTTGATATTTAAAAAAATGTGACAGACTATTTTGAATGATTCGATTTGAATAAATATTGAAATCTTTCATATCGAATCAGCTTGCATGTTATTCTGAAAATCATTGTAGCTGATACTAAGAAGTAACAAAACCGAGTAATGTCGGTCCCGAAAAATATAATTTATCTCTATTTTCATAACTGTATGATTTATGATTGTTTCCAATTATGAATCATTTCGTTTTGAAATATTATGGGGAATGCGAGCGCGTGTAATGTTCTAAGAACGTCGGTAGGGTGCGCCCACCTGTCAGGCGGAGTAACGTGACAGTTCCACTCGTGCCAAGCATTTGTTGCAGCTGACAGTTTACTACGCTTCGTCACTGTAACCCGGGAAAATGGGTAGCCCTATAGTTTCTATCTAAAAATGGAAAATAGGATAAAACGAATAAATAAACAATAGAAACAAAACAACAACGTTAAAACATGTTGAAATAGTCTGAGTCATTCTTAATCATCATTAGGTAGGCAAGTTGTGGCATTCCTAACATACCTAAGAGATTTTTCTGCCAAATGAAAAATGTAACGACTGCGCCGATTAAAAACCTAATCCTAATATGACAAAAAGTTTTGTATCGAACAGAGAACTAAACTTTTCTTAATACACAAAAGATAGTTCCGCATTTCACATGGCCGGTCACTAGACGGCAAGTGTAGTAATTGGAGAGATTATTCAGCGGATGTAGTGGTATGTAAGCTGAATATTTTTTTGTAAACAATGCACTACGTTTTTTAAAATAGTATTCAAACTTACCGCATTTCACTTACAAAATATTTTAAGACCCATCGTGTTAAACCACAAATCTTTTGTTGTGAGTAAAAACGACTCCACACCCTCCATATCTTACCTACAGCATATTAATTAGAGGTAAACAAGTTCCTTTGTAAGATTTTCACTTCGTTCGACGACGTTATCCCGGAGATAATAACATCTAAATATACGCACTTGCTTGTTCACGAGTCGGTATGTATATGTAGGTATGTAAAAGAAAAACATTGAATGTTTCAGATGTTTATTTTCTCAAGGGCTGAGAGGGCCTGGCTTTTGTTTTGTTAGAACCACTTTTGATTTGTTGCGCTGAAATAAAATGTTCTTATTCTTTCAGGTACGAGTGCCTAGACGTCTTTAAAGCTGCTCTCTCGAGAAATGCTTAAAACAGCGTGCAGATGAAGCAACTTTTCGTCGCCACTAACAGAGAAAAATAGTAAGTAATCTACATGATATGATACGTAATTTGGTTTAGCCAGATTTTATCTTTCGGTATCACATAATAAGAAAAAAAAACACCAAATCACCTGCAAATCGTTGAGATGAAACCATTTTACTCCTTTTTTTATCAAAAGAGTATAAAAAATATATTTACTGTTTTGCAATACAAACGAAAATGATTTGGTTTTGTTACTTTTTAAAAACTAAAAAATAAAAATGCGGGTAGCGGAGTGGCGCGTAGAGAGGTAGTTAGCTCCGTTTATATGTACAAGGTCATTGGCACGTGTACAAGCCTTAAGTGAATAGGTTACATCTAGACAGGCGTGCTCCATCGTCGACTACATCATCACTCTCCATCAAGATAAAACTGTGGTCAAGCGTGGGCCGCATTGACCACACATAAAAAAAAATATGACAATTAAAAAAAAATATGGCACAGTACAAAAAAATCATGGTGTTGAGAATCGCAGTAATATTGACTACTAATAAAAATCTTATGACTTATTTTTCTTAAATCATATTTTGTGTTTCAGCCGATTTATGGCGTTTTATCATAGTTTCAGAATGCATTTTCGGTTACTTCCAAGACACTTCATAGAAACCTGTATCTGATTTACCCAGGACCACAACTACAGCATAAACCGGTCCCCAATATTAATCAAAATCATAACAGGAGGTGCGACTTGCGACTAATTGGCGCGACTGCAAATTAATTGATTATCTGTGTCGTGCCGCGCCGTCGCCCGACTGACGCGACTTCGCTACTTATCTTCACTCTAAGAGGCACAGGACAGCGTAATTTTGGATGGCATCTGTCATCTATGTATGTTTCATTTTAGGAGCATTAGTTGGAGCTGCGTGCGGTTGGTACCGTAGTGGATACCATGAATTAAAATCAGGTGGGGACTTGGTTTTCTTCGTGAGTGAAGTTCAGTTTTGAGAAACCTTACTTTTTTCTGTAAGTTACAAGCTTCTAGGCTGGGTCAATATTGTAGCATGTAGTCATCTAGATTCTGTATCGATATTAGGTACTTTTTTAATTGAAAACTAAGTTTTACCGAATATTTAGTCTACTCTCCAGTGTAGGTCCAAACACCAGCGTATTTTGGCTCCTCCGATCTAACAGTACCTACATAATGCTAATTCACTATGATCTATAACCTTAATAAAGTACCTAGTTACTTTAAGCGATAAACGGTATAGATATTCTGAAATTCATCTTTGAAGATCTGAATCTACATTGTTTCCGCCTCGTTCCGTGGTCATGCAAAAAAAAGCTGTCGCTAAAACTGTACCTAGGTACAGCCACGATAACAATATTAGATCGAAATTCAGTTACTCGTGTGTTGTCTAACTACCTGGCAGACATTCAAGACTGACTGAACCGAACACTTCTCGCTCAGGGTTAGCATTATCTAGGTAAGACTATTAGTAGTAATCTTTATTTATGATGCGAGCTGAAAAAAAGTTTCTAACAGCGAAAATCTAATGTAGCAAACTTTTGTGTTTCGATTTACGTAATTTATTTATGTCCGTTATGATTTTGAAACCGTATTATGTTTAATCTTATTTTGATATTTTTTACATACTTAATAATGATATAGAATCAGCAAAGGTTGTAAGATTTCGAACATGACTATAAACTTAGGATATCCGATACGAAGAGTCAAAACCCTCTAAAAAAGTTACTAATTGGTAAGTAATTAAGACCCAAGCAAATAGTTTTTACTGTCCGTCGATTTCACAAAAAAAAAAAAAAATCTTCATGAAAAAAGATTAAGAGACCCGTGGACCTGCCTATATATATTTTTAGGGGATTTATGAATTACCTTATTCAACAATTGTTTACATAAGCCTGAACCGATTACCTAAATATATTTTAGTGAATAAACCTACTCAATCATTACCCGTTCCCCAAAACCCTACAAAGACCTAGATAAAGCTAAAAATACTTCTCAAACTATCTCAGAATCTAAATAAACATCAATAAAATGACAAGATTATTTTAACAGCATCACATTTGACACACATACATCAAAATTAAAGAGATTCTTAATGTCGTACACACGCACGGCTATAACCCCGCTATAAACGATCTCTTCTTGGAATCAAAGCGAGTTCACATCAACATACCTTTGGGAAAATGGCCAAACGCCGTTCATTCATCGCGAGAGAGCGTGGGCGGCGATCGCAGCGCCTCCAGCGGGGAGTAGCGGCAACTTGATTATTTGAAGCGAAGTTGTTTTGTTTTTTTTTCTGCTGTATCTATTTTTCGTTGCTTTATTTAGCTAAAAATAAATCTGTAGGTAATACCATATTTTTTTATTGCGTCATATGACAGTTGTTGAGTTAAAAAGCTGTCTGTTTTGTATTTGTAAGCGTGCGTGACGCCGGGGACCTATTAAATACATTTTGTGAAGCTATCAATGGTTACCAGAATTTTAATGTTTTAACTGTGTGTGGTACTTACTGAATTGCCTAGGTAGGTAAAACTTTTTTATTCTCTTTTTCACACAATGTGCCAACATCATCTGTCAGTACCCTTACATTTACTTAACAAATCAAAATAATAATAATACCAAACTACACAATGTCCAGCCAACATTAGTATTATCCATCAGAATAATCCACTCATAATACACCTCACAAAGGACCCAATGAACCCATTATATTAAAAACACAATCAAAATTTTTATTACTGGCACACGTACGAAATTTATTAACCCATCCCTACCTTTATTGCCCTGTAAGCCCCAGTGCAAATAAAATAATATAAAACGAGAAAAAAAATGACCGTTACGCCGCGGGCGAGTTCTTAATTCAAAAAACATTTAAAATGGCCGCTGTAAGTCGCTGCATACGAATGCGTTTTTATTGTGCGCGGGCTGGGATGGTTTTATTCGGAGGGGTATGAATTAAATTGTTGGATTGTAATGTGGGTTAGTAGAATTGTGGATTTTATGATATTTGCTATTTACCTACAGGCCTTCTGTTTAGTGCTCTTGAAATTGCAT
This sequence comes from Lacanobia wlatinum, assembly GCA_947578705.1. Taxonomy (NCBI): domain Eukaryota; kingdom Metazoa; phylum Arthropoda; class Insecta; order Lepidoptera; family Noctuidae; genus Lacanobia; species Lacanobia wlatinum. Next base: position 30,101,983 of record OX388025.1, on the reverse strand, counting down.
TGGTAAATTATTAGCGATAGTAGCAATACTTGCAAAAAATATATTCAAAATACTGAGCTGACGACGTAAAAGTCATTACACACGACCTCATTCCCTGTACATCACGTCCCCACACCCAAATACTTTTTAAAGGTTCACCTTTTAATGAAAGATCGAACAATAGTGCTGCCCTAGTAGCCGCGGGGCGTAATAAGTGGCGAACGGGGGCGATCTCAAGTGGGAGCGATCAGGGCGATGCGAGCTGAGGTGAGCGATCGATTGTGAATTGCAATTTAAGAGGAGCACATCGTTTTGGCCAGATGTGTAGTTTCGTCGAGTGGTAATAGGATGTGTGCACTTTTGAGCACGGGCGGCGGCGGATCAATTATTTTGGCGTTGGTAGGTAAGTGCTATTTGTGACAAAATTATTGCAAACTGCATTGGAAAGGATACTTGATTTTTCGAAACTACAGGCGAATTTTTAGTTAGGAAATCCTGGAAAAAAATCTTACCTTTTCGTTTCCTTTTCAACTCAGAATATGAGATATTGTTTTATTTATCATTTATCATTTTGCCAAGCGCAGAAGAGTATAAAATTAAAAAGGAAGTAAAAGACAAAGAAATAATATTTAACCCCGCGCAAGTAAACTAAATAGGTAAATTAGTTTCTTACTTAACGCACTTTCATCTAAATTACAACGCCGACTCATCGTGCTGCCTCGCTTCATTGATGACAAACCGCTCAGCATCTCTTCTATTTTGACAAACAAACAAACGAAGACCTATATTCCTTCTTGTTCTTCAGTTTTCTTCAATTGAATGTAGGTTTATTGAGGCTAAGAGCGATTGAGGGTATCAAATCACCTGTTGAAATGGCGTCGAGTCAATTAGAGCGGCCGATTTGAATAGTTTGGCGCAATGGTTTGGCGTATGATGACGATTTGGAAGGATTTATTACGGTCGTTGTATTAAGTCTTATTGTCATATTGTTTGTCGTCATTGCTTGCGTCTAATAAGTATTGAGAATGAGGTCACTTTTTGGGGACAAATCTACACTAATATTATAAAGAGGAAAGATTTGTTTGTTTGTTTGAAATGACTAGGCTCTGAAACTACTGGACCGATTTGAAAAATTATTTCAGCAATGGATAGCTACATTATCAAGGAGTAACATAGCTAGGCTATGTTTTATCCCCGTACTCCCACGGGAACGGGAACTACGCGGGTGAAACCGCGTGACGTCCACTAGTGAGAAAATAAAAATAAAGTTTCTCGAACTGATGGACACTGACGTATGAAATGAAAGGGTGTGAAACGTATAGTGAGAGTTTTGACTATATTTTATTCATAACTAGCTTCTGCCAGCGGCTTCGTCTGCGTGGTCCCTAGGGAACATACTCCTGTGATAAAAAGTAGCCTATGTCCTTTATCAAGCTCTAGACTATCTCTGTACCAAATTTCATTTAAATCGGTTCAGTAGTTTTGGCGTGAAAGCGCGACAGACAGACAGAGTTACTTTCGCATTTATAATATTAGTAAGGATTTAAAATAAATGGTTTTGAAGTTATTCAAGAAATTGGTTAAAAAAAATAATCATACTCTGTAGTTTCGAAAATAAGCGGGGGAGGGGGCTTATCTCCGAAATTACAGTTTAAAATTATGAAAAAATATGGAGTAGTTCTTTGCCTAAAGATTATAGAAAAGTCTATATATTATCGCAATCAAAATCAGTACATTTGGTCCTCCGTGAGCATAAAACAATCCAATAACTTTATTTATTTATTTGCACACTTTAACTTTTAAAACCAATAACAATAAAAAATATCCATACTAAAAATATCAATCAACAATATGGGCACGGCTTGATTCAAACGCGCGTGCACTCAAATCCCCTTAGCCAGCCAGGTGGGGATCTACGGGCAATACGGGCATACCGTGGGGCTCAGTGGGCATCGGCGGGGCATCGTGGGGATTAGTGCAGTGCAGCTATGCCGCGGGGGACGGGGTGATTAGGGCATAATACAGATTATGGGGTAGTGAGTGATGCTTGTGCAAATTTTTGGGATGAGAATTCGCGTGTGCATGGTTTTGGGGTAGTTGGGTGAAAGTAAATTTGAGTAAAGAAGTTTATAATAATATGTATTTATTTAAACTTCATGTACAAAAGTGGTACATAGGCGGACTTAATGCAACAAGGCATTCTCTACCAGTCAACCTTTGGGTTTGGGTTATATTCTTGTTTATTTAAACAAATTTTATGAGTAGGTACTTTATACATAAACTTTCCTGCTACGAAAGTGGTCTCAGCCACCTTACTTCATCAGCAATATCAGAGGCATCGTATTACCTAGCCAAGACATAAAAACTCTCAAATTCCCCATTGAAAATTTTACATAAATATCCTTCTCTGCTGCTACAATACTGGCTGTCATACTCATAAAGCAAGAACACAGCTATTTAACAGCTAGACATTTTAGTCTAGAAACAATCACACTGAATCTGATTCTTCTTAAAGAGCTGTACAAAACACGGCACATTTCCCAATACAATTATATATTTTCTTACCTACTACAAACATGCAATAATCCGACCATCTACCTTACACATTCAAACACGGTGAACCAAAGCCAAAATCCACTCAAAAATAAATCCTTGAAAAATGAAGTACACTCAAACAAGTTAAAGGTGGCTGTCCACTATCCCTTTTATCCGAGCTATAATAAACTGTTGGATATTTGTCAGCGATACCTTCGGAGGCCTGACTTCTGAAAAACAAAATTTTACGCAACACATACCTATCATAGTGGACTGGGGTGCGGAGGGGACGCACTGGGTGGATTAGACGCTGCGGTTGTTAGAAACTATCTGTCTATTCTGTTAAAACTGTTCAGTATTTAAATGGATTGCACACTTTATGAAAGGGGAAAAAAAAACATTTTTCTTGGTTCATAAACTGGTGAGTTAAATTTTTTATCAAACACTAGTGGACGTCACGCGGTTTCACCCGCGTAGTTCCCGTTCCTGTGGGAGTACGGGGATAAAATATAGCCTTTGTTACTCCCTGATAATGTAGCTCTAGCTATCCATTGCTGAAAGAATTTTCCAAATCGGTCCAGTAGTTTCGGAGCCTATTCATTTCAAACAAACAAACAAATCTTTCCTCTTTATAATACGAGTATTAGTGTAGAAAAAAAGAGTAAAAGTTATTTACACTGGATTGTTCCATTATGAATATACGTCTTATTTATTAATCAACTAGTAGACTCGCGCAACTTCATCTGCTCTGCTCCTATTGATTTTAGCCTGATGACATAATTATAGATGTAAAGTCTACAGCCTTGCTCGATAAATGGGCTATCAAACACTGAACAAAATTTTCAAATCGGACTAGTAGTTCCTGAGATTAACGTGAGATTAAAGCAAACAAAAAACAAACAAACAAACTCTTCAGCTTTATGTATTAAGTATAGATATAGATTTGAGGTTCTGAAATTAAGATTTCAGTACTAGACCTTTACTAATTGACAAAGCAACTAAGATACTTATATATTTTTAATTCAATTGTTCAAACAATAATTTGTCAACACTCATAGAAGAAAAGTTGTTGCAACGAGTTTGGGTAGCACTAAAAGTTTTTTTACTTATAGTAACCGATGCCTAGCGACTTTGAAATCCAGTGCGTATACAAGTTACGGCTCACATAGAGGGGGCGCTCCGAGGACACGGTCAGTGCGCGCGCTCTAAAGAAGTGAATAAATCTGCCGGACGAACGACAAGGTGAATATAAATATAAAGAATCCGCGGACAAACTTCCGGACTTAGCAGGGTTGCTACGTGAAAAAATGTACCTAACTTAGCAAAAAAATATTTTTTGATGCAAGTTTTATTACATAGATAGAATAATATATGTAGGTACTTACGACAGAATATGTACACCAAAAGTGTAACACAGCACTTTTACTCTTCTGTTTAATTTTCTTCTTCCTCTCCGTATCCCATTATTCGGGGTCAAGTCTCCTCACTTTCTACTTAATTTAATTTCAATAAAATCAATTCTGTCGCTGTTGTCGACTACAAAGGTACATACTACTGGGTCACCGAGTCTCCATTCATTTGTAGAAATAAAATTCAGGAATAAAACCAAATTTTTAAAAGAGACCTTGCCAATTTTACAAATATTTAAAAACTAAGTTTTCTTGTCAGAACCGTAAGAAGTTTAATAGTTGAGGTCGAAATAAATGTTCTCGTATACATTCCCTTTAAGTTATCGTCCTAAACCAGTCAAACACATAAAAATCCTCAAAATATTAGCGCAAACAGTCAGCCCTGTTGTTTGCGACGCGGCAGAGCGGTCACCGTGAAAGGCTAGGTGATCATAAAGTCCCGCGCATGTTCTTACATAATAATATTCTTGAAATATTCCCCCGGGTCCGACCAACCTAGCCGCGACAGGGAAAACTGTGGAAGAAATGCCTTCTAACTTATTTATCTACACACGTTTACTTTGGTGACTTTTATACAGGATGATTGGTCATTGAGTACGGTTCTTCAAATGGCATGTTTAAGAGTTAATATGCAACGATTTTCACCCAAGTAACTTGAGGGCCAAATTGGGTTGTTTTCCAGTAATCCTTCTTAACAATTTTCAGGGTTAGAAAATAAGGGTAGGTAGGTAGGTACTGAAGTAAATCTAGACCCAAAAACAATTTCGTCGGAGTCTTTTAGTTTTTTTACCGTTGGGCGATTCCTAATCCACAAGTCACTATGTTTTTTTTTTCTTAATTTACCTCTCCAAGTAAAGCCTTACAAGAAATGATAAATAAGTAACATAAGTAAACAAAACTTAGGCAATTTTGTACTTTCATTTTTCCCATGTTCTACATAGAACAAATTTTCAAGTTTTATTTACCTATTTTTTTTAACAAATAACGGCGTCTCCACACCCTCGTAACAGCGTACAGGAGGGATGTGCAGGAAATGGTCAGCGGAGACAAACTACTCGCGGCGCGCGACACGCGTCATAACGCGCGGCCTGTCGCGGACCCGTCCAGTGTGCGCCGACGTTTACTTTAAAATATACCTTTCTGTTATGGTTATGGGGTCGTAGATAATAAATTGGGAACAGAAGAATTGAGGCCGAAAAATGAGTAGAAAATTAAGAATAAGTAGTAATTTTCATATTAATTTATTTGGCACATTTTACTTTTAACTAATACTCAGTCAGATGTTTCAGAACTTCCAAACTGCCACATTTGCCAGATTTTTTAAGTTATGTTTATATTGAAAATGCCATTTAGCAGTCGATAGCTTGATTCATCAGTAATAATTTAAAGATTTTATAGGTACTGCTTTGAAATATGCCCTAAACAGCACGAACAATTAGTAGGTATCGCAAAGCATTAAATTTAAGCTGAATTGAGAAATAAGTCTCCAAACGTAAAAATTAAGCGATATAAATGCGTAAATAGTTTATTACTAACGAATAGTTTTCTTCAGAAGTAAAAATACAGTCACATAACATCATACAAAACTGATTATAATGACCCTTTTATCTTCGCTCGATTTGTTTAATACTGCTCAGAAGTACCACTAAATCTTTTTAATAGCCGTTAAAAATTCAGACATTGGGCATTTCGATCAAAACATTGGGTATTAAAATATAAAAGCCGCCCCACACATCGGGTGACACCGCGCCGCGTCATTGCCGCCGCGTCTTGCCAATCGCGCGTTGTATTCCAAATTCAAATTACGCGAGCCGCTGACAACCGCCGCTGGACCGTTAAATGCTTTGATTGGACACATTTTATCGCCCGAAGACGACCACACGCAAGTGTTTAAATATAAAAACGAGTGTTTCGGGTGATGTCACTAGATTTCATGATTGTTGTGTAAATAATGGACATCTGGTAAGCTTTGTAATATGGATTAACGCAAATCGTGCTCCATCGATATACAAAAAGTACCAACTTGTTTAATAATTATTGACTGTTGTTAATTGATGGTACAATGTCAACAACGCGTCATACCAGTACGTCTACCATGTGTTTAATCAATCTATAGTCGTTAGCGACTGTAGTTAAAAAAATATGTGAATTTCAAAAAAAATAAGTTTCCTATTTATTTGTTCAAGTTGTTAACTAACAAGCAAGCAAGTTGCAAGTAAAACTTTAGTTAACAACAAAAAAAAATTACAAACTATAAAACTCATGGTAGACGTAAAGGTACTCTTTTACAGCTTATGTCCATCGATTCGAAAATCAATATAAATAAAATCATAATAATATAAAATCATAATTAAGGAACCGACAACCCACACCGCCAAAATAAGTCAATAAATCCTAGACGACAAGAAAACATTTCTACATTTTCCAGACAAAATACGACTAAAACAAGCGCTTATAGAAAATACCATACGCCAAATCCCAAAACGCAATTTCCACCTTAATACCGAACAGTCCACACATCAGGTATCGCACAAAAAGACACAAACCTCTCAAAATGAACATTCCTTCCGTACCTACTAATGAAACGTCTCCTTTTTTTCGCACTGCTCCGCGCCCGCAATCACACACTTATTCAAACATTTCTCTGTTTTAATATGTTTTTTTATAAGCAAGGGCGCATGTCGCATAATAACGTGGTCAAAGGATCGCTGTGCGAGGCGTTACGCGACGGTTAATGAAAACCTTTAGCTTTTGTTTGTGTGCGCGAATGTGTGGGTGCGGCTTTATGTGGTCGCGCTTGTGGTCAGTGGTGGTTGATTGATATATCGTTACATGCTAGGAATAGACTTTGTGATTTTTTTGACCTAAGAACTTGTTTTCGCGAACCGTTAAAGACAGTGGCAGTTTTCAAACATCAAAGAGAAAATACATTAATATAGACTTTTAGGATTCTTAAAACACTTTAAGTTGGTTCATCATCATCATATCAGCCGAAAAACGTCCAGTGCTGGACATAGGCCTCCCCCAAAAGGGGGGGGGGGTTGCCATAATCACCACGCTTGGAAGGCGGTTTGGCGATCGCAGACCGACCCACGGTAAGTGATGGGATGGTATTATTCTTTTACCGCAACATACGGCACCGGCCGACACCATACGGCTAAGGAAGGTTAAGTTGACTATCACAGGTATAACTTCAGAGCAATTCACAAAGATCATTCTCTGATAATAATTATTTGTAATTTTTCTGGATAATTAACTTCGGCCAGTTGGCATACTCCCCTAAACTTCTTAATTACCTGTCTCATAATTATTTTACCAAACAGAACTTTACAGAAAACTCATTAGTACAAGCGACAATCTTCATTATTTACCTTGAGTTCTAATTAATTCCTTGTCATGGTTTTTGCTTCAGCTTTTGAGTAATATCTTTAGGACAGGTGAGAGAGATAGCGCGCCATTCTTAACGTACGATAGACCAGGACGGGTATACGTCTCCGGTACCTGATTAACATCTTTTAGCAATTAGTAAAACACACAAAACTCCACCCCTGGCATGTTCTGATCCCCTGGTAGGTGATGCTTAAATATTCACTCGTAAATTACTTGAAAAGTTACCGCGAAGGTGGTCGTGGAACTGAATTTAAATGCACTTCGACGTTGTACAAAGGAGATAAGGTGAGCAATGTTTTGGTAATTAATGACGATTGTTCATTTAGTATTTGAATTTATATCCAAACTCACAACTTTGTTATGCCTTTTCTGAGTTACTTTATGAAGAGGTACCGCTAATCATCATCATATCGGCCGAAAGACGTCCACTGCTGGACATAGGTCTCCCCAAAGTGTCGCCACAACAACCGGACCTGTGCGTCTTGCAACCATCGTCTTCCCGCGACCCTCACCAGGTCATCGGTCCACCTTGTGAGACTCCTAATGATATTTGAATAACAATTTGGGGATGAAGAAGCCAGCCATGACAGTAACGAGCTAAATTTTACACCCCACAGCTCAACACAGGCGAGAAAACACCCCCAAAAGTGAAACATCGGAAAAAAACCATTATTAAAATATCCTCTCCCCGAAGTCGGTCAAACAAAAACCCCGAATACCGACTGACACGCCGTATTTAATTACATACATTTAAACAGCGACCTCCGTCCGTTTGTCCGACATATCGTCCGATCGCGCGGAAAATCAATTGATTATAAAAAGGTTTTTTCATGTAAAACATTTTGTGATGCCCGTTATTATTGACGGCTGTGGTTAACAGCGATTACGGTCCGTTTAATTTAAATTTTTGGAGCTCTAATTCAAAGAGGTATCTCGTTTAAAATATATTACATTACGTTCAATGGCATAAATTCCAAAAAGAATTAAAAACCACTGCAGCGCCAAAATTAGGTTTGATCGAACATCTCCATGTCCTAATAGTATTTTAAGCACTTGTGGAAATACCCCATTCGGAAATGAAAGAGATAAAAATCATTCACTTTTGTTTTGGAAACATCAGAATATACACACTTCGTAAACTGCAGAAGTTATAGCTAAAGTCCAACACAAATACGTCATCACAAAATTAAATTCTGAGATTCGCTTATAACCAGTCAATTTTAATGGTTCTGGCGTTTTATTAACAATCATCAAACATAATAAAAATACAATATTTTAAACAGATGCCAGCTACATTTGTTACTTCAATGCTACAAAACAGCCAACCCACTGCAACAGCTAACAGATTGAATGTCCAAAAAACTTGAAGAGCATAAAGAATAGTTGGTGCGATTACAATAAACGCTATCGATCCGACGCTGAGAGTACACCTCGCTACTTGAGCCTGTGATAAACTGGGGGAAGTGCACCGAATATGAGATGTAGGGAGGACGAAGCGGAGATGTGAAAGGATGTGGCATATTGCATTTGCTCTGCATGTTTATGACGAATTGGTGAAAAGAAAGTTGTAGAAAAGAAAGATATGTTTGTTCGGAAAGTCAGTCCAGTTTAGTTTAAATAGCTATCCATAATAAAGGACTTGTGTGAGAATAGAAATAAAAAGTAAAAGTAGCCAAAAGTAATAAGTTTTCTCTATAGGATATTAGAATTTGTTTACTAATTCTGTTGAGAAGACTAGTGCAAGGATACAATCGAATTGATGCACGAACAGATAGCTGGGACTAGCGTTGAAAATGCCGAAAATAACAATTTGTTTTTATCACGAAAAAAAAAAAAACAAAATGGTGTTTATTTCGGTTTTTTTTCACATGTTGCATAGAAAAAGTAAGAGAAATCTTTCGGAAATAAACAGGATTTTTTCGAAATGTTTTGAAAAATTAAAAAAAAACAAGTTTTATTGAGATTGAAAAATATTTTTAATCGGTGAAATACAAATGTAAAAAAAAACATGCAGTAGGTGAATACAATTAGGTCTATCCATCTAGCTCTCCTCGGCCACAATCCCAATTTCACTGTCCGAAGAATCATCAGCTTCACCAGCTCGAGTTCGAATTTGAAAGCTTCTTTTTTAGCATTTTTTTGTTTTTTCATTAAATGTTAATTTGATCAAGCGTAAACAAGTTTATTAAGTCGCTCTGGAAGAAAGCGATTCCTATCTTTCATGCATTTGACCAAAAATTCACCAATTTCTTTCGCGCGTGCGCCTAACTCGCTGATATTTTTTTTTTATTCAACCCTCTATTTTAGTAGCACGTAATACATATTATTATGGAAAGAGTTAAAGCATAAAATATACTAAGAACGTATTTGAAAAAAAAAACATGAAAAGTTTCCCGTTTCTTTCATATTTTTCGGTTTTATTGGAAAAAAACATGAAACATATTCTGGCCAATTTTTTTCAAACTTTCGAATGTAACATTGAAAAAAAAAACAACGCAATTGGAATGAAACGGGAATTTTTCCTACTTTTTTAAACGCTAGCTGGGACACATACGGATAAATTATCCGTAGAACAATTTTTAGCAAAACTGGTTGTTGCGTTGTCCAATTGTCTAGTTCCGTCTGAGGTCGTCTTGACGTGATTACGAGGACGTCAGTCTCCAACCGAAAAGAAGAATCCTATCTTAAATTAAAGAATTTACTTGACGCTCCTTTGACTTCTTTGATTATAAGAAAAGTTCTTTTCCTTATTTAACTAAATTATTCTTTTAGGTAAAAAGCAGTATGGCACGTCATACTTGTAATAGCAACTACCACATCCACACTAGATACAAAAGCTCCTACCGCCACAGCGGCACTCGATAGCCGCGGGCGCAGCTCAACGATCGACAGATGCGCGTCTGTAGCGCGCTGTGTTTGTACGAGTGTACGAGTGAACGAGTGCACCTTCTATTTGTACAGTGAAATTAAAAGTTGAGCTCAATATGTTGTTTGTGAATATTTAGGGATGGATGGGAGTTGAGATTCATAAACTGATATGAAACAACTTCAGCAGCTTACAGCATGGCTGAACAAAAACTGACAACAAGAAAAACCGATAAAAATGTTTAAGGCATAAATATAATTTCAAGAAAGAAAACGTTTCGTATATGTTCAGTTTGAAATATAAAATCGCTTTAGATAATAACAGCCGCACGGGTCGATCTTCAAGGTTAAGCAACGCTTGCCAAGGTTGGTCTGTGGATGGGTGACAATCTTAACATACCGAGTTTCCTCCGTGCTTCGGAAAGCACGTTAAGCCGTTGGTCCCGGCTGTCATTTATAGATCTTTGGCAGTCGTTACGGATAGTCAAAAGCCAGTAAATCTGACTCCAGTCTTGCCATGAAGTACTGTGTTACCCAGTTAATGGGTTGTGAAGGTCTGGTAGGCAGCCGCTCCACGTAAAATACTGGTATTCAGCTAAATCCGGCTTGACTGGAAGCCGACCCCAATGCAGTTGGGAAAAGGCTAGGCAGATGATGATGAGTCCACCCAACGAAGGAAAAATAGGGGAAATAACTCGTATATCAGCGAATTTTGGATTTATTGTAGGTAAAAGTGCCTTAAACAACATACTAAAACACTGACGGATGGGGGTGAAGCTAACGGGGGTTATTTTTAGAGCAACAAAAGATTCTAATAAATAGGTAATTCACACAAAATTTTCTACAAAAAAAAATCTGTGCAGTTTTTCGATAAGATCAATATTTCATGAGTTATGAGTAGGAAAGAAGATGGACAATAATAAAAATAACCTTTCTTTAAGAATCGCACGTATAATCGGTATTATTTTCTCTGATTGTCAATTTTTGGTTATCGTTTGGAGGAATATCTTACACATCAACGGATTACTATCTTTTTTTTTACTATTGATAGGCATACGTTTGACCACTATCTCACCTGTTGGTAAGCGATGATGTGGTCGAAGATGGAGCACGCTTGCCTAGAAGTAACCTATTTACTCTTGACTTAAAGACTCCCAGGTTGTAGTTATCAGGAAACACAGACTTCGGCAGGGAATTCCACTCCTTAGCTGTACGCACTATGAATGTGTTCCCAAAACGTTTTGTGCGTATGGGTGGGATGTCCACCATGTACCGGTGGCGCATCGCCGTTCGTCTTGTGGTTTTGTGGTGCTATCTATCTGAATGTGTTTGATCGTAGCGAAAACTTTTGCCAAGGTGCATAAGTGTCTATTTCTAGATACACAAAGTGTTATCATTTTCTTTTTGGCTTAAATATTCACCGTCACGTAAATCCACAAGTAAAATATTGCAGAACTTGTTCAAAAACAGGTACAAATTAAAGGAAAATTCACGCACCTGAACCCACAATTAGTAGGTGTTTAGTATAGCGATAGACAGCAAGACAAACTAGATTACACCACCTCCATCAAAGTCCAGCTTGATTGATGAGCTTCCTGACCAAATGAACCACCTCACACCAACCCTCAACTGAAAAGCACCCTTATTACCTAAGCATTAGGAGCTAATGCAACTGCAAGCTGTAAAATTGTTTTTGATTCCTACTTTCTGCTAATCCGTCAATTCAGCAGAACCTTCTTTTGCATCGCTCAGGCTAATTTGAACTTTGTGTTCTTGTTTTAAGGGTGGTATGAAGTGTATTGTTAAGTTGGCACAGATTTCTACCTTCAGATGACCCGTCTTTGTAAAGTCGTTACGTTTTTGTTGGATCCAATATCTTTTGTAATAGGTGCGTTATTAGCATGGCGGTACTCCATGCTCAGGGTGGGCACAGCTGATGATTGATGAGTTTTGTCCGTCCGAATTTAGGTTTACATGAAGGAGATATTTTGCAGTGTCCCGTATATCTGCAAGGTCTGAGATGATACCTGATGATGATATCGAGATTAAATTGTGTAGATTCCTAAAAAAATCTATGTGACCCGAAATTTTAGATTAGCAAAAATTATATTGGACAAGTATGTTGTCCTTTGTCACATAAAAATAAAAATAATGACGACGCGGTTATTTCGCGAGGCGTCACAAGCTCCCTGAACTTTGATGAGTTTTTATTTGCCAATTTTTATTTATTTGCAAATTACAAAATGCGTCTCCATTTTTTTTTATAATTTAACTAATGGATTTGTTTCTTAATCCAGAAAACATCACTAAATAAATAAATTCCTATGCATCGTATTAGTGTATTGCACAAAAGGTACTGCTACTGATTCCCAAACTAAGCTTGAGCTTGTATTTTGGGAAACATTGTTCAGCCGCAGGAGGATCACATAATAAAATACGAATACAATGGTTTAAACACTATTGAGAAAAATGAACAAAATATACTTTGCCTATTGTTTTCTTGCTGTACCACAGCATGAAAATAAAGTACTTAAATGCAAGTAAATAAAACGATTCACAGCATTTAAAATACTTAATAGAACTCTTTCCCCTAACAGGCCAGATAATGTTCTCCCTCGTCAGCAAAACGGACAAGGTGCCAGCATGCCCGCAGGCTACAAGACCCTATTTCTCACCGTCTGTACAAGTTTTGTGTGAAGAATGCCACCTGAAGTTTCAGCAGAGAAATAGAAGTTCGGTAGGTAGCAAGAGTGGCAAGTAATATAGTAAAGTTTTTACTTGTTTACTGGTAGTTAGTACCAGTTTGTATTTTTCTGTGTTTTTACTAACTAGCTGGTTCTTTCTAAATGCTAAACATTGTATCGAACTACTATTCTTAATGCGTGGATGAATGTTTTTTACTCGATCACGCCGGAACGGCTGAACGAGTCTGGATGGGCATAGACACAGACATAGATATAGTCTGGAATTACACATACGCTAGTTTTTATCCCGGGAATATGCTTCCTTGGAACAATTTCCAACTTCACGCAGGTGTTACAGCTGATAGAAGCAAGTCACCAATATAATCGAGAATAGGACTAAACATTGCTCTTTGTGTCACCAATCTCAATTTCCCAGAGCTTGAAAATTCACGAGTATCTGATGGATGCGAGCCGCACAGGACCGGTTGTTATGGCGACACTTGGGGAAGGCCTATGTCCAGCAGTGAACGGCTTTCGGCTGATATGATGATGATAATTAAGGACAATTTGAAATGTTACAATACGCTTCATCAGGTAATTCACGAGGTGAACCAATTAATTTAAGAGCCATTCAAGAAATTGAAACAAAGAGAACTGCTATCGAATTCTTAAGAGTCAATTAAGTTCACCTCAGTTGTAATTCGCTGCCGTGTCGTCTAGCCGCATATAAATTAGCTATTTATATTGTGATCACCTATCGGCATTAAAATGTTAATAGAACGGCCACGCACCGTCTCCTGGGGTATTAGACAATTACAAAAGGAGACCAAATTAACTTTGCAGTCACGAAACCTCTTAACACTCCACTCTCATGGGATTTAAACCTTTATTGCTTTCAGATAGAGAGGTACACTTATTTTTGGAGGTTGTAGAATTAAGTTGGTCGAAAAGCAGTTGTAAAAACGATGCGTTTGGCGAAAACAGTTATTGGTGTCGATAAAATCTCGATATACATACAGTATTGGCGATGATTTATAATATTTGTCGTGAAGGGGAGATATGTTTATCGATATTGAAGTATCGAATATTGTTAAGAGTAAAGTTCTATGGACTGGACTAATATTGGGTTCCATTTTATTTTTGGTGGAATAGTCATGGGCAATCTAGACTGACGTCATACTGGGGAAGGTAGGTGTTGCACTCTCTTGAAAAACAGAAATAAATACGGGTAACATTCTACATCGAAATAAAAGTGCCAAGTCTATTCCAAATTAGGTTAGCCGTAGAGACGTGATTAATCATAACATAAGTAGGAATTGAGTGAATACAATTTATAGTTGTAACTAGCTTTCGCCCGCGACTTCGTACGCGCATATACCGTATTTTCCCGTTTCCGTAGGAATTTCGGGAAATCCTCTCTTAGTGCACCCCTGCGGAGTGTAGCGAAGCTACATGCCTAAATTTAGAAGCTAAATGTCAGCCTACCTGTAGTTTCGGCTGTGCGTTGATCGATCAGTCAGTTTCTGCTTTATTTAGATGATGATACTTGCTATTAGTCTCTATATTATCCCACTTTTAAATCAGTATAAATATTTTCTGCCACCTTAATATGACGAGCCGATGCCGTCATGATTTCGCTGTGTGAGACGGAGCTATACAGAATGAGTAGCATTACACCTTTTACACAACGGATTCATAATGCCAATGGCGTAATTGTAGGGGGTTAAGGCTTGGTCATCTATACACTTAAACTATTTTGATGAAAGGTTCAAGCCATTATGATAGTCCAGAGGTTAATTAAATATTTTATCATGATAATTGCTGTCACCTCTAAAACCCTTGACTACTGCGACTGTTAACCAGCGCCCACCCAAAACTAAATCATGACCCACTAATACAAATCACGGTGCACTCAGTGACAGACACTGCTTGTCCTGGTAATTAGTGCTCGCATTAATCAAGACACAAGTGTTCGCTAATTAGCCCTTCTGGGAACAGTGGCGGATGCGGCCGATGTGCTGCCCTATATAGGTGGTAGGTAGGAGTGTAGGTACCGCGGTGTTTGGTGTGACGGAGCTGGTGAGGAATTTACCACAGGAGGCTTTACAGTCTAAAGTCTCTTGTGGCTGACTCTTTTAAGGGATACGTATCAAAATGGTAAAAAGGAACCCTTATTTATTTATTTATATATATACTTTATGATGTGACTAAGTCTGTCCGTCTGTCACAGCTGGATATCTCAAGAACTACTTATGCTATCAACTAGAATAGAGAAAAATCTGAAATTATTATATGTAATAGAATTTTATGCAAAGATTTTTTTCAGAAATCATCATCATAAATTGCATTAGTTCCACTAGCAGTCAAGAGATGGCGCTGATCTAAAACTGCAATATACAGCGTAGTGTTAAAATTCTCAGACGAATATAATATATTCGTCTGAGAATTCTCCGAAAAAAAAGGGATTAGGTGTGTAACATAATTAGAATACAGTTAGAACAACTTAACTGTAAGCTAACGTTTCAAACCTAATGTTAAAGATATAAGTTGATTTTAAACACACTATTTTACAGTAAAAGAGTGGAATTCCGTGCCGGATTCTGTATTTCCCGATAGCTACAAACCTAGGGTTTTTAAGTCAAGAGTGAATAGGTTACTTCTAGGCAAGCGTGATCTTTCGCCGACCACATCTTCGCTTTCCATCAGATGAGATGGTAGTCAAATGCGTGCCCATCAATAGTAACATATTGTTGACATATGAAAAGGTTACTTAAGACGTCTGTCAAGTTATTTTTGACAGCTAACCTGTTCTTTATCATGTCCAGGTTCCGTGGATCGGTGTGTTTGTAATTTTTATAGGTACCTCGTATGTTAGTCATCAACAATTAATATATATAAAATTCATCCGTTACTGACTGACTGAGTACCTGACAGACGATACACAGCTGAAACTACTGGTAGTAGGAAGCTGAAATTTGTTTTTTGGGGAGTGTAGGGAGCATTAAGAGGATTTCCCGAAATTCCTACAGGAACGGGATAAAAACGGGATATGCGCGTACGACGTCATGCAAACTAGTTGAATATAAGTAAATACCCAATCAAGTCTTTCTTTTGGCCCTGTTCTACCTAGGACAATTTTTTTAAGATAAATCTTTGAAAATCTCTTGACAATGTATAATCTAGTTAGTGCAAATATTGCAAAAAGTTCGTAACTCACGAAAACAAAGTTGCAAAGTGCACGTGACTTGTAATTACCCCTTCTGGGAGCGCGTAATGGATGTAGTTGATATGTTTGAGGGACTGAACCGTGCGGTGACGTCCCAAGAGACTGTCGTCAGTTTGAGTATGGTTTTAGTTTAGTTACGCTTACGGATTGTAAATAATCTGGTAAAATACTTCATGACAGGAGGGTTTAAATATCACAAAGGTTTGGAGAAAATCAGTTCCTCTTTCTTTTAACCGACTTCTAAAAAAGGAGGTGGTTCTCAATTCGCTTGGCATTTTTTTTTATTTATGGAAGTATGTACACCGATTACTCCGAAATTTTTGATCCGATTTCTGTGATTATTTTTTAGTTCGATACTTGCCATTTGGTCCCATAACAATTTAAAAAATAATCCTTTATTTCAGGCGATTATAAACCCACAGAAATCAATCAATACCTAAAACAATTTCACCTTTCTCAATTTACAAAACATGTCATGAAATTAAAAATTAAATTATATTTTACTAGTGGACGACACGCGGTGTCACCCGCGTAGTTCCCGTTCCCGTGGGAGTACGGGGATAATATATAGCCTATGTTACTTCCTGATAATGTAGCTATCCAATGCTAAAAGAATTTTTCAAATCGGTCCAGTAGTTTCGGAGCCTATTCAATTCAAACAAACAAACAAACATACAAACAAACAAACAAATCTTTCCTCTTTATAATATTAGTGTAGATTACATAAAATTGAATTTAAACACATATTATTAATTATCCATTGATTATATAAATCCAATAAATTACAAAATTGATATACTAAATTAATTTTAAAAAATCATCATTATAGTCTAGAATTATTTTTTGTAAATGTTATAGTGTACTCATTGTTGAAGAGCCAAATAAAATAAATAAATAAATAAATAAATAAACTCAGTTTGGCTCAGTAGTTTTTATTTTATGAGCATTTTTGCTTATTTCAATTTAATAATAAGTAATGATTACTCATTGATTGTTCTGGACATCAAATGTATGTTTAAGAAATAATGTAAGTAGATACCTAAATGTTTGCATGCCGAATGGTCAAACATGGCTGAGCTATAATTTAATTATTTGTACAACTATGTATACTACCCATATTTGCAGAATAAAATTCTATTCTATTCTATTCAGTAGACGATGACGTCGTCTTAAAACTTAAAAGTGAAAAATTAAAAAAAAGACCACATTGATTGTATAGATTGGTGAAATAACGTGAGTGATTTGTGAGCTTGTTGTTGAGGTGAGTTAGTGTGAGATTAACTAAACCTTTGTAGTGAATAACACTACAGTTCATTGCAGCTATTTAACAAATTGTGACGAGAATGCAGGCAGATAGTTAGCTAGCAGAAACTGATTGATGTCCGATTTGTAAACCAATTGATAGTAAAATGGAGCAGAATATATATAAACAAAATTTTCTCTATGACTTTGTTCCTGTAGCCATCCCATTCGACTGAAATCGTGTGTACAAGTAACTTATGATACTCAGCCATAAAAAATACTTTTTATCACCGAATAACCGAAACCGGATCAGTACCTACTTCCAGAGTTTTAGCTTCTACAACCAGGCAGGCATAATCCATTGAAACTCACTTTCTCATTTATATTAGTTTCTAGCTTTTGCCCGCGACTTGGTACGTACATATCCCGTTTTTTCCCGTTACCGTGGGAATTTCAGAAAAACCTCTCTTCCAAGGTGGCGTAGGCGTGCAGGTTCCCCAAGGAACCTACACGCCAAATTTCAGCATTCCACGACCAGTATTCACTCAATCATTCAGTAACGGAACAATTTTATATATATTGATTATTATGATACCCAGAAAGCTACAGCTATTCTACTAAATCTTATAACGACGCCTATTCACAGTCCCACAATCTCCAAGAAACAATACGTCACCAAACTACACACCATCACACACAATAGCTCCGCAGGCAGATGTAAGCCATGCATCACACCGCAACAGTTTGGCTGCGACAAATCGCATAGTCGCATAGTCGCCACGACATCTCCAAAAAGACACTTCAGGGAATGTCTAAGACTAATCGGTGCGTGTATGAATTCCTTACGCTAATTGGGGTGACAAATCGTCTTGCCTGTTAATAGTGGGACGAATATACTCGAACAATACGCAGGAACGTGTTCTGAGAACTATGAACTTCTCGTACCATTATACCATGTTATGGTGCGAGTCTCGGTTGTAATAGAAAACGGTATGTTTGATGTTTTTGATGTTTTGTGTGATAAAAGTAGTGTCTTCTTTTTCTGGTGGTCTGAAGTGTAGCGAAACGGTTACTTGGGCATTGATTTACGTACCATTGTTCTTATTTAAAAAAGAATAACACCACTTCTTATCAGCGTGTTCACGGAAAATTGTATTATAATACTAGCTTTTGCTTGAGACTTTGTACGCGCAAATCCCGTTTTTTCTCGTTTCCGAAGGAATTTCGCTTCTCTACACTCCCCAAGGAACCTACACCCGAAATTTCAGCTTTCTATGACCAGGAGTTTCGGCTGTGCTTTGTCTGTCAGTCAGTCACTCACTCAGTAATGGAAGAACTTCATAAATATTGATTATTGATTGATGATTTATGTTTTGTTTTTTTTCTCGGTACTTGGCAACGGTAACACCATTCGCTGACACTGCCGTAAGGTCCTCACATATACAGGTGGTATGCGGCGCAAGCCCACTGTTTCGCGTCTATGGTTTCCCTATCGCTTTAATGGACCTCATCTACGAAAAGTTAAGTGTAGTCTGTATGGAAATTATTTTCACAATAGTACTTGCCATCCTTACTTCCTTACTAATATTATAAATTCGAAAGTAACTCTGTCTGTCTGTCTGTCTGTCTGTCGCGCTTTCACGCCAAAACTACTGTGGTTAATGAAACCAATTTAAATGAAACTTGGTATACAGATAGTCTAGAGCCTGAGAAAGGACATAGGCTACTTTTCATCCCGGGAATATGTTCCCTGGGGATCACGCGTGCCGAAGCCGCTGGCAGAAGCTAGTAGTTTATAATTTACACACGAATAATCCAAAGCAGTTTCTATCCCACCTAGCCAGATGTGCGCAATTTACTTTAAAATCAATAACGACCCTGTATGAGTCATCCGTGTACTTGTTTAATTTATTCCCTCACGGTGGAGTGTAATGCAATCAGCATAAATTCAGCCGGACCGCGCCGGAGCCGGCAGCAGCGACAGATGCCGTGTAATTGTTCCTGTGACAATTTTTTTGGTCCTCCCCTCTAATGTGTGATCGAATCTGTTTAAAACGGTGAGTGGAAGTGTGGAGACGGATCCGTGATTTTTTTTACCAACTTGTAGTAGAAATGTTATACTAATTGAAAAATGTGTTACTATTATTGTGTAATCAATAAACCAAAGAGGTTCACAAAAGAAGTTAATTTCTAGAAAATATGGAGTGAACAGAGACAATCTATTATAACGATATTTACCGCAAGCATTTAGTTCACGTATTGGTTTTGTAAACAATATTCGTCGCGTAAAAAATGTTTACAAAATTCGCGAAGCGAATGTTCCCAGTGAGTACCGTCTTTCTTTATGTGATTGACAATCTAAAGTCATCTAACAGGAAGTCGCT
This sequence comes from Lacanobia wlatinum, assembly GCA_947578705.1. Lineage (NCBI taxonomy): Eukaryota > Metazoa > Arthropoda > Insecta > Lepidoptera > Noctuidae > Lacanobia > Lacanobia wlatinum. Next base: position 30,082,269 of record OX388025.1, on the reverse strand, counting down.
AGCGATTAAGTTTATAATACTATTATTTATTTATCAGCATGAATTTTCCTACTTCTGGGGAAAGATCTCCCTCCCACCAAACCGTTTATTTCTCTCTCTGTTGTGCTTTTTCACAAGAATATGGCGGAATACCTTGAATGGCTTTCACGATAATTGGCGCAACGAGGTGTATAAAATACTATGTACAAAAGTGACTTGTCAATTTATGGAAAATATCAGCAGCAAACTGAAAACATTACCTACATCGTTTCAACAAGCGTGATTAACATAGCATATCTGTTTTTAGATTGGAAGCCCTCTCCACACTATGGCACCTTCATCCCCCACAACAAACGCTGGGGTGCAGTGTACTCAGGTGTCGAATCGCGACTGTGCCGCCCGGCGACTGCGAGTACATACGTGCGCACCGGCCCTTCAGTTGCGCGTGCGACTGATTGTGGTGCGAACATAGTACTGTTAGCAAAGCAGAGACCTGAAAGTTAGGAGACAAGTGCAGTGACCTTCTACTAGCGATAGTTATAGTAAAAAAATCTAAAATTGGATTTATATTTGCGCCATCGTCTTTAGTAACGTCATCCGGTGATTTGATAACCCCAGGAAAAAATACCTACTATGCATTTTGCTGGATTACCAGTGAGGCGTTTTTAGATCTTGATCTTATTAGAGGTCTTGAAGGTTTAAAATGAGAAAAATTTTTGCAGGCAAAAAGAAATCAGAAATTGGAAACATAGAAGAGTCTAAGGATTAAACTTATCAAGAGACACCCTGTAACCTATAATGGTGCCGCAATTAGAGGCAAAACTTGTTATTAAAATTTACACAATATATAACTGAAAAAAATCAGCTGTTCAGTAAATTTTGTAGAGTTATGCGCACAGAAATGTATGGGGCAGTCGACTCTTCGCGATTACAGTGTTGGTCCCTTAATCAAAGTTGTTCATAATGAGTACAACGACTCCGCTTTCAGGTGTAGCATTTATTCTTTTCCACGTTGTATAGAGTGAAGACAGAAATAAAAATACATGCAATAATAATCTGTCATCATTTCCCCGCACCACAGTCATCCGCACGTCGTGTACAGAATACGTGGAGGGCGGTACTGCACAGGGGAGCGGTCCCCTGCACCGAACTCTTTGATGTGGCCGCCGTGACCGTGAAAATGTGCCGACGATTCATTTCGGAGATTAACGGATTCGTAATTACGTTTAAATTTAGGCTTTTGTGTATACTGACTCTTTTTGATGTCCAGTGGATGCATTGGCATGATTAATTCGTATCTATTATTTTCATCGGGCGATCTAAAGTTAAATTTGAAAGGAATCATGTGGAAACCTGCCAAATCGCAATGCGTTTTTCTATTATGTAGATATTGACACTCGTGAAGGCAATTTTATTTTACAGAATGGACCCTTGACTGCTGAGCCTGAGTTTTTTTTGATGCGAAATCATCAAATGACTGCTACCGCTCTGGGCGGAGCGGAAGGGAGAGTCAGATTCTTACTGACTAAACCCACCCGTATCCCTCCCAATGTCCTTTGCGTTCTAGGGCCGCGATAACTCTTCTCTTCTCTTCTCGGACAAATTCTGCAACTGTGCCTGCGCTGAAATAATGAAAATAATGGTTATCTAAACTTCTAAAGCAAAATGATAAAAAGGTATTTTTTTGTTTAAATTTGGATGTTTCGATCTGATTGTGGAAATTAATTCACTGCGGTAAAAGTGTCTCTGAAATCCGGTAGGTATGTCATAAGAAATTTTTGGGAGTTTTACAAGGCGTTTTTTATTTCGGAATTCTAATTAATAGGTATTTTAATAATCGGTATTTGTATTTTTGATTTTTCGAATTATCATTAAGTCGGACTTTTTGTTATTCGATCTATAATATTGAAACTCGATATTTTAAGAACAGTACTTATAAACATTTGGAATATTGATATGTCGGAATTATAAAAAAGGATGAATAATAAATCGGAGTTGTTATATTATGAATTTTGAACCATTCAGAATTATGAAAATCTGTATTTTGAAATTCGTATTTGTGACTGTCGGAATAAAGTTTTTCGTATCAATATAGTGTAGCCGAAATCTTTGTTTTGTTGTTATTTTTATGACTGTTGGCAATATATGTTTCTTTCTTCGTTCTTCGTATCTCAGAAAATGTACGGGTTATAATATCATTGAGTTGGGTTTAGTAACGACAGTACAATGCTACTTCCCATGCATGATGAGACATACAACTCGTTCTAAAACGAAACTTTATTGTTTTCCATTCGTAGGCGAGATGATGACAAATCCAGCGCCAGTCCGTACACAATTGCTAGGTAAACAGCAATGTAAGCGATCAATATTGAAACAATAGGCCGCACGCCGACCGTAAATACCTGCGTTTTATCGCGCCTATGTCGATCGAGAGCGTTTACACCGGCTGAGTGGCTAGGCAAGCCAGGTGGATTCACTAATTTTAATTGCAAGTTTCTATTGCAATAATCTCAGGCTAGGCGGTGCGATGGTGTTCGCAGGGTGGCTGGTAGCAGCTGGATGACAGTGGCTGGAGATCGAGCCAAATGGCGTACACTCGCAGAGGCAGATGTCCAGCACTGGCCTGTTATAGGATGAAAGAAAGAAAGAATAATGATTGGATGGATGTTGATTGCAATAATTGCATTTTTGATATCAAAGTAGTCGAGGCACTGGGGTTGAATTAAATGTTTCACTTTCCGAACTGTAGAATGTAGAGTTAAACAATCAGCGGTAGTTCGTGGGACTGTGAAACAGTTAAAGTCGCGCTTGCAGTAGGTATGAATAACGAAAAAGTAAATCACTGGAAAAGTAAATAGTAGAACCAGGCGATGTACTATTAAAATTCCCGACGACGAAGACTTAGAGTATGCTTAAAAAGCAGATCATCAGCAGATTCAGCATCGTGCCGTTTGGTCACGGTCATATTGGTAAAAAATACCACGTTCTATTGTTTAGCAGTATCTCAAACGTAGACTACAAGAGCAGAATAAAACAGTTCAACTGTTAATTGTGGTTAAAGATTACAAAATCCAGATTTTTATCTTTCTAACGAACTCCTACTCAGCTACATGACGTTTGAACTTGCACGACTTACTGGCCAGTATTATAATTATTCATAAATACCTCTCCACTCGACTCTCCCAAGTGAACGCACACAAACCATTGCCAGAGTTACCTGCCGCCCAGTCGTGGACTTGGCAGCTGGCCAGCCCCTACCGACGATAGCGTGATAGCATGCAATGAGGCGAGGATATTTAGCATTATGGCTGATGACTAGCTGACTTAGATATCATGCACTATAATAGTGCGATTAAACTGGTTTGCGATTGATCAGAACTATATTTGTTTTCACCACAATATTACAGGATCAGTTTCCGCACAGCAGACGCAATCAGCGAACACCGCATGTGGTTCAAGGGATTGTGAGCTGATTAGTCACATCATCACACTGATCACCACATTTTGCAGCACACACAGCTAGAAACACCAGCCTTGCCTAGGATTTTCGAGTTACTATTTTGATTATATTTTTCAGGTAATGTTCCCAGCAAATTTCGATATTAGTGATTTTCGTAGTAAGTAGTAACGGGGTTTTTATTTATTATCGCTTGATTCGATGGCTGATACCGCTTTTAGGGTTCTGTACCCAAAGAATAACCAACGAAACCCTATTACTAAGCCTCCGCTGTCCGTCCGTCTGTCTGCTTGTCTGCGGGCTATATCTCATGAACCGTAATGGGTAGACAGTTGAAATTTTCACAGAGTACGTATTTCTATTGCCGCTATAACAACAAATAATAAAAATACCCTTCAAGCTTCCGTACCAAAATGGTAAAAAGGACCCCTTATGGTGAGACTAAGTCTGTTCGTCTGTCACAACTGGATATTTCAAGAACTACTAATGCTGTCAAATTGAAATTTGGAATAGTTTAAGATGACGTTAGTTCAGCTATTTTGCAAATAAGAAAGAAATAATAATGTATATTTATTTAGCAACAACGACTGAAAGAGGTTCTTAAAAATTCGAAGTCGGGCTCTTAGGGCCAAACGAGATAGGAATATTTGCTAACTTTGCGTTTAGAAAGATATCAAAGAAATAAAGTGGTCAGCCATTCTGACGTCAGGTTGGCTGACTACTTCCAAGTTCTCATAGTTGTAGCGTTGTATTAACCGCGTTGTTAATGTAAGTATTTAGTACCATTTTGCTACCTTAACATATATTTTTTATACAATTTTAAGAAGCTCCTATAAAAAGTTATTAAAAATAAAACGATGTCTCTACAGAGCACACTTTTTCGGAAATCATCAACAAAAATTACATTAGTTCCACTATCGGTCAAGAGATGGCGCTGATCTAAAACTGCAATATACACCGCAGTGTTAAAATTCTCTGACGAATATAGGCCTCGCCGATGAAAATTTAAAAACATTTCACGTATCATATGATGGTACGGAATCCTCGGTGCGCGAGTCCGACTTACTCTTGACCAGTTTTTTTTTCAAATATAAATAATGTAAAGACTTTTGCAGGTAATAAAACTTTATGAACTTTTTGTTCTTACGGTTAGTTAAAGTATCGCATTACTAAGCTCATGATGAAAAAAATCAGTAAACACGCAAATACTGTCCTGTTAATAGGTTCCCTATCCATTTGCTTAAAATTTTAAGACCTAATATAACTTAGCATACTTTTGTTTCTCCTAATTATATTTTCCCATAACATTATTTACGCATAACAGCTTACGCATAATTTTTTTAAATATAATTTCTCTTATAATAACAATAATTAAGCATACCATTCTAAAGCATGAATTTATTTACGCATAATCATAATTTTTATAGGCAAAGATGTAAACATGCATAGACCCTTCATGCAGCAAGCAAGCATATACAATGCATGCAGTAAGCATGCAGCAAGTATGCAGCAAGCATGCAGCAAGTATGCAGCAATCATGCAGCATGCAAAAAAGCATGCAACAAGCATGTACCATGCAAGCAAGCATGCAGCGTGCAAGCAAGCATGCAATAAGCATGCAGGCATGGTTTCTGTCACGGCTCCGGCGCTGCGAGTCTCCGGCGACCCCACGCGAGCTTATCGTCGCAGGTGGGCCGTTTCGCCATTTCGCGCCTACACGGGCTTAAATTACTCTCTAGGGGTAGGGCAGACAAGACTACGTGGAGTCGGTTTTGCAGCGATTTGTTTCTGTCACTAACTTTTGTAGTACAACATTTCGTATTTTTAATTTTAATTTAAGGTTAAAAATGGAATTGTTTCCGTTATTTCTATTAATTGTATACCTAAATACTATTATGGTAATAGTCACTATGCCTAGTAATATTATGCGAATTAATTTTATGCCAAAACAAGTTAGCCTTCAAGATAATTATGCCAACATAAATGCTATCTGTATGCCAAAAAAAAATATGACAAAGTATTATTATGGCAAAACAAATTATACTAAAAAAAAATAAGCCAAAGTATATTAGGAAAAAAAAACAGTATGCGAAAAGAAGGGATCCCGTTAATAGAACATCTAGCAATTCCATTCATAACCCTAGTTTCTAAGATCAGCAGTAAAACAGTAGCCAAACTCGTAACTTACAAATTATAATGTACCGAAAGGACATTTTATTGCACCTACTAAGAAAATCGAGATCATAAATGTCGTTCATAATTGATACTTTACTCATAAAACGAATTCCTGCATTTCGGAAAATCGAAACGTGAAGTCTATTGGCCGTATCGCTTTATGCCAGTGCGTCTGAAGAGAGCACAGATCATAAAACTTAATTGATTTACTGGCATTATTTATCTGTGGCGATAATATTGCTCGTTGGTTATTATGGGCGATGTCCAAAGGGATTTGTCAGTTTATTGCATACCTTTTAGCTTGAGTGACGGTTGTTAGTAATTTATGATTTGTAACCTATTTTGCAGGTATTATGAAATGGGTAGTTTAATTTTATTTGGCTGATTTATGGCGTACTTTGAATAAGACACGACAACTTCTTTCCAGAGGCTAATTTTTCTGAAAATTTGGTACGTATGTTTTGGGTTCCGTACTCAAAAAAATCCCTGTAGGAACACTTTGTAGTTCGTCCAGAAGCTTTAAAAATCAATCTTCTTACTGAATGTAATAAAATACGGCCATTTACGCAACAATTTTTTTTTACTCAAAAATAAATCAAAACCTGTAATGTGCTTTCTGTTGAACAATCAGACTTACGAAAAAAATAATGAAAAATTTCGTTAATATTTTTACGATTACAATTTTTTTTTGTTTCATGTTGGAAAACACATTTGCAGTTCGGACAAGCGATGTAGGTATAGGAAAAATATTTTCAGCTACAAAGTTAAGTTTGTCCTTCAACTGTACTTACTTTTCGTCAGAGTAATGTTTGATGCTTTCATAGTTTTTGAGGTAACGTTTACTCGAACAAAAAACCACTAAATTTCCAAAATATTGAAGTATCAACATTCGAGGTTGTGCGGAACCTTCGGCGCGCGTCTGACTCGCACTTGCCTGGTTTTTTTTACTAGCACATTCATTACATAGCATTTTGACGCCATTTGCTGAAAAACCTAACTCCTGAAAATGTTAATTTTCACAAAAAAAATCAGTCTAATTCTACAATACAAAACGATTTTGAAACTCCAACAATATTTCATCAGAGATTTTTAAACCAGTCGGGGGTTTAATTCAAGCTAAGTAAATAAAAGTACAGTCAAAAAGAAAAACAAATAGCGAATTGGACGTGCAAATAATAACATCTGTAGCATTCGGACTTTGAAAGAAGTTAGCCGGCGACCAGGTTCCACGTAAAAGTACCGGAATAAATATACCGACGGTATTTAGGAGTCGATAGATTGATAAAGAGTGAGTGATACCACCGAGCGAAAGTTTTGACAGTGTTAACTTCTTTTTAACCTGCGGTCACCTGGTCGCAATAGCCGTCGCGACGCAACAACAATTGAATAGTTTTATTGTAAAAAAAATCGGCGGCCGCCATGTTTTTTGGTCGATCGGGGCCATAGGATATTAAACACTGCGTTTTTTTTTAAATAAGTTTAAACCGCGTGATTTGGTATGGCATGTGGGATGCATAATGATGCGTCAATTTCAGTTCACGCCCAATGGCACACACATGTGCCATCAAAAAATCACAGGGCGTCTTCAAAAAAGGTGTGCATTAGAATGGCGTGTGTATGACTACAAATGATCATGCTATAAGGATGAGAGCAATGTACGACCAACGTATGAACGTAAAATTTGAAGCAATGTACTTTTTCAAAACCACAGTAATTAAAAAAGGTATGTGAGCCGCCAACCTGATGTCAGAATGGACTAAATGGTATTCTAGACCTGAACAAGTGACCAACCATCTGAGTGTGAAATGCCTACCGTAGCAATGTACGAGCAATGTTCGTTACCCTATTAAAAGCATAACCAGATTCTATTAACGGTTTTTACTTTTTAAATTACTCTTTAACTACTACACGTTTTTTTTTATTTGGAAGTCGGTTGTAACTTTTTGTAAAAATTTGTTTTTTTTTTGTGTGTTGGTCTGGTACTCAAAAGTGGGGTTTTAGGAGTTACAAAGGTTAAAAATAATTAGTTGCTCTCCACAAAAAATAGGTAATTAGGAAAAAAAATCTACTAATTAGGAAACACTTTTAATACAGGGCTGAAGCTAGATTGTAAGATTCGAGTGTAAGTAATATAGGTTTATGTTTATTTTTTGGAATGGAAAATATTGAAATAAAGCCCTATCGAAGCACGCTACTTATTTAGTAATTGAACGCTGATGTTTCGTTATTCTTCATTTAACTAAGTATGTCTTATCAAACATAAGTGATAGCTCTCACAAACTTAGTTTTTTGTTTCAGGAAAATTAAAACTGTACCGAAAACTGTTTTTCTAATATAATGTTCTTAAAATTAAAGGAATTAAATAGCTTTTCATCGATATTGCGACGTTTATTCAATAATTTTACCAGGAACTCTATATCAATCCTCAAAGTACAGTCAAGCCCGAAAGTGGCACGTGCCGTCGGCGCCAGGTGCTCGAACCGCACGCCTCTAAATTTAACGTCTTTATTTGTGTTTGCGACTGTACAGCGAATGTTTTTACGTTCAGTGCGAACCCACCCTAATTGGAAGGTGGCGATTTTAAAATAACACGATTATTTCTGAGCAAGAGTTGTTTGTTAGTTGTTCGTGAGTTTTGGGACATTATTCACTTGAGTTCCAATTGGTTAGCTGACCCATCTGCCTAGCTTTTTTCCCAATTATATTGGGGTCGGCTTCCAGACAAACCGAATTCAGCTGAATACCAGTATTTAAAGGGGAATGAGTGCTAATCTGACCCCTACAACCCAGTAACTGGGTAACACGGAACTTCTTGGCAAGACTGGAGTCAGAATTACTGGCTTCTGACTATCCGTAACGACTGCCAAAGATCTACAAATGACAGTGGGGACCAACGGCTTAACGTGTTTTCCGGGGCACAGAGAAATCTCGATGTGTTAAAATGGTCACCCATCAACAAGCGGTTGACTAGTTTTTCTAAATTGGACTCATTCATATTAATATGATATTTGTGCACTGACAGCCCTAAATCCATCCAAAGGTTGTATGTAAACAATGCCCTGTACGATATGACCGCCCATTGTTATATATACACTAGTTATGTTTTTCCTACCCACTTACCAACACTAATCTGTTAATTAAAAATATTTGACACTCGTAGAACTGATGGTCCAAGGTGTCTTCATACTGAATAAAATAGAGTAATGCCGCTAGTCATGGAAACTATTGTGAAATTACTGTATCGCGAGCCAAGGAGAGAACTTTGAAGGATGTGAATCTGAAGTAAGCTTATTAATTTAGTCTTAATAAAATTATTCAACGTTAAAAACTAAAATACAACTAGGTAATAGAAACTAAAAGTATGAAACAAGAAAATATCCTAGTAGTCAGGATCAGAGAAGTTTAAATGGAATCATTAATAACCACCTCCTTTTTTAAAGTCCGTTATAATCAAAAATCTTGAATATGCCTTATTATATCTTCTAGAGGACGCATCCAGCGGAGTATCAAGACGCTTCCTATTTGTTTAGATACCTCATTTTTCAAATTAAGACAAAAGGTTTAGAAGTTATGAGGGAATAGATGAACATACATAAATACCGGTCAAAATCATTACCCTCCTTTTTGCTTCACCATAGTTGAGTAAAAATAGGACTTAATAAGCTATTTCCTAAGTCTTGGCCCAGGTGTTGTACAAGCGATGTTTAAAACTCCACATCTAAAATTGGAAATAAGCGCATAATATTAAAAGGTTTGTTCCAACCATTGTTCGAAGCCGCAGCTGAAAGGTGCGATGTATAAATAGCCACATTTTTGTTCAGAGCAGTTCTCGGTATTTCGGTCATAATGCACCTGGATGCACTTAAAATGTAAATGCCTTTTGTTTTACCTTTAAAGCTTATAAAAAGAAACGAGCATTTCCTTCGTCAGTAATGTTAAGTTTTATTTAGACTTGAGTGAGTGTTGCTCGAGATTTAGTTGACTCACTCAATGTACAAATCTTATGTATTTGTTAAAAGATGAGCACACCACGGGATTTGATCAATATTTTTGTTCTAACCAATTAGATATTTTGTTGTTCACTAGATGAAAATTGTTCATTCATTAGCTAGTACCGTGTTTCGTAAAAAGTTATGCAGTCGACATCTGGACATCTACATCTACAGGCAACTAGAGAGTTCTCTATTTATAATAAACTAGCTTCTGCCAGCGGCTTCGCCCGCGTAGTCCCTAGGGAACATACTCCCGGGATAAAAAGTAGCTTATGCCCTTTCTCAGGCTCTAGACTATCTGTGTACCAAATTTCATTTAAATCGGTGCAGTAGTTTTGGCGTGAAAGCGCGACAGACAGACAGACAGATAGACAGAGTTACTTTCGCTTTTATAATGTTAGTAAGGATCGTAGTTTAAATACCATGAATTTGCATTATATGGGTACGCTAATTTTCATGCTGATATATATACTAGTAATATAATTTATGAATAAGCGTCCAGCTTCGCACCATGTGGGTGCGAACTCGACGTAAACAAAGATTCTTTCTTTTATTTTATTAATAAGAATTTAGAAATCCGACTATAATGATCACTACATACCAATATCTAATATGCTTGTGAAGTAATAAATTGCTTAGATGTGAATCAATCGATCAAATCTATGTATTGGAATGTGCAACTAGCTTTAGGTTTTTCACTGACCGGCCTCGAATATTCAAAAGAGCATTTAAATGGTTTATTCGAAATAAACGCTTTGACTTTGAATCGAAACAACAGTAGTTACGTAATAGAAACAGTTTTAAAATTACAATCTTTGTAAACTAGCAAGGTTCTAGGTAGAATCGGGGTTCATTCCACGGCACGTAATACTTCCCTGCATTTTACGATACCTCGGATCAGATAGCAGCTAATTCCCAGTAAGTAAATTACAAACCTTACGATAGCAGCCCCAGTAATTACACGGACCGCCAGCGTCTTATCTGAGGAATACTTTTCCTTTTAACGCACCTAAGTTCACGGTTATCAGGTGAAACTTTAGCGAGCAAATTGAAAATTTTACGAGTTTTCTTGTGAGGTCGGAGTGATAGCGATAAGCGGGAAAAGAGCAAAGAAAGATTAGTGTATGGAAGTATGAAATAAACCAATACAGTACGTCTACCGTAATCTATACTCGCTAGCGACTCTAGTTAAAAAAAATGTTTGAAAACTTAAAAAAAACAAGTTTCTAATTTATTTGTTTAGTTCTTAACTAAAGTTTTCATATATTTTTAGGGTTCCGAACAAAACACGGAACCCTTATAGGATCACTCGTGTCATACATGTCTGTCTGTCCGTCTGTCTGTCTGTGTCTGTCTGTCCGTCTGTCCGTCTGTCACAGCCAGTTTTCTCCGGATCCACTGGACCGATTCTGTTGAAATTTGGTACACATGGAGTTCTGTAACCCAAACTCGGACATCTTACGTAAATTATAAAGTTAATAGTATGAGGGTCACTTTTAGGGGTCAAACTAGAAAAATAAAAAAAATGTTTTTTGAACAATATCGTGTGATATATCAAATAAAAAGGCTTACTGTATGGTTTTAGTTACATAATTTTTATAATTTTAAAATAAATGGTTTAGAAGTTATTCAAGAAATTAGACGAAAACTGACCATTTCCCCCCTTATCTCCGAAACTACTGAGCCTAAAATTTTGAAAAAAATGGAGATAATACATCTTTATCTATAAATTACAGAAAAACATCTTTATCTATAAATTATAAGAAGTCTATAGTGTTAAAATAACATGTTAAAAAACTGAAATTCGTTCGGAACCCTTTGCACACGAGTCCGACTCGCACTTGGCCAGATTTGTTAACTACAGTTGCTAGCGAATATAGATTGATAAAACTCATGGTAGACGTACTGTACTAAGACTTAAATTGATAACAATGTTCCAACTGCTGGGGCACAGACCTCTCTATGAGTGGGCTATAAGCTATAATACACTACGTGAGTCTCGAGCAAATTCGTAAATATTATCACGTATACGTGTATTTTCCATTTTTTGGTTTTAAGATGTACCATTCTGTAAGAAGTTTGAGATACTGTATTCATGATCAGATGTACTGCAAAGGCATTAAGAAAATACTTATTATATTTATTTTCTGTAGAGGTAGTATAATCGTAGTAGGCACCTAATCTTCGATCTTCAACATAGAAAATTGGTTTAGCACCATTGCCAATGATAAAGAACCGTGCCCGAGAAAAACAAGTGAATTAACAGCATATTTTCTTCCCCACTCGCTAGCAGTAGCACCGCTGCCGCCCCAAGCATCAAATTAATTGTGTTATCAAGTATTAATTTGTTCTATCTTGGAGCACTTTAATCACCGTGAACCAGGAATTTTGATCTATTTTGTATAAATTATTTTGTTGCGATTTTGTTACGGTTCTTGACGGATTTTCAAGATAATAATTCAGTATATTATGACTGTATATTTCTTTACCTTTAAATCTCATGGGAATTGTAAAAAATGTGTTCAAGGAACGACAACATAAGTGAGACTAATTATTTTAAAATATTTCTGAGTTATTACAGACACTGAGCACATAGATACATTAGAAATATAATTATATAATATCTTTGTTTATATTATTTGCGCAGATGTAATGTGTTACTGTTTGTTTGTCCCAAATAAATAAATAGAAGACCCTATATGACTGTTATATGTAAAACTAGCTTTTTCGACTTCGAATTCGCATATTCCGTTTTTCCCGTTCCCGTAAATATTGCGGAACATCCTGACTTAGTGCTCCCCTACACTCCCCAAGGATCCTACATGCCAAATTTCAGCTTTTTACGACCAGCAGTTGCCGCTGTGCATTGTCAGTCTGTCACTAAGACAGTCAGTCTCATCAGTAACGGAAGAATTTTATATGTTAGGATTGATTTGTAAACCGGAATTTGTATTTACTAACTGAAAACCGTATGTACCAAACATTTATCGTTTTAACCCCACAATTTTATTGTGACGGTACCTAAACGGGGAATGCCACTGTCCATGTTTTGTGCAAACGCAATCTATGTCGGATTTCCGCTGATAATATAATAATTGTGCTTGTAATTACCTACATACCTTTATCATTACATATGAAATCTATACAAAATAGTTATCTAATAATAACCGAGTTGCGTAGAGGTTAAGTATATAAACTTAATTGATTGGCGGATCGTTGAAATCGCGTCATATCCTACGAGTTTGATTGGCTGCGGTGGCATTACCACACCACTCTGATCAAAGGTCCTCCAATTATTCCCCCGATGTTTATTTGATAACAACTATTAATTTAAGGCGATATATTTATGTTAACACCAGTAAACAAATACACGTAAATGTATTCAAAACACGGCGAATATAAACGGGGCACGCAAACGTGAGAAACTCTTGCTGGAGTGTAAACAATATTATTTTAAAATAATGTCTCACAGCTGTACGAATTATAATAATGTGTGCGAAAGGTACGAAATGCACGTAAATGTACGTGATGAAAGGAATAGTTGGAAGTAAGTCAACGATTTCGCCGTTTACGGCTAATAATGTTGGGTGTTTTAAAATATTTTAAAACGAAAAGGCACACAAATCAGAATAATAAATTGCCTGACCCAAAAATCAAATCTTAGTACTTTATGAATATACTTTAAATTCCTTCCGTTGATTCCCTTTGTACACCAATTTATTTCCACTAATCTGTTTTAAGACTTGTCTTGATGCCTGATGAAATAAGTCCTAATCATATTCCATCACATCAAAATAGGTCGCCTACGCTCTTTGGCCCTCTGGTCCCAGCTGAATAAAATAAACTTAGCTGAAAAGTACTTTATTGCAGTTCTGTGAAAAAATGCAGACTGTTGAAGAGAATCTTGCTTTCACGCCGTCATCATCATCATATCAGCCGAAAGAGGTCCACTGCTGGACATAGACCTCCCAAAGCTGTACCTATCGTAACAATTTAGAGTAAAATTTCTAAAACCAAAACCGTGGTAAATACCTTATTCCATCATCTCTCTATAATCGCACACATGCCATCTACAGCACAATCCAGTACAAATGACCTAATTCGTAAGCAAATTAGCTCAATCACCAATATAAACAAGATCGGACACCCATCATTCACACCTCACACAAAGTATTGTAGGCGGGCGGCGAGGCCCGCGCGGCACGCCGGCGCGCCGCACGTCACGGGCACGCCGCGGGCACGCAGCGGGAACGCAACGATCGCGCGCCGTACACGCGACGACAGCACGAGGTGCTAACGATTTATCGCCGCTAAATTGTTTTGAAAAGGTGAACGCTAAATTAACTGTACGGGGATCTGGATCAAGTTGAAATACGACTGCTTCTGTGTTACTATTGTGGTCATGCGCACTGGAATAGCGGTAAGTGGTAGTCAGAAGTAATTTTCTCGAATTGTTGCAAATCAAACAGTAAATTAACGCGGTCCTCGGCCCATTTCGCTAACGTCTTCAGGGCAGTGGCTGATGACTGAGGCAAACAAATTAAAAGAATAATTTAGTACCTATCAACAACTAAGAATAGTTTAGTTTACTGCAGGAAAATTGTTGAAAATTGTCCAGAAATATGAATCAAAATGTTGAATGCAATACGTTTTCATTCACAAGTACCTAGATAATGATTTTGCTATTCGCGCTCGAAAGCGAACTTTGGAAAATTATTTCCCAGTCCAACTAACTAAAAATCGATGTGGAATACTTTTGTATAAACCACAGAATGATTAAGAAAACTAATCAATTCCGTACAGTAATCCACAAAATCACGCCCACGTGAAAGCAGGTGGCGAATCGCCATTAAAGATCGGATGGTAGTAATAATAAAATGTAATCATCGTTAGGCCAGCAGCGAAATAAATAGTCTATGAACGAAAATAAACAGTATAACGGTATCGGCGCGCGCGCAGCTGTAAATTACCTGTTGGTTCCACTGAAATGTTTGATGCGTTTGCGCTTGATCGACATGCGTACACGGAGGGAAGAGTTTTGATACTATGAGACGCGTTAATTTAATTTTATCGCATACTAGCTTTTGCTCGCGACTTCATACGCGCATATACCGTTGTTACCATTCCCGTAGGGATTTCGGGAAATCTTCACTTAGTGCTAAATTCCTCAAGGAACCTACATGTCAAAGGAGGGTGGCGATATTAGGCCCGCTAGCAGTGATAAGAAGTGATAGCGGCCACAAATGAAATACATATTAAAAAAAAACTTTTATTTAATAGTTATTTATCGTAATTTTTATACGACTTTTAATCACGGGGTAATGAAAAACATAATAAAAAGAAGTTATAGCGGAAAACATTGTGAAAAAATTATCTGTGGAATTAGGAAATCCAGATGTCAGCCATGACATCTGCATTTCCTAATTCCAGGGTTGCCAGGAGTTAAAATTGAATAATATTTTATGAAAGGAGTCATGATTTCTTATTATTTTGTATATTATTATTAAAAATCCCTGATCCATTTTGAAAGTCTAAATGTATCTAACGCATTACGTAAATATTTTTGTCAATTACAACGTTTTCGGTTCATAATTGTAGCTTTGTTGATTTTGACAGTACATAAAAATGCTAGAAGCCAAGTTATAAAAACTCAAGAAACTTCAAATGAGCTGAAAAAAACAATCAATGTCATGTCAAACGTCATTCACTTCGCGAACTCGTACTACGCTGCTGTGAATAATCCATTTGTTTTTGTGAATTACTTGTTTTGACCTGGCTATTCTTTTGGACTCTGGAACTGCTCAAACGATTGACCCGGCTGTGTTATAATTGGATGTTGTTGTTTAAAATGGAAGGCTTACGGTGTTTGAATTGTGGTGCAATGATAACCACCAATCGAAGGCACCCTCCGGCTAATGCCGAAGCAATTCGACAAACTATATCACAATGGATTGCTCCACGCACTGTGAGTGTTAATTTATATATTTTTAACTTTGACTCGGGCCTTTGTTACAAAATATATGCTTACCAATTTGAGAGCTTTGATACTGAATACAGATCGATTAATTTTCAGATGACTGCTAGTGATCATGTTTGTGACAGCTGCTGGACCTTGGCCAGCAACCTCTGTACTCAACATCGACACCTATGCGTCAGTTGTGGCCGCTCCTTACTAAGAGTTCGTTTCCATGTGTTGAACATGGATAATGAGCGTGGATACGACATTTACAGACTTGTAAATGAAAACGTACAGAGAAGACTTGGACGTCAGGTTAGTTAAACCATTTATTTACATAAGAACTCCCCAGTGAATTTAGCTAAAGCTATGTAGACAGGCGGCTCCCAGCACCGAGGTGAAAGCCAAGGATTGTAACACGAAGATGATGATGTAGATATGTAGACATATTATCATTTATTTATTTTCACATTTTTGTGTTTACACTATCAAAAACCTTGACTGATTACAAGCAATAAATCCAAGTCCGTTTCATCATCGGACCACAAGAAGTACGGCGTTGCATCACCGGTACATGGTGGACATCCCACCTATACATACAAAGCGTTTTGGGAGTACATTCATGATGCGTACAGCTAAGGAATGGAATTCCCTGCCGGATTCTGTGTTTCCTGATAGCTATAACCTAGGGTCTTTAAGTCAAGAGTGAATAGATTGTTTCTAGGCAAGCGTGCTCCATCGTGGGGTGAAATTGTGGTCAAACGTGAGCCTATCAAAAAGAAGATACAAACCCTTCAAAATGTTTGTTTACCGTATTTAGACACAATAGATGTGTGCTGGCGGCTTGGGGCTTCAGTGAATATGATATATTTTATTTAACTGGTTAACTATCATAATTACCTGTAGATTATAAGGTCATTGTGTCTTGCACCACCAAGGTATGGCTGGACTAAATTGGTTTAATAGACATATTCTTATATAATAATTTTTGTTTCAGGCTAGGTCGGGCCATGACAGTATTTGTCATCCATGTTGGCAGAGAGCTGATCGTTTGCGGAATAGACAATTGTCTGCTGCTTCCACAAGCACCTCTCAGTCTATGTCAATTAATATTGACGATACTGGGGTGGAATCTACATAAGTAGATGATGAAACACGAGCAGTACATGAAACTCCAGCAGTGAGTGAAGTATCTGGAGTGGATGAAACACCAGCTGTGAGTGTAATACCGGCGGTGGATGAAACTGCAGCAGTGGATGAAAGCCAAAGTATAGGACGATTGCAGCTTCCGTCCTATCTGCGTGCACCTGATACCCAGCGACATTGTGTTTTCCAAGGTTGTAGAAATCCGCACAGAAGGGTTATTCCCACCTCTATTAGAAAACGTGTTTTGTGTGATTACAATTACTATATACCTGCTAATTGTCGTGTATGTAATGAACATATGTCTGCAGCAGTTTGGCATAATTTATCAGAAGCAGAAAATGCATTAAATTCTTTTAAGCCAGAACATCTTGAAGAAATCATAACATGGTTTCAGTCTAGTCATATGTCTACAAGCGTTTTAGATTTTCAGAACATTGATAGGTTGAATGATGACCACCTTCATTATTGGATCAGATTGTCAAGAGATCAATTTAATGTTATTCTTGCTGAGGTACCCCGTATCAATGATATAGTTAGAGGGCAAACAGGACTTCTAGCTTATTTAATTAAAATGAGGACAGGGGACTCAGGTGACCGCTTGTCACAACTATTTAATATTCCAAGAAGAACACTTGAGGGTATGATGAGTAAGGTTAGGGAATTACTTAAACAGGATTTTGTTCCTCGACATTTAGGAGTAAGTCACATATCCCGTCAAGAGGTTGCTAATCGCAATTTAATTATACCAAATGGATTATTTGGTTCTGCTGATTATAGTACGGCAATTGCTATTTTTGATGGTACATTTGTGTATATCCAAAAAAGTAGCAATTATAAGTACCAAAAACAAACTTATTCACTACACAAATACAGAAACCTTATAAAACCATTCCTCCTTGTATGTACGGATGGTTATATCATTGATGTACTTGGGCCATATCCTGCAACTACATCAGATGCAGATATTATGCGCAATGAGTTTGCAGATGGTCGGCCATTAAAAAATTATTTTGCAAGCGGGGACACCTTTATATTAGATAGAGGGTTTCGGGATGCTGTACCTTTATTAGAACAATGTAATTTCCGCGTATCCATGCCAGAATCTCTTGAAAGTGGTCAACATCAACTAACTACATTACAAGCTAATAAGTCTCGGGCAACTACAATATGTAGATGGGTCGTTGAAATTGTGAATGGTCGATTTAAAAGAGATTATAAGCTTTTTTAATGTTGCTTCTAAACATGTAATTACTGACTTTACTATAGCTGCAGCTATAATTAATAGTTTTCATCCACTTTTAACAGACAGAGCAAATGCTCAAACAATATTAAATATAATTCAAAATAAGATGTACACTGATAATTCTCTGGCTACTTATGTAAATAGTCGTGATTTAAATAGGAGGCGAGCCCAATTCGAAAGAATTAATGTTAATAGTCATAATGTTAATGATTTTCCTAGGCTGGACTTTGAAGAACTTATTTTAATATCGTTAGGGCCTTATCAAATCAAACAAGCCAGATCGTATTATGGTGAGCAAATACCAACTGGCGGACAATATATTATTGAAATATACAGAGAAAGCAACAGCAATTTAAAAGGCTTGTTTTCACAAAATGACAATAAAATGGTTGCTCAGAGGGAGAATCCAAAGTCGGCACGTTAGCAGAAGAATGTACTTTGTATATATTGTTATAAATAATAACCTTAGTGGGCGTGATGCTATAGAGCAATATTGTTGTAACTGTTTGGTGGGAAGACGCACAGTAGGGTGCTGTGCTCATGTCATGTCTATTATATGGTATTTGTCATGGGCGCGACATGCGCCTAATATATTCCCACTAGCTCAATTTTTAGTGATGATTTATTAATTATTTATGAAAATGAATAAAAGAGAACTTAATTCAGACTAAAAGTGATTTTATTTTTAATGAAATTAATACAATATAATAATATATTCCACAACTATCACACAACACCATCTAGTCTCAAGCTAAGCAGAGCTTGTGTTATGAGTACTAGACAACTGATAAACATACTTATATATTTCTAAATACATAGTTATTATAGATAAATTACTCCCAGACACAGAAAAAATGATAGCGCTCATCACACAAACATTTGTCCTGGGTGGGAATCGAACCCACGACCTCCGGCTTAGTAGTCAAGGCCACTAACCACTAGACCAACAGGCCAGTCTAATCAGGTATTTTTTTTTTTTTTCATTATGTCAGTCAGAAAAGTAAAAACATGAATTATGTTTTTAGTTTTCATAACCTAAAAATACGTTTTTGCCATCTCTCTGTTATCTCGGTATTCCCATGATCAATATTGATATTGATGTTTTTATAGTAAATAGTGTTTATTACTAGTCAATTTAGTGTTCATATTATTATGGTCCGTTGAGTTGAAAAAGTGGGCCGGACGAAGTATGGGCCGTTGCCGGTGTCCTTTCAGCTTTCTACGACCAGTAATTTCAGCTGTTTGTCTGTCAGTCAGTCACTCAGTCACTGAATCACTCAATCAGTCAGGAACGGAAGTATTTTATATGTATTGATGATTATATCTACCATTAACATAATAGTTACATTAGATTAAATTTCGAAGATCTTCCGTTTTTGTTAATTACCGATAAAACTCAAGGAAATGTTTGCGTCAGCACCATTGCATTGTCTACAGTTTACGCATTACTAGTCTTCTGTACTTGGGCTAGTGTTTTTTTTCTCAACCACTCTCTCTTTTAACACTCATTTTTGTGGCCAAAAAAGGAATGTTATGTTACGTTTAGATATTCATCAGATTTAATCCCTATTATATTACATGGAACTCAAACATAGCTAGAAAATTTTATGAAGTGAGTGTATTATTAGTAGATACGTTTATGCCCTTCGTGAATAATAGGCGTGATGTTATTTATGTGATAAATAAGATCACGCCTACGCGGGTTGTAGGAGCAAGGGTGTTCTGGGATCCTTTTGAAATCACTCAGCAATTTGCTATCATTCCTAAGATTCATACAACTTTTTTGCTTACATTTAATTTCATTTCCTGAATCCAAAGGATCAAGAACAGCCGTTCGTCGTAGTTCATGTAAACGCTTGGGCCATGTGTTTCACGTCGGCTGCGCGCGCGCCGCAATTCGGTCGCAATCACCATTACCTGCGCGCACGTGTATTTTTATATGCGCTATTTTAACTAAACCAACTGTTTAGTTCGATGGATACACTTTTATTGCACATATTTTTTATGTAGGTCGATAATATAGAGAATTTATTTTTATATGTTTTTGGAATCTGTTAAGATTATGAGTTGAATTTAGATATTTTTGGGTTTGTTTGGTTTGGTAATGCAAACATTTGGGTATGGGTTAACTTCATATTTTATAGTATGCTTCAGACCTAACTGAAAAATCAATCAAACGAATCATGAATTTTAAAAAACGACACAACTTTGCACATCCTGTTCAGGACTTTTGTAATTTTCCAGCATTTAAATTCGTCATTAGCCCACAGGAGAATATGAAAACGATGACGTAGTCAAGAAAATATTTTCTTACTCTCTCTTCTTATATTATCACTAGCTGAACCGCGCAACTTCGTGTGCTCCGCTCCTATTGGTCTTAGCGTGATGATATATAGTCTATAGCCTTCCTCGATAAATGGGCTATCTAACACTGAAAATGGATTTTTCAAATCGGACCAGTAGTTCCTGAGATTACCGCGTTCAAGCAAGTAAACAAATAAACTCTTCAGCTTTATATATTAGTATAGATTTTGATCATATGAGCAAGGTGTAACACGAACAACACACTATCAACTATTTTCTTTTACTTATTTCCCAAACAAACAAAATATTCAAAAGGAAACAATTCCACTGTGATCACACGTTATCTTCTCCCTCCAATGCACAAGGTACTCAAGTAAACAAAGTAAGCCATGCTAAGACACCTTATCATCACACATTGTACTTCACCTGGCGTATCTGCGTCATAAAGGGGTAACTCGGTTCAAATGCGAGCCACTTAAAATTTGCACTTATACCCCTTATTATTAACTGTTGATGAAGTTGCGGTAGAGGTGGCGGTTGTGGTTTTAGGTTGTCGATAAATTTTACATTGCTCATTGTTTATTTAAAACAAGTATTTGGCTCATTTCCATATAGCGTTGAGTTTTTGGAAGGCAGAAAAGTTATGGAAAAAGGTGTAGTTTAAAAGTTTTTTTTTTTTTGAATTTTCCGGATACCTGTACGAAATGTAAGGTTTAATAGTTTTCAAAAACCGTTTACTACCTGATACTGTTTTTGGAAATATCTGCTTAAGTTGGTAACTGCTGCACCTCAAAATTTATTGTTTGAGTGGCCTTTTTCCATGCGACTCGTGAACGTTTAGTGGCAAAAAGCGTGACACGATGATGTTACCCTGAATGAAAATTTACCACGGATAAAGTTTGTAGCGGCATCAATGCGGCCACAAGAAAAACCAACGAAGCAAAACTACATCGCAACAAAAACACGCGCGCTATCTATCCAACTAGCAGCGACCTACTACGTAGAAATCCTGCATCGCGCAAGCAGACTTTACCGGACGATTTGAACATATACATCAACTAGATTATCAACTATCGGGCACTATAGCCCGCCAGGTACAACAAGAGCCTGGTTGGAGGATTCTCCCTTTTCAATAGAGGTTTGCGGGACTTTACTTTCTGTTTTACTACCTCTAAAAGTCCAATAAGATTGAGGATTAAGATTGCATTCTGTCACTAAAACTATGAATTCCAAAATACATCATCGACATCACCACACCTCTAAAACACATTAGGGTTGTCGCGAAATGAAATTATACAAAGATTCACCTACACTTGCAATAACACTCTGATTATTTCGTGCAAATCCTTAATGCTGTCTTACCAAGCCACATTCGTCCTTACCCCTTACATGATAGAGTGGTGATGGGTAGTAATATGTGCGTTGGTATTGTGGAAGTTAAGACAACCTGCTTCACAAGTGCGCTAATCCCTTTTATCTTGAGGTGACGCGCGCGGTTTATTATTTCGCTTCAGATATTTTCTTAATACTCTTAAACGATGTTGTGTGAATAAGTTTCGGATATGTGGCTTTTGGTCTTGTTTAGCTAATTTAATGTTAACACAGATGGGTTTGTTTGGTTGGGAAAAACCTGAAACAAAAAGTGTACTTGTTTTTGGAGAGGTAATTATAGTAAAAGGTTTCGTCTGAAAAAAAAAACAGAGTGGAAAATCATATCACGTTTCTTTAGGGTAGATTCTCTGACAATATATTGTGTTAATTACTTTAAACAATAAAGACAGCCGAATCATCACAGAAATTGCGTTACTCACAAAACTGCAGACTCATCGCATTATGTAGAAATTAGGCAGTTGCAATGACGTTTATTTTAGGGTTAATTATTAATAAATAATTATTAAATTTTCGTTTCTTATGAACTATGGTTTATTTTGGTTTAAATTTTACGTAATCATTTACAGGTAATTCTGAGTGTTTTTAGTAGTTTTTATGGATTTGAATGGGATTTTTTTACGGATATTCCATTCTTATTTCAACTACAACAGCTGCTATGCACGTTACCACTATGTAAGGAATATTATGATCTATTTTTCATTTTATTATGTTAGTACAGTAGTTCAATCCACGGGCTCGAAAAACTACCGTCGCGCTTTTCATGAGAAACTTACTTCGGAATTTTGGCTGTTAACAAATAGATAAGAGAAAAATGTAAAAAGTGAGGCCGTTATGTTCAATACTAATAACTATTCTCAACTACCACATAAGCCAAAGTTGTCTAAATATTTCAGTTTCTGAGAATAAGAAAGCCAAAGTTGGTCACTTTACGCAAAAAACACAGTCAAATTATAATCGGCCTCCTAACGCGCTTTCCGAGGCATTGAGGAAACTCGATATGTTAAGATGGTCACCCATCCAAAGACACACATCGGCAAATGTTCCTTAACTTTTAAAATCGACAATTTCAGAAATATACAGTTAGGATCATTAATGTAGACGAGTGTTATTGATTTATCTTTTAACTATTTTCCACAAGTCGTGTTTACATATATAATTACAGGAACATCTCCAATTATACCTTTTTTTCTAATTTGCCTTTGTATCTCACAGCTAGGCAGAGACTTCCCCATTCTCATTCCAAATCTCTCTGTCTTGGGTACCTCTGGACACATAATTACATCATAAGATCCTTAATCAAAATCTAGCACTACTGAAACAAGTGATTCCAACAACACTTACATTATTAACCCAAAGGTTGACTGGTGAATGCCTTATAGCATTAAGTCCGCCTATGTACCACTACTGTACATAAAGTTTAAATAAATAAATAAATTATTCCCTTGTCCTGGCACGTTACTCACAACACCGATATTGCAGGCTATTAAGAAGATAATTAATATCTTAGCAACTACAATGTTTCATCGGCTGTATGTAATGTAGCAGTATTAAGAGGACAAATGGCAGGTAGTGGTCGTATATCACATCGAAATAGCATATAACTCATTTAAATGCACGGGTAATGTAATAAAACTATTACCTAAGTGTTTGCTGGTCAGTGATTTATAAAGTATGTTACTATAAAATTTTATTTTATTTATTTATTCAAACTACAATTGCGGACCACTATGTTAAAACTATACATGACAAAATTGCGTTTGTCTAACTTAAAAAATATCCCAAAAACATGAAAAATATTGGTCCTAAATTAAATTTGTGGGTAAACAAAGTTGTATGTACATCCGATTTGGCCACCCTATGCCTACTAAACTTATGTAACTAAATACATTCGTACAAAAACAAAATACACTTAAGCGTCGAAGTATTCCTCCACATCAGGAGACTTGCAGCATTGTCACGTTGAATGACAATGCTTAATCTTTGGGCGAGGCTATAAATAGTAAAAAAAAAAAAAAATAAAAAAAAAAATGATTCTGAAGTTCTAGACAGCATGCCATCCTAACATCAAATGCGATTGTCGAAATGCCAAAATATAAGGATCACGTGCCGTTTCGACAGCATATGGAATACGCATGAAAAAAATATTCATTACCTGTATAGTTTATACAAAAATATACAAAACTATAATACTAACAGTGAAAATAGAATTAAATTTACTCCAAAAACAAACAAATATAATTATTAAAAACTAGTGGACGTCACGCGGTTTCACCCGTGTAGTTCCCGTTCCCGTGGGAGTACGGGGATAAAATATAGCTTATGTTACTCCCTGATAATGTAGCTATCTATTGCTGAAAGAATTTTTTAAATCGGTCCAGTAGTTTCGGAGCCTAGTCATTTCAAACAAATAAACAAACAAGTCTTTCCTCTTTATAATATTAGTGTAGAAATATATATATCTGTCCCTCTCACGAAAACACTGTTTAATACAGCAGCTGTACAGACGTCATGGACTTTGACGTCAAAGTCTATATCGGGCTTCTCCTTCTAATTGTAATCTTTTAAGCTTTATAACTTCATCGCTGATGAAGGTATTTAAAAAATAATTTCATTATTATTTACTAGAGCCAATAAGCAGCAAAGAGCCATTTAATAAAACTTGAACGAGCTCAAAGAGGCATCTTGAAGGTTGCTTATGGAAAGCCCTATCGGTATCCCACTGACAGTCTGTACGAAGAATGTAATGTTCTTAGGGTTAGACAACTCTTGGTGCTGTCTGTAACTTTGCGCTTTCATCGACAGGCACTACTAACTCAAATTAAATCCTCCAGATCCTGTAGACTGATTAAATGGGTCATACCCGCAACTCGTACAAAGTTCGCCCAAAGATCCCCTAGATATTTCGGTCCATATATCTATCAAAAACTGAACAAAATCCTGAACTTAGTTGGTTGCTCCAAGCACAATTGTAAGACTAAGATTACGAAGTGGCTATCAGCTCAGGACTATGGAAAAACTGAAGCTCTGCTGATTCCCCTGATGTAAATCATCTGCGCTAACTCATCCACACACATGTCTAACACATAAATGTACACAAGCACACCCTTGTACACAAATACACATCACTTTACATTCACTCACATCACATGCAGTATATCACACACTAACTCATACCCTTTTCGAACATTTACTCACACTTACACACACACACATACACACACACACACACTATACTATCACACCACACACACAACTTTTAGGAACGTAATCTTGTAAGTTAAGTTTAAATTTATATTTAATTTCGTTACCTTTGCTTGTATGTTAACTTATTTGAACCCAACTGTAATCTACTATGTGCACTTATATGTATCATCAACCACGAGGCTACTAGATCCCACGACACAGGGTATCCTAGTGTGGGGGGGTCTAGGGTTACTCAATTGCACTCGAAAGTTTTTTTTTTTTTCAATTATATCTTGGTGCTTATAGACTTATATTGTGCTTACACACGTCTGTAAACTTGTTCTTAATAAATAATAAAAAAAAATCTTAATAAATAAATAAAATAAGTATTTCATTTTGCAAATAAATAAATCGCATGCATATTGTCAGTTATACAATTTTAAATCATCAAATGACTCCTTCCGCTCTGGGCAGAACGGAAAGGAGTGTCAGACTCTTACTGACTAACCCATCCATGTTCCTTCTAGTACCCTTTGCGTTCCAGGGCCACGGTGACTCCTTCGATCAAAATTCGCAAGCCTGGCAGTCCTTCAGCACGCTACTGCCGACAGAATGTCACCTGTAAATATCGATCAGTCGTTTGTTGTACATAGTTTTTAAAAAGTCCGAGTATACTGGCTGCCTGTCCATTTCAGTGGAGCGAGAGAGCAAAATCTCCGCACCACTGACATTTTGTGCAATTTCGTTGGTTAATATTTCTCCGTTTCTCTGCTCCGCTGCCTCGCTCCGCTGAAATGTTAGGGTGCCTATCCAAAATCTCCGCACCACGTGAGTCACTGACATTTTGACTGACATGATTGCAGAAAAGCTCCGCACCACGTGAGTCACTGACATTTTGACTGACATGATTGGTTAATATTTCTCCGTTTTTCCCTCTGCTGCCTTGCTCCGCTGTAATGGATAGGCGCCCTTAAACTACTTTTGGCAGTTTTTAAACAACTATTACTAAAATTGCTTGACAATGCCATGGTGCTCACAGACTCCTTGCTCAAACCATACGCTCGTACCTTCAACTCTACACTCACACAGCCTAAGCCGTGCTAAGTTGCTAACCTGTTGATTTAATTGTCGATTAGTCTCCATTAGTGCAGCTCAAAGAGGATCAGCACTAACAGTTACTAATAGTATGTCGCAGCACTACAACGCGACGGCTTAGGGCTGTCACTCGTTAGTTATCGCGAACCAATGGACGGCAGGTGGTCATTATGACGTATTTTGGGACTGTTTGGTCTATTGGAGACTTTTTGGTCGTATAGTGGTTTTGGGCGATTAATCTTTGCTATATTGTTGAGTTTCCTGGGAGTATCGTTATCATGAATGCACATGGTGCCGAAAATCAGTGTCAGTTTGTAGGAAAAAAAAATGAAAAAGAAAAAAAAAATGAAAAAACATAAATAAAAAAAAATGAAAAAGTTATATTTTCAATGATCCGTTGGTGTCGATAAATGCATTATCCTTTGTTAATTCGGAAATATAAAATTATTGTCATGTGTTTCTAATGTCTGGAGTCAAATGCGTAGTATGTACGGTGTTTACCCGTGTAAGAATCAATTAGTCGGATTTTCCAATGAGTCCAAGTTACTGAATGATATTAATGGTACCTTAACAAGCTTTAGAAGACTTAGATGAAATATACATGGTACCATTTTAGTTAGTCTTAGAACGGCAGCCCACTCACACAGCACAGCAGCACAGTGCAGCAGTGTGCAGTGACTACTACACATTCATGAAAAAAAAAACAAATCTTTTTATTTTTTTTAGTAATACGAATGATCACGACGCATGACGTAGTTTGAAACATCCAGAAGTGAGCGCAGTCCGAACCTTGTGTTCCAAGGACGGCGTGGAATGGAACGGCGATATTGTTTTGTTACGTAAACATTATTCCTACCAGGGTGTTTCATAATTTGGATGCATTGTTTATTTTTATTTTACCTTTCATCATAAAGAATTATTCAAAAAAGTCAAGAGCAAACCCATCGCAAATAAAAAAAAAAATAAAACGCTCCTAGAGGTAGTTTACTTCGGGTACATAAAGCGGGCAGCTTTTGTAAAACGATTTAAATGGCAACGTGTATATCCGAGTTGGCGATTATGGCAAACCCCCCCCCATCTTGGGGGAGGTCTATGTCCAGTAGTGGACGTCTTTCGGCTGAATGTATGATGATGATGTTATGCAAGTTGTAGGAAGTGATAAGAACAATATCACGCGAGTAGAATACTCAAATTATAATAAAAAGGAAAAACAGAGAGATTAGCTAAAAACTATTTAGCCCCCTTGTCTAGAATGCGATGTTGGCAATGACAATTTAGCTCTTCATAAATAGGGTCTTTCAAAATACTTAAACAAGAACTGGCCAAGTGCGAGTCGGACTCGCATGCAAAGGGTTCCGAACGAATTTATTTTTTTAACATGTTATTTTAACACTACAGACTTCTAATAGGTTTTCTTCTAATCTTTAGGTAAAGATCTATTATTTCCATTTTTTTTCAAAATTTTAGGCTCAGTAGCTTGGGAGATAAGGGGGGGAATGGTCATTTTTCGTCTTATTTCTTGAATAACTTCAAAAGTGTTTATTTTAAAATTATGAAAAAAATATATTTAAAACTTTTACCGTAAGCACTTTCATTTGATATGTCACACAATATTGTATAAAAAACTTTTTTTCTAAATTTCTAGTTTGGCCCCCAGAAGTGACCACCATACTAAAAATTTAATAGTTTACGTAATGCGTCCGTGTTTGGGTCACAGGAGTCCATATGTATACCAAATTTCAACAGAATCGGTCCAGTGGATCCGAAGAAAACTGGCTGTGACAGACAGACAGACAGACAGATAGACAGGCAGACAGACACCCGAGTGATCCTATAAGGGTTCCGTTTTTTGTTCGGAACCCTAAAAATGTAGTCTAGGTGTCGCTTTGTATTACCAATTTAATTTCTCCCTTTTTCAGGAACTTCTTTCAGCATTTTGATCCTCACACAGAAAATTACATTAAATGTTAAGCACCCCACCTCGAACTAAGTAACAAACTAGCCAGGTGCGCGTAACACGGCATGTGTGGACAACGTGCGCGTTATGACAGTACACATTACCCGCCACTGTTCATAATGGCCGCGCGTTACCAGCACGCTGTTTACGTCGCACAGGTATGCTGTGATCGTGTTGTGAAGGAAATTAATCGGGAAAAAGGGTAAGGGTAAGTATTCTAATAGGGATAGCTTCTGACGGAAAACCCATCGACTATCGTTTACTTTCTAAATTAAAAGAGCGTAGCTACTACTTTTTTTGCTTTCATTGTATGTACTGGTTTTAGAACAATTACGTTCAACACATACCAGTAAAAGTGTTTTTTTTTTAATTTGTGTAAGACAGGACAATCTCACGTTTGTGGAGTCTAAAATCAAGGTGAAATAACAAACTAAAAAAAACTTTTTACAAAAAAATATAACCGACTTCCAAACAAAACATTACAAAGAATAAAATAACCTTAATTTCAGATGTCGGTGTTGGTTTGTTTCTTTGTTTTTAACATCGACTTCCGAAATTAAAATAACCTTAATTTCGGAAGTCGATATTGTTTTGTTAATTTGTTTTTTAACACCGACTTCCGAAATTAAGGTTATTTTATTCTTTGTAGTATTTTGTTTGGAAGTCGGTTATATTTTTTTGTAAAAAGTTTTTAATTTTTCACTTTTATGTGGTGATACTTGGACGACGTCTTCTTCAACGCAGAAATTGAAATAAGCAAAAAATGCTCATTAAATTAAAAAAGACTACTAAACTGAATCAAACTTTTATGGGACCAAATGGCAAGTATAAACTAAAAAAGAATCACACAAATCGGATCAGAAACCGCGGAGTAATCGGTGTACATACATAAAAAAATACCCACCGAGTTGAGAACCTCCTCCTTTTTTGGAAGTCGGTTAAAAATCTCTCAAAGGGTTAATAGTTTCTAATCTGAATAATAATAAAATAATAATAACGAACCACTTTAACTATGGAAATATCAAATCGCAAAATCTTCTGCAATTTTTTTATCGCATTATCAGGCTTGTTTGTGACGATACTTTCTTTCTTGTAAAATATTTTTTCACTATGCGATTTGCAATAGTTGTGTTTTAGCAAAAGTTCTTCTCGAAAAGCTCCTTCTAACAGTATATATCTCAAAGCTATTGGATGCTAAAAATCCTTCATTTCAGTGCTCAATATGAGATGAGTTACCCGTTTAGGTCAAAAAACTAGTCTACTTCTTGAAAAGCTCTTTCCATTGGCATATCTTACGGCTACTGGGCTTTATGAGAAGTTCTCATATTTTGAAACTCTTGCTCATTTGAATGGAATTGGAGAGTATTATCAAATCATTTTATTCCCCTCTTAGACCTTTACAAAAGCTAATTCCCCTTATTACACACGATCAGGTGCCACCATTCAGATGCTCGCAGACAGACACAATATCCGCACGTTTGTGTCGGCGCGCCACATTACCGGCAACTGTTCGTAATAGCCGAGCTATTTATGATGTAAAGGTGTGCTGCGTTTACCACTCATTTGTGGGCCGGGAGAGTGGGTTAGGAAAGTTGCGGGCAAGTATGGTGTGGTACTGGTGGATTAAGTTTCCGCTGGAGATTAATGTTTTCTGGTTTTTTTCCCTTTGAAAAAATCTTTAATTCAATTTTGATACATAAAAAGGTTCCTAGGGGACTTTTATGAGTGTTTAAGGATTTATCGGATGTATTTTGACCATTCATCTTGAAAAGTAACGTAAATTGATGAGGCTGCCGATTGCGAAGTAATTATTAAATACCAAAATTGCAGGAATATTGGCTCTTGTCGAGTCATCTCTGTACAGAAAACCTTTAGCATCAATATTATCCTGAATGATTTCAGTAAGTAGCCTTTTTGACTAGTAGAGAAACGTCAAGCATTAAGTTTGCCTTTGTGTTGCATGAAGTTTTAAGAAACAAATAAAATCACCGAACATTGTTAAAACCAGTTCCAGTACTAGCACTAGTACACTCTCCAGTTACAAGGCAGCACCAATAAACGGCAGGTATTTACGACACTGCCTGCGTACGCCGCCATCATTGTTTTGTATTGCATTCAACTGTTTAACCTACAAATACAAATATTAGTTCCAGTATTATGGCGTTGTAATTCGATTTCTGTTATGCTGTTATTGGTACGTGGAATTTAACCTAATGTTTGTCACATAACTGTTCTACTTTAGCTGTTGATATTTGTTGTACAAGGGTTAGTAAGTATGTCGGCTGATTTGTATGATACTAATTAGAGTAAGTAATATTAAAAGTACTACTCGTCGGTCTAGATGTCACACCTCGTAGGTATATGCAACTAACAAATATAAATATAAAAAGTAACTTATTAATTTTTCAGGAGAGACAAAAAACATTTTACAAATTAGGTATCATTCACATCTATTAATTTAATCTGAGGGCCAATTCTACTAAATAACCGACTTCCAAAAAAGGAGGAGATTCTCATTTCGGTGGTTTTTTTTAAATGTATGTACACCGATTACTCCGAGGTTTCTGATCCGATTTATGTGATTCTTTATTTAGTTCGACGTAATAGACTTGCCATTTGGTCTCGTAAGATATTGGTTCAGTAGTTTTTATTTTATGAGCATTTATGCTTATTTCAATTTCTGCGTTGACGAAGACGTGGTCCAAGTATCACTACATAAAAGTGAAAAATAAAAAACTCTACAAAGAATAAAATAACATTCATTTCGGAAGTCGGTGTTAAAAAACAAAGAAACAAAACCAAAAACGCCGACTTGTGAAATTAAGCTTATTTTATTCTTTGTAGTGTTTTGTTTGGAAGTCGGTTATATATTTTTGTATTTTTGTATATATTTATGTTTTTCGAGAGTATTTATGTGTGTATAATTGTTTGGCACGATCTGTGGCTTGAATGGCTCAATGGATTTTAGCTTGAGAGGTATCTTTAGATTCGTCTTGATTATGAGAGTGACACCTGGTATTTACCATTCGTTCATTCATACACCTTCAATAAATTTTTAATTTTCTAAACCTGTCGAGTGAGGTATCAAGATAAAGGGCTCGAGGAGACGATTCCAAAAATGCAGGAAATAAAAAATTGACTTTTTCAAAAAACCCGACCGCGAAAAACGACTAAAAAGTTCGAAACAAGTCGCTTTTCAAGCAGTCTGACGCAGTTGGTGGCATCCGATCAGCGATTGAATTGCTCAGTTTTTACACCAGTGTTTTGGGTGCCGGTAATTTTAAAATAGAGTGGAGTTCTTTAAACCTTCCAGGGTCCAAGGATCTTCCAATGTTTTATTATTGCTGTTCTTCAAGCTGACACGTAATTGAGTTTTTATTAAATCACTTTCCGAATTTTTCTTCTTTGAGGTCGAAAAAAGGTTTAAGAAGGTCACATCCGTAAAGAAACAGGTAATTGGTTTCTGAAATAAGAATTTGAAGAAACTCTATAGCCTGAAAATCTGACAAACTTTGGCATTAAAGTAATTGTTGACAAGTCCCAACTCCCACATCCTCAATTCCGAAATGGGCCAAGAGACACAGCATTCGTTTTTTTTTTATGGGACAAGCCCGACATTCACATCACACACATGGGACATTCCCAACCACTGCAACTCTTGAAAGCCAGAATCAACAATGGCGACCACCAGAAAAACACCGAGACAATGAAGCCCGACGAGTCCCGGAGAAACTATTTAACCGTCTTGGATCCTGCAACGAAAAATAATCTGAAAAGTACAGCGGAGGAGTAGGAAAAGCACAGCATTAGTTTTAATTGTGTTACTATCCATAATTTTACCATTCATAACAAACACAAACCCCGATACATCAGTGAAACAGTACACCCCGCCAGACTAGGCACATTTCCCGGCTCCGCCTGCTATGCACGCGACGAGCACAATGCTACTTCCCTGTCGCTGTTGGCTGCTGGCGCGCGGAACGCAATCTGACTCCTGCTATGCACTATGTGAATGTCGGTAAGATAGGGTGGAAGAGGATTGTTTGTGTAATGTTAAAAATCACACATTTTGTTCTATGTATATTCTAAGATTCAGTTCCATTGAAGGGGCTCGTCCGAAGTATGGTATATCAATGAGAAAAACAAACGGTTAAGACTCTTACGATGAGCCTTTTTAACCGACTTCCAAAAAAAGGAGGGGGTTCTCAATTCGGTGGGTATTTTTTTTATGTATGTACATCCATTACTCCTAGGTCTCTGATCCGATTTTTATGATTCTATTTTAGTTCGATGCGGTATACTTGCTATTTGTTCCCGTAAAATTTTATGAGCATTATTGCTACAGAGACAGATACACAGAGACGTCTAAGTGTCACCACTTAAAAGTGAAAAATAAAAAACTAAATATCGGAAATCGGTGCTTTTGGTTTTATTTCTTTGTTTTTTAACACCGACTTCTGAAATTAAGGTTATTTTATACTTTGTAGTGTTTTGTTTAGAAGTCGGTTATATTTTTTTGTAAAAAGTTTTTTCATTTGGTATGTTGGTTTGGTTACATACCAAATGAAAAAACTTTTAACTTGTTGGATAAACTTTTTTTCTATTTACCCCCCCCCCCCCATCGATACAGTAGACTCAGAAAAAAATGGCTGTGGTAGAAGGACAAACGAGTAATCCTAAGAGATTCTTTTTTTCCAAGTTTGGAACCCTAAAAATGTAACTGTCAACAATATTATAATTTTTCTTTTTTAGTAAGTTCTATTTTTTACATCAAACAGCATTGCTATACCTATACTACTTTGGGGGTATTGGTGCCAGTGTAATGGCAATATGAGACTTGATTATCAGGTCGATGGTTGATGAGCTAGTACCAATTTATATCAACTTTAAAAAACCCAAAGACAACCTCCCTCATTACCCTTCGTTTCCTCCCAAATTCGGTTTCTTTCGTCTATTTTAGTTCTCACTCAAACTCAAATTCAAAATATTTATTTCAAATAAACCATTTACAGGCACTTTTGAATTGTCAAGGTCGGTATGTCCGAAAAGATGAAACTATTTGTACGTTCCAAAGCGTAGATCGCTGTGGAGAAAAACGTGCAAGAAACTCCACAGACACTCTTTTAAAAATAATAAATTGTTACAAAGTTTTGTTTACATCAAGTTGAAATTATACATATATGTGAGAACGATGTAAAAGACGAGCAGGATAACAGCGTCCGGAAAAAAATAAATGACCAGTCCCAACTAACGGCGCCCGTTCACGAACATGACGCATGCGGACGATGCATTTTGAAGGGAGCCAA
The DNA here is from genome assembly GCA_947578705.1 of Lacanobia wlatinum. Lineage (NCBI taxonomy): Eukaryota > Metazoa > Arthropoda > Insecta > Lepidoptera > Noctuidae > Lacanobia > Lacanobia wlatinum. The sequence goes on along the minus strand of OX388025.1, from coordinate 30,049,084 downwards.
ATGTGCCAACGCATACGCTACCATCAGCTAGATTTTTGAGTGACCATGACATTCCCAACCGCCAGGGTACATTCAAGTCAAAAACAAACCTAAAACTGATAGCTATAGCTTAAGTTTAAGGTACACAGTATTCACACATGTGCCGTGCTCATTCCTCTACAGCACAATTCCAAAAACACAAAGCCCTCGCCACCCTAACACGCACAAAACGCAGGAGCTCACGACAACGAAAAGCGATTATATTTAGCTCTCAACACCTAGGAAGTTCATTAAGAAGACGCTATGTTGCTAATGCGCCCCGACTCTAATTGAGCAGTTTGTCGCGCATGAATCGCACGCGCTCAGTCGCTCGTGTGTTAGTGGCTTTACGGTAATGTGTGCGCTGGCCCTTACATGTTGCTTTAAGGGTTTTAAGTGTAGCGGAGGTATGATTTGTAGGGAAAGTGGGTAAACAAACCTGTGCTTGTTTATATATTATTAGTTTATATGTTATTCTTAGGAGTTTGTGTCTGAAACAAACTAAAGAACAGTCGGTTATTTCACTTTTTTTTTTCATAACATGGTTTACAATGAATAAAAAATTGTAGAATGCATTAAATACATTTTCCAAAACTTGCACGAAGATGTCAGATTATACGTAATGCAAACTCAACCTAAAGTAAGTCATTATTACCGGCGGGTTAGAGGAACTCAACTTAGAGACCGACGGGAACCGCTCGTGGCCAGTCACCTCTCTTCGTGACTTGCGAACAATTTTCACGCAATAGGTGTCAAAAGAAGATACAATACAGGTATTCAACTGAATCCTGTTTGACTGGAAGGCGACCCCAATATAGTTGAGAAAAGGCTCGGCAGATGATGATGAGGTGAACCTTTAATCCCTCGCTGCATTCAACATTTTTGTATTAATTTTCGTATCCTACATTAGGTTCGGGATTCAATACGACGCCCGTGACATAAGACACTGCTTTATCCCCTCGGTGCATAATCTTCTGTTATAAATGTGGTATTGAAAAATGAAAATAAAAATTAGAAAATAAAAAACGTTAATGAGTGAAATTCATGAATCAGAAGTGCTTTAAGGAAATAAAAAATACGGGAATAAAAATAAATCAAAACCGACACGATGTTCCCACATAAGGGGAGAAAAGAACCATAACCAATATTCCTATCTTGCCACCCACAAATGGTTCTTTATTCAAAAAGCACTATCAAACAGTACTTAACAAAAACCAGGCATTGTGGTTATAAACTTACTACGTTCTAATACACCAGTAAATCTTTGGGGCCATAAAATATGCATATAAATTATATATTGTAATATAAAATATGTAGTGCAGTCCTGAACAGAACATGATGAATAGGCGCAGGGCAAGCCGGCGTCATTTGCTAGTGTGATTTATGTGGTTCCGCACACCTAAGGTTTCGAGTTTGGTGCAGGATTTGAGAAATAATGGCCTGTTTCAGTATTAGTGCTAATAGGTAGGAATTGAATTTTTCAGTGCACAATTCAAAGTGCGTATTACAAAAGCGATCGGATCAACGGCCTCCATTTTTCTACACTAATATTATAAAGAGGAAACATTTGTTTGTTTGTTTGAAATGAATAGGCTCCGAAACTACTGGACCGATTTGGAAAATTCTTTCAGTAATGGATAGCTACATTATCAGGGAGTAACATAGGCTATTTTATCCCCTTACTCCCACGGGAACGGGAACTACGCGGGTGAAACCGCGTGACGTCCACTAATTATAAATATTTCAACAAAACCTTTTTACTCACTTCTTTTTTATGAAACTTTTTTTGTTTCAAAAGGGGCAAATTTTAGTATTTTTAAGGAACGGTTGCATTCATATCGCAGTTGCAAAGTGTAGGACAATTAGTGGTGTTTGTTTTTATTTTTAAAATAAGGGTATGGCTCTTCTGATGGGCACAAAAACTGGGTAGCCTGGGTACCTATTATGACATCTTAAAACTTTATTCTTGTATCATAAGGGTTGTATTATAATATTATAACGTGCTAATTAGTGCCATCATTAGCACGTCATAATAGGACCTCGTTTGATTATAATAAAACCAATCTAAAAATGGTTTTTTGATGTACTTAAACTTATGAAACTAAATAGAGCACATATTATTAGAAAAGCATACTTATTTGCTAATTCCTGAATTAAATAGAAGAAACGGTCGAAAAAAGTCGAGTTGTTTAAAATTATTTAAATAAAAAAATAATTTTAAACAACTGTACGCAAAAAAATAACAATGAAAATCTGGAACACTGTGAAAGCTCACATAAAACTGAATATTATAGAACATTTTTTTCATATTTTTATTCGAATAAGAAAGTGTTAACAATTTTTAAGACTGATGTCGTCCCAAAAAAAAATCGCGTTCACAATTCGTCTCGGTAATTACACGTTTATGTGAGCTTTCATCTCCTGTGTAATTTAATTGGGGTAGGCAGGTCTGTCATGAACGAACCATTTAGTTATTCACGACACATTTATAATTCGTGTTGTTATTCTGAAAACGATGAAACATCGAGTAGACAGCGGTGACGTTTATTGAAATCTAAAAAAAACTGAAAGAAAAAGGAAAGTACCTTTACTCAATAAACCGTAAAGAAAACTTTGTGAAGATTTATAAAACTTTGATTCTTAAAAAAATGAAAATTAGCTTTCGTGCTTAAATATTTCATGTATTTCTTTCTTTATTACCAAAAGACATAAATATTAAATAACTGAAAAGTTAAATAGATCGAGAACCAATTTTACCTTGTTATGCGTTTAGCGAATTTTAGATTTTTTCTAAATTTTAGTTAAAAGAATGTCGATATATATATTTTCCACGTAATAACCCTTTCCAAACTATTGCACAAACAATAAAACTCTTTACTACGTCTCTCGACATCTAAAATAATTAACAAACGTGGAAAACATTTTACAACTTCCTGAAAACAGTATTGAAAAACCCTGTTATTTTGATCAACCGCCAAATGTATGGATTTTTTATTTTATTACTGCTCTCCTCTGTTTATATAAGTGGTGATATAAAGTATATAAAACAGTTTTATAGAGCACAATAATAATAAAGAAACAGTAAATAGCTACTTCGATTTTTTTTGTTTCGCAAAGTTTTATGTTTCTATGATGTGTGGTCTTGGGATAAAAATAAAATAATTCAATAAAATTAAAAATAAATGCAAAAGAGAATTCGCTTGTTGTTACAAACAAGTGAACTCGCTTTTACGCCTAAATTGCCGAACGGATTTTGATGATTTTTGATACTGAGATGGAGAAAACAAAATTGTCTTAATCTGTCTCTTGGGACCCAAAAGACAGTTTTAGACTTTAACGCGAGCGAATCCACGGCTAGTTAACGATAAGTGAGTATCAAAAGCCGCAGAATTAACACTATATATACACACAGAGAATCTCTTCAGAATTCCTATCCAAAAACTATAGTTATTGAAGGTATGTAAATAGTTCAAAACTTTACAGAAAAAAAAACATGTCATGTTCATGTTTATGCTGTATTTCAACCCTTCAAACGCCGCGCACTAATGTTAAGTTCAGAAAATGAGTAAATATTTTTAGCCAACCTAATAAAATTAACATGTCGAGTTAAGCTGCGAAGCTCAGTAAAATCCTCTTATGAGAGAGCGATACAATGTGCACTTTACGCAGAAGTTAGTAAAAAACTAAAAGTAGGGGATTTAGCGGCGCCCCGCACGCCTAAGGTGGGTGTACACGTGAAACCACTCAGATCGCCATTAGCCGCATGCTGCGAGTGTGTACCGCGCTTAACGTTCGATTGTAAGCTTTATACGGCTGTTTAGTGTTTTAAAATTATATATTTTATGATTATTTTACATAAGTAACTTACATCTATATAACTATTTATTTCATCTACTAAACCTAACTAACTATATACTTGCATATGGGTACGTACTACGTACCTAAACAACAACAAGATACATTTAGGCGACGAAGTATTCCTCCACATTGCTGTTATTGCGAAACGTGCCCTGAAGTCTGGCAGCATTGCCACATTGAATGGCAATGCTTATTCTTTGGGCAAAGAATGAGTCAGCCCTCTGGTCAATCAGTCGGCAAGATATTATATCCTTTAAAGTTGTCAAAAAGAAGAAACGAAATATTATATTTTTGCAAACATGAATTTTTCAATCACTAAAGCATACACCTTAAAAACAAAATACCGTGTTAAATTCTCCAAAATATTCAAGGAAATCTCAGTCATAAACATGTCGAGGGCCACGAAATAAGCGGCATATGTGAGCGTTCTCTCGACAAATAACTTTAATGAGTAAATGTAATGAAGCCAATTACTGTGCGGCGTCAACTAAGCGTCGTTTTGTTTTGACAAAATGTTCAGACTTCGATGATTATTTTGTTAAAATATATGCATAATGTAGCGGTGAAGATTGTTGATAATACTCTCTTGCAACTGATTTTGTAGGAAATCATTATCTTGGTAATTTATATAAAATTCGACAACTTATCGAAATAAAAATGTAACTTGTTTGAATTTTCAAATATAAGTAGATTTAATTGCAGAAATCCCTTCAACCTATTACTTAAGTATTTAATTGGATAGCTTCCAAGGCATGGCAAAGAATATAAATCATCAGAAAATTTATCTGCAATAAAATACGAATAATAATAAACCAAAAATAAAATTTCGAATTCTAAAACCCTTTGGGAAAGTAATATTTTAGCTGCAACTTTACATAAATTAATCTTTATCCAGGACATTGTACAAGTATCCTTTGAACAGTCTCTCTCTGTAAGTCAGGTACGTAAATACGCTGTTAGGAATGACGTGTGAGGGACGCGCGATCGTAACTCGCCGGTTTTATGGCCCCACACCTACGCAAACGCATAAACAATTACTTGTGTTACTCTTTTATGAGGTTGTCATCGTACTGGGGCTTACAATGTTACCGAAAATGGATGGGAAGTTATGCTGATTTCGAAAATAATTAATTTACTTATTTCTTTGTTTTTTTTTTAGGGTTCAGTAGTCAAAGGGTAACTCACGGCACCGTATTACTACGCCTCCGCTGCCCGTCCGCCCGTCCATCCATCTGTCTGTCAGCAGGCTGTATCTCAAGAACTATAATATGTAGACGGTTGAAATGTTCATAGAGAGTGTATGTCTATTGCCGCTTTAACAGTAAATAATAAAAATTAAATTAAATTAATAATGGAAGGGGGCTCCTATAAAAGAAACGTGTTTTTTTCGGACGGTACGGAAATCTTCATGTGAGTTTTTTTTTAAGTTAACTCATGGAATTTAATTTCAATAGTCATTTAAAATAAAAGTAGAATATTAAATACTTTGTTGTACACCAAAAATAGCTACACACTCTTCTTTATTTCTAATTTTACAAAAGCAAAAAATTAATGACATTTACCAATCATCATTACAGAATGTATCCGAACAACCTCATGTAATTTCATAATTTACCTCAATAACCCTCAAAAGTACAAATTAAACAGCCAAATAACATTTTTGATTGCCAATCAACGTCCCACTAAATAGAAAGTGTGAACACTATTGTGGCATATTATTAAGTGGAGCTTCAATAACACTGCGATCAGCCTGATTGGACAACCAATCCCCTGTTAATTTCGATCCACCGTCAACGGTCGATACGCATTTCGAAATACGAATACGAATTTTCAAATTTCAGAATACGAATTTCAGATTTTAGTGGACGCAGTGATGAGAGGGTTAATTTTTGGACATTTTAGTGCAGCTGTTAATTAGGGATTTAGTTTAGAATTAGCAGGATGTTTTTGTTTAGGGTTTTGGTTTGTGCGATGATTTGAATAAGAATTATAGGGAACTAAGGCACCTGTTCCATCGCCAGCAATCAGCGAGTAACGAGTAAAGCTTCAAACTCGAAACGAGTTGGCGAGCAGCGAGTAGCAAGTGAAAAGTTTCGATAGTTTTGACGCTTGGTTTCCAGCGAGTGCTTTTGTGCGACGGGCTTTTACTCGCAATACTCGCTCCGGCCCGCACTATAGGTACAAATTACCGCTGTTTGGTGAGTTCTGACCGCCAAGCGAGCATTGCCGAGCGAGTACAATCTTTGATAGCTCTTGTCGCTGCGATCAACTAGAGGTAAGAGCCGCTCGCCGGCAGTGTGAACAGCCAGCTATCGGCTATGAATGTATGTGTCTCTTTTACTCACACGAGATCTATATCTTTTGTCCCTTTCCTTAGCGAGCGAAAAGTCGATAGCTATTAGCTTCCTCGCCGGCGGTGAGAAGAGTGCCTAAATAATGAGGTTTTGATAATGTGTAGTCAATAATAGTTGTTAGTATTAGTTATTTGTTTTTGTAGCAGCCGTGATATTTATTTCTTGAGAATAAGGAGTAAAAGTTCAGTTGGTTTTCATAATTTTTGGATATTTATGTCCATCTCAAAATGTATCCCAAAAATAGAAGATACAAATAAAACGGTGTCGACAGCAAACCTAATTTCCGAACACCACAACAAACTAGTGACCAAAATGTCACGGAATTAACAGGACACTACAAATTAGTGGAACACACCAATATACACAAGCGCGCTATTTAAATTCCGAATGCACACCGCAAATATCCGAATATCCGCGAGAATATCCGCGATATCCGCCACGGCCGAGTGCCCCCGTACAAATAAACGGCTGATTTGATCAGCCGCTTTGCCAGAACGATATACGTTGTGAAGGACTATCGAAAAAAGGCGAATGAATCCGATGGATTGCGGATTAAACTGTAAAGGTTAATGAAATGTGTGCACCCTTGTTGGTGCGGGGTGCACTGTCCTTTATGTGCTTTGAGTGTTTAATTTAAACGCAGGTTTTTGGCCAAATTATTTGGAATTCCATAAAAAAAATTGAAGAGACTTATTCATAAGACATCCTAGTTGGAACGAAGTTCCTTATCGCGCGTTGTGAAAGGGGGCTAGACGGAAAAAACACTCACGAAAAATTGTAACGACACTTTTTGCTATAGTTGTAAGCCGTGCGACGTGCGCGTGTTTCTCTGTCTGTCTCTCTCTCTCTCTCTCTCATAGAAAGCAAGCCAGTTATTTTCGTTTCGTCTTTCTATTTCTGTTTACATTATATTTGTAAGGTAGGCAGGGTAGGCAGGGTAGGCAGGGTAGGCAGGATAGGCAGGGTAGGCAGGATAGGCAGGGTAGGCAGGGTAGGTGGGTAGGCAGGGTAGGCAGGGTAGGCAGGGTAGGCAGGGTAGGCAGGGTAGGCAGGGTAGGCAGAGTAGGCAGGGTAGGCAGGGTAGGCAGGGTAGGCAGGGTAGGTGGGTAGGCAGGGTAGGCAGGGTAGAGTAGGTAAGGTAGGTACGGTGGGTAGGGTAGGTGGGGTGGCTAGGGTCTAAAATTGAGCCTATAAGTTTATATATTACATTGTATTTGTTAATAATAAAAAAAATATTATTATAACTTAAAATATTATTGTTTTATTAAAATTTTTCATAGTCGACTACCTTACTAAATTTAGTTCTTTTTTTAGGGTTCCGTACCTCAAAAGGAAAAAACGGATCCCTCATAAGATCTTTTATCTCGGGAACGCGTGGAGGTATCGATTTGAAATTAAAACCATATACTCAGATCTACGGTTCCTTGAAGCTGTGAAAAAATCAAAGTTCTAAGTGAACGTAAAAAAAAATTGAAGAGACTTATTCATAAGACATCCTAGTTGGAACGAAGTTCCTTATCGCGCGTTGTGAAAGGGGGCTAGACGGAAAAAACACTCACGAAAAATTGTAACGACACTTTTTGCTATAGTTGTAAGCCGTGCGACGTGCGCGTGTTTCTCTGTCTGTCTCTCTCTCTCTCTCTCATAGAAAGCAAGCCAGTTATTTTCGTTTCGTCTTTCTATTTCTGTTTACATTATATTTGTAAGGTAGGCAGGGTAGGCAGGGTAGGCAGGGTAGGCAGGGTAGGCAGGATAGGCAGGGTAGGCAGGATAGGCAGGGTAGGCAGGGTAGGTGGGTAGGCAGGGTAGGCAGGGTAGGGAGGGTAGGCAGGGTAGGCAGGGTAGGCAGGGTAGGCAGAGTAGGCAGGGTAGGCAGGGTAGGCAGGGTAGGCAGGGTAGGTGGGTAGGCAGGGTAGGCAGGGTAGGCAGGGTAGAGTAGGTAAGGTAGGTACGGTGGGTAGGGTAGGTGGGGTGGCTAGGGTCTAAAATTGAGCCTATAAGTTTATATATTACATTGTATTTGTTAATAATAAAAAAAATATTATTATAACTTAAAATATTATTGTTTTATTACAATTCCTTCACTAATTACTTCTCCGAACTTGGTTCCATCCGAGTGTCCCTTGACACCTCTCAAGTTTTTTTATGATTTATATTTCAAATAAGATGCTGACTGCAGAAATCTACATAAGTAACTAGACGGTAGAGAATAATAGTGACATCGAAGGAAACGGCGAAAAATAGTGATTCTATTATTTCTTAACAGAGGAGCTCGTGGCTAAGAATAACAGCCGCACAGGTCAATCTTTAAGGTTAAGCAACTCTTGCCAAGGTTGGCCTGTGGATGGGTGACCTTCTTGACATACCGAGTTTCCTCCATGTCTCAGAAAGCACGTTAAACTGTCGGTCCCGGCTGTAATTTGTAGAACTTTGGCAGTCGTTACGGATTGTCAGAAGCCAGTAAACTGACTCCAGTCTTGCCAAGAAATACCGTGATACGCATTTAATGGGTTGTGGAGGTACCAGACCTCTACAACCCATTAAATGGGTAACACGGCAGCCGCTTCACGTAAAATACTGGTATTCAGCTGAATCCAGCTTGACTGGAAGCCGACCCCAATATAGTTGGGAAAAGGCAGGCAGATGATTAGCTCTTTACAGAAAGTAAAAATTTAATTAACTTGTATAATATCAACTTATTTGTTCGTAACTACTACTTATTGGTGATTGATTGATGATTGAAGATTACTGTATTTGCCTCGTCTTGAGCCGCATCTGGTGTCAATATTTCAGAATTACATCAACTCATTTTTAATCTAACATTAGTCTATAAAGCCGAGATTTTGTATTTCGGCACAGATTACACAGTTAGTTACAGAGGTAGTATCCCGCCAAATTAAGGTATTTAAAAAAAAATTAACACACCGCGTCACCGCCGCAGGCAGGCCCCCTTAACAAGTATTTTTCTTGATTCACTCACAAGACCGCTTTTTTTTTTTTAATCGGTATTTTCTTAATTTTTATATGTAAAATTTTTCATAGTCGACTACCTTACTAAATTTAGTTCTTTTTTTAGGGTTCCGTACCTCAAAAGGAAAAAACGGATCCCTCATAAGATCTTTTATCTCGGGAACGCGTGGAGGTATCGATTTGAAATTAAAACCATATACTCAGATCTACAGTTCCTTGAAGCTGTGAAAAAATCAAAGTTCTAAGTGAACGTAAAAAAGATGCGGCCGTTTATGCCGCAAAAAACGTATATTTCGACACTCTCAAGGGAATCAAAATGTATAGGGAATTTCCCGTTGACTTATCATCTGCCTAGCCTTTTCCCAACTACATTGAATTTCCCGTTGACTTAGAACTTTGAAATTTGGTAAATAGTACAGGAAAAAGGCTGAAAACAAAAAAAGAATATAGTCTTTATTTAAAGTAATGTGTATCTACAAAGTACGGAATCCTCGGTGGGCGAGTCCGACTCGCACTTGACCGGTTTTTTTGATAATTCTATCCCGCACTAGAGATGGAAGCAAAATTAATGTGAGTCTTTCCCGCTCAAATATGGAGATCAGCGCCTTCCATCTGCAACTTGGATCAAACAAAACTACTTTCCGAGTATGAAAAATAAAAAAAAACAATACACCTCAATACACGTTAAATATTCGATCGTAACCATATAAAATATCGAGAGCAGGGCAATTAAGGCAAATCGGTGTCATTTTAAAATAACAATGATTATCGATACAGTTAAATAATTATAGCAACTAATACATACTTTATATACTTTGCAAAATTAATTGATTTGGCGAAATGACCTGTTTCTAATTTTTAATCGATATATTTATCCGCTAATTAGGTATAACATAGAAACTGGGTATAAATACTGGTGCTGGCTTGTAGTTCATTATAGTTTCAAAGATTGCTACCGCTACCACAGTTTTGAATAATGAAATTCATAATCCTCTTGTGTCTGGTGGGCGCTGCTCTAGCTTTTGTTGAGCCGGAATCACGAGATGCCACCACAGGTAAGATTATAAATTATATTCCTTATAATTTTAAAATCGAATACTAGCTTTTACCAGTGGATTTGCCCGCGTGAAAGTCGGGTATAAGTCTGTCCCATACAGGCACACTGGGTGGGAATAGTGACGGGAAAATTATAGCTGTTAAAAAATTTATTTGTCTCATATTATGTACCTACTATCATAGATCTTAAGAAAGATTCTTAAGGAATAAAAAGTTTATTTTATCCTAATCCAGATTATTATTTACAATCTACATATATGTCAATTTTCACCCAAAACCGCTCAGCCGAGACGTGAAAAGGTAATAACCAGACGAGAAGTGGCCAACTAACAGGTGATTTGGGAGACCACTTTTTGAAATTTGTAATTTTACAATAAGGCTTCGACAGATAAATAACTTATGTAACATACTAACTTACATAGTACATTAAAACAAAGTCTGTACGCTTATATCTATTGACACTTCGCAACGGATTCTAATGCGGTTTTCATCAATAGATAGAGTGATTCAAGAGGAAGGTTTAAATGTATATTTCTTCTCGAAATTCCTATGGGAATGAGAATAATGGGATGTGGTCGAAGGATGAAGGATGTGGTGGTGGGGACGAAGTCGCGGGGAATAATGAATTATTTATACAACCTGTAACAGAATAAACGCAATACCTCTTAAGGAGTCATTGAACTCATCATTATGAACAACTTTCACTATGGGATCAACACTGAAATCGCAAAAAAATACACGTAACGCATTCACATTATGAAATCTTGACATTACTTATTAAATCTGATAGCTGCTGAGAGAGAGGTGCTGTACAAAAAACTTTTTACAAAAAAATATAACCGACTTCCAAACAAACACTACAAAGTATAAAATAACCTAAATTTCGGAAGTCGGTGTTTTTGGTTTTGTTTCTTTGTTTATTAACACCGACTTCCGAAATTTAGGTTATATTATACCTACTTTGTTTTGTTTGGAAGTCTGTTACATTTTTTTGTAAAAAGCTTTTTATTTTTTACTTTTAAGTGATGAAACTCAGACGACGTCTTCGTCTACGTAGAAATTGAAATAAGCAAAAATGCTCATAAAAAAAACTACTAAACCAAACTGAATCAAATTTTTACGGGACCAAATTGCAAGTATACTGCATCGAACTAAAAACTCACAGAAATCGGATCGGTCTCACGATTTTCTTCCAAGTCCACCGCGGCCTCGTGTCACCGTATCACATTGACGTTGAATTGTTTTTTCGTTGCAGGTTGGGGTTGCCTTCGTGACTCGGATTGTACAGCGCTTTGCAAGCTAAGTTGCAGCCCGCTGCATTACGCGGGGGAGAAATGCCTTGGAGGAGAATGCCTGTGTAAGATGCGGAGCATTTTCAAAGATTAATGTATTGTTGTTTGTATAGAACACGTTGTCACATGCGTCGTAACATCTTTAAAACTTAATTTTTCTTTTGTATTTTTTATTAATTTTCAAATAAATTCTTTTCATGTTTTTTTTTTCTTTTGTTTGACCAATCGTTCTGTTTTATTTAATAACTAATTGACCGGCGCAACTTCGTCTGCTTCGCTCCTATTAGTCTTAGCGTGATGATATATAGCCTCCTTCCTCGATTAATGGGCTATCTAACACTGAAAGAATGTTTCAAATCGGACCAGGAGTTCCTGAGATTAGCGCGTTCAAGCAATCAAACAAACAAACTATTCAGCTATATATATTAGTATAGAGTATAGATATCTTTCAAATAAATATTTATTCATTTAATTTTTTCATAGTAGTCAAACACAACGTAACTTCGTCGATGCGCTATATTCTATAAAAGCTTCAGGAATACCTGTATTCAAGTAACCTGAGACTGGTATTGTGATCCCTGCCGAGGTCTGCGTTTCTCGATAGCTACAACCTGGGAGCTGTTAAGAGGAAATGCTGGCGGCGAGACTTTGTACGTAAAAAGTCATAATTCGAGGTTTGGCTCTCGACTGTTTTCTCCCCCAATATTGAACCGATATAAGAGATATTTCACAAACTGAATAAAAAGGATATACACTGTGTCTCTATGTTTTCCTTTTTGATGATTTATTAACCGTATAAGCACTAGAACTCTCACAAAATGCTCAAAATTGACGGATAAATCGCTGTCAACAGAGCCCTGCTAGTGTACAAATTTGGCAACTGTTAATAAAAAAAAGAAAACATAGGGACACAGTACATACCCTGCGATTGGCTGGTGAGTGGCAGCTGCGAGTGGGGCAATTTGGATTTGGACGTCGGAACCACCGGGAACACTTACTGTTTTATGGAGAAGGAGGGCCTCCATATGATGAACTCCTTCTTCAGAAAGCGTGAGCACAGGAAGTGGACCTGGCAGAGCCCAGACGGTGTAGCCAAAAATGAGATTGACTTCATCATGTCGACGAAGAAGCAAATATTCAATGATGTCTCTGTGATTAACGCGTTGAAAACCGGAAGTGATCACCGCATGGTAAGAGGCACACTGAATCTAAATATCAAGCTAGAAAGGTCTCGACTGATGAGGTCTACGCTCCGTCCAGCACAGATCAAGATCCAAAACTCCGAGAGCTTTCAGCTTGAACTACAGAACCGTTTCGAGTGCCTAGGGAGCTCCGTGGACGAATGCAACGATGGGTTCGTGGAAACTGTCTATACGGTCGGTTCTAAGTTTTTCAAGACTCGTCGTACAGATAGGAACAAGAGGGTCTCTGATCCTACTTTGAAGCTAATGAAGGAGAGGCGGGAAATGAATCTGCAGTCTTCAGAAGATGCGTGCAGATACAGCCAGCTCAATAGACGGATCTCCAAGTCCTTGAAAAGCGACCTCCGCCGCTTTAATACTGAAAAGATTAAAGACGCGATAGAGCGGAATAAGGGCTCCAGGGTCTTTGCTAGAGATCTGTCTATTGGGCAGAGCCAGCTCACGAAACTGAAGACCGCTGTTGGCAGAACCATATCCGCCAAATCGGAGCTTCTGAGAGAGATCGAGACGTTCTACGGACAGTTATACACGTCAATGACTAAACCCGATACGAATCTAGCCAACGACCCAAGAGCTAGATTGACCCGGCACATCCCGGACGTCAGCCTGTATGAGATTAGGATGGCTCTGAAGCAGCTTAAAAACAACAGGGCGTCGAGTGAGGACGGAATTACGGCCGAACTCCTGAAGGCGGGTGGAAGACCTGTCCTTAAGGCCCTTCAGGAACTGTTCAATTCCGTCATACTTGAAGGGAAAACACCACAGGCATGGAGTAGAGGTGTGGTGGTATTCTTCTTTAAGAAGGGCGACAATGCCCTGCTTAAGAACTATAGGCCCATCTCACTTCTAAGCCATGTATACAAGTCCGATGTTATGAGAATGAGTAGAGCTTACTATATTAAGCATAAGTCTCGACTGAGCTGTAAGCACTTAGGATTTAAATCAGAGGAAGACACACCGATATACCTAAGCGACCACCTGACAGCTAAAGGGTCTCGCCTTCACTTCCTGGCCCGGGACCTAACGAAATCGGGAGCTTACAAATTCTGCTGGACAGCTTACGGAAAGGTCTACGTGAAGAAGGATGAAGGTTCGCCCACCATTTCAATTAGAACTGAAGAGCAGATACATAATCTCATGGGGGCCAAATGACTCCCGGCGAATAATCAACCACACTACTTTCATAGTTTACCCTACCATGTGATAATTAATACTGTAGTGGTTATCTCATTGTCTTTTTTTACTCTTGTTAGAAACTTCTTCGGTAGTCGGATTTCCGGAATCGATTAATCATTTTGGATATTTAATTTGATCAATCATAGATAGATATAATTTAAACATGTACCTATTTAAATTTAACAACAATATTGGTTTACGTTAATAATAATATTAAGTTTAATTATCGGACGCACTACTTCCGGTTGTACCCCATGTTTTATTATAAATGTCAACCTAGGCTGTTTCCGGTTAAAAAATAACACGTGGTGGGAAGCAGTGCGCACGATCGTTGGTCATTCGATGTCGAGCAGTTGAAGTGTACACAAGTGTAAAGTGATTTAGTAGAAATCTTAATAAACATTGAAAGTGATATTCTGACAAATTGTTTTAATTTCCCTGGACTTTAATAGTTCAGAAGTGGGATATAATCGGGATAGCGATTAATAATCGCCCTCGGTGAAGGACTGAACGCCCATAAAAGGTACGTAGCAATGTTAAAACTAATTAAGTTAGTTCTAAATTTATTCAATTCAGTCGGTTAGTTTTATTCTCTTCCTCTAGAAAATGAAAATGCTATTCTTTACTTAACAATGGCTCAAAAGAAGAACATTTGATCGCTGATGAATGAGTCACTAATAGCTTTCTAGCTTAATTGGTGATATATTCAACAATTTATTTTTTTGCTGTGATTTTATTTTCTCTTTTCTTTTCTCCTTTTGTCTAATATTTAAAGATAAGCATATTTAGGTTAATATTAAATTAAAGAACATTAACTTTTTGTAAATTATATATTTCCAGCAATCATGACTCGCAAAAGAAAGTCTCGACAACATGCAAGGGAGTCATACGACTCGTCACCAAGTGGCTCTGAGCCTGCTGTGCGAAGACGCCGCAAAACTCGCCGCAACCGTGACGAGTCGAGTGAATCGAGAACGAGCGAGACGAGAGATCGCAATCGCAATGCACCTCGCAGCAGTCGTAGTTCAAGGCGCCGTGGTGCGACGCGTGATGCAACGCGTGACGCAACACGTGATGGGACGCGTGCTGCGTCGCGATCACGTGATTCGTCACGGGTGCGTAATGCGACACGGGTACATGATGCGTCACGTGTGCATGATGCATCGCAGGTGCGTGATGAGACGCGTGATGCGTCGCGTGATGGGACGCATAATGTGCCTCGTGATGAGACACGCGATGCGTCGCGATCGCGTGATGCGCCACGTGAGCGTGATGCGTCGCGGTCGCACCATGCTTCGCGGATGCGTGATGCGACGCCTGATGTGTCACGTGATGTGACGCGTGATGCGTCGCGAACGCGCCATGCTTCGCGGATGCGTGATGCGACGCAAGCTGCGACGTGTGATGCGTCACGTGATGAGACGCGTGATGCCTCGCAGAGTCGTGATGCGCCGCGGTTGTGCGATGTGTCGCGAGGTCGTGAGGTGGCTCATGGTCGCGACGCATCGTGCAATCGTGACATGCCGCGAAGACATAGTCAAGATAAAGCGAGAGCATCGCGTTCGGACACAACACCAGCAGCAGTGGTAAGTTCTTTTGAATCTATACAAAACGCAGATACTAATACAAACATTTTAGTTTCGGTTTTTAAAGAGTTCATGCAGACCATGAAAGCAGACGGGGGTAGTGAACGTTTTCCGGTTTTGAATGTGATACCAGAATTTGATCCCAGTAAACGAACTCAAACAATAGAAACATGGATAAGTAAAGTTAACGAATGCGCTCAGATTTACAATTGGACCGAAAGGCAGACTGTCCACTATGCTCTTCCTAAATTAGCGGGATTGGCTCAGAAATGGTATCAAGGCCTACCTAGCCTTCTGTTTTCATGGGCTGAATGGCAAAGTAAATTAAAATTGGCATTTCCAAGTGATCAGAATTATGGTCAGCTATTAACGGAAATGCTTGCCTGTAGGGCTGATTTTGGCGAGTCTTTAGAAGAATATTTTTACCAAAAGGTTGTTTTATTAAATCGCTGTAATATACACGGTAAAAATGCAATAGATTGTATCTTGTTTGGGATTGAGGACAGGTCTGTCAGAACAAGTGCAGAAGCTACACAGTTCACGGAACCTGACAAATTATTAGTTTATCTCAGAAATATTAGAATGACAAAGAAGTTTAACAAGCCAAATTCATCCCAGCGGGCGGGCAACGCTGATAGCAAACAATCTAAGACATTAAAAGGAGCTCAAAATGATCATGATAATAGAAACAATAGGAACTATAGGCTTACAAAATGTTATAATTGTGGTGAAGAGGGGCACCCATATTTCAAATGCAAACTACCAATCAAGCGTTGTGATAAATGTCATCAAGTAGGGCACTTAGCTGATAGTTGTCCAGGCCCCAAAGAATCTACTAATAATAAAACAGTTTTAAGAATTTCAAGAGAACCAGATAGTGACTCCAAATATTTTAAAACCGCCGTGGTGAATGGTCTGAATTTTGATTGTTTCATAGACTTCGGAAGTCAATGTTCTATGCTGCAAGAATCTGCGGCTAAGCAATTGGTTAACTCGTGGTCGGAATCAGAACTACCTGTATTGAGAGGCTTTGGGGACAGTGTTGTCAATTGTTTAGGTAAATGCAGTGTTAATATAAAAGTAGATTCGGTCACTGCTACGGTAGAAACTCTTATCGTTCCTGATAAATTATTACAAGTTCCTTTATTACTAGGACAGACATTCACAGAACAAGAACATGTTGTGGTACTTAAAACTAATAACCAGCTTAAGATAACCACGAACGTAACTAACAACGTATTGGTGTACACTGTTAACACACTTATCATACATGGGTATACCCCAGTTAGTATTTATACTAAACCAAAATATTCAGGCGACTTATTTGTTGAACTTAGTTTTTGTCAGGATGCTCATAAACAATATGAGATTATTCAAAGTGTAGTACAAGTGAGTAACGGACAGGGAACGATTGTTGTTAAGGGCCTAAACTCTGGGTTTGAATTGTTAAAAGACACTCTACTGCTCCGGGCCCTCCCTTTAAGTGAATTACAGACACTAAACGTTAGCAGAATAGAACACTGCCCAGATGATACAGTAACACTGCAAATTGAAGCTTGCATGATACAGGTGGATGACAATGTTGGATCTGATCATAGAACCAAATTAACTGAATTGCTAAATGAGTTTAGGGACTGTTTCGCCTTTTCGGTTAAAGAGTTAGGGTGTATAAGTGGTGCAGAAATGAACATAAACCTTAGTGATACCACGCCAGTGGTGTACAGACCTTATAGATTATCTCATTCAGAAAGGCACGTAGTTCGCGAAATGGTAAAAGAATTGAATGACTCAGGGATAATTAGACAATCATCATCAAACTACGCATCCCCAATTGTGTTAGTACGCAAAAAGACCGGTGACTATCGTCTTTGCATTGACTTTAGGGCACTAAACAAAAAGACTATCAAAGAACACTATCCTCTACCTCGTATAGATGATCAATTAGATAACCTCTCAGGTCATAAATATTTTTCTTCTCTGGATCTCGCATCCGGTTATTATCAGATACCAATGGCAGAATCGTCAAAGCATTTGACCGCTTTTGTGACCCCAGATGGTCATTATGAATTTAACCGCATGCCATTTGGGCTCGTTAATGCGCCATCAACATTTCAAAGAGCTATTAATAGTGTTTTGGGGAACGCGAGATTCAAGGAGGCGTTTGCATATATGGATGACGTAATTATACCATCCAGAACAATTGAAGAAGGGTTGCAAAGGCTACATGATATACTGAACCTTTTCCGAACTTCCGGGATCACACTAAATTTATCAAAATGTAATTTCCTAAAACAGTCCATAGATTATTTAGGTTTTGAAGTTAGTGAGTCCGGAGTAAAACCAGGTAAAAAGAAAACCGAAGCCGTGGACAAATTTCCCAGACCAACAGACCAACATAAGATAAGACAGTTTGTAGGATTAGCGAGTTTCTTTCGAAAATTTATAAGAGGTTTTTCAATTATCGCGAAACCATTGACACAACTTTTGAAAAAGGACTCTAAATGGCGTTGGGGAGACGCCCAAGAATCTGCATTTTTAAATCTAAAAACAGAACTTGTTAAACGACCCATTCTCGTATTTTATAATCCCGAATTCGAAACACAGTTGCATACAGACGCGTCTAAAGTCGGGGTTGCCGGTATCTTGATGCAGAGGCCAAATAAAGAAGTTCCTTTTAGTGCCGTAGCATTTTACAGTAGACAGACATCTCCTGAAGAATCCAAATTCACATCTTATGACTTAGAAACGCTGGCTGTAGTAACGTCGCTTCAGAGATTTAGAGTATATTTATTAGGAATTCATTTCACAATTGTCACCGATTGCAATTCTCTCCGTGCAACCTTTGAAAAGAGGGACATACTACCAAGAGTTGCAAGATGGTGGAGCATTATACAGGAATTCGACTTTCAAATAATTTATAAACCAGGTACTGGCATGGCTCATGTAGATGCTCTGAGCCGAAATCCCATTTCATCAGAAATAATAGAGTTACAAGTGAGACGAATTGATACAGATTGGGTAGCCACGGTACAACAAAACGATCCTGAGTTACAAAGAATTATTGCTATATTAAATGATAAAGAAAATGACAATGTTATAGAAATTAAAAATAATTTTGTTGTTAAAAGGGGATTATTATACAGAAAAACAGATAACGGTGATCGTTGGGTTGTACCGAAAGGCGTTCGATGGCAAATTTTGAAGTCAAACCATGATGAGATTGGACATTTCGGTCTTGATAAAACATTAGAAATTATTAAAAATAATTACTGGTTTGCTAAGATGAGACGGTTCACTAAAAAGTATGTTCAGTCGTGTTTAGAATGTGCCCACTCTAAAATACCAACTGGGAAAAAGTCAGGTAAATTGCATCCCATTGAGAAGGTTGAACAACCATTCCATACTGTACATATTGATCATTTAGGTCCTTTTGTTCGAAGCAAGCACAAAAATGCATACTTGTTATTAATTATTGACGCTTTTACGAAGTTTGTGATAATTGTTCCCGTTAAAAGTACTAAGTCTGTCCATTCTATCAGAGCAATGAAAAACTATTTTCACACATTTAGTGTTCCAAAACGTGTTATTTCCGATAGAGGTACGTCATTCACATCTAAAAGTTTTCAAGATTACTTAAGTTCATTAGGTATCAAACATGTAATGAATGCTGTAGCGACTCCGCGGGCCAATGGCCAAGTAGAGCGATATAATCGAACTGTTTTAACAGCATTGACAGCTACCAATTATGGCAAATCTGAAAATAAATGGGATGAAAACATTTCAGAAATTCAGTGGGGACTTAATAACACACTAAACAAAGGTACCGGGAAAAGTCCTGCTCAGGCACTGTTTGGTCTTAATTTAGTTAGTACCTCAAATGCGTTATTACAGCTTAACGTTACAAACGACACAGAAAGTTTGGCCACTTCGTTAGAGGACACTAGAAAAGAAATTTCAGAACATATTAAAGAAAACCAAGACACACAAAAAGAACGTTTTGATAAAGCTAGGAAAGTAGTTAATTATAAGATAGGAGAACTTGTAAGGGTAGAAAGAGATGTTCCATCAATGGGAAAAAGTAGGAAATTAGTTCCTAAACTTAGAGGACCGTATCGTATTGCAGAAGTTCTTGATAACGACCGTTACGTAATTGAAGATACACCACTATCAAAAAAAGGGAACAGAAAATTTAGCGGTATCTTTTGTGTAGATAAAATTCACCCCTGGGTAGTTTTTAATAGATCGGACTCAGAGTCTGAGGTGCCGGAAAATGACAACACAGACTAATTTAAGAGTGATTGGTAAAGATGTTATTATAAGTTAAGTCTAACCTTATCTGAGAATACCTGAGGTCTCAGCTAAGAGAACTATCAAGGATATGTATGAGGTCTTGATATTTTAAGCATGTATGTGGCTTATCTGAGAATGTGTCTGAGGTCTCAGATAAGACAGGTGTTAAGGATGTGTCTGAGGCCTTAACATCTTAAGTTAAGTCATGGCTTATCTGAGAATATGTCTGAGGTCTCAGCTAAGACAGGTGTTAAGGATATGTTTGAGGCCTTAACATCTTAAGTTAAGTGGCTTATCTGAGAATATGTCTGAGGTCTCAGCTAAGACAGGTGTTAAGGATATGTTTGAGGCCTTAACATCTTAAGTTAAGTGGCTTATCTGAGAATATGTCTGAGGTCTCAGCTAAGACAGGTGTTAAGGATATGTTTGAGGCCTTAACATCTTAAGTTAAGTGGCTTATCTGAGAATATGTCTGAGGTCTCAGCTAAGACAGGTGTTAAGGATATGTTTGAGGCCTTAACATCTTAAGTTAAGTGGCTTATCTAAGAATAAGTCTGTGGTCTCAGTTAAGACTGGTGTTAAGGATTTGTTTGAGGCCCTTAACACCTTAAGTTAAGTGGCATAACTGAGAATATGTATGAGGTCTCAGTTAGGATAGGCATTAAGGATATATTGAGATCTTAAATATCTCAATGGTAGTTTACAGTATATATAGATTTAAGAAAATACACGAATTAGCTGATTTTACTATTTAAATTATGTTCAATTTTTTTTTATTTTTTTTTTGTGTGAGAATTATTTTCCCGGGACGGGAAATGTATCAGGAAAGGCCGACTGTTAGAAACTTCTTCGGTAGTCGGATTTCCGGAATCGATTAATCATTTTGGATATTTAATTTGATCAATCATAGATAGATATAATTTAAACATGTACCTATTTAAATTTAACAACAATATTGGTTTACGTTAATAATAATATTAAGTTTAATTATCGGACGCACTACTTCCGGTTGTACCCCATGTTTTATTATAAATGTCAACCTAGGCTGTTTCCGGTTAAAAAATAACACGTGGTGGGAAGCAGTGCGCACGATCGTTGGTCATTCGATGTCGAGCAGTTGAAGTGTACACAAGTGTAAAGTGATTTAGTAGAAATCTTAATAAACATTGAAAGTGATATTCTGACAAATTGTTTTAATTTCCCTGGACTTTAATACTCTATTTTTCCTAAAATGCGACCCTTTTGGTTTGTGTAATTTTTCAATGAACCACTTTTTATTTTATTTTCTTCATTCATGTATAAATATCACTATCATAACACATGTTAACACACACAAACACACAACAGATACTCACACTCACGCAAACATACTGTGTACTTTAAAAATAACCCAGTACTCTAATCCGAACTTCAGTCAGCCTAGCACGCGTGGTTACTGTCTTAATTTACTTGTACGTTACATATATTTAATTTACTTTGTGGCAACGTCTATTCAGATTATAATTCACACAAATGGGTGACACCCTACAAACTCTAGATGAGATCGACCAGATCGAAGTTGCGCGCGCATTCGAATGTGCCTGCACGGAGCTGCAAGATCATATTAAAATTGGTAAACATGACTTGACCATTATTTCTCAAAACATAAGAAGCATTTTTTGCAACTTTGAAGACTTCACACTTTTACTGTCAACATTAGAATTTGAAACGGATATCATAATTTTAACCGAATGTAGGCTACACACGAATAAACCTATACCTCAACTTGACAACTATCTCTCTTTTTCAACTACTCGTCAATTAAATCAAAATGATGGTGTAGTACTTTACGTAAAAAAAAACCTAAAACCTAAAGTTAAAGAAATAAATCTGACTCATGCTTCATGTCTACAGTTGGAAGTACTTAATAATATTATTCTAGGCGTGTACCGATCCCCATCCAACCCAAACACGGATATGTTTGTAGATTCTCTAAGTACTCACCTCAATACTTTAACTTCTCATAAAAGTATCATTATAGCGGGGGATATTAACATAAATCTCATATCCAAAGACACTGAGCCGCCATATGAATACAGAAATAGGGTTAACTATTTAAATATGTTATCACTATACGGAATTCTACCTGGACATACTTTACCTACACGTGAATCCAACTGTTTAGACCATTTTATGATCAAAATAAATAAAAAGAAAATATCTGCTTCTATTGCTATATTACACACTTCCATCACCGACCACTTCACTACCTTTCTATCTTTATCTAAGCTAAAAACTAAAGTTATTACCAGTAAAACTAAAATATCTATTGATTTTGAACAAGCCTTAAACCGCATTAGAGAAAATAAAATAGCAGACCTACTGTTTTGTAGTGACCCGGACCATTTAACTGACCTACTAATATATAAACTAACTGATTCTATTAATCAAAGCACTGTTACTAAAGCCATTCCTAATAGCAAGCGTATTGTTAAGCCATGGATAACTTCCGGTTTACTAAGATGCATTAGGAATCGCAACAAACTCCAAAAAAAAGCACGTAACGACCCTTTTGATAATATCCTAAAAATAACTTACCGACGATATCGCAACTACTGTAATAACCTAATAAAAAAGTTAAAAAGAAAATTTGAAAGAGACCTACTAGCTAATTCTGTAACAAATAATAAATTACTGTGGCAAAGCATTAAAACCTTAACTTACACAAATAATACAAAAAGTCATAACACTGAATTATTACAAATGAGATCAAATTCAACTGAGTCTGTTAATTTCATCAATGACTACTTTGCAAATATTGGCAAAGAGCTAGCCCAAAAAGTTCAACCCTCAGCACACAACTTAAATTCTTTTAATTCTGAAACACTGACTACGCAGACAAACTCGTTTGTTCTTTTGGATACGGATACCGAAGAAGTCGATGGGGTTTTGATGAGCCTAAAGTCTGACAGTGCACCCGGCTGGGACAACGTGTCCACAAGATTTTTAAAACATATTAGGCATGATATTGTTCCCATAATAACCCACTTGGCCAATCTTTGCTTTGCAAAGGGCAGCTTCCCTGCACCACTTAAGCAATCTATAATCACTCCTGTTCACAAGGGTGGGGACAGAGACGATGTCAACAATTACAGACCTATATCCATCTTGCCAGCCATATCGAAAATTATTGAAAAGCTTATAAACAGGAGGCTCTTAAAATTTCTACTCAAATTTAACATCTTAAGCAGCTCGCAATTTGGATTCAGGCCGGGATTATCAACCGAGGATGCAGTACTGCTCTTAGCTCCCTAGTGGCAGGTAATCTGGATAGCGGTAACAAATGTCTGACGGTTTTTCTGGACCTGAAAAAAGCGTTTGACACCGTCTCTGTTCCTATCCTCATAAACAAATTAGAAGCGTCAGGTATAAGAGGAATTCCACTTAAAATGTTTACCGACTACCTCTCGAACCGGAAACAAAGAGTTAAGGTAGGAGAATACGTTAGTAACGATGCAAAAGTCACTTTCGGTGTGCCTCAGGGAAGTGTGCTGGGCCCTACATTATTCCTACTTTATATTAATGACCTCTGCAACCTTAAAATAAATAACGCTAGAGTTTTTTCCTACGCTGACGATACTGCAGTAGTCTTTTCTGGGAAGTCTTGGGACGATGTTGCTGGAAGTGCTGAAGTTGGTATGACGCAAATTGCTAAATGGCTCTCAAATAACTTACTTACACTTAACACAGCTAAAACAAATTACATATGTTTTAGCATATCGCACAGGACACAACCAAATCCCGACTTTATTATAAAGGTACACGAGTGTGACGATTCAATTAACTGCCTATGTCCAACGCTAGTCAAAGTTTCTCAAACCAAATATCTTGGTATTGTTGTTGACCAAAGATTATCTTGGTACTCCCATCTTGAACAAGTTACCAACAGAATTAGGAAACTGAGTTGGATTTTCAAAAATTTAAGGCATATCGTGCCGAACAAAATAACCACCAACACAAATAAACCCAGAAATCTACTTAATGAAATATACATAGCTATAGTCCAGTCTGTCTTAGTATATTGCATCCCCATTTGGGGTGGGGCGGCTAAGACTAAATTCATAGACCTTGAGCGGGGACAACGGGCTCTAATTAAATTAATGTACTTCAAAAACCTAAGGTACCCTACACAAAGTCTTTATCAAATAAGTAATCTACACTCTGTTCGCAAACTATATATAATTAAAACTATTCTCAGGAAACATAAAACTCTTAATTTTGATCCCACCTTAACCTTAAAAAGAAGAAAAGATATAATAGTTGAAATTCCTAAAACTAAAACCAAGCTCGCCCGTATTCAATACGACAAACGCTCATCTCAGCTTTACAATCGAGTAAACAAAGAGATCTACATATACAATAAACCATTATCTGACTGTAAAAAAATAGTAACTAATTGGATAAAACCACTCACTTATGACGACACGGAGAAGCTACTGGAATAAAAAAAAACCTTACACTTAATGCTCTTATCATTCGTATTTGTACGTACACAGTCTGTTTTCATTCATTGCCATTTACACTCACTCTGTCTTACATTAAATTTAACAAACCCTCACACTATCACCTAACTTTCACAAACACAAATGCTCACATTCAACATTCAAATTCACATTTACACACCTTTATACTCACAGTAACACACCTCAGTATTCACACTCACACACCTCCATTTTCACATTCACACACCTTCATAGTCACATTCACACACCCTCATATTCACATTCACACACCCCTACTCTCACTCACGCATTTGCATGCTTCTTGTCTAGTTTTAATTTTCTCTTTTTATTTTAAATCGCCTGTTTTTATAACACTTAAAACAAGTAATTTTATGTTAATATTTTAAGTTTTGGAAGAGCGGAGTCTCCTAACACAGGCTTTTTTGCTTAAAAGGAGGCTCCAATCACTAGTTGTTAAGTTTACTTGTAAAACTAATAAAACATTTTTCATTTTCATTTTCATTTTCATACAAGCTGTTTTCCAGAGTCATCACGAACCGTCCGGCACGCAGGTTTGACGACTTCCAGCCTCCCGAACAAGCCGGATTCCGAAAAGGCTTCAGCACCATAGACCACATACATACGCTCCGTCAGGTTATACAGAAGACTGACTGACTATCGGTACATCGAGGTGTTGAAAGGTTTCTACAAAAACGCCACCATGTCAGTCCGACTTCAGGATCAGACCTCGAAACCTATCCTCCTGCAGCGGGGTGTGAGGCAGGGAGACGTCATTTCTCCGAAACTGTTTACAGCCGCAATGGAGGATGTCTTCAAGGTTTTGGACTTGAGAAGGCTAGGCATTAATGTCAATGGCGAGTACATTAGTCACCTTCGATTTGCCGACGATATAGTCATCATGGCTGAGACTACGGAGGACCTCAGTACAATGCTCGATGACCTCAGTAGAGCTTCCGAAAGATTGGGTCTCAAAATGAACATGGACAAAACCAAGATCATGGTAAATACCCATGTAGCACCCACTCCCATCAAGATCGGAAACTCTACACTCGAAGTTGTAGACGAGTACGTCTACCTAGGACAAACGGTCCAGCTAGGTAGGGCCAACTTCGAGAAAGAGGTCAACCGTCGAATCCGACTCGGCTGGGCAGCGTTCGGGAAGTGGCGCGGTATCTTCTCGTCCCACATACCACAGTATCTCAAGACGAAAGTCTATGATCAGTGCGTGTTGCCAGTGATGACATACGGAACTGAAACGTGGTCGCTTACAATGGGCCTCATGAGAAGGCTCAAAGTCACTCAAAGGGCAATGGAGAGGGCAATGCTTGGAGTTTCCTTGCGTGATCGAATCAGAAATGATGATATCCGCAAGAGAACCAAGGTTACCGACATAGCCCGCAGAACAGATGGTCGATGGGGCCGAAAAGTTCTGGAGTGGCGACCGCGTACCGGAAGACGTAACGTAGGAAGGCCTCCCACAAAGTGGACCGATGACCTGGTGAAGGTCGCGGGTAGCCGATGGATGCGAGACGCACAGGACCGGTCGTTGTGGCGACGCTTGGGGGAGGCCTATGTCCAGTAGTGGACGTCTTTCGGCTGATATGATGATGATGATATCATCAAATGACTTCTTCCTCTCTAGGCGAAGTGGAAAGAAGTGTCAGACTCTTACTGTCTGAAACCAACCGTATTCTTTCAAATATCCTTTGCATTCCAGGGTCGCGGTATCTTTTTCGATCAATTCCGCAATCTTGGCAGAAGCAAGAAAGAAAAGAAAGAAAGATGAAGCTATCACCTCTTTCTAAAAACGCTTATATTTTGTCTCATGTTGACTTTATCTTGTTTTTCTTTTCGAAGGTAATCTTTTGGTTTGCGTTGTTCTGCGCTGTGCAAGTTAAGTTGCAACCCCTTGGCATATTTTAATAGCAATAGGGAAGATGCAAATAGAGAATTTATGAGAATGTTGTTATTAAAGTGATAAAAAAAATTATACTTTTTTATCATTTTAAAGGCCATTGCAACGTGTTTACTTTAATATCGATTATTAACAAAAATATTTAATGAAAGTAACGTGAAATGGAACGTATTAAAAATAAACAATCAGCGTTTAGTGACGTCACTGCTGTTATGACAACGAAAAGGCAACCTTATGTCTTTGAGTTAGGACAGTTCTTGACCAGTGGCAGACAGGAGTGACGTCATCAAATGCCGCCTGCGACTTCGCCTGCAATAAAAGACAAAAACTATCCCAATGAAACATATTCCCGGGTTTAAAAGTATTCTATTCTAGGACATGGTCTACCTGCGACTGCGTGCTAAATTTTCATCCAAATTCATTCAGCCGTTAAGACGTAACAAACGAACTCACTTTAGCATTTATTTTATAACTAGCTTCCGCCAGCGGCTTTGCCTGCGTGATCCCTAGGGAACATAATTCCGGGATAAAAAGTAGCCTATATGCTATTTGAGACTATAATCTACCTCTGTGCAAAATTTCATGAAGATCCTTTCTGGCGTTCTAACGTGAAAGCGTAACAAACATCCTTCCATCCTCACAAACTTTCAACAATAATATGGCTAGCTGACCCGCGCAACTTCGTCCGCGTCACAATTTTCATTACTGCTCCGCTCCTATTGGTCTTAGCGTGATCATATATCCTATATCATATACCTTTCTCGATAAATTAGCTACCTAACACTGAAAGATTTTTTCAAATCGGACCAGTGGTTCCTGAGATTAGCGCGTTCAAGCAAACAAACAAACTCTACAGCTTTATTTAATAAAAATAGTTGGGGATCTTAGCAAAGGTGAGATAGTACTTTACGCCGAAACAGCTGCTCAAACTCTATCAAGCGCAAGTTCGATCATGTATGAAGTACTGCTCTCATATTTGGGACGGATCTGCCAGATACCAGCTTGATGCCCTTGAGTCAATTGAGAAACGAGCCAAGAGGATCATCGGCGATGATAGGCTTGTCGCGACGAAGCTTCAAAGTCTTGAGCATCGACGACGAGTTGCTAGCCTCTCGGTTTTCTACCGGTTGCATTTTGGAGAATGTGCGACGGAATTGCATAATTTAATTCTGCCAAGCCCGTTCCATCATCGGACCACAAGACGAACGGCGATGCGCCACCGGTACATGGTGGACATCCCACCCACGCGTATAAAACGTTTTGGGAACACATTCATAGTGCGTGCAGCTAAGCAGTGGAATTCCCTGCCGGAGTCGGTGTTTCCTGATAGCTATAACCTGGGAGTATTTAAGTCAAGAGTGAATAGGTTACTTCTAGGCAAGCGTGCTCCATCTTCGACCACATCATCGCTTACCATCAGGTGAGATAGTGGTCAAACGCGAGCCTCTAAATAGTAAAAAAAAAGAATATATAGAGTATAGATATAGATGAGTAAGATATTACTAGCAGCGGTTTCGTCTGCTTAAAAAACGAGTATCATCTCTAGGGAACTCACTCCCAGGATGGAAAGTGTCTATCCATGTTTCATATAAATCCGATCAGTCGCTTAGACGTAAAAAGGTCACAGACAGACAGAGTTATTTTCGCATGTACAATATTAAGTGTGGAAATAATTGTATGTCAGATCCAGGTATAACAGGATCGTGTCAGATATACTTAATGACGTATAATGTATTAGATTACAATCGTCTACAACAGGGAGACGGGCAACATGAGAAATAACTCCCTAACCTCAACACAGCTTATTTGGTACAGAGTCAATTATAACCAACACTGTACTAACTAATATTCTGAACTTAAATGGAAACACAAGCGGTTCCTAGGCCAGTTGGTGTCGCGGCCCATGTCATGCGAAACGAACACTGTCGCTCCAAGGTATATTCTCCAAGGTCTAGCCTATTCGACACCATACCGACTCCTGACTCTACTCAACACCTGTAAACATTTGTGTTGTCGTTTTAATTGCAGACTCATAAAAGTTCCGACATGTATTTATTAAAATTATAATCCAATCAAGTTCGTGCTAGGTATCGGTTGCTGATGACGGTGAGGTTCATTAGTTGGGCACCATACAGAAGCAGGCGCCTTCGTAGCACATCGCTAGTGTCGTCTTGTGCAGGCTGCTGCGGCAGATGTCGCGGCAGTCTATGTCCACGCAGCACTGCTTCAGACCTTCTGCGGGGAAAACAACATATTGTTAGACATCTCCAAAAGTTTGTGACTTTACACTTTACACCGATTTGGTAGACGTTGTTAAGACAGGAAACCGCTTTCTCAGTAGGGCTGATGAATGTATGAAATGTACACATCTTAGACTGTCATCGTCGTTGTCATCGTGGATCATCCGCGTACCCGCGACTCACAAGGTGGCGATGACCTGGTGAGGATCGCGGGTAGTCGATGGATTCGAGACGCACAAGACCGGTTGTTGTGGCGACACTTAGGGGAGGCCTATGTCCAGCAGTGGACGTCTTTCGGGTGATATGAAAATGATGATGAAACATCTTAGAAACTATTCAACAAAATCACCAACTGACTGTCATAGTGGATGTTAGCCACAAATCGCATTGTTTATCAATCACGCTTCAGTGTCTTTGAACGGATTTGGATGGTGAGACTTGACGGGTGGACTAGATTTGTTTTTATCCTGGTAGTACGTTTCCGTGGATGATTTAATTTTTGACAACTATGCAGGAAAAGGTGCCGCGTAAATGCATAAGTTTTTCATTCAATTAATTATTTCCTAGAAAGGCTCACGATACTGGGCTTGGTAAACGAAAAAGACGCTCAAGGCAGGTCTATGGCATAATTGTCAGACGTGATTTAGAAGACTCTTGGAAACAGCAAACACCCTGACATCGCATATCTTTGAAACGTATCTCATCACTCATGTGGTTGCGATTCTTAGCACTGAGGGAATGCAATGAATACGTGAATCTCAAATTATTTAATTCTACTATCAACCAACTTACTTGGAACCCCATGTTTGCCTACTGTATGTACATAAGGCGCACCGTCAATGCCATCGTCTCCGTCTTTAGCCAAAGCAGCCGCTACAAGAAATAAAATAATAAAGAACTTCATCGTGTGAGCTACACTTGAAAATAACTTCACTGATTTTTTCTGCGTGGCAGTATTTATAAAGTTATAAATATGTGTAACAAATGCAAGTTTCCGGTCAATATGTTCTTAATGCCTTGAACTAATTATTTATTCGTGGCGATGTTGTAAATTGTATTATAAGTCATTATCGCCATTAACCATGAATGCTCTTAAATACTATAGCCTAGTTATTAGTTTCATGATTAAGATCGGTCTGTGTGAAACTAATAAAGTAGCAGTAGATTTTAAAAGATTAGTCAATTATGTACATAACGCCTACCTATGTGAAATCACGTCATTCTCCTAAATGAATAGGCACAGACAAGAAAACGTCACCTACTACGAACCTTACTCACTCTTTGGCTTCATTTACGATGACGAAATCCGGTCTGTTCATCAGATTTGAAGAACATAACTAGTTAGATCTGTGTAGGTGCGATGGCGTTTGGTATCGCCTGCCTCGTTAATATTGGTTCTTTATTTAAGAAGCTGCTGTTTTTTCGGATCTCTTAAATATGAGTTTCAACGTAGAAACTATGCTTTTCAAACGGCACGCAATATCAATGACGTTTAGGAACCTAGCACCGCTAACGAACATACTGTCCGTTATTGGTTCAATAGTTTTTTCAATTTTTGAGAAATTTTTCCTCCCAAATTAGAATACTTTTTCGCTGGTCTCGAGGTAATATTTCTCAAACGCAAGCGATTGGATTAATTAAACAAAGTTCACACGATAGCTGTATTAAGTTCGTATAATATGTTATCGATACTGCGTGGTGTTTCAGCCGGTCGATTCTGTCGACATCTCACCGTGACCACATAAGTGGAGTGAACGACGAGTTGTCACGCCATCTTGTTAGTATGGTTTGACAGCTCACCTGTCGTTCACTTGGCCCAAGTGTTCACTTCGACATGTTTACAGAATCGCACTGCTGAACCTCACTTCATGTTCACTTCGTAAGAACTTCGCAAGTTATGGCTGGTTTTCCTATAAATTTTTATTTGTTGAAGGTTCATTTATTCATAACCTACTCGAAAAGTATCAATTGACTATCCAGAGGAGTAAATTTCTCATTATTTGCATTTATGGTCGTGAGGAACATTTATATTTTAATAACTTTCTTCTCTTCTGAAGTAAAAATCGTTGCAAATCAGCTCTAGTTAACCCATTTCAAAGAATGCACTCAATTACCATGTAGTTTGTTTATGCGGCGTGCTTAGTATGAAGAACATACCTCTTTTAATCGCTGTATATCTAAAATGATGATTCTTGGGGAAAAAGTGAAAGAGCCATTTTATAGATTCACAAATTCTATGCAAATTATTGTTACCTACCTTAGCCCACTTAATTGAGTTAACTAGCTACTGCACCATCATTTCTTTTTAAATGCTAAGGCCACACTACCGCAATATGGCAATAATTATGGCCATAATTGGTGTTGTTTCAATTATTGCCATGTTACGGTAGAGTAGCCGTAGCATTAGAAGAAGTAGAAGCTATTAGAAACAAAAGAAAAACCATCAAACGAGCCTGCAGATGAAGTTGTAAAGGCAATAAAATGTACTTATGTGTTACAAATTCTTGTCAATGGTTGCTTCGTTTTCAATTAATCAATCAATCAATCCATGCATTTATTTCAAATAAGCCATTTAAAGGCGTTTTTGAATTTTCAAAGTCGGTCAGTGAATAAAATGAAGATAGTTGTACGTTCCAAAGCGTATGATGATATATCTCTAAGGAGAAGAATGTGCAAGAAACTCCATGGACACTCTTTTAAATCAATATAAATTTACAAAATAATCGTTACACATTGCAATACATGCTAAGAATTATATAATACTAAAGACATTGAATCTAGACAACGCAATTGATAACGCGTAAGAGAACCGTGTGGATTGATGTCTGAGGTGATCTTTTAAAGGAAGAACCACAAAGATTTGAGTGGACCTGTTCAGACAGTACAAAACACTACAAAGTATAAAATAACCTTAATTTCGGCAGTCGGTGTTTTTGGTTTTGTTAATTCTTTTTTAACACCGACTTCCAAAATTAAGGGTATTTTATACTTTGTAGTGTTTTGTTTGGAAGTCGGTTATATTTTTTTGTAAAAAGTTTTTTATTTTTCACTTTTTAGTAGATAACCACTAAAAAGTGAAAAATAATATAAAACTAATAGTTAGTATAAACTTGGACGACGTTTTCGTCTACGCAGAAATTAAAATAATCAAATATGCTCATAATATAAAAACTTCTGAACCAAACTGAATAAAAAATTTTCTGGACTAAATGGCAAATATACCGCAAACTAAAAAAGAATCACAGAAATCGGATCAGAAAACTCGGAGTAATCGGTATACACACATAAAAAAAACCACCGAATTGAGAACCTCCTCCTTTTTTGGAAGTCGGTAAAAAAAAGAGAGTGTATGATCGAACTTTATGTTTTAGTTTAAAAGTGAAGGAATAAACGATACGAAATTTTTGCTATAAAATAAAATGCAAATTTTGATCTTTCCAACCTTATCCTATCTTTTTAAATAGCAAAACGTAACGCCATAAATTGATTTTCACATATTAAGTCCTCTTAAAAAACGTATGACAACGTTATTGTAAAATTACAATAGTGAAAGGATTTTCGGAATTTGGTGTCGCGGTTTTGAACCAGATTTAAGTCCCTACTAATTGGGCATCAGCGAGATACCAATATCTTATCCCTTTTCTATACTATCTTGCACTAACCAAACTCTCCTCAATACCTTCGTGAACGCTTTGAATACCTCGTCTCGAGGGCTATCCTGTCGCTTTGAAACTTCTTTCGTACCTCGCATCACACTTGAAGTGTGCCGCTATGGTGGCTTCATCTGTCACTGAATTGTGTCTCTAAAACTCACTTCCTCAGTCCCTGCACTATACAGTTCTTCTCTGCATGTATGCATGAGGAAAATTAAAAATCATTGCCTTTCGCAATTACTTAATTTTAGTATACGTATATTTGCACTAAAATACTATCGAAACGACATCGATTTGTTAAATTAACCTGTTTCCATTATTTTATCAATCATCGACTATTTAACGCCTATTCAAATAAACTGGGTATAAATACTGGCGCTAGATTGTAGTTCATCATAGTATCAAAGACTTACTGCAGCAACAACAGCTTCGAACAATGAAGTTCATAATCCTCTTGTGTCTGGTGGGCGCTGCTCTAGCTTTTGTGGAACCGGAATCACGAGATGCCACCCCAGGTAAGACTGTAAATTATAATAAGATGTCTCGTTATAAAATATAGAATTTTCTTCAAAAAAGGGAAAAAGTAGGTTATCAATTCGGATGTTTAAAATTTGTTTTATGTTCGGGCATAACTCCGTCATATACGAACGGATTTTCAAAATTCTTTTTTTGTTCGAAAGAGGTTTATTCCGTAATGGACCCATTCGTCCATAAAGATCTGATGAAAATTTTCGGAAATAGATAATTAAATTAACTATGGACTTTTTCAACACTAAAAAGTGAAAAAAAAAACTTAAAAAAAATGTAACCGACTTCCAAATAAAAACCACTGCAATATACAAAATAACTTTAATTTTGGAATTCGATGTCAAAAATGAAGAAACTACACCAGAAACACTAAATTACGGTTTTCAATCCTTCAGACTAGTTTCTCATTAGCATCCTTATTTTAATTTATATGGGAACAATGTTGCACTATAATACTTGTATCCTACGCCGATAGCTCGTCTCCGTCGAAATTGGCCGCCATGGCCGAAATCGGGCAGGACAACTATATTACAATTATTATATGCTGTAATGCACATAACCATCTCACATTAACAATTTTTTTTTTGCAGTCGGGACCACTTGCGTCACCAACGATGATTGTTCTTTAGTTTGCCAGTTAACCTGCAACATGGTAAATCACGGTTATTGCGATGATAAAGGTGAATGCTACTGTCTGCTGGAGGATATTCCCCAAAAGAATTGATGATGTTGTTTCCGATGCCATGATCTTTGCACGCTAGCTCTTTAGGACTTGCTTTTCCTTGTTTTTTCTATTCTTTCTTAATTAAAGATTGTTTTCATGTTTTTCTTTATTTTGTTTCTTGATTTTTCATATTATTACCTGTACACTTAGTTTAAGCATCACCACCAATTCAAGCATTGACTTTAGCGTCGAAAGTGGTTCAAAGTTCTGTTTTATCAATACACTAAACTACAAACACAATAAAGACGATCACTACTCTACCCAAATACTCTTTTCATGGAGAAGAACGGGCAAGAAACTCCATAGTTACTCTTTTCAAATAAATGGTTTACAATATTTAATGTACAACATTAATTAAATATATGTAAGGACCATGCACTCATGGAATATACTACTTATAGGAACAAAGTATTTCCAGCAGAGGTAAACTTATTCAGTTTCTAAATAAGTACATATTACTCATACAAACACTGGAAACATTAATAATTAAAAAAAAAAAAACGTAGTACATGAGTTATTAAATAAAGTTAATACAATAAATCAACCAGTTTGATTTTGTCTACACCCTTGATTGTCCTATAGAGCAGGACTAGCAATTTTCCATGCGTTCTTATCCTGAATGTAATCTTCTAATTTATAATATGCTTTTTTACATAGTGTTGTATTAATTTACGTTTTAAATTTACTTTCATTCAGTTCTAATATGTCACAAGGTATTTTATTGTAACACTAGCTGACCCGCGCAGCTTCGTCTGCGTCACATTTTTCATTACTGCTCCGCTCCCATTGGTCTTAGCGGGAAGACATATAGCCTTCCTCGATAAATGGGCTATCTAACACAAAATCGGACCAGTAGTTCCTGAGATTAGCGCGTTCAAGCAAACAAACAAACAAACTCTACTGCTTTAAATACCCCATGAAAGATGTGTGTACTTTAGCTAGTCTATAAAATGGTTGATCTAATTTATTTTTATTTCTAGTATTAATATTATGTCTATCACTAATTTTACTAAAAAGATGTCGATTTTTTCATACATACATAATATTTTCATATATAAATTGGCAAGAGACTGACATGATATCGTTTCTTTTTTAAAGTTCGCTTAGAGAATTGCGACGACGCAGATTATAAGGGGCTCTGACAGTTCTCTCTAGTAAAACAAATATGGATTCAATGTCAGCAGCTCGGATCCACAGCAAAATACCGTACGACATTATACTAAAAGTGTGTGTGTGAGTGAAAGTAACCAAAATATACCAGACGTGAGGTTTCTACGTCTGTTAACTATCTTATCTTTCTAACAGCATAAGCGGCTGACCTTAGACGGCCTGCAAGAGGTGTTATTTTATCGTCTAAAGTGATTTCTAGGAAAACCGTCTGATTAATGAACTCCAGTTTTTGTCCACTCAATATGATGTCACATTCTTTGCTTTTAACATTTGGAAAAATAAATCTAACGGGAACACCCAAATACTCCGAAATATTTTATTCCGAATTTCGATATTCCGATTTTCAAAAGTCCGAATTTCATAACATCTAAGAATTATAATGTCTATTATTAAAAATCACGATCCTTATTTTACCGAAAGTCATAAATGCGATTTGTTTGTTTTCCGATTTTCATATGCTCGATGGGTTTCCGGTCCGAAAAACGACATTCCGATTTTCAATTCTTCGAATATACTGCTTAAGTTTTTCTACAAAAGTAAGTGACAGAAACGAATCGCTGTAAAACCGACTCCACGTAGTCTTATCTGCCCTACCCCTAGAGTGTAATTTAAGCCCGCGTAGGCGCGGAGGGGCACCGCAGCTTTGGCTTGCTGGCCGGCCCCACCGGCCAGCCTCAGCCGCGGCGGCAGGCGTTATAACACCTGCTCCTCAGTTCGCGGGGGACCGCCGGAGCCCCGTAGCGCCGGAGCCGTGACAGAAACTATGCTTGTTGCATGCTGCAGCAAGCATGCATTATGCAATCAAGCAGCTGCATGACTACTTGCTTGCTGAATGCTTGCTTGCATGCTGCATGCTTGCTTGCATGCTGCATGTTCATGTAATATTATACTTTGTTCTGATGAGCAATTGTGTTTATTTGGCTTGCTATTCAGTTTTACAAAGCGTTTTTTCATTTCGGAATTCTCATTAGTAGGTATTTTAATAATCGGAATTAGTATTTTTGATGTTTCGAATTATCATTAAGTCGGACTTTTTGCTATTCGAACTATTGAAACTCGGTATTTTAAGAATAGTAATTAAAAACATTAGGAATAATAAAAAAAGTATTAATGATAAATCGGAGTTTTATATTAAGAATTTTGAACCATTCGGAATTATGAAATTCGGTATTTTGAAATTCGTATTTGTGACTATCGGAATAAAGTTTGTCGTATTAATGTAGTGTACCCAAATCTAAATTTTTTTTTTTTTCATTTAGTTCCAAGTTGTTTACCGTAAACCAATTTTGGACCTGATGAATAGAGCTATTGACGTCGTCAAGATTTTGTGAACGTCGGTCTATTTTAAATATTAATGATGTATCATCTGCAAATAATACCATCTTTGATTAATCATGAATTAATTGGGGCAAATCATTTATATAAACTAAAGAAAGGAAAGGCGTCTGTGTTTCCAAACGCTTACAACCCTAATCTCTTCAAAGTTAGAGGGACCAGGCTCCTTCTGGGTAAGCTCGCTCCATCGTAGACTTTGTCTCTGTCATCTCTGACCTAGACTAGAGTCAAGAGCAAAACCATTACAAATAAAAAAAGGACCATTTCCGACCCTAGTTAGTTTACACCATTTACCTGAACTTTAATCTGTCTGTCCATCAAGTATGAACTAAGTAAATCAAGGGCTCTATTCCTAATCCCAAAGTGCTCCAGTTTTAACAGAAGGGTCTTATGGTTAACGCAATCGAACGCCTTCGAGAGGTCGCAGAATATTCCAATGGCGCCTTGCGACTCTTCCCAGGCTTTAAAAAGTTCTTTTTTAAGGTGACACCGGCGTCCGCAGTGCAACACAAGGAAGCAAGCTAACGTGCAGCCCGTGCCCAAGAAAGGTAGTCGAGCTGACCCGTCAAATTATAGACCTATCTCGGTAACGTCCATACTCTGTAAGAGTATGGAACGCGTGCTGAATCATAAGCTCCTGGCATACCTAGAAGCGAATGATGTCCTTGGTGACCGACAATACGGGTTCCGCCGAAATCGGTCTACTGGGGATCTTCTAGCGTATGCCATTCACATCTGGAGTGAGGCCATAGAGAAGCACGGGGAGGCACTAGCCGTCTCCCTTGACATCTCGAAGGCCTTTGACAGGGTCTGGCACGATAGCCTTATTAGTAAGCTTCCTTCCTTCGGTCTGCCCGCCGGATTGTGTGATTGGATCGCGGATTTCCTGAGGGATCGGTCTATCCGAGTGGTTATAGATGGCTGCTCGTGTGGACTGCTGGATTTTAATGCCGGGGTTCCTCAGGGGTCGGTGCTTTCGGCAACACTGTTCTTGCTGCATATTAATGATCTGCTAAAACCCGGTATCTTTGGGTATGCAGACGACAGCACTGTTGCTGAGAGATACATGTCCGACGCACGAGCTGGTGGGTCGCGGATCCGGTCTCTCCGGGAGGCTATGGTTGAGCGCTTGAACGTGTCCTTACAGGCTGTCTCTGAGTGGGGCGATGCCAATCTGGTCAAGTTCAATGCTGCTAAGACCCAAGCGTGTCTTTTTTCCGCCAAAAGGAGCCAATTCCACCCAGCTCCATCTTTCCGAGGTGCAACTGTGCCGATAACCGACCAACTTGAGCTTCTTGGTGTTACATTAACATCTACCCTCAATTTTGGCCCTTTCATAGAGGCTAAAGCTCAAGTGGCTGCAAAGAAGTTGGGGATCCTAGCAAAGGTGAGACGGTACTTCACGCCGGAACAGCTGCTCAGACTCTATCAAGCGCAAGTTCGATCGTGTATGGAGTACTGCTCTCATCTTTGGGACGGATCTGCCAGATACCAGCTTGATGCCCTTGAGTCAATTGAGAAACGAGCCAAGAGGATCATCGGCGATGATAGGCTCGTCGCGACGAAGCTCCAAAGTCTTGAGCATCGACGACGAGTCGCTAGCCTGTCGGTTTCCTACCGGTTGCATTTTGGGGAATGTGCGTCGGAATTGCATAATTTAATTCCGCCAAGCCCGTTCCATCATCGGACCACAAGACGAACGGCGATGCGCCACCGGTACATGGTGGACATCCCACCCACACGCACTAAACGTTTTGGGAACACATTTATAGTGCGTACAGCTAAGGAGTGGAATTCCCTGCCGGAGTCTGTGTTTGCTGATAGCTACAACCTGGGAGTCTTTAAGTCAAGAGTGAATAGGTTACTTCTAGGCAAGCGTGCTCCATCTTCGACCACATCATCGCTTACCATCAGGTGAGATAGTGGTCAAACGCGCGTCTATAAATTGTAAAAAAAAAAACACCCTTTAGTGAAAACATACTGTTGTTCATGAAAGATGGATTTATTATTAAAGTGACGTAACATCTGACTAAGCATTAACTTTTCAAAGACTTTACTGTGAACTAGCAGAATTTTGTGCCAATTCTGCTAGTTCAACTCCTATAATTGTTGGGTTCTTGACAATCACCCGATTTAAACAACGGAACGACTTTACTGTGTTTCGTGAGATCTGGAAATACTCCTTGGGTCTATATATATATACTAGTGTTAAATATGACAGCTAAGTAAGGGGCAATAGTTTCAATGATAGATCTACAAACTTTTACCGATGTACCCCAAAGATCTTCTGTTGATTTAATTTTAAGATCTTTAAAGTTTTTATAATGGCTTGGGGGTTTTTATGTTGAAACTTAAACTACGTTGACATACCTTTACATTCTTTCTAAGTAATTCAGCAGCGAGCGCGGGCGATGAGTTGAGAGCTTCTGTAGTTTTAAGAGGAATATTAGCAAAGAAGTTTTCAAATTCTTGAGTTACTTTTGCATGTGAGTTTATTGGGCCATTTACAGTACTCAGATTAGATTTAGTTTCACGTTGTTTCTTCCTACCTGTTTCGTTATTTATTATTTTCCTAGTAGTTTTTATTTTGTCGTCTGCTGATTTCATTTTGCTACTAATATGGAGAGCTTTAGCTATTTTACATACACTTTTACATGTTTTTGAATATTTTCCAACATACTTATTAAAGCTTGTATTATTCATATGTTGCTTTAGCCCATACACTTCATATAGCTTTTCTCTGCTTATGCGAATGCCTGGAGTTGTCCAATTGCTAAATAACAACTTAGTATAAATATTTTTAGACTACAGAGGAAGAATGTCAGTAAATTGCGTGTTTAATAATGAAAAAATCTCGGCATACGACTCATTTGGGCCGTTCATGTTATTAAAACTAAGGCTAGGCAGATGATGATGTTATTAAAACTATGAGCACCTAGTTTACTACCCAAAATATTATTAAATTCTCCAAATTATTATCCGTAATTGGTCTAAACTTTATTTGAATTTTTTGTAAAGGTATGTAGAAGCAAAACGTTATTGTTTGTCCACTGTGATCAAATGGCAACCTATTTACAATCTCTTTATATAAGTAATCACAATTACAAAATATATTGTCTACACAAGTCGCAGTAGAAGCAGTCACACGAGTTGGTTCAATAAATACGTTTGTTAAATTAAATGATTTAAAAAGACTCAATAACCTGATATAATTCGAGTTTGTTTATAATAAGTTAATATTAAAGTCGCCACATATTATTATTAATTTACTAGTAGTGCTAATTTTTTTTTGAACACATATTCCTTTACAATATCAAACACAGATAGATTCTGGTGACCTGGAGGTCTGTAGACGCTTACCACAACATGCTTATCAAGCTCAACACAGGACAATTCAATGGTGTGTTCAACCGACAGTTTAACAACATCCTTTCTTTCTTTAGATTTAGGCGTCTTCGTATCATGCGTTGTCGGCTGAAAAATCTACCTTTATCTAAGGATGGGAAATCATCAAACGACTCCTCCCGCTCTGGGTGAAGCAGGAGGGATTGTCAGACTCTTACTGACTAAAACCCATCCGTGTTCCTCCTAGTGCCGTTTGCGTTCTAGGGCCACGGTGACTCTTTCGTCAAGTAAGCCTCGACTACGCGACGGAGGTAGGTCGGCATCCGATGATATCAAAGTGCCTCCCCGATGCAA
The DNA here is from genome assembly GCA_947578705.1 of Lacanobia wlatinum. Classification (NCBI taxonomy): domain Eukaryota; kingdom Metazoa; phylum Arthropoda; class Insecta; order Lepidoptera; family Noctuidae; genus Lacanobia; species Lacanobia wlatinum. The sequence goes on along the minus strand of OX388025.1, from coordinate 30,009,516 downwards.
CTCCAGGGCAGAGTGTTGAAGGCATTGGTGATACCGCCAAGACGACCCCGCCCCGGGACACCACGTCCCCCGTCGAGAGGGCTCTCACGCGCATGATGGCGTCCACCGTCGAGCATCCCGTGCGGAAACCGAACTGGTTCTTCGCCAGGTCCGGCCCCACCCTCACTAGGTGCCCGAAGAGGCGGTTTGCAATTACTCTTTCAAAGAGCTTGCCCACCTCGTCGAGCAGCACTATGGGCCGGTACGCGGACGGAATGTCTGCAGGGCGCATCTTAATGAGGACCAGACCAGAGACCATGAGAAACCGCCGTCACGGGGCAGCTCACCACGACGGTTCGCATGCCCGTGGGGTCAGGACGTATCGTGCCTGCCTTCACCTGCTCGGCAGAGCACCACTCAGTTCTGACGATAGCGGCCACCACCTCCTCCGTGACGGAATGCGAATCTAAGAGAGGTTAATAAAAAATGTAGAAGAATAAAAAACTACGAAACAACAACAACATGGAAACTTACGGGCCGAAACTATGTAAAGCGGTCGCCCGAGCGGTCCCATACAAAAGCGCTCCGTTGCGGCCGTTGCGGGAACCCGCACGGGCATCCGTCGCGGGGAACCAGACCCCGCGCGCCCTTTTTGCTACGTAATAATGATTAAGTTTTCCATCGACTCGACTACATGCATACCGTTAAAGTTGAACTAGTGACACTGCGCTGATAATAATCCGGTTTCTGACACACACGACACACACTCTTTGTCACGCGACGGGTGGCCGTCGCGGGCGTCCGCTTTACGCAGTTTCGGCCCTTAGATACATACTTGGCTTGGTCTCCTGGCCTTAACGCTATTGGAGGTGTGACAGGATTGCCCATTCTCTACCCCTTCTCAGGACGTCTTCGAGAATAAAGATAAAAAGCACTTCCTTTCGCAACGATATATTTGTATAGTCATTTCAATATTTCTACTAATATACTATCGATATTAATTCGATTTGCCTAATTGACCTGCTTCCAATATATTATCAAACATCGAATTTTTAACGCTTATTGTGATATCAAAGAAAATAGTTATAAATACTGGCGTTAGCTTGTAGTTCATCATAGTTTCAAACTTACTCGTACTACAGCTACAACCGCTTCAAACATGAAGTTCATAATCCTCTTGTGTCTGGTGGGCGCTGCTCTAGCTTTTTGGGAGCCAGACAATCGCGATGGTTCGCCGGGTAAGATTATAAGTTATATTCCACGTTATGAAATTAATATCGAATATTCTTTAATGACACATGGAAGAAATTGTTATATATTTTTAGTTAAGGCAGTGTATGACAATTTACCAAGCCCGCAATTAATTATGGACTTTTTGGAATGTTGGGGGTAACAACACTAAAATGTGAAAAAAAAACTTAAAAAAATACAACAAACTTCCAAATAAAAAACATTGCAAAATACAAAATCACTTTAATTTTGGAATTCGGTGTCAAAAAACGAAGAAACTACAACAGAAACACTAAATTATTGTTTCCAATTTTTCAGACAAGTTTCTCATTAGCATCCTTATTTTAATTTATATGGGAACAATGTTGCACTATAATACTTGTATCCTACGCCGATAGCTCGTCTCCGTCGAAATTGGCCGCCATGGCCGAAATCGGGCAGGACAACTATATTACAATTATTATATACTGTAATGCACGTAACCATCTCACATTAACATTTTTTTTTGCAGTCAGGACCACTTGCGTCACCAACGCTGATTGTTCTTTAGTTTGCCAGTTAACCTGTAACATGGTACAAAAGGGTATATGCGATGATAAAGGTGAATGCTACTGTCTGCTGAAGGATATTTACCAAAAGAATTGAAGATGTTATTTCCGATGCCATGATCTTTGCACGCTAGCTCTTTAGGACTTGCTTTTCCTTATTTTTACTATTCTTAGTTAATTAAAGTTTGTTTCATGTTTTTCTTTATTTTATTTCTTGATTTTTCATATTATTACCTGTACACTTAGTTTAAGCATCACCACCAATTCAAGCATCGATTTTAGCGTCGAAAGTGGTTCAAAGATCGGTTTTATCACAATACGCACGATCACTACCCCACCCAAATGTCGCTTCTTAGTCACTGTTTATCGAGTTGTTGAGCTAGCCGACTACTGTCACAGGCTTGCTCTGACTGGACAGGTCCACTCAAATCTGTGTGGTTCTTTCCATAAGATGAAATGCTGGCGGCGAGACTTTGTATGTAAAAAGTCATAATTCGAGGTTTGGCTCTCGACTGTTTTCTCCCCCAATATGTTGATTTATTAAGCGTATAAGCACTAGAACTTGCCTTCGAAAAAGTTAGCTTAACCTGCCGTGTGGCTGTGTTTATTTAGCCACGAGTAAAAAAATGGATTTCATCAATGTGATGAATCGCAGATATCAAACACATACAACAAGAACTGCGAAATTCTCGCCTGACCATGTCTAATCGATTGTAGTCGTGTATAAATTAACTAATTAGAGTCTGTTAATCTCATTCGGTGCTAAATTATGTTTGATATACATTTACATATTGCACACCTTATTAGTGCAGTTTCCGGGATGAAAAGTAATAGTTTACCGATACTGTAACTTTCTATCAAGGAAAAATTAGTAATCAGACCAGTACTTACAGAGGTTACTCTATACAACCATAATTATATAGTAAACAAACAAAATTCCCTCTTTTTATTATTTGTTGATTACATAATTACATACATAGTTTCATGGTTCAGATTGTTGATTGCCAATCATTAGAAAATGTAAGCAATCGTTTTTTAAAACAAAGGAAAATTCTCTGAATTCCTTCAGGAGACATAATATCAACTGAAGCAAGATGCATAATTATGTTTTATGCTCATTGACCTATTAATACTCGTATTTTAAAATATGATAAAGTTTTTTTAAATTAGAAATTAGCGTCAGTTTGTAGTCTAAACTAATATTTGAAGAGTGAATTTTTAATTTTTTGATTGCTTGTTACGATTTAACCCAAAAACTACACCAACCAAACCAACCAACCAATTTTAAAAATTCTTCCACCATTAGAATGCTACATTATCCCTGAGTAACATAGGCTACATTTAGTACTAAAAAAAATTTGGGAAGCTTAAGAAAATTGCAGCGCGGACGAAGTCGTGGGCGATAAAAACCAAATGCTGCATCAGTGTAGCACGTAGTGTAGGTATGTCAAAACGACTCTACCTACCTACACTAGTCGTAGACCTAAGCGCCAGTGTTGCGGAATTATTCGAAAGAGTTACCACGGCACGACTTTAAAGGAACACGGGTAGCTTTTAGACAGAAAGAGTTTGACAATTCCTCCTGCTTCACCCAGAGCGGCAGGAATCATTTGGTAGGATTCCATCCAAAGAAAAGGAACGTTTTGACATTGTCATATTTTTTTTTCTTTTTAGGGATCCGTACGTAAAACGGAACCGTTATATTTTATAGGATCACTGCTGTATCTGTCTGACTTTCTGTCGGTCTGTCACAGCCAATTTGCCCCGAATCTACTGAATAGGTTCAGATCAAAATGACAAAGGAAATTGAGCATCAAACTACAGAAATCTACCCCTAAGCTACAGCAACCATAGAATATACACCATGCTTTTTACACGACGTCTGCCAACTGTTAGTTTGTTCGGAGTTAATGACCTATATATATATGTCAAATACACACGCACATACACGCAACGCCATCTTTTGAAATTAAATAGTAATTGCTTAGTACTGTTCCTTGAATAAATGCGTATATTATTTGTGAAACTCTAATCAGAATCAGAATCAGACTTTATTTGTGAAGCATAGGTATTTACATAATGGTTAAAACATATTTGCGCTATGTTTTGCTGTGAAGGGGTACAAATATTATTAAAAAAAATAATAAAATATAAAAAACTAAATTAAGAAAGATAACATTTTAAATTTAATAAATATCTTTATAAAAACTACAATTATAAGGACGCTTAAAAAGAGATCAGTTGTCTTAAAATATTTAAAAAGTACATCAAATGTTTATTATTGCACATGACATATTAAAATTGAAAATTCCTCTATACTGTAATAACGTTTTTCAATTAATAGTGAGTGGAGGCTTTTCTTAAACTTTAATAAGGGCATTTTTTTATAGAATCAGGTATATTGTTGTATATTTTTGGAGCCATGCCAAAAAAGCTCTTTTTCATTAGAGCAGTTCTGCATTTTGTGTTGCACAGTTTATTACTATATAGACAACGCATTGGAGTCTTTTTTACATCGGATAATTTTTGGAAAAGGTGTAAATTGATTTTCACAAACAAAGCAGTCTCGTAAATGTACATAGCTGGCATAGTCAGTAATTTTAATGACTGAAAATGAGGTTTACAAGTTTCAGTCGTTTTTAAGCTACAGATGGAACAATACAGCGTTTTTGCGCTTTAAAAACAGTCTCTCTTTCCGTAGACTGCCCCCAAATAATTCCAAACCTCAGAACTGATGCAACCAAACCGTGATACGCTATTAAAAGTGTTTGCGTATTCACTTTTTTGAAAGCTAAGACAGTGCGTACGCAGATCTATTCAATTTCAGACAGATTTCTTCAATATGGGGTTTCCATGTTAGTTTACTGTAAAGCGTTATACCCAAAAATTTTGCCTTGCTTGTATCTTCTATTTGGCATTTGTCATAAGCAACATGTACTGGAGGTTTCTCACACCTTTGATAAACGTGCATAACTTTAGTTTTCTTTAAATTAATTACTAGGTTATTTTTATTAAGCCAGTTAATTATTTTACTGAGGCAATCATTAATATCATTCTCGTAACAGACAGGATTATTACATTTTACTATAGCTGTGCTATCATCGGCAAGAGAACCATATTTTGAGAAATTAGTATTGGGAGATCATTTATATAGATAAAAATAGTAACGGCCCTAGCACGCTACCGTGAGGTACCCCGTGTTTTACAGATCTAGATTGAGATGTGTAAGTGGTTACTAAATTTGCGTTTTTGGCACAGTTGTAATATTTCTGTGCAATGGGATCTGTTATCCAGATTTGACTCCAAAAGTTTAAAATATTTCCTCGGATTCCATAGCCATACAGTTTTTCTAGCAAAATCTTGTGATTCACAAAATCAAACGCTTTCGTCAGGTTGGTGTATGTAGCGCATACCGGTGCTCTTTCATCGACAGAATTCATAATATAAGAAAGAAGGTCGAACAATGCCATAATGATATTAGTATTTTAATGAAATCCTTTTCGCTCGCTGCAGAATAACTTATTTTTTTCAAAATAATTGTAAATGGAATTTTAAATGATTTTTTCTATAATTTTCGAAAAAATGGGAATTTTGGCAATGAGTCTATAATTTTTAACCTCGAGATTTATCATTTCGTTTAAATAATGGCTTAATAATTACTTTTTCAGGCTATCAGGATAAACACCATTTGTTATGCATACATTTGTAATATGTGTTAATTCAAATTCAAATTCAAAAATTTTATTTCAGACCAAGAGATCCATATAGTGTAAGTATGAACTTAGTCTATGTTAGTAAAAAACAATATAATAAAAATACACAAAAAAAAAACATTAATTGGCTGCATGCATATGTAGACGCACATGCCTGCCAGCCCAGAGCCTGATAAACGGTCCATCTATCTTGTCCGCCAGTGCAGCTGCAAGAAGGTGTTGCGGAGGGCTCGATTTGACCACATTAGCCGAATAGGGAACAAACTTTCTTCATACCCAGCAGGTAGTAAGGCTTTTTGGTCCCTGGCTAAGTCCGTCGAATCGAACTTCTGCCGCCCCTCACTACCACCACTGCTGAGACCCGACGGGACGTTGGCCCACTCCGCTGAGGAGAAAGCGAACTTGTTTGCTTCTTTGTTTGCGGAATCTTCACGTCTGGATCCTGGTGGCGCGGAGCCCCCTGCTTCTCCTGCTGGATGCGAGTCGAGTATGTCGAACATCCGCATTCATCAGAAGGACGTCCGTAGGGTACTACGTAACCTAGACGTGAACAAGGCTAGTGGCCCCGACGGGATACCGGCAGTTGTGCTGAAGACTTGTGCGCCTGAGTTGTCTCCGATCTTGACACGCCTATTTCGCCTCTCGTTTGAGACTGGAAAAGTGCCGAAGGCTTGGAAGCAAGCTAACGTGCAGCCTGTGCCCAAGAAAGGTAGTCGAGCTGACCCGTCGAATTATAGACCTATCTCAGTAACGTCCATACTCTGTAAGAGTATGGAACGCGTACTGAATCATAAGCTCCTGGCATACCTAGAAGCAAATGATGTGCTTAGTGACCGACAATACGGATTCCGCCGAAATCGGTCTACTGGGGATCTTCTTGCGTATGCCATTCACATCTGGAGTGAGGCCATAGAGAAGCACGGGGAGGCACTAGCGGTCTCCCTTGACATCTCGATGGCCTTCGACAGGGTCTGGCACGATAGCCTTATTAGTAAGCTTCCTTCCTTCGGTCTGCCCGCCGGATTGTGTGATTGGATCGCGGATTTCCTGAGGGATCGGTCTATACGAGTGGTCATTGATGGCTGCTCGTCTGGACTACTGGTTATTAATGCCGGGGTTCCTCAGGGGTCGGTGCTTTCGGCAACACTGTTCTTGCTGCATATTAATGATCTGCTTAAACCCGGTACCTTTGGGTATGCAGACGACAGCACTGTTGCTGAGAGATACGTGTCCGACGCACAAGCTGATGGGTCGCGGATCCGGTCTCTCCGGGAGGCTATGGTTGAGCGCTTGAACGTGTCCTTACAGGCTGTCTCAGAATGGGGTGAAGCCAATCTGGTCAAGTTCAATGCTGCTAAGACCCAAGCGTGTCTATTTTCCGCTAAACGGAGCCAATTCCACCCAGCTCCATCTTTCCGAGGTGCAACCGTGCCGATAACCGACCAACTTGAGCTTCTTGGGGTTACATTAACATCTACCCTCAATTTTGGCCCTTTCATAGAGGCAAAAGCTCAAGTGGCTGCAAAGAAGTTGGGGATCTTAGCAAAGGTGAGACGGTACTTTACGCCGGAACAGCTGCTCAAACTCTATCAAGCGCAAGTTCGATCATGTATGGAGTACTGCTCTCATCTTTGGGACGGATCTGCCAGATACCAGCTTGATGCCCTTGAGTCAATTGAGAAACGAGCCAAGAGGATCATCGGCGATGATAGGCTCGTCGCGACGAAGCTCCAAAGTCTTGAGCATCGACGACGAGTTGCTAGCCTGTCGGTTTTCTACCGGTTGCATTTTGGGGAATGTGCGACGGAATTGCATAATTTGATTCCGCCCAGCCCGTTCCATCATCGGACCACAAGACGAACGGCGATGCGCCACCTTTACATGGTGGACATCCCACGTTTTGGGAACACATTCATAGTGCGTGCAGCTAAGGAGTGGAATTCCCTGCCGGAGTCTGTGTTTCCTGATAGCTATAACCTGGGAGTATTTAAGTCAAGAGTGAATAGGTTACTTCTAGGCAAGCGTGCTCCATCTTCGACCACATCATCGCTTACCATCAGGTGAGATAGTGGTCAAACGCGAGCCTATAAATAGTAAAAAAAAAAAAAAAAAAAAAGCTAAAATACTGTTACGGCTGCCCCTGAATCACCGCAACATCGATGCACACCGTTTGCGCATGATGGCATGAATAATAGTCATCCACTCGCGCTACCTCAATGCACTGCAAAACCGAGGCAGCCCCAACAATATCCTCAGCGCATTATTGTACTGGATGCGCAGAGCGTTGTAAGCCTTCTGCGTATACCTAACCCACAAGCTGCACGAATAAAACGACTGGGGTGGGAGTAGGCTTTGAAGAGAGTCAGTTTTACCTCGCCAGTGCATCGCGCAAACCTGCGGGCAAGCATATTGCATCGGGCTGCCAACGCTCTGCGCTCCCTATCTATATCCTGGTCATCTGTGAGAGAACCCGTGACCACATGACCGAGGTATTTAAATTGAGTGACGACTTTTAATGGTGTTCCTTGTAACGTCACCGGTGGTATATTTGTGGGTGTATTGTAAGGTACTTTAAAAACCACCACTTCACTTTTAGTAGCATTATACCTCAAGCCATGAGCCTCCGCATACCTCTCACATATGGGCAATAACTTTCTTTGGCCACAGATTGATGGGCTGAGCAGCACCATGTCATCAGCATAACTAATGTTGTTGATCTTTCTGCCATCCACAGAACAACCAACCATGGTGCTACTCAGCTCACCAACCAGCCGGTCCATGTACAAGTTGTTAGTTGTTGTTTGTTAGTATTTCTTTGACATATTTTATAACTTGAGTGCTCACTCCATCATAGCCAACAGTATTTGTATTTTTAGGATTATTAATTATTTTAATTACGTCAATAGGTAAAATTGGTTGCATATAATTATAATGATTGTGAAGTTAAGTTGTTAAAAGAACTTTTGCAAGTCGAACTAACGTTACTATTTATATTTTTTTTCAATTACATCCACATAAAAGTTATTAAATTCGTTTGCGATGTCCGTGGGACGTGTAGTAATAGAATCCGCTTTCTTTATTGACGAAATTAATTGTGGTAGGCGAAATTTGGATTTGTTTATAACTTGCCATGCAGCTTTTGATTTATTTTGAGAATTATTTATGAAGTGGGAATTTTGAGTTTTCTGTGTCATTACTTTTTAGTAAATTTTAGTATAATTTTTAAAATCTAGTCTAGTTTTACTCTCAGGTTTAAGTCTGTACGACCAAAGTAATTTTCTTTGTTTTTGACTACAGATTTTTATTCCACGAGAGATCCATTTGGTTTCAGTATTAGTTTTTACCGTTACATATTTTGTTGGAAAACATAGATTATACAGCATCAAAAAATCATCTGCAAAGGAGTCATACGAGACATTCACATCATGATTATTATAAACTTGTGACAAAGATAAATTGCTTAAATAATTTTTAAACTTCTTTAAATTATCTGGACATATATCTTGCTTTTGAGTTTTCCAATATTTAAGTTTACTACATGATTTATTAATGGGTACACTTAATATTTGAGATGTATGATCTGATAGAGTTAGGTCTATTATTTGTGCTTTACAGTCTTTTCTGTAGGTGTGTGCAAAGTAATCTATACAGGAGTTGCTGCTTAATCTAGTAGGCTTATTAAGGGCTAAATAAAGATTAAATTAAGCAAGAAAAGTTTCAAATTCTAATGTAATTTATTTATTTTTAAGATGTCAATGTTAAAGTCTCCAGTTAAGATTACATTTTTATTGGAAAGTGAACAGTATTTTCTTGATATACCTCTAATTTTTCATAAAATATATTGTTATTATGTCTTGGTACTCGATATATACAAATTATAATAATGTCATGATGTATAAGTTCTATGGCACAGAATTCAATACCAAAAGAAAAATAATCATTTAGATAACTTATAATAATCATTTTATATCGTAACATGTGAGCTTCTAATTTTGAACTTTTGACAGTTCAACTACATTGTCGATAGATGGCGATGTACTGATGTACGCGTTTTTCTGAATCGCGGTGTTAATATTCTCCAGCGGATACATGACGTTGGTCCACGTTTGACAATTAAAGTTTGGATACCTATGCTATGTAGCTAATTAGAAGGGGTTTAATATGTTTGACCGAAAAAGAAAAAAAAAGAAGAGAATGATTGATGAATTTTATTGTGATTCGAATCGATATAATTACCTTCCCACGCTGTATATATGTGTTTTAACAACGTGACTCCAGCGTCAGTCGTACAACGACCTTTGGTAAAACCATACTGTTGTTCGTGTAAGATTTTATTGGTGTTAAAATGATTGAGCATTACTTTTTCAAACACTTTGCTGAAAACCGGCAATACAGATACAGGTCTATAATTATTAGTATCTTTATTATCTCCAGATTTAAAAAATGGTATCACCCTACTATATTTGTTTATATCCGGAAAGACCCCTTGGTCAACACATAAATTAAATATTAGCGCCAAGTATGGTGCTATGGTCTCAAATATGGACGTGCACACTTTGATAGACATTCCCCATATGTCTTCAGTCAATTTAATTTTGATTTGCCGGAAAGCTTTAATAACTGTCATAGGGTTGATATGTTTGAATTGGAATTCAACCGTACAACCTGGAATGTTTGCTCTTAATAAATCAAATGAGACCTCGGGTGAAGAATTTCATTCAAAAGATTCAAAAGATATCATAATTTTATCAACACAATACAATTTAGCCAAACGGTCGCCCACAGACGCGACTGACACGCCGCATAGACCGACCGAATAATGAAAATAAATGTTTGTTAATGTTTGTGTTGATGAGCTGTACACCTACCACAGTGTATTTCTTTTTAACCCAAAGGTTGACTAATAGAGAAGGCCTCGTTGCATTAAGTCCGCCTATGTACCACTATTGTTCATGAAGTTTAAATGAATAAATAAACTTATATTGATTTTTTTATTTTTCTCTAATATTAATCAGTTTGTTGGTAATAAAAAAAATTAAGAATTAACGTCGGCTACGTTTCAAAAAAAGAGCACGCAAAAATAAAACCCGAGCGACGCCGATAGTATTTTGATAAAAGTTGCGATATGAAACTGTACAATGCGCCCACGCGCTCAATCAAGCTGGCTCCTCTGCAAAGAGCTAGTCTATGAACGCACACTAATACAAAAGTTCGTAAATATTTAAACTAATACATTCATATACGCGTAGTCGGTCGATAGCGCGAGCTGAGCAACGAGCGACACAGCCTCCACGTCTCAGTGCTAACGCACGACTGCCGCCTTCGCCCAAACAGAGCTTTAAAAATATGGGAGACTCAATATTGAACATTTTCTTTGGAAAATATTGATCGATTTACATGAGAAATGTTCACTTTGTAGTACACTTTACCAGCAATTTTTCCATGTAAAAATATTTTAAAACATCGAAGCCGTTTGGAAGAAATATCCAAAAAATAGCGTGTTGTTAAATATTTTTTACAGCAAAACTATATGTCATACGAAAACAACAATTGTTCATATTGTTGTTTATGAATCTACCATATACATATATTTTTTTCCAATCTTTTAACACAGCCGTTAATGGGGAGTATCCTTTAGAAAGTAGCCTTTTGACGGCTCTGAAGCAGAGGTAGGGCCTTAATGGGTTGTGGAGGTCTGGTAGGCAGCCGCTCCACATAAAATAGGTACTGGTAATCAGCTAAATCCGGTTTGACTGGAAGCTAACCCCAATTTTCAGGTCAGTCTGTGGATAGGTGACCATTTTAACATACCGAGAAGAGATCTCTGGCAGACTTTACGGATTGTTACACCACGTAAAATACTGGAATTCAACCGAATCCGGTTTGACTGGAAGCTAACCTCAATATAGCTGGGAAAAGGCTAGATAGGCAGATGGTGCTTCATGGTAAAATACTAAAATGATTTGCGAAAAACAGTGAATCTACAGTTGGTACAGATTACAAACGTAATTTTGTTTCAATTTCCTTTATCCATTAGGGAGACGGCCTGAGTGACATCCCGGCATTTAATTGAATTTAGGATTTCCAAAAATAAATAAATTCCTAATTATATTTTCGCCACACATTTACCTACCCTATTCTATAGACTGCCTAAGCATCTGCTAGCATGTTCATTAAATGTTGTATGAGACACATTGGCCGCTTTGACACATTTGAGCATTAGGGATCATTTAGGCTGCTAATTAACCGCCATTCAATGAAACGGCCAATAAAATGACAGAGTTACTCTCTCTCAAGGATCGTCAGCCCCTATCGGGGCCAAATGGTATTGCTTTTCAATTGTCTTGCGTGCTCGGTGCCTGACGGACAGTTGGCTGCAACAATAATAATAACATTTTACTTTTTTAGTATATGCCTAACCTTTTCCCAACTATATTTGGATCAGCTTTCGACCAGCACGGCGGAGTCTCGGTATGTTAAATAATTTGGTCACCTATCCAAAGAGCGACCTAGGTAAGAGTTGGTTAACCATAAAGATCGACCCGTGCGACTGTTATTATTTAACTACGAGCTCCTCATTCAATAACTCTTCTCATTCAGTACCTACTGAATATCGATTTTAAAAATTCGATTATTCTTACACAGTAAATCGATTCTATGAACCCGGTAAAACTGTTTATTATAAAATGTAAAAATGAATCGGTGTTCTGTAATCTGCAACTGTCAGTGAAAATCAAAGAAATTGTGTTTCTTTTTGCGCTGGACGAAATTAAGAATCAACTTGATTCATCAGTTTCTTTGTTTCGTAGTTTGAAGACTACCTACCACCGTTCGTTCGATAGTCGGTTTTGTTTCTTTTGATACCTACCTCGAGGAAGGTATGTACCAGGAGATTACCTGGGTTAATCGGCATTTCAACCGGAAGATATGATACAGTGCCCTGCATTAGGTACCCTCTTCCTATTTTCTTAATTTTGAGAGAGATCAGGATACGCAATAAAAAGGTATTAACTTAAAGTAGATTTTATCTTTGCAACAGATATTTTTCGGAGTCCACGCGAACGAAGTCGCGGGCACAGCAGCTACACACCGGCTACATGAACGCACGGTTCGCTTCGTGTAAAGTATGGAAGCGTTAGATACCTACTTCGCTTCTTAGTTAGTCATCACAGTGACAAACTTGTTTTTCTAGACATCAACTTATACGTTGATAAATTAAAGTCGACTAGGGATACAGTGCATCTGCCTATTAGGTTTATCATCAAATAGCTAGGCTATTAGCATATTATATAAACTCAGACATAAGTAGTATGTCGACGTCTTGTACTATAATTAGCACTGCAATTATTAGTAATAATACTAATGTACAGGTGGATACCTTAATAAACTGTAGCACTAATGCTATAAATATTTACAATAACTGTACGAAGGAGAATCCATGTGTCACTTTGGACAATTTAATGTGGGGTCCACAAGTAGTAGGATCTTGGTGCCTAGTGATGGCATGGGAGTCGTGGGGCTCGCTCCGGATGTTCCTTTAAACTGATTTGTACGACAACAGAGGATACCAATAACAGTATAGTTACATTTACCAATTCTACCATGAACCAGGTATCTTCTTGCTCTCGCATAGCTAATTTTAATAAAGGGGCTAAGCAGAAATCCTTTAAATTATTCTATCAGAATATTCAAAACAGCTGGAAATAGAGTTATTTTTAGATAAACAATGTTTTGTTTACAAACATTATTTGTTTCACTGAGCAATGGTTAAAGGATTTTGAAATGTTGATTAATTACGAGAATTATAGTGTGGGAAGTTCTTTTAACCAAAAGACAATGCTACGTGGGGGTTCACTAATATTAGTAAAAAAATGTATTAAAATTAAAACCCGTAAAGACATAGTTAACTTTTCTGTTTGACATAGCATTGAGCTGTCCTGTGTTGAGCTAGATAAGCATGTCATAGTGTGCGTTTACAGACCCCCTAATTATCTGAACTACGCTATATTTGAGTCAGTGATGGAAGATGTATTGGCAAAACTTGCAACTGGTAATAAACTAGTAATCATCTGTGGAGATTTTAGTATTAATATCTTAGAAAACAATTCAGATAGCTGTAGATTATTAAATCTCTTTAAATCATTCAATTTGTCTAATGTGTTCATAGAACCAACCCGTACAACTACAACTACTACTACATGTATTGATAATGTTTTTAGTTGTGGCAACTACTTAGAGAAAGCCATTGTAAATTACCTTTCTTCTGATCACAGTGGGCTACTGGTATCTTTTGAGTCCAACATTCCAATTCAACAAGTGCAAATACAAACTAGACCAATAACATCCGGTGATTTAAATAAATTTAACCGCACTTTAATCGGGAAGTTAAGTGATTGGAACCTTACAATGAGCAATGGTAATATTTTGTATACAGATTTTTTTTCTTTAGTCCAAACCGAATTCAATAATACTTCTAAAAAGAAAACTAAAACTATCTGCCCTAAGTTTTTATTTAGCGACTGGGCAACTAAAGGACTCAGAAAAAGTAGGGAAAGACTTTATGAGTTGTATGGCCTTAAGCCTTTTATTAACACTGAGACTTTTAATGAGTATGTAGCTACCTACTCAAAAATTTATAAAAACACTTGTAAGGTAGCTAAAGCTTTATATATAAGTAATAAGGTAAAAACAGCAGAGAATAAAATAAAGACGGTTTGGAAAATTATAAACAATGAAACAAATAGGAACAAAAGACATAACACTGATTAGGAATTGGAGACTTCTCATGGACTTATTAGCGATAACAAACAAGTTGCTAACGAATTTGTAAATTTCTTTACGAGTATCCCTATTAAAACTACTGAAACCTTAAATTCCTCGCCTTCACTTGCTTTTTATTTTATTTTATTTTATTTTGGCATCAAACAGTCATATACAAACAATGTGATTCTTCAGACAATTGGTTCCTTACAAAAGACCTATAGTGCCGACAATATGATATCATGTTAAATATAAGTACAATAAACTCCTAACAAGGAAGGACGCGCAAGAAATACATATTATTTTTTGCATCAGAAGTTTAGAACATAAGTTCAATGATACATACATATATCATCAGTTTACAAAGTAAAGTGAAGGTAGACAAAGTAAAAAAAGGTAAGTTTTAATTAGGTGATATATCTACTTTTAAGTTTTAGTTTAAGGCTATTAAGAGAAATGTTAAAAAGGTCTATGTTTGTAAATTCTCTATTATAATTGTTAGTGGAACGGTATATAAATGAGTTTCGTGTGTATGTTTTGTCTTTTGATTTATTACAGGCGAACGTTTCAGCCAGCCCGACTGAATTTAATTTGAAACATATAAACCCCATGGTAGTAATAAAAGCTTTTAAACAAATCAAAATTAAATTGACCGATGATCTATGGGGATTGTCTATCAAAGTTTGTACCTCAATCATCCAGACGATAGCGCCGTACTTAGCTGTAATATTTAATTTGTATGTGGATCAAGGAGTCTTTCCGGACCTAATGAAATTCAGTAAGGTTACCACTTTTTAAATCTGGGGATAGTAAAGACACAAATAATTATAGACCAGTATCTGTGTTGCCAGTGTTTAGTAAGGTATTTGAAAAAGTGATGCTAAATCAGATGCTTAATCATTTTAACACGAATAACATCTTTCATGATAAACAGTATGGTTTCACCAAGGGACGTTGTACAACTGCCGCTGGTGTTACCTTAATGCACATCTTTAATGCGTGGGAGGACGCACAGGACGCCATAGGTGTCGTTTGATTGCGTTGATCACGATACATTACTCCTGAAGCTCGGGCATTACGGACTGGTCAAAACAGCGTTAAACTTGGTCAAATCTTATTTGAATGATAGTCGGCAATTGGTTCAAATAAGCGGTGTCAATTCGTTGGGATTAAACGTGATAATGGGCGTTCCCCAGGGCTCGATTTTGGGTCCTTTCTTGTTTTTGGTATATATCAATGATTTACCCTATTTATTGCAACAAAAACTTAATATGGTGCTATTTGCCGACGATACCTCCTTAATTTTTAAGATAAATAGACAGACAGACAATTTTGATATCATAAATATGCCGGTAGACGGTACTTAAGTGACTTTTGTCCCTTTTTGTCTGTTTGACATTTGACTGTTGAGGGCTTCAAAGTGACAAATGTCCCTTTTTGTGCATTTACGATACCTCGTCTAAATATGTCTATTTCTTTCTATCAGACAGTGTTTTGAATCCTTTTTCTTTTTTCAACTCGAATCTTTATACATTTCTTCATGCTAAAAATACGACAACAGTTCCCAAAACGGTGCATTACTATTAAAAAAATAATGTCAAAAGTCAGTCATTGGTTCGCGCGCGATACTCGATGGTCTGTTGTGTTTACATTGTGTTTGTGTCAAGGTTTTTTCGATAAAAAATGAGTATTTTTGAGTGAATTTGCCTTCATGGCAAATTCATCAAGGCAAGTCCAAAATTGGTTCACGGCGAATAATTTGATTTTGAATGAAAAGAAAACGAAATGTATAAGATTTGCTTTACCCAATGTCAAAAGCAGTGATTGTGACATAGTATTGAACAGGAAAAAACTAGAATTTGTCGATAAAACGGTTTTCCTGGGAATTACGCTTGACCCAAGGCTGCAATGGGGCCCTCATATAACATCTCTTTCTGGACGGCTAAGTTCAACAGCTTATGCTGTTAGGAAAATCCGCCAATTAACGGATGTCGATACCGCGAGACTGGTCTATTTTAGTTACTTTCACAGCATCATGTCTTACGGTATTTTACTATGGGGACGGGCTGCAGACATTGAGTCTATTTTTATTCTGCAGAAAAGAGCCATCAAAGCGATATACAATCTCCGCCAGCGCGATTCTCTAAGGGAACTGTTTAAGAACATTAACATCATGACGGTACCTTGTCAATACATTTACGAAAACATCATGTATGTCAGAAAGAATTTACATCTTTTTAGTAAAAGAGGCGACAGACATAATTATGGTACTAGAAATAGGGATCAATTAGTTCAACCAGGTTTCAGACTGGCTAAAGTTGCCTCATCTTTTATGGGGTACTGTTTAAAATGTTGGGGGATTATATTGAAGATAAAAATGCTTGGCTGAATGCTGGTCCGGCTCCACAGCCACTAGGGCGCACAAAATAATCTGTTAGCATTTGGAAACATTGTTGGACCGGCTGAAGATTGTAAAAAAAACAATATTTGCATTGTATAGACTCAATTTATTTAGCAATGTATAATTTCATCCATTTTAACGGCACATGTGTGAGTACTGTGTACCTTAAACTTAAGCTATAGCTATCAGTTTTAGGTTTGTTTTTGACTTGAATGTACCCTGGCGGTTGGGAGTGTCATGCTCAAAAGTCTGGCTGATGGTGGCGTATGCGTTGGATCATTTGGCTCCCTTCAAAATGGTTGAGCCGAATGGTGCTAGCACATGCGTCATGTTCGTGAACGGGCGCTGTCAGTTGGGACTGGTCATTTCTCAGTTGCCATGGTTTATTTTAAATATTTCTTTAAATTGTTCCTTTTTTCCCGGACGCTTTTATCCTGCTCGTCTTTTACATCGTTCTCACATGTTTGTATAATTTCAACTTGATGTAAACAAAAATTTGTAACAATTTATTATTTTTTTAAAGAATGTCCGTGGAGTTTCTTGCACGTTCTTCTCCATAGAGATCTACGCTTTGGAACGTGCAAATAGCTTCATCTTTTTGGACTGACCGACCTTGACAATTCAAAAGTGCCTGTAAATGATTTATTTGAAATATACGATTTGATTTGATTTGCTTGGTCTACCTGGCCTAGCGCTATTGGAGGTGGGACAGGATTACCCATTCTCCACCCCTTCTTGGGGTGTCTTCGAGAATAAAGATAAAAAGCATTTCCTTTCGCAACGATATATTTGTACAGTCATTTCAATATTTCCACTAAAATACTATCGATATTACTTTGATTTGCCAAATTGACCTGCTTCCAATATATTATCAAACATCGAATTTTTAACGCTTATTGTGATATCAAAGAAAATGGTTATAAATACTGCGCTAGCTTGTAGTTCATCATAGTTTCAAAATTACTTGTACTACAGCTACAACCGCTTCAAACATGAAGTTCATAATCCTATTGTGCCTGGTGGGCGCTGCTCTAGCTTTTGTGGAGCCAGAAAATCGCGATGGCTGGCCGCGTAAGATTATAATTATAAGTTCTTCGCTATGAAATTTACATCGAATATTCTTTAGTGACACATGGATGAAATTGTTATATATTTTTAGTTGAGGTTGTGGGTGACAATTTACCATTTCCGGTTTTACTGGACCTTTGAGTTCGTTTTCCTTCACTGTTTTTTGAGAGAAGTGGTGATGAATAAATAATACAAAGCCAAGACCGTAACTCGTAAGACAGGGCCGTAACCGCCGCCGTTACTATATGCTTATATTTATATATCTATCTAAACTTATATATACATATCTACTTTTTTTGCAGGTATTCAGCGTTGCAAAGTTGACTCAGATTGTTATACAATTTGCAAGTTAGGTTGCCCGCTGAAATACGCCGGGGAAAAATGCATTAGTAGAGAGTGCTACTGTCGACTGCGGCCGATTACCAAAAATTAAAGATTTTTGATCCAATACTACGAGTATGATCTATGCACACTGGCTCTTTAAGACTTGCTTTTTTCTATTCTATATGAATTAAAGTTTCCTTCCATGTTTTTCTTATTTTTTTCCTTACCTTTTTGCATATAATTTGCCTGTACACGTAATTTAAGTCAGTTTAAATTCATTACCAGACACATTTTACGCGGCAGGCCTTCTCAAGATGTATTTGAGAAGAAAGATAAATTCTTTCCGCAATGACATAAACTTAGTACCTATGACTTCGATTTTATAAAATGATCTGTTTCCAATATTTTATCAATTATAGGCTATTTAACGCTTGTTATAATATGAAATAAACTAGGTATAAATACTAGCGCTAGCTTGTAGTTCATCATAGTTTCAAAGACTTACTACAGCTACAACAAATTCAAACATGAAGTTCATAATCCTCTTGTGTCTGGTGGGCGCTGCTTTAGCTTTTCTGGAGCCGGAATCACGCGATGACATCCCAGATAAAACTATTAATAAGGTGCCTTGTACTGTAATGTCGCTTTTTTCTTCGACGATGCTAGGCTCAATTTTAAGAAATTCCATATCTATTGCATTTTTTAATTCTTCAGAAAAGTGTTTCATTATCACCCTTCTGTCTTTATCTTAATTTATGTATATTGAACAATGTACCCCCTTCTAGACACATCTAGGTCAGAGTTGTTAATATTATCTAATGTACCTAGACCTACCGTTGTCAGTTGTCAAATTTTAATCTGCTAGATGACAGCTATCGAAAGGTATTATTTAGAGTTGTTTTGTAAAACGTCGCTCTATTGTCGGTCGGCCGTAGCCTGATCTTGCAGCATGGCATAATCAGCCCGTATGTATAGTTCCCACCGCACACAGGCCTCTTCCCTGCGAGGGAAGTAGGTGTAAATTCACCACGTGCGGACCCAATGGATTCAATTTTGAGTACTAGAACATACCGGTTTGTGGTTTTCCTTCATCGTTTGAGAGCAATGGTGATGAATAAATTGATACTTCAATTAGGTACAAACCCAAGACCGTAACTCGTAATACACGAACGTAACCTAAACCCTAAACATTTAGTGAAAAGTGTGTCCATGCAGTTTCTTGCACGTTCTTCTCCATAGAGATCTACGCTTTGGAACGTGCAACTAGCTTCATGTTTTTGACTGACCGATCTTGACAATTCAAAAGTGCCTTTAAATGGCTCATTTGAAATAAAAGCTTTGATTTGATTTGTAACAACCACCGTAATCGGGTCTGCGGATGGCGAGCTTTGGGTGGCTCGCCATTCGATCAGGACCGACGGTGGGTCGACGGCGCACTATGTTCCACGCGCGCCTCAAAGAGATGTCAGCAAAGTAGACGGGGCCCGCTAGGGCCAGTGCCTGCCAGGGTTGCGGAATATTTTTGAAAGAGTTACCGCGGTCCTGGGGGGGCCTCCAGAATTGAAGATGTTGTATCCACTGCCATGATCTAGGCACATTGGTTCTTCAAAACTTGTTATTAATTGATTTTTTTCTATTCTTGGTTAATTAAAGATTTTGTTGATGTTTTTCTTTATTTTATTTTGTATTAACTATGTATGAATTGACAGTTCACTTCATTTTCACTTCAGCTAAGTTAACACGGTGGGATGTTGACAGAACAGCAGTGCAGTTGCTTTGGTGTCTAAAAGTCCGGCCCTTTTATTACCAGCCACTTTAAGGAGGGTGGAAACTGATGAAATTTTGTGACTCAAAGATGGACACGGAACGTAAATGTAGTTATTGAATATCATTTATTTTGGGTCTTGCCAAGAAGTACCTACCGTATTACCCTGCTTATGGGTTGTGGAGGTCTGGTAGGCAGCCGCTCCACGTAAAATACTGGTATTCATCTACATCCGGTTTAACTGGAAGCCGACCCCAATATAGTTGGGAAAAGTCTAGGCAGATAATAATTCATTTTGAGGGAAAAACTCACCGTGCGACATATCAAACAAACAAAAAAAGGTCTTAATCGGCGGCACCGAGAAACTCATATGCTATTCCTTCTCTATAATATCCTGCATCAACCTGATGATTTCGTGCACGTTTTGAATAGATACCTCGTCCCGAGGATAGTCTTTTTCGCACTGACACTTATTTTCTACTTCATACTCCACGTACACCTCCAACCGCTATTATATGTAGATCTTTCACTGCAATGCACTGCAGTGCATTTCTGGAACTTTCTTCCTCACTCCTGACGTGACAGTCCTTCTCAGGATATCTTCTAGAGGAAAGATTCAAGCATCTTTTTCCAATTATATAAAACTAGCTTCTGCCAGCGGCTTCGCTCGCATGCTCCCTAGGGAACATACTCCCGGGATAAAAAATAGCCTATGTGTTATTCCAGTCTATAATCAACTTCTGTGCCAGATTTCATGAATAGAATAGAATACTCTTTATTATGTACACCATATAATTAAATGTTTTCAGGCGTTCTGACGTGAAAGAGTAACAAACATCCATCCTCACAAACTTTCGCATTTATAATATTATAGGAGGAAGTAAGATTAATAAGTTCATGTACGCCTACTATAAGGAACTATCAATATGACTTTGATTTGCCAAACTGACCTGTTTCCAATATCTCATCTAACGGCAACTGTTTTACGTTTATTATAATAACAAAGAACCGGGGTTTTTACACAGTTTTTACTGGTTCTGGCTTGTTGTTGCATCATAGATACAGAGACATGGTACAACTACAACAGTAACTAACTATGAAGTTCATAATCCTCATCTCTCTGGTGCGTGCTGCCCTTTCTTTTGTGGAGCCGGAATCACGTAATGACACCACGGGTGAGCTTTTAAATAACATTATTTATACTGTAATATCGGATATTTCTTTTATGACACATCGCCCATATCTTAATGTCCCTATGTAGGAGCAATATTCTAAGTTCTATTCAAATTTCTTTTAGAGTTTTAAGTATTATCCAGTAAACGTTTAAGATGCGTTGTCAGCTTTCAAAATATAATCTGCCACGTTATAATCTACGTTATAATTTTGGGTTTATTCCGACAACATTCGAGTCTATGATATGTCTCACCGTGTACTAGCATATTTCACCCTGCAGACACAGACAGTTCACCATGCACGGGGCGATTTCAAATTTAATGCTCTAGGACAAGCCGGTTTCCTAATGGGATATTATGCTTTGACACAGTGAGATAAGGCCACGGCAGTTCTAAGGTAGGGCCGTAAACACCACCGTGTCATATTCAAGTTGCTTACTTTTTTGCAGTTGGTTGGAGTTGCGGCAGTGACTCGAATTGTTCTGCGCTTTGCAAGTCAAGGTGCAACCCGCTGAGATACACCGGGCATAATTATGTGCCGCGGAGGAGACTGCTACTGCACCCTCTACAGAATTGAAGACATTGTATACAATGCCATGATCTATAAACGTTACACTTGCTTTATCTAGTTTTTGTACTCTTAGTGAATTAAAGTTTGTATTATTTCCTAATACTTACCTGATTTCATATTTCATACCTAAGTATATTCGAATAATTCAGGATCATTTCAATCCATCACCACCAACTCATTTATCAACTATGTACCTTGTCCACCGAGTAAAGTTGGAACTAGTGAATGCAGCAATGGAACATGTCGATGTGGTATGCTATATCGATTTATTTTCCATTGAATGATAATAGTGTGCTCTTTGAGCGTGCGCAGTACTATAGCGTTTGCTGTACACAGTTGGCAAAGAGTGTACAATTTTCTAAATAATAATTATATATGTTTTTTTACGGTATTCTACTGTCTGTAAGAATAGTAATAAGTAAAATTATTAAATAAGACTAGGCAGTTGACATGTTTTCATATTCAAAGCATTTTGAAGTATACTTTTACGTTCTAAGGCAGCTGTCAAAAAGTGATTATCCTGTGAAAGAAAACTCCAAATTGATTGTTAGGCATTTATTTTTATTGAAAATAACGAATAATCACAATATTAGTATAGTTAAATTTTACTTTCTATACTTGTTATTAAAACAGTGTACATACCTTAATTTATTCCAAACAGCACTTATACCACAATTACGACTTTATGTACTTGTGTAACTACGACTTGATTTCGTCTATTCGTCTCGACTGTCGCAGCAAGACTGACTCGACTAGCTTGCCCGTTGCGCCCACGCTTCCCCTTCCACTCCTTGGTGGAAGAGCGCATCGGGGCGAGCAAGTCAGTGTTGCCAGGATGAAAAATAAAAATCAGTAAAATAACTAATTGAGTAATAAATTTAAGCATTTTGTAAACCGTGAATATACTATTAAATATATAACTTGCTATTACAATTTCTAACTAATTCCTAACACCTGGTAGACAAGGTACAGTTAGTTTCTACCTATAGTGTCGGCCGGAGCGAGCATTGTGAGTAAAAGCCCGTCGCACAAAAGTACTCGCTGAAAGCCGAGCGTCAAAACTATTGAAACTTTTCACTCGCTACTCGCCAACTCGTTTCGAGTTTGAAGCTCATTACTCGCTGATCGCTGGTGGTGAGACAATTGCCTAAGGCACCGCGAAGTTCTCGCCTAACCATGTCTAATCGATTGTGGTCGTCTATAAATTAACTAATTAGAGTGTGCTAATCTCATTCGAGACTAAGTTATGATTAACATACATTTACATTTTGCACGCCTAATTATTATACTGATGACTAGGTTTTCCTCGCAGCTTGGTCCAGTGACCAATCACGCAAAACCCGTGCATTTTTCAGGATGTAATTGAAGAAAGCTCAAGAAGTTGAACAAAAGTATATAGATATAATCAGGAACATTTACAAAGGTAGTACAGCAAAAATAAAACTAGAATCCACTGGTTCTCCATCGGAAGAGGAGTGAAACAAGGCGACCCGCTGTCTCCAAAAATATTTATATCTGTTCTAGAGTCAATAATAAACAGTTTAAACTGGGAAAAGACAGGATTAAACATCAATGGCAAATATTTATCCCACCTACGCTTCGCAGATGACTTAGTTCTGTTTGCAGAATCTAGCACACAACTACAAATCATGATTGATTCACTAAACACAGCCAGCAAGCAGGTAGGACTAGAAATGAATCTTTCAAAAACAATGGTCACGACAAACAATATACACAGAAAAATATCAGTAGACAATGAAACTCTGAAATATACAGAAAAGTACATCTACCTTGGAAAACAAATTAGCTTCAGCAGAAAACAAAATGAACTAGAAGTGGAACGAAGAGTACAAAATACTTGGAACAAGACAAGTACTGGTCCTTAAGAGAGATATTCAAAAGTAACATGCCAATAAATACCAAAACAAAAGTTTTGATGTCATGCCTCCTACCTTGCCTAACCTACGCATGTCAAACTTGGAACCCACAATGAAAAGCAAAACCACTACGCGCCAATGCGGAATAGAACGAAGTATGCTCAATATTAAAAAAATGCAAAAAAATCCTCACACAAAAATCAGAGAAACCACCAAAGCGACGGATGCTTTAACTTACGCTAAAAAACTAAAATGGAAGTGGGCTGGATACGTAGCGAGGCTAAAGAACGAGAGATGGACTAGCAGGGTAACAACGTGGAAGGGTCCCAACGGCAAGCGCCTCAAAGGCAGACCCCACACGAGATGGGCAACGAGTTGATAATATTTTGCTGGTACCTGTTGGCCGCAAATTGCTCAAAAAAGAGACAAATCGAGATCTTAAGAGGCGACCTTCACTTTCACTTGATGCGGGGTTCATGCAAACGAACAAATTTTCATATTTTATGTATTTAATTATTTTTTAACATAAGTGAACAATGTCTAAATAACGTCATTTATTTTCTTTTTACTATGTATGTAACTACTCAATGAGATGAAAAAATGAAATAAAAGGTGTTTTATTTTTCTTATTTAATTGAAGAAGAATGAAGTTTGTTGCACGTTCTTCTCCATAGAGGTCGAAGAACCTTACTACACGGCGTTTTTTTAACGCGCCAACTACGTGCAGATGACGCGCGCAAGCGCACTTTGAACAAAATTCAGATGCAGACAGTAAACCTTTACACACTTACAAAAATCTAGTGGCGCTGTATACGCTCATTTGTATCGACACAAACTCGCTGATACCGCGATACAGATGCGCTGCAGTCGCACGTATGCATTGTAATACAGAAATCTTTGCGTTTTCACCAATTCATAAACAAACGCGTTACAGACGAGCTATGTAAGCGTTCGTAATGCTCTATAAGCGCGTTACACAAATGCGAAAATCTGCTTTTTGGTCATCTACAGCGTCGTGACCGCGCATTCGTAAAACGTGCAACTAGCTCGTGGCTAAATTATAACAGCCACATGGGTTTACTTTCACGGTTAAGCAATTATAGCCGCGGTCGCTTCGTGGATGGGTTTGCAAGTTAACTTACCAAGATTCTTCCGAGCCTCTGAAAACACGTTAAGCTCTTGGTCCCAGCTGTCATTACTAGATCTTTGCCAGTTAGTACGGGGGTAGTCAGAAACCTAGAAATCTGACACCAATCAAGTCAACGGGTATCGTTTCACCCAGCTATTTTCATTTTCACCTATTTCACCTGATGGTAAGCGATGATGTGGTCGAATATTGAGCACGCTTGCCTAGAAGTAAAATTTCACTTTAAGACTCCCAGGTTGTAGCTATCAGAAAACACAGACTCTGGCAGGGAATTCCACTCCTTAGCTGAAAACAATGAATGTGCTCCCAAAACTTTTTGTGCGTGTGTGTGGGATGTCTGCCATGTTCCAATTGCGCATCGCCGTACATCTTGTGGTTCGATGATGGAACGGATTTGGCGGAATTAAACTATGCAATTCCGTCGCACACTCCCCAAAATGCAATCGATAGAAAACCGACAAGCTAGCAACTCGTCGTTGATCTCAAGACTTTGGAGCTTCGACTCGACAAGCCTATTATTGCCGATAATCCTCTTGGCTCAAGGGCATCAAGCTGGTATCTTGCAAATACGTCCCAAAGATGGAAGCCGTACTCCATAAACGAATTTGCGCTTGATAAAGTTGGAGCAACTGGTCCGACGTGAAGTTACGTCTCACCGTTGCTAGGATCCCCAACTTTTTGCCAGCCACGTGAACCTTTGCCTCTATGAATGTATCTATTTCATAAAATATACTCATATCTGTACTAACCCTAGAGGCGATAATAGCATAATTTTCAGCAAAAAATCAATACATGCAGTAATACACTATCAAAATGACATCGATTTGCCAAATTGACCTGTTTTCAATACTTAATCATACATGAAAAATTGTACGCTTATTATAATATCAAAAAGAAACTGCGTATAAATACTAGCGCTAGCTTGTAGTTCATCATAGTTTCAAAGACTTAGTACAGCTACAACCGCTTCTAACAATGAAGTTCATAATCCTCTTGTGTCTGGTGGGCGCTGCTCTAGCTTTTGTGGAGCCGGAAAATCGCGATGGCTTGCCGCGTAAGTTTTCTTTAATGCTATGTCGCTCCATCTTCTCCGATATCGGCCGTGGCTTCCTCTTGTCGTGTCATATCATAAGCATAACATTACTAGCCTTTGGGCATAGTTTCCACTGCTGGAGAACAGGCTTCGTGTCGGAGGGAGAGGGTGACAACTAACCATGCACCGGCCCACTGATTTCAATATTGACTTCTGGCTTCAATATTGGCCAGCCACATCAAAAAGTGTAACTGGGTACTTCCATTAGAAATTTCTCTGTAACTGCCCGTAGTTTGGAAGTTAGTGGTGTGACACCCCCGAGCCTCGGAAAGCCTTTGGTCCTGCGCCAGATCTCTCTCCGGTCGGGTCGAGTTTCCATCCCATCGTACGAAGAGTGACGGAAGAGGGAGAGCATCTGTGTTTGCGCAAAAACTTGTGCACTATAATATGTCCCGTGCCGATAGCCAGTCTCCGTAGAGATTGGCCGCCATGGCCAAAATCAGACGGGAAAACTAATATAAACTACACGTTATCCTACTCACGTTATCTACTTTTTCTTGCAGCTTGGCAAATTTGCAGGGAGGACGCCGATTGTACAGTACCTTGCAACTTAAGTTGCAACGCGAAACATCATTTTGGAGAAGTATGCCGTTACGGATTTTGCTTGTGTCGGCTGGTGGTCTCTACTAATTGAAGATGTTGTTGCCAACGCCATGATCTAAACACGCTAGCTCTTCACCCGGTCCAATCTGTAAACACATCACCGTGAAATCTTAAGGCCATCTTGTTTTTATGCATTGACTACTCACTTCGTGTTCACTTCAACCAAGCTTACACGGTGAGCGGTTTACAGAATCGGACTTCAGGACTTGGTTTTTCTTGTATTTTCTATTCTTTGTTAATTATAGTTTGTTTTCATGTTTTTTTTTTATTTTATTTCTTAATGCTTACCTGTTTTGATGTTATTTACCTAAACCCTTAATTCAAGACAATTTCAATCTCCAGCGTTTCAAGAATCGATTTTAACGTTGTCTATTTTAAGTGACCATTCGTATAATAAGCGTGCGATGTAATGAGATTTGAATTTGGTTTGGGGTTTACAGAGTTAATTGTTCCATAATTTGACGATTTTTTTTAATAATAATAAATTTATTTCTTTCACAAAACAACTAATTATAATTTACAAATAAATGCTGTAAACAGTATTATGTACAAAAAAGTTTTAGCTGGAGAACTAGGAGGAACCTGTATTTCGGCTTACAGCGTAATCCCCTTGAATAACATAAGATAATTAAGTTTACTTAAGTGCTAGCATTATACAAAAATATGGTGTAATCTTAATTTATAACTTTGTAATCTGTGGCTGATCCTCTCTTTGTGTGTTATGCTAGATGAATGAGTGAGTGTGAGAGGGTGTGTCTATAGTTAAGTGTGAGTGTGATATAAGGCAGTTTATGAGTAGACGTGTTAATGAGTGAGATACGGTTGTATGAGAATAAGTAAAACAATACATTACTTGATTTTTTAATCTAATTTTATTTAGGGGCTTTTATCAAAGATATGCCAGCCCCATCGTACCCTTTTACATTAATTGGCTTATTTAAGCAGTATTAGTTTATAATATTACTTAAAATTAATAAATTAGAGTTACTCGTGGATGAGCGTAATTAAATGGCACAACTTTTTAATAATATTCGATGATGGTACAGATAAGATGGATTGGATTATGCCTACATCAAATTTATTTATTTAAAATCCTTAATAAATAACTCGCGTTTTACTCCGTTTCGAGCACACTCCATCAGCAAATATTGCACATCCTCGATTTGGTTGCACACCGTGCAATAAGGAGAATCAGCCTTTTTCATAAGAAATGCTAACTTTGCCGATGGATGGAGGATTGATATTATAAATACGAAAATAACTCTGTCTGTTTGTCTGTCTGTCTGTCGCGCTTTCACGGCAAAACCACTGAACCGATTTAAATGAAATTTGGTAAAGAGAAAGTATAGAGCCTAAGAAAGGACATACGCTACTTTTTATCCCGGGAGTATGTTCCCTAGGGACCACGAGGGCGAAGCCGCTGGCAGAAGCTAGTTTAACATAATTTCCATCAAATTTAGTATTCTCGAACACGAGATGGCTGATCTTGAATGCTTTTGTACCAAATGCCTTTATCCAGAGAAATGCTGAAAAATTTTGTTTCCTGGAATTAAAACATGCAGATTTAAATTAGTATATTACCAATAATCAGGTACATAATTAATTATACATCCATCCATTACCGCTGATTTGGATATACGGTCCTCCTCGTTACCGCTTAGTCCAATATGTGCTGGAACCCATTACAATCTACATTCTATATTATTGTTTTTAAGTATTATTATAAGTTTTAAAATATCATACGCTATCGCGCGTATGAATAAAATGCGCCTCTGGCTCCAGCAGAGATACATCGATATGTACCTCTGCTGGAGCCAGAGGCACATCGAGCGATATACTGGAGTGCGCATTTGCTATCTGAAAAAATTACTACTTTATTAGAGACTGCAAATCTCTTTCAGTTTTTAAAAGAGAGTGAAAGAACACTTCCTTTCTTTACCGTCATAGTTGCATATAAGCATGTGTTGTTATTTATCTTATAATATTATTTAGTATGTATTAGTGTTTATTTATTTCAGTAATATTTATGTATTGTATGTTATATAAAAGTTTATTGATTTATTTGTAAGTACTTTTACCTTTTATACACGGCATATCTTTTAAGCAACTGTCCTTTCGCAGGTATGCTGGAAGAGATTTCTTTTGAAATAAGCATTACCTCAGTACCTATTTTTCTGTTTCCTACTTTTTATCTTTCTATGTAATGTGTGTACTTAAATTGTTAAATAAATAAATGTTTGGTTCAAGTCATAATTTACTGCTTTGTAAATTGCTATGAGTTCCAGCGACATAATTGATATATCACAATTAATCTTATATCCAAACCTGTTCCCTAAACTCTGGTAAAATAACACTGCTCCTTGTCCCTGAGCGCTTTTCGATGCATCAGTGTACTACTAGCTGCTGCGGCTGCTTGAATGTTGGAAATAATTCCAAGGGAACATGTACCCAGGATAAAAAGGAGCCTATGTGTTTTTCCAAATTACAATCCATCTCTGTCTAAAATTTCATCCATGTGTGTAAAGCTATTGTGGCGTGATAGAATATCAAACATCGATTCATCCAAAATTTTACATCCATAATAGTAATAAGTAAGATTCTCAATTCAAGAGACAAATGCAATGATACACAGAAGTATTTCGGTCTGAAGCAATTTCTATGAAAATGCATTGTCGATTCATACCTGCAGTGCAATTATGTAAACAACTCACCGGGAAGGCTTGGGTGAAGTGATCACGAAGTGAGCTGTCAATCCATGTTATCAAGATAGAATGAAGTTCACTTCGCGCTCACTCCACCTGAATGTTCAAGGTTTATAGAATCGAGCGGCTGATTGTCAATTCCATAAACTTTTAAGCAATGTACCATTTGCATCTCTTATGCAATCTGTCTTCATCTTTTCGAATCGACGGACAACTCCCTAGATCGTTTGGGCCCAGTAGGTGGCCACGTTAACTGCAGCCTCGGTTGCATTCATCAAATCCCTCATAGGATAGGTGTCTGGGCACTTTAGGCACTCCAACATGTGGCTCATATTCTGAACAGGGTCAATCTGTCAAAAATCTTCAATTCCGCTACATTTTAGAATTGATACTCTGTTTGTTCAAAGCGTTATTCCTTCCTAGATTAAATAAAAAGAATATTCATCAATGAATGAAATTGCGAAACTGATGAGTTTTCTGTTAATTTATTTGTTTTCACGCCTAAACAGCTAAACATTGAAAATCTTGCTAAGAAGTAAATGGGACTGTGATCGGTTATAGATTACAATTTTTTTGCAAAAATCTATATTAACGAGCTATCTATAAAATACGCTCATTTTTATCGGCACAAATGCGCTGATACGGCGATACAGATGCGCTGCAGTTGCACATATGCATTGTAATACAGAAAACTTTGCGCTTTCACCAATCATAAACAAACGCGTTACAGACGAGCTATGAACGCGCTACTCGCGCGCGTTCGTAATGCTCTATAAGCGCGTTTGAATCGATACAAATGTGAAAATCAGCATTTTGGTCACCTACAGAGTCGTAACCGCGCGGTCGTAAAACGTGCAACTAGCTCGTGGCTAAATAATAACAGCCACATTGGTTGACTTTCATGGTTAAGCAATTATAGCCGCGTCCGCTTCGTGGATGGGTTTCCAAGTTAACTTACAAAGATTCTTCCGAGCCTCTGAAAACACGTTAAGCTATTGGTCCCAGCTGTCATCTGTAGATCTTTGCCAGTTAGTGCGGGGGTAATCGGAAGCCTAGAAATCTGACACCAATCAAGTCAACGGGTATCGTTTCATCCAGCTGTTTTCATTTTCACCTATTTCACCTGATGGTAAGCGATGATGTTGTCGAACATTGAGCACGCTTGCCTAGAAGTGAAATTTCACTTTAAGACTCCCAGGTTGTAGCTATCAGCAAACAGATTCTGGCAGGGAATTAAACTCCTTAGCTGCACGCACAATGAATGTGTTTCCAAAACGTTATGTGCGTTTGGGTGGGATGTCCGCCATGTACCAATTGCGCATCGTCGTACATCTTGTAGTTCGATGATGGAACAGATTTGGCGGGATTAAACTATGCAACGGAATTGCATAGTTTAATCCCACACTCACTCACTCACTCACACAATCGCACACTCCAAAATGCAACCGATGAAAACCAACAGGCTAGCAACTCGTCGTTGATCTCAAGACTTTGGAGCTTTGACTCGACGAGCCTATCATTGCCGAAGATCCTCTTGGCTCAAGGGCATCAAGCTGGTATTTTGCAGATACCTCCCAAAGATGGAACCGTACTCCATCGTGTATGAAATTTGCGCTTGATGAAGTTTGAGCAGCTGGTCCGACGTGAAGTAACGTCTTACCTTTGCTCCCCAACTTTTTGGCAGCCACTTGAACCTTTGCCTCTATGAATGTGTCTATTTCAAAAAATATACCCGTATCTGTACTAACCTGCATTAAAATAAGTCTCCGCTTTAAGTGAACCATGCACTTGTAGTACTGAATAGTCCTTGACGCACTGTAACTTTTCTCCTCCTTCGTATTCCGCGTCATATTTCCAGTCGTTATGATGGCTTCTCACTGCAGAGCGGCTCTGGAACTTTGTTCCTCACTCTTATACTTCCACAGCCTTTCTCCGGATGTCTGCAAGAAGTAACTTAAAGCAGCATTTCCTTTTGCAAAACTAACTAAAGTGATTTATTTGTTACGTTTTTACACCCAAACTACTGAACCAATTTGGTACAGAGATAGATGGGTTGGGACCTTAGAGGCGATAATAGCATAATTTTCAGCAAACAATCTATACATGCAGAAATACAGTATCGAAATGACTTCGATTTGCCAAATTGACCTGTTTTCAATACTTAATCATACATCAAAAATTTTACGCTTATTACAATATCAAAGAAACTGAGTATAAATACTAGCGCTAGCTTGTAGTTCATCATAGTTTCAAAGACTTACTACAACTACAACCGCCTCTAACAATGAAGTTCATAATCCTCTTGTGTCTGGTGGGCGCTGCTCTAGCTTTTGTGGAGCCGGAAAATCGCGATGGCTTGCCGCGTAAGTTTTCTTTAATGCTATGTCGCTCCATCTTCTCCGATATCGGCCGTGGCTTCCTCTTGTCGTGTCATATCATAAGCATAACATTACTAGCCTTTGGGCATAGTTTCCACTGCTGGAGAACAGGCTTCGTGTCGGAAGGAGAGGATGACAACTAACCATGTTCCGACCCACTGATGACAATATTGACTTGTAGGACATACCAGCCACATCAAAAAGTGTAACTGGGTACTACCATTAGGAATTTCTCTGTAACTGCCCGTAGTTTGGAAGTCAGTGGTGTGACACCCCCGAGCCTCGGAACGCCTTTGGTCCTAAGCCAGATCTCTCTTCGGTCGGGTCGAGTTTCCGTCCCATTGGACGAAGAGTGATGGAAGAGGGAGAGCATCTGTGTTTGCGCAAAAACTTGTGCACTATAATATGTCCCGTGCCGATAGCCAGTCTCAGTAGAGATTGGCCGCCATGGCCAAAATCAGAAAGGAGGACTAATATAAACTACATGTTATCCTACTCACGTTGTTTACTTTTTCTTGCAGCTTGGCGAATTTGCAGGGAGGATGCCGATTGTACAGTACCTTGCAACTTAAGTTGCAACGCGAAACATCATTTTGGAGAGGTATGCCGTTACGGATTTTGCTTGTGTCGGCTGGTGGTCTCTACTAAGTGAAGATGTTGTTGCCAACGCCATGATCTAAACACGCTAGCTCTTCACCTGGTCCAATCTGTAAACACATCACCATGAAATCTTAAGCCCATCTTGTTTTTATGTACCAAACCAAGCTTACACGGTGAGCGGTTTACAGAATCGGACTTCAGGACTTGGTTTTTTTGTATTTTCTATTCTTTGTTAATTAAAGTTTGTTATCATGTTTATTTTTTATTTTTTTATTTCTTAATGCTTACCTGCTTTCATGTTATTTACCTAAACCCTTAATACAAGACAATTTTAATCACAAGCATTTCAAGAATCGATTTTAACGTATTTTTTTTTTTTGTTTTATTTGTGATGGGTTTGCTCTTGACTCTAGTCTAGGTCAGAGATGACAGAGACAAAGTCTACAATGGAGCGAGCTTACCCAGAAGGAGCCTGTTCACTCGAACTTTGAAGAGATTAGGGTTTTATGCGTTTGGAAACACAGACGCAGGCAGAGAGTTCCACTCCTTTGCTGTGCGCATTATAAAAGACGTTTGGAAACGCTTAGTGCGAATTGGTGGAATAGTAACAAGGTAGAGATGGTAAGATGCAGTGCGTCTGGATGTCCGATGGTAGAAAGGGGCCGGTGGAATGAGGTCGTGGAGTTCTTGTGCACACTCACCGAAGTACAATCTGTAGAAGACCGACAAGCAGGCAACCTTACGGCGATGAGCCAAGCTGTGTAGCTTGGTATCCACCAGTTTTTCGTCACCGATGAGCCTCTTAGCTCTGCGTTCCACCGAGTCAAGCGCGGCAAGCTGATACTTAGCTGAGCCATCCCAAAGGTGGCTACAATACTCCATGCAGGATCGGACTTGCGCTTTATATAGAGTTAAAAGCTGTCCAGGCTTGAAGTATCGCTTCACCCTATTTAGGATGCCCAGCTTTTTGGCAGCGGTTTGGGCTTTGTACTCGATGGTGGCGCCGAAGTTGAGACTGGATGTCAACTCCATGCCTAGGAGCTCGAGCCGATCAGTCACAGGAACAGATGCACCCCGAAAAGTAGGAGTTTGGTCAAAACGACTCCTTTTTGCGGTAAAAAGACACGCCTGTGTTTTGGTGGCGTTAAAAGTGACCACACTGTCATCACCCCACTGGAAGACAAGGCTTAAGGTCGAATTTGTCCGCTCTACCATGGCCTCTCTCAAGGAACGAACTTCATCCCCGCTGGTTGTTGCGCTGGACAAGTATCTCTCTGAAACCGTACTGTCATCTGCGTACCCAACAAGACCAAGCTGATGTAGGTCATTGATGTGCAGCAGGAAAAGAGTTGCAGAGAGAACGGACCCCTGAGGAACTCCGGCATCAATAGCCATGAGGTCAGAGGAGCAGCCGTCAACGACTGCGTGCCAAACCCTGTCAAAGGCCTTCGAGATATCAAGCGACACGGCAAGTGCTTCGCCGTGTCTCTCGATGGCCTCGCCCCAGCAGTGCGTGACATACACAAGAAGATCGCCAGTTGACCGTCCCCGGCGAAAGCCATATTGACGGTTACTGAGGAGATCATTGTCTTCAAGGTAGGTCAGCAGCTTACTGTTAAGAATCCTTTCCATAACCTTGCATAGGATGGAGGTAATGGCGATCGGACGGTAATGTGCAGGGTCAGCACGGTCTCCCTTTTTGGGCACCGGTTGCACATTCGCAAGCTTCCATGATTTCGGCACCGTTCTTTTCTCGAGAGAGAGGCGGTACAGGCGTGCTAACACAGGAGACAGTTCAGGTGCACATTGCCTCAACACTCTCGCTGGAATGCCGTGAGGCCCGCTGGCCTTATTCACGTCTAGACTGCACAATACTCTTCGGACCTATTTAATGTGAACTGTGATCTTCGGCATCGAAGAGTCACAACAAGGTAAAGTTGGTGGTTGCTTGGAGCCAGCGTCCAGACGCGAATTGCTTTCAAAGAGAGTTGCAAATAAATTTGCTTTCTCACTTGCAGAGTGAGCCAGCGAGCCATCAGGTTTCAACATAGGAGGCAAAGTGGGTCGACAGAAATTCGTTTCAACCGCTTTCGACAGGGACCAAAACTGCTTACTACCTGGAGGGTGCAATGCTAATTTGGCCCCGATACGTCCGACAAGGTCAAAACGTGCCCTACGTAAAACCCGTTTGCAGAACTTAGCGGCAGAATTAAAGGCTCTTTTCCTCGCGCGAACCCTACGTGCTTTAACCTTTTTTTCGCGGGCCTTGATCCACGCTTGGTATGCAGACTCTTTACGGGCCTCAGCGTGAGCGCATTCTGCATTATACCAAGGCCGGGATTTGTGACCGAGCGGGATGTCGGAGAATTGAATAAAATACTCCATCCCCTGCCGAATCACATCCGCAATCAAGTCAGCACAGCACGAGGGGTCACCCGAGGAGAAGCACACTTGCCGCCATGGATAAGGTGCAAAAAAGTGCCGCATCTCATCCCAATCTGCTGACTCGTATCGCCATACTCGTCTCGTGCCTCTAGGACTCTTATCTGGAGGAGAGCAGGTCAATACGGATTTCACCAGGCAATGGTCAGACGTTCCCAGCGGGGCTGAGACCGATACTGAATGACTGCCCGGATCAGTTGTCAGCAGAAGGTCCAAGCAATTGGGTGTATGGGCGTCAACATCCGGTACCCGCGTTGCCTCATTCACCAGCTGGGTTAGATCTAGCGTTAAAGCAAATTTGCGCGCCTCTAACCCGGCATGGTCAGTTTTCTGGTACGGGAACAACCACTCTTTACGGTGGGCGTTAAAGTCCCCCAGAAAAATGAGCTTCGCTGTTGGGTACCGTTGTTGGGCTAAGTCGGTCGACTCCACGAGGGAATTAAACAACGCTGTTGTCTCCTGGTCACCGCTGTGCGATCGGTATACGCCGATGTAGATGAATTTTTCCACGCCAGTGTCCACAAGTAGCCATATGGCAGAAAAACCCGATTTCTCAAAGCAACGAAGACGACGACAACAAATGTCATCGCGGACGTACACACAGACCCCAGCCTGCTTCTTGAACTTGTGTTCAAGAGAGTAGCCCGGGTAGTTGAGGTACGCCACGTCCGACGGGGTTGTTATCTTCGTCTCCGTTAAGAAAAACAGGTGCGGCTTCTCGGTCTCAAGATGGTGATGGACCGGATCGAGATTGGAGTGCAACCCCCTAATATTAGTGAGGTGCACTTTTAGCGGGAGGAAGTGCAGCCGTTGTTTTACCTAGCTTTTCTTTTTAACTTTTGTCATCATGGAGAGTAGTTGGGGAGAAAAGTCGAACTGTCCAGGTGCTGCTCAGTAAACCAAGTGGAACATTAGAGCTAAACTAACCTATGGGGAACTCATTTGGAGACTGCGGGGACGCCCGAACCCCCCCGGATATGGCCACCGGGTCCTCCTATCCAGTCGCCGGCTGGCACGGTGGAGCATATCGGGATTTTTCGCTAGTTGGCGGAGCAGCCTTTCACACGTGGCTGGCGTGCTACTTGGGCCCCCTACTAACTGCGGTCGGCCAACGGCTGGCACCGTGCTTCGGATCCCGCTACCCTCCAAAATGAGTTACCCGGAAAGCCCAGCCCAGCGACCAAGACCGGTTCTGAGCAGAAAGACTGACAATCTCCTTCTCCCCCAAAGGCACTGGTACTCCCGCACACCGACGGAACACAGCAAGCTGCTTGGCGCCGGACTTCAGCGGGATGGTGGTAGCGAGCCAGGCGGCTCCTTGCGGAGCCTACCACCGCTTTTTAGTGGGATCGTTCTGCCGTACCACAGGCAAGCCTGTGGTGCCGTTGCCCGGGGTGGACCGCGAGGAGGTAGATACCAAACCACCCCCATAACGGTTTCTATTTTAAGTGACCATTCGTATAAGAAGGGTGCGAAGTAATGAGATTCTAACTATGTTATAGAGTTTATTTTTTCCATAATTTGACGATTAATTAAACGTTTTTTTTTTAATCTATTTTTATTTAGGGGCTTTTATCAAAGATATGCCAGCCCCATCTTACCCTTTTACATTAATTGGCTTACTTAAACAGTATTAGTTTATAATATTACTTAAAGTTAATGAATTAGAGTTATTCCTGGAGGAACGTAATTAAATGGCACAACTTTAAAATAATATTCGATGTTGGTACAGATAAGATGGATTGGATTATGCCTACATTAAATTTATTTATTTTAAAATCCTTCACAAATAACTCGCGTTCTACTCCGTTTCGAGCACACTCCATCAGCAAATATTGCACATCCTCGATTTGGTTGCACACCGTGCAATAAGGAGAATCAGCCTTTTTCATAAGAAATGATAACTTTGCCTATGGATAGTGCCCAGAACGGAGTCTTAATATCAATTTAACATAATTTCTATCAAATTTAGTACTCTCGAACCAGGGAACACGAGGTAGCTGACCTTGAATTCTTTTGTACCAAATGCCTTTATCCAGAGAAATGCTGAAAAAATTTTGTTTCCAGGAATTAAAACATGCAGATTTAAATTTAGTTGTATATTCCCAATAATCAGGTATATAATTAACTATACATCCATCCACTACCGCTGATTTGGATATACGGTCAGCCTCCTCGTTACCGCTTAGTCCAATATGTGCTGGAACCCATTGCAATCTACATTCTATATTATTGTTTTTAAGTATTATTATAAGTTTTAAAATATCATACGCTATCGCGCTTATGATATTTTAAAACTTATAATAATAATGCGCCTCTGGCTCCAGCAGAGGTACATCGATATGTACCTCTGCTGGAGCCAGAGGCGCATCGAGCGATATGCTGTAGTGCGCTTTTGCTATCTAAAAATTACTACTTTATTAGAGACTGCAAATCTCTTTCAGTTTTTAAAAGAAGAGTGAAAGAACACTTCATTTCTTTACCGTCATAGTTGCATATAAGCATGTGTTCTTATTTATCTTATAATATTATTTAGTATGTATTAGTGTTTATTTATTTCAGTAATATTTATGTATTGTATGTTATATTAAAGTTATTAAAGTACCAAGATTTTTTCGAGCCTCTGAAAACACGTTAAGCTCTTGGTCCCAGCTGTCATTTGTATTTCTTTGCCAGTTAGTACGGGAGTTTGAAACCTAGAAATCTGACACCAATCAATTCAACGGGTATCCACACCTATTTCACCTGATGGTAAGTGATGATGTGGTCGAAGATTGAGCGCGCTTGCCCAGATGTAACCTATTCACTCTTCACTTTAAGACTCCCGGGTTGTAACTATCAGGAAACACAGACTCTGGCAGGGAATTCCACTCCTTAGCTGCACGCACAATGAATTAATCAGTGTTTCCAAAAAGTTATGTGCGTGTGGGTGGGATGTTCGCCATGTACCAATTACATTTTGTGGTTCGATGATGGAACGGATTTGGCGGGATTAAACTATGCAATTCCGTCGCATACCGATAGAAAACCAACAGACTAGCAACTCGGCGTCGATCTCAAGACTTTGGAGCTTCGACTAGACGAGCCTATCATTGCCGATGATCCTCTTGACTCAAGGGCGCCAAGCTGGTATCTTGCAAATACGTCCCAAAGACACTCAATACTTTATTGCATTGCAAAATGTAGGCTTAGGTGGTAAACATTTTAAAAGTAACAATCATGGACCCTGTCGGGCACCGCAAAAGTAAGATGTGAAGATGAGGACTTGACATTTAACTTATTATCTAACTTATTCTAAAATGATTTTTTGTCTATTCTATGCAAGTTTCAAAGATTTGTCATTTAAATATTCGTTTACGCTGTAATAAAATTTCATTACTAAAGGTTTTTTTAATTTATTCGTGAATATATGTAGTTTTTTTTTTCATTTATTATTAATTCCGACAACATGTTGTATAATTTTATTGACATGACCAGAAGGCTTGTTGAGTGTATTTTTAAGCGGGATGTTGGTAGGTTGAGTCGTGTTTTGTATCGGAGTGCATGTCGTGTCTGTATGTTTTCGTGTTTAGTGTAAAAGTCTTGGTGTTTTTTTTTATTTGTGATGGGTTTGCTCTTGACTCTAGTCTAGGTCAGAGATGACAGAGACAAAGTCTACGATGGAGCGAGCTTACCCAGAAGGAGCCTGTTCACTCTAACTTTGAAGAGATTAGGGTTGTAAGCGTTTGGAAACACAGACGCAG
Source organism: Lacanobia wlatinum (assembly GCA_947578705.1). Taxonomy (NCBI): domain Eukaryota; kingdom Metazoa; phylum Arthropoda; class Insecta; order Lepidoptera; family Noctuidae; genus Lacanobia; species Lacanobia wlatinum. Next base: position 29,971,400 of record OX388025.1, on the reverse strand, counting down.
GCAGAGAGTTCCACTCCTTTGCTGTGCGCATTATAAAAGACGTTTGGAAACGCTTAGTGCGAATTGGTGGAATAGTAACAAGGTAGGCATGATAAGATGCAGTGCGTTTGGATGTCCGATGGTAGAAGGGGGCCGGTGGGATGAGGTCTTGAAGTTCTTGGGCACACTCACCGAAGTACAATCTGTAGAAGACCGACAAGCAGGCAACCTTATGGCGATGAGCCAAGCTATGTAGCTTGGCATCCACCAGTTTTACGTCACCGATGAGCCTCTTAGCTCTGCGTTCCACCGAGTCAAGCGCGGCAAGCTGAGCCATCCCAAAGGTAGCTACAATACTCCATGCAGGATCGGACTTACGCTTTATATAGGGTTAAAAGCTGTCTAGGCCTGAAGTATCGCTTCACTCTATTTTGAATGCTCAGCTTTTTGGCGGTGGTTTGGGCTTTGTACTCGATGGTGGCGCCGAAGTTGAGACTGGATGTGAACTCCATGCCTAGGAGCTCGAGCCGATCAGTCACAGGAACAGATGCACCCCGAAAAGTAGGAGTTTGATCAAAACGACTCCTTTGTGCGGTAAAAAGACACGCCTGTGTTTTGTTGGCGTTAAAAGGGACCACGTTGTCATCGCCCCACTGGGAGACAAGGCTTAAGATCAGATTTGTCCGCTCTACCATGGCCTCTCTCAAGGAACGAACTTCATCCCCCCCGGTTGTTGCGTTGGACAAGTACCTCTCTGAAACCGTACTGTCATCTGCGTACCCAACAACACCAAGCTGAAGTAGGTCATTGATGTGCAGCAGGAAAAGAGCTGCAGAGAGAACAGACCCTTGAGGAACTCCGGCATCAATAGCCATGAGGTCAGAGGAGCAGCCGTCAACGACTACTCGGATCGACCGTTCACTCAGGAAGTCTGATATCCAGCTACAAAAACCAGCTGGGATGCCATAAGCAGGAAGCTTGCTGAGTAGACCTGCGTGCCAAACCCTTTCAAAGGCCTTCGAGATATCAAGCGACACGGCAAGTGCTTCGCCGTGTCTCTCGATGGCCTCGCCCCTGAAAGAAAGAAAGAAAGAATAAAATTTATTTAGCACATAATATGAAACACGCACGGTACATAGAATTAGAAATAACAAACAAAAAGGGTATACCAGAAACTAGTGTGTGTCTCACGGTTGCGCTAAAAAGGTCCATTTCAGCGATGTGTCAGACTGTCTAATGCTGTCTGACGCTGGTTTTCAAATGAACCTTTTAAAGGACGAGTGACGGTTCATTTGTTACAATATTATAATATAGTTTACAATATTATAACATATAGTTAATATAGTTATAATATAGTATGTTATAGTCATAAAGTAGATATAAGAGTACTTAAACAAGTATAGTTAAAACATGGTATAAATAAATAAATAAATGGTATAAATTAAAAAAAAAATAATAATAATAAAAGTGATGAAGGTATTATACGAATGTGTATGATTGTCCTTGTGCGTGTAATGTGTTCATAAATAATATCAGTGACGGAAACGGAATAAGCTATTTGGGTATTGTTTTGACAAAAAAATAAAATACAATAAATTGATAATAACAAAATGCGATGAAAATAATTACATACTTAAATCCTATACTTATTGAGTCAATTGAAATTGTTTTTGTTTTGGAGAGGAGAAATCATTGGAAAAAAAGTGCAAATGAGAGTAGATGAGGGTAAGCGTCATTTGAAACTAGTAATAAGTATATGTACTTATATTTATGTTTCATAGCAGGTTTGAAAAATGTTTGATAAGACATCTTTTTGATTCAGATTTGCAAAGCTTAGTATTTGCACTGCAGTGCGTGATATACACAAGAAGATCGCCAGTCGATCGTCTCCGGCGAAAGCCATATTGATGGTCACTGAGGAGATCATTGTCTTCAAGGTAGGTCAGCAGCTTACTGTTAAGAACCCTTTCCATAACCTTGCATAGGATGGGGGTAATGGCGATCGGACGATAATGTGCAGGGTCAGGTCGGTCTCCCTTTTTGGGCACCGGTTGCACATTCGCAAGCTTCCATGATTTCGGCACCGTTCTTTTTTCAAGAGAGGTGCACATTGCCTCAACACTCTCGCTGGAATGCCGTCAGGCCCGCTGGCTTTATTCACGTCCAGACTGCACAATACTCTTCGGACCTCTTTAATGTGAACTGTGATCTCCGGCATCGAAGAGTCACAACGAGGTAAAGTTGGTGGTTGCTTGGAGCCAGCGTCCAGACGCGAATTACTTGCAAAGAGAGTTGCAAATAAATTTGCTTTCTCACTTGCAGAGTGAGCCAGCGAGCCATCAGGTTTCAACATTAGAGGCAAAGTGGGTCGACAGAAATTCGTTTCAACCGCTTTCGACAGGGACCAAAACTGCTTACTACCCGGAGGGTGCAATGCCAGTTTGGCCCCGATACGTCCGACGTGGTCAAAACGTGCCCTACGTAAAACCCGCTTACAGAACTTAGCGGCAGAATTAAAGGCTCTTTTCCTCGGGCGAACCCCACGTGCTTTAATCTTTCGGTCGCGAACCTTGATACACGCTTGGTATGCAGACTCTTTACGCGCCCGCCTCAGCGTGGGCGCATTCTAAATTATACCAAGGCCGGGATTTGTGACCGAGCGGGATGTCGGAGAGTGGAATAAAATACTTCATCCCCTGCCGAATCACGTCCGCAATCATGTCAGCACAGCACGAGGCATATATTATCGCCGTACTTCCACGGGAACGGGAACTACGCGGGTGAAACCGCGTGACGTCGACTAGTAGTTTAATAAAATGTGGTATGCAGCTATCTATTTTTTGAATATTTACTAAGATACGGATAAATTTCTTTTGAACTGTGAACAGTGTAAGTGCATCTGTACTGTATCCCCACATTATTATGCCATAGCTATGCCATGCATACGCATAGGCGTAATAAGTACCCAGGGCAGTCTGTAAATATGTGGTTTTTTTAACTTCACGAAAAGCGTGTATAAAAGTTTAGTTTTTACTTTTTGTACGTGTAACTTCCAATTTATGTTTTTATCTACGGTATAACCGTAGATAATAATGTGAATTCAATGACTGTTTCTACTTTATGATTATTAAAAGAAAAAATTACATTTAGAGGATTTTTTTGGTGGGGATGGAAAGTTATGAGTTTAGTCTTTGTAAAATTGATTTCAGGGTTGTGTTCATTCGTCCAGGTTATTATTTTGCTGAGTATTTCATTAAGGGTACTGTTTAGAATTACGTTGTCGTGACATTGGGTGAGAATAGAAATGTCGTCCGCAAATAAAACGCATGGTCCAGATTCTGCTAAAAATTTTGGGAGATCATTAATGTAAATGAGAAACAAAAGACACCCAACAACACTTCCTTGTGGTATTGAAGATGGAAGCTGTACTCCATACATGATCGAATTTGCGCTTGATAAAGTTTGAGCAACTGGTCCGACGTGAAGTACAGTCTCACCATTTTTTTTTAACAGGGGGAAATCCTCATGTATGTCCTCCGTCCTGGGGCGGGCGGAGGGGTCTGTCATACTCTTACTGACTAAAACCACGCCGGTGTTCCATCTCTCACCTACGCCGGGGATCGCGGGAACTTGCGACTTCCGTAATCCCCGGCTGGGGCCGGCCCGCCTCCCCCGCAACGTCAAAGAGTCCGGATGAATGGGGGGTGACGGACATCCCCAAGTCCGCCGCCCCTGGACCCATTTAGGGGGGCCGGAAGAGAGCAGCGTATCCTCCGACGCCCGGTGCGCCTGCTGCGGGCCGAGAGAGAGGTCGAGATCTCCCTCTCCCTTTCCGCAGCCTCCTTCTGCGCGATAACTGTTTCGCAGAAGGAGACCACCGCGTCCCAGGTATCCTCGCCATCGACCATAGCACGAACTACGGCCGGCAGCGAGAGGTCACTGCCTACCACAGAGATGAGGGCACGGCGCGGCTCCTCCCAAGCGGCACACTCTGCCAGCGTATGCCGCGCCGTGTTCTCCCGACAGTCGACGCAGTGGTGACACCGAGCGTCCGGCTCCCTGCCTATGCGACACAGGAACCTCCCAAAGCAGCCATGCCCCGAGAGGACCTGCGTCACACGAAACCTACGAGGAGCCGTGCCTTCTCCCGAGCCACAGGTCGAGCACTGGCCCGATGGCCTCGATAGTGACGAGGCCGGCGGAAGGGCGTGAGAGCCTGTCCCGCCATTCCGCTACCAGGACCTTACGCAGCTGCGACCGACGCAGCTCGATGTGTCGCTGCATTAGTCGCTCGCCGCGCGCCCGCGCGTCCTCACGCCACCGATGCAGTGACGCGAGGACTTTTGCCTCCAGGTCCCAGGGCGGAGATCCAGCCAGTACGCAAGCCGCCTCGTAGGAGATCGTGCGATAACCCCTTATGACTCTGACGGTCATCACCCTCTGCGGCTTCCGCAGAACAGTGATGGTGCTGGCCGTCAGGTCAGTCGCCCAGATCGGGGCCCCATACAGGGCCATCGATCGCACGATCCTTACGTACAACCGCCTGCAGGCGGTGCTTGGGTCCCCCAGATTGGGAAGCAGCATTGACAGCGCCCCAGCCGCGCCCAACAACTTGGGCGCCAACCGCCGTAAGTGGGGGCCAAAATCCCACCGGCTGTCGAGCACCGATCCTCGGTACTTCATGGTGGACTCGACAGCGATACGGGCCCCCCCAACAACTATGTGCGATCCCGGCGGCGGCGCCCGCCGGGGGCCATGAAAGGCTATGGCCTCCGACTTGTTGAGAGCCACCTCCAGGCCAAGGCGCCGTATGCGGCTCACCACCTGTGAGACCGCGGCTGTCGCCAGCAACGCTGCCTCCCTGTACGAGCTCCCCCGGGCAGTGACCAACGTGTCGTCAGCGTAACACGTCAGGTCCACTCACGGCGGGAGCTCGCCCCTCAACACCCAGTCATACTCGATGTTCCACAGGAGCGGGCCCACGACCGAACCCTGTGGAATACCACACGACATGGGGTGCTGGTGTCAGCCATCACGTCCCAGATAGGTGACACACCTCTCCGCCAACTGAGCCTCAATAACGCAGCGGAGGTAAGGAGGCACTCGGTGATAGCGCAGTGCCTCCCGAATACAACTCCAGGGCAGGGTGTTGAAGGCGTTGGAGATGTCCAAGGACAACGCCAACATCACCCCGCCCTAGGACACCGTTTCCTCCGCCAGGACTCTCACTCGCGATATCGCCGTGATAGTGGAGCGCCCATGCCGAAACCCGAACTGGCATTCGGCCAGGTCCGGCCCCTCTCCGCTCAAGTGGCCGACGAGGCGGGCTGCGACTATCCACTCGAACAGCTTTCCCACCTCGTCCAGCAGCACTATGAGCCGATACGCGGACGGCGAGTCCGCAGGGCGCCCCGCTTTCCTGAGCAGGACCATACGACCAGATTTCCACGGGAAACTGCTCCAGCCACGCTGAGTAGAGTCCTCTCCGTTGGGGCTCCAGCTCCTTCAGAGTGAGGGCTAACACGCAGCCGTGAATCCCATCGGGCCCCGGGGCAGTGTTCTTCGCCCGGAGCCGCATCACGGCCGCCCTCAACTCTGCTTCTGTCACCTCTGGAACGCTGGCGTTCTCTTCAGGCTCGGCGGCTGTGGGCAGAGCCATCGGCGGCGGAGTATGCTCCGCTCATGCTGGGAAGAGGACTGTGACCACGTCCTGCAGCAGCTCTGGTTGGAGACTCTCCGTAAGCGGAGGCGCCCAAGGTCCGAGTCTCCCTCGGACCGAGCGATATGGAAGGGAGACTCTAAACGGGGATCCGTGGGGGCCCACGGATCCCCGTTTAGAGTCTCCAACATCTCCTCCCTGGCACGCGTCTTCGCCTCGCCGACGGCCAGCCGCAGAGCCTCCTTAGCCGCGCGGTACACCTCATCAACTACAACCGCTTCTAACAATGAAGTTCATAATCCTCCTGTGTCTGGTGGGCGCTGCTTTAGCTTTTTGGGAGCCAGACAATCGCGATGGCTTGCCGCGTAAGATTTCTTTAATCATGTCGCTCCATCTTCTCCGAGATTGGCCGTGGCTTCCTCTTGTCGTGTCATATCATAAGCATAACATAACTAGCCTTTGGGCATAGTTTCCACTGCTGGAGAAAAGGCTTCGTGTCGGAGGGAGAGGGTGACAACTAACCATGTATCGACCCACTGATTTCAATATTGACATCTGGCTGACACCAGCTACATCAAAAAGTGTAACTGGGTACTTCCATTAAGAATTTCTCTATAACTGCCCGAAGTTTGGAAGTTAATGGTGTGACACCCCCGAGCCTCGGAAAGCCTTTGGTCCTGCGCCAGATCTCTCTCCGGTCGGGTCGAGTTTCCATCCCATCGTACGAAGAGTGATGGAAGAGGGAGAGCATCTGTGTTTGTGCAAAAACTTGTGCACTATAATATGTCCCGTGCCGATAGCCAGTCTCCGTAGAGATTGGCCGCCATGGCCAAATCAGACAGGAGGACTAATATAAACTACACGTTATCCTACTCACGTTATCTACTTTTTCTTGCAGCTGGCCAAACTTGCAAGGAGGACGCCGATTGTACAGTACTTTGCAACTTAAGTTGCAAGCCGAAACATCATTTTGGAGAGATATGCCGTAACGGATTCTGCTTCTGTCGGCTGGTGGTCTCTACTAATTGAAGACGTTGTTGCCAACGCCACGATCTAAACACGCTAGCTCTTCACCCTGTCCAATCTGTAAACACATCACCGTGAAATCTTAAGTCCATCTTGTTTTTATGCATTGACAACTCACTTCATGTTCACTTCAACTAAGCTTACACGTTGAGCGGTTTACAGAATCGGACTTCAGGACTTGGTTTTCTTGTATTTTCTATTCTTTGTTAATTAAAGTTTGTTTTCATGTTTTTCTTTATTTTATTTCTTAATGCTTACCTGTTTTCATGTTTTTTTCCTAAACACTTAATCCAAGACAATTTCAATAACCAACGTTTTAAGAATCGACTTTAACGTTGTCTATTTCAAGTGACCATTCGTATAAAAAGTGTGCGAAGCAATGGGATTTGAACTATGTTTCGGCTTTACAGAGTGTATTGTTCCATAATTTGACGATTACTTCTACCTAATTTCTACCAGCTACTGCGGCTGCGGCTGCTTGAATGTTGGAAATAATTCCAAGGGTAAAACTTATTCCCAAACTTATTCCCAGGATAAAAAGTAGCCTGTGTTATTCCAAATTACCATACATCTCTGTGTAAAATTTCATTCATATCTGTGATGCCATAGTGGCGTGATGGTGTATCAAACATCGATTCATCCAAAATTTCTCATCCATAAGATTAAGTAAGATTCTCAACTCAAGAGACAAATGCAATGATACACAGAAGTATTTCGGTGTGAAGCAATTTCTATGTATGAAAATGATGGGTTTTCTGTTAATTTATTAGTTTTCACGCCTAAACAGCTAAACATTAAAAATTTTGCTAAGAAGTGAATGGGACTAAGAACGGTTACAGGCTACATTTTTTTACGAAAATCTGTATTAACGAGAATAAAATCTACCTATCAAATAAATCCAACAAGACATCAGCTAAGTAAAGTACGCGAAGTTCTCGCCAAACCATGTCTAATCGATTGTGAACGTCTATAAATTAACTAATTGGAGTGTGTTAATCTCATTCGAGTTTAGCATACATTTAAAAATTGCACGCCTAATTATTATATGATGACCTGGTTCTACCTACGGCACTATTCTCAAAGTTTTTTCAGGAGACGTTACACCAACCGAGCCAAAGTGAAATTTACTTTTATGATAAATAAACTTCGTCATGTTTATTTTATTCGATCATCCTGGCACTCGTGGGAAGAGCTCGTGGCTCAAATATAACAGCCGTACAGGCCGATCTTCAAGGTTAAGCAACCCTTTCCGAGGTCGGTCTGTGGATGGATGAACATTTTATCATACCGAGATTTGTGCCTCGGACAGCACGTTAAGCCGTTGGTCCCGGCTGTCATGTGGAGATCTTTTGCAGTCGGTATGGATTATCAGATAAGCTAGAAAATCTGACTCCAGTTTTGCCAAATTAGTACCGTCTTACCCAGTTAAAAGGTTGTGGAAGTCTGGTAGGCGGCCGCTCCACGTAAAATACTGGTATTCAGCTGAATCCGGTTTGACTGCGAGCCGACCCGAATGTAGTTGGGAAAAGGCAGGCAGATCCTGGCACACTAAAAAAAAAAAATATGGCTTCAGTTCGTCTCTATCTGCTTAGCCCTTTCCCAACTATATGTGGTCTGCTTTCAGTCTAACTGAATGCAGCTTAATACCCGTCTATGTTCTATCGATTATCTCACCGCCACAATCCAGTAACTGGGTACAACTATCGGTACCCTTTGAGAAGACTGATACTATGTCAGGCTTTTGACTGTCCGTAAAGACTGTCAAATATCTACAAATGGCAGCCGAGGTTATAAGCTTAACGTGCTTTGTGCGAAACGGATAACCGATTCACGCAGACGCATCATGTCACAGCATTATGCTGAGCGCTCACTGCTGGGACTTCTTGCTCTCTGCTGGATTCTCCTGTTTGTATAATTTTTGTCATGAATATTAATTTACTTTTTAAAGCATTTTTTTTTTAATTTAAACTCATTATTGTGGATATGGGACATTATGGGTTATTATTTTCTTTTTTCAATTATTTTTTATCGATGCCTAGCAGTTTGAATTTTTTGCGACCTAGTGTCTACCCAAATATCCTTTCTTTGGCATTGTCCGTCGAGTCTTTGAGCTTTGTATTGTTTCTAAGTTAACTTACTGATCACTGACAAAGACGAGCACTGACTGGAATGATCCACTCAAATCTTTCTTTCCTCAAAGACCATTACAGACACTGATCTGCATGGTTCACATACGTGAATATGAGGACCACATAGATAGCCATATTAGGGGTTCATTTCATGTATGTCTGGCAGTTTGAGTTATTTACGCGGCTTTCCCAAATGTCCTTACTTTGGTATTGTTCGTCAAGTCGTTGAGCTCCTTCAAGTTCTAAGTTTCTGCTACACGATAGCTGACAAACGCTTGCACTGTTTGGACAGGTCCACTCAAACCTGTGTGGTAACATGGTTCTCATATAATTTGGCCAGAACAATTTTATGTAGATACTTGAAGATACTTTGACCTCCAAGTTTGTTTTGGTGTTTCTTCGCTGGGTAACACCGGCTTCATGTAGTTTAAAGTTGCCAAAAAAGGTTATGCCGTGGTGTCGGCCGGTGCCGTATGGCGCCGTAAAAGAATAATAACATCCCATCACTTCCCGTGTGTGCCGTAAGAGGCGACTAAGGGACTCGCCAGAGAATGGGCAGCTGCGTTCTCTGTAAAACTCAACACCAAACACTGCCATCGCCAACCCGCCTGCCAAGCGTGGCGTTTATGGCAAACCCCTCCCCCTTTGGAGGAGGCCTATGTCCAGCAGTGGACGTCTTTCGGCTGATATGATGATGATGATGAAAAAGGGTTAACATGTTATGGTTAACCTATTTACAAAATAAATATCATTTATCATTCCATTAAACATTTTTGCTCATTAATACAGCATCAAAAGTTAAAAAGCGACCAGATGTCGGATAACGGCATTTTAGTTACACCACGGCCGTTTTGTGGTGATTTAGATGTGAAGGTCGGGTACACTACATTAATACGAAAAACTTTATTCCGTAACATTCACAAATACGAATTTCAAAATACCGATTTTCATCATTCCGAATGGTTCAAAATTCCTAATATGACAACTCCGTGTTATCATTAATCCTTTTTTTATAGTTCCGAAATATCAATTTTAATGTTTTTAATTATCTACTATTCTTAAAATACCGAGTATCAATAGGTCGACTTAATGATAATTCGAAACATCAAAAACACGAATTCCGATTAATAAAATACCTATTTATCAGAATTCCGAAAAAAAAAACGCTTTGTAAAACTGAATATTAAGACAAATAAACACAATTGCTCGTCAGAACAAAGTTTATTTTTATTATGTTTAGTATGAGGAGGTAGAATTAAACAACTAATTACAGATGCAAGCTGCATGCAAACAAGCGAGCATGCAAGTAAGCATTCAAGCAAGCATGCAGGCAAGCATGCAAGCAAGCATTCAAGCAAGCATGCATTATGCAAGCAAGCATGCAGTATGCAGCAGGCATGGTTTCTGTCACGGCTCCGGCGCTGCAGGGCTCCGGCAGTCCCCCGCGAACTTATCGTCGCAGATGGTTTTAACGCCCGCCGGCAAAGCCGGCCAGCAAGCCGAAGCTGCTGTGATAACACCTGCTCCTCAGCTCGCGGGCAGCCACACCCCTCCACGCAGGCTGAAATTACACTCTAAGGGTAGGGCAGACAAGATTACGTGGAGTCGGTTTTACAGCGATTCGTTTCTGTCACTTACTTTTGTAGTAAAACTTATTGACTGTTTAAAACAATATTTTGATTTCAGGTTCAAAATGTTAAAAAAATATTTGTAAGGTACATTAAACTGTAGGTCTTTAGACCGTATTTATTTGGAAAATAATTAAAATATCTTTGGATATTATAATATGTAAGTAACTGAATATAATACTGATTGAATATTTACTAACATTCGTTAACTGAAAATTATACTGATTGCATTGTCCTCACATATAGAAGCAATCAAAGATATTTTATTTTATATTATATATATTATATTTATTTTACAAGAATAATAATCTAAAGTGCTCTTCCTCTCTCCTAATTATTCAAAGTTTTGCTGTGCCCGACAGGGTCCATAATTGTTTCTATTTATTCATTTTACCACCTGTATGTGTACATTATGGATTGCAATAAACGATTTGAGATAATGTTAACAAGATTTTTGTAATACATTATATGGTTTAAAAGAGTGTCCGTGGAGTTTCTTGCACGTTCTTCTCCATAGAGATCTACGCTTTGGAACGTGAAATAGCTTCATGTTTTTGACTGACCGACTTTGACAATTCAAAAGTGCCTGTAAATGGTTTATTTCAAATATACGATTTGATTTTGATTTTGAACCTAAATTTAAATCATAATTTTTAAATAATAATTGGAAATTGGAATGTCGTTTTCGTACCGAAAACTCATCGAGCATTTGATTCTTCGGACGTATGAAAATCGGGAAACAAACAAATCGTATGTAGCGGCATCAATAAAAGCCAACGAAGCAAATCTACATCGGAGCAAAAAGAACCGCGACGCCATCTATCCAACAAGCAGCGAACTAAAATCCTGCATCGCGCAAGCCGAATATTAACTATCGGGCAGTAGCCCACCAGACACAACATCCGTCAGGTCGGAGGATCCTCCCTTTACAATGGCATGCCGACTTTACTCTCTGTACCGCATACCTCTAAACGCATTTATGACTTTTGGTCAAATAAGTTTCGTGATTTATAATAATAGATATTATAATTCGTAGGTATTATTAAATTCGGACTTTTGAAATTCGGAATAAAATATTTCGGAGTATTTGGGTATTCCCGTGATGGTCGGTTGTTTTCTAAAGAATTTTATCAATTTATTGGTAACTAAGGTATCCTTTCCCAAGTTAAAATGAAATAAAAGAAAACTTTATTTCATTATATTTATTTATTTTTTAATCATAACATATTCACGAGAAATTTTTAAAAATGTAAGTACTTAACTACCTAAAAAAAAAATTCGTTCCATCCTCAGGTTTCTGCACAAAACTTATGTTTTGCACAATTTCTCTGGAGCCTGGCAGTAGCACCTACCCTCGAAGCAGAGAGCATGCGTGGTGTGCAGACAAGTAAAATTGCAGAGCATTCGGCAGTATCCCAAAGGACCGCACATCGTTGATCCACCTGGGGAAACCGAGAATAATTATGAATTCGGATTTATAGAATATGATTTCAAACACAATGTTTTTTTTTTCAAAATTGTTCCTGAAACAAATTGAATTGAATTGAATAATAAGTTGGCACATGAGTTTTCAACAAATTTACCTAAACACTACTATCACACCGTTTTAAGGCTGACAATGCGATGTATTTTTTGTTGTATTTCTAATGTTAGGCTGGTTGGCGCCAAGTCCCACGAAAATCGAAGCCAAGACAGAAAAACATCGTCTGATTCATCTAATTTTTCTATTTCTTTTCACTCCCCCTTTACAACTACCAAAATTTGTAATGATATCATTACAAAGTTTGCTAATTTTACAGTTATTCGAGTTACAAAAAGGTTCTCTTCAAAATCTACTTGACAATGAAACCTTTACACTCCGTGTGAAGATTCGGGAATAGCGCTTGGTAAAAGTGGCATAATAAAAGAGTTCTATTGGATTATTTAAAAAAAAAGACATCCTAATCCTAACTCAAAGTGAGTTTGTTACGCTATCGCGCCTATAACGTAAAACCGATTTTGATGCATTTATTTTTTTGGGGAATGTGCGGAAATACATAATTTAATCCCGCCAAGCCCGTTCCATCATCGGACCACAAGACGAACGGCGATGCGCCACCGGTACATGCTGGACATCCCACCCACATGCACAAAAAGTTTTGGGAACACATTCATAGCGTGTAGTGCATGCGTACAGCTAAGGAGTGGAATTCCCTGCCGGAGTCTGTGTTTCCTGATAGCTACAAACTGGGAGTCTTTAAGTCAAGAGTGAATAGGTAACTTCTAGGCAAGCGTGCTCCATCTTCGACCGCATCATCGCTTACCATCAGGTGAGATAGTGGTCAAACGCGAGCCTATCAATAGTGAATAAAAAAAGTGGGTACAGAAATAGATTGGACATTTATTGGATCCCTGGGGATGGATCCCTACTTTTTTATTGCGAAATTAAAACTTAACGCTAACGAAAAAGACACGAGTCTAGTCAAAGTGAGATTCTATTAGAGATAAACTACGTCAATAGTTTTAAAATATATGATGTCACGAGATCCATTTTTGACACTTAATAACGTTGATAGCCGCCTGCCAAGCTGGAGCCGCAGCCGCGCCCCTTTGGGGGAGGCCTATGTCCAGCAGTAGACGTCTTTGGGCTGATGAACGTTGATAGAACATAACTTTGTACATATCAAATTAAGAAGCTTACTTTCGTCACTAAAAGCCACCCTGTATGCAACCTTCGTTTTCCATTTGTTGTCGTACAACGCCAAGACTGCACCCAGCAAACAGAAAAAGATTATAATCTTCATTGTTTAAATGTTGTAATAACAGACTTGCAGTTTGTGAAACTATAGTTAAAAACAGAATTGGTCAGTATTTATATACCTACTTATTTCTTTTCAACAATGTAGCATAAAATAATTACTATGCGATATTAAATAGGGAACAGGTCAATTTGGCAAATCGATGTCATTTGCATAGGCGTAAGGCCTACACTGCACCGAAGCAGAGATGTATATGTGGGCATTGTGGACCTCGTTTTTAGGGTTCCGTACCCAGAGGGTAACCAACGGAACCCTATTACTAATCCTCCGCTGTCCGTCGGTCTGTCCATCTGTCCGTCAGCGGGCTGTATCTCAAGAACCGTTGAAATTTTCACAAATTGTGTATTTCTATTGCCGCTATGACAACAATATTAAAAATTAAGGTTTATGATACGGAACCCTTCGTGTGTGAGTCCGACTCGTACTTGGCCAGTTTTTGTACAGGCTGTTCCAATGTGTTTGCATTTCTATATTTTGAGGTGTACTATCCATTGCACATGCAAAAATACAGACAGAAGAGAAATAACAAACAGACAGACATAATGGATTCTGCATGTTAGTATATTTGTTACCTCTTCACGTATTACCGGCTGCAGGGATTTGGACGAGACTCGACGTCTTTCGGAATAGGACATAGGATACTTTTCATCTCGGGAATATATTCCCTGGGAAAAAAACGAGCTTTACGAAGGGCGCGGCCGCTGGCAGTATAAGAATGTGCGCAGACGTGCAAAGCAGATACGAGAGATGTTTTGAGCTTGCGTGAATCCACTGAAGAATCTCCTGTCCTGTTCTGTCCTTCCCGGTCAACCGTATCTATCTTCTGAATCTGTGCCCTTAGGCGTTTGCAATGTCATTCGAATTTGCCCATATAGGTTTACCACGATGAAACCTGCTATAAATATATAACGTAAAATGTTGTCCCACGATCTTTTCTAGCATCGTAGGTAGGCTTGGTGGATTAATCTCAATTCGCGTGCTAATTCACGCAACTTGTGATGTCGACAATAAATAACAAAATAATTGCACTTCATCGGTTCACTTAAAATCGATTGACTCGTGACGTTAATTTGTAACTCATACTTTATGCTATCATAAATACTCCAACTTAGCTTGTAATGGACAAGTTCTACTCAAGTATTGCTTTAACGATGAAGTTCGTTATTCTGTTGTTTCTAGTAGCATCTGCTTCGGCTAAAGACGGACACGACACTTCTTATGTACATACAGCAGGAAAGCATGTTATTCAACGTAAGTTTGTTTTTTTGTATAAAAGCCTGTCAGACCTACGCGGTAGGGCATGAGGTAATCTTACGTCATTATTGCCCGGCGGGTTATAATGAAATTTAGTACAATATTATTGCCCGGAGGTCAATAATGTGATTTGAAATCGGAACTCAACTCCCTCGCTTCGCTCGTGAGTTAAACTCTAAACTCCCTCGCTACCCTCGGATGTTGACTTTCGAATCCTTCATTAGGTCGGGATTCAATATGACGCCCGTGACATAAGACACTGCTTTATTCCCTCGGTACACAATCTACTATTTCCTTACAGTTGGTGAGCAGAACCAGTGCTCAGTGGACGGCGACTGCCGCGACGCCTGCCTACTCTGAATGAAGCAGGCGGACATGGCCATGTGCTATGGGGGTGCCTGCTTTTGTATGGTGCCCAACGAATAGTTCATCGTCATCATCCTTAACTTGAAAATAGTCTCATTAAACAAGATGTTAACTTTAAATTTGAGTTTAAGACATCAACTTTTTTTAGTTATGTAATTTGTACACAATTGTACCTACTTTCTGCGGTCATTGGTCCTGAAATTAGATTTTAGATGAATGAAAAAATTGAATTTTCTTTATGTTATTTTTATTTAGCTCTCTATGTAGGTACTACGTAACTTTATAATACACATGACTAGAATTTTGTAAAATAAATAAATTATTATTTATCCATAGGTACTTAAGTAAGTATATTTTCTAAAATAAGGATGGAGAGTTTATTTGATTGTTTAGTTGAACGCGCATTAACTACTGGTTCGAATTGAAAAAATCTTTTAGAGTTGGATAGCTCATTTCTCGAGAAAGGTTACCGGCTATATACCATCGCTCTATGATAATAAGGAGCGGAGCATTCATGGAAAATGTGACGTAGACGTAGTTGCGCAGGTGAGCTAGTTAATTCATATTATCAGTGAGATACAGAGATCTCACTTTATAGTTAAAGTTGACCCTTTTTGAATAGTTCTAAAACAGTATTAGACTACTTATAAGATTTTAAAACCCATTTTTTTATTGGTGTGTGCGAGTTTGACCACAACACAACACACACCACACTACTTTACAGCTGAACATGAGTTTCAAAGCATGAATCTGGCTAGGAAGAATGTTAAGCCTGTCTCCATATTGTTCTATTAACATTAATACCTTAAAGGGATATAATTAGGTGTGGCAAATGTAAATGTATGCTAAACATAACTTAGCGCGAATGAGATTAGCACACTCTAATTAGTTAATTTATAGACGTCCACAATCGATTAGACTATTAGTCATGGTTTGTCGCGAACTTCGTGCAGAATAACTAGGTAGGTACTGTGATATATGACCTCTTTGGTTGCATGTAACTGGCAGATATGTAAGTTACTCAATGGAACTTCAGAAGGGTCGTGCAGAAAAAGGAAAAATTTTAGAATAAAACGAATTAAGAAAACAATTGTATTGTGTGACAAATTTGTAAAAGCTCTCGTTAAAGTTATACTGTGTCGTATATAGGTAACTATGTTGAGACTTCCAGCCCTTGAACTATAAGCATTCTTTGATAAATACAACTCTATACTTATTTAGAATTAGATACAGGTTTCTCGGCTCAATTTGTTTCATCCCATTCAATCCTTACTAATATTATAAATATTATTTTATATTTTATAAAATATATATATATATATATATACATACATAATATATACACATATACATAATATTATAAATGCGAAAGTAACTCTGTCTGTCTGTCGCGCTTTCACGTCAAAACTACTGAACCGATTTAAATGAAATTTGGTACACAGATAGACTAGAGCCTGAGAAAGGACATAGGCTACTACTATATACTTTTTATCCAGGGAGTATGTTCCCTAGAGATAACGCGGGTGAAGCCGCTGGCAAAAGCTAATTACTTATAAACGGAAGCAAGCCAATTTGGCATTTGTTTTTTTTTTCTGACTGCAGTTTATGTATATCAAAATAGCTACTACTACTACTACTTACTTGGGTTGTATGTGCTACGGGGCACCTGTCTGGGCTGACAGGGCCACCATAGGGGCGGTACGCCGTAAATTGCTGCAAAGCCAGCGTTTGGCTTTGATATTCTTATGCAAGGCGTATAGGACGGTTAGTACTGAAGCCTTACCGGTGCTGGCGGGTGTTCTCCCAGTCGATCTAGAGGTGCAGCGGCGTGCTGCAATGTACTACTACGCTAGAAAGATCACGGACCCAGAGTTTTTACCGCAACGCGACCGTGCTAAGATCTGTAGATTACTAAAACCCCAGACTGACGTCTGGGAGGAACTTTTATCCGAATGGCAATGTAGGTGGGAAAATTCCATTAAAGGCCGACACCTCCACCAGTTTTTTCCATCCGTTCGTGAGCGGCTGGATAGGACATGGCTGGAGGTGGATCATTGTGTTGCCCAATTTCTCACAGGTCATGGCAACTTTAAGAGTAAATTATTTTCCTTTAGGCTTGTGGCCTCGCCTTTATGTCAATGTTCTACAGCCGACTATGAATACGAACAATCCGCACACCACATCTTATGGGAGTGTATTCTTTGGCAAACTGAACGCAATATTATGTTAGATAGTATTCAGGTTACATCTGGAGTAGTTTACTACACGGACCTTGTAGAAACCAGAACAAATTTCCGTGCTTTCAGGCGATTTTGCCATACCTATTACTGGAATCAAAAGTAGCTCACAATTTAGGACCCATTAGTTTTTAATTAATATATAATCCGTGGTGCTTGACAACTGGGCTTAACCCAGTTGTATATGTCCCTTGGTGCCTATTGGCCTAGCTCTATTCTGTCTCCTGCTTGAAAAGGAGGGAAGTGGAAATTATACATATATTTATTTTCCTACTCCTCCGCTGTACTTTTCTGATTAAATTCGTTGCAGGATCCAAGACAGTTAAATCGTTTCTCCGGGACTCGTCGGGCTTCATTGGCTCGGCGTTTTTCTGGTGGTCGCCACTGTTGATTCTGGCTTTCAGGAGTTGCAGTGGTTGGGAATGTGTGGCGGGCTTGTCCCAAAAAAAAAAAAATCAAAATAGAAAACTAAACAAATTTATATTTAGCTTATGTGTAAGTCAAGGCAAGTTACATGAATACATTAAACACTTCTGAATGAACCAAAGACAAAAACAAAAGCAACTCGACGATAACACACTTTGCTAACATATTTTCATAAGGCGCAAAACTTCGAAAAATTGGTACCATATATCTTTTGTTAAATTATGCCCTTATACATTACGTCTTTAGGTTAAAATTATAGATATATAGCTACTTATAGAAACAATATACTTACCTATTGTCATTTTGATGCAGTGGATGTGAGCGCTCGTTAAAAAGTTAGGCGACGGAGACGCGCCTGCCACAGACTACCACAATGGAGAGAGGTGAGAGGGATCATACAGGGGGTGACCGTTTTGAACATTTTTAAAGTAAAATTGTGTGCAAAACGGAAAAGAAGGCCTTTGCCCTGTAGAGAACAATATAGGATAGTTATTGAAGACTTAACTTTAGAGCCAACACCTTCAAAAAGATAGAGAGCAATTGAACGAAAGCGAGGAGATTTGCCGTATGGTGTCGGCCGGTGCCGTATGGTATCGTAAAAGAATAATACCATCCCATCACTTCCCATAGGTGTCGTAAGAGGCGACTAAGGGACTCACCAGAGAATGGGCAGCAGCGTTCTCTGTAAAACGCAACACCATACACTGCGATCGCCAACCCGCCTGCCAAGCGTAGCGATTATGGCCCTTCCCTTTGGGGGGTGGCCTATGTCCAGCAGTGGACGTCTTTCGGTCTTATAATTTTTATTATTTTGAAGATTATGAAAAATCTGTCTATCAAGCGTCTGTTTTTACGACATAAGAGACAGAGCTGCTGATATCTGCTTAATAACATAAGCATTTGTATGTTTAAATCAAATATATAAATACTAATACGACGCCCATTGATTTCTGAAACAGTCACTTCTGGCAGAAGTGACTGTTTGTGTACCTGTGTGCCTGTGACAGGTACATAGATTAAGAAACTTATATCTTTTTTTTTTATTTACAATGGTGTTAATTTATGTTTCAAAATCACAGTAATATTAATTTATGTTTCATCTTTCAAACACCCTATCATCCCCCGTTATAGGTAACATCGCGAGTAAGCATGTTTTGTTTCTTAGTTAAATCTTTGTTCGCGAGTGGCGCCCCTACCCGAGTGACATCAAACGCGAGCGTCGGAAGTGACGTCATTGTTAATGGCGGATCGGTTATTTTGAATGAGTGGGTAAGTTGAGGGCTTGTCTTGAGGTATCTTGTTGGGTTGGATAATGAGTGGGTGATTTCGTTGTGTTCGTTAATTTTGGAGGCTTATTTTATTGGGAGTTTGGAACAAAGTCCTCATAGACGTATTGAAACAGGTTTACAAATATTTAAGAACATATCCTTTTGCTTCTTTATCTTCAACAAACTGTCTAAGCCAAGGCTGCCCGAACTCTGGCTTCCCCCATTCCTCAGTTTAATAAACATTGCACTTAATAAATACGAAATTCTCCAATATTCACACTAGCCTGCATCCTATAAACTATCACCCAATACCATCAACACCAAAATAACGCAAAAAAGTATCTCAACCACACCTATAATAAAGTGATCGTAAAATAAAAACCCGTGTAATAAATCTGAGGGCAACACATAAAATATCTCACACCTACCTCATTCGTCATCTCTTTATCAGCAAAAAAGGCAATATCCACCTTAGAAAAATGAGGAGAGCCCGCCCTACAGGCCTTCAAGACAACTATTTATCGGAGAGAAAAAATACCCATAAATCAGGGAGCATTTTTTTATCTGGCAATCTTAAAGGTGGGGTAAATAAACGATAGGTCAGGGGAAGTGCTTGATTTGATGGCAATACTCGCACGTGTGCAAGGAAATTGGACAACACTTGTTATTGTTGCGATACATTTCGATATTGCCGTTGTTTAAGATACTGTCTGTTGCGATATTATGCCTAGGCTCTTGATGATAAAAAAAACCTTCCAAGTGCGAGTCGGACTCGCACAGAAGGTGTTTCGTTCCATAAATCTTAATTTTTATTACCTATTTGTTGTCATACCTATACAATCTGCACAAATTTCAACTGTCTATACCTATTACGGTTCTTGAGATATAGCCCGCTGACAGACAGACGGACGGACGGATGGACAGCGGAGGCTTAGTAATAGGGTTCTGTTAGTTACCATTGGGATACGGAACCCTAAAAATGCAAACTAATGGAATACTCTAAAGTATTAGCTTATGTGGACTAGGCTTTTATTTATCAGAGTCAAAATATAAGCGCTTGATCACGTGATATGTCGACAGCATTTATCAATCCATCAATCCCATTAATTTTCACGTTTTGACAATCACCGTCGCCACGCTACCGCAGACAGAATATCACTTGTCCAGAGCTTTTGGGAAAGCCTGAAGACGTATTTTTTTAAACTTTCAATTTTTTCAACAGATTGTACTTCGGTGAGTGTGCCCAAGAACTCCACGACCTCATCCCACCGGCCCCCTTCTACCATCGGACATCCAGACGCACTGCATCTTACCATCCCTACCTTGTTGCTATTCCAGCAATTCGCACTAAGCGTTTCCAAACGTCTTTTATAATGCGCACAACAAAGGAGTGGAACTCTCTGCCTATGGCTGTGTAACCGAACGCTTACAACCTTTATCTCTTCAGAGTGAACAGGCTCCTTCTGAGTAAGCTCGCTCCATCGTACACTTTGTCTCTGTCATCTCTGACCTAGACTAGAGTCAAGAGCACACCCATCACAAAAAAAACCTTTTCCCCACACTAGGAATTTCTCATGTATCGTGTGTACGTTTACAAACATATAAATTCACATACACAAACAGCCATTCCGGAATAACTATCTGTAGGCCACACAAATATTTGTGCCGTGCGGGAATCGAACTCGCAACACGTAGCGGAGCAGTCAATCGCTTGACCACTGCGCTAACCGTGTCGTCAATGATGATGAGGCGTTCAATACGCCATAGACTAAAAACCATAACCCTCCTTTTGCTCCACCGTAGTCGAGTAATAAAATAAAAATTAACATCTCAGTTCCCAAGCACATTAATTCCACATCCCTATTCCATACAAACATGACCTTCAAAATATACCGATCGATGTATCATCCCCTTCAAAAAACCGTTACGTTTTCCGTATCTCATAAACTAGCTATTTTATTTATTTTATCTCGATATCGGCCACGTGTATCGATATTATAAACGTTTTATGACAGCTTTTAATATAAATGGCTAAGGGTGGCAAATGGCAGAAAGTTTGTATGTTGTGCGAGGGGTAGAAAATGAATTGGTTTTTTGGACACAGTTTGGGTTGAAGGACAACAAGGGTCCACGTTGTTTGTAGTCCAGTTAAATTACCTATATTTTTTACTTAGTATAAATCCTACATAACAATCTGATACCTTTGCTAAATTCCGAAGATCAACTAGCATGTGTGCTTACCAAGATCCATTTGAAAGTAGCAGTACTTTCAAATGGATCTTGGTAAGCACACATGCTAGTTGATCTTCGCACTGAATGCCGGCTGGATTTTCTCGTCATAAAAGCAGTTTTATGACGAGAAAATCCAGCCGGCATTCAGTTATAGATAAAAATGTTAATTTATTATTATTACTTTCTATATAATTCTTAATTCTTTATTGTACACCATAACAATTTATAATAATTTACAGTGATTAAAAACGTTCATGTACAAAGGCGAGCTTAACTCATAATTGAGTTTTCTACCAGCAAACCTTTGAGTGATAGAGAGAGATCACAATAGAGGGTGGATCCAGTGCACATTTTACAATAATATATATTTTATCATACATAAACATACCTACATACATAAATACACACATATATATCCATACATATCTATGAATATTATGTCATAGGAAAAGGAAATGCTCTTTAACTTTCCCTTTGAAGACATCAAGAGAAGGACTGTCACGTAGGGAATGTGGGAGAGAGTTCCAGAGACGCACTGCAGTAACAGAGAAGGAGCCACCATAGCGGCTGGAAGTATGAAGAGATGTGGCAGTACGACATGGTTTACCCCTCGGGATGAGGTACTCAAAGTCGATGAACGTCGATGCCGAATCGGCAGCCACCCCAATCTGGTCCGGAACTCCGACACGTGGTCGTACTTCCGGAGGCCAAAAATAAAGCGTATGCACAAATTCTGCAGTCGCTCGAGTTTATTTAGGAGCACCTCCGTCGCATCTAGAAAACAGACATCGGCATAGTCTATAAGTGGTAGGAGAAGAGATTGAGCAAGACTGACCTTAGTGTGAAATGGAAGGAATTTTTGAAGACGTTTAAGAGACTGGAAAGTGTAGAATACCCTCTTACTAACATGAGCAACATGAACCTCCCAAGAGAGATTCGTGTCCAATTGGAAGCTGAGGTTTTTAGCGCTTTTAGAATATACTATAGGCACTGAGTCATACACTACTGGCGGCAGAGACCGGTAACCTAATTGGCTGAGCATGTATCTGCCAACAACAATCGACCTTAACAGAGTTATTGAATGGTGTGAAAATAACAGAATGCAACTGAATTCTGACAAATGTTATCACGTTAAGTTTACGAGAAAGAATAACTATGTAAATACAGATTACTTCATAAACCAAGATAAATTAAAAGAACTCGAATTAATCAAGGACCTAGGCGTAATTTTCGATAGGAAAGTAAGCTTCATACCTCACATTGAATATATTATTAAAAAATCAACTAAAATGTTAGGCTTCTTACTTCGTAGCACTAGGGGTTTTCGTAAAAGCAACACCAAAATAATGTTGTACAACAGTCTCGTGCGAAGTATCTTAGAATATTGCAGCGTTGTGTGGAGACCTCATTACGCCACTCATACGCTGCGGTTAGAACGAGTGCAGAAGCGTTTTGTGTGGCATCTAGCTTTTTTTGAAATGAAATCTAAGCAGCTACCGTCCTACAATACCCGCCTGCATCATTTCAAAATGCACACACTATCCACACGCAGAGACGTCAACGACGCCATATTTTTTTACAACGTTTTAAGAAATCGAATTGATTGCTCTAAATTATTAAGTCTTATTAGATTCCATGCTCCAACTAGATACCCGAGAAATACCATTACACCACTATGCCCACCTCTACGAAGGACTGTACTTGGCACAAACTCACCTATACCTAGAATGTGTAAAATGTTCAATAGCTGCAGTGATTTAGTGGATATACACCAGGACAGTATTAATAAAATTATTAAGGTGATAATAAATAATTCACTCACAAAAACTTGAATCATCACGCACGATTAATTCATTCAATGTGCTTACTCTAATTTTGCATTTCGTTATTTTATTTTATATTTCTTTATTTAAATACAATTATATTAACTAATGTTTTTTTTTATTTAATAATTAATTTAATTTATGATTGTGTTTTCATGTTTATTTTGTTTTATTTTTATTCGAATGTCTTAACTAACCTAATATTAAGATCAATACTAACATAAATCGTTGTTCAAATTATTATTTTTGTACCTTAGCCGTTTATTGTAC
Source organism: Lacanobia wlatinum (assembly GCA_947578705.1). NCBI lineage: Eukaryota > Metazoa > Arthropoda > Insecta > Lepidoptera > Noctuidae > Lacanobia > Lacanobia wlatinum. The sequence goes on along the minus strand of OX388025.1, from coordinate 29,948,305 downwards.
ATGCGGTGTTAGCCTATAAGTGATTGTTACACTTGTAAATGTATCTATCAATTGTAATGTATTTTTTAAGGTGTAAACAATTGTTGGCTAACCTAATAACTAAATAAATAAATAAATAAACAATGAGCGCTTGTGATTTAGTTGGGTTCAGCAAGAGTCCATAGGATTTAGCCCACGTGTTGATACTTGCAAGGTCATTATTGATGGCAGCCACAGCCTCATCCAGTTCACTCACTTTAAAATGACGATATAGCTGCAAGTCGTCTGCATAGAGATGATAGACTTACTTTGATTTTTTTCGTGAAAAAAGTACCTTTGCCACCATTTTCACCTGCCATATTTTCTCTTCACCACCCTAAGGTCGACTGGTAGAAAATGCCCAGGGCATTAAGTCCGCCTTTGTACAGTGTTTCTTTACTTGTGCATAAAGTTTTAATAAATAACACTGTAAAGTTACGAGCTAAGGCTAAAGGTATAATATGTTATAGTTTCAACTGAAGGAGATATATCAATTTATTAAAAAACCTCTTATTTATTTTAGGCCATTGTTGTGTGCCACTGCAGGGCAAAGACCTTACTTACTTTCTTCCTACCATTCCTCAAAAACCTATGAAAATGATAAAAGACCGCTGTATTCATCATCTAATTATTCTTACCACAACCCAGAAATCACCCTACTTTCAAATTTCCACCCTCAATATAAGTTACAGCTTGTCAAACATAATTGATACGCACACGTTAGACTCCTGCCTACCCACGTACTACCCACCTATATGTTTCACCTCGCAGCCTCAAGCGACGTAGGTGGCGCCCCCTGCGGCAACTCATTCATAAACAAAAGCCACTTGATGGTCGCAATTAAAATCTTAACATGTAGTATTAATAAACACCTCGTTTTAGGGATGGGGGCGGTTGTCGATACTTTTGAAATTGGATAGGTAGCAAGGAGTTTCGGGTAAAGGAATAGTGCGAGCAATTGGGTGTGTTTTGGATACTGGCATAAATCTGTTATACCTAGTTTAAACGAAAGCAAGCGAAACAGTCAATTACAAACTACTTGAAATTTTATTAGCTTTAGCAGTTAACTTAATCTTTATTGTACACAATAAACCTCAAGAACGTTGTTGTAATGAGAAAACATAATAATGGGAGTAACAGATAAAGGCCTAACAAAGGTCACGGTATCAATTAGATTCTGTTTTTCACGACGAAAAATGCTCCTAATAAACATTAAATATATCAAGCATCATTACCCATAATATTGAACCAATAACGCCACTCAAAACATACAAACTATCGACATCAAGGTCCTCCCATCACTATACCCAAACACAAAGGTAGAACGTCTCAGAATTAAATTACCTCAACCCTGCTAACTCCAAACAATAATCTTAAACATTATCCCCCCATCCCCTCGCCTCCGCAGTCCTACAGCTAAGCCTTTTATGACGATGTGTCGCGTACGTCTTGCTGACGACTGATAAGTCGATGATGAGTTTTATCGACAACTTGCGGTATGCACTATTTTGCTGTGAAACATTTGGCAGGTGTTATAGTTTAGGTGGCCACTTTGGCCATGAAGAAGAACTTTTCCAAAGTACCATTTAAGAACTTAGGTAGGAGCGACTCGAGAAAAAAAAATTGTAGACTGTGCAACGAGGGAATAAAGCAGTGTCTTATGTCACGGGCGTCATATTGAATTCCGAACGCAATGAAGGATTCGGGAGTTAACTCATGAGCGAAACGAGGGAGTTAATACAAGAATCCTGAATGAAGTGAGGCATTCAAGCTAGCCCAAAGCAAAGACACCTTTATCCCCGAGGAGAATACTCTACTTTTCACACATACTGCGAGGAAATTGTTCGCAAGTCATGAAGAGAGATGGGTTCTAGTCGGTTTTAAAGTTGAGTTCCAAATTCAAATCACATTATTGACCTCCGGACATTAATATTGTACTGAATTTCATTATGACACGCCGGGCAATAATGACTAACTTTAGGTTAAGTATGCATGACATATATAATGTGACGTTTTCGTGCAGGTGGTGTGAAAAGACTATTACTGTGCGTATTTTTTTAATTATTAGGTACCTAATGATAGGCTCGCGTTTGACAACAATCTCACCTGAAGTAAAGCGATGATATGATCGACGATGGGACATATTTGCCTAGAACATGCTCTCTATTGTTTGTTACATTAGGAATCATCAACGTCATTTAGCAGTAATCTAGGACGCTGGAGATACAGATTTCAGCTTGACTTGTATCTTGAAGGTACAGGAAACACGAGTTTTTTTTTTTAATTTGAAATAGGTTTGCTCTTGACTCTAGTCTAGGTCAATAAGTAACTTTAGGTTGTCATCGACCTAGACGACAGAGAAAAACTTTACGATGATGCGAAAAACGTAACGCTTTAGTCATTATCATCCCCAAAATTAACAAATCATACAGTCATAAATACCTGAAATCCCATGACTTTTTTAATTTTTTATTTGTGATGGGTTTGCTCTTGACTCTAGTCTAGGTCAGAGATGACAGAGACAAAGTCTACGACGGAGCGAGCTTACCCAGAAGGAGCCTGTTCACTCTGACTTTAAAAAGATAAGGGTTGCAAATGTTTGAAAACACAGACGCAGGCAGAAAGTTCCACTCATTTGCTGTGCGCATTATAAAAGACGTTTGGAAACGCTTAGTGCGAATTAGTGGAACAGCAACAAGGTCCTAGATGGTAACATGCAGTGCGTCTAGATGTCCGATGTTTATTAGGAGCATACTTTAGCTTTGCTTTGAGATCCATCGCATGTTTTTTTGTTTACATAAGCCTAGATTACTGGCATTTCCATTAAACCTCATCATAGAACCAAACGATTCTCACAATAAAACAGCAAGTTGATAACTTAACACCTCTCTAATTTAACCTAACCCTTGTAAAGTATCAGTAAATAAAGGTGACCCGTTATGTCCTTAACCCGTCCGCAACAGTAGGTGTTATTGTTCAATTGGCCCCACAATCCCAAGGGTTTCAAAGACCCATCTTAATTATTAGCAAGGTGTTTAAGGGTTGAATTTACGATGTGTTAATACATCCCGATGTGCGTCGCCTGCAATTACGTTTAACCATAAATTAAATTTACCTGGGGTCTGTTGGACCCACGGCGGGTACTTTGTTACAAATTGGTGTAGTTTTGGGTGCACTGTGTAAATTGTAATGTTAATGACTTCATTACTAAATTAGTGGCCGTTTAGGCTTTTTAAAGCACAACAATAATCTTGCCGTTTTATAAACTCATTGTTTTTGAATTCTTTTTGATATACGGATGTGTAGGTGATTTATCAAATGAAATTCACTCTTGAATCTACGGGTGCAGTGTATTCTGAAAGTAATAAGTTAGGCAAAATGAATACTACACATTATATAGATGCAGGGGAAAACATACATTATTATGACTAGATAGGTAATCGACTAAAATACAGTGCTGTAACATCTAAACAAATCGCTTAACCAGCTACTATTAATTATTTAGACGTATGAGCATAGCAAAAAAGACGCAACGAGAGGAAATAGACGATCTCCATGAAGCTGAGGACACTGCAGCCGAGGAACAAGCCAGCCATACCACCGACAGCAACTGGGAAGAAGAACATGATTTAAATACCAGTAGTTGGATATTATGGTGATGAGAGCCATAAAAAAATGGTTCGTGTCATACCCAACACGTCTGTGAAGCCGAAAATGATATCCCTTCTGTACCTCATGCGGGGGTACGTCACCATGCCCCATTGAAGGTTGGTGCCAAGAAACCACACTTGGAGGGCCTGAAATATATAGCAGGGCAGAATTATTAGTGTTTGTCTTTGTACGGATATGGTGAGCAATAGCTGCGTGTCAAGTTATAAAAACATTCTTCTGAAGTGAGAAAACTAGGCAAAAATATTTTTTACTGATGTAGAACAGGAAAATCTCTTAAAACATACTTACATTAGACTGTAGCACATAGTTCACATCGTTACATAGAGGATAGCATCCGCAACTGATTTTCTTTCCAGTTTTGTCTTGCAACTTGTACAATTCATCTGAAAGAGACACAATTTATTTTGTAGTAAGCAATATTCAGATTTTTACAGAATCGCGCTGCAGTTTACTCCATCGTCGACCAAATCATCGTGATGATGATGAAGCAATATTCAGACTAATCATAAAATAAGATGACAGCGTAAGTTACCTTTATGCTTAGCCAAACAATGTAGACCTTTGATGTCACAAAACTGTTCGTCACCTGTGAAAAGACAGCAAGTATAATAATGATTCGACTGTTTATATTAAATCTCAATTCTCCGGAGTCTGTATTTCCTAATACTTACAATCTGGGTGTTTTTGAGTCAAGGTTGAACAAGCGGTCTATGCTGTCAACATCTCACAGTGAAAACTAGGTGGAGTAAGATTAAGGGAACCGTCATTCCTTACTATACTTATACTTTTACGTCCACCGGTCAGCTGTATTGCTTACATATGTCCATAGGCGTTAATCACTGTTATTGTTCGTATCTTGAGTGGGGTTATATTTCACAAATTCACACCGAATGCCTTTTTTTTAGAAAGTATTTTTTCATTGCGCGGACGCGCATGGCACATGTTCACAGTTCGAACCACAGTTAGTGGTGCTTAAAAACGTACACATAGAAGCACAGCGCCACTGCGCGCACCGGTAGACCAATCGGATTGCTCAAAGCGACTGAACGGAGAGGACTGCCGATTGCTTAATCAAATTAAACCTTTAGTAATACATACACAAACTTAATTGCACGTTAAGGGGTGAAAAAACTATCCCAGAAATTCCCCAAGATTTAATGAAGTAGGTAATACCCACTTTAGAACGAACGGTACGTCACAAGTGTCATAGGGTCGCCGTTATCGAAATCGACAAGGTGGACTATTATGAACTGGCAGCTCACTTCAAGTTCACTTCACCTAAGTTTACACGGTGAGATGTTTACAGAATCGCTCTGCAGGTTACTTTCCATCAAGTGAGATTGTGATCAAATGCGGGGCATATCAATGACAATTAAAAATCTGCGACAGACATAGAAGATAAGGCTGGAAATTTTACCGATCCTCCTATAGAAGTGTGGAATACACTTGCAGTACTTGAGACACAGTCGTATGCGGCACTCCATCCGGCACATAGTGTATGTGTATATGGAGTTGTGTTTCAGGTTGTTCTCGTGGGGAAACCGACAGCGACGCTGATTCACGCTCAATCTGTGGAAAGCTCTCCATCAGTAATGTAGTCCATTATTTGCTAGCAAAAATTTATTTTTTTGGGTTTTTACTGTAACTTGAATGGTTTTAAAAATACAAGGAGATATAATTATGTGAGAGACAGACAGACTGATAGACAGATGGCGTAAGTCAAGAATTAAGTTTCCGTCATCGGCATAAATTAGGTACGGATACCCAATAAATGGAATGAAAAAATAAGGAACAAAAGCTCTATAGATAAAATAATCAATTACTTAGCAGCTTCTGGTGAGGTGTAAACAGTAAGTGCAGTGACGTAGAGCTTCATGTAGTACCCTTCAGCTGAATGCTGGAACTTGGTGGAAATGTCCGGGACTTCTTGAGGATCATGAATGTACACCTGAAACAGACCAAGAGGAGAGTGGAAGAGCCTCCATTAAAAACAGTACTTGACAATAAATGAGAAGCACACACAGCATAAGGCAGTTTAGTTATATTAAAATAAAACTTACATCATAAGCGGTAGAAATGTTCATGACCTGGGCAAAAACTTCACCATCTAATGGATGGATGAACAAAGATTTCTTATCATCAGTTATGACATCCCATCGGTTGGCGTCCCTGTACCTACAAACAAAGGAATATATTATTCAGAAACAACTAAACTGTACACAACATTATTGAAGAAAATCTAGTAACAGAAGTATTTCATCTTAGGGCAAGTTATCTATAGTAATATTATTAAGAGATTAAATTGTATTTATGTACGCTGGTTTCTAACGCTCTGGCTCCCCCAAGCTCGTAAAACTAGTATTAATTTTACTTACTCCGGAGAATTATAAACAGCAATCCTAGAATTCACGGCGTAGCATAATCCCATTTCAGTGACAGTGGGTACTATAGACAGCACCACATTCGACACTCCAATAGTCAAAGTCGGCTTAAAGGGCGCTGATAAGTTCATCAGCAGTTGTATGTACTTGTCGGGAGTGATGTCAGGGTAGACCGGAATATTCTCGAAGTTCTTGTACGACGCGTTGGAAAGATTAATGACGAAACTCTCCAGTCTGGTTTTGTTTGGTTCGTTGGAGTCCCTGGAAGTTTGGTGATATTGAAAAAGAAGACATGACGAAAATGAGGTCTTATTAATTTATAAGAGTTTTTTGGTCATAATCATAATGATAGATGAAAGACGTGGACGTGAGACATGAGCTCCGCAAAAAAATCGCCATAAGAATCAGTCTTGAACTCGCATCCAGCGAATTCGGTCGTCAAATCAAAGTAACAACAAAAGGAAGACTAATAAATAATACAACGAATGTAATGTAAACTAAAAAACCCAAAGGAAAGATTGAAGAAACATGTACAAACCTCAAAAATATCTCAAGCTTCTTCTTATCAATGTAGTTGTTGGGACACACAGTGACACAAGGGAAGGTGGTATTCCAGGCGAACATATCTCGGTCCATGGAGACGACAGTAGGAGAAGACTGGTAGCGACTCCAAGTCATCTGCGACAGGTACAGGGAACCAAATCCTGATAAGAATATGATGGTGAACCAGAGGACGCTGTTGGAGAAAAGCAAATTTATTGTTAATCCTAAAACTTTGTATAATGACAGTAATGACGGGGAAGTATGTACTGGGGCCCTACTAGATAGAAAAAAAAGATAAGAAGAAAAATAAATACAATTAAAAATTATTTGATTGACACGACAAGAAGACTAGCAAACAATGATAAACTTAGTAACTAGAAATTATCAGTAGTGTTAATATTGGCAGATACTTAGGTAGGTTTTGTGTAGGACAGAGCAGGGTTCAAAATCACAAGACAGTTTTGTTTTTGACCTACCAAAAAAATAAATGGTGGGGCCTAACACCAATACATGGGCGAAAAATAAAATTAATAGCGGATATCCCTAGACGCAGGGTACTGGTTTAAACTAGTGGACTGTATGAGAGGGATGCAGGGTATGATGTTGAAATTAACTATGTTAACTGCTGGTAAAAATATGTCAAGGCTAACCAGCCCATATTTTTTATGAAATTTAAAAAAAAATATGATTACTAGATGTCTTACATAAAAAATCTTACATTTCAAGAAGGTGTCTCCTAGACGAAACCAAGTGGTTCAAACCGTGTATGGATGAGGTCTCAAGAAAAAGCTTCAGGTAATCTTTTGCTTTGTCTACCAGGACATGTTGAAATCTCTTCTTCTTAGGTTTGAAGAAGAGCGTCTTCGGAGTGCGTTGCAGATCATCCTGGATTATCTGAGCCTGGAATGTTCGTTCAGAGAACATTTTTTATTTTATCTGAAAAAAAAAAGTATATTTGAAAAATAAATTAATCATTTCCCTTGAAGCTATTTGGTAAATAAATTTCAATCATTTTACTTTTCAGCGTCGTGAGTGACTTTGAGTTAAAATATTATTTGAGAAGATATTACCTTCTTCATTATTAAAATTTGAATAGGTCTTCACACAAAGTGATACGAAATGAAAAGATAAAAAAAAATATAAATTTGACCTTGATTATCGATCGATTAAATAATTATCATTAAAAGCTGCACACTCATTCCACACTTACCTTCACCAACGGTTCGAAGCCTACTCTTCAGCATAACATATTGACATAGAACTACTCGTAAAATGATAGTTCTCGTGCCTCAGCTCCATTAATACATAACATTATAAACGTATCGCTAATAAATCTGTTCGTGCGTTTAATTAGTTCGGGACACAGGTGTGGAGGCACCAGTAAGTCAATTTGGAACCGTCAGAGTTTCACTTAATACGGTGAATAGTCATAATAATTGAGAAATGGATACTGTGAGGTTTGTCTTAGAACGTAAAGTTGCGTTTGATATCTGCAAGAATATTTAGATAAATGTTTTTCGAACTTCAAATATAATTATATTTAAAATGAACAAATAAAATAAACTAAAGTAATAGCAAGCTAAAATACAGTATCAAAAATTCGTCCATAACGTCAGCCGGTAATGTGCTCATGAGACTGGCGGCATTGACCGTTGGCGGCAATGCTTAGCCTCTGGCCAAAGTAAAAGCAAGCTTGGGTCACGGGAAATGATCATTAGTTTTAAAGACATTGACAATACTCGTCATTGATTTACTTTACTGTTCCTATATCTCAGTTTTATTTTTTGGTCAGAAACAAAATTGAAGTCTTGAAGTCATTTTTGCCGTGCCACGTTCTACCAACTAAGAAGTTTTTTTTCTATCAGTGCAAGCTCGCCATTATTTTCCCAATCGCTGCAGGTAAAGCCTTTTTTTTTTTGGAACAACACTTTCCCCACCACTGCAACTCCTGAAAGCCAGAATCAACAGTGGCGACCACCAGAAAAACGCCGAGTCAACGAAGCCCGACGAGTCCCGGAGAAACGATTTAACTCTCTTGGATCCTGGAACGAAATCAATCAGAAAAGTGCAGCGGAGGAGTAGGAAAAAAATATAAATAATTTCCACTTCCTTCTTTATCAAGCAGGAGACAGAATAGAGCTAGGCCAATAGGCACCAAGGGACATATACAACTGGGTTAAGCCCAGTTGCCAAGCACCACGGATTATTATATTAACACTAAAACTAATGGGTGGGTAAATCGCTTGGACGCACGGAAATTTCTACAAGGCACTTGTAGTAAACTACTCCAGATGTAACCTGAATACTATCTAACATAATATTTCGTTCAGTTTGTCAAACACAAGCCTAAAGGAAAATAATTTACGCTTAAAGTTGCCATGACCTGTGAGAAATTGGGCAACACAATGATCCACCTCCAGCCATGTTCTATCCAGCCGCTTACGAACGGATAGAAAAACCAACTGGTAAAGCCAGTGTCAACAGTGGCAATCACTAAATCAGTGAAGCTCGATGAGTGCCGGAGAAAAAAAAATGCCTTGTATTTTGATCCCGCAACGAAATTACCCCGAAAAGCTAAGGAGAGTTTCAAACCACTTTAAATAAAAAGACATAGGAGATCGGAAAATTAAGGTATTCGTGCAATAAACTGTCCCATTAACCTTCTGCCTGCCCTGCGCCATTATAATAACCGTGAATATTACCGAGTTTCCACTCGGCGGGCTTCTGATAATAATCGCCGGTGATTTTATTACCGCCCTTTGTTTTAATCGCTGTTTCAACAGCTTGTATTTTTGACAGGTGACATCATTACTTTTGATAGCTCCATTTGATGGCTTTTGTAATGTTTGATTATAAAATTATGGTATTATCCTACCTTTAGCCTAGCCGAGTGAACTGTGACTGTCGGGCAAAATTCTCCACACAATGGATGCCCGAAAACAGTCGACGCCACCGAGGCCGGCCATAAGGGTGCCTGTCCATTACAGCGGAACAGAGAAACGGAGAAATATTAACGAATCATGTCAGACAAACTATCAGTGACTCAAGTGGTACGGAGATTTATGCAATTCCATTGGTTAAAATTTCTCCGTTTCTCCGCTCCACTGCCTTACTCCACTGTAATGGACAGGCACCCTTATGTTTGATTATAAAATTATTTCATTTATCTAACCTTTAGCCTATAGTCCAGCTGCATGAACTGTGACCGTCGGGCAAAAGTTTCCACATAATGGGTGCCCGAAAACGGACGGCGCCGTCAAAGCCGACTCAGAAAGAGGTGGCGAAACGACCTGGACGCATACCGTGAGGGCTGCTGCCTGCGAGGTGGCTCAGGTAAATAAATCCTAAAAAAACAACTAAAAAAAGGAAAAACTTGAGGAAGTAATTTTTCCAGCAATAGGACATTATGGCCTAACAATAGAAAAACTACCTTTAGTCCTGACCACTACATGAATTCACTTCAAAATTCATACTCAACTTGTTTTGGAGAAACTGAACTTTGAAACGCAACGAGTGGACAGGGTAAGGTGGGACGAAGGTTTGACTTGAGCAAACTTCATGAATTGGAGACCCGTAAGGCGTTTCAGCTTGAGCTGCGCAATCGGTTCTCTGTACTAGAAGATGCTACGGACTCAATAGACACGGAGTGGAACCGCATTAAAATGGCCTACACAGACACCAGCTCTGTCGTTCTTGGGCATAGATTACCATCTCATTTTCGTGAGTACTGGATGTCGCAACAGACTTGGAGCCTTATCGAGAACAGATGAAATCTGCACCTGAAACTGTTGGAGACCAGTAATGTTACCGAACGAGCCAACCTCAAAACACAATACAGGTCATGCCGGACCACAAAACGAACGGCGATGCGCCACCGGTACATGGTGGACATCCCACCCACAAGTACAAAACGTTTTGGGAACACATTAATAGTGCGTACAGCTAAGGAGTGGAATTCCCTGCCAGAGTCTGTGTTTCCAGATAGCTACAACCTGGGAATCTTTAAGACAAGAGTGAATACGTTGCCTCTAGGCAAACGTGCTCCATCTTCGACCGCATCATCGCTTACCATCAGGTGAAATAGTGGTCAAACGTATGCCTATCTACAGTAAAAAAAAAAACCGGTAGAAACGCAAGGCGATTGACACGTGCGGATAGAAGGCGGTGGGCTGATAATATTGCTGATGGTGCTCAACATGCTGCAAACACCGGCTACTTGAAAGAGCTGTACAAAGCCACTAAGACCTTAGCAGGAAACAGCAGGCACAAAAAGAAGCCGCTTAATATTAAAAGAGGGACGGCTCATTGTGACAGCGGAAGGGCAGCTACTGCGATGGCGCCAAAACTTTAAGGAAGTTTTCCGACTGTCAGCAGCATCGACACCTGACACTCTACAGTTCAGTTTCTCATCGCCACGGCTCCTCAACATCAAAACGGAACCGCCGTCAGCTTCCGAAGTGGCTGAAGCGGTCCTCTCTATAAAACAGGCAAAGCACCTGGACTCGACCTAATAACTGCGGAAATGCTACAACTCGACTTAGCGTCCACCGTCGACGTCCACGTATTGACGCCTTTGATTGATAAGATCTGGACCACTGAAGAACTACCGGATGACTGGAACAAGGAGCTTTTAATTACCGTACCCAACAAAAGGCGATCTAAGTCAATGCCATAACTGGAGAGGCATTACGTTGCTTCGATTCCCTCTAAAGTCTTCTGCAAAATAATTCTAGATAGGCGGTCGAAGGTCGTGGAACCCCTACTACGGAGGGAGCAGGTTGGTTTTCAATTGAACCGCTCGTGCACGGACCAGATTAACACTCTCCGTATCATACTAGAGCAGGCATCAGAATTGCAAAGGGAGGTTTGTCTTACCTTTATCGACTTCGAAAAGGCCTTTGACACGTTGAAGTGGTCCAGTATCTGGTCCCGCCTTCTGGACATTGGGGTGCCGACAAAAATGGTCGGCCTGTTGGAGAGTGTCTACAAGAAATATTCTTACAGATACTCTCTTGAGAGCATGCCGCCAAGGCTGCCTCCTTTCGCCTCTTCTTTTCATAGTCGTTTTCGATGGAATTATGCTTTGCATATATGACAAAAGGTGCCGCTGGATAGAGTGGAGATTATCCAACGTCTTGGAAAATTTAGACTACGCCGATGACCTATGCCTGCTGAGTCATACACACGCCGACATGCAAGCAAAATTGAACGACCTGTGCCAGAAGGTAGCGAAAACCGGTCTTAAAATTAACACCAGGAAGACCCAAGAGATGCGTACGGGGGTGAAAAATTCTACACCGTTGCTTATCGGCACAGAGGCAGTGGAACGCGTCCAAAAGTTTACTTACCTCGGGAGCGTCGTGTCGGAGACTGGAGGAACAGAAGAGGACATCACTTCACGGATTGCCAAAGCCCGAGCTACCTTCGAGCAGCCGAGATTTGTCTGGCAATCACGGAAACTGACCCAAAGAGTCAAACTCAAAATCTTCGGGTACAATGTCAAATCGGTGCTGCTCTACGCGTGCGAAACGTAGAAGGTAACCAAGAACATCTCACGCCAAATCCAGGTCTTCTTCAACCGATGTCTTCGCCGTATCTTTGGGATTTACTGGCCCGAGACGATGTCTAACGTAGAGCTGTTAGAAAAATGCTACGAGAGCCCGATCGACCGCCAGATCAAGCGTGTAAGTGGAGGTGGATTGATCACACGCTCCGGAGTAATCCCGATCATATTCCCAAATAGGCCATGGATTGCAATCGTCAAGGGAAAAGGAAGCGTGGCCGTGGGATGCACCGTGTTGGCAGAAGCGACAAGCATGGGAATGACGTGGAGTGAAGTAATGGAACTACTGTGGACGCTCTGTATCCCAGCTAGGGGTCCTAGGACCTTTAGTAAGTCAAACTTTGAAACATCATAAGAGCATAACACATTTTACAGTATACCAACACAAAATACGTGATAAACTATAAAAAAAAACTGGCCAAGTGCGAATCAGACTTGCGTGCAAAGGATTCCGAACCAATTTAATTTTTGTAACATGTTATTTTAACACTATAGACTTCTTATCGTAATGTTTTCCTGTAATCTGTAGGTATAGAACTAATATCTGCATATATTTTTTTTTTCAAAATTTTAGTCTTAGTAGTCTTGGAAATAGGAGGGGAATGTCTAATTTCTTGAATAACTTCAAAACTATTAATTTTAAAATCATGAAAAAATGTTAACACGCGTATAATAAACCCTTCCATTTGATATGTCACACAATACAGTTTTAAAAACTTTATTTTGAAACTTTTTAGTTTGTTCCCCAAAAGTGACGCCCGTACTCAAAATTTATTTATTAACGTAACGCGTCCGTATTTGGGTCACAGAGGTCCAATTTCAACAGAATCGGTCTTGTAGATCCGGAGAAAACTAGCTGTGACAGACGGACAGACAGACAGACACACATTTCTTACGGATGTTCGAAACCCTGAAAATGTCCTAAGACTACTAATCTGCATGGTTCTTAAAAAAAATGATGTATTGTGAGGACTATGTAGGTCGTTATTTTAAGGATTGATTTCATGACTGTCTGGCAGTTTGAATATATTATGCGGCTTACCCGAATGTCCTTACTTTGGTATTGTTCGTCGGTTCGTTGAGCTCCTCAAAGTTCTGAGTTGAGCTGCACGATAACTGACAAATGCTTGCACTGTCTGGACAAGCCCACTCAAACCTGCGTGGTGCTCTCCTCAAAAGGCCGCCTCAGACGTTAACCTACATGTTTTTCATATGTTATTGGCGATTGTATGGACTTAAAAAGAGACTATGACCTCTGAGTTTGTTTTGGTGTTTCTTCTCAGGGTAGTCAGCTAGGAAACACCCGGCCTCATCTAGATAAATATGTAAAAAAAAAAAAAAATTACGTGTAAAAGAGTTACTTGTAACCTATTTGCAAAATAAATATCATTTATCATTATCAGACATGCAGTTGACGTGAACTGACAATATTTGGGGACTACTCAATGATAAAACTGAATGATAGATAAATCTGAAAGCGAACGTTGATGGAACGTTCAGATGCACTTCAAGCTATTTATTTTATGTTACTCTGTCTACTTTACAAAAGCCTTTTTTTTATAAAAATAGAAGGTACTTTAAAATTCAGCTGTTCTGCACATTTCTTCACAAATCTTAATTAAATAATCGAGGACAAGTCTCTAAACAAACTCAAAAAAATTCAATTCCCTGCCAAAATATTTAATTACCAATCAACACCAGGACAAATAAAAATATCACGAGTAAAAAATGTCTGACGTCACAAGGTAAACAAGCTGAAACCTTACCTACGGAAAGGGAAGCCCTCCTAAAGTCTAATAATTTCCGAAGTGTCATGTCGCCCAGAAATAAATGAAGTGAAGAAAATAAATTTCATTTAAAAATCACGGCACACCATTATTTTCCCGAGCTTCCCCTAATTAATTTCTTGTCACCGTCTGGATGGGCCGTTGTGGGTCTGACAGCAGCTTAGAGCAGGAGAGAAGAATATAAGTATGGAGTGTGTGACTGAGTCAGGTATAGAAAGGTGAGTGCGCTTCATTACCATCTTTTAGTAGTTAGCGGAAGTAGATACGAAGTTCGCTCCGGTCGACTTCTGCTCGCCTAGTACTTCTTATTAATGACCGTGAATAATAAGTTGAGGAAAGTTCGTGTTTTTATTATCAGAAAATAAATTTAACGACGGTTAGGACTACATAACTACGCACTATTTTATTATGTACAAAAACTTAACTCGACAATTTTTGTTTAACATACCCTATACAAAAAACGTGGCGAGACGACCTAAATGCGTACCATGAAGGCTGGTTGGTATGAGGCAGCTTAGGAAAAAAATCCTGGAACGACTTGGGGGAGGCCTTTGATCAGGAGTGGGACAGTATGGGTTTACTGAAATAAAAAATCCTAATACTGACACTTAATTCCGGTTGCGGAAATGGTCCTTCGAGCCGGATCTACCACCTACTTCTCCTATAAATGCAATTTTTAGTTAAAACTAATAATATTTGTCGGGAAACTGCAGCCCGTTTCAAAACATAGATTCCTTCATTTCAACCCATCGATTCACCTAATTATGCACGACTCACATACCTATAGCTCGAGATCGCGAGGGTAGCAACAGTACAGCAAGTTAGATAATTAAACAAGCTTAATTTTCTTGTACGAGTTATATTCGCGATGTTCCGAGCACTGTTTACAGAAAGTAACGGGTAAATATTGCCAACGGGAACACTGAGGTGGAAATCTTGCGAGGGCAACGCAGTATGGAGATGGATCTTTGAAGTAAATGCTCCTTTTTATAGCATACTAGCTTTTGCCCGCGGCTTCGCTCGCGTTAAGAAGTTTAAAATTGACAAAGTTTCATACCAACTTTCATCCCCTATTTTATGCCTTTGGGGGTAGAATTGATCAAAATCCTATCTGCATGCCAAATTTCAGCCCGATCCGTCCAGTGGTTTGGGCTGTGCGTTGATAGATCACTATGTCAAGCAGTCAGTCAGTCACCTTTGAGTTATATATATTTAGATAGATTATTAAGTTTTATTAAATAAATAATACAAATGCATAGACATCTGACAATGTGCACGTCAAACATATTATTGAATTGTTAAATTGGATAATTTGTGATAAGGAACTGATTGATCAATCTGAGAAGGTTTATTAAGTGTGAAAATTTAAAAAATGTTTGGATTAGAGTACTGACAAGTTTACATTCACAACAGCAGTGCAATTCTGTAAACAAGTCGAAGTGAAGGCTTGGGTGAAGTGATCACGAATTGAGCTGTCAATCCAAGTAATCAAAATAGAATGCTCACTTCACCCAAGCCTTCACTTCGACATGCTTATAGAATTGACCGGCGGAATACAATAAGTTACACTCCACTCATAGATTGCGTTGATTAAAAACGTACCTAACCCTTTGCAGTCATTATTCAAGTATAGTTTCCATACCTATAGTGTAGCACAATATTTTCCTTCTTATAACAATGAGTAAATAGCAAAAAAAAGAAACAAAATGGTAGATTAAACTTATTCCATGACTGAAGGAAGATATTAGTTCCAAAACCAGCGTTGTCCCCATAATTTCATAACCCGAAGCTGACTCCATAAAATAATACCATCGACACCGCTTAATTTGAATATCCAGCTGAGGAGTGTTTAATAAAACATCCAGTTTGATTTACATTCTAACAAATCCGTACCTTTTGCGCCGCTCGGTGTAAACAGCGCCTTACCGGGAAGTGTACATACGCCTTTACAATTACATTTCCTACTAAGGCATTTGAATTTTCAAATTAATTTGTTGGCTCATCTCGTTTTGGATATATTCCGGCGGTTTTAGCTGAAATAAGAAATTCGTGAGATGCTGGAAATCGTTAAGGTGTTTCTGTTCTGAGGTTATTAGTAAATTCTGGTTGATTAATAACTAATGCACTATACAGCTCGCCTTGCCACCAGCCGGTGTATTCTGTCAGTATCACAACTTAGTCGAAGTGAGCATGAAGTGAATTTTCATATCATCTCACCTCAAGTTCACTTCACCTATCTAACACGGTGAGAGGTTTACAGAATCGCACTGCTGACTACTCACTTCAAATAAGTAGTCACTTAGAACTCATCAGTGAATCCATAACTTAAGGTGCCTGAAAAATGCCAGTTCACTTCACATGCACTTCTCCTGAGTTTACTCGGTGATATTTTAACAGAATAGACAGCTGATAACTTTGCAGTCAGGCCTGTTCAGACCTACGCGATATTCGTTACCTAGAACGGTAGCGATAAATGTGGCTCGGTTACACGCGGCATTTTGTTTGGAGTTCTTCCGCGGATTAGGTTTGAACAATAGAATTACCGTCCCATACCTAGGTCTGAATAGGCCTATAGCTTGTTTGACGAGAATCTTACCTATAAAAATACCACTCAACAACACACTCTTCACACTTCTTAATTTAACAAAACGCTTCTGAAGAAAAACAACTTTTTTTTTAAGGATCGGAAATCATCAAATGACTCCTCCCGCTCTGGGTGAAGCAGAAGGGAGTGTCAGACTCTTACTGACTAAAACCCATCCGTGTTCCTCCTAATGCACTTTGCGTTCCAGGGCCGCGGTGACACTTTCGATTAAATCCCGCAACCCTGGCAGAAAGAAAAAAACCCTACAACAGCATCAAAACGATTGCATCAACGTACAAACCTAAATCGCAAGCTACCTTCTAAAACAATAAACGGTGGGAAAACAAACGAACCAAACGCGATGAATCGTCGCTTCGACGGGATCAAACCGTTTCGGGCCAGCATCCAGCGTACTCGTACGACCGACCAATAAAGGTGGCCAAATGAGAGATGCAAAAACAAAACAGAGGCCAGACAGATAGGATGCTCGACAATATATGGTTTCAACGGGCCCACGTAGAGGTGTCACTGTGGGGAGGTGTTCGGTATCGATGTGTTTTTATTAGTCGATGATTATAGAGATACTATTTTCGGATTTTTTTGTATTCCAAACCTCTGTATTGAAAAACGGAACCCTTATAGGAATCACTCAGGTTGTCTGTCTGTCCGTCACTGTCGATTTTCTCCGAATTATCTAGACTGACTCATTTGAAATTTGATACATATTATAATACCCCGACACAGACGCGTAATGAATACACATAGGTACATTGAAATTAGGGTCACTTTATAGGGACAAATCATAAAATTAAAACAAAAAGTTGTTCCAACTGTACTGTGTGACATTTATCAAACAAAAAGGACGATCATAGGGGCCTCAAAGTATTTTTTCATAATTTTAAAACATTCCGACGACATGATTGGCGCAGTAGTTAAACGATTGACTGCTGCGCTACGTGTCGCGGGTTTAATTCCCGCACGGAAAAAATATTTGTATGACCTACAGATAATTGTTTTGGGACTGGCTGTTTGTGTACGTGAGTTTATATGTCTGTAAACGCACCCACCAAACCCAATGTTTAAAAAAATCTCCGATGTTATTAAAGAAAGTATATGAAAATTTACCATTCCCCCGTTATCTCGGAAACTACTGAACCTAATATTTAATAAAAAACATACAGATAATAAGGTTAGCCAGTTAGGTAGGCCTATAGATTACAGTAAAACCAATAAGAAGTCTTTGGTTTTAAAGTAACATGTTAAAAAATATTATTCGTTTAGAACCCATTGCACGCGAGTCCGACTCGCACTTGGCCGGTATTAACTAAACAAGTTTATGATGTCACCGAGCTCTCCTTCTAAAACCACGAATCAACAAGAAAACATACAGTTAGCACCCTAAAGCACATTTTTCTGGTGGTATTGGTTTCATGATCACCTTCAGAAGAGTGAATAGGTTACTTCTAGGCAAGCGTGTTCCATCTTCGACCGCATCATCGCTTACGATCAGGAGAGATAGTGGTCAAACGTGTGCTATCAATGTAAAAAAAAAATATTCGTTAAAGATCTATCGACATTACCCAACCTCACCTCTCAATCCGCAAGGTGTACACGGACTTATATTTGTTCCTGCACGGCCCATTGGCGCCGAGTCGTGATGGACGGCGCCATGTCACACGTCATTTGCAATCGTTCGCATTATACATTGTATGCTTCCTGGCTCCGCCTCAATGTTAATTAAGCTTTAAACTAATATCTCAACTATCGACAGGTTTATTCTTAGTTGATTTGTTGAGTCACCCTGTCAACTGGTTTCTAACCGGTCCTTTTTATTGTAGACAACGGACGTCTGTAAATTGGCAACCTGTAGGAAAAAAGCATTAGAGTACCTGGTAATGATACAAAAGCACAGCTCATGGTTTTCTCTCAACCTTTTAAGAAATTCTGTAGACTTAGGTCACACTACCTTTGCCCGCAACTTCGTACGCCCATATCCCGTTTTTCCCGTCCCGTAGGAATTTCGGGAAGTCCTCTTTTGTGCTCTCCTAAACTTCCCAAAGAACTTACATGCCAAATTTCAGCTATCTACGATCAGTAGTTTTGACTGTGCGTTGTCTGTCAGTTTATTTGCAGATTTCAAGGATCCATTAGGTTAATAGTCCTAAACCTATGTTAATACTTAATTAACAACAACGAAAATGTACAGGGGACCTCACTGGGCTGTCATACCTACAGGCTATAGCGCGTAAAATGCTGCTGGAGCTGCCACGGAGTCTGTTTAGCAGCGAGGCCGCTCTCTTAAGCCGTACAGCATTGAAGCAGTCAGTACGTGCTTCAGCAAACATAGTTGACGCGTTACAGAACCGAGGCAGACACAACAGCACTCTAAATGCGTTGTTATATTCTATCTGCAGAGCATAGTAGGCCTTTTGGGTATAGCTGAACTACAGGCTCTCCGAATACAGCGTTATTTTGACTGCCGCTGTGCATCTGAAGAACCGGCGGGCCAGCATATTAGCCCGAACCGACAATACTCTACGCTCCCTTTGCGTTGCACAAGGAAATAATTTGCGATTCAGGGACACAACATATCCCACAAATCTCCATACAAACAAAATTAAAAGTGCGCACAAGGCAGCCGGTAACCGATAGCACAATAAAACTGCTGTCCCCTCGTAGGTAGGCTCCTAATAAAAATTCCAGCAAATCAATAGGTCCACGTTTAACGCTTTTTGTATTGTATTTTATTTTGTTATACGCCTCCGTTTCGTGTTAAAGGGACAATACTGGGATATAGTGGATTTGTACTGCGATCCAAGTATCTTGATACTTGATATCTGTGCCCGGAAAACATATAAAATTATCCTTTCTAAAGTACTTATTGGACAGCTTAAGGTATAGTACCTAAAAGAACTGCCGTTCTATTGTTTCACCACCATACTACCTAATATTATCCGTTGTGATATCACAGAGTAAACTTAGGTGGAGTGAGCATGTAGAGGACTGTCAATCCATCTTTTTTAAATGGATCGTGCATGCTCATCATCATCATGATCATCACATCAGCCGAAAAATGTCCACAGCTGGACATAGGCCTCCCCCAGGTGTCGCCACAACAACCGGTCCTGTGCGTCTTTCATCCATCGGTTACCCGCAACCTTCACCAGGTCATCGATCCAACTAACAAACAACACACGCACGCATGCTACTACTAATTAATTGTTTTGTTTATTTTTGAGAAGTTTTTTGTGATAAATCTCAACAACATGGTTTCGATTTGAATACTCTTAAAACGTATAACTAACCTTCATGAATAACTCAACGGTTAAACCCACGTAAAGGTAAACATAAAGCTTGTGAAATCGGAGATAAGATTGTCCCAAAATGGTTTCGTAAGATTTTTCTTCGACGTCTCAGTTTGTTGACAATAATATTCCTGGTGCTTTACGCAATGACCGTTAGTAGTTAAAAACAAAGTGCTTGGTTAACTGTCTACGTCATATCAGTAACAAGTCATTACCGTAAGTAGGTTGACATGAATAATAACGACTTGTTGACCAATATCCAATAAGTAGAAATGGAATGACTCATACTTTTTTGGGATAACGAACTCGTGCTTATTTTAAAGCAATTTATGTGATTTTATCCAATACGTAGGTTTTTAATAACTTGAAATAGTAATGTCACCGGGTGATTGCAAACGTCGTATGAATACAATATACCACGTGAAATTATAAATTCATTGTTCTCAATAATACACGAATACAGTGGAAAAAAAAATTAGATTACAATATACCGCGTAAAATTATAAATTCATTTTTCTCAATAATACACGGATATATTGGAAAAAAATTAATTTGGTTAGGATTTATTGTATACACACACAATATATCGGGAAATAATAATCTAATAATTATTTATAATATTACAAATCTTACGAAACGACCTTTCCTATTTTAATAAAAAGTATCAAAACTATTCTTTCCATCACACAAAGCAACAGTAAATAGAATACACGTAGGATTCCCTGTTCCGTGTTTGCGATTTGCATGTCCCTTGCATGTGTGCGTGAGTGTTCACGTATGGACGTGTATGTGTGCGTCCCGATTGACATAAAGAAGCTAAATGCCGTGGGGTGTGAACAGTTACAACCGTTTAACGTATGTATTGGCACGGATAGCTATTGGCAAAAATTCCAATAAAAGTGCCGCGTCCCTGGGAGGAATTCCGCTGAAGAATAATGTTTAATTTGCGCTAGGAGGACCGGCTGATTTATTTAAGTAGATTTCTGTTTGACATCACGTGTTTTATGTATATTGGTCGTTTTGTAGTTTCCTTAATTTGTGTTTTTTGGCGAGATTGGAGTCCGAGTGGATCTTTAACGACCAAGGAAGTATTTTTGCTGGTTGTAAGAAAGCGATTCGTCTTTGAGGACATGGACAACTTTACCTCTGGTTTCTTGAAAAAAATATCGACTCGTCAGAAATTATTCAAACTGAAGTGGCAGTGGGCAGGTCACAGTGCTCGCAGAACAGATAGTCGATAGGGCCGAAAAGTTGAAAGAACTCCCACAAGTTGGGCCGATGAAATGGTGAGGGTCGCGGGTAGCCGATGGATGTGAGACGCACAGAACCGGTTGTTGTGGCGACACGCGCGGAGGCCTGTGTGCAGCAGTGATGGACGTCTTCCGGCTGATATGATGACAAATTATTCGAAGTTAAGTTATGTTGAAAGTTCATTGAATCAATCACGGATAGATAACGCGTGTTTGAATATTTTCATGCGAGATACTGGGCCTTAGAATAAGATTTTCTCGAAAACTTTAAAACGTATTTCAAAACTTAATAGAATTCTGTGCGTTTACCCCGTTGGTAGTATTAATCTTCAATTAAACATATTACTCCAAATCTATTATTATCAGCTAATTAGTCAAAACAATTATCGTCGTTAACTATTTATTTCTTATCTGACCATTAGAAAACAATACATCCGGACTGCATTTACGAATGAGTCATATAAGGGCGATTTCACAAGGAATACTTATTCCTAATTAAATAGAAGTATGAGTCACCATGTCTTGGATATCTATCGGCATGTCAAATGTTTTTAGACCTAGTTTATTTTTTCAATCCTAGGCGGATTTACCATCTGAGAAAAATATAGAAACATTTTTTGTTTACTATTGGTAGGCACGTGTTTTACCATTATTTCACCTGATTGTTTTACTTTTTTTTGTGAACTTATTATTATATCAATTTTTTTTTTAAACCATAATTTTATTGAATATGGAGCATGGACATCGCCAACCCGCCTGCCAAGCGTGGCGATTATGGCAAACCCGCCCCCCCTTTTGGGGGAGGCCTATGTCCAGCAGTGGACGTCTTTCGGCTGTATGATGATGATGATGATGACACGGAAACAGACACTGGCAGGGAATCCGACTCCTTAAATCCACGCACAATGAATGTGTTCCTAAAACGTTTTGCGCGTGTGAGTGGGATATCCACCATACCATGTACCGGTAACGCATCGCCGTACGTCTTGTGGTCAGCTGATGGAATGGGCTTGGCGGAATGAAATGATGCAATTTCGTCCCACACTCCTCTTGGCTTGTTTCTCGATTGACTAAAGGGCATCAAACTGGTAGCTGGCAGATCCGTCCCAAAGATGAGAGCAGTACTCCATACACGATCGAACTGGCGCTTGATAAAGTTCTAGCAACTGTTCCGGCGTGAAGTACCGTCTCACCTTTGCTAGGGTCCTCAACTTTTTTGCAGCCACTTGAGCCTTTGCCTCTATGAAAGGACCAAAATTGAGGGTAGATGTTAACGACAGCCTATAAGGACAAGTTTGAGCGCTCAACTATAGCCTTCCGGAGAGACCGGATCTGCGACCCACCAGCTCGTGCGTCGGACATGTATCTTAGCAACAGTGCTGTCGTCTGCATACCCGAAGGTACCGGGTTTTAGCAGATTATTAATATCCAGCAGTCCGGACGAGCAGCCATCTATGACCACTCGGATATACCGATGCCTCAGAAAATTTGTAAATCAATCACACAATCCGGCGAGCAGACCGAAGGCTTACCATTGGTAAGCCTGCCAGTTATCGTGCCAGACCCTGTCGAAGGCCTTCGAGATGTCAAGGGAGATCGCAAGAGCTTTTCTGTGTCTCTCGATGATGATGGCATACGCTAGAAGATCCCCAGTTGATCGATTTCCCAGTAGACATTATGAAAAGTACTTGGCTACTACCTACTTAACTACTACATTACTTTGTTTGGGAAATTATTAATAATAAACAGCAAAAGTTCACCAACATAAACACACCTTTACATAAACAAAACAAATAAAGCATTCAACTATCATTCAACCAAATACTCGTCCATAGTCCATTCCATTCATAGACACGGAACGTACCGCACGTATAAGAAAAATACCAGTTACATTATTTTAACACGAATATTTTTCCACGATGAAGAGCGTATACCTTCTTGTCCTAGTAAGTCTATGCCAGGGTCTTCCATTGAAGACCAAGGTGGCACAGCTATCGGCTCCTAATGCCGTGCAAGTGACGGTGCAGGACCCTTTAGCTATTAAAGTATCCTGGAACAAGATTGACAGTGGTGATGCTAAGAATCCTGTTACCGGTTACCGGGTGAGTGAAGCCAATTTTAAATTATCTTCTGGGTAACCGCCAAAGCGAGACATTTTAATTTTTGATAGATTTTTCGATGGCGCTGCTCTCTTTACTAAGCTATACAATAGGGACAACAAAATCATCAAAAATTAGTAGAAACTCATTAGGAATAATTAGTAAGTAAGTAGTATTAAAAACAATTGCCACGAAAGACACGCTGAGCCGTTGATCCCCGCTGTCATTTGAAGATCTTTGGCAGTCAATATGGACAGTCAGAAGCCAGAAATCTGACACAAGTCTTGTCAGGAGGAATCGTGTGACCCAGTTAATATGTTTTAAGAATATTTGCCCATGGAATAAGGTTTTTCATACTAACTTCCAACCCCTATTTCACTTCCTTAGGGAATTAATTTTCAAAAATCTTTTCTTATCGGATATTTACACCATTATTCGGAATACGTCATTCAAATTTCACGTTCCTACGACCAGCGATGTATGCTGTGCGTTGATCTACCAGTCTGGACAAAGCGTTTTATACATAAAACGCTTTGTCCTAGACGCTTTGTCTTAGAGTATTCTAAGAAGCTATCTTCTTACAACAGGCTTTTTTTATTTTTGATAGGCTCGCGTTTGACCACTATCTCACCTGATGGTAAGCGATGATGTGGTCGAAGAAGGAGCACGCTTGCCTAGAAGTAACCTATTCACTCTTGATTTAAAGACTTCCAGGTTGTAGCTATCAGGAAACACAGACTCCGGCAGGGAATTCCACTCCTTAGCTGTACGGCTATCCTGTTACCAGAGTATTACTAAAGTTGTACAATGTTTTGTTCCAGGTCAAGGTGTGGAAGGTGGGGAACATGGAAACTATAACCCACGCTATTGTCGATGGGAAGGTGACACAGTCGGTGGAAGAATCATTAGAGGTATGTACCAATCCCATCTATACTTCTATACTAATATTACAATGAGGAAAGATTTTTTTGTTTCTTTGTTTGTACCGAATAGGCTCCGTAACTACTGGACAGATTTTAACAATTTTAGCTTAATTATCAGGAAGTAACATAGGCTATACTTTATTGAAACAAAACGGAGATCCTTACGAAAATTGCAATACTTAACCTGCGGAACGAAGTCGTGGGCGAAGTGCTAATGTTTACATAAACAAGAGATTTTACGTAGCTACTTCATATTGAAGTACCTTCGTAAACTGTCTTTTGTTTCAAATTGTATGGGAAAACCCAAAACGTTGCGGTCAGTGCCGCTCTTGACATAGTTTCCATGTTTTGGTCAACGGATATTCGAATGAATGAAGTATGATTAACGTATACTACAGAAGGCCTAGCACGAATGTTTTTGACGTGACGTAACGTAAAAATGTACCATAGCTCCAATACTCGTTTCGCACATAATATTTATTTGAATAAGATACTACACTCATATTTTTGAATGATATAAATTGTGTATATCCACTATTATTAAACCAAAATACTATGGGGTTGTAGTTTTTCACATTCTAAATTTACTTACGTTAACGTTACTTTACGTCAAAATATTCGTGCCAGGCCCTCTGATACTAGTGTTGAAAAGGTCACATGTGACAAACGCAGATGAGAAAAATGAAAAACTCATCACAAATAATAATTACCGTTTAGTTTTTGAAGAAGTACGAAATTATAAATCAACTTGATTAGAGGTACTAGGGGATAGAGATGGATGGCAAACAGTCACTGCCCTGCATACATATATGTAACTAGATGACCCGCGCAACTTCGTCTGCTCTAAGCCTATTGTCTCAGCATGATTATATAAAGCCTATAGCCTCCCTCGATAAATAGGCTATCTAATAATGAAAGAATTTTTCAAATCGGACCAGTAGTTTCTGAGATTAGCGCGTTCAAGCAAACAAATTCTTCAGCTTTATATATTAGTATAAATTACAACGGCAGCCCATCTATTGACTACTACACATTCATTAAAAAAGAAATGTTTATGAACACATGAATTATTAAAAAAATGAAAATATTATTTCATTTCATTTATTTATTGCTTCAAATTTGGTAGGTACAAGTTCTTATATACAATATTAAGTAACACACATTTTGCCAATATATAGCATGCAATAGTAGGGGGGGGGAGGGGTATAGGTAATCGTTATCATGATACATGACGTAGTTTAAAACATCCAGGAGCGAGCGCAGGCCGAGCCTTGTGTTCCAAGGACGGCGCGGAGTGGAACCGCGACATTGTTTTGATTCCTAAACATTATTGAAAGGGTGTTTCATAATTATACTGCATTATTTGTTTTTATTATACTATTTTCTTAATTAATTATTAAAAAATAATAATCGCACCTAGTGGTAGTTTATGTCGGGTACATTAAGTGGGCCGCCTTTATAAGTAAGACGACTAAAATAGCACCACGTATATGCAGAGTATTTGCAACCAAGCGAACGAAGGCGCGGGCATAGTTAGTAATAAAATAATGGTTATAAACACCAAAATTTCCATTAACGGCATTAACAACATTGCACTGTACCAGTTGCTGAGTGTTTTACATTTTACCCGTCGGGTTTGCAGCGTCCTTTCATCTTTCATGTACTTACTTTACTGAAAAGACTCCTTTTTAGGGTCCCGTACCCGAATGGTCACTTCGAGTACGAGTCCAACTGGCACCTCGTCAGTATGTTGGTCGGTGTTAACCCTACAGAGGAAGAGCCGACTCACAAAAATAAAATAACTCATTAATATTTTCTTTAAAATTCCAGCCAATTGACATATTTTACGCGCCCAGTGGAGTGCCCGACGTAATCATCACGTCAGCAAAGGAAACTACGACCATCTACCGTGACGTAAAGCTGGGCGTTACGTACGAGATCAGAGTACAAGCGTACACGAACAACGGAGAAGGTCCCTCGTCTGGTCCAGTCAGAGTCACTCTGAATAAGGACTCATGAAGGGGATTGGTTAATGCTACACAAGGCAATTATGCGGGTTATATTTGAGAATATTGTTTAAGATTTTAATAAAAGGATAGAGATTAAAATTGATAACTCTTTTTTTTCGATTTTTAGGGTTCCAAACAAAAAAACCCATGTAGGATATCACTCGGGTGTCTGTCTGTCTGTCCGTCTGTCACAGCAAGTTTTCTCCGGATCCACTTGACCGATTCTGTTGAATTTTGGTACACATATGGATTTCTGTGACCCGAACACGGACGCGTTACGTAAATCATTAAATTTTTAGTATGGGGTCACTTTTGGGTGTCAAACTAGAAAATTAAAAAAAAAGTTTTTTGAACAAAATCGTGTGACATATCAAATAAAAAGACTTACTGTGAGGGTTTTATTTATATTTTTTTCATAATTTTAAAATTAATGGTTTTGAAGTTATTCAAGAAATACGACGGAAAATGACCATTCCCCTCCTTATCTCCGAAACTACTAAGCCTAAAATTTTGAAAAAGAAATGGAGATAATAGATCTTTATCTATAAATTATAGAAAAACTTATAAGAAGTCTGTTGTGTTAAAATAACAGGTTAAAAAAATTAAATTCGTAAGGAACCCTTTGCACGCGAGTCCGACTCGCACTTGGCCAACTTTTTTTAGACGGGTTTGCTCTTGACTCTTGTTTAGGTCAGAGGTGACAAAGACAAAGTCGACGATGGAGCGAGCCTAGAAGAAGCCTGTGCACTCTAACTTTGAAGAGATTAGGGTTGAATCCGTTTGGAAACACAGACGCAAGTAGAGAGTTCCACTCCTTTGCAGTGCGCATTGTAAAAGTATTTGGAAACGCTTAGTGCGAATTGGTGGAATCGTTACAAGGTAACTTGCAGTGCATCCAGATGGTAGAAGGGTGCCGGTTTGATGAGGTCGTGGAGTTCTTGGCCACACTCACCAAAGTACAATCTGTAGAAGACCGACAGTTCCTTCTTCTGAAACTTAAGTGACTTTAAACGTTAAAACACGTCATTTTCAAATTATTATTTTAATTGAAAAACAATAAAAACCCTAACTGCATCAGAAAGAGATGATACGGGAATCGATGACTCACCTAATTATTATGCATGCAAAAACATAATGATAACAGGAAAATCAAGAGGAAAATAACCTGTTAAAAACAAGAATATATATTCATAAACACATTACTTATGCTCAGTTTGTGAGCGAGCACGACACTGAGAACACGCAAGCTTAAATCGAAATAACAACAAGAACACAGAAGATTTATTTTAAAAGAAACAAGAGCAATGGAGGCTGTATTCTTGCTCCTGTTTGTAGCTGCCTGTCATGGAATACCAGTAGATATACCAAAAGCTCCACAGCTGCTTCTGCCACGCCCTGTGTTATTAAGAATGGAGTCTAAGGATGATCCTAATAATATAACCTCCCATGAGATAGTCACATGGGCTAAAGTGGAAAGTGGTGATCCAAACAATCCTATACTTGGCTATAAGGTAAGTTTAATAATTACTAAAGCGCTTATTACGCTATACAGTTTGTAGAAAATCGAAAGATGTAGTTGTATTTAGAACAGTTAGATTCCGATTTAGTGCGATTGGAAGGTCCCGACCGCACTAATTCCTAAATTGTGTTCCTAATTTTATTAGATTTCCTACAAATTGAATAGTGTAATAAGCGCTTAATGAATGCATACATAATTTTACAATAATATTTATGTTAAACAATGAATGATAATAATAATTAATTATTGTGTGTGTAATGTATTATCATTTGGCAAAAAACAAGTCATGATCGGGATCATGACCTTGTTCATACAAAAAAAAAAGTTAGTAGATAGGTACAATAAGTTCTAGATGCAAAAAATTGATCATCTTAATTTTTTGTGCGTCTCTAGAGATTAATCATATAAGGTAAATATAAAGTGTTTTTGTATGGCAAAATAAACAGTAGGTAGATACAAAGTCAAGTAATATCTATATGTAACCTACCTATTTACTTCTATGTGACATTCGTGTGGTTGGTCGGTAAAGAAATATTCTCACTTAACTTCCATAGTATTATACCCAGGGTTGCGGAATTTGTTCGAAAGAGTCACCGTGGCTGGATCGTGAAGGGCATTAGGAGGAACACGGATAGGATTTAGTCTGTAACTCCCTTCCGCTACGCCCTCAGCGGCAAGAGTCTTTTGATGATTTCCCATCCTTTAAAAAAAAATATTATAATAATATGGTGACACTGTAATTTCAGTTAAAAGTATGGGAAATACAAAAAATAAAGACAACAAAATACAAGACACAAGGTGATGAAGTGGTTCGGGTCTTGGAAGAATCCTATCCGGTAAGTTGATATTTTAATAATGAGAAAGCCTGCATGATGTTGATGACGTGCATTAGTAAAAATTCCTGCAGCATGTACCGGGTCCGAAAGAATTCTGAAGGCGCATCTATACTAATATATAAAGCTGAAGAGTTTGTTTGTTTGTTTGTTTGCTTGAACGCGCTAATCTCAGGAACTACTGGTCCGATTTGAAAAATTCTTTCAGTGTTAGATAGCCCATTTATCGAAGGAAGGCTAAAGGCTATATATCATCACGCTAAGACCAATAGAAGCGGAGCAGTAATGAAAATTGTGACGCGAACGAAGTTGCGCGGGTCAGCTAGTAACCAATATTATGGTTGCAGTTCAACATGGGAGACGCCTCTTTTCAGGATTAAGCGGTGGTTTAAAAAATAAGTAAAACCCGAACGCTAAAAAAGACTAAACTAATAAGTTTCAAACACAGTCGCTTTTCTAACAGTCTCATGCAGTTACATTTATATTAGTTCAATCACAGATCTGATGCCGCTTGTAACGGTCTGCTTTTTGACAAAGTCAATTTTGTTTTTCTATATTTTCGTGAGGTATATTTTTGGGATCTTCTTCTCGAGCTCTTTATTTTGATACCCCACTCGATAGGTTTTAAAGAAAAAAATATTTTTGAAGAATTAATATGGCGCCATAAATCGGCCTGCTCGGCTGGGCAGTGTTCAGGAAGCTGCGCGGTATCTTCTCGTCCCACATACCACAGTGTCACAAGACGAAAGTCTATGATCAGTGCGTGTTGCCAGTGATGACATACGGAACTGAAACGTGGTTACAATGGGCCTCATCAGAAGGCTTAAAGTCACTCAAAGGGCAATGGAGAGGGCAATGCTTGGAGTTTCCTTGCGTGATCGAATCAGGAGTAATGATATCCGCAAGAGAACCAAGGTTATCGACATAGCCCGATGGATCTCCAAACTAAAGTGGCAGTGGGCAGGGCACATTGCTCGCAGAACTCAAACTCAAAATTCTTTATTGCGAACTAAGTGTCGGGTAGGTACAGGACAGATGTTAACAAGAATAGGAAGGTTCTTATAACTTAATTGAAACAGATATTTCTTCATTGAATATTATAGATAACTTACGTAATAGTATATTAATTACAAATTAGTATATTAAGAACAAATGGTCGATGGGGCTAAAAAGGTCTGGAGTGGCGACCGCGTACTGGAAGAAGCAACGTTGGAAGGCCTCCCACAAGGTGGACCGATGACCTGGTGAAGATCGCGGGTAGCCGACGGATGCGAGACGCACAGGACCGGTCGTTGTGGCAAAGAATGGGGGAGGCCTATGTCCAGCAGTGGACGTCTTTCGGCTGATATGATGATGATGATGATAAATCGGCCATTTTATTTTTTTTATACCCTGTGTCACTCTCACAATCAAAACGAATGTAACCTTTCAAGCTAACCATCAAGCCGTTTAGGTTACAGAACGTATTATTTCTGGAGCAGTCGGGTAAATAGTATAAAAAACATCCTTAAAATTAGTACAGCTGGGGCACTAAACAAAATGCCCTCCTATCAGCGAATGCAATGGTTGAAATGCCAAAATATAAGGATTGATCACGTTTTTGACATTTTGACAATCTTCTACGTCACAGTACCGTTGACAGAATGTGACTCGCCTAGATCCTCTGGTTCTTAGTGTAACACTAAACGCACAATCTATTTTGCTACTACTTACTTTTAAAGAGATTTCAACCCACACCAGAAACAGTGTTTCACATGACATGTTAGTGATGCAACTCTTACCTTCCTAGTTGTTTCAAACATCCTCGAAGTTTTTAATATTATAACTTATTTCTTCTTCCAGAAAATCGACGCCTACGTAATTCCGGACGGAGTGCCGACGGAGATAGTAACCCGGGCCAATGAGACGACAGCCATATTCCGTGATGTGTACGTGGAAGTACCCTATCAGTTCGCGGTGCAAGCATTCACGGCTGATGGAGATGGACCCCTGTCAGATCCTGTCAGGATCACCCTACGTTATAGTAAAGAAGTTGCCACAAATGAAGATGATTTGCTTGGGAAGAAAGAAACTAGATATAAATAATAATCTTGTTTGAATACATTTTTTTTTCCAGACATATTTTGTATCTATTTTTTTCCCACTGCTGGACAAAGGTCTCCCCCAAATCGTACCAGGTATTATTTTTATATGTCTAAGCTTTGGAAATGGAGAGGGCAATGCTTGGAGTTTCTTAGCGTGATCGAATCAGGAATGATGATATCCACAAGAGAACCAAGGTTACCGACATAGCCCGAAGGATCGACAAACTGAAGTGGTAGTGAGCAGGGCACGTTACTCGCAGAACAGATGGTCGATGGAGTTGAAAAATTTGAAGTGGCGACCGCGTACCGAGAGACGCAGCGTTAGAAGGGCTCCCGCAAGGTGGACCGATGACCTGGTGAGTGATGCGAGACGCACAGGACCGGCTTTTGTGGTGATACTGGAGGGAGACCTTTGTCCAGCAGTGGACGTCTTTCAGCTGATATGATGATGATGAAGCTTTGGAATTATTGTACTTCTGTATTAGCAAGCACATAAAATATACAGCATATAAGTTATCTCTCCATCTTCCCTGATTTAATAAAACAAATCTCTTCGAATTATTTGTCGTAGAACCATCATCATAAAATTTCATTTTCTAACAATGTGTTCCGAACCGAATTGGTAGAATAAAGTTGCACAAATTAACGCGTAAGTCAGGGTCAATTCTGCTGGACCATCATTGCTCGATGATTTTCTGATCGTTTGGTGTTAAATAGGTCTACAAACACACACTTTTTTATGGATGGGAAATCATCAAATGAGTCCTCCCGCTCTGAGCGGAGCAGAAGGGAGTGTCCGACTCTTACTGACTAAAACCAATCCGTGTTACTCCTAGTGCCCTTTGCGTTCCAGTGTCGCGGTGACTCTTTCGAACAAATTTCGCAACCATGCCAGGCAACACACTGCACAGACTATTTTGTATAATTGTAAGACAAGACAAAAAAATTATTTGTAGAAACAAGTAAGTCAGTTTCTTCCAAATAAACAGACGCACAGAAGTGAGTGTGTGACAAAAACGCTGTCCGTCTATAGCCGTTCGGTCCGGTCCGGATTAGCGGATCGTGTGCCGGACACATGTCAGCCGGCATTAGCCGAACTACTGTGTCTGTACCAGCCAGTGATAACGGTCTGATGGCCAGATAAACTAGTTTTGATGAAGGTAATATTATGTCCAAGTGTGTAGTTTTATCTTGTGAGATGCTTCGAATAATAGGTATTTTAAACTGACTTTGTGATGTAAACCGATGTAAGCAGTTGCTGGGAGTCTTTATATAGCTTACTGGTTTGTGCCCGCGACTTCGTATAATCGCGCTTTTTTCCGGAATTTCGGTAAATCCCCTCTTAATGCTTCCCTACAAGGAAACTATAATCCACATTTGAGCTTCCTACGACCAGTAGTTTCGGCTGTGCGTTGTCTGTGAGTCACTCAGTCATTCAGTAATGGAATTTTTTTATATATTAGAATTCCTGTAGCCTATCCCACACAAACTGGCCATTTTCCAGGTTGAAAATTAAAAAGAAATCACATTTAACAACGTGTCGCTTGTTTTACAGTTTTCATAATCGGACCAGTATTTCCAGATATTACTTTTCACCTTTCCCTTTTTTACGCTGATTTTCAGTTTTTCATAAAGATTTAAATTAAATAAAAAAAAACAAACAAATTTAAATTAAATTTCGTTTAGATTTTGTAATGAAGAGTGTTGTGTATTTGTTTACTAGCTATTTTATAAGACATACAAAAAGACAGATTCTGTATGTACTGTTTAATTATTTTTGTATATGAACTGTCATAAAACTTCGTTGTTTATAATCTCTTCTTGTTGTTATAGGCTTTCAGTATTTAACATTAATGAAACATAAAATTACGTACCAAACACAAAACAGCTACAATCCAAACCCACAAGCAGACGCCCGGGACTCTCTGATTATCGCCTGGTGACGGTAAAAAGTACCGAATGTTCTACATAGAGGACTGCTCAGTGTTCACCTCAGCGAAATGCAATTAGATTCGTCTCGGGAGACCGACGAGGTTCCTATTCGGACACGTTTGCAATACTCCCCATTATTGTAAAGGTTCTAACATTTATTTTGAATTGAAATTGAATCGAAATCGGCAATTTTTTTAGTGTAATGCGTTATTAAATATCGAATACTAGAATCGTGACCCACGGTTTATTATACGATTACCAAATAAAAAAATAAAAAAATTGTGACGTTTCGTACATTTTTTTGTTTCTACTCTGTATTATCTATTATATTAACAAATAAAAAATGAAAACTTGTGAAATACCTAAATAACTGTACGTCAGAGTGCCAATCCTACTAACTTTTATTTTACATTCACATTCGTATGTCTGTCGCAATCGGTCAAAATGTATGATGACGATGATGTGTGTGTTGTGTGTGTGTGTGTGTGTGGTATGTGTGTGTGTGTGTGTCGATATTGAGGCTTTTTTGACAGATTGCGACTGAGATGCGAATGCAAACATTGCTTATAAATTAGTAGAATAATTGACCCTCAGAAGTACAACACAACAACTCCGTCTCTTGGCAGAACTATTAGAATTATTTTGTTCATTAATATTAAAAGGGTTTTACGCTATTCTTGTGTTCTAGATACGTAACAATGAACAGGATTACGTAGTATTAGTACAGGTGAAATCAGCTACCCAATCCTAAGTCATTTCAAAAACATACAGGATTCTGTAGCATAAAATGCCCTACAATATAATCTTCAATTACTGAATCTTCGTTCCCCCACAAATAAGTCTGTCAGAATAGTCCTCCGCGGGCCGCGCCTCATTTGCATTTAAATTGCGACGACTCACGTGGCTCCTCTTACTTTTAAATGTTCTCTACCCGCAACGTGGGCCCGATGTTTCAGTTGATACTTGTATCTACAGGTATGAAGGGATTTGGTTTAGCTGTATTTAGATTGTCGTTGTTTGTATTAAGTTTAGTTGAACTGTTATGGTACCTATGTAAGTACAAAAATTGAGTATGTATGTTCACAAAATGTACCTGCACAGATGAGAAGGTTTTCGTAGACGAGATTTTAAATGTTTTTCATTTGGATATTTTCCAAAATGCGAGCATTTATTCGTTTCAATTAAATATTGCTTAATTTTGAGCTTTTACACGAAGTGACATATAATTTCGGCGGGTAGCCGATGGATGCGGGACCGGTCGTTGTGGCGACGCTTAGGGGAGGCCTATGTCCAGCAGTGAACGTCTTTCGGCTGATATAATGATGATGATGCATATAATTTGCGTTAACTGTAGGTATTTTAAAACATATGGAATTGACCACATTTTTTTTGCGCGTGTCAATCCTAAACGCGTAGGATTATGTAACATGAACCCAAAGATTAAACAATGTCTATGTCAAAATAATATTGCGCCTTGCAATTTTCGTTTCACTTCGTTTTTCAAAGTTCTCGAACTGAATTTCTTATAACAACACATCCATCACTTCCCATACAATAATTTGTCCCAACAAAAAGCCGTGGTCGTTGAAATATATCCCATAGTTGGCGGACACCATAATTCAATTTGCCAAATTAGATTTTCCGTCAGTTACCTGCGTCCTGCGTCCTGCGTCTTCGCCCTTCGTTTCGCGACATGAAAGTTATTATGGACAGCCAATGTTGGAGCCAACATTGTTATGCCAACGTTGGAAATATCCGACAACGCTCTACCCGCCAGTTTCATTAAAGAAATGATCGACATAAAAACACTACAAAGTATAAAATAACCTTAATTTCGGAAGTCGGTGTTTTTGGTTTTATTTCTTTGTTTTTTAACACCGACTTCCAAAATTAAGGTTATTTTATACTTTGTAGTGTTTTGTTTGGAAGTCGGTTATATTTTTTTGTAAATAGTTTTTAATTTTTCACTTTTAAGCGATAAGGTGATACTTGGACGACGTCCTCTTCGTCTACGCAGAAATTGAAATAAGCAAAAATACTCATAAAATAAAAACTACTGAACTAAACCGAATAATTTTTTTATGGAACCAAATGGCAAGTACACCGCATCGAATTAAAAAAAATCACAGAAATCGGATCAGAAACCTCGGAGTACGCCGTGTACATACATAACAAAAATACCCACCAAATTGAGAACCTCCTTCTTTTTTGGAAGTCGGTTAAAAAAACACGTCTTTTGATGGGATTGGCTGTTAAAAATTCATTTAACTAATCACAACAGTTTGTCACATTTTTTGACTATAATTAACCTTTTGAAACTGGGACTAAGACATAACAATACAGTGATATTAATCCATCAAAGATATGCTCGTACTATTTCTGTTTAGTTGGTTTTCTAATGACTTCTGAATTCTAATGGGCTTTCAAACAATTTGAACGAATTTTCCAAATCAATTTCTCGGTTTAAGCCCATCGTATTCTTAAAATCAATAAATCATTATTAACTTATAAATTGTATATCAAAATCTTATTTTCAGAAATTTATGTTATGCTTTGGTAGCGCCAAAACAACAGGTCACATAAAACGAAACACTTCGAGTTTGGACGCAAACATTGGCCCATCTTTCTTAGAGGGACAAAATTAGATTGGTACAAGTGGGGTCAAGCGAGACGACGGGGACAATGACGGAAGAATATAATAATACGAAATGATATCTAAGAAATATCAGATGATATCAAAGAAAATATTAAGGTACACGTGAGATGCTCTTAGTAGAATTATTTCTTACGTGGTCGAATCGCTGTTTGTTTTCTAAGAAGAGTATTTTGAGGTAACTCAGTATATTTAGGGACGAATGTATAAAGACATTATTATTATAACTGTAGTATAATCATAATACCACTACAGAAAAATAGTCTAAAAAAAATCTATAAGTACGTTGTCAATAACTTTCTCAAACTACAATTTTACAACAAAGAAACAAAGTTTTAAAAATATAACAAAGAAAATAAATATTTTCATGATAACTAAATAAAAAGTAACTAACGTCTACAATGGCAAACAAGTCTGAACAACTTAT
This sequence comes from Lacanobia wlatinum, assembly GCA_947578705.1. NCBI lineage: Eukaryota > Metazoa > Arthropoda > Insecta > Lepidoptera > Noctuidae > Lacanobia > Lacanobia wlatinum. The sequence continues at coordinate 29,912,723 of OX388025.1, read as the reverse complement.
TTAGACCTCACGATCTTTGAGTCAAACTTTCAAACAGGATTCATACAGAATGGATTAATATCAAAGTAGAGAATTATGTGGTTTTTTGAAGCTACGGCTTACTGCTCTAAAAAAGTTACAAGTTTTTTGTCAGGATTGGTCTTCACTTGCCCAAAGCTGTAAAGAATGGGAGGCCTTTGCAGACAGTATAAAACGGCGTGTGGCTTTCAAAGTCAAAGTCAAATGATTTATTTCAACTAGACCAATAAAGGCACTTTTGAACGTCAAATGAAATTAACATATTAAGATAAGATAAGATAAGATTTCTTTATTTGTTTAAACATGGCATACATACAAGAGCATGCAAGATATTAATCGTTTGAGTCCAATCATGTTTAGCCTGAGTATTATTGTTAAATAAATAAATAAATAAATAAAGGTAGATTTATGGAGAAGATCGGACAAGAAACTCCATAATTACTCTTTCTGCGCCTACTGCGTATTCTTCTGAGAAAACGTCATGAATTTTTAAGTACCTTATATTATCTGTCAACACGGTCGGTCTACACTTTACCAAACCTTTGAAGAATTGAAGGAAGGGCAAAGAGAGCTTTGCCCTGCAGAGGGAAAGAACGGGCAGAAAATAAATACGATCTGACGGCTACCTTAGTAGTCTGAAAGAGAATACCTAAAGCTTTAAGACCACCTTGGCTCTTTTAAAAAAAATTAAATCAATAAATATAAAAAAATTACCGCCATGGGACTTCCGGCACATGTGAAAAATTTATGTTAGTTAATTTAATATTAGAACTGTTTTCGCGAATTTTAGTTCCAAAGTTCGCCATCCGTAACAGGCGGCGTAGTGGGGCATTACGACATGACGTCACGTCACGGCATAGGAGTTGGTTTTACTGCCAAGGCGCGTCAATAGATGTTTCTCATCAATAATTAAATAATAGGTACTTATTACACAGCAATGCAAAACCAATGAGTTCCTAAAAAATAACACAATCAACAATTCACTCAAAAATAAGAAAAGAGAAGTCGAAATCGTAGTCGTACCGTCCCCAATAAACACCACTCTTTTGAAGCATTTCTAAATCAAAACACGGCCCGTTACCCCGGAGAGTGACTTGCGGAAAATTGGAAAATGAAACAAGGTGAAAAATATTATTAAGTGGAGCACTCACCGACCACGAGCACGGCACTCCGGGGAGACGGAGCCGCATGCCGGTGCTCTCGTCTTCAATACTCTAACCTGCCGAGTTAAATTACACGGGTTTATTTACTTGCTCGACTGGGAAATGGAATGAAAGTATTGTGTGGCTTGGAATTGACTGTTGTGATATTAAGAGGGAGTTATTGTTTGGGATAATTTGAGGTTTTAATATAAGTCTTATCAAACGGGTAATTTCTTAAAAGTTTAATCTTAATTCTGTTTAGTTTAATCTTCGCCTAAGGTGGAGTCTTGTAATTGAAACCTCTGGTTATTTCAACTAACAGAAATAACTCCCTCTAGAACAGTGATCCTAGAGGTACTCTGTAATATTTTCCTGGGTTGTCCAGCTCGTCAAATGGCTTCTCCCGCTCTGGACGGAGACGAAGGGAGTGTCAGACTCTTACTGACTAAAACCCATCCGTGTTAATGCCCTTTGCGTTTCAGGGCCGCAATGACCCTTTCGAACCAATTTCTGCATTTATATTACTGATTGATTTTAAAGTAAATAACAAGAACTGGGAGATTTGGCTGTCAAATGTGTGTGCTGCCTTATAATAAGTTTATGTACTAGCATATTACATACATATTATTACATTATACATATTATATTTTAACATATTTTTTTGCCCGTGGGATGACCATACAAACGTAGTAGTATAGCTGAGTGTGATGTCCGATCCTGACATGGCTTGGCCGTATTGGTTTAATTTTTCGTCTCAGTTTTTAATTAACATTAATTTGGCAGAATAACCAGTTTTTCATTCTTTCATTTGTTTTCCAAATGCAATGAAAATATTCAAGCGCCTTAACTAACTTGGTTCCTATCATCTCCATTAACAAAATTCATTCGTCAAAGTCGCAACGATTGCTCCTCACCCTAAACCTGCCACATCAACCCTAATGGCGTCCCATAAAAGAGCACAGAGGTAAGTAGTGGCCACTATTCATTGATAGTCAATTGGGCCCACAAATCGTCCGGTTAACCGACTCGACCGCTCTTATAAAGGTAGGGTGCTACGGTCCACGGTCTACCAAGGAAGGGACAACCGTTTTTCTTCCAGCTAATGGCACACACGTTCACTTTGTTCGCCTTTTACTTTTTGACCGGCTTTGGGGAGGAAATGAAGTGCGATTTAAGGAGCCACGTAAGTTAGTATGATCAACGTATAAAGAGAGTATGTGAACGCCGTTGTTATACTGTTTCAGCTGTAGGAATTCTTTACAATTTCGTCCTTCTTGAATGTAAACCGCAGGTGAGGAGACACAGTATCCAAACTAATAATTTTAAAGACCTTTGTGTCAAAGTAAAATTCCGGAGATTCCTTTTACAAACACCGGAATTACTGATCCGATTACTAAAATTTTTCCACTAAACAAATGCACTATTTGGTGAGTGTCATAGAATATTCATATATCTTCTCAGGTAACATAGTTACGAGCAAAAGCTAGTAGACTATAGTTACACAATCAAGCATACTTTCCTGTTCTATTGTGGTCCCTTTTCATTGAGTAGTTTTAATAGATGACATTTCAGAGTGAAAGAAAAAGAAGGAAAAAAGAAAGAAACTAATTTATTTGGCACACACGAATACACACAATGTAGGTAGGTACAACAAAAAACTTAATTTTAAAAACAAAACAATAACATCGTGTGCCCCGCGGCTGCGCCAAATAGGTCCAGTTCAGCAAAATGCCAGACAACTAGGAGCCGCCTGACGCTGGTTTTCAACTGAACCTGACGTGGAAGTGTACGGATGTAAACCAGTTTTGTAAAGTATCAAATATACGGGTAAATATAATTGTATTTAGTAAACGATACATAATAATTTAGTGTCTAGTAATAGATAATGTGTAAAAATATATAAAAAAAAAAAAAAAACAAAGGAAATAACCACCTAGTTGGTTATCACCTAGTCTTCACATGTAATACATTTATTTTCTTACTTCTCTAGTTCTACTATGTTCTTATCTTAGCTTAGTTTAGGTATGAATGTAAACGGTCAGCTCACACAGCTCACAGTCCATCGCTTGCCCACCTCACTTCACCTCTTTATGGCCGCGTGGCCCGCACTCTGATAGCGCCAATTACTGACCAACTGCACAAAAGAATTGAGTGGATACGACTCCAATCTGATAAAATGTTTGCTTCCAATCAATATAAAAGTATAGTTACATAATTTCTTTACACAAAAGACTCTTCAGAGATTTATGAACTTAATGGCTCATTATAATATTAAACAGATAAACACAAATTCGGATATATTCAAAACAGCAAGAAATAGAGTTGCCAGGCGGCCGATAGCTGACTATGTAGCACATTAAGATAAGATATATTTATTTGTCAAAAACATGTGTAAGTTAATAATCAGTTGGTTAATTTTGGTAATTATGGTTAGGGAATCATCATCATATCAGCCAATTGCCGTCCACTGCTGAACGTACGCCTCCCGCAAAGAACGCCAACCATCCCGGTCTTGAGCAGTCCGCATCCATCCGCTGCCAGCCACCTTCTGTAAATCATCTGGCCATCGTGCCGCAGGGCGTCCCACACTACGTTTGCCTATACGCAGTCTCCATTTTAAGTTAACACATGTCTGCTCCATCGACCGTCTGTCCGTCTACAGACATGGCCGGACCACTTCCACTTTTACATGCTGATTCTACGCACAATGTCGGTGACTTTAATTATCTGGCGACTGACTCTTACTCTAAAGGGAATCTTATATAATTAATTAAAAGAAATAAACCCATATAATACACGAATAACCCCTTTTATGAACTTCGACCTTAAGTTGTACCTACCTACTAATAACGTGTGACGATATAACTTACAAGCAATGTCTATTGAGGTTCCTGCGTCAGAGAACTTACTTATAGCCAATATGTAAATACATACATTTTTTTTTAAATTGGGCCTTCGGCTTAGGGAAAATCCAAAAGCAAATATTTAACTTTCCAATTTTCAAGAGATTTTCAGTTTTTCAGATGGATCCACATTAATCTATCGGTTCCTAGCGATATATAGCGGTCGGTCAGTCCCTTAGACTTTGTTACCTCGCCGGGAAATTGCTGCCACACACTATACGATACCTAACACTCTACCTACCCAAGTACCCACTGTTAATAGACGTGTAAGTAATCGTTGTCTACGAATGGGAAACTTTTGTTTGTTCGTTTATTGGGAACTTCCTATTATGCTCCTTTCAGTAAGGTGAAAATAAGTTTTCATTTTCTTACGGCCGGTTTGCTTGTTCCTGAAAAGTACCGATTCCAATAATTTTACTCATTTTGCTTATTGTAAATACTTATCCTCAACACTGTGTTTGGTTTCAATCACTTATTAGTTTTACTGAGCCGCGAAGAAAATACACAAGTTATTAGAGATGAGACGAATGTACCTTGGAGTAAGTATATCCTCTGTCACTGACATAAGACAGTGTGAACTGGAACGGCCTTTTTGCCCTCATGCTTTGAACGTCTATTTTGCCCGCACGCCTCAAGGTTTTAAGAAAATTTTACAGATGTATTTTAACCTAAGTAAGTTAATGTAATGAAACAAAATGTAAACGTTTTAACTAGTTTTAATTAATCGAAACGGTTACAACAAAGGAATAGGATTCTAATGTTCTAAGCGTGATTGACAGCTGACAGATAAGTGCGCGTTGAGAAACACACTTAAGGGGCGCGTGATTCGTTTGGAAATAATACTTCGTTCGGAAAGGTTCGGTTTATGTTCATATTCCAATATAAGTTTTATAAGGTAGTTTTTAGTTAATTAAAAGCTTGTCTCAAAACGATTTTTACTTTAATTTTTTCTTTGTTATGTTTAAGGTAATCTTGACAACACACAAACAGCGTATAAAAAGTGTTCCCCACACTGATTCACTCGGTAATCCAAATGTTAGCTTAACAGAAAAACAAGAGAGGTTCAATCAACGTCGCCCTGATTGATGGTGTTAATTTACTAAAGACTTATTAACTCATCTGTATGCGGCGTCCTCTGGAGGTATCACATGGTTGTTTCCTTGTGTACGATACGTTTACTTTTCTACTGCTATTTTCCACAGTCATGATCATCATCATCAGCCTCAGCCTATTTCTGGACGTATGCCTCTCCTAGTGCACGCCATTCCACTCGATTTCCAGTAACTCTCATCCAGCTGCTACCAGCCTCCCTGCGAAGATCGTCGCTCCACCTACCATGAGGGCGTCCTGCTTTGGCGATTCGTGGTCTCCAATCAAGAACTCGTCTGCACCAACGGTCATCGATGCTATGGCTGATATGGCCAACCCATTGCCACTTCAACAGTTTGTTTATTCTGTGAGCTATGTCACTTCGTTGCGGGTTCGATCCCTCAAAGAGACTTCAAGCTTAGCCCGTTCCATAGCTCGCTGGGCAACTTTGAATTTATAGACCAACCGTACCAAAGTCTCCTGTCCTTAATTCAGGGTCTGAAATAGTCTTGATTTAGTGACAGCAAAGAATAGTGAGTGAGTTTTAGTTTGAATAGTAATACCATTTTCATTTTGGCCTTAGATTTACAAAAAAAGAATTCTGTTCTTAAAGCTGTCAGTTTATTTTTCTAAGTGTACTTAAATACACAACGTCAAAAAATGACAATCAATTCTTCTCGAAATTGAACACCTTTACCTACCAGCATTGATTTTCCTGTGTGACACACACAGTGTGTGTCATCATCTACCCGACTTCGCCCACTTTCCTGTGCCAGATCAAATAATTTTACATAACATTTGCACATCGGAAATGTTACCATCTCATTTTCACGAAAGTCTCAACCGCCCACTGACTATGTGCTCCTGGTATTGTTCCAACGTTTAGTAACCCGACGCCGGAGCAGGGAGCAACCGGATAGCACCTTTTACCGTTAGCAAACAGTTCAGGTGTTTGACTTGTTTCCGAGATAAGGTTACTGTTTGCGTTTATGGGATCCTGGTGTTTGCGACTTGTTTAGCTGTGTTTGGACTTACGGGAGATACTGAGGGGAAGATGTTTTTTGTCAGATATTTTTATAAGGGGAAACACATATCCCTGTTTTTTCCTTATATCAGCCTGCAGAATGTTCAGGCACCGTGTTACTAGATGCAACTTTGACTGACGTGTCACTGATGGTGAAATCTCTTAATGGTACAAAACTGTGTCGCTGTCTGCGTCTGTCTGTTTTTTTACTTACTTCTTCTAAACAACAAATCAGATTTTAAAATAGTTTTCATTACAATAATTCAAACGAATAAAGTTTGGGTGTAGAAATATAAATTGCACCCGCTTGTAAAATTTATTCCAATACCTTGAAACAGACAATAAAATGGCCGTCAGCAAAAAGTCGTTATTATTTGCCTATATAGCACTTCACGGGACAAACTACAAAGGCCTATGCAAACGTTACAGTTAGATAGATAACTCTCACTTAGCAATAACCAGCTACCCTGCGAAGAAAATCACTCCATCAAGCATGATGACAACACACACCAGCTAGGTACAAAATCATCATCCATTTGTTCCCTTTACATGAGGATTAGAACTTTCTTGTGAGCTTATTACTTAACTCCATATAAATCATACCACACTGAAGTGCTTTCCTATTACCTGTAATAATCCACCATTACGTCCGCGTACGTGCCTCTGCGGATACACCTCGACTTGGCGGGAAATTGATGGCAATCGAACAAATTGCCGCCAAAATGCGCCGCCATCTTAACACTTCGGTTGTTACGTTATGTTTGAAATTATTGATGGCGTTTTATTGGAAGCTTTACTTTCAAGCTATTGAATGTATGGAAAAAGAGGCGATGAAGATTTTTTTCAGATAGTATATGGTATATTATTAAGTAGTTTCGAAATTATGTTAACACAACTTTTGTGAGACGACCTACTTTTCGGGGTGCATCTGTTCCTGTGACTGATCGGCTCGAGCTCCTAGGCATGGAGTTGACATCCAGTCTCAACTTCGGCGCCACCATCGAGTACAAAGCCCAAACTGCTGCCAAAAAGCTGGGCATCCTAAATAGGGTGAAGCGATACTTCAAGCCTGGACAGCTTTTAACTCTATATAAAGCGCAAGTCCGATCCTGCATGGAGTATTGTAGCCACCTTTGGGATGGCTCAGCTAAGTATCAGCTCGCCGACTCGGTAGAACGCAGAGCTAAGAGGCTCATCGGTGACGAAAAACTGGTGGATACCAAGCTACACAGCTTGGCTCATCGCCGTAAGGTTGCCTGCTTGTCGGTCTTCTACAGATTGTACTTCGGTGAGTGTGCCCAAGAACTCCACGACCTCATTCCACCGGCCCCCTTCTACCATCGGACATCCAGACGCACTGCATCTTACCATCCCTACCTTGTTGCTATTCCACCAATTCGCACTAAGCGTTTCCAAACGTCTTTCATAATGCGCACAGCAAAGGAGTGAAACTCTCTGCCTGCGTCTGTGTTTCCAAACGCATACAACCCTAATCTCTTCAAAGTTAGAGTGAACAGGCTCCTTCTGGGTAAGCTCGCTCCATCGTAGACTTTGTCTCTGTCAACTCTGACCTAGACTAGAGTCAAGAGCAAACCCATCACAAATAAAATAAAAAAAAAGGTTTATCGGAAAAATGGAATTTGACTACTTTGTTGGCGTCAAAGAGGTTACTCATGACGTCTTGAATCGACGCCATAGTGTTGAATCGTACCGAAATATACTGGCCAGTTCGTTGAGGTCATAAATTGACGCCATATTGAAAAAATCCTCAAAGTCTGATGCACAAACGCCCGTTTGACGTTTGATATACTACTAATACGTCACATTTGAAATTTGTCTCACCAATACACTATGGTGGCACACCTGTATAATATGTGATTCATGACGTCATGAGCACTGTCCAGTCTATTGTTTTATATTTCGGAACACAGCCTATACTTTCATATTGCACCAAACGTGCTATTAGTTTTTAAGATAGTCCAAAATGAATATTCATAAAAATAAATTAATATTCTACAAAGACATTCTCCATTTCAGAGAAATATTTACTTAATTTCAAGTCTCCTTCAACCTCCCTAAGTAAACAAATGTGTAAAACGAAATTGAGTCTTAACTTTAATTTTCCCTCCAATAATTGCTACACAATACAAAATAATATTACTGAAGTATTCTCTGCAAGTGACTGTTAATTTACCAAGTTATCTCATACACTCCTGTCATTGAAATATCAATCTAAAGTGTTTGCGATAAGGGTGTTGTTGGTGGCACAGGTGTGTGGTCCCTGGGTTCTGGTAGAAATATCTTGAAGGTTTGTGACGTTTAATCTTGCGTGCGACGCGGCCGCCGCGCGTATCACTCGCCGGTCGTCAAATAGGGGTGGGAAAATATCGGTATTATTCAATTAGCCAAGTTTAACTAACTTACAATTTTATTTTATATCTGTTGGTAAAATGTTAGATGGTACTTATTAAATGAAGTTTATACCCAATAGTCTTAGTAGGGATGTAAATTGCGGAAAACACTGACTACATGCAAACCATAAATAACATTATATTATCTGTCATGACATAGTTTGTTTCTTATTAACTTAAGATCCACATAAGGTAGGTATCTACTTTTACACCTTTCAAATTCGTCCTCATCATAATGCCCCTTTACTTTTAAAACTTATTCTACCAACTACCAAAAAAAAATTCTATCCATCGACATAATAAATTCGCCTCATCCCATCCCTATCGCCAAGCGTCTGCAGAAATTCAATTAACATTACCTCCAGTCGCGTGCACCTTTATTTCCGTTCGGAGTCACTTAGCTTCCCACCCTGCCCCCCCCACTACTTCCACCCCTGTAAGACGCCCGTAATGAGGTCCAGTGATCGTTTAGTTTGGAGGTAATGGCTGACGTGAGCGACTGATACCGTTTCTTCGTCAGAAATGGGACACAGAGCTTGGAATCGAAGTGAATAGAAAAGACATTACTTCTACTACTGCAGCTAAAATGCAAAAGAGTGGCATAATTATGAAGCTTTTATATTAATTACTAGCTGACCCGCGCAACTTCGTCTGCGTCATAAAATGTAATTATTTACGACATCACATTAGAAACCTCAAAAATAACAGTATTTCTCCACTATTTAATGGATGTTATTATACATATAAACCTTTCTCTTCAATCACTCTATCTATTAAAAAAAAACCGCATCAAAATCGGTTGCGTAGTTTTAAAGATTTAAGCATACATAGGGATATAGGGACAGAGAAAGCGACTTTGTTTTATACTATGTAGTGATTGCACATTTTTACTTCAGTAACAAATTAAATTCATATCCTAGCCAAGATATTTTTCTCGCTATATATTGAGAAACTTTAACTCATTGTAACTGAAAATCTAAAGGGAATGGATTTTTTTCAACTACATAAGTATCAAATTAAAACAACTATAGTAACGTTAACGTAAGTAAATTTTGAATGTGAAAAACTACAACCCCATAGTATTTTTCTACACTAATATTATAAAGAGGAAAGATTTGTTTGTTTGTTTGTTTTTTTGTTTGAATTGAATAGGCTCCGAAACTACTGGACCGATTTGAAAAATTCTTTTAGCATTGTATAGCTACATTATCAGGGAGTAACATAGGCTATATATTATCCCCGTGCTCCCACGGGAACAGGAACTACGCGGGTGAAACCGCGTGACGTCCACTAGTGTTTAATAATATGGGATATACACAATTTATATCATTCAAAAATATGTATATTGTATCTAACTCAAATAAATATTATGTGCGAAACGAGTATTGTAGCTATGGTAAAATTTTACGTTACGTTACGTTACGTCAAAAATAATCGTGATAGGCCCCTGTTCATCATCATCATGTCAGCCGAGAGACTTTCGCTGTTGGTCGTAGACCTCCCCCAAGTGTCGCCCCATCGACTGGTCCTGTTTTACTGTCATAGTTAATTCTAAATTGACATATGCCGTCAACTCTAAGATAAACAGCGACATTGTCTGACACGCTTGTTTTTTCTGTATAGGAGATCATCAAATGACTCCTTTCGCTCCATCCGTCTATGGCCACAGTCTAAATTGACACGGTCTGTATCACTATCACGCTTGGTTTGTACAGTTTCTGTCCGTACTCCTACTTACGAATCTAACACTGCGAATAGACAACGTAGAGTCACAAGTCTTACAAGTGATTCAGTTTTTAACTATAAATGCTGACGTTTGAAAGTGCGTTTCGATGGTCTTATTGAAAAAATCCTGGCCAAGTGCGAGTCGGACTCGCGTGCAGAGGGTTCCAAACGAATTTTGTTTTTTTTTACATGTTATTTTAACACTATAGACTTCTTATAAGTTTTCCTGTAATTTATAGGTAAAGATCTATTATCTCCCTTTTTTTTATTTTAGCTTAGTAGTTTCGGAGGAAATTTTTCGTCTAATTTCTTGAATAACTTCAAAACCATTAAATTTAAAATAATGAAAGAAATATAAATAAAACCCTCACAATAAGCCCCTTCATTTGATATTTCACACGATATTGTTCAAAAAACTTTTTTTGAAACTTTCTAGTTTGACCCGAAAAGTGGCCCCCACACTAAAAGTTTAATAATTTACGTAACGCGTTCGTATTTGGAAGAAAGTCCATATGTGTACCAAATTCCAACAGAATCGGTCCAGTGGATCCGGAGATAACTGGCTGTGACACACGGACAGACAGACACCCGAGTGATCCTATAAGGGTTCCGTTTTTTGTTCGGAACCCTAAAAATGAATTAACTTTGATGTTTCTAGCAGAAGCTCCCGAGGCATGTTGTAGGTGTTCTGTGGGAAGCCTATAGATATGGAACGGGGTCTACTTATAAGTATTTATAAGTGCTTTCGGCTGATAAGTGTGCATGGATACTGTTAATGTGACTGTTCATGTTTGTTGTTGGTGATAAGGCTGTTATCTATTAACTGGGGGATAAAGCCAAGTATTTATATTATAGGCGTAATTTTTTGGGAAGTTGTGCTTCTGATTGCACCGAAACTGTAATTTTACGAAATGCTACTCAAGTTATCTTAAACATACAATTTGAAGCTGTTGTAATTTTCCTTAAAAATAAGTTAGAGACTTTACCAACCTCTAGGGATACCCTGCTGAAACTACCCTCAATTGTATGTAGAGTTATTAGCTGCTTTGACATGATCATTAAAGCCTTTTAAAATAATGCAGAAAAAAAGAAACCAGCTAAATTAATTCCCTCTTTGATAAAATTACCTGCGTAAAACAGGACAAGTCGTTTTATTTTTGAGAACCATTAAATCCTCTTTTGTTTTAAGATTCCGTACCGAAAGCTTAAACAGAACCCTATTACTAAGGCTCCGCTGTCCGTCCGTCCATCCGTCTGTCTGACAGCGGGCTGTATCTCAAAAACTGTAATAGGTAGGCAGTTGAAATTTCCACAGATTGCGTATTTCTATTGCCGTTATAACAAGAAATAAGAAAAATTAAGGTTTATGGTACGGAACCCTTCATGTGCGAGTCCGACTCGCACTTGGCCAGTTTTTGCCAAATAATATGTACCTAAAAAACACAAAAGCACCTCAATAACAACACAATACAATACAAAGGTAAACAACAGCTACTCGGAAGCTGAGTGACATAGACGGATGAGCTGAAGATTATCAGCGCAGATAACAGACTCGTTCAGGGTATCTGATCGGAACGGGACACCTACCCCGTGTGATGGGAGCTAGGGAGGGAGGTTATTGGGCTCGGAAGGTAGATTTTAGAGTTCGATATTGGTTTTATGTCCAAGGAATGAAGTACCAATCGTGTAGTTTATAACTTACAGTCATTGATATATAAAAAACCCAAGATACACACTCAGCATCTCAAAAACGTCCGCAAAAAACAAGCGCAATATGTATAATTGTGCGCAAATTTCAAACAGTCTCGCATCGCTCGCCATAATGCACTGCTTTATAAAAAAAACTTTAAGCGATCCGTGTAAGGTTGAATTTGCAAAAAAAAATTGCGCATCACTCGCCATACTGAACTGCTTTGTAAAAACAACTTTAAGCAATCCGTGTAAGGTTGAATTTGCAAAAAAAATTGTTTATAGTATAACTACACACAGCTCACACATGACACTTGAAACATGTCAGTTTTTGACGACAGTTTCGAGTGTTGCATTTGTTCGAGACTGTGCATCTTGCAATGCTTACAGTACATACATGTCCCTACACTGCCAAACGTATTCGAATTAGCTTACTTTCGTCAGAGATAAAATAACATTTCATAATTCTGTGCCAAAATTACGGAACGGGACCCTATTACTAAGTCTCCACTGTCCGTCAGTATGTCTGTTAGCGGGCTGTATCTCAAGAACCGTAATAGGTAGATAGTTGAAATTTTCACAGAGTGTGCATTTCCTAGTGCCGATATAAGCACATCATCTGCCTGCCTTTTCCAACTATATTGGGGTTGGCTTCCAGTCAAACCGGATTCAGCTGAATACCAGTGTTTTACGTGGAGCGGCTGCCTACCAGACCTCCACAACCCATTAACTGGGTAACACGATACTCCTTGGCAAGATTGGAGTCAGATTTCCTGGCTTTTGGCTAAAGATAAAAAAGCTGGGGTCAACGGTTAAGCGAGCCTTCCGAGACACGGAGGACTCTCGGTATGTTCAGATGGTCACCCATCCATAGACCAATCTCGGCAAGCATAGCTTCCTATATACCTTGAAGATCGACCCGTGCAGCTCTTATTATTTAACGACAAGCTATTAAACCAGTTTAAGAGGCAAAATAATATTTCATAATAATATAATAAAATAAATACAGCTCTATCACTTGGTTTTTTATATTCTACAAATGGCTTAATTTTAACTATTCCCAATTACATATTATGCTTTCACTAATGAGACAATTACGACTAACATGATGAAACTTTGAACTCGTTACAAAATAACAATAACTTCCGCAACACATGAATTAAATCCGCAATAAACGAATCTATTGTCAGGTAAACAAAACCGTCAAATAAATAACATTATTCAACACTATGAGTGCATTCAATACGTTTCGCTCGTTCTAGTGATGTAATGTAAATAGCACAATAATTCATCGATATTCGCGAGACGCCAGACTGCATAACTCACCGTATGGCCGTATTGAGACGTCGATAGATTTTTATCGATGAAATATTTTTTATCTGTTTATGTTTTTGTAGTTATAGCGTGGTCAGCTTTAAACCACATTTTCTTACGTATTTTAACGCGTTAGGTAATACTCAAGTAGTGTCATTCTCAGTACCTATGAAGTCCTAGAAGATAATCTTTAGTATTGAACCTCTACAATTCAGTCCTTCATGGTAATTTAAAGAAACTGCAACTGCGAAGTAAACATTTATAAAAAACATGAGCAAACGCCTGTGATTTAGGTATTAGCAATGCTGTTCATTCACCAAAAATCGTCGGTAGCTAAATATAGGTGATTCGACACGTAGTTTTTAGGGACTGGTGTAGTGTAACAATCAAAGAATTCTATATTATAAAAGGAGAACCTTTTTTTTCATATATACCAACCATTAGGTAAACTCTCTTTTGTAACATTTTCTCCCATAAATCAACAAAACATCGATATGATTGGCCCACCTCTACCGCCGTACCGTAACAAATGTTATAGACCGGTGGACCGGGCACGCGCAGGATGTCTAAACACACAATTTCACTCTTATTTCGCAAACTAATGTCGCGATGTGCAACTCATTTTTACTCTTACCGACTTTCAGTGTAGACGTATGAGTAACCGATAAGGAAACGAAAGAAGGTAATTGATTAAGAGGAAATACTGGCGGCGAGACTTTGTATGTAAAAAGTCATAATTCGAGGTTTGGCTCTCGACTGTTTTCTCCTCCAAAATTGGACCGATTTAAGAGATATTTCACAAACTGAATAAAAAGGATGTATACTGTGTCTCTATGTTTTCCTTTTTTGATTAATAGTTGCCAAATTTGTACACTAGGGCTCTGTTAACAGCGATTTATCGGACAATTTTGAGCATTTCGTGAGAGTTCTAGTGCTTATACGGTAATTAAATCATCAAAAAGGGGACACAGTATATATCCTTCTTATTCAGTTTGTGAAATATCTCTTAAAGCGGTCTAATACTGGAGGAGAAAACAGTCTAGAGCCAAACCTCGAATTATGACTTTTTACATACAAAGTCTCGCCGCCAGCATTTCCTCTAAGAGGGCCAATTCTACTCACTTTCAAGCAATGTTCGTATGCGCAATCTGTAAAAAATGTAGGGGAATTGAAGCTTTTTTTACTGATCGCGAATGAGATGCAAATGTTACTTAAAACTTAGAAGAACTGGCCGTAAGGTGTCATTGTGTCATCTCATTTACTTTGATAGAAAGTATGACACTGGCAGATAGACGTTTTTTGTTTACTATGCACGAGTGCATATCAATATGCACTCGTTTGTCCACTATCTCATCTGATGGTAAGCGACGACGTGATCGAAAATGGAGCAAGCTGCTTAGAAGTAACTTGCCTTGAAAGTTTGACTTAAAGACTCCCAGGTTGTAGCTAACAGGAAACACAGACTCCGGCAAGGAATTCCACTCCTTAGCAGTGTGTAAATGTTCCCACGTGATGGAAATCCCTTTTCACCACGTATTGGTGGCCCATCGGCTCAGTTGCCAAAGCAGAAGAGAAACTTACTTACAAATATTGTCGTATTGTCGGCACGGTTGGCGCGGTGGTGTGGTGGATTCGATTCCCACACGGAACAAATATTTGTATGGCCTACAGATAGTTGTTCTGGGTCTGGTTGTTTGTGCATGTGTATTTATATGTTTGTAACTGCACCCACGATACAGGAGAAATTCCTAGTGTGAGGCAATGTTTTATAAAAAAGAGAAAAAAAAGAGTTGTTCCGGGACTGGCTGTTTGTGTATGTGACTTTGTATGTTTGTAAACGCAGCCACGATACAGGAGAAAATCCTAGTGTGGGGCAACGTTTAAAAAAAAATACATAACGAAAAGTGAATGAGTGTCAATAATTTCATGGTTGAAAGGTACGAAAGTGTCCAGGTTGTTTGTAAAAGGTTGAAATAGACAGATTTGTAAAGATTTTCGATTCCTTCATTCATTTCATTTATATCAAACAATACACATTGTGCCGCCGCATTGTGTAGAATTTTAGGTACATAATAATTAGTAATATTAATATAAATTTGTTACAAGCAAAATAATTTGAAAGAAAATAAATTAATATGTCATGTCAATAAATTCAAAAGATGTCTATAAATAAATAAATGTCCAAAAGAATGGCAGGAATAATGTCAAATGTACTTATTATGTCAGATGATTAGCCAAAGCCAAAGTCAAAGTATAAGTCAAATATCAATTCAATTCAAAAGTTTGTTATTATTATATGTAGGGAGGGAGGGAGGTTATTGGGCTCGGAAGGTAGATTTTAGAGTTCGATATTGGTTTTATGTCCAAGGAATGAAGTACCAATCGTGTAGTTTATAACTTACAGTCATTGATATATAAAAAACCCAAGATACACACTCAGCATCTCAAAAACGTCCGCAAAAAACAAGCGCAATATGTATAATTGTGCGCAAATTTCAAACAGTCTCGCATCGCTCGCCATAATGCACTGCTTTATAAAAAAAACTTTAAGCGATCCGTGTAAGGTTGAATTTGCAAAAAAAAATTGCGCATCACTCGCCATACTGAACTGCTTTGTAAAAACAACTTTAAGCAATCCGTGTAAGGTTGAATTTGCAAAAAAAATTGTTTATAGTATAACTACACACAGCTCACACATGACACTTGAAACATGTCAGTTTTTGACGACAGTTTCGAGTGTTGCATTTGTTCGAGACTGTGCATCTTGCAATGCTTACAGTACATACATGTCCCTACACTGCCAAACGTATTCGAATTAGCTTACTTTCGTCAGAGATAAAATAACATTTCATAATTCTGTGCCAAAATTACGGAACGGGACCCTATTACTAAGTCTCCACTGTCCGTCAGTATGTCTGTTAGCGGGCTGTATCTCAAGAACCGTAATAGGTAGATAGTTGAAATTTTCACAGAGTGTGCATTTCCTAGTGCCGATATAAGCACATCATCTGCCTGCCTTTTCCAACTATATTGGGGTTGGCTTCCAGTCAAACCGGATTCAGCTGAATACCAGTGTTTTACGTGGAGCGGCTGCCTACCAGACCTCCACAACCCATTAACTGGGTAACACGATACTCCTTGGCAAGATTGGAGTCAGATTTCCTGGCTTTTGGCTAAAGATAAAAAAGCTGGGGTCAACGGTTAAGCGAGCCTTCCGAGACACGGAGGACTCTCGGTATGTTCAGATGGTCACCCATCCATAGACCAATCTCGGCAAGCATAGCTTCCTATATACCTTGAAGATCGACCCGTGCAGCTCTTATTATTTAACGACAAGCTATTAAACCAGTTTAAGAGGCAAAATAATATTTCATAATAATATAATAAAATAAATACAGCTCTATCACTTGGTTTTTTATATTCTACAAATGGCTTAATTTTAACTATTCCCAATTACATATTATGCTTTCACTAATGAGACAATTACGACTAACATGATGAAACTTTGAACTCGTTACAAAATAACAATAACTTCCGCAACACATGAATTAAATCCGCAATAAACGAATCTATTGTCAGGTAAACAAAACCGTCAAATAAATAACATTATTCAACACTATGAGTGCATTCAATACGTTTCGCTCGTTCTAGTGATGTAATGTAAATAGCACAATAATTCATCGATATTCGCGAGACGCCAGACTGCATAACTCACCGTATGGCCGTATTGAGACGTCGATAGATTTTTATCGATGAAATATTTTTTATCTGTTTATGTTTTTGTAGTTATAGCGTGGTCAGCTTTAAACCACATTTTCTTACGTATTTTAACGCGTTAGGTAATACTCAAGTAGTGTCATTCTCAGTACCTATGAAGTCCTAGAAGATAATCTTTAGTATTGAACCTCTACAATTCAGTCCTTCATGGTAATTTAAAGAAACTGCAACTGCGAAGTAAACATTTATAAAAAACATGAGCAAACGCCTGTGATTTAGGTATTAGCAATGCTGTTCATTCACCAAAAATCGTCGGTAGCTAAATATAGGTGATTCGACACGTAGTTTTTAGGGACTGGTGTAGTGTAACAATCAAAGAATTCTATATTATAAAAGGAGAACCTTTTTTTTCATATATACCAACCATTAGGTAAACTCTCTTTTGTAACATTTTCTCCCATAAATCAACAAAACATCGATATGATTGGCCCACCTCTACCGCCGTACCGTAACAAATGTTATAGACCGGTGGACCGGGCACGCGCAGGATGTCTAAACACACAATTTCACTCTTATTTCGCAAACTAATGTCGCGATGTGCAACTCATTTTTACTCTTACCGACTTTCAGTGTAGACGTATGAGTAACCGATAAGGAAACGAAAGAAGGTAATTGATTAAGAGGAAATACTGGCGGCGAGACTTTGTATGTAAAAAGTCATAATTCGAGGTTTGGCTCTCGACTGTTTTCTCCTCCAAAATTGGACCGATTTAAGAGATATTTCACAAACTGAATAAAAAGGATGTATACTGTGTCTCTATGTTTTCCTTTTTTGATTAATAGTTGCCAAATTTGTACACTAGGGCTCTGTTAACAGCGATTTATCGGACAATTTTGAGCATTTCGTGAGAGTTCTAGTGCTTATACGGTAATTAAATCATCAAAAAGGGGACACAGTATATATCCTTCTTATTCAGTTTGTGAAATATCTCTTAAAGCGGTCTAATACTGGAGGAGAAAACAGTCTAGAGCCAAACCTCGAATTATGACTTTTTACATACAAAGTCTCGCCGCCAGCATTTCCTCTAAGAGGGCCAATTCTACTCACTTTCAAGCAATGTTCGTATGCGCAATCTGTAAAAAATGTAGGGGAATTGAAGCTTTTTTTACTGATCGCGAATGAGATGCAAATGTTACTTAAAACTTAGAAGAACTGGCCGTAAGGTGTCATTGTGTCATCTCATTTACTTTGATAGAAAGTATGACACTGGCAGATAGACGTTTTTTGTTTACTATGCACGAGTGCATATCAATATGCACTCGTTTGTCCACTATCTCATCTGATGGTAAGCGACGACGTGATCGAAAATGGAGCAAGCTGCTTAGAAGTAACTTGCCTTGAAAGTTTGACTTAAAGACTCCCAGGTTGTAGCTAACAGGAAACACAGACTCCGGCAAGGAATTCCACTCCTTAGCAGTGTGTAAATGTTCCCACGTGATGGAAATCCCTTTTCACCACGTATTGGTGGCCCATCGGCTCAGTTGCCAAAGCAGAAGAGAAACTTACTTACAAATATTGTCGTATTGTCGGCACGGTTGGCGCGGTGGTGTGGTGGATTCGATTCCCACACGGAACAAATATTTGTATGGCCTACAGATAGTTGTTCTGGGTCTGGTTGTTTGTGCATGTGTATTTATATGTTTGTAACTGCACCCACGATACAGGAGAAATTCCTAGTGTGAGGCAATGTTTTATAAAAAAGAGAAAAAAAAGAGTTGTTCCGGGACTGGCTGTTTGTGTATGTGACTTTGTATGTTTGTAAACGCAGCCACGATACAGGAGAAAATCCTAGTGTGGGGCAACGTTTAAAAAAAAATACATAACGAAAAGTGAATGAGTGTCAATAATTTCATGGTTGAAAGGTACGAAAGTGTCCAGGTTGTTTGTAAAAGGTTGAAATAGACAGATTTGTAAAGATTTTCGATTCCTTCATTCATTTCATTTATATCAAACAATACACATTGTGCCGCCGCATTGTGTAGAATTTTAGGTACATAATAATTAGTAATATTAATATAAATTTGTTACAAGCAAAATAATTTGAAAGAAAATAAATTAATATGTCATGTCAATAAATTCAAAAGATGTCTATAAATAAATAAATGTCCAAAAGAATGGCAGGAATAATGTCAAATGTACTTATTATGTCAGATGATTAGCCAAAGCCAAAGTCAAAGTATAAGTCAAATATCAATTCAATTCAAAAGTTTGTTATTATTATATGTAGGGAGGGAGGGAGGTTATTGGGCTCGGAAGGTAGATTTTAGAGTTCGATATTGGTTTTATGTCCAAGGAATGAAGTACCAATCGTGTAGTTTATAACTTACAGTCATTGATATATAAAAAACCCAAGATACACACTCAGCATCTCAAAAACGTCCGCAAAAAACAAGCGCAATATGTATAATTGTGCGCAAATTTCAAACAGTCTCGCATCGCTCGCCATAATGCACTGCTTTATAAAAAAAACTTTAAGCGATCCGTGTAAGGTTGAATTTGCAAAAAAAAATTGCGCATCACTCGCCATACTGAACTGCTTTGTAAAAACAACTTTAAGCAATCCGTGTAAGGTTGAATTTGCAAAAAAAATTGTTTATAGTATAACTACACACAGCTCACACATGACACTTGAAACATGTCAGTTTTTGACGACAGTTTCGAGTGTTGCATTTGTTCGAGACTGTGCATCTTGCAATGCTTACAGTACATACATGTCCCTACACTGCCAAACGTATTCGAATTAGCTTACTTTCGTCAGAGATAAAATAACATTTCATAATTCTGTGCCAAAATTACGGAACGGGACCCTATTACTAAGTCTCCACTGTCCGTCAGTATGTCTGTTAGCGGGCTGTATCTCAAGAACCGTAATAGGTAGATAGTTGAAATTTTCACAGAGTGTGCATTTCCTAGTGCCGATATAAGCACATCATCTGCCTGCCTTTTCCAACTATATTGGGGTTGGCTTCCAGTCAAACCGGATTCAGCTGAATACCAGTGTTTTACGTGGAGCGGCTGCCTACCAGACCTCCACAACCCATTAACTGGGTAACACGATACTCCTTGGCAAGATTGGAGTCAGATTTCCTGGCTTTTGGCTAAAGATAAAAAAGCTGGGGTCAACGGTTAAGCGAGCCTTCCGAGACACGGAGGACTCTCGGTATGTTCAGATGGTCACCCATCCATAGACCAATCTCGGCAAGCATAGCTTCCTATATACCTTGAAGATCGACCCGTGCAGCTCTTATTATTTAACGACAAGCTATTAAACCAGTTTAAGAGGCAAAATAATATTTCATAATAATATAATAAAATAAATACAGCTCTATCACTTGGTTTTTTATATTCTACAAATGGCTTAATTTTAACTATTCCCAATTACATATTATGCTTTCACTAATGAGACAATTACGACTAACATGATGAAACTTTGAACTCGTTACAAAATAACAATAACTTCCGCAACACATGAATTAAATCCGCAATAAACGAATCTATTGTCAGGTAAACAAAACCGTCAAATAAATAACATTATTCAACACTATGAGTGCATTCAATACGTTTCGCTCGTTCTAGTGATGTAATGTAAATAGCACAATAATTCATCGATATTCGCGAGACGCCAGACTGCATAACTCACCGTATGGCCGTATTGAGACGTCGATAGATTTTTATCGATGAAATATTTTTTATCTGTTTATGTTTTTGTAGTTATAGCGTGGTCAGCTTTAAACCACATTTTCTTACGTATTTTAACGCGTTAGGTAATACTCAAGTAGTGTCATTCTCAGTACCTATGAAGTCCTAGAAGATAATCTTTAGTATTGAACCTCTACAATTCAGTCCTTCATGGTAATTTAAAGAAACTGCAACTGCGAAGTAAACATTTATAAAAAACATGAGCAAACGCCTGTGATTTAGGTATTAGCAATGCTGTTCATTCACCAAAAATCGTCGGTAGCTAAATATAGGTGATTCGACACGTAGTTTTTAGGGACTGGTGTAGTGTAACAATCAAAGAATTCTATATTATAAAAGGAGAACCTTTTTTTTCATATATACCAACCATTAGGTAAACTCTCTTTTGTAACATTTTCTCCCATAAATCAACAAAACATCGATATGATTGGCCCACCTCTACCGCCGTACCGTAACAAATGTTATAGACCGGTGGACCGGGCACGCGCAGGATGTCTAAACACACAATTTCACTCTTATTTCGCAAACTAATGTCGCGATGTGCAACTCATTTTTACTCTTACCGACTTTCAGTGTAGACGTATGAGTAACCGATAAGGAAACGAAAGAAGGTAATTGATTAAGAGGAAATACTGGCGGCGAGACTTTGTATGTAAAAAGTCATAATTCGAGGTTTGGCTCTCGACTGTTTTCTCCTCCAAAATTGGACCGATTTAAGAGATATTTCACAAACTGAATAAAAAGGATGTATACTGTGTCTCTATGTTTTCCTTTTTTGATTAATAGTTGCCAAATTTGTACACTAGGGCTCTGTTAACAGCGATTTATCGGACAATTTTGAGCATTTCGTGAGAGTTCTAGTGCTTATACGGTAATTAAATCATCAAAAAGGGGACACAGTATATATCCTTCTTATTCAGTTTGTGAAATATCTCTTAAAGCGGTCTAATACTGGAGGAGAAAACAGTCTAGAGCCAAACCTCGAATTATGACTTTTTACATACAAAGTCTCGCCGCCAGCATTTCCTCTAAGAGGGCCAATTCTACTCACTTTCAAGCAATGTTCGTATGCGCAATCTGTAAAAAATGTA
This sequence comes from Lacanobia wlatinum, assembly GCA_947578705.1. Lineage (NCBI taxonomy): Eukaryota > Metazoa > Arthropoda > Insecta > Lepidoptera > Noctuidae > Lacanobia > Lacanobia wlatinum. Next base: position 29,890,840 of record OX388025.1, on the reverse strand, counting down.
GGGGAATTGAAGCTTTTTTTACTGATCGCGAATGAGATGCAAATGTTACTTAAAACTTAGAAGAACTGGCCGTAAGGTGTCATTGTGTCATCTCATTTACTTTGATAGAAAGTATGACACTGGCAGATAGACGTTTTTTGTTTACTATGCACGAGTGCATATCAATATGCACTCGTTTGTCCACTATCTCATCTGATGGTAAGCGACGACGTGATCGAAAATGGAGCAAGCTGCTTAGAAGTAACTTGCCTTGAAAGTTTGACTTAAAGACTCCCAGGTTGTAGCTAACAGGAAACACAGACTCCGGCAAGGAATTCCACTCCTTAGCAGTGTGTAAATGTTCCCACGTGATGGAAATCCCTTTTCACCACGTATTGGTGGCCCATCGGCTCAGTTGCCAAAGCAGAAGAGAAACTTACTTACAAATATTGTCGTATTGTCGGCACGGTTGGCGCGGTGGTGTGGTGGATTCGATTCCCACACGGAACAAATATTTGTATGGCCTACAGATAGTTGTTCTGGGTCTGGTTGTTTGTGCATGTGTATTTATATGTTTGTAACTGCACCCACGATACAGGAGAAATTCCTAGTGTGAGGCAATGTTTTATAAAAAAGAGAAAAAAAAGAGTTGTTCCGGGACTGGCTGTTTGTGTATGTGACTTTGTATGTTTGTAAACGCAGCCACGATACAGGAGAAAATCCTAGTGTGGGGCAACGTTTAAAAAAAAATACATAACGAAAAGTGAATGAGTGTCAATAATTTCATGGTTGAAAGGTACGAAAGTGTCCAGGTTGTTTGTAAAAGGTTGAAATAGACAGATTTGTAAAGATTTTCGATTCCTTCATTCATTTCATTTATATCAAACAATACACATTGTGCCGCCGCATTGTGTAGAATTTTAGGTACATAATAATTAGTAATATTAATATAAATTTGTTACAAGCAAAATAATTTGAAAGAAAATAAATTAATATGTCATGTCAATAAATTCAAAAGATGTCTATAAATAAATAAATGTCCAAAAGAATGGCAGGAATAATGTCAAATGTACTTATTATGTCAGATGATTAGCCAAAGCCAAAGTCAAAGTATAAGTCAAATATCAATTCAATTCAAAAGTTTGTTATTATTATATGTAATAATAAATTATTTTGTATCATTTGACATAAAATCTGATACTGAGTAGAAACATTTTTCCAGTTCAGCAGTTGAGCGTGTGAAATCAATTTCTAAATAAACACACCCCACGAGCTCTTAGTTTGAAAGTAACGCTATGCGACTGATTTTCTTCTCAATAGGGTCTGACAGACTATTATTACTATAAAATTTTTCGCGTACCTAAACAAAAATGAAGACGTTAAAGTGCGTGAAAACACGCGTGACGTCACTATGATAATACAATTTTTAAGAGCGACGTGTCGTCAGGCATGTTTTCAGTAAAATACACTATTCTCAACGGATATAGATAAACTTGGCACGCGGGTAGGCCATGTCCTAGAATATGTTTGCTTGGGATAATGTCGACATTCACACAGGCAAAGCCGCTGTTATAGGCTAGTGAGGAATAATTTTAAAGAATTTAATTTTTACCGCCCTTTTAAAGTGTGCGAAATCATCAAATGAGTCCTCCCACTCTGGGCGGAGCGAAAACGGAGTGTCAGACTGACTAAAATCCATCCGTGTTCTTCCAAATGCCCGCCGCGTTCCAGGGCCGCGGTGACTTTTTCGAACAAATTCCGCATCAATTTTTACCGTCTACAGTAAAACTTTAATTGGTGGATGGAAAGAACCCTCTGCTGAAATGGATCTTATTTTTTACCCGCGATGATAAATCAGTATAATGAAACACCTTAATCTCTCCGGAATCTCGTTGCAGAAAGACGAGATATTGCAGTATTAATTACTTGTTAGGGGTAGCCCAGACTAGTCATTAGCGGTGAGGCTATTCGTGCGTCATTTTCCTTGAGTAGGTTTGTAAACAAAAATGATGTTTTTTAGTCCATTTACCCCTTTCGTTTTCTTATTTTGATAGTTTTTTTTTTTATATTTACCCTTTTTAAGTAGGTTATTGTCGTATGGTGTCGGCCGGTGCCGTATGGTGCCGTAAAAGAATAATACCATCCCATCACTTCCCGTGGGTGTCTAAGGGACTTGCCAGAGAATGGGCAGCAGCGTTCTCTGTAAAATTCAACACCATACACTGCGATCGCCAACCCACCTGCCAAGCGTGGCGATTATGGCAACCCCCCCCCCTTTTGGGGGAGGCCTACGTCCAGCAGTGGACGTCTTTCGGCTGAGATAATGATCGGAAGCTACGCTAAATTTGTGTAAGCTTTCAAGCTCACATAGTAGAAATAGTTTTTCACACATGTGTGAGTAAAAAAATTGGCACATTGCTATATAATGAACCGCAAATTATGTACATTTTAAGCTATGTAAGGATAGCATTGTCTATGCGAACCCAGCTAAATAAACTTAGTTAAGATAAAAGTATCGACACAAAAAATATCAATCACACCACATGCTCCTCACAAAGCAAACACAAAAACGCAACGACAACGCACCCTCTCGTCTATGCGCCCCCTAACTCCGCCGCCTCAGTTTTGGTCGCGGCAGCAGATTTCTGAGCGCAGTCAGACTGCTCTAATTAATTGGCTTGCATTCGTTTGCATGAATTAGCCAGGTACGAACCCCTTTAGATATTTTTACCACCCTTTTTTGGACCCCACTCAAAGGGCTGTAGTTGTTGATAGAGGAATTTTTGATCAACAAAATGGCTGCCGGAAATCAAAGAGGTTTAATAAATGAGCAACTTTAATATTTTACATCAGATTAATTGGTGAGCTTATTAAACTGCTTTAAGGTTTTTAAAATTACACACGAAAGCTGTCATTTGCCATTCAAAGTATAAAAAACCGGCCAAGTGCGAGTCGGACTCGCACACGAAGGGTTCCGTAGCATAAACATTAGTTATTTTTTTTATATATATCGGGAATTTCAACTGTCTACCTATTACGGTTCTTGAGGAACAGCCCGCTGACAGACAGGCAGACGGACGGACGGACGGGCAGCGAGGCTTAGTAATAGGGTTCCGTTGGTTACCCTTTGGGTACGGAACCCTAAAAAAATATTTAGTATTGATAGAATCGTGTTGACTGCTGTTTCACTTGACGGTAAGCGGTGATGTAGTCGGCGGTGAATAGGCCTAGAAGTAACCTATTCACACAGACTTAAAGTATCCCTGTTATTATTAGTTACACTACTCAGAACAATGTCTAAGTGTCATGTTATCATTTATCCTAGATTCTATAAATGCCAAGTCCATGGTTCTACAAAACCTACATCTTAATTTCAAAACAAAACACAGCACAGTTCCCACGAACCCCAGTCTTATTCAATAAACTTCTCTTCAGAAAACTTTTAAATCCTAACCAAATAGGTAGGAAACTTTCACATTTTCACATGAAACTCAGACAGGGCACACACTGGTAGCACACAATACCTATAACAGAAACAGAAGGATCACTATAAATAACACAGCCATATTTTCAGATAGTTATTAACTTCGTTACAAACAACGAATCAGGGCTGTTACGCTAATATTACTTTTTTAGGGTTCTGAACAAAAAACGGAACCCTTATAGGATCACTCGGGTGTTTGTCTGTCTGTCTGTCCGTCTGTCACAGCCAGTTTTCTCCGGATCCACTGGACCGATTCTGTTGAAATTTGGTACACATATGCACTTCTGTAACCCAAACACGGACGTGTTACGTAAATCATTAAATTTTTAGTATGGGTGTCTTTTAGGGGTCAAACTAGAAAATTTCAAAAAAAGTTTTTTGAACAATATCATGTAACACATCAAATGGAAACGCTTTTAATATTAAAATAAAAGGTTTTGAAGTTATTCAAGAAATTAGACGAAAAATAACCATTCCCCCGCCTTATCTCCCAAACTACTGAGCCTAAAATTTTGAAAAAAATGGAGATAATAGACCTTTAAGAAGTCTATCGTGTTAAAATAACACGTTAAAAAAATCAAATTTGTTCGGAACCCATTGCACGCGAGTCCGACTCGCACTTGGCCAGTTTCTTTTTCTTATTAGTAAGGTCAAAAGCCCAGTATGCTTTTATTGATTTTTCAGTTTTCTTATGGCCTCTCCTTCATAACTTTCTTGTCTGACCAATCTCCAATTCTGCATGTCTTTACCCTTACGTTGCCCTCCGTTGCAACGTGGCCTCCGTCGCGCCTCTGTGACTTGATTTCTACTATCAATTGGTAAGCCAAATCATTAATCAGTAATTTCATAACAACATAAGTTGTGTAGAAAAGACAAGTGATTTAAAAACATGAAGGGCAAAACATTAATTTTAGAAATAAAAATAAGAAAACAACACCAAAATACAACTTTAACTCAACAACAACAAACAACTAAAACTGAAGTAACGTTAGGTCGGATGTTTGTAGCCTTCTCGCATTGTTACGAGTTGCTCTTCTGTATCCTTATTTTGTGCTGCCACGTAGCCGCCGCAAGTCGCCGCCGGATCGTACCGGATCAGGTGGACCGGATTATTCCGGTTCGGCGCGGTTCAAAGCGGATCAAACACGATTTTAGACTTACGGGTAAGGTTCCCAGCTTACGTGAAGGTGGATAATGGGCGTCTGTTAAAATGTGATCCAGATTGGGAGTGATTATGTTTATATTGTCTTGATTAGGGTGATATTAATCCCGACGTAATGCGATCCTGGTGGAGAGAAATAAAATAAAAGTTACAGTAACTTTAGAATTATCTTGTATGATTGTTCCAGTTTTAGTACTATCGAATTAAAAGCATCATGTCCCATATAAAAATATGGATATAATTAGAGTACTGCAACTGTCAGATGAATGCTAGCGTGTTATTATATTTATGACCCAAATATTAGTGATACCTAGTAACTTTTTACTTGGTTTTATTGTCTTTTAAAAACTGGGATATAGATATACAGTGTATTTTCTTTTCTGTAAATATAAAGCTGTATAAAGTAGATAGGTTTCATAGGAAGGTACGGTGTGGATCATTTGTCAGCGGTGGGCGGCTGTCAAAAGTTGCCAAACTTCCTCGTCGCCGGCCTGTTGAAGTTTCGATTAACACCTGTACCTGCTGGCTGTGAAATTGTGTCTCGTGTTTCTATTGATATTATTTTCTGAAGCTGGTGTTAAGGTGGATCAACATAATTTTAGTGTAATCTTTATAGAAATAGTTTTCAGAGAATTAAAGGGTTTCTCCCTTTAATTTTCTGAAAACTATTTTTTTTTGCTAGGAAAGCATGTGCAAAGTTCTTATTAGGCGATGAACAAGTAGTACGTAAATATTTTATTAAAGACAATTCATATTTATCTAAAAACAAAAGGAGGACCCTATGAAGGTTCCCACTCAGCATGATGGTCGTCGTCAGTATGTGGCATTATAACTTAATAATGAGCTATAATTGATCATTTGTAGCTCAGCAATTGATCAATGATTTCCAATGTTCTTACCAATCAATAGACACCCACGAATTTAAATGAAAACTCTAACAATTGGAATATGGGCCATACCATAATATTAAAATTAAGACCATGTCCACAGAATTTACATACATAATATAGCATAGTACGTATGTAGTTTCATCTATCGAGCTCGGGCGGCTGTCATAAGTTACCAAACTTGGCGCAACTCGCCGGCCAAGTTTCGATTAATACCTGAAGCCGGTGTGAGAGTGTTTCCCAATATTTGCCTCGACTATCAAATACATATTAATGGTGTGTGGGGGACTGGGAGTTAATCTATGAAATATTTGTTAATTTACTGTTGTAATTAAAGGGTATTTAAAATTTATCTATGAAATTGCTGTTGTTTTCTTTCCAGCCACTTTCAACTGTGAAAAGTTAGGATTGATTTTAAGTTTGACTATGACTAGAAATTGAAATGCAAATAAACTTTACATTTAAAGCGTGTAATTTTTGTTTCAGTCAGGTATTTATTTGTTTTTATTTTTTTCTGTAATATTGACCATATAATAAATTTTATCTACGCTTCGAGGAACATAAGTCTGGGATTAGGTTCTATTTGGCCAATGGTTAGTCAATAGCCACGCCACGATCGCATTCAAAGATTTTTAAAGGATACTATCGATTCTATATTGTACGTATTTCTTCTGCTTGTAAAATTCAACGTTAAACTTTTTTCTTTTATTAGCAAAACCGCAAAAGAAAATACCACAAGTTAGAGCATAAATTAAACATAAAAGCAAATGTTTTGAAGTGTCTCTTCCTCAAATATGCGAAGGTAATGATGTTACCAAAGTTCCCGGGGGCCGGGACCCGGGACTTTACAAATTGAAATTATTTTTTCATTAAAATTCCCAACTTGAAAGTTTTCAGGTGGAAGTTTCTTGAGTGGCCAATTCACGGCGCACTTTCAGTTAAATGATTCTTTCCAACTTTAAATAGATGTCTAGGTGGATATTAGGTAAGTTTGCGAAAGATCTCTTAAAGTTAATGACCAGTATTTAAGTTCACGTGAGGATTGCACGTAATGGGAAGGAAAGTTAATTAGTTTTGCTTTAAAATAAACTAAAGAATTTAAAAGTAAATTTATTCTTAGTTTGTTCACATTTTCAAGCATAATAGTGTTGAAATAATTTAGGTGTAATATTTATGCAAATTTAAACTTTTTTGATGCATTAAGACACCAATCAATCAGGCATCAAATATAATTATTTTAACAACGTTTTTCACAGATTGGAATCTGTTTCTTCTTAACACGGAAACTAATGTAGGAAACATACTATCCTCTAATATATCATCGAATCAAACGACAAGCGTATCGCATCGCGACACGGGATCACGGGGCAGTCCCGCGGCCCGGGATCACCTTAATCCCGCAGGTGAGCCGGGATTACGGGATCACAGCGTAGCCCGCCCCTATCTATCTTGATGATGTATTATAGTGTTAAGTTCTATCGACAGATGTCGTTGTTGGTTTGTGTCGTTAGTTTTAAGAGTGGTGTTATTAGTTTAATGGCTCCGTTATCATTGGTCATTAATTGAAGAACTTCAATGAGGTACCTATGTAAGACAAAAAATTAAATAATCTCTACTTAAATATCCTTTAGACCTTTGGGTCTAAAGTCATTTGAGCAGAACTGTATTTTCTGAAAAAAAAAACATTTTGAAAGCAGTAGATACCTACTTTACCTTGTATTCCAAAACCCATAATGAACCATTCAAAATGAACAAAAATACCAACTTGAAACAAATAAATAAAACAACGTTAATTACCAAACAACGTTTACAAAGAAAATTAAGGTTTACTTCTCCATTCTTGTATCGTTCAAGAATTTTAAAGTTGCGTCTCGTCGCGCCGGGACAAATAAGCGGGAGACACGGGCATCCCGGGACACGGGACAAATAAAATTAATTACTTATTCGCAGCACTACCTGGCTAACGAGGGGAGTCTTGTTGCAGCTTCGTTGCTTATTACTTGCTCCGATAACGTGACGGCGGTTTTGATGAAAAATATGTGGCTGGATTAAATAAAATAAAATTGTTTTATAGTCTAGTCTGAAGGTACTTATCGAGTGTCTACCTGGAAATTGAATTTCCGTTTCGTTGTTCCTCGTTTTTTCACATATTTTAGAAGTAGTTTTATACTGACACGTTTACATTACATATTCACATTTTCAGGCCATTTTTTTTTAAATCAGGATTCTATACTCTGATAATTAAGTAAAGTTAATGTTGAGGTAAGCTCAGTAAGTACGGTCAATCCGTCGTTGGAATCATTTGGAGTGACAGCTCACTTCACCTAAACGGTAAGATGTTTACGGAATAGCACTACTATATTATCACCTTCTTTATCATTATCAATTATTTATACCTCCAGAATTGATCTAAGTGCCTGTGATTCCTTAGTGTGTTAGTTCTTCGACCAAATCAAAATTATAACTGTCTGAAGTTTATCAGTATCTAAATTGACCAACGTTTCATAGTTTAATTGCAAAACAACAACATTGATAATTTATTGGTCATTAGCGTCTACATCGACCTGTTAGCAATAAATTGTAATGACCAATGATCCTACAGTAATCTTGGCACTTATCCGAGTAATCCGACTCGTCTTAAAGAAATGCTATAAATTAATTAAAGTAAAACAAATGTTCCAACCGATCGAAATGAAACCCATTATTTAAACACTTTTTTACAAATAAATACAACCGACTTCCAAATAATAAAAAAAACACTACAAAGTATAAAATACACTATAAATAATTAAAGGTTTTTTATAACTTACAAATAAAAAAAAACACTATTTTTTTAATATTTAAAGAAAAGCACAACAAGTTATAAATTTCGTGTCATGTATTACTTAGCATACATTTATCTTTATTTTTTCTTTTTTTTTTACTTTTTTCTTAAAACGTAACAGACAGATGTGTTGCTGGGGAGTTTGTTTGCCACTTCTTCTCCACAGCTAAAACACTAGGAACTGGTGACGGGCGGGCGTTTTGGGGGACTGTCTTTTGTAAAACTTAACGTTCAAAAAGTACTGGCTCTCAGCCTAATTTGTTTAACGACTTTTGATTTTGATTTTGACAAATAAATAAATTTTCGTCTGCCCACTGTGTTACTTTGTTTTATATTATTTGCCCTATTCTATATCAATTTTTATTTTATTTCAATGTTCTATTCTATAACCTACTTAAACAAAAAAACAAAAGAAATCACCTATCAATCAATATTCGCCTACCCTCGGAGTTTACCTTAGACCTTCGGGTCCCACTGACCAATATCCGTGCACATTTGTACCCGTCCCGAGTCGGCCCGGGTATTACTCTGCCGGATAATCCCGGACCACTATTAACCGGTTAGAACCCCAGGGATGTAATGGGGTTTTAGAAGAAAGTGACTGGCCTTGTACGTCAAGTGTTGTGTTATGGGTTAAGAAGATTAAGTTTTGAGGTTTTTTCGTCACAAGACGGTATTTTAATACCTATTAGAATGGGTATGGGTATGTGGCTGGCTACGAAGGTATTCTGCCAGATACATTCTAAAAATTAAATTTTACAGTCACTTCGCGAAAAATGGCGTCACAGAATACATTTAAAAATTTCTGCACTGGCATTCCTTTCAGTCTCAAGAACCACAGTTTAAGAAATGTGATTTAAAGAACAACCAAATGTAAAATATCAAGATTTTGAATGGATCATTTTCCAGATAGCTACAACCTGGGAGTCTTTAAGTCAAGAGTGATTAAGTTACTTCTAGGCAAACGTGCTCCATCTTCGACCACATCATCGCTTACCATCAGGTGAGATAGTGGTCAAACGTATGCCTATTAATAGTAACAAAAAAATGATATGATCAGAGTCGATATTTATATTTCAACTAGCTCCTGCTCGCGATTTCGCCCGCTTTAATACTGACTCCATGGTTTCCATCTACCTCTGTACCAAAATTCTTCAAGACCGGTTCGGCGGTTTAGTCGTATAAAGCTTCATAAACACTCAAACTCACCTTCGGTTTACAATATTATATACGATTATTTACAATACATCCCTTATTCCCTCCGTTCACCCGTAACCATTCACATATTTTCCTTATAAACATACGTATAATAAGAATAAATAACGTAAGCATGCCTTAATGCACTCACGATATTAATTTCACCCGAATCCGTCCCTTTGTGACAAAGAAAAATTGTAACGAATTGAGTGGGAGCCTAGAACAACCTGCGTGGAAAACCTTTTGCTATGGGTCGAGTATTTTGTGTTCTGTGGGGAAAAAAACAAGGTTGAGATTGCCTTGTTTCGAGTTTGGGTTACATTGAGGCTCAAGCTATGAGCAAATCGCGATTCAATAAATTTCCATCTATGTATATATTAATTACTCTTATTTCTTTAAAGGACAAAATATAATATTGTGTTTTTTGCTTTATTTTGTTAATCATGAAACAATTAAATAGGAGCAATAATATGAAAGAACTTTATGTTTAACAACACACATAAAGTTCTATGTATCCCACTCTAGGATTCCTTGAGGATCATGCAATATCAACAAATAACGTCTACGATAACATACCAAACACATTCCGATGTAGCTAAAAACTGCGACACATCCTACGATCATTTCCAATTGCTTCTCTCTTTTTATTTACATTCTATTTGTTTAATACGCAAACTCGCCTCAGCTTATTGCTCGTCCCCCAACAAGGTAGTAGCAAGGTAAGTCAGTCAAGATGGCTGTCATTAATAGCGCGGGAGAGTAATGGCGCCCTGTAAACGTACAATAATGCGCTTGTTAGCTGCGAATGGAGTGATTCATTCGTTCCGTGCGCTTTGTGGCGCTTTCCCAATGTAAGCAGTTATTGATGTATGATGGGAATTTGATGGAACGTATTGCAAACGGTCTTAATAAAAATTACGATAGTTTTCAATCGGTTTGCATTTTTTCCCATATTGTTATCATTTCGCATGTTACAATTCAAATTCAAGTTAAAATATCTTTGCAGTGACAAATAATGTGAAAAACTGGTCTAAATGGAGGGAAAATTAGAGAGTTTTTGTCAGTTTCCGACTACAATGTGAATGCGTACGCTTTTTAAAAAATACGAAAATTGCGCCTCTGTTTAACAGTAGATAGTTATTTTTGACTTACACTTGTCAACTGGCCATACAGCGATTTCGCTAGTTTCGATAAACAGACATTTTTTGCATTAAATCATGATCATTATATTATTATTAGCTGACCTGACGAACGTTGGCTAATTTTCTTCTTTTATGTGGCAAAAGCCACATAAATTAAGCACAAAATAGCGAACCATCAGACCTACCAAATATACACAAAAAGTTTCATAGAAATCGGTCAAACCGTTTCGGAGGAGTTCGATAGCAAACACCGTGACACGAGATTTTTATATATTAGATTTTTTATATTATCATTTTTTTTATTTCATTTATATGTTATTTTTATATACATCTTGGCAAACGGATATAGGTACCATATCCTAGATTAGGAATAAGAAGGAATAGTTTTTATATCGACAGAACGTTCAAGTGTGATAAATCTGGACTTTTAGGCAGACAAAGACACTGGCAAAATTAGTCTTCTTGGACAAATTAAATTATTATTCTAGGTTAAAACGCGAAAATGTAAAATTAAACACATTAGCCATAAAACACGGTTAATGTGTGCCATGCAAACGTGGTGGTAACAATAATATCCGGGCAGAGTGTGGAACGGCACATAAATACGTGGAGCCTTCCTGTCCATTGTTTTAGCTAAATTTTATGTTCTACTTGTTTAGGAGAGGGAGGATTAATGGTGATACATAACGGGAAGAGAAGAGGATTAAGAGACCGTACTAGGAACTCATAACAGCAGTAAAGTACTACTAAAGAAATTAAGAGTCTGGGGTGTTCAGATTTCTATTCGGTTCTGTGAGTCTTCTTTTTGCCCGTGCTTCTTTTGCTTTATCATCTTTTCTTTTTTCATATTTTTTGTTGTAATTTTTCATTATATTTTATTTACTTTTTCAGTTTCTATAGCAGTTTATGCGTACAGTATAGTGCATGTGGTACTCTTCTTTAAGTGATGAGGCACTTAAACTTAAGTCTAGAATGTTTTTTTGTAAATGTTATAGTGCACTCATTGTTGAAGAGCCAAATAAAATAAATTAATTAATAAATAAAAAAATTATCTGGCTGACTGATTAAAGAATTTTTTTTTAAAGAATTGAATTCCTCTTCACTTCTTCTTAAAAAAAAATCTTCGAGCTATTTCAGTGACTAATCCACTGAAACTAGTTAACCAACCAGTGCTTAACTTCTAATATATTCGTACGTGAGGAGACTGGACTAATTAACCAGTTTTCGAGTTAGTCCAGTCACTGATCTTATGGTTCTTGAGAGACTTCTTGTCAAGAACCATAACTGAAAATAAAGTTTTGTAACGTAACAAGTGACTTTCTATAATTTCTGCCTACGCTTAAGGGAAACAGGTTTACCTATGTCTATATCCCTTAGTACCTACCTAATGTTTGAAATTAAAGTATGCATCCATTTCCACCAGTGAATGCCTGCAGTGTGATCACCAAGTCCTGCTCACACCATCGACAATGAGTCGCAATGAGGGCAACACTCGGTCTGTACTTTTGTTTCATTTCCTGATACGAACCTATTTTTTTCACATTCTAAGTCGATAGCTTCGTGAGTGTGGAAAGGGCTCCTTTTGCTGACTTTTATTATTTTTCTATTGTAGTCACATACATTACGAAGTTTACTTCGTTTAAAATAGTATTCAACATAAAACCTGAAAACGGGTAATTGTACTCACTATAATGAATTTATATTGGACCAACTTTCATACGGAATTTCTTCGGGGATTTCAGACACATGACGAAGAAAATAATCGATAGATAGAGAATATTTTTGGAGTCACACATCGTAGCTCGGCGCAAACCTTACACTTTAACGTATTGCGTTATTTAAAGAACTAGCTAAACGCTTAGTTGTCACTTCGTGTGACCCAAGGGCTGGGTTTAACCTCGGACAGAGGATAACATTGCCATACAACGTGGCAATGCCGCCAGTCTTTTGGGCTAACTTCCAGACTGCGACGAAACAATTTTTTTACGTCATATTTTTGTTAGGAGTTTTTATTTTTATTTTGAGTGTATATAGTTTGATAAGTATTGAAAACATAAAATAACTTTATGATTTTTGTAATGTAAATAAATTTTTTTATGTATTAATAAATTTCATTTAAATTAAAAGTGCCTATCAACGTAACGAAAGCAAATCCTTAATTTGCTTACAAGTGGACTCTTTAAACGAGTAAAAAACATACTACCACTAAATCCCCTGAAGCCGTCTCCACCCCGATCACGTTATTAGGTATGAGCGTTCCAAAGCCGAACTGCGGATTTCAATAAAGCGCAACCTTTTGTTAGACGTGTGCTACCAATATTTGAGCCAATATTTGAGCCCGGCTCCAGCTGCGATATTAAAAGATTCATTTCACAATGAGTTCGGAATCATCTTTGTGATGGCCAGGGTAGGTCAGGTTAACTTTTAAACTTAACTGTTTGATTTCATTATACATGATAGACGACTGCTCTTTGGCTATAATTTAATGGATCAATTACTAGAGTTAGTAATTCACTTCATAGTTCTGGCTGACATTCTGGCCTATTTGGTTCTGTTACTTACATGGTTTACATAATAGAGAATATTCTGTTCTTATAAATACTTGAGAGACTACCTGCTTTCTCCAGCTGCGACAATACTGTAGCCTCAAAAGAGAAAGTATATGGAGACCAGCACTTTTGAGGACCTTATGAACGCTACAATGCAGCCGTTACCGTGGCCACCTACTGGACCAATATCAAATATATAAAAGTTAACCATAGACTCCAAAGGAAGCAGAGAAAGGGCTTTCTCTATACGTCTATGGTTATCTATACGCACAATGAAACCTTCTTCACTTGGGCGTGAAAAAGGTTTCATTGTGCGTATAGATAAAGTGCGGAATTCCCTGCTGGAGCCTGTTTCGTGATAGCTACAACCTTTGGTATTTTAAGTCAAGAGAAAATAATATGTTTCTTCTAGGCAAGCGCGCTTCATCGTCGACCACATCAACGCCGCACCCCCATCAGGTGATATTGTGCTTAAATGCGAGCCTATCTACAACGTGTAGCAGAATCAACGCAATACCTCTTAAGGGGTCATTATACTCATCATTATGAACTACTTTTACTATGGGATCAATCCCGAAATCGCGAAAATAAAATCAGCTGTTCAGTACATTTTGTCTAGATATTTTTTTTTTACTATTGATAGGCACGCGTTTGACCACTATCTCACCTGATGGTAAGCGATGATGTGGTCGAAGATGGAGCACGCTTGCCTAGAAGTAACCTATTCACTCTTGACTTAAAGACTCCCAGGTTGTAGCTATCAGGAAACACAGACTCTGGCAGGGAATTCCACTCCTTAGCTGTACGCACTATGAATGTGTTCCCAAAACGTTTTGTGCGCGTGGGTGGGATGTCCACCATGTACCGGTGGCGCATCGCCGTTCGTCTTGTGGTCCTATGATGGAACGGGCTTGGTGGAATTAAATTATGCAATTCCGTCTCACATTCCCCAAAATGCAACCGGTAGAAAACCGACAGGCTAGCAACTCGTCGTCGATGCTCAAGACTTTGGAGCTTCGTAGCGACGAGTCTATCATTGCCGATGATCCTCTTGGCTCGTTTCTCAATTGACTCAAGTGCATCAAGCTGGTATCTGGCAGATCCGTCCCAAAGATGAGAGCAGTACTCCATACATGATCGAACTTGCGCTTGGTAGAGTTTGAGCAGCTGTTCCGGCGTGAAGTACCGTCTCACCTTTGCTAGGATCCCCAACTTCTTTGCAGCCACTTGAGATTTTGCCTCTATGAAGGGGCCAAAATTCAGGGTAGATGTCAACGTAACCCCAAGAAGCTCAAGTTGGTCGGTTATGGGCACGGTTGCACCTCGGAAAGATGGAGCTGGGTGGAATTGGCTACTTTTAGCGGAAAACAGACACGCTTGGGTCTTAGCAGCATTGAACTTGACCAGATTGGCATCGCCCCATTCTGAGACAGCCTGTAAGGACACGTTCAAGCGCTCAACCATAGCCTCCCGAAGAGACCGGATCTGCGACCCACCAGCTCGTGCGTTGGACACGTATCTCTCAGCAACAGTGCTGTCATCTGCATACCCAAAGGTACCGGGTTTAAGCAGATCATTAATATGTAGCAAGAACAGTGTTGCCGAAAGCACCGACCCCTGAGGAACCCCGGCATTAATAACCCAGCAGTCCAGACGAGCAGCCATCTATGACCACTCGGATAGACCGATCCCTCAGGAAATCAGCGATCCAATCACACAATCCGGCAGGCAGACCGAAGGAAGGAAGCTTACTAATAAGGCTTTCGTGCCAGACCCTGTCGAAGGCCTTCGAGATATCAAGGGAGACCGCTAGTGCCTCCCCGTGCTTCTCTATGGCCTCACTCCAGATGTGAATGGCATACGCAAGAAGATCCCCAGTTGACCGATTTCAGCGGAACCCGTATTGTCGGTCACTAAGGAGATCACTCGTTTCTAGGTATGCCAGGAGTTTATGATTCAGCACGCGTTCCATACTCTTACAGAGTATGGACGTTACTGAGATAGGTCTATAATTCGACGGGTCAGCTCGACTACCTTTCTTGGGCACGGGCTGCACGTTAGCTTGCTTCCAAGCCTTCGGCACTTTTCCAGTCTCAAACGAAAGGCGAAATAGTCGTGTCAAGATCGGAGACAACTCAGGCGCACAAGTCCTCACAACAATTGCCGGTATCCCGTCTGGGCCACTAGCCTTGTTCACGTCTAGGTTACGCAGTACCCGAAGAATGTCCCTCTGATGAATTCGAATGTTCGACATACTCGACTCGCATCCACCAGGAGAAGCAAGGGGCCTCACGCCACCAGAATCCAGACGTGAAGATTCCGCAAACAAAGAAGTAAACAAGTTTGCTTTCTCCTCAGCGGAGTGGGCCAGCGACCCGTCGGGTCTCAGCAGTGGTGGTAGTGAGGGGCGGCAGAAGTTTGATTCGACCGACTTAGCCAGGGACCAAAAAGCCTTACTACCTGCTGGGTATGAAGCAAGTTTGTTCCCTATTCGGCTAATGTGGTCAAACCGAGCCCTCCGTAATACCTTCTTGCAGGACTTGGCAGCCCTGTTGAAGGCTCTCTTCTTCTGACTCACGTCATTTGCTTTGCGCGTACGAGCGTCGACCCCTGCTAGGTATGCCGCATGTTTAAGCGCATCAGCGCGATGGCACTCGGCACCAAACCATGCACGAGCTTCGCCAGACATTGTTACGTCAGAGAACGGAATGTAGTACTCTATTCCCTTCCGCAAAACATCCGTCACGGCGTCCGCGCACGACGAAGCATCAGTCGAAGAAAAGCAAGTAGGCTGCCAAGGATAACATGCGAAGAAAGATCGCATGCCATCCTAATCTACTGACCTGTATCGCCATACCCGCCGGTTGCCTCTTGGACTGGGATCGGGCGGGGAGTAGATGGACACAGACTTCACCAGACAGTGGTCGGAACTACCCAGTGGTGAAGAAGATATGCGAACATAAGTGTATGGGGGAGTCGATTTTTTTTCGCGATTTCAGTGTTGGTCCCATAGTAAAAGTTGTTTATAATGTTGAGTACAATGACCCCTTAAGATATATTTATGTTATTTATTTGATAATGGCTCTCCGACGACTTATTCACTAAGACTTACACCAAAATGAAAAAGATCAGATGTTATGAAGTAGGGTGAACTTGTCACTTACAGGAGTGCACAGCACTTCCAAAAAATCTTATATACTAAAGCAAAAACCTACTACTAACTTAAATACGTACAGCTTGACACACAATTGCCAGCGAAAGCAAACTTCAGAATGAAAAAAAAAAAATATTTATAAAGGTAATTACATTAATAAAAAAGAGAAAAATCGATAGTTAAAAATGTGAACCCAGCCTTTAGGAATCTTTATTCTGCTTAGAAGCCAGTACGTGCGTGTTTATTCTATTACAGGTTGTATAATAATAAAAAAAAATGTATTTTCAATAGCTTAAATTAAAATGTAAACAACACAAATCTGTCGAAAAACAAGCAGATTCCACCACCTGACCCTAAGGAACTTCTCCCAATTACAATGAATACTTTATTCATACCGCACAACTTGCTCGGTTTTCATGATTTTTATACTCACCGGGAACTTTGTCCGCCATTATCTATGCATTGTCTCGAGACCTTATACTTATTTAATTTAACGGTAGGGGGCGCAGCATCTGTGTGGTAACTTTCTGGAGCTTGTTTTGAGTTCAAATTTTAATGTAAAAGTATGAAGATCTTCGTACCTGGTGGATTGGTGAGTCGGAGGACGGTTATTTTTATTATGAGGAATAAATTATAATACAGAAAGTTTTATTTCAAAGAACAAAAAATGTAAGGGACTCCAGTTATTTCCGTTTTAAGAGTTCTATTTTGCATAAATCGAGTTTAAAATTGATATATATATGCCTGGAATTTTGGACGATGATAAAAAAATCAGATTGTATAAGTGCAAAATCTGCTTAATCGTTTGCACTCATCATCTGTCCAGCCGGATTCAGCTGAACACCAATATTTTACGCGGAGTGGCTGCCTACCAGACCTCCAACTTAATCGTCTGCATTAATTTTGTAAATTAATCATTGAAATTATGCACAAATACTATTAATGTATTTGGACAGTTGAATAACTAAATACCTAATACTGAAACAGCAAAGTTGCAGAATACTCATTAAAGTTATGAGTCCTACACAACTCCACGTAATTTTGCTATTAACATTTTACTTGGCGCTACCTAACCTTTATGTTTTTCCGCTAATCGTGATAATAAATAATAAAACAAAAACATATATTATCATGCTTGACGTCTCAATCATTTTCACAACACCAATCACTCTGAATAAATGAAACCGCTCTAAAATAAAAATTGACCTGTTCTCCTTGTGAATGGGTAATGTCAATGAAATATTCAGCCGTTGACGTGCAGGTGGCTCCATTGCGGCCGGTTTCTTTATGCATGAGAGCCTCTTGTGATTCGGAACGCACGTCCTCGATATGTAGCCCAAGAGTAGCCAAGTTGTTGGATCTGAAGATGGGATAGGTGGAACACGAATTGTGCCTACAAGATGTGAATGTATTTGAGATCAAGAGAATACAGACCTCGTGGTGTATTTCTGTCATTTTCGTAAATAAAAAGGTAACAGCATTATTTAACATTTAACCATGGGTATTATAAAGATATGATATAGCCAGGTGCACGCAACAGGCCTTGAACGAGGCAAATGACAGAGCTGTTGAGGTTGCTACATACTGAATTTCTGATCTGACAAAAAAGAAAAGAAGAAGACAACGTAACCACAACACAACACAAGACAATAAAATAACTTTCTTTAAAGCCTTTTACAACAGCTCCCCCTGATCAATATACCGTAGAGTTAAAAATTTTATTGAATAATCAACTATTAAATAATTCAAAAACCTATTGCAATTTCTTGAAACTATATTTTAACCTGTCAATAAATGCAAACTATCAACGGATTCCTTTCGTATTCCTCACAGAGGCAACTCGAGTATCTTCCCTACTCCCCGTCTGCGCTACCTATCAGTTTGGGCAGCGTACCTCAGAACATTTACATTTATATTGGCCGGAGACGTCCAGCGCCCTCTCAAGAACTCCTCACGGCGAAGAAAGGAATCAATTCCATTACAATACTTTTTGGTGATCTTCTCTATGGCTGGCATTTTGTTACCTTTGTTAGGTATAATAATATAGCCTTTATTCAGATCTAACTATTACATTTAAAAACTTGAAAACTTAGTATAGTATTCTAGAATTTGCTTCTTACATACTGTCTGCAGATCTGTTTGCCAACCTTTTTCATTCGTGTCTTTCTTAAGCTATTCTGTTCCACATCACTCCTGCCACTTGTCTGATGTCGTCATCCCACCTTTTCTGCGGTCTACCTCTTTTTCTTTTGCCTTATCTAGGGTACCATCTTGTCACAATTTTATTCCATTTGTCTGGTCCTCTCATCATGTGCATGTTATGTCCATGATCTTTGTCTTGCTTCTAATAACGCGATTTTTCAGTCTGTTTGACTTCTTCCCATTACACATACTCCTTTCCATTGCGTACCGTGTTCTGTGTTAAAGCCCACCTTTGTTAGGTATGTGAGATATAATTTGAATAAAATCTAATCAGATTACAAATACTAATGGATGAAATAAGCTTCTGCCTGTGACTTCGTTTGCAATTGCTTGCTGAAATTTTATCCCATGACTTTCAGCAATAGCTTTGTATTATATCAGTGAAAGAACTTTAATGCGTAATGTAAGGAACAATTTCAGAAATTACAAACATTGTCAATTACAGCAGGTTAAAGAACGATTTGATTTTTATGAAATATGTATACAGTATGCAGTACTGTGTGCGTAGATCCATCTCGTTTTACTATCATAACTTTATTTAAATGAACGCACCACACAACAGTAAGTCTGCCAAACCAAACTTACACTATCACACAACAGTAACAGCAAAACACAACACACCCACCAATTTAGAATATTTTATTTTGCCGCATATTTTATTTTTGTCATTTTACCAAAATGGTTCTATTCTATTCTTTTAGATAATTTGACAAGACGTGTGTTAACAGATTTTACAAAAATAAATGTTAACGCAACTCCGGCCCCCGAGATCCAGGCGCTGCCTAGTTCGGGGACCACTGTGTAATTTATGTTAAATGCCAAGTTACAATAAATAAATTTAATTTATTAAGAAAAACTGTAACAATGATCAATAAATCTTAAATCCTCTTTACTCATGACCACCACGTTGGTTTATTTTCGTCAATCATACGATTCTTTATTATATACAATTTCATATTAGTTTATCTCATTTCTAATTGTTTACTAAGAAAGTAATCCTTTAAAAAATCATGTCCTCAAGTTATGATAAAACCAAGGCTTACATAACAAGTAATTAAATTAATCTCTAAATCAAACCAACCACCTCGCAATCCACTCTACCTGTCCAATTAATCCCGTCCATGATTGGTATTCAAACAGCATTTACATCCAGACCAATCTTCTCAGCATCTTTCAAACTTAGGACTTGCACACCGCGCACCGTCTGCAAGTGTACCTTCGATCGCCGACAAGTGCCATGAATTATTCAACGAGAAAAGTTTTGTTCAAGGAGTTTACAATACAGCTAAGTGGTTAGGGGATGATGGAAACAATGAAAAATTAACTGTGGTTAGTTAACGGTGTGCCTGTAATAGAATGATTTTTTAAATATTTCTTGCTAGATGGCGTCAATATTAAACCTGGAATAAATCAGATGGACGTAAATAAGCATTAACATGAAATTTCTAGAATCAACACGTTTAATGTTCTGAAATCTTGGGCTCTTAGTACATAGACACGACAAAAAATGTATTTGGTTTTATTGAAAAATGTTTAAAAATGTAATAACTATACCATGGTAAAAAAGTCAATTATTAAAAACCTTATGTTTTGGTGGGTTAACATTTTATTGCTATTCGTATAAGTTGTTGTAATTTCAGCAGACTTATAAAAAAAAAAATCAAGAGAAAAGCTATTTTCAACTGGTCGTTTACAAATATCAAGAGAAAAGCTACTATCAACATGTCGTTTCATTGGTCAACTTCTACGTACAGCAATTGCATGGCACGCGTTTGACCACTATCTCACCTGATGGTAAGCGATGATGTGGTCGAAGATGGAGCACTTGCCTAGAAGTAACGTATTCAATCTTGACTCAAAGACTCCCAGGTAGTAGCTATCAGAAAACACAGACTCCGACAGGCTATTCCACTCCTTAGCTGTACGCACTACGAATGTGTTCCCAAAACGTTTTGTGCGTGTGGGTGGGATATCCACCAAGTACCGGTGGCTCATCGCCGTTCGTCTTGTGGTCCGATGATGGAACGGGCTTGGCGGAATTAAATTATGCAATTCCGTCGCACATTCCCCAAAATGCAACCGGTAGAAAACCGACAGGCTAGCAACTCGTCTATGTTCAAGACTTTGGACCTTCGTCGCGACGAGCCTATCATTGCCGGTGATCCTCTTGGCTCGTTTCTCAATTGACTCAAGGGCATCATCTGGCTATAATAGGCATCTAGTTAAGAGCCAACTAACCCCTAAATACCAAAACAATAGACCTGTAGCTCTTGAAGAGCTAGGCTGAGACTATCTTCGGCGGGAGGATACGCCCGTCGCCCGGAGGACACGGTGGAGCATACGGTGGAGGTCTGCCCTGCTTGGGCGGAACACCGCCGCGTCCTCGTCGAGGCGACTGGCGGCGGCGACCTCTCGCGTCCGGCCCTGGTCCAATCCATGGTCCGGAGCGAGGAGGCATGGGAAGCGGTCACCTCCTTCTGCGAAGCAGTAATGCTAGCAAAGGAGGAGGCCGAACGCGTGAGAGAGAGGGAAACCTCACGCCCCAGCCGCCGCAACAGAAGAAGACGCCCCGGGCGTCGGGAGTCGCAGGGCGATTCTCGGCCACCGTAGGCGCGCGCCTGCGGACGGCGAGCATTGGGTGGCTCGCCGTCTGATCAGAACTAGGCCCGGGTCGACGGCGCGCTGTGTTCCAAGCGCGCCTCAAGGAGCTGTCAGCATAAAGGACGGGGCCCGCTAGGGCCAGTGCCTGCCGGGGTTGCGGGATTTGTTCGAGAGAGTCGCCGCGGCCCAGGAACGCAAAGGGCATTAGGAGGAACACGGATGGGTTTTAGTCAGTAAGAGTCTGACACTCCCTTCTGCTCCACCCAGAGCGGGAGGAATCATTTGATGATTTGCCATCGTTAAAAAAAAAAAGGCTGAGACTATCTTATAATACACCCACATTTCACACTCATACAACATTGCTATGACAAATCAGGTAGGCGTTTCTCATCTTATTTATTCGCACGAAATTCCTTCATTTTCTCTCTTTCCAAGTACGTGTGAGTAGTCTAAACAAACTAAAAAAGCCCTCATTGATCATAAATTTAATCACACGTAACGATAGCTCGTCCATAGGTAGGGGATTATTAGGGCTTCTGAAT
Organism: Lacanobia wlatinum; assembly: GCA_947578705.1. Classification (NCBI taxonomy): domain Eukaryota; kingdom Metazoa; phylum Arthropoda; class Insecta; order Lepidoptera; family Noctuidae; genus Lacanobia; species Lacanobia wlatinum. The sequence continues at coordinate 29,869,117 of OX388025.1, read as the reverse complement.
GAGATGGGAATGAACGATCGAGGTGAATGACATTGATTGATTCACCTTCATTCATAGATGATTGTATCGACACACCTCACCAATCTATGTACCATTTAATTTTGGAAATTTGAACCTTGAAACGAAGGCTATAGGGGTGGTGGGCCTAGTATAATAAGTTGGTAAATAGAAGAATAGCTCCTTGAATTTGACAGTGAAACGGATTGATATCTGGGAGGATTTATCATAAGCTTAGTTTCGTAAAGCAGACACCTTTGTGAGATGTTTGCATAGATATATTGCTAAGGATTTTATAGAGAGGTTGGTATTTATGAGTCTTGTCCATTATGGTTTATTCAATGTGCTCTGCATTTAATATTTTGCTTAGTATTTGCTGGGTAAAGGCCTCCCCGTATTTTTCCAGCTTACTTTATCTGCTGTCTTCTCCGGTCAATCCGTCAGGAACAACAGAAAAACTTAGAACTAAAACCGCTTGGAATCGTGAAATCGTAAAACGTGCCGATTTGGAATCGGCACGTCAGTGGTTTTAAGACCTACCTCGATACCCAATACGTGATGATCCTGGCCCTTCTGTCCTGCATCCTGTAGCAATTGAAACACTTACCCCAAAAAGTAGGACTTAGATTACTGAAGGTGCAGAACTACAAACTAAATAGAACTTTGGAGGTACAGAGAGTAAAGTCCCGCAAACCTCAGTTGTAAAGGGAGGATCCTCCGACCGGATGGTTGTTGTGTCCGGTGTGAGCAACTGACCGATAGTTGATATTCGGGCTGGTGTAAATGTTCAAATCGCACGTTAAACTCCGCATGCGCGATGCAGGATTTCGACGTAGTAGTTCTGCTAGTTCGATAGATGTCGTAGCGGTTCTTTTTGTTGCAATGTAGATTTGCTCCGTTGGTTTTTCTTGTGGCGGCATTGATGCCGCTACAGAACCATTTACATGCGTTTTTATGTGACAAGGACTCGATCAGTCAGAGTTTTTAAACTGAAATACTATAACTTTTCAAGTGTAAAATAAACTTTCACCAAGTAGACTTACTGTTGGCTGAAAAACAATACATGCCATAACGGGATCCCCACATCCACAGCGCAAAAAGTAATCTCTCAATCCAGCCACAACTCCGTAATCACTAATAATAACCGCCAATACATAAAAATACACAACAAATTCCATTCAATCCCCCTTTATTTGTACCTAAACAGGGTCCCGTGGGATTAAGTGGTAATCCCTTAAATTGGACACAGTTTCACCTGTCCGCTGCGCCCGGCTTTGTCCGTGTAATGAACTAAAACAAAAAACGTTAAAAGTTAATCTCTTATGTGTATAGACTTTGGAAGCTCGTTTGTTTGTGTTCGGGTGCGGAACCTTCATTATTTGTTTATTTTTACGGTGTAGAAGAGTAAGCTTGGGGTTTGAGTTACAATTAGAAATATTAAACGTTTTAATTAGAAATAGGTATTTAAGTAGTCAATTTTGTATGAACTTGCTTGTAAATAATGATAAAAAAGCCTCTTAAATTTTAATATCTTTTTCTTCCGGAAATATGTTAAGAACTGGCAGCTAGAGAAGAAAGAGAATACGAGACTTTAAATGTTGTTATTTTAAACGTTTTACATCCTTTTGAAGGGACAACAACACAACCAATAGAACCCTAATACTAAACCGCTGTCCGTCCGTCCGTCTTTCAGTATGTCAGCGGGCTGTATCATGTGAACCATCATTAGCGAATAGTTTAATTTTTAATCTACTGAGTGTGCTTCTTCTTCTTCTCTTCTTATCGTGTGGGCAGTAAGGTCTAACGACCCCACACACCCTAGTGTCAGAGTTTCTAAACCGCCTCAAGGGCCTCTGACATGGTTTATTTGACGACCGTCATTTGGCGGCCGGGACCACCGGCTTACAAGCCTTCCGAAGCACGGGATCACCTTTTTATCTGACAATCTGATGATTGAAGCCTACAACCTGCAATATTATATATTTAACCATTATATGATTGCTTATACGCTTCAACATATCTGATGTCCTAGCCAAACTGGAAAACAACTTTACAAAGTATGCTTTTCCCGAGGGAATCGAACCCACGACCACCGGGTCACAAGGCAGACGCCTAAACCACTCGACAACGGAGGCAGTTCAGTGTGCTTGAAAGCATAACTATCTATAAATGCCTATACAACGAAACACGAAGACGCTTTGGTAGCCGCTGAGTCAGTTAAAGTAAAAATCCAAATAAAATAAAACTATCGACCACTGACCACCGATCAGCCACACTACTAATAATTCACTAATTGTCGACGTGCCGTGCGTGTGTGTGTGTTGCCACAATTCGGACTTTATTCCCACACAAATCCCTCCATACATTTTTATTGGCTCGTCCACCTTCAGCCCTCCGATACGTGCGCTGAGTTTTTATTTAAGGGTTGGGAGAGATGGGCGGTTGGAACGCGGCGTTTTTCGGTAACCTTAACTCTAGAATTTTAATATCAATGTTGCCTAATAGTCTACCTAGGTATTTAAGTAACGCCTGTCCCTAAGTACCATCAAAAATAAATATAATTAAAAACTAGACAACATGATAACCGTATGTAAAGGTATCCATACGTAAAGGATTTTTGCGTGTACATTAACAGTCAAACCTCACTGTAATACAAATACTAATTCCCCAATACTAATTCTAAATCTGGGCTGCTACTAAGAAAACCTATTGAATCTTAATTCCTTAACTAATTTTATTTATCAAATTAATGAAAAAGTGATTTTTTGTCAGTTACGCTTGCACGCTTAAAGCGCAACATCTTATATATCGCGATCGATGCCGCGGACAAAAGCCAGTCAATTACAATTAAACCACTTTAAAGGGTCTCAACTGCTGCGAAGTTTCTTTTGAATTTCATTATAATTCCTCACTTCTAAACCCTTCAAAACTCCTACATCCTTGCTACGCCGTAGCACGTAGCCCATAAAGCAAGTTCCTGATTTTCCACACAACTACGAACCGCGTCCAACCCGCTACGCGTGTGCTACGCCGTAGCACGCCACGTGAACTGTGTGATTTGTTTCCGATTTCGCGCGAGCAGGTAAACACCCGTGCTACACACACTATTATTTGTTATTTTGTACTTTATTTCCTTTTGCAAGAGGAAAATTCTTGAAAGTTGACGTTTGTTTTGTGTTTTATTAGAAGAAATGTAGCTTGTAATAAAACTAACATTCACAGTTTTTGATTTTGCGTTGTGTTATTTTAACAAAATGATTATTAAAATTGTTAGGTCATAAAAATGTTAACTTGTGAATATCTTAACCTACTTTTGACGACAAATTCAAAGTTTATATTAAAAATTCAATCAAAATGTATTTGCAGTAATTATGTCTATATTGCTGGTGGTAATGTTTATAAGTTATGATCCAATATCAAAAGGTTTTTCTGTGAAACAAAACTACAATTTTACCTGATTCCAAAGAATATTTTTAAACCCACAACAACGCAAGGATCCTGTGAGATGGGCCACAGAAAAAGATGGTCATCTACACTAATATTATAAAAAGGAAATATTTGTTTGTTTGTTTGAAATGAATAGGCTCCGAAACTACTGGACCGATTTGAAAAATTCTTTCAGCAGTGGATAGCTACATTATCAGGGAGTAACAAAGGCTATATTTTATCCCCGTACTCCCACGGGACCGGGAACTACGCGGGTGAAACCGCGTGACGTCCACTAGTAATTAGTAACTTAAAAAAATTATAGTTCACAAAATAAAATCTCCAATTCATAAAACTCCTTACAAATCTCCAACTCTATAAAACCTGACAATCAAACTAGTTTACCCGTCTCCTCCGAGGATAATATTTTAATTAGACCTCTCTCAAGTTATTACTGTTTGCCTCAAACTTGCCCACCTCGCCGGATTAATATGTATGATTGCCCTTTTACATTCAGGGGTGCACAGGAGTGGTGGCGTGGCAGCTTGAAATATTGATAGGATTGCGAACTTTTTTTTATGCAATGTGCACGGCGGTTTTTTTTTGTTTGTTTGAAATTGTTACAGATCAAAATATAATTATAGTTTTCGTGTTGCCCAGTTACTGAGTTTGGATGTTAGGTTTAATATTGGATAACAGCTGCAAACTGACTCCAACATACGTAGTTGAACGAAGGCTTGGTAGATAGGTACGTTATAAAAAAACACCATATTATGGATATTTAATAAACAACATTTTTAGGACATACACCCTCCCCCTCCATACTTCATCCCCCAGGCAGAACATCTACCCCCTGGACGCGAATTTCAGTGGCCAATCTAGAAATTACTTAACCGACTGCGGACCCAGGTTGGCGGCTGTTAACATAACCTGACCAACTGGGGCTTTCTTCACCCATCTCAAACGCAGTGCCAGGGCGGAGCCCCTTCACCTGCATTACCTCCTCAATTGCCCGTCATGCACTACTACCTGTACTATTCAAGATTTGAACAAGGCCAATGATGGGGCTGCAGAGTTTGCTCAATACTGGTCGGACAAAAAGTAAGAGTCAGTCGACACGGAAAGACGAAGAAGAATGGATATTGTAACTTATGAAATGTTTTACTATTGAAACTTAGGTACTTAGGTAACAGGTAATCCTCTAAATGAACTAACAGATAATAACCCCTACACCTACAGTAACTATGGGTTTATTTCAGTTTCGCTAATAATCAAATATTATATTCAGGGCCTGTCATAACACCAGCGCTGTGATATTTATTTTTTAAATATCGCAACATATGCTGAGACAGGGACCTTTTGGCCTCGCACAGATTAATTTAAGGATGCCGCTTAACTTGGTAAACATATTTTTACACAGTTGTTTTTTTTTTTATTTGTGTTGTGCGAGAGGGAGAGGATTTTCAAAGCTCAAAAACGGTGTATAAGATCTATATGTCAAGTCTTAAATGCATAGACAGCTGTGAACCTGTGCTTCGGTCTCTGAAAGTACTCACTTTTCCATGTTTGTACATATTGAAGGTGGCAATTTTTGTGAAAACAAATTTAAACTTATTCCCGTCACTCGCTAATAAGGCCCTATGAGATCGCAATACAAAAACTTGTTGGACTCAGGTCATTACAAAACAGCACTGCTAAGAAAAAGTATCATGACAATGGGACCTGTTATTTATAATAAAATACCTCATAGTTTTAAGGAATATTCTGTTCATATTTTTAGATTTAAGGTAACTACACTACTTTTAAGAAAATGTTATTACACTGTGAAAAACTTTTTAAATGATGCAACTTTATAAAATTGACTTTTATAATTACTTAGGGACATATTATTGCGATTTTTTAATTTAGGCACTTGACTAATAATTTAATTTTCTTTAATTTGTTAATGACTGTGATATTTCTTTACTGACTTTTGTTTGTTTTATTATTATTATAATTAATTCTATTTGCATTGTTGACATTTTCTATTTATTTTATTATTCTACCTAACGATTTGCATGCCGTAAGGTAAAATGTAGCTGATCTATGAGTTTGTGTAAGTTATCTTATATTGTACCTACATTTTGAGCAAATAAACATTCTGATTCTGATTCATTCTGATTCTGATTCTGAGTCCTAAATAAGCATTTTTCTTTCTTTCAAATAAAACCGCACCACGAAAACCTGGATGTTTTCCCAATTTGCGCAGAAAGTGAACCAGCAAACAGCACATTTTTCTTTCACTTCTAACCCAAAACAATAAGTCTAAACCAATATTCTATAAAACTTCACGTAACTGATAAACTTTAGTTCAAAACTAACTCCTCTAATAATAACACGATCCCATCTTTGATTGATATTTCAGTCAGAGTCCATAACAAAACACCTAAGTTGGACGCAAACCCGAATCGAAATCTATTCAAAACTCAAACTGATAACTTAAAGTTTTACGTTTTCGTTTCATCGGCGGAAAGTTTTGGGCGCGCTTGCCAACTCGTGTTGGTTCTGTCAGTTTACTTAGTACCTAAATAGTTTTTGGCTAAGTAATTGCTGGTATTATAACCAAGGTTGGTTGGATATCAAAAAGTTTAAGGGTGTTCGATGATTCCTCGAACTCAAAATTGGTTTGAGTGAGTTGACGATAAGAATAGTTGGTCGCTGTGTTAAACGCAAGACAATGTCATAATTATCATGTTCTTTCTCTTGAAGTAATTAGCTTATGACAGGTTATATGTATTCATATAATATTGTTTTTTTTTTATTTTTTTGTTTTTTTTTTTTTTTTTATAATCTGGCTATGTAGGTCAAATCGTTGTTTTTTTATATACATTTCTATCAATATCAATATCATAGTGTGCTAGCTAACAAGTTATAAATTTTGTGTCATGTATTAATTACTTAGCATACTTTTATATAGATTCAAGTTCTTAAAACGTAACAGACAGATGTGTTGCTGGGGAGTTTGTTGGCCACTTCTTCTCCACAGCTAAAACACTAGGAAGTGGTGACGGGCGGGCGTTTTGGGGGACTGTCTTTTGTAAAACTTGACGTTCAAAAAGTGCTGGCTCTCAGCCTAATTTGAATAAACGACTTTTGATTTTGATTTTTTTTTTTATTTTAAATTTATAAATTAATGAATCTATCCTAGAACTTGGCTACAGTGGTACACCATACTTGTTAAAAACGACATCAAAAACCATATAATACCTTACAAGTACCTTACTAGTAGTAGTTTAATTTAGGATGGGAAATCATCAACTGACTCCATCCCCCCTGGGCGGAGCAGAAGGAAATGTCAGACTCTTACTAACTACAACCCATCGGTGTTCCTCCTAATGCTCTATGCGTTCCAGGGCCGCGGCGACTTACAATCAAATTTTGCAACCGTTCAGTTCCGTGTTTACATCACATTTTGTTGACTCCCCTATCGCAGGTACGCTAGAAAAGATTTGTATAAAAATATGCATAACCTTTGCACCTACTTTTCCGTTCCGTCTTCTTGTATGTTTGTTATAAATATGTGTGAACACTAATATTAAGAAAAAATATTCACAGTTCTAAAATTGTAACAAAATATCTAAACAACAGTCACCACAGATCACAAAATCGCTACAAAAAACGACATCAAATAATGACAGCCACCACGAAAAGCAAAACCTGTCAGAACCGCACAACCAATACACATAGTGCCAAATAAAAATGGCCACACATTATTTTTTGTCCGGCTGTCGGCACGTGAGGTGAATCCAATCGTTTTTTCTTATTTCCCCCGATTGATTGGACTGTGCTGTTATTTTTTTCCGTTTATCCCCTCGCAAACAATGGCATCGGGCAGGTGAGCTAAACGTTTAAGGGAAACGAAAGATTTTCTGGGATTTAACGATTGTCGCTGCACATTTGTCAAACTTGTTTTATCGTTGTTGTAATGGTATGGTGAAGATATTGCTTTTTTTGCTATTTTCTCCGTGTTACAGTAAAACTGCGGTACCACTCGGTATCGATCAGAGTATTAGATTGATAGATAGAATGTGCTTTATTGGAAACAAAAAATAGTTTCAAAACTCTTTTACACAAATTTAATTCTATGGGGTACATTGGCGGTCTTATCGCTGACAGCGATATCTATACCAGGCTTAATAATTTTTTGTTGTTATCATTATTTTGTGTAGCAATGTAACTGTTTTTGCCCTGAGAATTAAAATGCATCAAATAATTTTGCTTAGTTTTGGAAAACGAAGTACTTTCTTTTACAGCATTTAACTAATTTAAATACTCATTTAATTTCCTCGCAGTGTAATTATAATAAACAAAGCGCCACTAACTCAGGTGTTCGTGCGCAAACTACGTGTGCATTTTATTTACACTGCAGTGTAGTTTCTTAGCTTAAACGTATTACCTCCCTCAGGAGCGCACGTCGCGTCGGCCTCTTTATAAAGGGGACCGAGTGAATTTTGATGATACACAACTGCAGTAGCTGAATAATGACAGCCTGGTCGATCTTTGAGGTTAAGCAATGCTAGCCGACGTCGGTGGGTGGATGGGTGACCATCCATCTAATTCATACCGAGACTTCGATGTTATTGAAGCTTGTCATTACGAATAGTCAGAAGCTAGAAAATCGGACCCCAATTGACCTCCCAGTTCCCGGGTTGTAGAGTCACTTAGGCCGTTTTTGTCTCCCGAAACCTTTCAACATTCTTTATTTACTAATACAACCTGTTACAGAATAAACGCAATACCTCTTAAGGGGTCATTGTACTCATCATTATGAACAACTTTCACTATGGGACCAACACTGAAATCGCGAAAAAAAAAAGTCGACTCCCCCATACATTTCTGTGCGCATAACTCGACAAAATGTACTGAACAGTTGATTATTTTTTCGCGATTTCGGGGTTGGTCCCATAGTAAAAGTTGTTCATAATGATGAGTTTAATGACCCCTTAAGAGGTATTGCGTTTATTTTGTTACACGTTGTAGAAGAAACAGGAACAATGTAACCAGGATTTTAACAAAACATAACATGATTTATTTATAGGAGTGTCCATGGAGTTTCACGCACCTCCATAATTCATAGAGATCTACGCTTTGATGCAATTACATTCATTTTCACCATCACCAACTTCAAACTCACACCGACGTCACTCAAATTCTGAAATTTAAAAAACACCCGACGAAATATCTTTAAAAAATTAAAAAATAACTTGTATTGTTCCTTTTAGTTTTATATAGGTTCGATTTTTTGGGCCAAGCGTCTTCACCTCGGGATACCGCAAATCTTTTGTATTTACTGAGTATAAGTATCATTAGCGGTCTCCCGACGCGATGACGCTTGGCCCAAAGAATCATACCTACATTAAATTAATAATCCGAATTGGTTCACCCGTTTAAGAGCTACAGTGCCACAGACAGACACACATATTGGTCAAACTTATAACAACCTTCTTTTTGGTCGGGGGTTAAAAAGTATCTGTGAGTGGTTTAATAAGACAGCGCCTATTTCGTTTCTACCCGAGCGCCTTAGGTACACCTCTTTAAAACTTTTCCCCCGATTCAGTTACCCATCAGGAAAGAAATGCCCTAATTGCAGCCAGCGTACCATGAAATGATCCGCGAACTTTTCAATACCGGCCGGTAAAAGGGTTGCTCGTAAATTCGGTGCAGGTGCTATTCTGTTCTATCAGATCGAGTTATTGAATCCTTAATCCTCTTTTATTACTTTTCGTGTCGTAATAAAAAGCGCAGACGCGGGTAATTTTGCTAAATTGAGGAGGTCTGTGTTGGAGGTAATAATGGAAAGTGTTCGACGGCTTTTGAATTTTGTCGGGTTAATTTGGTGGATTAAGGAGTTGGCTGGCTTTGGGGGTGTCAGTTTTGTCTACTGGAAAAGATCCTAAATCGAGGTTCGAAACTTTAATTAAATTTTTTAATGTAGACAAATTCATCAGTCGTTCGCCAAAGTCGAGATACAAACCTCTTTAACGTCGGTATAATATCAAATAGGTTAGTACCAATCTGGAGCCCTGCTATGTCGTGATAATTCCATCATGATTCCGTTGTGAAAAAGAGATAGTTTTATGTCTTGTATAACTCCGTCTCCCTCTCACACTGGAATCATGATGGTTTAAAGACGTCAGCCTCTTGAGCCTTTCTTAGAGGGTAGGGTGTACAGTTCCACATTTTGAAATAATCTGTGCATATACTACGATTCGCAATAATTGAAAACATTTTCTGAAAAGTATTTTTTGATACTTTCTTCATCTCCCAAAAACCTAATTCATTAATTATCTTTTTCTTTCAGCACGATACAGCGCTAAATACATTCTCTACCTACATCTTCCCACTAATTACTGTGGTGTACATTTCTTGAGTTTTTCCACTCTTTTCTGTACATTAAACAGCATCCCGTCAGCGCAGACAGGTTTTTAATTAACAAACCCCAAACACTTGCGACTTTCACGAAAATAAGTAAAACCTTAACGAGTTTACTCACTGTCGGTGTTCGGATTACGAGATTCTTAATTTTTTTTTAGTCTACAAAGAAATTCTTAGCACTTTATTTTGTTTAAGTCTACAGCCTTTCTTTCGATTAGGTCTCTACAATTTATTTGAATTTAGGGCTTCTGATTATAATTGCGTAAATGAAAAGTTTTGTAGTCTGTTTAATTCACCGAGCGATCAAATATTGTTGTAAAAAAAACCTCTTGATTCTTCCAAGCCCGGCAGCAGCCTTTCATCGTTTTGTTTTCGTCAATCTTATGGAAATTATAGAGATAATTTAATTTTGTTAGAGATTTCCAAATTTAGGAACCCTTCAAGTTAAAACCAATCCAATGTCCTTTTTTTAAAAAAAAATAACTTTGCCCCACACTAGGAACTTTTCCTGTAATTCCTAGTAAGAAATTGTATGTTTGTAAAAGCACATACAAACATACAATTTCACATAACCAAACAGCCAGACCCGGGGATCGAACCCGTGACACGCAGCGCAGCAGTCAATCCCTCAACCACTGCGCCAACTGTGCCGTCCATTGTAAAGGGGACTAAAATCTTAGTTTAAATGTTGTGTTGGAAATCGCGTGACTACTTTTTAATAAACTATAGTCTGAATGGGGTTATCATTCTTTGACTTTACAAATAGGTAAGTTACAAAAACACAAGCCCTTATATTCTAATCTAGTAGATATTGCAGTTTAATGAAGATTCCTACTAAACAATTCATACAGAACTCCCTAACTAATTTATACAATCTCTTCCCACCTCTCAAACTAGTTCTATCACCTCTCATCTTCAACAAACTTACACCAAACAAGATAATACTATAATCGAGCACACAAACTTCATATCTATCGAACTTTGCTCCAGCGCTCACCTGCAACTAACTTCAGGAGATTTATAGTTGCGACTCTACATCGCATCTTAGAACTTTTCGTTTTCACTAACGCTAGGCGACACCTAAATGAAAGCTGCACTCGGTGTTGGGTTTTCAACTTTCTGCATTTAGTAGAGAGTTGGAAATTCAGCAGCGTGTTTACTAGGCGTACATTTAGGTTTCCAAATATAAGTGAAAACGGGGGTAGGTAAGTTTAGGAGATTTATTGTTGCAAGTGCGGTGCATCTTAGTAACTTTGTGTACCAGTTCAGTGGGCTGGGATCGTGTGTACCTGGCTGGGATAGTGCGGCTGAGTTTGCATTTAAAAGTTATGAAAGACTTGGAATGTTAGTTTTAGGGTTAAATTTTCTCAGTGATTTTCTTTTCTTTTTTAAGATTATGGTTGAATTTTCAACCCAATTGATACTTCGTTAACAGTTTTACTTTATTTCCTCAAGGATGAATAAATTGTAACAGAACAAGCATTGTAAGGAATTTTTAATAGTTATATTTTTCTGAAAATTGCCTGGTAGATATCTACAAAAACTTACAGAGAAACGTTTTACTCATAAAATTCATGTGAATGAGAAAAGAGAACTAATTTTTGGTGCAAATTGAACATTGCCTAAAATATTATAGTATGATCACCTGATTGATCAACAAAAGCCCTCTTAGCATTTACTTGGAAGTTTTATAGTAAATAAAATATAGTTCCAAGGACGGTGCGGAATTGATACGTAAACATTATTAACAGGGTTTTTTTTATAATTCTAATGCATTATTTATTTTGATCATACTATTATCCTATTTTAAAAACCTAATCGCGCCTAGATGTATTTGATGTCGAGTTCATAAAGTGGGTCGCCTTTGTAAGATAACTAAAATGGCACCATATATATTAAAATACATAAATAGGTAAATAAATACAGAACAATACGTAAATACTTGTGCACATTTCAAACGTTTCGCGAACGATCGCTCACGGAGCGGGCCGCGCCGACACCACCATTTGTCTTGGACCACCTTTAAAAGCTATTCACGACCATTTTTCTTTTTTAAAAACCTTCAGACACTTCCTTTTCGTTTTTCAATCGCCCCCGCCCCCGCCCCCGCCCCGGTCGGAGTTATCGCGATAAATGCTTTTGTTTGCCAGACTTTGAGGATGGCTATGGAGTTGCTGATACCACGGAACAAATAATCGGATGGGATCAACACTGAAATCGCGAAAAAAATATCGACTGCTAAACATTTACGTGCGCATAACTTTACAAAAAGTACTGAACAGCTGATATTAAAGTTGTTCATAATGATGAGTACAATGACCCCTTAAGAGGTATTGCGTTTATTTTGTTACATGTTCTATATAGACCAGGACCTTTGAAAATGACAAAAAGTGAAAAAGAAAATAGTAGGATGAAACCCATTGGAAAAGGAAGAGAATATAACAAAAATGAAAGAAAATGTAATTTACGGGCGATCTGAGGTCGGGAAGTGGATGGGGGTGAGTTTTTTTTTGCATTTTCTGAGATTTAACATAGTAATGTATATTTTGTACACCATCAAAAAGTAGAAATATCAAAGAACAAAAAGCCCACCGACTTTTTAAAAAAGCAGATAATTTGACAAGAGAATTTTCGATTGAAAATTCCGGTGCTTTTTCGATATAAAGTCAAAATAAGGTGAAAAATTAAATAAAATGAAGTAAAAATTATTGAAGAGAGTACTATAAGGAGGCGTATTAACATGTTGAATCAAACTGGTGTGTTTGGGTTTTAGGTCATTTTTAACCTGACATTACGAACCTAACTTTGAGAATATATTACAATGGACGTAATTATAACATAACTGTGAAAATGTGAGTGCTGTGTTCACTGTTGTCTAAACTTTTTTTTTTAATATCCCGACTTTTTTATTCGTGATGAAAGTTTCCTTCTGCTTTTTTTTAGGATTTGGCTCAGCCCGTTCTATTATTGTGTTCTGGATTAGCAAAGTGAGTAGGCAAAATAATCTGCCTAAGTCTTCGGGGAATACAGCTTTTTAAGTTTTCTAGTTCTTAGGAAGAGCTTTCATCTGCAGTAACATTTATTTATTCAAATGTCGATTTTATAGATACTCGTATACTCCGTATTGAGTGGGACATTCTAACTATCATCTCTATGTAGATCCTCGGTATCGGGCCGAAGCGTTGAGCCGCCTGGACAGGTGAATAGATGTCTCGACCCGTTCGCTGGCAATCAGTCACAAATAGCATTCTTTAGCATCCCGCCGAGGTACGAGCGGGGAGCGGAGACTAGCTTAGTGATCGATGGAATTTTAAAATTAACTGTACTGTGTGCAAATGTAGAAATTACAGTTTGGAATCGTAGAATTGGCTAGGTCTTGTATCATTATTTTGTATTAATCCCCTACAATAACACAGGTAACTTACAACAAATTGTTTAAAACATGGATCTTGGCAGAAAAAACATGTTATGTCAATTTGGATGATGGCAAAAGTATAATCATGATGATGATCCTGGTACCACATCTACCATCTATAAATGATGACTGGACCTCATCTTTACTAAATTATCAACTGTACCCCTTTTTCTCGTTTTCGGGGAGAATACTTAAAAAGACTAAAGTTCCCCAAAAGGGCTTTTGGGGAACTGACGAGGAAGAGTGAGATTATGCCCCGTTTGTGCATCGCCTATTTTAGCACATATCCCTGGAGCGACTACAAACACTCCCTTGAGCCTCTCGTTGCCATCCTAGGGTCACTCGATGAGCGGTTAGAGTGGTCACTTTGAGTGCCTGCGACCCCGGAGAACTGTACTATACCGAAGCATTTATACAAACAATCATCGTCTAAAGAAAGCTTACGACATTGCCAATAAAACTTACCATTTCTTACTCTCCTTCCCCGCTCCCGCTACAGCCCATCCCCTGCCACCTCTTAACAATCACAAGGTCTGCAGTTATCATGCCCTCCGCTCCCTTGGCAGCCTGGTACCCCGCAATATTCCCACAATTTAATCACTGATACCCAGAAACTCATTATCATTAATTACTCAACTATATCATAACCCAGGATACCAACAGACATTCTTAACTAAACAAAACATTCGAATTCCTGCTTCCGCTACCTCCCATCCCCTGCCACCTCTCAGCAATCACAGGGTCTACAGTCACCATGCTCCCCGCTCCCCTGACACCTTGGCACAACAGTAGTCCGATAGTCAATCACGAGCTGATGCTTACCGTTTAAATGAATGCTCTCTTCAGCGCTACGTTTATTGTCATCATCATGTGGACTCATGATGATTTTAGATATAGATGCAGAGTCGCAGATTTCTGCAGCCCGTTCTCATAGTGAGATACCGTAAGACATGATACTATGAAAGTCACATAAGCATAAATATGATGAGGATGCTATACCCCAGGATACCAACAGACAGTTTTAACTAAACAAAACTTGCGAATTCTCGCTTCCGCTACCTCCCATCCCGTGTCACCTCCCAACAATCACAGGGTCTACAGTTACCATGCTCCTCGCTCCCCTGGCAGCCTGGTACAGCAGTAGTCCCACAATTAATCACGAGCTGATGCTTACCCTCTAATTGAATACTCTCTTCAGCGCTACGTTTATTGTCATCATCAATATGGACTCACGGTTGTTGACACGTTTCTTTTGCCGCCTTTTGTTTTAACGGGTTTTCGTATGGATTTAAATTGCAGGCGATTATTTTGTGCTCTGAACTTGTCTACGGTAGGCTGAGTTGATGGAGCGATCAAAGTAGAGAGTTAGGTACATTCCGGATGGAATGAGTCTCCATTGATGATGAGGCTGTATCTTGTACTTATCTCACTAAGACTTAACGCATTTCTTTCAGTTAAATTATTTACAGGCACTTTTGCATAAGTTATGGAGAAGAACGTGCAAGAAACTTCATAAACTCTCTGAAGATAGTTCTAAATTGGTTTGTACCATCTTTCTATGCTTTACATTAACACAGATAAAACATTATTACCTGTTCTCCAAAATATAAAGTTATCCGCAAGCGTTCAAATGCACATTCGTGAGCTATGCACACATCCAATTTTTAATTCCGATTTTTTCCAATGCCAAAACCGAGCCCCTAAAGTTCCCATTTCACAGTCGGAAAAAGGCAGACAGGCGCTTGCATAGGAATCAATCATCGGTCACCATTCCGCATAAAGCCTGCAATAAATTCAGGCGAGCTTTCGGCCCATTTTCCACTTGTTTTCACCTCAACGTCGATTTTCAGTTCGACTGAAAGCGCTCATTCACCCTCGATTTTGAATTGGGCGTATTTGTCATTTTCTGATGTATTTCGCTTTGGTGTTTGGCCGTATTGCCCTTTTGTTGGTTCTGATTGATCGTGTTGATTTTGTCGACGATTTAAACTGGTGTTTTAATTGAGAGAATTTCTGTTTTACTTTTGTAAATAGAGAATTGAAATTACGACATTTTGTGTAGTTTAAATTGCCTCAAATAGTGAGCTGTTTTACATTTATTTTAATGACAACATTATTTTATTAAATACATTTATAATATCTCGTGTCAGGCAGAAGTCACATCAGTCTTAACCTTGTAAAATGTCATGTACTCCCTCAGATAAAATAATGTTTTACTACAAGCCAAACCCATATACACCAATACACATTTTTAAAACCTGTCCCTTAAAAATGGAGTTCAAAGAAAGCAGCTTCCAGATAATACTTCGACGTATGAGAAGAGACGTCAGGTCATTTGTCACGCCTCGCATTAAGCGGCGGTTAACGCGACGGCTATAAAAAGCGTGTAAACACGTCACCTGTCACGTGACGTCAGCGACGTGCCGACGCGACGTGACGTGACGGAGCTGCTCACGGAAGATGTGGGAAGGGGTGGAGGCGATAGGTGTTTGAAGATTTTTAATTCCTTAGCGATAAATTCTAGTGTAGCGATAGGTTTAAATTAGGGTAAACAAAAAAACGCCTACATCCAGCGATAAAACAATAAGGAATATCATTTGAAACATTGACTTAGTTATATAGTTTTAAACCATAATTTCAAGACAAATACTTTTCCGTTTTGTGCTAAATACAGTAAACAACCCCTTTCAGCAAACTCTTGTTGTCTCCTTCGCTAAAAATATGTTAAAACCGATCCTTACTTCCTTACTAATATTATAAATGCGAAAGTAACGCTGTCTGTCTGTCGCGCTTACACGCCAAAACTTCTGAACCGATTTAAATGAAATTTTGTACACAGATAGCCTAGAGCCTGAGAAAAGACATAGGCTACTTTTTATCCCGGGAATATGTTCCCTAGGGACCACGCGGGCGAAGCCGCTGGCAGAAGCTAGTTAAAAATAAATGCGTTATCACCAGCACATAAAAATTAGGTATCTTCTTATACACCTTTCATCAAATTTTTCTTCTTGGCAAAGTTGCGAACATTCATTTCTGCTTGATGTTTCATACAAACTCACAAAGTCCTTAATCTTGGAAATGAATAAACCGAAAATTATTTTTAGAAAAGTTCTCATTTTAAAGAACTACTTCAAAACTAACTTTTTAGACTTGGATAACTTGCGTATAAAGTTTAATTAGAATCGGTTCATTTATTTCCAAGATTAGAGACATGGAGATTTGTATGAAATACCGTGAAATAAACGGTGCCAGTTTATTCATTTTACAACGGCAGCTCACTTCATCTATCCAATGACTACTACACATTCATTAAAAAAATGATATTTATAAACATTTGAATAATTTAAAAAATTAAAATATTTTATTCATCATCATGACGCATGATGTGGTTTGAAACATCCAGGAGCGAGCGCAGTCCGAGCCTTATACCAAGGACTGCGCGGAACCAGGGTGTTTCATAATTCTAATGCATTATTTATTTTTATTTTACCTAATATCTTAATGAATTATAAAAATAAAATAATCTCAGTTAGAGGTAGTTTATGTCGGGTGCTTTAAGTGGGCTGTCTTTATAAGACAACTGAAATGACACCGTATATAATGTTCCAAGTACAAGTCTAACTTTTAGTCAGTAGTAAAACCATATAATAAAAAATAATATTTGACACTTACAAATACATGTAACAAGACAGTCATAACAAAAATTGCACTCGAATGTATTGCCACAAATCTGATCCTAACCCCCAAGCTAGGCCTAAACTGTCTTGGTCTTCTAAAACAGCCGCATCCAACTCTTCCCACCTCCTCAAAAGGAACGGTATGAAAAATGACACGCTGTTTCAACATTGACACACCGTCGTCCGTCGGCAGTATATTGAGGAGCGTTCAGCGATCACGATGATGCATCGCTTCGAGAACGCCTCGCTACAGGACGTTTTATCATACGTGTTACACTTTATTGCTATTGGAAGTATCGAAATTGTGTCAGTAATTGGTATCGATATTTTGTCAGCTAGGAAAAACGGACCTCACCTAGATCAATATTTATAAAATACTAGTGGACGTCACGCGGTTACACCCGCGTAGTTCCCGTTCCCGTGGGAGTACGGGGATAAAATATAGCCTATTTTACTCCCTGATAATGTAGCTATTCATTGCTGAAAGAATTTTTCAAATCGGTCCAGTAGTTCCGGAGCCTATTCATTTCAAACAAACAAACAAACAAATCTTTCCTCTTTATAATATTAGTGTAGAAAATAATTGACGTTTAAAAGTGTTATTCAACGGTGAAGATTTGCAAAATAAATATTATTTGTTGTGTGGGTGACACTCACGAGGATTGCAAATTGATCGGATTGAATATATTGGTCACGCCATCACTCACTTTAACTTATGACAGAAAATCACGTGAAAGAATACCTAATTACAAGTTATTTTTTATCTCCATCGAAACTATTATTAATTTGCGTGAGTGAAACATATAATTTACATTAATTATGCTAAAAGTAAAGATGGTAGTTTCAAATCACTTATTTCAAGACGTTTCATGACTACGACTCACTAGAACTCTAGAAAGTAGCCCATTTAAATAGAAATCCTTGTGTATGAACAAGACGACAAATATTAAGGTATTTTCAATAAAATAAAGCAATAATTTCACACGATTTCCCGAGGAAAAAACTCTCCACTAAAATTCAAAGGCCCCCATCGTTCTCATACACGAGTATGGTCCACATAATCGGTTTAGTGCCACATTCACCTCTGATAATAAATCATTGGTAAGCCGCACCTGCCACCTTATCGCTGTACCCGGGTATTGGGGGGAGGGGGGTGGCCAGCCCATTGCCACTCTATTGACTTTCTTCCGATATTTATATCGTATTGAAGTTTATTGGCTATTACTGATGTTCTTTTCATGCTCTTGTTTCTGGCAAAAAGGGTTGTGTAAAATGGTTGCTTAAATGGGTTTTTCTAGTTGTAATTTTATTGATACAACGATTTTTAAAGACTTGAGTAGGTCAAGCCTTTCTGATGTTCCCTCAAAAGCAACAAAGGCTCTTCTCCTAATGTCGTCGCTTTGGTAGGCATGTACTTATTACTTACTATGTATACTTGAGACTAGAGATGCCGATGCATTCCACCAGCTTCTATGACAAATCTTTTACGACTCAGGCGGTGCGGTTATGGAATGCCTTGCTGGTGTCGGTAAGGCGTGCTCAATCTTTGTCTACTTTTAAAAGTATGGTTAATAATCATTATCTCTGTCCTTAATCGTCTTTACTTGGGTTCTCTTCTATTGTTTCATAATTATTATTGTTCATATGTATTTATCTATTATGTATTTATTGTATATATAAATAGTACACCTAAGACTATCTGCAGTACTGTTACTCCTCTCTTTGAAATCCATCCAAAGATTGTCTTGAAAAGATCGCTGTTAGCGAGAAGGCCGCCCATTGTGTCACCCTATGTAATGTTTTCTTCATCTATCTTTTCTGTAACTTATATGGTGTACATAATAAAGAGTATTCTATTCTACATTTTAATAAAAATCACATAAAAAAATACTACTACGTGTTACAATAATAGCTGTCAATAGACCTTTGAATAATACTCGGTCGACTTTAGCCAGCAATAACTCACCTTTAGAGTAAGTGAGCTGCATTCGAATTCATGCTAAAAATGGACACTTGCTCACTCCTAAGTGTTCACGGTAAGTTTTTCCAGAATCAATCGAAATATTATCTTAATACTATAAACTAACTATATCAATCTCTGAAAAGTTCTTGTCTACTCAAATTAAAATTACTTGATCAATGAATAATTCAGGTAAAAGTCCCATAATGTCTATGTGGACCTCATCTACTGAATCACTGCACCATAAGCACAGCACGAACCCCGGTCCCGGCGGCGTGTTAGAACAAGTAGCGACATTACACAAGTTCACTAATGCCTCAACTAACTTAGTTACGACTATCGGGACACCTTTCATTAACGCTAACTCTGTCGGTGCCTGGATTACTGCTGCTCTTGTTTTAGTTAGTTAGGCTACGTTTTAGAGGCATTAGAGCCATTTAGTCTGATGATCCTATCGTTCTGTTAGTCAAACTGATCCTGATTTTTGTTAGCCTTTGAAACAAGTGACTTGACCTATACTAAAATCACGGTCTAACTGTCGCTACTGCTGTTGGAAAAAGATCTCTAGACGAAAACAAAACGAGGAAGTCTTCATGATCACCATGAGTAGTATTTCAAACTTTAAATATTAAATGCCACATTTATCGGTCGTATAAGTAGCATTATGAAATGTTAGTTAACCTAATGAGAATCACATATTTTATGCCTGCTCGATTCAAGAGATCAAAGTTACTAAAAATGAAACCCTGCCCCTTTAGCAATCCAGTACCAGTAGCAGTCGTAACATTTCTGCTTCTACACTTCTGAAAATCGACCCCAACACTAAGTCTAGCATAATTTAGAAAAACGAAAATGTTATCAGCGTGGGTTAATTCAGGAACAGTCACATTTCCCGCAAAATTATGCTTAAGGAACATGCTCCCGGGATAAAAGATCCGTTCAGCCGTTCCAGTGTGATTGCTTAACGAACATCCACCCAAGCTTTCACATGTATAATAGGGAACATGCAAATTTCCATTTTTGCTTTAATTCTAGAAAATACCACCACATAAATAAGAAATAAAAACGCTTTATTTATTGCCAAAATTGTGTTTTTAAACCGACAGTTTAAATTTTCACGCGAAAACAGTCGATGACATCACTCCTGTCTGCCACTGGTCAAGAACTGTCCTAGCTGAAAGACATAAGGTTGCCTTTTCGTTGTCATAACAGCAGTAACGTCACTAAATGCTGATTGTTGATTTTAAATACGTTCAGTTTCACGTTACTTTAATTCATTATTTTTGTTAAAAATTGATATTTACTCAAATAAAAACGTTGCAATGGCCTTTATTTTATACTTTTTTATCATTTTATTAACAACATTCTCAAAAATTCTGTATTTGCATATTCCCTATTGAAGTAAGATGCCCTCACAAACCATACAAACAACACCTTTACACGCAATCAAAAACAATTACTCAAAAATCACCTCACTACACACTAACAAAAGTACAAAATCGGACTAAACTCGCTCTCGTAGGGTAAATGTAACAACACTCGGCTATACGTCCCCGGGGCGCACTTGCATTGCCACCGAACCGCGGCCCGAATACCGGCGGAATTGCACGACCGCTTTTATTGTTAGTTGCCGCCATAACTCCGAGCTAGTTAACCTGATACAAGGTGGGATTTGGAGTTGCTGAACACTTTATTGTGTGAGGTAGGGATGAGTTGGTTTAAGGCTGTTTGTTTTATTGTAAACTAGCATCTACTAGCGGCTTTATCCGCGTTTGAAAATTGTCCCATGAAGGGAGTATAACTTCAGTAACTTCAGTAATGTGTTACTATGTTGGTGTACAATAAAGGCTTTTCTTTCTATCTATCTTTGCTCTTCTATGACGTGGTCTACCCGTGTGCCAAGTTTTATCCGATTCCGATCTTCTGTTAAGACGTGAGACAGACAGAGTTACTTTCGCACTAATAATATTAGTATGGATGTGTGGATTGTGCTCCTAGAGAGGTTATTTTAGCAATTGTTTGATAATGAAAACATTGCTATTGTTATTTCTGTTATCATGACACATTTCACAGAATTGAAAGTCCTTGCATGATTCGACACCTCCATTACATTTGTTGTTGAGCTCCTAAGTGGATCTGAGTTGAGCTACACGACTACTGACAAATGCTTGCACTGACTGGACAGGTTCACTCAAATCTGTGTGGTTCTTTCTTCTAAAGACCATCTCAGACACTAATCTGCATGGTTCTTAAAAAATGATATATTGTAAGTGTGAGGACTATGTGGGTCGTTATTTTAAGGATTGATTTCATGACTGTCTGGCAGTTTGAGTATATTATGCGGCTTACCCAAATGTCCTTACTTTGGTATTGTTCGTCGGTTCGTTGAGCTCCTCAAAGTTTTGAGTTGAGCTGCACGATAACTGACAAATGCTTGCACTGTCTGGACAAGCCCACTCAAACCTGCGTGGTGCTTTCCTCAAAAGGCCACCTCAGACCTTAAGCTACATGTTTTTCATATGTTATTGGCAATTGTATGGACTTCAAAAGAGACTGTGACCTCTGAGTTTGTTTCGGTGTTTCTTCTCAGGGTAGTCAGCTAGGAAACATCCGGCCTCATCTACATAAATATGTCAAAAAAAAATATTGACGAGTTACTTGTAACCTATTTGCAAAATAAATATCATTTATCATTATCATTTATCATTCAATTTCGTTGAATATACCGACCAATTTTCCAAGTACATTCTTTCAATTCCCTCTAAAGTTCACAAACTCTTGTAACAAGCTTAAACATTTTATTTCTCCAATCCTCCGACTTTATCTAACAAAGAAATCAAACAAGCAAACCCAATAGGTGTAACAATATCTGTCCGGTCCACAGAGACCACTCACGTAAGGTGAAAGCAAATATTGTAGGAATAGCAAACAGTGTCCGACAAAGAGTTTAAAAAGTGCAGTTTGAAGTAACGCGATGTTGCGGGTAAGTGGGGGGTCGGACAGTTACTGTTACATCCACCCTACTGTCTGAGGGTGTAGTGTTGAGGTTTAGTGCGATGTGCGAGCTCGGTTATTGAAATTAATTATTTTTTCTGATAGGAAGGAACTGAAACTTTTCTTTACACGATTGCGTATTAATATTTTTTTCTTCAAAGAGTCACTTATTTAACATTAAACTAAGTAGTTTAATGTTAAATAGGTGACTCATCTAAGAAATCTTAAATATCAAGATAACTGATTATCGCCACAATCTACATCACTCTTTGACACACAAATCATCCTTGTAGTATCCATCTCAACATTCTCATCTCCGCTGCAAGCAATCTATTTTCATCCGTCTTTTTCACCGCTCAACATTCTGATCCATACATTACGACAGGTCTTATCACGGAGCGCGGCGAGCGACTGATGCAGCGACACATCGAGCTGCGTCGGTCGCAGCTGCGCGAGGTCCTGGTGGCGGAATGGCGGGACAGGCTCTCACGCCCTTCCGCAGGCCTCGTCACTATCGAGGCCATCCGGCCAGTGCTCGACCGGTGGCTCGGGAGAAGGCACGGCTCCCTGTCATTTCGTGTGACGCAGGTCCTCTCGGGGCATGGCTGCTTCGGGAGGTTTCTGTGTCGCATAGGCAGGGAGCCGGACGCTCGGTGTCACCACTGCGTCGACTGTCGGGAGGACACGGCGCGGCATACGCTGGTAGAGTGTGCCGCTTGGGAGGAGCCGCGTCGTGCCTTCATTTCTGTGGTAGGCAGTGACCTCTCGCTGCCAGCCGTAGTCCGTGCTATGGCTGACGGCGAAGAGTCCTGGGACGCGGTGGTCTCCTTCTGCGAAACAGTTATCGCGCAGAAGGAGGCTGCGGAAAGGGAAAGGGAGATCTCGACCTCCCTCCCGGCCCGCAGCAGACGCACCGGGCGTCGGAGGAGGGCATACGCTGCCCTCTTCCGGCCCCCCTAACTGGGTCCAGGGGCGGCGGAATTGGGGATGTTCGTCGCCGCCCATTCATCTGGACCCGAGGTGGCGGCGCGTGGTGTTCCCGTGCGCCCCTCTCTGACGTCGCGGGGGGAGTCAAACATCTCACTCCCCCCGCTGACCCGAGGTGGCCGGTGGCCGGCACTAGCCGGGGATTACGGAAGTCGTAAGCCCCCGCAATCTCCGGCGTAAGTGAGAGATGGAACACCGGGGTGGTTTTAGTCAGTAAGAGTCTGACAGACCCCTCCGCCCGCCCCAGGGCGGAGGACATCGATGAGGATTTCGCCCCGTTAAAAAAAAAAGGTCTTATCACGGACTTGTAGATTTTCCCTTTCAACTTGAGGGGCATCCGTGGGTCGCAAGTTGTTCCAGTGACCTGTCACCATTTCATCCATCCCGAATTGATCTGGTGCGTTACGTCTCGGTCTATATCGCCATCCCCTTGGACAAGCGACCCGAGGTACCGAAAGTCGGAGCAGATCGGAGAGACAGGCATTCCAGTGAGTGCTATAGATAGGATATAAAATAATCAGTCAAAAAGTCAAAACTTTTATTTCAATTGGGCCATTAAACGGCACTTTTGAAGGTCATCATTTACATGGAAAACAATATAGTGACTCTACTGTCCATTCGGAAAATTAGATTCTTATTTAGAAGAACGGACAAGAAACTCTATAGTTACTCTTTTCAAATAAATGTTTTACAATATGCTCTGATATACAAATTTTTTGTTAATGTATGCCCCTAGATTATACTTACATGGTACTAATGAATGTATTTCAATTATTGTAAATAGTAACTCTGAAGTTTCTTATTCATTCTTCTCCATAAGAGTCGACCTCAGCAAATGGACAACTAGAGTCACATAGGTATTATATTTAACTGTAAATCTGGACATTCAAAAGCGTATTTTATTGGTATAATTTAAATAAATGATTTGATACTGACCGCAAGATTAAAAAATCTCCACCAGTTCCAAACCGTTTTGTTTTCAAGATTTATTTAAAGTTGAAACTTTGAAACAAATCCGTAACAGAATAAACTCGGTCTGCCAGAGGACTGCGATTGGCCGAGTTGATTGAATGAACTTTAAACTTTGTTTCAGAATAGTTCTAACCTTTAGTCTGAACCAATAAGTAAGACCTCATCGCGAAGTTTCGGTTCAGGTTAAGTTAAACGCTTGGTCTGCTGCCAACAAACGGTGCTACCATTCTTACGACATTCTTATTTACAGCGTGAAATCTCGTAATGTACCTTAAGAATTTTCGTCTAAGGCCAAAATACTTAAGACGTGAGAAATTAAACGTTTAAGGGTGCCGTACGCATGTGATCACTTCGAGCTATTCAAGAAAATAGATGAAAAATTACCGTGCCGTCTTATCTCCGACACAACTGAGTTGAATTGGAAGAAAAATATAGATACTAACTAGAAAACCTATAAGAAGGACTACATTAAGACTTAAAATGCTATTAAACCTTTGCCAAACTAATAAAATTTTCCAGTGAGTATCACAAGAAAACATTTTAACTCAAAACTATTGACAAATTCTTACAGCAAAGACTGATTCAATTATATAGCAATTTACTCAAAACTGCCAAAAATGTATCACACAATCGCACAAAAATAAACTTCATCAAATCAATTTAGAAAATCTACCACACGTCAGCGCGTTGCACCGTTCCCCGCAGCCATTACACGAATGGCTAAACTCTCAACAGACAAAAATCTCGTAATAATGTACCTCACAATTTTTCCTTTAGAACGAAAAAAAGATTTTAGACGCGATAATTTCAATCATTATTACTTAACTCGGAAGTTTCGATTATATAAGGGTAACCTCACTTTTGAGACTAAAAAAATACACTTTTGAAAACCAAACCTTTGTCAAACTAATAAAATTTTACAGTTAAAAAACGCAAGAAAACCATTCAACTCAAAACAACTAACAAAATCTTAAATTAAAGACTGATGACTGATTCACGTATGAAGCAATTTACTCATGAATTTTCCATGATGATGATGATGAAAAACACTAGAAAAGCATTCAACCCAAAAAAACTAACAAAATCTTACAGCAAAGACTGATTCACGTATATAGCAATTTACTCAAAACTCTGCCAAAAATCTATCACAGAAAACAAAAATAATCCACCTTGGCTGCACAAGAAGCACAAAGTCAAACTACATCAAATCAATTTAGAAAATCTACCACACGTCAGCGCATTGCACCGTTCCCCGTAGCCATCACGCGAATGGCTATCATCTCTCTACAGATGAGAGTGTCTGGACCACGGGAGGTGTGCTAAGAAAACATCATATTTCATGGCTTAACCCTTCAGGAGAAGCTTTTTGCTTGATCAAGTTCGTAATGAAAGTATTGGATTGTGTCTGAGATTGTTTGCGCTGGAAGGAGGTAGCATTCGACGTAATTGTAGAATTGGATCCGATTGATGGAAAATTGTTTTCGTGTAAATAGTTTTGTGATTGGAAAATGGTTTTAGATTATTTTGTAATGGTATTGAAATTGGTAATTGTTTTCATGCTAAGCTTAGCAAATTTAGTAAGTAAGTAAAGAAAACTTACAAGTGCGAGTCGGACTCTCTCACGAAGGGTTCCGTACCATAAACTTAAAAAAACGTTTCATTTTTACTTTAGTATTTATTACTTGTTATTATAGTGGCAATAGAAATACACACTCTGTGAAACAAAACCGTCTACCTATTACGGTTCTGGAGATATAGCCCGCTGACAGACAGACGGACGGACGGATAGCGGAGGCTTAAATAAGATAAGATATTTATTTTGCAAATATGGGTACAAAGCACGGTGACATAATAATATAATTAGCGACAGCCATATTTTACCAGAAGGCATGCAAAAGTACAAAATACATTAAAGATTCTAAGTACATAAATAATAAAGATAACATGTCAATATATAGATTAATTAATACGAGTACAATTTCATTACAATATAATTAAATACAAATTAAATTATATGTCATATTTTTCTAATAGGATTCCGTTTCTAATAGAAGGCCAACTAGGCCTTCGGGTACGGAACCATAACTGTATATTAGGCAAAAATATTAGCCCAGGTTACATCAGTGATGGGTAAATATTAAGATCTTTCCTCATCTACTGAAAATGTACAAAACATCAGCTATAATTTTGTATCACATTTAAGTTACCAAATCTGGACTAAATAACTATTTTGTTTTCTGTGACCAAATCATGAATAATTTATCTACTGAAAATGTACAAAACATCAGCTATAATTCTGTATCACATATAAGTAACCAAATCTGGACTAAATAACTATTTTTTTTCCTGTGACCAAATCATGAATAATATTTATTTATATTAAGGATTTAATTCAGAAGAGATCTTTTTTAAAAACACTCATCCCAAAACATACGGACATCGAACCAAAAGACTACGTCACCTCCTCGCTTAGCATACGTCATCGGCCTTCCCGTCCGAATGACATCATTATGCAACACACACCATACCCTGCAAAATATGTCCTCCAGAAAGCCCATCGTTTTGTCCCCCGTGACCGAGTGATCTTGCTTGCAAAGCAGATGTCCCCTGACACGCCACTGGCGCGCCTCTGGTACGGCCTTGGCTGAGGTGCTGCCATCTAGCGGATAAAGTGACGAGTCGCATGTGTGAGTTACGATCAATGTGCATATTTTTGAGGACTGTGTGGGACTGAATTTTTGTGTCAAGCTTTTCTGTGTACAGGATGCGGTGGTTTACTTGATTACTGATTAGTTTGCTTAACCAAATGAGTGATCATCAGTTCCAGACTTGGAGAGTAACATTATTGTTTTATATTGGGATAGGTATTTACCCCAAAATAGAAGAAACGTAAGGTCAACCCAAATGAGTGATCGTCAGCGCAAGACTTGGGAGAGTAAGACAGCGCTGCAGCCGCGCTGCAGCCGCGTGTTTGTTATTTGTATGGATTAACAAAGCAGTCGCACTTTGCGACTTGAAGGCGTAACATTATTGAATTATATTGAGATAGGTATTTACCCCAAAACAAAAGACACGTTCGGTCAACCCAAATTCATAGGCCACAAAATCATGGGAAACAGTTTTGTAACTGCATTGAACTACAACAATCGGGGACCAGTCAATAACCGAGAAGTCAATCAAAGTTATGACAGCATGAAGTAATAAAAGAGCATAAATAACTTAAGCAAATATTGCACCAAAATCAACTCTCTAACAATAATAATGACCCCGGAAACCTCTTAACGATTGCAGCACAATATCTTAGCACACAGCATGTATATCAGCCGTCCATGCTTACCCAACCAAAGGTGACAAACAGACTATTTTCTCTCCTGTCCAATGCAAATGAGACCATCTGGCATAACCTGAACAAACCACGTTCTTTTGCCATCAGTTCGAACCCTAATACAACGCTATAAAGCTTAATTTTGCTCTCTAAACCCGAATGTTTAATTTGGTAGAAAGTGCTACTAGACAATTTTATCTAATACATTCTTTGTAAACCTTATCACAAAAGCAAAAAGCACATAATCAAATACAATAACTTCAAAATATATGTTTGTAGAAGAGTCTGGCCTCACGTGGGATTCCAAAATAAAGTGATGACCCTAAAGCGTTGGCGTGTGAGTTATAGGGCTGTCGCTTGTGTGAACTTTGTGTTCCTGCGTCATATTAATGTTAATACATCTGTGAGGTTTCGTGGTGTCTGTGTTTTGATTAAAGTTTTGTAAAAAAAAATATAATGAATAGGTACATAAGAATTTTGAAAAAAAAAGCACGTTTCTGGTATGGGACCTCCTTAAATATTATTTTTTTATTATTTGTACCGGTACATGGTGGACATCCCAACCACGCGCACAAAACGTTTTGGGAACACATTCATAGTGCGTGCAGCTAAGGAGTGGAATTCCCTGCCGGAGTCTGTGTTTCCTGATAGCTACCACCTGGGAGTCTTTAAGTCAAGAGGTTACTTCTGGGGAAGCGTGCTCCATCTTCGACCACATCACCGCTTACCATCAGGTGAGATAGTGATCAAACGCGTGCCTATCAATAGTAAAAAAATAAAAAAATGTTGTTATAGCGGCAATAGAAATACACACTGTGACAATTTCAACTGTTTACCTATTACGGTTCTTGAGATAGAGCCCGCTGACAGACAGACGGACGGACGGATAGCGGAGTCTTAGGTATTAATAGGGTTCCGTTGGATACGGAACCCTAAAAAGTGATCATTGGCTGCTATGTTGATAATTTCCATCACCTATTTCAATTTAATTTATTTATTTACAGGTTTAAGGCTCGCATCGCGACGAGCTTACCTGGAATTAAAAACTATATAATTTATGTCGATTTTATCTTATTATTTATTTTATCGATTAGCAATTTATTATGTTGATTAATTTAGCATCACGACCTTAAAGATTGACATTTAAAAGTTACGAATATTTGACAAAAGTAGGTTTCCTTGAGTTATTTTGTCATACTATACGTATTGAATGATTGCATTTATGAATTTTCTTTACATATTTATCACATTTTTTAATATTTCTTGAAACAGAATCACAAAAAAACATCATAAATGGTATTTTTTTTCTTTCACTTCCATAATGGTGCCTTAAAAACTAATGTAATATTAATAAATAGAAATATACTCCTTTGTGGGAGACTGGTATCTGCACTAGGAAATCCGAACACACAGATTACCAGCCCCCCCCCCCGCGCAAACAGTGTTCTTGTTACAAAAAAAAATTTGACCTTTGGAAAACAAAACAAGTAAAAGAAATACATAATAATACCCTTCTGAAGCAGTCGGGTTCAAAAGGGAAAAGTTTAAAATTAAAATGATTATTTACACAAGTTTTAAAATACGTGACATACTACTACAAACTCTATCTTGATTCATCTCCCTTCGAAAGTCCCAAATCAAAAACAACCTACCTCATTCGGAACTTTCTCCTTAGCTTTTATGGCAGGTAGGACGCTATCAAAGGCGGCCATACCCCATTGATACATGGCTTTACTATTTTGTCATAGAACCGCATTGAATTAATATTTTTTTTAATTTTCTAAAAATATTTCTCACATTATTTCTTGAAACAATTTAAAAAAAAAAACTTTAGAAATAGTATTATCATTTTCACAATTTTAAAAATACGTGACATACTACTACAAAATGTGTCTTGATTCGCCTCCCTTCGAAAGTCCCAAATCAAAAACAACCTACCTCATTCGGAACTTTCTCCATAGCTTTTATGGCAGGTAGGACGCTATCAAAGGCGACCATACCCCATTGATACATGGCTTTACTATTTTGTCATAGAACGTATTGAATAATTTCATTTTTTTAATTTTCTAAAAATATTAATCACATTTTTTAATAATTCTTGAAACAATAACACAAAAAACATTATAGACATAATATTATTTTCACAATTTTAAAAATACGTGACATACTACTACAAAATGTGCCATGATTCACCTCCCTTCGAAAGTCCCAAATCAAAAATATCCTTCCTCATTCGGAACTTTCTCCATAGCTTTTATGGCAGGTAGGACGCTATCAAAGGCGGCCATACCCCATTGATTCCACGGCTTTATCGTTACCTTTACTCACAGGGCCAATTTATTACTATCTTTTCACAGACGACTTGGCAGGAAAGCCGTTATATGTCACAGGTATGATTTAGGTCTCCCAGGCAGACTTGGACACTAAATTAAAACCTAGGTCTTCTGGAAATAACGAATTTGCTAAAGGGAAATTGGTTTTGTCTAGGTGATATTTTCTTGGGGGAACAATGAGAGTTTGTTAACCTTTGCTAGTATTTTTTGGAATAAAACTTTCATGATGCTTGGTAATAATCCTAATTTATAAAATTCTTCATATGTGAGTACTATGTCCCTTTACTAGCAAACTTATTAATATTACCTCTGCTGGCATTTCTTTATTTTACCTATTAGTAGTATATAAGTGTTTTTTTGGGTGCATCGTCCTCACTTGTAATCAATTGATTAATGTATGCAAATATTGTAAAACTTATTTTTGAAAAGAGTAACTATGGAGTTCCTTGTCCGGTCTTCTCCATAAGAATCTACCTTTTGCGAACGGACGACTAGAGTCACTATAATATTTTATTTTTATTTGACGTTCAAGTGCCTTTATTGGTCTAGTTGAAATAAATCATTTTGTCTTTGACTTCCGTTACTGACTGGTTGAGTGACTGACAGACAACGCACAGCCGAAACTACTGTACGTAGAAAGCTGAAATTTGGCATATAGTTTCCCTTTTCTCCGTTTTCTCGAAACGTATTTTCATCTAGTACGAGTTAAAAATGATGGATACCTAAGCTCCTACGGGTTGCAGAAAATGGCGGAAACTTGAAATAAAGATTTTCTCATCCATATTTCGTACTTTATTTAAATGCGAAAATAATTATGTCTGTCTATATGTTACGTCTTCACGTCGTAACGACTGAACGAGTTTGGATGAAACTTTGAACTCGGATAGAACATGGATTGGAATGGGACGTATGATTATTTTCAACCCAGTAGTATGGTCTCTTGGGATAATTTTGGACTAAGAAGCTCAAACAATCTGTGAAAAACTAAGAACAACTTATTTCGTTTATTGGACGATTAATCAATACACCGATATAAATTAGTCCATCAACATGACACAACCAACAATATGGCCGCCACGGTTAATTACCCACTCACAAAACAATAAAGGAATCACCTCACACTAGGGTAAACACACCAGATACCGGCTATTGGAAAAGTTCCGCTGAGTCAATAACCTGCGCCCGAACTTTTTCGATTAGTACCTGCCAGTAATGGGGAGCTTCACCCTACCAACTATTTACCCTTATTACGTCTTTGGTAATTATTTTAACCCTTGCCGAACGGTTTAGTGGTTGGGAGTAGTTTGGATTGAAACTGTGGGTTACAGGCGCTTGAGGTTAATGTAGGGCATAGTTTGTATTGACTGTGTCGATTCCTGTAAAGAATATTCCTTTAAGGGAATTTCATGAAAATAATTACTTAACCAGTATATTACCTACCTAGTATTCTTTTGACTTTTTGCAAAATAATGCTTCGATTAGCAATTTGCACTATCTACGTATTCCAGCCGTCATCTGTGAAATGACTATCATCATCTACCTAGCCTTCTCTCAGCTATATTGTGGTCTGTGTGAAATTACTATAATGATCTTCTTCTTATCGTGTGGGCATTAAGTAAGGTCTAGCGACCCCACACACCCTAGTGTCAGAGTTTCTAAACCGCCTCAAGGGCCTCTGACATGGTTTATTTGACGACCGCCATTTGGTGGCCGGGACCACCAGCTTAGCCTTAGATTCTTTGTCTGATAAAAAGATGATTCCGTGCCTCGTAAAGGCACGGAATCATCTTATTATCAGACAATCATGTGATTCAAGCCTGCAATGTCCTAGCCAAACTGGAAAACAACACACTATAAAGATAAATAATATTTATTTTGTAAGTTGATTTTAAATAGCACTCTTTCAATATCTCTGTGTAAATTAGTCTAAGAAGTAATCTATACATATAATAAAATCGTAGACTAACCGTGTCTGTACATTGAATATTCGAGCCAAGGCAAATTATAGGGTTCCGTGCCAAAGTTGCTAATGGGACCCTATTATTTAAGCCTTCGCGTACGATCTTGATTCGTGAAAACCAAGTCGATTTTTAGGGTTCCGTACCAAGGTTGCTAACGGAACCCTATTTATTATAAGCCACCGCTGTCCGTCTTCCTTCAGTTTATTAACCGACTTCAAAAAAAGGAGGAGGTTATCAATTCGACTGTATATTAACCGACTGGATGAACCGATTTTCATGATTATTTTTTTATTTGAAAGCTGGTGCTTCCCGTGTGGTCCCATTGCCACCACGTCAGGATCTGATGATGGAAACCCTGAGAAATCGAGGGCAACTCTCGAAAATTGTAGGCACGTATTTGGTAAAAACTTGATATTCGTGTGTATATCGGGTGATACTACAAAATAATGAAAGTTTGGATCAGACCTGATGATGGAGACGACAGAGAGTCAAGGGAACTCCACATCGGTATGTAGGAACTACCAAGTGTTTGGGCTTATTTCATACGTATTGACGAGACCTTTACACCGAAAGCACTTAGTAAGTTTTATTTTCATAACATAACATCACGCCGGTTCGCTGTGAATCGCAGGTACCACTAAAAAGTGAAAAATAAACATCTTTTTTACAAAAAGTGTAACCGACTTCCAAAACAAAACACTACAAAGTATAAAATAACTTTAATTTCGGAAGTCGGTGTCAAAAAGCGAAAAAACTAAAAACATTTTTTGTAAAAAAGTTTTTTTCGTTTTATTTCTGTCTCACTGATATAAAAATGTCTTCTAGAAAAAGGTCGAATCTTTCACAATATAACAAAATTCTCAAAGTCGGGTTTGTTCGAACACTGTTCTAACTAACTCGAGAACGGCTCGACCGATTTTCATAGTTTTTGTGTTTTATTCGGGACGAAGACTAATTCCTTCGTCCGGAATAGCATAATAAGAATTAAAATACAAAAAAAATGAGTATGTAGGTAGGGTAGGTAGGTAAAGTAGGTGAGGTAGGGTAGCTATGGTAGGTAGGTATGGTAGATAAGTAGGTAGGTAGGGTAGGGTCGGTAGGTAGAGTAGCCAGTTGACGGGAGCGAAGCCGCGCGGGTCAGCTAGTCTATACATATAATAAAATCGTAGACTAACCGTGTCTGTACATTGAATATTTTTCCATGAAATTTACACAGAAAACTCAGGAAAAAGGTATAAAACACAAAAATGCAATTTTTGAAATTTTTGTCTGTTTGTCTGTTTGTCTGTGCGTTTGTGGGAGCATCACGCATAAACCACAGATTGGATTGCAAATCTAAGTACTTAAAAATATTAAGTCATAACCCGAGTAACATTTAGCGTTTATTTCATCAAAATCGACCCACAAAATCAAAAGATATTGAATTTTTAAGTTTAGGAAGAAACTTCCTAATGTATTCTGATGAGTCAGAGCGCCATCTATTGAGAAAAAATAAAATGCACGAAAGCATTCAAAATTGTTGTGTTATTCGTGAAACTTTTAATACGTGGCAAAAGAAAAGTGACCATTTTTATACCTTTTCGTTATTTATCGTTACAATCGATCCACAAAATCAAAATATATTGAATTTTTAGTTTAGTAAGAAACTTTCTACTGTGTTCTGATCAGTCAGAGCGCCATCTTTTGAGGAACCAAAAAATGCATGAAAGCATGAATGTTACACCAAAACACATTCATTGAGTTACTTGTGAAACTTTTAATACGTAGACGTAGCAAAATAAAAGTAAACATTTTAATACCTTATCGTTATTTATCGTTACATACGGGCTTCTTATTTAACGTCTTCTGCTGCCAAATATTTTGTCAGTTTACATGGTCGATAGATGGCGTTGCACTGATGACGCGTTTTTCTGACTTGCGGTGTTAAGATTTTCCGCTGGAGAATGACCTCACACGATTATTAAACACTGTCGTAGTTCGTAGGAATTTCGGTTTGGTCTCTGGAAGGTCTTAAACGAATAGGGGCCAAAATTGCTTAAATCTCTGAGTTGTGCTGGTTTCGTTTAAAGTGCTTTTATCGTAGAGTCTTAAACTGATTTAGAACTCAGTAGTTTTGTGAAGTACTGGACGGTTCGACTTGCGGATCAGGCCTGTAGGGTTCCGTACCAAAGGTGCTGACAGGACCCTACTTCTAAGGCCTCCGCGATTGATTCCGTTTAGAGCGAAGCAACGAACGGTTCGATTTGCGAAACAAGGCTAATAATAATAAGGTACCGTACCAAAGGTGGTCACGGTGACGGGAGCGATCAATTTTGGTGGAGCTACTCTCTAAGTCCGTAGTTTCGGGCTTAGTTGCGGACGTATTCTACTCCGTATCACCTACAGACTTACGATTAATCCCGAACCCGAACTAAGAATGAATGACAACACGATTTCACAGTAACTGTCAAATCGAGTTATCATTAGTTCTCTGTGGTTAGGTGATACGTAGTAGATTTTTTTTTTAACTATAGTTAGGCATACGTTTGACTACTATCTCACCTAATGGTAAGCGATGATGAGGTTGAAGATGGAGCACGTTTGCCTAGAAGCAACCTATTCACTTTTGTCTTAAAGACTCCCAGGTTGCCCGCAACTAAGTTTTTAATTCGTGCTAAGTATCAGACGGTTCGATTTGCGAGCCAAGGCAAATTATAGGGTTCCGTGCCAAAGTTGCTAATGGGACCCTATTATTTAAGCCTTCGCGTACGATCTTGATTCGTGAAAACCAAGTCGATTTTTAGGGTTCCGTACCAAGGTTGCTAACGGAACCCTATTTATTAATAAGCCACCGCTGTCCGTCTTCCTTCAGTTTATTAACCGACTTCAAAAAAAGGAGGAGGTTATCAATTCGACTGTATATTAACCGACTGGATGAACCGATTTTCATGATTATTTTTTTATTTGAAAGCTGGTGCTTCCCGTGTGGTCCCATTGCCACCACGTCAGGATCTGATGATGGAAACCCTGAGAAATCGAGGGCAACTCTCGAAAATTGTAGGCACGTATTTGGTAAAAACTTGATATTCGTGTGTATATCGGGTGATACTACAAAATAATGAAAGTTTGGATCAGACCTGATGATGGAGACGACAGAGAGTCAAGGGAACTCCACATCGGTATGTAGGAACTACCAAGTGTTTGGGCTTATTTCATACGTATTGACGAGACCTTTACACCGAAAGCACTTAGTAAGTTTTATTTTCATAACATAACATCACGCCGGTTCGCTGTGAATGGGTACGCAGGTACCACTAAAAAGTGAAAAATAAACATCTTTTTTACAAAAAATGTAACCGACTTCCAAAACAAAACACTACAAAGTATAAAATAACTTTAATTTCGGAAGTCGGTGTCAAAAAGCGAAAAAACTAAAAACATTTTTTGTAAAAAAGTTTTTTTCGTTTTATTTCTGTCTCACTGATATAAAAATGTCTTCTAGAAAAAGGTCGAATCTTTCACAATATAACAAAATTCTCAAAGTCGGGTTTGTTCGAACACTATTCTAACTAACTCGAGAACGGCTCGACCGATTTTCATAGTTTTTGTGTTTTATTCGGGACGAAGACTAATTCCTTCGTCCGGAATAGCATAATAAGAATTAAAATACAAAAAAATGAGTATGTAGGTAGGGTAGGTAGGTAAAGTAGGTGAGGTAGGGTAGCTATGGTAGGTAGGTATGGTAGATAAGTAGGTAGGTAGGGTAGGGTCGGTAGGTAGAGTAGCCAGTTGACGGGAGCGAAGCCGCGCGGGTCAGCTAGTACCGAATAAAACTCGGAGGTCACTCAAAGTTCTCTTTTAAAGTCCGCACAATCAACACTGGTCGATTTATTTGAGAACCATTATAGAGTTCCGTATCCAAAGTGTAACCAACGGAACCCTATTACTAAGCCTCCGCTGTTCGTCCGTCCGTCCGTCTGTCTGTCTGTCAGCGGACTGTATCTCAAGAACCGTAATAGGTAGACAGTTGAAACCTTCACAGTGTGTTTTCTATTGCCGCTATAACAAAAAATAATAAAAATTAATATTTATGGTACGGATCTTGAGGTAAGCGTTTGAGAAAAGCACCCCTCACAGATTTGAGTGGACCTATCCGTCCAGCCAGACCAATTTTATATCTATACTAGTTGAACCGCGCAACTTCGTCTGCTCCGCTCCTATTGCTCTTAGCGTGATGATATATAGCTTTCCTCGATAAATAAGCTATCTAACACTGAAATAATTTTTCAAATCGGACCAGAAGTTCCTGAGATTAGCGCGATCAAGCAAACAAACAAACAAACTCTTTAGCTTTATATATTAGTATAGATATATCGCTCAACTTAGAGAATAGAATAGAATAGAATACTCTTTATTATGTACACCATATAAGTTACAGAAAAAAAAATAGATGAAGAAAACATTACATAGGGTGACACAATGGGCGGCCTTATCGCTAAAAGCGATCTTTTAAAGACAACCTTTGGAGAGAGCAATTCCTGGCAGTTCTTTTTTATGAGCCGTAGGTGCTCAAGTCCGTTATCATACCAACGTAGTGAGTTGTTATTTATTCAGCAACAAATACTTTTGACACCAGCTAAACTTTAGATACAAAACTTTGAGAGACATTCTTTAGGGAAGATACTCCACAGCTACCTATATTATTTAACTTTAAACCCATATTCTTATTAGATTCCAGCTAGTCAAATAACGCCCGCAATCTAGAACTACGATTAATATGCAGTAAACATCACCGGACGTACATAACACAGCGGGTTAGACTACCAAGTAGAACCATGTAGCTATCATCACGAATTTGAGGTAAGGTTGTGATGTCATAATTGTCATAATTCCTGGGATTTTTCGCTAGCTTGTTTTTTTTTTCTATATATAGGCATACGTTTGACCACAATCTCACCTGATGGTAAGCGATGATGCGGTCGAAGATGGAGCACGTTTGCCTAGAAGCAACCTATTCACTCTTGTCTTAAAGACTCCCGGGTTGTAGCTATCTGGAAACACAGACTCTGGCAGGTAATTCCACTCCTTAGCTGTACGCACTATGAATGTGTTCCCAAAACGTTTAGTGCGTGTGCGTGGGATGTCCACCATGTACCGGTGGCGCATCGCCGTTCGTCTTGTGGTCCGATGATGGAACGGGCTTGATGAATATTCTAATTTCGTTTAGGAATAGACCTATGGGTAAAACATGCATCTTTTTTTTTCTTTCGATGACGTGAGTGTTGCCAAAATAATCGGTTGATTAGTCATATTGAGTACCTATTGTTGATTTTTCATTAAGAACGGAGCTATATTCCATAGACTTTACCTTTAGCAAACGTAGCTGTTACTAGTTTTGATTTGGTATCCTATCTTTGCAGTATTGATAAGCTGATCAACTCTAGTTACAAGTGCCAATTCTATTTTTAAACAACCCTCGCATTTGCATGTCAGTCGCAAACTGTTAAAAAAAACTGTTTTACAAAAAATACAACCGACTTCCAAAAACAAAACACTACAAAGTATAAAATAACTTTAATTTCGGTTGGTGTTTTTGGTTATTTTTTCGTTTTTTGACACCGACTTCCGAAGTTAAAGTTATTTTATACAATGTAGTGTTTTGTTTTTGGAAGTCGGTTGTATTTTTGGTAAAAAAGTGTTTTATTTTTCACTTTTTAGTGGTACCTACCTGCGTACCCATTAACAGTGTACCAGCGTGATGTTATGTTAAGAACTGGTGTAAGCAATAAAAAGACATGCGGTTTCAGCAATCCCGATCCATTTGTAATCATTTATTGAAGAGTTCCGTTGCCTACCTCCGACTTTCTTCATCAGATATTCACCAAATTGA
Organism: Lacanobia wlatinum; assembly: GCA_947578705.1. Taxonomy (NCBI): domain Eukaryota; kingdom Metazoa; phylum Arthropoda; class Insecta; order Lepidoptera; family Noctuidae; genus Lacanobia; species Lacanobia wlatinum. Next base: position 29,831,787 of record OX388025.1, on the reverse strand, counting down.
AATGGGACTAATCCAGGAAAATACTCTTTCAAACAAAAGAAGAATCATGCAAATCGGCTTACAATTGGCGAAAATATCGCTGAACAAGCATATTCCATGGGATCTCATCATCAGATCCTAATTTATACCTTCCATCATCAGCTAAGCAACATGAGATGATGATTACCAGGCAGACATGTCTAAATTGCGTTAGAAAGTTTATGAAAAATACTGTATGTGCCTATAAAATTTGAGGGTTTCCCTCGATTTTCATGGGATCCCATCATCAGATTCTGACTTGGTGACAATGGAACCAATCGGAAAGAATATCCTTTTAGATAAAACAAGAAATTTTCAAATCGGTGCATAAATTACGGAGTTATGAGGTAACAAACATAAAAAAAATACAACCGAGTTGAGAACCTCCTCCTTTTTTTGATGTCGGTTAAAAAGCCTTAATTTAGGAAATTAAGGCTTTTTAACCGACATCAACACACGAATTGAAAATTACGAGGATTGGCACCCTGATCCTGATGGCAATAAAATGGGGTTGACGAATTCAACTGTCTAGCTGACATCTCCTACAGTGTAGAAGATAGTTGGTATCTTCTGTAAATCTACAATGTTTGTAAAAAACCTTGAATATATTCGATGAAATTAAAGTTTGTACTCATTAAAAGGTAAATAAAACCAAGTTAATTGCTATTCCGTGTGCGTCACCCTACATTACGGCTCGCTAGTCTGGACTACTAAACAAAACTGTTTAATTTGCCGGATATATACGTTATTTTTCCTGCAAAACAATGATAGATTTGTTATGTGGTCAAATTTTATTTTTCCATTGGATTTTTCTAACAAATCGTTGTAACTTATTTACTCCTACTTAGTTTAAAAGGTTTCTAAAACTATTTTAGCTGCCAAATTTTTAACAGCTAAAATAGTTTCACAAACTGGATCGGAAAATGGTTTAAAGAACACTGTAATTCCTGCCTGGGTTTCGAAATTTGTCCGAAAGAGTCACCGCGGCCCAACGCGGCGGGCATTAGGAGCAACACGGATGAGTTTTAGTCAGTAAAAGTCTGACACTCCCGTCTGCTCCGCCGCCCAGAGCAGAAGGAGTAATTTAACGATTTCCTATAGTTAAATAAAAAGGTAAGAATCAATTAACATGCTTATTATTAACCTAGATAATAAATAAACACAAACCTCTTTTAACAAACCTTTACATTTATCTCCCGCACTCCAAACCCTGACCAGTTAATACGACCCCATCGCACTATCATTACGCGCGAAGCTGACCCGAGTCAATAGTTCAATATTTATGAGAGGGGGTCAGCAGTGATGTATGTGCGCGACAAGTGTCTGTGCAGGTGGACTGATTTATCGTGCCAGGCTGTAGGCAGGAGTGGAGGTGATAGGGGACCAGGGTAAGTGGAGATAGGTATGTTTAGCAGTCGGTGTTTAAGGGATATTAACTCTATGGGTGGTTCTTGTCGATTGACACCAAAGAGGTTATGCACAAGACATTTCTGTTAATATTGTCAGTTGATAATTGATGTTTGTGACTAAAATACAGAAATAATTTAGTCACATTCTAATATATACTACTAATATATACTAATTGACGCGCGCAACTTTCTCTGCTCCGCTCCGATTGGTTTTAGCGTGATGATATATAGCCTAAAGCCTTCCTCGGTAAATGGGCTATCTAACACTGAAAGATTTTTTTTATTTTTTTTTGTTCATGAGATTAGTACGTTCAAGCAAACAAACAAACTCTTCAGCTTTATATATTAGTATACATATATAGATTATTCCGTGACTGATGGATGAGTGACTAAGAGACAACGCAATGCCGAAACTACTGGTCGTAGAAAGCTCAAAATTGGGAAATGTAGGAGAGCACTAAGAGCCTGTCCAGACGGAGCGTTTTACGCGCGAGGGCACTCGCACGTTCCCGAGCTACCAGAGCTACAGACACCCCGTCCAGGTGCTTTCGCGCGTTGAGCCTAACATAAATTGAAACGTGCGAGTCCCCTCGCGCGTAAAACGCTCCCGTCTGGACAAGCTCTTAGAGAGCATTTCCCAAAATTCCTACGGGAAGGGGATATGCGCATAAGAACGCGCATATCCCTTATTTTGTAGCAAATACCAATTTATCATAAGGGCATAGGTTTTGCTTGCCGTCAGGGTAAACTTTAGTTTGGACCCTAGCGTCTTATCTACCAACTTATAGGCATCTTTTTACAACGTAGTATTTGCCTGTCACTGGATCTTCTATACCTACTTCTTATAGTTTTAAATAGTGCCAAATTCATCCAAACCTCTTAAAAATAGAACTGGATTACTACAACTTCTGTTAGCACAAAACCACCTAATCAATAGTAACAAAAAGCCGGCGGCATCCAAATGCAGGGTCGTCAATACCGGCCGCAGGGGGGTTGGTAATGAGCTTCATCTAATTATCGCGACGTCTACGTGCGCCACTTGCTAACACCTGTATTATGCAGCGTCTGCCGCTTGTCTCCGAGAGCTCGGTGCTCGCTAACAGACGTAAACGTGTTTATGGGGAGTTAATATTGGGACTGGGAGGTTGGGCGTCTCTGGCTTTTGAGCATAACTATGTTACGAACATTGTGTTCGTTTAGGTAGACAAAATGTAATGATGAAGATGAACGAGAGATAGAAAGTGTTAGCGTACTATTGTGATAATAAAGTAATATCTATACTATAATGTGGGCTATTGCTTTTTAATGAACTTTATAAAAGTGACAATTATGTCACTATGGACTTATTAAGGCCACTCTTATTAAAACTCATTTTTCATGAGTTTTCTGAAAGAAAGAAAGAAGTAAAAATTGTTTATTCCTCCAAAACAGAGAAATAAAATTGAAAAAAAAAATAGGTCGAATTAATGCTTAATATTAATACTCTTCTAATTCTCTTTAGTGATCTTTATACCGAGCATTACAGCAAAGTCAACAAGATATGCAAACACAAAGTAATCTAAAAACCCTATAAAGTAAGTTAAACATTTACCTAAAATGACGCGAAACATTATTCACGTTAAACGTCGAGGCCCCTTCACAAAGTGGTCTAAACGAAAAAATACAATTTATTAATTTGCAAAAAAAGCTCGCGACGGGCGTCACCTGTCACGCAGCGTGACACCCCCGAGAAACGGCGACGTGATGAATTGTTGAAAATAAAAATTACGACGTAACCGGCGGAGGGAGGGGGTTGAAACACGTTTAATTTTAATCGACTCTTTGAAGACGGAATTTTTGTAAATCTTGTTAGGTATTTTATTTTATCAAGTTTTTTTTTAATGGAGTCGTTACTTAATTATTTTGATAAACTTTTTTATGTGGTTTAAGAAAGGGTAGAAGAAATGAAAACTGTTATGAATTGCTATTGTCTCGTTCTTGTCCACATAAAATAAAAACTTTGTTTTCCTTTATTTAGCTAAATTCACACAATTTCACTATAACGTATTTTCCCAAAACTCTAAAAACAAAAATACTTTAAAAACACACATATTTCTTCAGCAACACGCTAAAACACGCGGCTGTCACGTCACCCCGTCACGTGACAGGTCGTGACACGCGTACACGACAGGTAACAACGTTTGGCGCCAATTTTTAACGCGCCAACATTTAAATTAAATTCCTGAGCGCTGCACGCCGCGCGTCGCTCGCCAGCGCTTAATTCAGCCAATTACGTGGAAATGCTTATCTCTTACTTATGCCAGTTGTGCAAGGGTGTAGCGTAGCGTTTTGTGTGTGAGGATTTTGTGGGGAATTTAGGTAATGAAATAATAGTATTATTATTAGATATTTTTCTTTCTTGTTGTTAGTTTTTTCACACTCTTTTTTAGAAAATCGCTGACCCAGAGGGCGATTTATATTTTATTAACAACATGCTTTATATATTTTAGGAGGAGCTCGTGATTTAATAAGAACAGCCACACGGGTCAAACTTCGAGGATCAGCTCTACTTGCCAAGTCTCCTCCGTGCCACGGAAATAACGTTAAGCCGTTGGTCCCTGCTATTATTTGAACATCCTTTACAGAAGTTACGGGTAGTCAGAAGCCAGAAAATCTAACAGAAGTCTTTCCAGTTGGAGGACAGATTGGTAGCCGCTCCATGTAAAATACTGGTATTCAGCTGCAACCGGATAGACTTCCAATATATTTGGGAAAAGGCTAGGCAGATAGATTTACAATATGTTTTATTTTTGACGTGATAACGTCTTATAAATCGATGAACGCCGGCTGGCACGAGAAAGTGTCACGTTCCGAGAGCGAGAGCGCGGAACAAGCGATAGAGAGGCACCATCGGCCTAAGCGTTCGGCTTGTTTGTTAAGAATTCAATTGTTTTCTTATGACGTTATCACGTAAAATTATCGTCCGTAAACCAACTTTATAGACTACCAATTTTTAAAGTTATTTAATCGATTATAATTGGGTTATAAAACAATGATTTTGTCAAGTTATTTACATTTACTGCCAATGACTGTCTAATTACATGAGTCGGACTATTACTAGAGAGTTCACCGGCAATTACTTGAATTTATTGACGCTATAAACAGATGAACAGGTAAATAGTTAAAATTCACATAAAACTACTTCAAAGGTACATTATTAAAAGACATTTATCGCAATTATCATAAACATAGCAATAAATTATTCAACATTAGTTTGTTTGTGCCTAACTTTGTTACTAACTCACAAAGTATTTTCTAAGTTTTTTTCCCATAGGTATATCACCATTGATCCTTTCAATGTAATTGGTGATAAATCTTCATCTGTGCTGTTGTTTCTTGTTGTCAGCTGTTTTGTTTCTGCGCCGAGTTATTTGTTTTTACACGGTGATTTAGACAAAAATTGTTATTTTTGTTTTGTCATCAAGGTGATTAACCTAAAAACTGTTTGGTTGGAAGATTAATTTCAGAGTTTATTTCGTTTCTCAACTCTTCATCATCATTTCAGTCGAAAGTCGTCCAAGCCTCCCCAAATATGGTGACACTTGGGGAGGCCAGGCAGTATATCGTCCGGAATTCAGCAGATTCCACCTGGCATCGGTAACATACTTAGTAGAGATACACATATTTTAATATTTTAGAGGCAATGTTCGTGGCTATTAATTGAAACCAGAGAGTTAGGAGAAGTACCAAAAGTTTCCATGTTCCTATAAAGACACCTCATCTGTTTTATTCCTCCCCCAGATAGTTTACTGATCCTTCTTCTCAGATAGCAGAGATTCTTCGCGTCGGCGTCGCATCTAGAGAGGGCACCATAGATACGTCGCTACGTCGTCGTATGCAGCGCCGCTGTGGCAGGTTACTTTGGCAATGTTCCCTGCGTAAGATAGGTGTACGACTTGGAATATGTTCTGCTGGATATACAGCACCTACGAGTCTAAAAAGGCCACTTTAGTAGAATCATATTAGGATCATAATATTAATCATATAACATTCTGTCACATTTAATTTTCATCTTTTTCGCTAGAGCATTAGGTTTAAGTTTGATTGGGAAAAATGGACAGTGATGGGTAGCGTGATGTGCTGGTTGATTCTGCTGAAGTAGCCTTTTTAGACCCGCTGAAACATTTACCCCTGACATGATTCAGTGTAGCAGTTGCCAGGAAGCTGTGAATAAATAAATTAATTTTTTCTCTGCTGTTTTCCAACCTAGACAGATCACTTATAACATAAATGATATTTATGTTATAAGTCGGTTGAAAATAACACTTTTTTATGTGAATTAATAATAACTAGCGTAGATTTCACCACAAATTGGCATATCTGAAATAAATCGTACATTGAAGTGTATACAATAGAATAGAATAAAAATACTCTTTATCGTACACCATACAAAAATTAAATTAGGACTCTCTCTCGTCTGCATTTTCCCAGGTTTTCCAAGTCAATATTATAAAGTTAGGTGCTTTCATACTCGGTTTTCTTTATCCACAATTTAACAATCCAGGGACGCAGTTAGTTGGTTTCAGCGCGGCCGTCCCGTCCCCAAAATAAAGAAATTTCACTTGGAGATATATTTCAGGCGGATTGTCTCGTACCGTCGTAGTACACCGTCCTCTTAACTTGCCTGAATCTTGTTTTAAAATATTGCTGTCACTTTCATGCCTAATATCTTGAACCATTTTATTTACCTGTTTGCTTTCGCTATGTATCTTCTTTACGCTATTTTTGCACAAAAGATGTCCTAAATTTTAAAGAAGATAAAGTGGAGTAATAGTAATCTTTAGAAATACTGATCCGTTTCCGGAAATCTTTTTCAATCGTAGAAAGCTAAATCTATCTGTCGAGTGCACTACTTGTGACACTGTAGTGAAGTCGCAGGAAAAGCTAGTGTAACCTAAAAAAAATCAAATACAGATTTCAACAGCCCATATTGAGACAGAAAGTTCGTTGGCTTGAGCATGGCCTTATATCAAATCTATTCTAGAAAGATTCTCTTTACTAATTCGTGTTTATAAAGCGGTGCCATGCACCGGCCTTATTATAATTACATGCTTAAAGCATTAAGTCCGCGATTGTATCTTTGTGTTGCAGCTTATTCACTATTTTTTTTAAGGATGGGTCATTGTAATATGACTCCATCTGCTCTGGGTGGAGCGAAAGGGAGAATCAGACTCTTACTGAACCCTTCCGTGTTTCTCCTAATGCCCTTTGTGTTCCAGGGCCGCGGTGACTCTTTCGAACAAATTCCTATACGCTGTCAGGCACTGGCCCTAGCGGGCCCCGTCTGCAATGCTGACATCTCTTTGAGGCGCCCGTGGCACACAACGCGCCGTCGACCCGGGCACAGTTCTTATTCTTATCGAACGCCGAGCCACCCAACGCTCGCTGACTGCAGGCTCGGTGTTGCAGCTTATGATTATTCTTAAAAAACAAACTAGAGAAATTACTTAGTTTTATAGCTTTTTCTAAAACATTACAAACTCTTAATTATGAAAATTCTGCTTACATTTAGTAGACAAAGAAATCTCTTACAAAAACACAGTATTTTCCCCAAAGACACATTATGCAGGGACTGGAGCCAAATTCTTCAGAGATAAGGTAGCACCTTCGCGCTAACTCACAATGAGCGCACCATTACTACACGTACTTGTGACTTGTGAGATACGGGTGGGACAACCAATGAGTATGGAGTAAAGAGCGTTTAGACGCTGCAGTGCAACGAAGAGGGAAAATGAGTGGACACATAGTACAGACGGAAAGACCAACCAATCAATCAGTGCTGTGATACAGATTGCTATCGTTAAGAATAAAGCCATTGTGCTTTTCCAAGCACTGTATGTCTGTTGTAGTCGTTTTTTTTTTTCTTTATTTATTGCACAATGTACACACAGTTACAGGCTTTTCTTATAACTAATAAGTACATGACCCTGTTAGGGCGCAGCAAGATAACTTAAAACTAAAACATTATGTATGTATATTAAATTACATTATATTATATTATCATTATATTATGTTATTATTACATGTTATAGCATCATTATAGTCTTTTATTATCTGGTGTTCGAATATTACATTTTATAAAAGTCATTCAGAACTGTCACAGACACATTTTGTTTAAATATTATTAATTATATGTATAAAATAAAATAAAAAAATAAAATCCAGTTTTACAATGAAGAAAAGGTAAAAATAAGATATATATTTAAGTGATTACATTATTCATATATTTTAAGGATTTTTATCGTCCATAAATTCTTGTACACTATAAAAACATTTTCCTATGAGTAATGCCTTCAACCTAGCTTTGAATATATTTAATGTTTATTGACGAACTAGCTTTCGCTACAACAACTATTTTCGCTCGCGTTAATATAGAGAAAACCATCTAAATTTGTTACCAGAAACTCATCTAAATTTGTCCAAAAAATTATCAAAATTAGTTCAGCGATTTAGAGGTGAAAGCATAACAAATAAACAATCTAGGAGTTTCCTTGCGTGATGGAATCAGGAATGTTGATATCCGCAATAAAACCGACATAGCCCGAAGGATCGCCAAACTGAAGTGGCAGTGGGCAGGGCACATTGCTGGCAGAACAGATGGTCGATAGGGCCGAAAAGATCTGGAGTGGCGACCGCGTACCGGAAGATGCAGCGTTGGAAGTCCTCCCACAAGGTGGACCGATGACTTGGTGAGGGTCGCGGGTGGCCGATGGATGCAAGACGCACAGGACCGCTCGTTGTGGCGACGCTTGGGGGAGGCCTATGTCCAGCAGTGGACGTCTTTCAGCTGATATGATGATGAATCATTTCTCAGTTGCCATGGTTTATTTTAAATATTTCTTTGAATTGTTCCTTTTCTCCCGGACGCTTTTTTCCTGCTCGTCTTTTACATCGTTTTCACATGTTTGTATAATTTCAACTTGATGTAAACAATAATTTGTAACAATTTATTATTTTTATAAAGAGTGTCCGTGGAGTTTCTTGCACGTTCTTCTCCATAGAGATCTACGCTTTGGAACGTGCAAATAGCTTCATCTCTTTGGACCGACCGATCTTGACAATTCAAAAGTGCCTGTAAATGGTTTATTTGAAATATACGATTTGATTTGATTTGATTTGAATAAGATGAGTATTAGTTACAATGTTAATCTATTCGAAATGTTTGCCCCCAGTCAGCCCAGCCCAGCCCAGTCATGAAATAATCTCGAATATCGTCTGTTTTCTACTGACAATAAATTTCAACAATGATTAATAATGTTAGCAGCTGAATTGGCAAATGAAAGCATAACGTCAACAGCCAACACAGCATCAAAATTCAATCCAAACCATACAATACCCGCGTCCAGAACTAACGATCATAAAAGAGAGCATGAAAGCCGCAGAACCTAACAAAATAAATATAAACCTAGCTACGTGCTCACCCCTCACATATTAACCTTTATGATCTAATTTGGCAATGGTCGAGGCTATTTGGCAGAGGAGCCGTCCTCTCATCCACAATATTACATTCAATGTCCCGTGCGCCATACAACAGGTACTGGAGGATATCAAACTCAATATTGGGATGTGAATAGGTTTGGATGACTTTAAAGTGAGCTGGGATGGCATAGTCTTCTGTATTTTCTTTTTGGGAGGGTAGTTAGTTTTAAAATTGTAATTTGGGTGGAATGGGGATTTGAGGAAATGTTAAATTTTAGCTTACCTAATTTTTTAACAATTCTTGTTCCGATGCTTCATCATAACAGCCGAAAGACGTCTACTGTTGGACATAGGCCTCCCCCAAAGGGGGGGTTTGCCATCATCGCTACGCTTGACAGGTGGGTTGGCGATTCTATCGAACGCTGCTGCCCATTCTCTGGTCAGTCCCTTAGTCGCCTCTTACGACACCCACAGTGATGGGATGGTATGCCGATGCTTAAAAATCTGAAATGAAGTTTCATTCCTCCAATTCCTTCCAGTTGATTTTGATCCAGATTAATGAGTTCTAATCAGTCTTCAATTTATAGCCTCATTACTTATGAACATATGTGTTATTTTGTCACAAGAGTAAAATTTAGTGCCAAATAAAAATACACTAAAATAAAAACCAGTAGCGCTATTCTTTAACAATGTGACAAGGTGAAGCTAACGCGAAGTGAATAACAGTTCACTTCGCGTTAGCTTCACCTAAGTTTTACAGAATAGCCAAGCAGCCGGTCGATTCTGTAAACAAAACATATCGAAATGAAGGCTTGGGTGAAGTGATCACTAAGTGAGCTGTCATTCCATCTTGACTACATGAATTGACAGCTCACTTCGTGATCACTTCACCGAATCCTTCACTTCGAAATTATTACAGAATCGCTCTGCTGAATACAATAAAACACTGAAATTCTAGTAGAATTTACTATAGGTATATGAATCCTAAAAATCTATAAATTCTAAACCGAAAACCATTACAGCGCCGCCACAATTCACCATTATTCACCACTTACAATTTTGAACAGACACGGTTTTGAACTAAAACAGTAATTTCCTATACAAAATAAATCTAGAACGGAGTAGGTACGTGGCAGACTGCGTGACAGGTTACTTTGGCAAGGTTCCTGCTGCAACCGTACCGGTGCCGCGGTGCTCCGTGGACGGCCGCGCCGAAATGAAAATGTTGGCGTTAGAATACTTGGAGAATGTAGTACCGTACGTAATTTTGTTACAAGTTTTGAGATGGGTTTTAGTGGACTATTGTGATATTTTAAGTCGATAGTATTTCTTTTTTTAATTTTCCAGTAAAAGCTTGATTTTAATTGGAGTCTATATAAGATAACATTTTTGTACCTACATAAAAAAAAAGTATCATTCCACAAGTATTCATTGGATTTGAATAATAAAAACTCGACTCGGCAAAAAAGCTATAAGAAGAATGTAAAAAGATAACATGATTTTAGGAAGAATTACTCAACCTGTTTTTCCGGAACCAATCTAAAGTTTTCACATCCTTTTCTTATTAGCCTATGTTGTCCCACAGGTGAGCAAGAGTCTCCGCCACAGCCTTCTACTCTTCCCGCTGTGTTGCCTTCCCCGACTTATCCAGAAAACAATAAATAAATTTTTTATTCTGAAATAATTTATTTGAAGCTTGTACGCTTCAATTGCAAAAAAAAATGAAATGATGTGACATGAAAAATGAAAAAAAAAGAATAATAACAAATGAATTGTCTGCTAAATGTATTTAGCAGATATTTCCAGTTACCCCCTGACATTTACAACTGCCAAAACAATACAAATCAATGAGCGAACACATCAGAACAATCAATCTTTTACTATCTTTAGCCCCACAATACTTTATTACCGGCCAATTGTCTCGATAACCACTTCCCCGTCCGCACAGACGAGAACAGACGTCATAAAAATAGAAAAACAAAATAAAGGTAAACAAGAAAACTGTTACCGGCCGAAAGTAATTTTGGCAGAAAAAAAACAGTAGCCATTACCATCTTTATCTAGGGTAAGTCAATTTTCCCCACTCTACCCTTAAGGTGCAAAATTACCATGCAACTGAATCAGGCAATATTGAACTTTAGTGTTCTAGTAATAGAGGTGATGGTGATGGTATAGTTAAGTGGGTATCGGTAACAATGTCCAACCTGTGTATGTGTAACGTTGACAAGGTGGAGGATGATCGTATAATCCCCATAAAATAAGGTAGCGAAAGAATTCGGGGATGTACTGGGAGCAGATACGATTTTCTTACGGGTATTTGGCTTTATTGCATAGAGTTTTTTGCTGACCTGTTACAATTTTTACTATTTACAAAAAATACTACACATACTATTGCTAAACCAAAAAATAATAACGAAGAAGAAAGAATATAATGACAATAAGATAACAAAATAATGATGAAGAAAGAAAAATTCATGAAGTGGCTTAGAAAACCAATTTCTAAAGTCATATGACAAAATTGAATAGAATCTAATATTAAAAAGAAAAAACATCAAATTAAGACAATTTCATAAATACACATACCTTGGTACTCCAAAAACAGTGAATGCAAAAAAACGTGAAAAATGCTTTTTACATTCACTGTTCAAAAAGCAAGCGATATAGGTATTTTTCTCATAAACTCAACACTTATAAGTACACACAAAACACTTATAAAGAAAGAAAAAAGAAAAAGAAATACCCTTTTCCTTCTCCCGGTGTGCCTGTCCGGCAGTATAATCCTCGGGCCCGGTATCTCGGGCGGACCGGTCCGGTCCGTTTACGGCGCACGTTAATGGCAATCGCACCTCGGACACGCAGACCTGATCGTTTTCCTATATCTTTAAGTTACATAAATTCTTGGTATACCTCGGGCTTTTATTTTTGGCGATGTGTTTGGGAAATGTGTCTCTTAGTGAAACAAGGGATTTTGCTTAGTGTAATGATGGTATAATGTTGAGATCCGGTAATAATTGAGAAATCAATAGTTATCATACATTTTTACAAAGTGCTTACCGGCCTGGTTTCCAGGACTTTAAAAAAGTCTTTGATCTCTGAGTTGGTTTTGGTGTTTCATTTCAGGATAATCATAGCAAACACCGGCCTCTACTAGTTAAAATTGAGATGAATGGTTAACGTTTAAAAGTGTTATTTTCAACTCCGCCTCAAAAAAAAGAGAAAAATCCGTAGAGTTCGGGAAAAATACAGATAACTCATTTAAATATTTACTGTTGTGGTAGTTAATTGATGTTTATAAATTACTTTTATTTTTTTTCAACATGGCGTCGCACCGATTTAGTTAATCGTGCTTAAAAACAATGACAGTAAACGATAGATAGATAACTGTCAGCTGTGACAACAATGTCACTTCAGTCACTTCAGTCACTTTCGTCTCGCTGTCGGTAAATAAATATGTCAGAAATAAATGTCAAACGTCATTAATCAATCAAAATGACAGCTTACCGCCATGACGCGTTTATGTTGTGTGTTGCAATTTCAAGTGTAATTTATTGTGTTTTACTAGCAAACAAAGCTATTTAAAAAGAAATTGGACAGTTGAGAACTGTTTTAAATATAATTTCCTATTTTTAAGTATAGTGTACAAGGACCTGACCCGGCTCTATACATTTTGTAACATCTCCTTTCAAAATAAACAATTTAGCTGTGTCCTGCAAAAGAAAGTATTCCGCCAAAATGGCGAAAGAAAACATGAAAAACCTAATGATTTTAACTTTTCCCCACTTTTTATCACAGATAGGAGAGCTGCATTCCAGCAAAGGGCACCAATCAGCATAAATTTATGCTGTAAAAGACTAGATATACAATCAATAAGACACTTAGTCCTAAGTATCGCTTTTCTCATTTCTCCAGCAATGCCAACCGTCTGTAACTTTAACTCCAATCAATTCAAGCCCACCATAGCCAATTGACAGAAGGTGAACTCTCGCCACTAAGATGAACTAAAGTTAAACTGCTAACTATTACCGAGAGGTGAAGTCAATGAGATCGGTCGTATCTCTTCAGCCCCTAATAGCGTTGTCCGAACGGGGCTCCGGAGATTCATTCGAGGTGTTTTCCATTTGTGTCGACGTATTCTTTGTTTTTAATATTCATAGGCACGCGTCTGGCCACTATCTCAACTGATGGTAAGCGTGGTCGAAAACGGAGCACGCTTGACTTGTTCGTTCTATGAGTTTTCGTAGTGTAATTTAATTTCATAATCGTATCGTTCATAATCTGCACAAGTAGCATTACCTAAAGCTCTATTCATTTGGACTATTCGTGTAAAAGAACAGAAAGTAAGAACCAGTGTTTGCGCACACGGTTTTGCACAATAATATCTCCCGCGTGCTTGGCTAATATAAGTTGAGATGGGCCACCGCGGTCGAAATTCAGTCGTGGATTCTTATTATTAAGTTAATTAACTAATATTATGATGCATTTTTTATCTTAGACATTTTATTCAGTTATTAGTACAGCTCTTGCTTAAAATTTGTATTACAATAGACCACATGATTTTCATAAGAAAATAAACTACGATCTACATTGCAAAATCGGATGAATCGAATGATATGTAGTTTCGGCGCAGTGGTTGAGCGATTGGCTGCTGCGCTGCATATCGCGGGTTCGATTCTCCCACGAAACAAATAATTGTATGGTACACAGATAGTTCCTAGTAAGGACAACGCTGTTTGTTTCGACACAAGTGGACAACTACACAGCATTAGTGTCTACCTCAGAGCTAATCCTAGTCGTTACACCTCATTGAGCGGCCACGAAATACGATAATACTTCTATTATTTGTATTTGCTTTACGGTATTGCTGAATTGCATAAAATTCCCTGCTTGATTCGCACATAACATGGAGATTAGATTGTAAAGAAGTATATGTCTTGTAAATGGAGGCCTCTGGTTGGTTTCTGAAACTAAATATGGCGTTCTAGTTTTCAATTAGCCGCTGCCGATGGGCAAAAAGCAAATGTTTTTGGTTCGTCGTATCTAAATAACAAAATACATAAACACAATATTATGATATCGCAAAATCAATATCAATCAAAATCAAAACACATTTATTAGAACTAGACTGAAAATCAGAACTGTTTAACCGACTTCCAAAAAAGGAGGAGGTTCTCAATTCGGTGAGTATTTTTTTATGTATGTACACTGATTACTCCGAGGTGTCTGACCCGATTTCTGTGATTCTTTTTTAGTTTCGATACCTGCCATTTGGTCCCGTAAAAATTAATTTAGTTCAATTTGGTGTTCAAACAAACTTTTGAACGTCAAAATTTACGTGAAGACAGTCCCCCAAATCGCCCAGCCCGTCACCACTTCCGTCGTGTACGTGTCTGTATTTGTGAGGTAAAGTGTTGACCCAAATGCCTTAGTTTTTGTAGCCAAGGTGGCCAGTATCTTCTCAAGATATCCACTAAGAAATGCCCCAACCTATTCTGAGCATTATCTCCGCTGGTGTAGGAGCCCCACGGAACCCATTTGCAACACTATCGTCTTAAGAGATTTCCTGTAGGGAGCCGTACGAACCCGCACAAACTCGTACGTATTCGTACGTATTGTGTGCGAGATTTGTGGCTCAAAGTATTGCGCTAAGTGCCCACCTTGATGGCGCAACTGATTCTCTAGTAAAACGGTGAGCTTTTGTTCGCTGAAGTATTAAGGCCGTATCTTTGAAATAAATGATAGCTCGAAAGCACCGATTTCATCTCCTGGCACCGCGCAGTCCCCGCATGCTTCCATGTGCAAAGTCCGAAATATCGAACCTAGCGCCACAACATGAAATGAATTCAAACCGCCAACTGATTCAGTGCTGCCTGCACGCAAACTTCATAAACTTCGTCTGTCAAAATATTAACACAAATCAGCACTCTTTTAAACAGTGATTTTAGACGTACATAAAATACAATTTAATAAAATATCGAGCGACGAAAAATATTGATTTGTTTTAATACTCATATTTACAATCGTTGGTAAATTATATCATGTTTTGTATGGCCCCAAATTATTGTAAAAACTACTAATTCAGTTGACTATTTAAGAACATGGCCATAATTGTGCGATAGAGATAGTACTAGAGACTTTTAAGCATACGGAAGGTATGGAGTAGACCAGTTGTATAAAAGTTATATTTTAATCGTAATTGAAATATGTACACAAGTTATGAAAACGAATGAAAAGATAAGTAGTCAATTTGTTTTTTTTTCGCGTGGCTTTACTCACGTAACCTTTTCCACAGAAACCGTGCATTTTCCGGAGATTGTTTTGTATCAGTGAAAAATAAATCGAACGTCCTGTAAACATCGAGCTCCTAGGCATGGAGTTGACATCCAGTCTCAACTTCGGCGCCACCATCGAGTACAAAGCCCAAACCGCTGCCAAAAAGCTGGGCATCCTAAATAGGGTGAAGCGATACTTCAGGTCTGGACAGCTTTTAACCCTATATAAAGCGCAAGTCCGATCCTGCATGGAGTATTGTAGCCACCTTTGGGATGGGTCAGCTAAGTATCAGCTTGCCGCGCTTGACTCGGTGGAACGCAGAGCTAAGAGGCTCATCGGTGACGTAAAACTGGTGGATGCCAAGCTGCATAGCTTGGCTCATCGCCGTAAGGTTGCCTGCTTGTCGGTCTTCTACAGATTGTACTTTGGTGAGTGTGCCCAAGAACTCCACGACCTCATCCCACCGGCCCCCTTCTACAATCGGACATCCAGACGCACTGCATCTTACCATCCCTACCTTTTTGCTGTTCCACCAACTCGCACTAAGCGTTTCCAAACGTCAGCGCACAGCAAAGGAGTGGAACTCTCTGTCTGCGTCCGTGTTTCCAAACGCTTACAACCCTAATCTCTTCAAAATTAGAGTGAACAGGCTCCTTCTGGGTAAGCTCGCTCCATCGTAGACTTTGTCTCGGTCATCTCTGACCTAGACTAGAGTCAAGAGCAAACCCATCACAAATAGAAAAAATACATATATTTTTAACTCTTCATCATATTAGTTGAATAGATACGTAGTTAATCAGTCATCATCATCATCATCATATCAGCCGAAAGACGTCCATTGCTGGACATAGTTAATCAGTATTAGACCCTAAATGCCGTATGGTGTCGGCCGGTGCTGTATGGTGCCGTAAAAGAATAATACCATCCCATCACTTCCCATGGGTGTCGTAAGAGGCGACTAAGGGACTCGCCAGAGAATGGGCAGCAGCGACCTCTGTAAAACTCAACCATACACTGCGATCGCCAACCCGCCTGCCAAGCGTGGCGATTATGGCAACCCCCCCCCCCTTTTGGGGGAGGCCTATGTCCATCAGTGGACGTCTTTCGGTTGATATGAGACCCTAAATGTGATGCAATGAAATTCATCATTGGTGGTGAAAATTTCAGTAAAGTTCCATCGGAAGTATACATGGGCACCGCTGCTATTATATGCGGCATTCCAAATCCGGGACTGTAACTGGTTCCATCCTTAGGCCCATATTGCTAAGTAGTAAATAATTTCATCCTGATTGTGGTTTCATCCACGGAACATCTTAAACTACTTGACCGTCACTGGAAGCTTTCATATGAGATGGCATTTCCATTTCCCATCGATTTCTTACCTGTTTTCGTACTTTTATCCCTTCTATACTTCCGGCTCAGTGGCACCACCTGGTGGTTGCGGGTAGTTTTTAGTTTTCGTAAAAAAGTGGCAAGCCATTTTTGTTCACACGCTTCGCGAGCATGTCAAAATAACTATACGAATATTACAAAAACTGGGGTGGAAAAAAAATTTCGAAAAATCTGTTGTTTCTCCTCAAAAGACAATTTATTTTGGGGTACTACAGAAACCATGGGAAAATAAAAAAATCCTACCAAAAGAAAAGATTCAGGACATCATTACAAAGACAAATCAGGCTATCAGGATAAATCAGGCGTACAAGAGCGGTTAACTTTGAAGGAGTTGCAGAAAATAAGAGGGACTTTTTTGTCCAGTTTTGTTGTCTCTCGGGGTCGGCTCAATCATCGACAGTTACTAATGTTCGTAAATTCGCTGCCAGTCCTGCCATCAAAGACCTACCCACTACCACAAGGTGTCTTAGAGGAACTAAACTGGTGGGCCCAAAATTGTCAAAGGTCAACACCCCTTTAGTACCCTCCTCCAATAAATTTTCTGACGACAGATACGTCGGATCAAGCGAACAATTTAGCTCTGTCAGGAACTTGGCCGCAAGAGGAGAAAACGCTGCATTGCAATGAAAAAGAAATGCTAGCAATTTTATATGCTCCTCAGAACCAAGTTCATTGGCTTCATCAAAGTTTGCTCCTCATTCAAAGCGACAACAGAACTGCGGTCACCTACTTACGAAAGGAAGAACGTACGAGGACATTATCCCTGTTGGAAATAACCTATCGAATTCTGAATTTGTTAGACCAACATCAGATACACTTCAACATATACTTCATTCCGGGCAAATACAACAATCATGCGGACCATTTATCGCGCCTTCGCCAACCTCCAGAATGGAACTTACTACCGAATTGAAACAGTGTTTGCAAAATGGGGAACCCCAATAGTAGATCTATTTGCCTCGGCGACTGCTCACGTAGTGTACAATTACGTGTCCCTAGATCTGAGAGATCCTCAAGCTCTGTTCCACGATGCCTTCAGTGCCCCATGGAATTACGAGCTCGCATGGATATTCCCACCACCTTTCCTAGTCCCCAAAGTCTTGTCTCACTTAAAACAGTCGATAGGAATATTCCTATTAGTAGTACCTCGATGGGAGAGGGTATTCTGGCGTGCCGATCTCAAAGCCCGAGCACTCGCAACTCCTTTAACTCTGAGAAACCTACAGAGATACCTAATAGACACGTCGACGGAACTCCCACCACCGCAGGTCGAGAACATTGTCCTCGATGTTTGGAAGTGTGGGGGTGGTCCGACGCGATAAAGACATGGAACGCTCAACAACTATCACTGCTTAAGAATTCTTGGCGAAAATCTACACTAAAAACCTACAAGGTAGCCTGGAAGCGCTGGACGTCGTGGTGCCGTAATAAAAACCTTGACTTAATGAATCCCACTGGTTCACAATTAGCGCAGTTTTTATGTGATTTATATTTAATTGATAAGTTGTCGTATAATTCAATACTTTTACATAAATCGGTAATTTCTACACTATGTAACACTGAAACTTCAAGTCAGTTAAGTTCACACGTTCTAGTAAGACATGTTTTAAAATCTATTGCCCTTAAAAATCAAAAGGTCACAAAGCCTCCAGTTTGGGATATTGATAAATTAATTTAATTTTTGAATAATTACACAATTGATTCAAATAATCTATTTCAAACATCACGTCATACTGGAATTTTGTTGTTGCTTTGCTCTGGTAGGCGAATACACGATCTAACTCTACTTAATATTGATCCTAATCATTGTAGTATCTTAAAGTCTTAAGTGTGTATCTTAATATTGATCCAAAATATTATACTGATATCAGATCTGATATCAGTATAATATTTTGGCCTCGGTTTGGCTCCAAAACTGACAGCAGTAATTATAGGCAATCCGGCTGGAAATTGCTTTTAAATACCGATAGCCCTAACCTTAACCTTATGTACTGGACAGAAAAAACTAAAGCATTATTAAATTGGCCTAAAAACTATTACAACATCATATTGATTTAGATTTATAACATTAGTAGCATTAAATATTTTTCATTTATTTCTGGTAGGTACTTCTAAAACCCACGCAGAAAAGTCGGGGTAAAAAGCTAGTATTTACTTAACACATTTTTCACAATTCAAACGCGACTCCATAATTTTCCCTAGGCTTGTTGCCTTTGACATTTAACACATTCTTGACACATTGATGTTTGACGTATTTCAATCCTAAAATGAAAACATTTATTTTAGCGTGTGTCTTGAGTTAAAATGTAAGAATAACGCTGTATAAACAGACACTCCAATATAGAAAACATAATGTTTACCCAATATTGCTTTGTGAGATGAGAACATTGGAGGATACAGTACGTATGTACAAGTAAAGGTGATGACTTGGAGACGTTATTTTCTTCAAGTCGTTGCTATTCTAATTGCTGGTAAACGAGTCCATTGTCGCCTTCAGGTAGGAAGTCCCAACGACGTTGTACTTAATTTACTTTTGCTCTTGATGTCATTATTTTATTTAAATTAATAGCAACAGCATTTCCTTTCTTTTTGCTCACGAAGGAAGAACATAAACTTTAAATCTTTCCCCACATTTTCAGCACTGCACCCCAAACATTAAACTATAATAATAATAAATAACGTTCCAAAGGTCGAACGCCGCGTATTTTTTCCTCGCACAGGTGAACGTAAATCACCTGTCTAGACGGGCTTTATGGCGATACACGCACTATGATACACGCCACTGGCTCTCAAAGTGCGTGGGGTCGGGGGTCTGGCCAGCCGGAAAATTTTGACAAGTATTGTGATAGGAAGAATTTGTTTCGGGATTTTGTTTATGGTTACAAAATATACCTTTTATTCAAAGACTACATTTGCTTGATAATTGAGTTGAGAATCTTCTATCAATGTATGACTAGTGTAAACGAGTGTTTAAATAATTTGGCATTAGTTTGACAGTTGGCCGTGGCTATGATTTGTAAGGGAAAAATTTAGATTTGTGCCCAAAACGCAAAAAAAAACGGCCAAATGTGAGTCGCACTCGCACACGAAGCGTTCTAATAGCGACAATAGAAATACACAATCTGAAAATTTCATCTATTATGATTCTTGAGATAGAGCCCGCTGACGGACGGACGGACGGACGGACGGACGGGCGGACAGCGTAAGCTTAGTAATAGTGTTCCATTGGTTACCTTTTGGGTACGGAATCACAAAAATGCAATTAGAAACAACAACTTTTTGATGAAATGTGCAATTTCAACGGTTCTTTTATTTTTTACACGAGAAAAATAAATCCAGATACTACATAGCATAGTGTCCTGAAACTAAACACAAAGTTGGCACAGATTCCTGTACCGATAGCTTGGATAATTCCTTTTACTTTTTATATTCCTACTGCCAATTATTATTGCGCACAGTATTTCTATTATTCGTTTCATTAATACATTCTCTCTTCCAAAAAAAGTTATTAAGTGCACTAATAGGGAAAATGCATGAAAAAAAACATGTATTATCTATACAGTCTATCCAAAAATATACAAAAATATAATACTAACAGTGAAAATAGAATCAAAATTTCTCAAAAAACAAACGAGATATAATTATTTTAAACAAATATATCTGTCCTTCTCGCGAAAACGCTGTTTTCTATGTCAGCTGTTTATGCGTCATGGACTTTGGCGTCAAAGTTCATATCGGACTTCTCTTTCTAATTATAATCTATGAAGCTTTATAAGTTAATCGATGATGATGGTATTTAAAAAATAACTTCATGATTGTTTACTAAAGCTAATAAGTATATCATTTTGCTAATAAAAAAATCGCATGCATATTCCCTACTCAAACATATAAAGATAACTGAAATGCATCAATATTTGAGAACCACAATAAATATAAGCACTTTATAGTATTGGTCTGAATCATAGGTATGTCTAAGATTGGATTTCTTCAAAACCGAGTTTTTGTGAGATATCATTTATTACCGTGAGGTTGCCGTCTTCAATCAGATTTTATGTCCAATTGACATTTTCATTTTAGAAAACATTTGTATTGATCAATCTTGTTCATCTTTTGAAAAGGTTAAAGTAACGTTACCAAAGGAATGAAAAAAGCTAGTCTAGTCTATGGGAATTTCCTGAAAAGCCTTTTTTTTGTCTATTTGCTACCCACTAAGTGCTCACAACCTAGGTCAAATTAGGTATAATTATGATTACTATAAGATATCTCATCTCTCAAGGCTGTACTATCGACTTTATAATAGAAACAATTTTCTTGAATGCCATTCATAATGACATTCAAGAAAATTCAGTATCAGTTCAATTGGTCATGGCATGAAAGAATATCATCTCTACATATTATAAAACAAAGTCCTCCACCGCGTCTGTCTGTCTGTTCGTGATATACTTAAAATTTACGGCACCGATTTTCATGCTGTTTTCACCAATGAATAGAGTGGTTCTCGAGGAAGGTGTTATATATAAATTGTTTAAAAAAAAATTAAGGATCCTTAAGAAAATTGCAGTAAACACCTACTAGCTGACCCTCTCGGCTTCGCACCCGTCAACTGGCTACCCTACCTACTTACCCTACCTGCCCTACCTGCCCTACCTGCCCTACCCGTCCTGCCCTACCTAGACGTCCTGCCCGTCCTGCCCTACCTGCCCTACCTGCCCTACCTGCCCTACCTACCCTACCTACCCTACCTATGTTACAAAAAATGTGATAAATAAAGAACCGCTCGACCGATTTTGTGCAAACTTCACATAAACCATCTACTAAATAGTTCAAACAAAGCCTAAACATTTGGTTTGGATAGGTGAGCCCGTTCTTGAGTTATAAAATTACAACGAAAAGTGGCATTGATGTTAATATATAGATAGAAGATAGATAGATGATCTTCAACAGATCCCCACTGAACTCCTTACGTAAATACTAATATGATTCAATCTTCTGCTATAGTGTATAACCGTAAGGTACTTTCCAAACGGTCTTCTTGTAGATATTAAATACAAAATTATCTTTTTACTAAGTGTTGCCCACGGCTTCGTACGCGTAGATCCCGTTTTTTCTGTTCCCGTAGAAATTTTGGAAAATCCCCTCTTAGTGCTCCCCTGCACTCCCTAAGGAACCTACGTGTTAAAATTCAGCTTTCTAGGACAAGTAGTTTCGGCTGTGCTTTGTCTGTTGATTACTCAGTCACTCATCAGTAGATAAGGGAAGAATTATATATATGAGGAAGGAAAGACCGCACCCTATAACATAATTATTTTTCAAATGTACCTAAACAACTAGAATAGGGCACTTGTCTCACCGCCGGCGATCAGCGAGTAGCGAGTAAAGCTTCAAACTCGAAACGAGTTGGCAAGTAGCGAGTGAAAAGTTTCGATTGTTTTGACGCTCGGCTTTCAGCGAGTGCTTTTGTGCGACGGGCTTTTATTCGCAATACTCGCTGCGGCCCGCACTATAGGTAGAAATTACCGCTGGTTGGTGAGTTTTGATCGCCAAGCGAGCATCGCCGAGCGAGTGTCGCTGAGCGAGTACAATCTTTGATAGCTCTTGTTGCTGCGATCAACTAGAGGTAAGAGCCGCTCGCCGGCAGTGTGAACAGCCAACTTTCAACTTTGAATTTATGTGTCTCTTTTTTTACTCACACGAGATCTATATCTTTTGTTCCTTTCCTCAGCGAGTAAAGAGTCGATGGCTAATCGCTTCCTCGCCGGCGGTGAGACAAGTGCCTAATTATAACGGAATTATGTACAAACACCTAAAAAAATAAAATAAATAATATTTTTCGCTTCTTGCAACCTTCAAACAATAACTAATACTGAGCTTCATTGCTAACATGTTTTTTTTTAGCTGTAACTGTCGAAAGTTACAAAAAAAATGTCATTACCTACAACATCTGCGTCACGCTTGGCGCAAATCCATACTAATATTATAAAGCTGAAGAGTTTGTTTGTTTGGTTGGTTGAACGCGCTAAACTCAGGAACTACTGATTCGAATTGAAAAACATTTTGTTAGATAGCCCATTTGATAGGCTATGTAACATCACGCAATAGGAGCAGAGCATTAATGTGTCGCAGACGAAGTTGCGCGGATCAGGTAGCTTCTCAAATACCGACAGCTACTTTCAAAATTTAAAAAAAAATGCAGTTACAAACTCAAAAAAACAGTATTTCAAAATCCAGACACTACCTTATAAAACAATAACATCCCTTCCACAAATCTTCCACAATTCATCCAAAATCCTTTGCAAATTCCGTGCACAGAGTAGTCATAAACAGAGACTACGGTCGCAAGGTGTGTTCCACAAAAAAATAGTGCCATTTATTAAAGGGTTCCTCTTAGCACCCCGGACACGTCTCGCACGGGCTATACGAGGTATGCGAATAGGTATTTTCTTTGATATAAAGTTTTTCTATCCGATCCCTTCTCTGTATATTGAAATCGTATAGATTTGATTTCGTACGTGTTTTGTTTGGAACTTGTGGTCAGATTTTGTGAGGGATTGAGGGTTTTTTTTTGGATGTGTGATGAGTGTGCTACGGGTTTAAAAGGCCACTTTAGCAGAATCATAATATGAACCACACAACAACTGTCAAATTTCATTTTCATCTTTATCGCTAACGCATCACTAACGGATCACTAAAGTCAAAATTAAAAACATTATACTGGATTGCAACCAGAACTAAAAAATCGTATAAGATTAAACTAGAACCATATAATATTTAAGTAGTAAGTAAGTATGTACATAAGGTGGTTTACTGTCATGTAAAAGAGCGTTTCTCGCCATCAAACGTAAAAGTTTGGCGAGTTTCAATTAAGTGACACCTCTGTATTATTTTTGATTAAATATATATTTTTTAAAAATAGGTTCAAAGTTGACTGGAAAAATTTGACAGTGACGGGTAGCGTGATATATGTGCTTTAAAATTCTGCTAAAGTGGCTTTTTTAGGCCCCCTGATATAGTATATGAATTGTTATCTTAATTAAAAAGAAACGTGTAATAAGTGTCCTAAAATTGAGTCAACTTAATAACTTTTAGAAGAAGACTAAGTACTGTAGGTAACAGTTAAAGTTTTACTGCGGCAGTTTATTTCTATCCTTTTTCTTAATCTATTTAATATTTTTGGGCTGTTTTTTTTTTATTTTTATAACATGCCAAAATAAACGTTTACTAACGTATGACGTACCGTACTCGGATCGTTTCCGCGAGGTTTAGAACTTTATGTGGATCCTTTAGAACAACACGGTTGGTACATTTTTAATACAACAAGGTAGTTTAACTACAAAATACCTTTCAGACAAACACTAAAATCAAACACCCCAATAGCCCATATCCCGACGCCACAAAAACAAAAAAAAAAGAAATTGATTCCGCCAATAGTATTCCACTATCTGTCAACAGCATTATCTTAACCCTACGCTCACTGCGTGGGTCAGAATGATCCCCGTACCTGATGCGCCGTCACGTCGCCCGCTTTGAATGGCAAATCACGAGGTAGACCCGCAGACCTTCGGGGCCTAAGAGACCTCGTATGAAAATAAAATGATTGCGAAGGGTCCGAGGCAGTGTATTAAAATATTCCCAAAGGTTGCGCGCACCTGATGTTTGAAATAGTTGCCTGTTTATTTTGATTTTATCTGTGATAAATTGTGTGGGAGTGAGTTTTATGATGTGTGCTTTCTGTGAAGTGAAATTTATGTTTTTTGCTTATAGTTTTTCGTTGAGAAGTTTTGGGGTTTAGTTATTTACTGTTAGTTTTCACCCCAGTTAAATACAGTGTGTCTTTCATATTATAAGAACAAGTTGCTTAAAAAAAACATTCCGCATGTTTTCTAAGTCCAATTGTATTCGTTAAGATGATTGATTTCAATTAAAAAGTCTCATTACCTGCAAACGAAACTAAGAATAAAATGTCATAAGCAAAACACCAAAGGCATTTTTTGTGAGAATTATAGAAACTGTACGAAGGCAGTACCACATCGTATGACAGACATTGCCGTTGTTTCCTTTATTAACCGACGAAAAAACGGAAGAGGTTCTCAAATCGACGCGTATATTTTTTATAGGTAATACAGCTTATATAAAACAAACAAAGGGGCCTTCTGTTACAATACGGAACAGAACAGAACCTCAGTACCCGCCGGCTTCATTGAAGGGTTATAATGAATCGACGGTAGCATTAGTTAGCATTAATTAAGGTTACTGCGCCGGATTAATGAAGATATCGCTCTACATTTGCAGCTAAAATACAGGGTGTACGGAATATAGACGCAAAGAAGACCTTTCAATCCGATGTTTAAGTGTAGAAATAAAAAAGTATTACGAACCCCTACAATTGTTTAAAACACAAATCAACTGTAACATTAACATGTGATATAGAAAACTTATCAGTACAAGTTCACACTTCCTTAGTATTAGCTTACAATAAAATATCTTCGAACTTTCCAAAGAAAATGTAACTCGTTTATAACCTAACATTTCATCTCTCTATGTATAATCCACTTGACATCAAATACCAGACAAAAATAAACAAACTACCCTACTGCTCCCCGAACTACTATAAAACCACTCCGTATACCCTCACCTCACAAAGGTACGTCCTAGTTTGCCCCGTTCGTCCCGTTCGTCCCCCGGTAGCCGAATAAATTGCTCCGAATAATTCCACAATTAACATTTTTAATCTCGACGAGATGTTACGCGAATAAATTAAGAGATCCCACCGCTCGCTGATGGTAGACGGAGATAAGGACCACGGTAACTAGTCGCGTTATCTTTCCTGCGCGATTAACGTGATAAGGATTATCGTAATGTTTTGAGACGGTTATAGGCAGCTCTAGCTGTAGGTTTACCTGTAATCAAAGACATGACGTGACATTTTTATCAGTGAAAACGATTTTGGAAATTAATGTTACATTATGGGGGTGAGCATGAGTAAGTCCCGCAAACCTCCGTTGTAAAGGGAGGATCCTCAAACTAGGCGGTTGTTGTGCCTGGTGGGCAACAGCCCGATGGTGGATATTCGGGCTGATGTATATCAAAATTGCACGGTAAACTCTGCTTGCGCGATGCAAGATTTCGACGTAGTAGTTCACTGCTAGTTGGATAGATGGCGTTGCGGTTCTTTTTGTTGCGATGTTGATTTGCTCCGTTGGTTTTTTTGTTGCGGCATTGATGCCGCTACAACTACGACACATATTAACAGTACTTACCTTCCTCAATCTCATTTATTATTCTTGGACTTATGAAAAAAGCTATCGTTACTTGAATGCTAAGAAACTGTCGCTGGTTGTGATCACTATTTGCGTAAGTCCAAAAAAACTGAGTTTCCCAACGCTACTTATGGACAATGGTTTTACTAGAAGCAAGAAGCCTTGTCCATTACCTGTAGTGAAGAGAAGTTAATAACAAGAGACTTACAAAGTAAATTTTCCAAGCTCGTGATGCGCTTTTCTGGAAAACGTACTGACTACGCTGCAAACAGCCAAACAAACGTCTGCTTTGCAAGTAAGCGTTGAATGGGTCATGAAATGTTTTTACAATTTTAGCGTCTAATTATTTGAATCACTGGTGTCAAGTGTTGATAAAGAAGATGAACAACAATACCGGACAAAGTTTGAAACGAAATGGATGAAAATGCTGTTTATTTGTTCACTACCTTTTGCCCGCGACTTCGTTCACGCATATCCTGTTTTTTCCGTTCCCGTAAGAATTTCGGGAAATCCTCTCTAAGTGCACGGAGTGCAGGGAAGCTACATGTCAAATTTCAGCTTTCTACGACCAATAGTTTCGGCTGTGCGTTGTCTGTCAGTCACTCAATCAGTCAGTAACGGAAGAATTTTATATATTAAGATTCAGATGGGCCTGCCCTTGGCCTCGATGTCACCTGACGGCAAGCAGTGGATAGCGTCTACGACAATACGTGCGAACCCAGAAGATACCATTCCACTTATACTTAACCTAGTGCCACAAAAAGGCCATAAAAAACTAAACAAATGAAATAATAGAGTCCATTTCATCGAGACCCGTTTGTCTAATCCGCTATGAAAACTATTCGCTGCAGTAAAGCGGTGCAATATCACGGCCATGCATCACGCGCGCGCCCCACGGAGCCGGGCAGGCCGGCAGGTGACTGATTCACTGGACACAACAACTGCCTGAAATATGGTAATGGCGGACGCGGTCGCGCGACCTGACTAACAAATATACCTCTAATTTTACTACTGTACGCGTTTTCGGTTTTGTTTTAGGATGTGGACCTAGATATTATAGAATGTAAATAGGCAGAGAATCATTGATTACCTGTCTCAAAGGCTTTCTTCAGACTTCCGTAAAGAAAACGGGTAATTCATGCGCCGAATTGAGATTGGACTAAGTGAGCTCGAGTTTCAGACAGTCACACACAAAAAATAGAGGTTGCAATGCATTGTTTATGACGCTCCAACCTCCATTTCTATATAGCATTCTGCAAAGGAACAAAAGATAATGAAACTATGTTTTACTAGAACTGATATAGAATTAAGGCTAGAAAACTGTCTTTTTAAACAAAAGATTATTACAAACAAAAAAAACTAAACACCTACTCAAAAGCCACTATTCCCCTAACCCTAACTATGAATATTTCCCTCCAATAAAATCTATCCTGCACTAAACACGAGCAACCAGCCTTTGTCCAAATAACGAAATCCACGTACGATAGGAGCCGATGTGGCGTGTAAGCGTGAATTTGTATGCAAATGGAGGACGGTACAGCAGGTGGGACACGCGGTACGGATCCGGCACGGCAAAGTGAGCACAGATAAACGTTGGGACTTTTTGACTAAAGCATTCAACAAAAATCCTTACTTACTTCTCGAGAGAGCAGCCTTAAGCTGCTCTCTCGAGAAATGCCTAAATGCGCATGACATGATACGTAATTTGGTTTAGCCAAAATGTATGTATCGGTATCACATAATAAGAAAAAAAATCACCAAATCACTTCCAAATCGTTGAGATGAAACTATTTCACTCCTTCATTTTTTAAGAAAAGTAAAAAAAAATCTACTGCTTTGCAATACAAACGAAAATACGGTTTTGTTACTTTTTTAAAACATGTGTTATTTTTAAATCAAAAATGCGAGTAGCGGAGTGGCGCGTAGAGGAGTAGTTAGCTCCGTTTATATGTACAAGGTCATTGGCATGCATACAAGCCTTAATATTAATAATGCTAAAATGAGAAAGTAAGCGTGACGTTCGTTTTTACGCCTAAATCGCTTAACTGATTTTGATGTATATTTTGGTACAGATATAGATGACGAGCGAAGCCGTGGGTAAAAGTTAGTAAAAAATAAAAGCAGATTTTTTCATAGGATACAAAAAGAAAACTTGGGATTTTTTTGGCGTATTTTGCTGTTTATCTAGGCAAGTACGTTAATTTGGTTTTATTTCCTTCCACGCGCTCGAAGCTGTCAAAAGCTAGTAACTTCATAAAATAAACCAAAAATTGGTGAAAAAAGTTTTATTTCGCGTTTCCCCAGTTCCTTTTTCAGAGTAAGAAAATAGGAAGAAAACTCTTAAAATTCTCAACAAAAATAAAAGCAAATTGGTGAAACTACTATCTTCACGTTAAGACGTGCGTCGAACTGCCGAAGTACTGAAACTGCTATCAAGGTGGACTTCGGTAACGACGCTCCTCATAGGGATGGGCAACGTATAGATTGAGTTGATTTGGTACCGATACCAGACTTTGATACCACTGTTTTGCAATTGGAAACCGACTGGCCCGATATAGTAAAGGAGATTTTTAGTGGAAGAAAAGGTAAGCCGTTGCTCAGCAGTGTAATAAAATAGCCTAGATAGAATAAAATAAAAGTAGATGGTAGAAGATGTAACTAAAAGAGAGACCAACAGCAATTCCATGTATTTTATAACATTGCAAAGAGTAAAGAAATACTTAAAATATTACAATTTAACATGAAACAAGCAAGAAATTCTTAAATAAACCAACATAACAACAAGTCCTTTCAAAACCACAGAGACAACTCAAAACAACTTCAATTTACTTACTAAATACAAACACCATTTCAAGAGCACAATCACATTGAATCGTCTCTCCGCGTGTCTCAAATCAAATTATCGATATTGATTGGTATCGATAGCTCGCGGGCACGTCCCTAGATGTCGAAAGGGAAGCGAGAGTGAATTCCTTTCACCTGATAGAATGGTTATTAGCCAATTGGAAGCTCATTCCAATCCTAATAGAGGTGTAATAAAAGGGTCCTTTCTCTCTATTTTTTTCTTTTATTTGTTGAAAAGGTAAAAATAAAAATTTTCTTATTCAATTTGCTCCGGCTCTGGCGTTTCAATTTTATTATTTTCTACCTTCGTGTTTTTTTTGTGTCTTTATTTTGTAGCTGTGTCCGTCTGTCTATGGGAGCTTAGTGTGTTTCCGTTCTTTATTTTGTTTTTCTTAACTAAAAAAGTTACATTTCAGCTTATTACCCGTCTGGTGGTTGAAGCGACTATCAAGGCTTTGGTTTGAATTATTATTCATTGAACTTCAATCTAAACTTTTGCAGTAAGCCTAAATAGCTGTTAGGATTATTTCACACGTACAACAAGCACACCAGAACCACACCATAACCACAACACGTGGGCGGACGCTAATTTGTATGAAAATTAATAATTAAATTCACACGGACCACACTGACGGCGTGTGTGATACCGACCACATCGTAGCCACGTCGCAACCACAACGCAACCACGAGCGACACCGCGAACTAGCAGCCGGCCACATCGCAAAACACATCCTCATTTTGTAGGTACCACAACGCAACCGCAAGAAGCCGCAGCAACACTACAATCACACGTAACCACAACTTGACCACCTTTTGCCGTGACAGTGTGGTGTGGTTGTGATGCGTGTGAAACGAGCCTTAATGCAAATTTTATATCGATATTTACGTTTATTTCTCATAATAAATTAATTACAATTAATAACATGTTTTTTAAAACTGTTTTGAGAGTAATCAAAATTCAATGTCTCGTACAAATGTCATCTTGCAAAACCAGTAATTTTTTCCAACGTATTTTATAACGTTTAATAATAACTGCAATTATAATAAACAATTTAGTCGGACCGTTTCATTAAATGCATCGGATGCCTGATTTTTTACAAAATTAAGACATTGTATCGAATCGAATTAGTTTTGTAATTTTATGTTTTATATGTGTTAGTCGCTGAGATTCAATAGGTTTTGTTTAATTAAAAATTTGTTACGCCCGTTTTTTTTTTTGTTATGGCTACGGAATATGCTTGTTTTTACACAATTAAATTTGACAATGCTAATAAATTAAAATTCAAAATGTCAGTAAATTAAATTTAAAATGTCAATTAATTAAAAAATCAATATGTCTAAAAAATTCAATTTCAATAAATTAAATTATAAAATGTCACTTAATTAAACTTTAAAAGGTCAATAAATACACGACACGACACGACACGTATTTTTTTCTTTTTTCATGTAAACAAAAGATGAAGATGATATAGTTCGATGAAAACACGAGTCACGTCACTATGATGGTACAATTTTTACCAGCGACATGACGTCACGCGTGTCTTCAACGCACAGTATCGTCTTCATTTGACCTTGATTTTATACACCTGATAGGGATAATAGACCTCAGTATCTGATACAAATTTCAACTTGCTAGATCCACTAGTTCCTGAGAAAAGCGGTGGTGATACACGGACAGACAGACGGACAAGAGAGTGATTATAAGGGTTCCTTTTTTTACCTTTTGAGGTACGGAACCCTAATTAGTAGAATTGGTACTCAAATCTTGAGACTAACGCCTATATTCAAAATCATTTCCTCTTTCCCATTGTAATGGCGATTGAATCGAGAGGACTGATGAAACTTTCCTTCAAAAGGAACTAGATTACTGTTTGTTTTTATTTTCAGACAGATATTATTTATTGTAGCTCTTTGAAATCGTACAAAAAAGTACACACTTCAGAATTGAACAAGGTATTTTACTGTTCAGGTAGATTTACAAAAAATATTGAACACTTATCTTTCCTTGTTTCACGTAAACTAAAAATGAAGACGATACAGTGCGTTGAAAACTCGCGTGACATCACTACGATGGTACAATTTTTAAAAACGACGTGACGACTATACTAACTTGAATAAAATTCTTGGGAACACAATTTTGTTCACAGCCATCATTTTAAAATAATACCATAATAACAAATAAAAAAATATTCCAATTTCAAATTCCTTATTCGAATCATTCGCCCTACACAAATAAGACACCGGCACAATATTTTACGCCGGCCATTTTCTAGCACATGTTTCTTACACAAATTCTCTTTCATATTAAGGTACTCCCACACTTTTCCCCTCGAATCGAAACCTATTTTTGATTGTTCTTGCATCTCCTTCGCACACTTTTTGCACGCACCACCGGTGTTAAGAGGCCTTTAATGACAGGAAAATTGAAACTTCGTCGTTTACCAAAAAAAGTTGGCGAACAGTCGTAAAAAATGTGCTTCACAGATAATGTCCAAATGATGTGTTTTGAGGTGGAATGCTCGGAAGCACTTGGTCAGAAGGGAGTTGCGCAAGGAATATTATTCGCGTTTTACTGAAAGGTATATTTATTTTGAGTAGCTTTGTTTAATAACAGTAGCATCGATCTCTTTCTTTTTGGAATGAAAGGTGATCTAAACTCTAATCATCCAACGTGCATGATTCAGATTTGACCGCACAGGGACTCACAGGGAACACGGAGAAGTCACATATGGATCACCATTTGTATGTAACTTCTCCGTGTGAATCAAAAAGTGTAATCCTGCCAATCGTCTATACAAAGATTTGCAATACAATTGATAAGATTGAATTATCTACTTATAATGTTAAAGTAACAGCTTTTTACGAATTACAAATGAAAAAATACGATAAATTATTATTTCTGTCTGTTGCGGCTAATCTCCAAAGCATCTGGACAGATTTCGATGGGAGGTCTTAAATTTGAAAAGAGCTAGTGTTATTTTAAGAAGTAACTGAGGCTTCCTTTAATTTAGAAAAATAAAAATGGCCTGCGCAAAAAAAAACGCGATTGTGAACCGACTCGAACGAAGTTGTGGGTAACAGTGACACTAGCCTGTTTTATAACCTTTTTACGTTTTAAGGCTTGTATACATGCCAATGACTTTGTGCATATAAACGGAGCTAAGTTCCCCTCTACGCGCCACTCCGCTACCCGAATTTTTAATTTATTATACAAATAAAAACACATACATATTTTAAAAAAGTAACAAAACCAAATTATTTTCGTTCGTATTGCAAATCAGTGGACATTTTTCATTTTAGACTTTTGTTAAAAAATTTATGAGTAAAATGGTTTCATCTCAACGGTTTGGAGGTGATTCGGTGATTTTTTTTCTTATTATGTGATACCGATACATACATTCTGACTAAACCAAATTACGTATCATATCATGTACATTATTAACACTTTCAGTGCCAAGTGCAAAAGTGTTTTTACATTTTTAGGGCCAAGCACTCAACACATGGGCCGAACAACAATTCGTTCGTGTGCCCACAACCCGCGCATGAACACAAGTCACATATAGCTACTTAATACAACGACTCAGATACGGGTTGTGGGCACATAACGAAACACTGCTCGACCCATACGCTGAGTTCTTGGCACTAAATGTGTTAACTTCTACCCTATTTTTTTCAGATGTAATTTCTCAGTAAATGCCGACGAAAAGATGCTTCATCTGCACGCTGTTTTTAAGCATTTCTCGAGAGAGCAGCCATAAAAGCTAAACTGATGACCAGGACCCGAATTATGGCATAGTATTTTGTATCTCAGAAGTTCTACACCACCACCTACCACAGGCTGAAGCGTTGGCGACGACACACGCCAGCGACCTTGAGGGAACAAACGCGCACTCGTTTAACACACGCGCGACCCAAAATTCTGTAGTTTTTTGTACTTACCTTATTATTTCTAAGACTTAAAAAAAAAAAAATTTTAAGCCCCCGACTAAAAATAACTTTAAAAAGTGAAAAAATAGTATATAAAATACCTTTTAGTTTAATAAAGTTATTTTTAGTCGGGGTTTTTTTAAATTTTTAATTTAATTTTTATTTCGTGTTTTTTAATCTTAATTTACCTTATAGGTACTACTAGAAAATCTATGATCTCATTATCTTCCTGCCCTTATCCCATGTTACTTGAGATCGGTGCAACACGTTTTTTACTTCCATTCTGTCCTATCAGCCGTCACGCTATCACTAACTCCCTTTTCTTTCATATTGCTCCTCACACAATACATCCATCTTTTTTTTGGCCTTCCTCTCTTTTCCATCCATCCACATATAATCTACACCCTACAAGCCTTACCTAAACGGCACTACATCCTACAAGCATTTTACAAGCTTGGAAAATAGCTTTGCATCTCTCACCAATCATCATAATTAATCTCACCAATGTATTCACTCATTTCTATTTTCTGCTTTATCATCAGACCCTGATCACAATCTATTTATAACCCATTCATTGCGACCATTTAAATGAATACGAAAACGGAAGGTCTGCTGTAAGTGAGGATTTGGGTATCTTGCAGATTTCAGGACATGCTTCAGCATCAGGTTAAGGTTACTGATCTAAATATAATCTGATCATTGAAACCATTCCAGTCAGTTCAAACACGATACCTCTGCTGTAACTTCGTGAGGAGTTGGGTATTCTGCAGACCTCAGGTTATGCTTCAGCATCAGGTCAATAAAACCATGTTCTTGCAATGTCATTGAAGTAACAGAATATCAAATTTCGCATCGATAAGACCTGTAAAAGCTGGTTAAATGCCTTCATCAACTAGAAAAGAGCTGATGATCTTCAAACGGCTCAACCGATTTTGATAAAACTTGTCTAAGAACCATCGCTGGAAAACCTGCTTTCAAATAAAAAATACCGCCCCGTTCACCCGTTTAAGAGCTACGGTGCCACAGACAGACACACATAGCGGTCAAACTTATAACACCCCTCTTTTTTGGTCGGGGGTTAAAAAATAGCCGTATATCAATATCATCATCTTCCTGCCCTCATCCCATGTTACTTGGGGTCGGCGCAACACGTTTTTTTCTTCCATTCTGTTCTATCAGTCGTCACTCTATCACTAAGTCCCTTTTCTTTCATATCGCTCCTCACACAATCCATCCATCTTTTTTTTGGCCTTCCTCTCCCTCTCCATCCATCCACATTCATGTTCATAACTCTTCTAGTTACATGCGTTTCATCCCTCCTCTTCACATGACCATACCAAGACAAGCGATTCCCTTTTAACTTTTCCGTCACTGGCGCCACTTTTAAACTACCTCCACACATCCATCTCAACATTCTCATCTCCGCTACATGCAATCTATTTTCATCCGTCTTTTTGGCAGCCCAACATTCTGATCCATACATTACGACAGGTCTTATCACAGACTTATAGATTTTCCCTTTCAACTTGAGGGGCATTCGAGGGTCACAAGTTGTTCCAGTGACCTGCCGCCATTTCATCCATCCTGAGTTGATCCGTTGAGTTACGTCTCGGTCTATATCGCCATCTCCCTGTACAAGCGACCCGAGGTACCGAAAGTCGGAGCAAAGCCTATAACCTTGCTCGATAAAAGGGCTATCTAACACTGAAAGAATTTTTCAAATCGGACCAGTAGTTCCTGAGATTAGCGCGTTCAAGCAAACAAACAAACAAACTCTTCAGCTTTATATATTAGTATAGATTTTTTCCGAAAAATTGCGACAATCCGTTTAGACGTGATTCTCATTTTAAAATCAGCCACTCTCAAGTATCTCCGCCTTATGTACTGCGAAGTGGTAAATAAACCTTTGCAGCATTCCCTCCTTTATTATTTCCTGCATATTCCTTCCCCTTGAAAAAGGGCATCCACACACGGAAGGTATGTTACGATAACCCGAACATAGGTAAAAGTGTAAAGTTATTGAAATTCATAAATCACGCGTCCGTGCCCGATACACAGGGTGTACCGTGCCCAATATACAGGGTGTGCCGTACCCAACGCACAGGGTGAACCGTGCCCAATATACAGGCTGTGTTTAACAAATATATCGCGTGTTAGAAGAACACGTTGAGTCGGAAGAGCGCATTGCTGAGTTGTGGTCCAAATTACGAGATTAGTGCTTCTCTGCCTGGGTAGTAAAATAATATTGGTAATGTGCTTCCTTTGAAAATTTTAGAGTGACAGGCTTCTTCTGTGTAAGCACGCTTAGTGTTCGACTTTTCTCTGTCACTTTTGACCTAGGGTAGAGTTAAGATCAAACTAGAATCATCTCAAATAAATAAATAAAAACAACGGTTGATGATAATATTGGTTATTAAAAAAGCATCAGCTATTTTGAAAACCAACAGCAGTAGGAACCTGGCAAAATTGAGGGGTAAATAGAGTTTTCCAAACATCGAATGTAATTTTTTTATACCAAATTTATTTAAAACCCTGATTTATGATTTGTAGTGTTGACTGGTAGATTTGTTTGTTTATGTGAATGGTTTGTTTTTCTCGCTTTTTATCATCGATAGGGTCACGTTTGACCACAACCTTACGTGATCGAAAGCAAAGCATGCTTTCCTAGAAGTAACTTATTCACTCTTGTTTTAAAATCGAATTACAATCCACCTCTTCATCGCCCTCCTCCAATCCGCTGCCTCTTGTCGCTCGCGCCACGTCACGTCGCCGCCATAGATCAAGTCCACCTGTAATATTAACGCGTCACTATCAGCCGCACATGGCGACTTCGCCGCGCGACTAACAAAAAGTATTTGTCACCCACTGATGTTTGTTTGAGCACCTACAGTGTGCGTGAGGCCTGCGTTTTGTTTCGATATGCGTGAATTATTTGGTTTCATGTGAAGAAGAAGGCAAAATCTGTATCGCCACTCTGGTACCTCGGCGAAACGGCTGAAATTCGCAGATATTTTTTGGGCTAAGCCTGCCATGCTTAGTCCAAACACTGCAGCATACCAACCATCAGAAAAACGCCCTTTCAGTGAAGATTGTAGAGTCCCGGAGGAGAAAGAAATCAACTGTCCTGGTTCCAACAACAAAATAGAAGTATAACAGAATAGAACAGCAGAGGACTGGAGGAAGAAAAATAAAAGAGTGCAGACGTAAACTAATCGCAGACCGTGTTCCACATACTGTCCTGCTCTCCGTGCCTCAAAACCTGCTTTCAATGCGACCTATGCGCGGCGCGACGTAACTGTAGAAATGGCGAGATACTGGTCTAACAATGTTATTGAA
Source organism: Lacanobia wlatinum (assembly GCA_947578705.1). NCBI lineage: Eukaryota > Metazoa > Arthropoda > Insecta > Lepidoptera > Noctuidae > Lacanobia > Lacanobia wlatinum. The sequence continues at coordinate 29,795,876 of OX388025.1, read as the reverse complement.
GAAATACCTAAACTTAGGCTGAGTCTTGCTAAAGTTTTCGTGCTAACCAGTAGCTGGATTTTGGAGATCAGATAGCCTCCTGATGAAATACTAGTATTCATCTGTATCCGGTCAGACTGCAGACCTCAAAGTCTAAGTTCTAAAAAGCTCAGCAGATGGCAGATGCGTGTTCCAGGACCTTTCAAAAGTGCCAATAGACTAATTGGCGTGGTTTAGCAAGCTAGACGTTTATGTTAGATTCCCGGCTACGGTGAACAGTTAACGTAATCACTTTTACTGATGAGGCTCTAGACAGAGGACCATTCTATCAGCAAATGCGTTTATCAATCCCATACATTTATATTATGACTTTTGAGAGTCGTCTTCGCCAGGCTACTGTCTACAGAATGTCACTTGTGTAGAGAATCAGTTTTTTGTCTGAATTCTACACAATTTCCAGATTCGAAAATACATCAGCAAAAAGTTTGTCAACAATATCGCTAACTTTGCCAAGCTTTTTTTTAAGAATGGCGTATCATCAAATGACTCCTCTCGCTCTGGGTGAAGCAGAAGGGAGTGTCAGACTCTTACTGACTAAAACCCATCCATGTTCCTCCTAATGCCCTTTGCGTTCCAGGGCCGTGGTGACTCTTTCGAATAAATTCCGCAACCCCGGCAAGCACTGGCCCTAGCGGGCCCCGTCTTAACTTTGTCAAGCTACAAGCAAATATAAAATAAGAAGTTCTATATTAATCAGTATATTGTGAAACCAGCCGAAATGCACATACTACTCAAAAAAGTTCATCATCATCACCATACGAGCCGAAAGACGTCCACTGCTGGACATAGACCTCCCCCAAGTATCGCCACAACGACCGGTCCTGCGCGTCTCGCATCCATCAGCAAAAAAGTTACCACGAAGCCCCATCACCGGACGCACCACCATAGCTTACATTCGCACAACAACATTGAAACATGGCTATCTTCAATCTGTGTCGTAGGTAAGCCTGGCAGTACTACAGCTGTGCATTAACACCTCGGAATCAAAGCGTCTTTGAAACCGCGCGTAATCTCGACTACACGTCTGCTTATCTTCAAACGAAGGGAAACGTGCTCTACTTGCAGGTTTATTTATTCTGATGCGAATTTATTGATGTGACATCCAACTGATGTATGACTGATACATTTTGAAAAAACAAAGTTAGCGTCACGTTGTTAACTGATTTAGCTAACATAGCTAGCTAGATTTAGCACTCAGTAACATTTAACTGACTTCATATATTCACTTTTCATATTTAAAAACGTAATTGTGAGGTAAAGTTAACCTCCATCAAACAGTGGTTAATACCTTGTGATTTGTCAAAAAAACATTTACGTTTATTACAACTGCACTTCGCATCGCCACATGTTTGTCACGAAAAATTCTATCAATTTTATGATTCTGTACATCCAAGTTAAAACCCAGGGTTCCTGCGAGTCCGACTCACTCTTGACCGATTTTTATAAAATATGGTTTGTTTGGAAGCCTTTTCGCGCAAATCCGACTCGAAACTTGCAACTTGGCTCATATTTTTAACCATATGCTTGGTTTAAATACTTCAAATTCTCAACAGAAAATAATGAATCTGCTTATTAAGATAACAACCAAGCAAATGGTTAAGTTTCGTAAGAAGAGCCGCTTTCCGTTACACCATAGTACAGTTCTATTTACCACAATGGACTCCTTTTTCGGTCCTTTGTGGGGCTAGCTTTGATTAACTTTGATGTAGGTGAGTGCTCTGAAGGTAGTCTGTCTGCTAATGGATTGTCTCACACACTCGTTGTTCCTTCAAACGATACCTGAAACCCTTTGACATTATTTTTCTTGCTTTGGGCTGCAGTGTTCTTTGACGGTTTTGTTCTAGTCTTTGTGTTCGACGGTGTCTTTGATTTTTTTTTTTTTGTTACTGTTTCTTTTGTATTTATCACTTCTAAATTTTATAGGTTTGATCTCTCCCCTGTCATGTCGTATTGCTAATCTTAATCTAAATTGATTGTTAAACTTAATCTAAATGTAAAGCCATAAAGAGGTACAACAGCTGGTCGATTTTGTAAAATGTCGAAGTGGAGGGTTGGGTGAAGATTATAAGTGAGCTGTCATTCCATCTTGATTTCATGGATTGACAGCTCACTTCGTAATCACTTCACCCAAGCCTTTCACTTCGATATACTTACAGAATCGATCGGCAGTTTATTTGTTTGTAGGAGGTACTGCAATTTAATTAAGTAAAACACTTTTATCACAATCTGCAGCCATAGGAAAGCGAAGCAGAGGGAATACAGAGGGAAAAACAGTAATGTAAACCATCATAAACTTAAGGGTGTTTCAATAAAATTGCAAAAGTAAAATCAAAAACGTATATTCAATATCCTATCCGCTAGTAATGTGCAAGAGTTTTAAACAAAACAAGACGATCAGTCAACATTAACATAGTTCTCTTGCTAGCTCGGTCCGTTTAGACTAGATTTGAGTTGGTTAGCTTGTTAGCTTAGGCCTGGGGGATATGAACGCCTGAGGGTACGAATCCGTTCTTTCCAGCGGTGTATGTGACGGTGTAGGTCACGCCATCGGGACCGACGTAAGAGAACCTGCCTTGGGCCTCGACACCCTCATCCTCGGTTCCAACGTTGACCAGCTGACCCTGCTCGCTGGCCGATTTGCCGTCGCTGGTCTCGTAACTGTTGAGCAAGCGACAAGGTTTATTAATCAGCCACAAAATATGAATAGAACATCATCGAACAAACAGGCAAACACGCTGCTGATTATTGTGGTGAGCAGTAGTGCCATTCTACCAGTCTAAGGTGGAGTGAGCTGTCATTCCATCGTGTTGTCACTTCACCTAAGCTTTACAGAATTGCACTGCTGTAACAATCTCACCGCGATAACTTAGGTAAACTGTCAATTCTTAGCATCAATTGGAATGACAGCTCACTTCCAAATAAAACAGCCCGTCTATTCTGTCGACATCTCACCGTGTTCACTTAGGTGGAGTGAATGACAAGTGAGCTGTCATTCCATCTTGTTTGTATGGTTTGACAGCTCACTTCGTGATCACTTCACCCACGCCTTCACTTTGACATGTTTACAAAATCAACCAGCAGGCTATATTGAACTCACCCGTATCCGTATCCTTCGACTCCGATGTTGTCTAATTGTTGGCTGATGATCTGGGCGTTCTTGGGGTCGTCCAGGGGGAGGGCCACAGCCACGGCGACGCACAGGGCGAGAACAATGAACTGCACAAACAATAACAACTTCTAATCAATCGAATACGAGACTCTCGAGTTGACATGAGAATGTGTCTTGCTGATACACTTGGTATCATACAGCTAGATAATATCCAGCTGAAGTATATTATTTCGCACTAAATTCCCTACTTTAATATTCATTTAGCATGACAAGTCACCTTAATGAACTTATCGTTATGAGGCTCGTCGTAGTCTCGTGTTAATAAAATAAATAACTACATCAGAAAATTCGGTAGCCTTAATCATTGGTATGCTATACAAGTCGACAAAATTATTTTTTTGTCAATGAGGAAACAGTAGACTCGTAACTGATTGCAATTTATATTCCAAAACGTTGGTGACCTATCGGATTTTTCAAGACATTTATATATAGCGACGTAATTAAAAGACGACGCAAATGTCAAGGATATGAAGCTACTTGTGATTCATATAGCAATCCGAACATCGTCTAAATTATATTGGAAAAGATCGAACACTTGTCGATGGACAAAAAGCGGGGTTATTTTAACTAGTTAACAATTTTGCATTGTATGTAATGATGATCATTATGTAGTTTTGATTCAATATGAAATCTTTTTCGTAAGTTACAGAAACCACTCTTATTTTAAGTAAGTTTCTTGAGGTTAGTCTACGTTATGTCCCTTTATAGATAGCAGCAACCGTTACTAGTGAGAAAAAAATAGTAGCCAACTGATTGACTCACCTACAAGTACATATCAACATTCAATTGGTAATGATTTCAATGTAGTTAGAGAAACATTTTTAACTATACTTCGAACTGCAGACGACATTTTTTTATTTATTTGCGATTTAGTGTGAATTATTTCCTAAGTAATATTAAATGGTATGCATCAATTTAGCATAAATATTGAGTGGTTCATATTTACGGGGATCGTATATTAATATTACAGAATGAATGTCCTCGTAATCGTTCCACGGTCGCATATGTTGACATTTGGCAAGTTTGTGCCACGCCTGCGCAGCTTGACCGAAAGGAATCTAAATACTTAGGTCTCAGTGATGGAGCAAGGTAATTTAGAAATATTTGCAAAACACATTGAAGTACAGTTAAAGTGTTTGCTTAACTAATCGGTCACATAAATGTGAAAAACCAGATCGATGGAAATTGATTTAAACTTGAATATTAAATAAGCTCATTTAAAACATTAAGGGCATCAATTGAAATTGAAGGAAGAACAAGTGATTTTAATGCAAAGTTTTGAAGGAAATGAAAACAAAAGTAGATGATGTCGATGATTAAGTTCAATGAACACTTACGGATTTCATTTTTGTGTTGGAGAGGTGGGTGTTGATCGTTGAAGAAAGAAGAGGATTCACCGATGACTGTGATCGTTCTCAAAATTTCGAACACTTATATACTGATGCGAGGACCGACTACTTTGCATATATTGGAATGGTCACTTTTGCTCAATTCTTTAAACTTAAGCTAGCCTCCTAAATTTAGCGCATTATCATTTTTTGAATAATAAGGAATTTAAATATTATAATGAATCCAGAACCTGAAATGATGATTTTATGTCGCCAGCTTTGTCAACGTATTTATTGAATAAATAACCTTATAATCTGTGACATACATGTCAATATGTTATGAAGTTATTGATTTTAGAATGTGGAGCTAGGATTTTACGAGTTATGTTATTAAGGTTATTCTGTGAATGCTTCATTATTAACTTTGAAAACTAGATTATTTTATAAACAATGTTCATACATTATTTGGATCATCGAATTTATATTTAGGGTTCCGAACGTCCGTTATAATTGAACCCTTATAGGATTATTCAGTTGTCTGGCTGTCTGTCCATCTGTCTCATCCCATTTTCTCGGTTCTTATGTAAGGAACTGTGAGTTTTGAGCCAGTAAATTAATTTTACTATGTAGAAATGTAATGAATGTTTAAAAACTGGGCAAGTGTGAGTCGGACTCACGTGCAAAGGGTTCCGAACAAATTTCATTTTTTTAACAGGTTATTTTAACAGTATAGACTTCTTGTAATCTATAGGTAAAGAACTGGCCAAGTGCGACTCGGACGCGCGTGTAAGGAGTTCCGAACCAAATACATTTTGTAACATGTTATTTTCACGATAGAGTTCTTATAGCTTTTCCTGTAATCTGTAGGTGTAGAAGTATTTTCTGCATTTTTTTTTTTTTCAAAATTTTTGGTCTCTCTAGTTTCGGAGATAATTGTCATTTTGGTCTAATTTCTTGAATCACTTCAAAACTATTTATTTAAAATTATGAAAAAAATTATAATCAAAACCCTCACAGCAAGCCATTTCATGTGAAATGTCACACGATACAGTTTATTTACGCACTCAAAATTTATTTATTTACGTAACGGGTCCGTGTTTGAATCATAGAAGTCGATATGTGTAATTGTGTACCAAATTTCAACAGAATCGGTCCAGTAGATCTGAAGAAACTGGCTGTGACAGACGGACAGACAGACACCCGAGTGATCCTATAAGGGTTCCGTTTCTTACGGAAGTTCGGAACCCTAAAATTAAATTAAGTTAAAAATTAAAGGGGGCTCCCAAACAAGAAACCTTTTATTTCGGTTTTAGGCACGGAACCATTCGTTTGAGAGTCCAACTCGCACCTGGCCAATTCTTTGTACAAAAAAATACGTTTCTCACGCGCACCTCTTCATTACCTCGCACTGATTTGATGATACAGTACCTTAATTTTTTGAACACTTGTTAGCTCTACTGCCTCCGTGGTCGCGTGGTTTAGGCGTTTGCCTTGTGACCCGGGGGTCGTGGGTTCAATTCCCACGGGAAGCATACTTTGCAAAGTTTTTTCCAGTTTGCCTAGGACATAGCAGGCTTGAATCACCTGATTGTCTGATAAAAAGATGATTCCGTGCTTCGGAAGGCACGTATAAGCCGGTGTTCCCGGCCGCCAAATGGCGGTCGTCAAATAAACCATGCCAGAGGCCCTTGAGACGGTTTAGAAACTCTGACTCTGGGGTGTGTGAGGTCGTTAGACCTTATTGCCCTTTTTTCTCTTACTTTTGTTAGCACACATTATTAGCACTTTCTTAAATTACTACAATCCAGATGTCAAACATAACAATATAAATCCATCAAAAATATTCCGTTAAGTGCAACATGACCTTGACATTCACTTGCCCCGTCGTTCGATCGAAAAGAAGATGATATTCATAAAATTATTTAACAGCTCGAGTAACCGGTTCTGCTGATACATTATTACGGTAAAATATTTTTTAAACGCACGGGACGTGAACGATACGACATCGTCTTTATGACATTAAAACGAATGAAAATAAATGAAACTGCAGAATTATAATCCGACCAACTGGGAGTCGATCTCGCACATGAAGGGTTCCGTACCTGAAACCGAAAAAAACACGTTCTTTTTTATGTGAGCCGCTTTCATTTTCGTTTTTATTTAATTTAATTTTTATTATTTGTTGCCACAATAGAAATAATAATAATAATAATAGTATTTGTATTTGTAGTAGAATCCGATTATAACGACGGCCAAAAGACCGGTGATATTAGGTCGTACTAACCGGAAGTTATACTAAACGAACTGACAATTTCATAGTGGCTCATATTAAAACCAAACATATGCCTGTACTTACGTCGCTAAAAACGGTTACATGTGAAGTAGTACTAAACGGACTACGCTGTATGTGAAAATTTCAACTGTCTACAAACTAAGGTTCTTGAGATACAGCCCGCTGAGAGACAGACGGACAGCGGAGGCTTAGTAATAGGGTTCCGTTAAAAAACGACAGTAACCTACATTTAATAGCGTAGTAAGTCACACAGGAGAAGACGAACATCGATTTACGAACCTTACTTCCTTTCTGATTAAAAAACCAATACGTATCGTTCCCGTCCCGTTGGCTCTAAAAATACGAATGGCCTCTAATCTCTTATAAATCGTAAAAATTATGTATTTCCTTAACATTTTTATTAATATCAACGACAATATTAAAGAAACCAGTATTATAATATCTGCTTGATAAATTGTCCCCTAATATTAATTACGTCTAGTTTGTAGCTTATTAAATTCGCCAGTCTGGTTAAGTAACGGTTATACCGTTTTTCTCTTACTACAGACGATGATAACGGTATCTGTAGTGGAATTTCTACTTTTATATTAGGTATTTCTTTATATTAAATGGGCTTATATTAATATTAAGTATGTATATTATTCATTCACTACTTATTGGTTATAAATAGTATTCTATTTTATTCTATAAGTAACACTTTTCTACGCATTCTTTTTTGATTTATACTTATTCTTTTGTTTACTTTTAATCCCGGGAATATGCAGTAAGACTATTTCCTGGATTACGACGTGGAACATTTTGAATCCTTGCAGTGTCCTTTTGAGTTTTTTCAACATTTACGCGGGCGGAGCCGCTAGCGAGGGCTAGTTTACATCCCTTCTCTGAACCACTTCACCACCACTATATCTGCATCTGCTTCATCACCAATATTGCCTTCCAACGCACGACATCCACCTTCAGAATGTAATTTTATATTTTTATTTTTCATCCAGACTAGCTCTTGCACGCGACTTCGTGCGCGCTAATCCCGGTTTTACCCGTTCCCGTAGGAATTTCGGGAATCCTCTCTTAGTACTCCCCTACAGTCGCCAAGGAACATATATGCCAAACTTCAGCTATCTATGACTAGCAGTTTCGGCTGTGCGTTGTCTGTCAGTCACTCAACCAGTCAGTTATGGAAGGATTTTATATATTAGGATTGTTATAATACTATTATAAATCTAGATTAATATATACTACTGAACCATATGTACAATCTTTGTAAACTTAATATTTCGTGAACAATATATTTTTATTGTTATTTATTCATTAATATTTTTTTTTACTATTATCGGTCCACCATATGAAGGCCTGCCAACACTTTCGGTACGCGATCTCCTCAGCAAAGCCTTATCTGCCCGAGTTGCGTAATGTGTTCGAAAGAGACATCGCGGCCCTGGAACGCAAGGGGCATTTGGGGAACACTGGTGGGCTTTAGTCAGTAAGAGACTGACACTCCCTCACGCTCTGCCCAGAACAGGAGTCAAAGAAGATCCTTAACCATCCGTTTTGTTTTCTAGCTAAACCAACAAATACTAAATCAGCCTAGATCAAAATATCACCTCCAGTACTGATACAGATCTGTACTTCGACCTTTGCCGGCTCTCCTCTATTGTTTAAATCAGCTTAACTGTCGGTAAACGAGATAAGTATGGCTGGTAAAGTTCAAATGTAATAACATCTTGTAACAATAATCTGCATCTTTGAGGTACCCTCGCGGTTAAATACGTAAGCTCACTGTTCACGCTCTAATCGGAGATTTGTTCCAATTTTAAAGATCTGTCAAAATAGGATACATGACCTAAAAAATATATATAGATTTCCAAAGCTTTTGGCAATCAAAATATCACGTTCACAACAGTAACTAGTGATGTTACGCTTATATTTAATTTAATTGATTTCAAGTAGTATCGACACGAATATTTTAAATCGATAACATTTTCCATCTGGTTATTCCATAGTTTTAGGGGATATAAGATGTATGATAATTAGGAGCTAATGGTTAAGTAATAATAATAATTATGGTAAGTTCAAAGATCACAATGGAGTGCATTCCAGTTTCAACTAGGACATTTTTGAAAGCACATGTAGTAAAACCTTGTGATTTCTTAAAAAAAAATAATATTCAAAAACCCCTTTTTGAAAACTTAAAATTCCCTATTTTAAGTTTTCAAAAATGAAAGCTTTTTATTTACTATTTTTTTTATTGAACAGATAAATTGCAAGCCAGTAATTTAATTCTAGATCCTATTTTTATTTTTGTGCAACAGTCGATTCACAAAACGTTATTGGAAGTTGTTGCCGAGATGACCCTGATCTATTTAGATCAAGGCTTGTAACTAGTGATGTTACGCTTATATTTAATTTAATTGATTTCAAGTAGTATCGACACGAATATTTTAAATCGATAACATTTTCCATCTGGTTATTCCATAGTTTTAGGGGATATAAGATGTATGATAATTAGGAGCTAATGGTTAAGTAATAATAATAATTATGGTAAGTTCAAAGATCACAATGGAGTGCATTCCAGTTTCAACTAGGACATTTTTGAAAGCACATGTAGTAAAACCTTGTGATTTCTTAAAAAAAAATAATATTCAAAAACCCCTTTTTGAAAACTTAAAATTCCCTATTTTAAGTTTTCAAAAATGAAAGCTTTTTATTTACTATTTTTTTTATTGAACAGATAAATTGCAAGCCAGTAATTTAATTCTAGATCCTATTTTTATTTTTGTGCAACAGTCGATTCACAAAACGTTATTGGAAGTTGTTGCCGAGATGACCCTGATCTATTTAGATCAAGGTCATCTGGGCAACAACTTCCGATTACCAAGAATAATTACTAGATCAAATTCCACAAATTGGTATCATTCAAATCTCCTCCAATGAAATCGAATTAAAAGATGTATATCGACCTTATCGATTGAGTCGATTAATTATTATCGATTGTCGTTCAAAATCTTGGACATCACTAAGAACCGGTTCGGTAAATCAGAGTTTTATTCGTCTAGTTGACTTAATTATACGTTTGGAGACGTATCAAATATGGTATTTCCCCTTTATAGGATAGGTAGAGGCCGAATGGCATTTATAAGAGTCACAATCGAATGGTTAAAAGTCGCGGTTACCTAATCAATTTAAAGGGCTTCATCCTGATGTAATGGTTACGGGTAACATAACTTGCAGTACCTATAAGATTTTTTTTTTTTAAGGTGAACGAATATGTATATTTTTATTGATTGGCTGACGTATAATCACAATCTAAAGGTGAGTACTGACTGGTGTTACGGGCCGTAATATACTGTAACACATGAACCTACTTGTCTGCATTGGCTGGCAAGGTCTATAAAGCTTTGTAAGCGTCGATGAAAAGGATAGAATAGAATTTAAACAAATAAGAACGTCTAAAGTAGTTTTGTTTTGGACGCCAGTCATGTATCAGCTTTCATCTATGTCAGAGGCCTAAATAATTATCTAAAGCAACCCAATCGGTGTTTCATTTATAATATTAAAAGGTAGTATTGCAGCCCAAATAACCTACGGTACCACAGTACCATATGCAGGCTGCGCAGCGCCGTTACGCCGTGTAACATGCTCGTTTCAACTCTTTGCTCTCCTTGCTTCAGATTTGCAAGACACTTTCAATCACGATGTCTGACAACGAGGTTGCATTGGAATATTTGGATGTAACACAAAATTATTTTTTAATCAAAATTTAATTAAAAAAGCTTCTCAAAAAATAAACAGAATGCCGCAAATTGACGGCACAGTTGGCGCAGTGGTTGAGCGATTGCCTGCTGCGTTGCGTGTCGCGGGTTCGATTCCCGCACGGAACAAATATTTGTATGGCGTACAGGTAGTTGTTCCGGGTCTGGCTGTTTGTGTATGTGAGTTATATGTTTGTAAACGCGCCTACAATACAGGAGAAATTCCTAGTGTGGGGCAACGTTAGTTTAAAAGGAAAGGAAAGGACAATGTAGCCAAGAATCGACGTGACGACTTTTCGGCGTACTGACTTAACCGCGTAACACTCAAAGAGATTCACCAAAAAACCGACAGCGGGCGGGCGTTGCTCGCATGTTCGTGCTCGTTCCAAGTACTGACTGCACGAATGCTCGCTTTGTAACATGTTACATTACGCCCCGGAACACCGGTCAGTCCAACTTTATCTGTGCAGAGTGATGATGTGGACGACGAAGGAGCAGGCTGGACTAGAAGTTAAAAAAAAGAAAAGACCGGCCAAGTGCGAGTTGCACTCGCACACGAAGGGTTCCGTACCATAAACCTTAATTTTTATTTTTTGTTGTTATAGCGGCATAGCAATACACAATCTGTGAAAATTTCATCTGTCTACCTATTACGGTTCTTGAGATACAGCCCGCTGACAGACAGACGGACGGACGGACAGCGGAGGCTTAGTAATAGCGTTCCGTTAGTTACTCTTTGAGTACGGAACCCTAAAAAGTAAAGTATTCACTCGTGACTAAATGATAGTCGAGTCATTTCAATATCTTAGATCACAATAAATTGGGTCTTCAGAGTTGTGTGAGTTGTGTGTGTTGTGTGTCTGCAAGGTTACTAGGCCAGGTAAGTATGTCGTGGATTAACTGGTTATAGAGTTCTCTTCCCGTATTAAATATTTAACCCACCACATTCCGACTGCTATACACTCACTTTCGCACTTAGAATATTAAGTTCAGAAATCTCTTCTACATTGTATTTATTTTTATCCATGCTTATATAAAATCCCACGAGTTATTTGAGGATAACTATTTATTATCCTCAAATAACGATCTCAATATAAGAGAAATTTCTTACTAAATATTATTTCACTGAACCGTTCTTGATGAATTTGGGTTCAGATATAGATAGAGAGCTCAGAAACCCTAGAGACGCATAGGTTTAGTCTACTTTTTTGCGAAAATGTACAAGATCAATCGAAGCCGCGGGCAAAAACTACTTTAAAATGAAACGAACTAAACCTAAACAAAACTAAAAGACGTTGAAAATTCCTCTTTGACTAACTTAGCCTAAAAATAAAGTAAGATAATATGGAGTCAAAAATTACTCCTAATCGCTGTCGCTGGCCTCCCCCAAGGTGGACTGGACCTGGTGAGGGCCGCGGGTAGCCGGTGGATACGAGACGCACAGGACTGGTTGCTGTGGCGACACGCGCGAGGAGGCCTGTGTCCAGCAGTGGACATCTTCAAGCTGATATGATGATGATGCTGTCGTCTTGTAATACGCCCAAAAGACTGGCAACATTTCCAGGTATCACGGCAATTATATTCTGGCCAAATAAGTTGTACCTGTGTCACCAGTCCATCACAGATTTTATGTGGAAAGATTAAGTAGGCAATATTTACTTTTAGTTTAAGTTCTTACAAACTTAACGTGCTTTAGTCTCGCTGATGTAAGTTTGCATTCTGATTAGAAGCCTATGTCTCTCTGTAAGCGGGTAGCGGAATTTGTTTAGGTAGCAGTACTGTGAGAGGTTTACAGGATAAATCTGCAGGTCTTAGTATGAAAACATCGGTGAAGTGAGCGTACATTGTGCATCGTCATAAATTAATTAATATAATTAAATTAAAAAAAAAAACTTTATTACAACTCACTTCAACAGCGAGAAGCCCATGTTTCGCCATAAGTGGAAAGTGTTCAAAAAGCAAAAGCGGTCAAACAGCGACAACTGTTTTCAATAATTTTCCCATAAAACACCCTTTTTTAGGCTCAGTTCTTTACCCCTTAACTGTTAAGCTGGTGTAAATGTGCTGGAAAGAAAAAAGATTTTTTTTTTTAATTCGTTTTTTCAACCAAATGATAAGTACCTAATGGAAATGATGAGGTAAGTGATTGTTTCTTTAAAATATCATTAAAATAAAAAAGAAACACTACATAAAGCGGTTGGTTTTTATTTGACTCTGGGAAGAATGAAAAGATGTGACAATGCACTACCAGTTCACACATTAAAGTACTGATTATAGCGCTGCTCATAGAATAATAAGAATACTATACTTTAACACAGCGTTAAGCTGTCGATAAAATTATGGTAGATGTTAAATTACCAACAACTCGTAGATAATTATATAGCACATTGAGTTAAAATTTAGCAGAATTTTAAAATCAATCACGTCCAAATCATGCTCTTTATATAATATTTATTTATTTAAACCTACCTAAGTTTAACATTTAAACCACACGTACAAGTTTACGTATATAAAATAAGGTTCGAACTTTTTTCTATGGGAGCTGGCATAGTTTTTTAATTCTGGGTAGGAAAACGGGATGATTGATTGTTCACTCACTGATTGTAATGTATGACCATGCATAACTTTTTACAGAGTAGTCCGATTTTGATAAATTTATTTTAGTTAGGGTATACCTCGAAAGTGGTCCCATATAAATAAAAAAAATTCTACCCTGAGGGGAGAAAATAGGGGTGACTTATTGTTCACTCACAGATTTTAGTGCAGACTTGTCTAGCATTATTTGTAGGCCTTCCCATGTGGGTATATTAGCCTGTTTTTTTTAGTATTTATATTAACAACAATAAATAGTTAAAGTAGGAATATATAACAGGTAATCGCTAAAGTAAGATAGGTAGCTATTTTAAAAGTAATGAATAATTAAGCATGTATTAATTAGTAGATTATAGCCACAAAAAAAGTATAAAATAAAAAGTTAAGTTTTTTACAAAGTATTTTTTATTTCGGAATTCTAATTAATAGGTATTTTAATAATCAGAATTCGTATTTTTGATGTTTCGAATTATCATTAAGTCGGACTTTTTGTTATTTGACCTATTGAAACTCGGTCTTTTAAGATGTAGTAATTATAAACATTAGGAATATTGATATGTCGGAATTATAAGAAAAGGATTAATGATAAATCTGAGTTGTTATATTAGGAATTTTGAACCATTCGGAATTATAAAAATCGGTATTTTGAAATTCGTATTTGTGGCTCTCGGAATAAAGTTTTTCATATTAATGTAGTGTACCCCCTTAACCCATATAGGTATGCATGTTAGATCGTGCGCCATAACGTTAAAAAAAATGGTTGTCTGTAAAGTCGGTTTACGCACGATAATTTTACGTGATAACGTCATAAGAAAACAATTGGATACTTAACTAACAAGCCAACCTCTTAGGCCGATCGTGCCTCTCTATCGCTTGTTCCGCGCTCTCGCTTGCACGTCCGGCACAGGCGAACGTGACACTTTTTCGTGCGTGCAGCCGGCGTTAATCGATTTATAAGACGTTATCACGGCAAAAATCAAAATAGCGGCGGCGGGGGGTGCCACAATGGTTCTGTCTTTAACAAAATCAGTTAAAATAAACTGACGTTTTTCCTTGCCGGAGTCTGTGTTTTCTGATAGCTACAACCTGGGACTCTTTAAGTAAAGAGTGAATAGGTTACTTCTAGGCAAGCGTGCTCCATCTTTGACCACATCATCGCTTACCAACAGGCGAGATAGTGGTGAAATGCCTACAAATAGTAAAAAAAAAACTAACACAAGAATGGCAATATTCTACGCAAGTGATTGTTACCGCCCCGCTGTCGCCCGCTGACCGCTTACTTCGTAGCCCGGGGCTTACGACGCCGACGTACCATTAGCGCGCGGTGTGTCGTAACAAGGTGAAGTTCAATGAGTTACAACATTCCGCAAAAGGTTAATATTTGCGAAAACCATTCGATGAATTATTGATCAAAATTAACACTTTTGTCCATAAAATATGTATTTCGTGCGGATTATTGATTAGATTGAGCTAATCATCATCGTTTAGTCAATAAATCGTAATCAATGATGGTTAATTATAGCTTCGTGTTACATATATCACCAGTTTTATAGTCGTGGTGTTTCCATCTATTAATATTTAGGCAGTGTTTCTAACATTTTTTGTAACTTTTAAATGTTTCTTAATTTGCTGTAATGAACAAATAACTCTATACGTGCCTATATTCTCATAAGAGTTTGGCGGAGGTGCACCTTTAAAATATCAGGTTTTTACAGAACTACGGTTGAATATCATGTAATAGGGGCGGGTTATAGTCCAGCCTAGGCGATTTAGCCTATCAGGCCTATCTTAATAGGCTCTAGGAATTAATCAGGAGGGACCACCGATAGTATTTATTTATTTATTTTATTTTGCTCTTCAACAATGAGTACACAATAACATTTACAAAAAATCATTCTAGACTTAAGTTTAAGTGAGAGTGCGTATTCTAGAACATACTTGGATAAAGCTGGTTTAAAATAATCCCACTAGGGTAAGGTATACATAAGAATATAGCAATACAGTGTAAGTAAAAATAGCCTACTAGCTTTTGCCTATTTCTCCTTATTTCCCGTTCGGAAAATCCTCTCTTAGTGCTCCCCTAGACTCTCCAAGGAACCTACATGCCAAATTTCAGATGTCTACGCCTAGTTTCGGCTGTGCGTTTTCTGTCAGTCACTCACTCATTCACCCAGTAACGGAAGAATTTTATACATTAGGACTGGCTTTTGCCCATAACATCGTACGCGCATATCCTGTTATTTCCCGTTCCTGTGGGAATTTACTCTCAATCAGCCAATCAAATGACCGTGCTCTTTACATTGTGGTTCCTAACCAACCTGTCGGGCTCATCATGCAATTACACATTTTGTTCAAATTAATCGTATACTCTCACAATACAATTTTGTTGTTGCATCATTTACCTATGACTTTTTGCCAGTGATGCATTCACTGGGAATTTGTGATGTCATCTTTGACGGAGAATGGCTCGGTAAAATATATATTGTGGGGAACTTAATGTTCACTAGAAAGAGACAGTCGGAATGCTGGATACATACCAAAAATAGTTGAAACAAAATGGCCTATACGCGGTGCTATTTTAGTAATTTTACAACGGCAGCGCACTTCATCTATCCAATGAGTACTACACATTCATTACAAAAAAGATATAAGATATTTATGAACATTTACTTATTATACTTTAAAATAATTTCAGCAAAACTTTTATTTTAAAATTATGAAAAATATATAATTAAACCCCTCACAATAAGTCCTTTTATTTTATTTTAAGTGTATATATTTAGTACTTTAATGCTGTACCTTTATTTAATATGTCACACGATACAGTTTAAAAAACTTTATTTAACTTTCTAGTTTGACCCTAAATGTGACCCTCACACTAAAAAAATATTTATTTACGTTTAACTTCCGTGTTTGTGTCACTGAAGTCCATATGTATACCAATTTTTAACAGGATCGGTTCAGTAGATCCGGAGAAAACGGCCTGTGACAGACGGACATACAGACAGACAGACAGACACCCGAGTGATCCTATAAAGTTTCCGTTTTTATGTATGTTCGGAACCCTAAAAAAGCTTTTATTACACTGTTACTTCTACTTTAAAAAAGTTATTTCTTTAGAAGAAATATTTTTATAAAATAATCATTTGATTCCTAATCAAATATCACACGTAGTACTCACACAGGTTCAAAGGTCTAAGACAAAGTATTTAATATAATACCATTGTGACCTCCCTCCTAAATGGATGCAACGAAATACGACGCAAAACGTACCTATGTTTTGCGTCGTATTTTTTATAAAATGTAAAGTGTTTAGCCTGTCATAAAATTAGCTATGGTTCAAATTGATAATTCTAACCGTGAAATACCCATAGCAGACTATTCATCTAAATAAAATAGTATAATCAGTTGTGGCCCTTTTTAGGGTTCCGTCCCTCAAAAGGAAAAAAACGGAACCCTTATAAGATCACTTTGTTGTCCGTCCGTCTGTCTGTCAAGACCTTTTATCTTGAAAACGCGTAGAGGTATCGAATTGAAATTTAAACCATATACTCAGGTCTATGGTCCCTTGAAGCTGTGAAAAAAAAACTAACTTCTAAATTAACGAAAAAAAAAGATACCCCGTTTCTGCTGCAAAAAAAAAGTATATTTCGACACTCTCAAGGGAATCAAAATGTATAGGATATTTAAAATTTGGCAATTAATACCGTCTTATACTACAAGTATAGGAAAAAGTCTGAAAACTATACATTTGTAATTAAATCATAAAAATTATAGTATTAATTTAAAGTAATATGTACCTACAAATTTATACGGAATCCTCGGTGGGCGAGTCCGACTCGCACTTGGCCGGTATTTTTTTTATGGATGGGAAATCATCAAATTACTCCTCCTGCTCTGGGTGAAGCAGGAGGGAGTGTCAGACTCTTACTGACTAAAACCCATCCGTGTTCCTCCTAATATTCTTTGCGTTCCAGGGCCGCGGTGACTTTCGAACAAATTCCTGTACCCTGGTAGGCACTGACCCTATCGGGCCCCGTCTACTATGCTGACATCTCTTTGAGGCGCGCATAGAACACAACGCGCCATCGATCCGGGCCTGGGTCTGATCAGTTCGGGTTCTGGTTCGTTCTGAGTAACGACTGTAATTTACAACTAATAGTTCGTTGGCACATGATGTTATTCTTCCACTGTTACAAACCAATAAAAAAACTGGCCAAGTGCGAGTCGGACTCGCTTGCAAAGGGTTCCGAACGAATTTAATAATTATTTTTTTTTAACAAGTTATTTTAACACTACAGACTTCTAATAGGTTTTCCTGTAATCTTTAGGTAAAGATCTATTATCTCCATTTTTTTCAAAATTTTAGGCTCAGTAATTTCGGAAATAAGGGGGGGGAATGATCATTTTTCGTCTAATTTATTGAATAACTTCAAAACCATTTATTTTAAAATTATGAAAAAAAATATAATTAAAACCCTCACAATAAGCCCTTTCATTTGATATATCACACGATATTGTTCAAAAAAACTTTCATTTTTAATTTTATAGTTTGACCCCGAAGACTGACCCCCATACTAAAAATTTAATAATTTGCGTAACGCGTTCGTGTTTGGGTCATAGTAGTTCATATGTGTACCAAATTTCAACAGAATCAGTCCTGTGGATCCGGAGAAAACTGGCTGTGACAGACGGACAAACAGACAGACAGACAGACAACCGAGTGATCCTATAAGGGTTCCTTTTTTTTTCGAAACCTAAAAACGCATTGTGAGGAAACCAGTATGTCATAGAATGGAAGTCGCGTGACAAGCACCCTCGGCCCAACCACTGCAACTCCTGAAAGCAAGAATCAACAATGGCAACCACCAGAAAAACGCCAAGCCAGTGAAGCTCGACGAGTCCCGGAGAAATGATTCAACTGTCTTGGATCCCGCAACGAAAATAAAAGCGGAAGAATAGGAAAAAATATAATTTCCACTTCCCTCATTATCAAGCAGGGCCTGCTTGTTGAATTTATTTATGAACTAACTTTTGACCATGGCTCCGCTTATATTTTGCAAGCGTTTGTAGCCCACTGGGTCCCGGGAATCCATTGCTGTACCAAAATTCATCAAAAGTAACAAATTAACAGAATCTCTTTCGCGTATATAATTTAATATTAAACTATCTTTTGCCCGCGACTTCGTACGCGCATAACCCGTTTTTCCCGTTCCCGTAGGAATTTCAGGAAATTCTCTTTTAGTGCTCCCCTATATTCTCCAAGGAACCTACATACCACAGCTTTCTATGACCAGTAGTTTCGGGTGTGCGTTGTCTGTCAGTCACTCTCTCAGTAACTGAAGAATTTTATCTAATACTAGCTTTTGCTCAAGACTTCATACGCGCATATTCCGATTTTTCCCGTTCCCGTAGGAATTTCAGGAAATCCTCTCTTAGTGCGTGCCAAATTTCAGCTTTCAACGACCAGTAAATTTGGCTGTCAGTCACTCAGTAATGGAAGAGTTTTATATTATTAGGATAAGGATCACTCCCATTAATACAGCCATTGTCGTCTTATAGAAAAGAAGCCTATATCCCAGCAGTGGTAACTTATAGGTTGACTAATATGTGAAGAAAGAAAAAGCGTTCATTTGCGCCAAGCATGACCCATAACAAAAAATAAAACTTAAATAAAACAAAATTACAATTTTATAAAAATTGGGAAGATCGCTTAGCATAATGCTAGGACTCGTGTGCGAGACAGAGCCACAGCGCTGGTTTTCAGCGACAGCCGGCGTTGAGTATGACGTCGATCGGAGCAGCATAAAAAGTAATTAAAACGGGACAAATAAAGAGTAGAATAAATACATAAGGGTAAAATATAATGAATAAGACGGTGAGGAGATGGCTGGATAGCTATGTTATCTGTGCGCACCAAAGACAACAAACACTAAAATCCATGCAATGCGCACGCCCAAAATATGGCTGCACTACATGTGATGATGTAACAAGCAAAACAAATGTTTTTCACGGCGAATGTTAATTAAAGGCTCTGATATTATCCCAACCCACTTGGCACTATGACGTATTGACTTACTGGTAATATCTCACGCCTCCTCTTGTAAAGGCGATGGGCAGTTCCGTGAAAATTATAGTCTCATAATTAAAAACATGTTATTCCGATAGTAATTGAGTGCTATATTTAACACCTTTTTTGTGTCCAGATGAGACTCGTGAGGTTGCGAGGTCAAGGTCCTATTGGCTAATTTGGTCCTTGTAGATGTGGTTTAGGAAATCTGTAATTTTTATATCTTATTTAAAAAACTGGCCAATTGCGAGTCTCGCGTGCAAAGGGTTCCTAACGAATTTAATTTTTTTAACGTGTTATTTTAACACTATAGACTTCTTATAGTCCTGTAATCTATAGGTAAAGATCTATTATCTCCATTTTTTTCAAAATTTTAGGCTCAGTAGTTTTGGAGTTAAGCGGGGGGAGTGGTCATTTTTCGTCTTATTTCTTGAATAACTTCAAAACGAATAACGAAAAAAATATAATTAAAACCCTCGCAGTAAGCCCTTTCATTTGATATGTCACACAATATTTTTCAAAAAACTTTTTTTTAATTTTCTTGTTTGACCCTCAAAAGTGACCCCCATACTAAAAATTTAATAATTTACGTAACGCGTACGTGTTTGGGTCACAGTAGTTCATATGTGTACCAAATTGCAACAGAATCGATCCAGTGGATCCGGAGTACACTGGCTGTGACAGACGGACAGACAGACAGACAGACGGACAGACACCCAAGTGATCCTATACGGGTTCCGTTTTTTGTTCGGAACCCTAATAACTTAAAAAAAAATACTTTAGAAACTAAGCATCTTAAAGTTGAATCTTTAAAAAGTTCTTGTAACTTCGCATGAAAAACAAGAATCGATTACTCAAAAAAAAACTGAATCTGGCTCTCAAGTTATCTGAGTTAGAATCGTTGCTAGTTAGTTCTTGAACACGCCTTTTGAAGGAAGGCATTTAATATACCAATCACCCTGTAGATATACCAAGTACTGCGGGCATTGCATTATATGGAAGTTGATCGACAATTATACCATTATTGACATCCATCTTAGTGAGGTTCCGCATCCAAAGGGTAACCAACGGAACCCTATTACTAAACCTCCGCAGTCCGTCCGTCCGTCCATCCGTCTGTCTGTCAGCGGGCTGTATCTCAAGAACCATAATAGGTAGACAGTTGAAATTTTTGCAGTGTGTCTTTCTATTGCCGCTATAACAACAAATAATAAAAAAAACCAGCCAGCCAGCCAGTTTTTTTTTTAGTTAATGAAATTGAAAGCGGTCAAGTTGAATCGTTGCGGTTGCTACAGGTTAGTGTTGCTGACCGCAAAGTCAATTCAAAACTTTGATAGACAGACGGACACTGGTTATATCATGTGTATTGATTGCAGTAATGACTATTATTAAAGAAATCAAGGAAACATACTCCCGGGATAAAATAGTAGATTATGCACCGAGGGGATAAAGCACTGTCTTATGTCACGGGCGTCATATTGAATCTCGACCGCAATGAAGAATCAACATTCAAGAATACAAAGAAGGAGACAAGAATCCTGAATGCAGCGAGAGATTCAAGCTAGCCCAACACAAAGACACCTTTATCCCTGAGGAGAAAACTCTACTTTTCACACCTACTGCGAGAATATTGTGCGTAACAGAGGTGGAGCGCGTCGACCTCCACTGCTAGATGTAGGTCGCGCGTCTGAAGCTGTGCTGTGCCTCCAGCCCGAAGTGAATTTCATTATAAACCGCCGGGCAATAATGACTTACTTTAGGTTGAGTTTGCATGACATTGACGTTTTCGTGTGTGGTGTTAAAGTATCTTATGTCCCAATTGCCAATTCTATTAATTTTTAAGAAACGCCGTTCGCATTCGCATGACAGTCTCAGTCTGTCAAAAATTTATAGATATTGAGGCTTTTGTAGTAACTTACTCTGGCAACCAAGTGACCACATTTATTCCAAACTAGTTTTTGCCCGCGACTTCGTACACGTATATCCCGTTTTCCCCCGTTCCCGTAGGGATTTCGGGAAATCCTCTCTAAGTGCTCCCCTACACTCCCCAAGGAACATACATGCCAAATCTCAGCTTTCTACGATCAGTAGTTTTGGCTGTGCGTTGTCTGTCAGTCACTCAGTAACGGAAAAATTTTGTATATTAGGAGTATTAAGGCTTAAATATTAGTATGGATTTATCAAAGTTTCAATTTTAGAACTTTGATACAAGACTAGCTTTTTCCGCTGCTTCTCTCGCGAGGTCTATTCCACAGGAAGAGACAGATACAAAGAAAAAGAAAAAATAATCTTGACACTTAGTAGGAAAAACTACGTTTCTTGACTCCCGTACCAAGAATAACCAAGATCGAATCACAAACAAGAAAGAATATATTTGTTCAGGTGAAACACGTGAATGACACAGTGATGACCAGACCAGGAATCTAATTAATCTCTCATGACTACACAAGATTCACAGCAAACCTGTCTCTGAAATACTTTCACTCTCGTTCCACAGTTTCAACACCAGCGTTGAGCTAAAGGCGTGGGCACACATACACTCCCAAACCGATAAACTAGTGAGGTTAGCACCCGGTCACTCGTTAAATACCAATAAAACCTTATAAGTAATACATTGCTGCATCTATAATCAACAATCAATTTAGGATTCCAAGGATGGTAGCTTAAATATTATAATGAGTTGAACATCATCACCGAGTCGGAGTCCGAAGGTCGCACTACTCGTAAATTAACATATCTCTATGTTAGCTATTGTGGAATCTTCACATATTCGGGTCCCTTCGCATTTAATTAGCCATTACTGACGCCATTTTGTTTTCGTTTGATTTGAATTGCTGTTGCAATCAATCTTTTATATGCTTTACCGGTTTATTTTTGAGTTATTCCTTAATTCATGTGTTCGTTTAAATTCGTCACGATGATGTTCATAGGTCTCTTTATTCTTAAATGTTATTGTAAATTTCGTAATCATGTTCTGAATGATCAAATATTTAAAACGATTGCTTATCCAGATGATGACACGGTCACACGGGTCTTCTTTGATTATTATGATTATTCAAATCATCAGTTTAGTAATCCTTCAAGCTTCTAAAGTTTCCGTAAGTTTGATAGGAATCTTTTCGAGAATTTGATTGTCGTAGGTACATGTTTGTAGAGGTAATGAAACGATTATGTAAATTACTATAACACAAATTGTTTTATTAACAAAATCGTTCAGGATCATATCACAGATCGCTTGGAGAGGATAATTAATAAAGGAAGGGGATAAGGTTAAGGATGAGTATTTTTGGACTAGATATTGGGATTAGTGGAGTAGATTCATGGGCCCTTGGGGATATGGTCGCCCTGGGCCACGAAGCCGTTTTCGTCGGCGGTGTAGATGATGGTGTAAATGACGCCGTCGGGGCCGGTGTAAGAGTACCGACCGCTGACCGCCAAAGCCTCATTGTCGGTGCCAACGTTCTTCAGCTGCCCCTGCTCCTGCTGCTGGATGCCATTGGAGGTTTCGACGCTGTCGGTTCGGAAAAAAAGATGTGTTTATAAATTGTACGAAATATGTAATGGAAAAATGGATTCTGGTTTTTGTAAGATGGCCAATAAACACTGAGGTCTTTAGGATTAGGACATATCAAATGAGGTAATCAATAACTTTGACAAAGAAAAGTTAAACGAACCAAATGAAGAGTTTTGTGAAAACTTACGCGTAGCTGTATCCGTCAACCCCGATGTTGTCGCTTTCGTAGCGGAGGACCTGCGCGTCGGCGTCGGGGCCAGCGGGGGCGGCGGCGGCGGCGGCCACGAACAGGGCGAGTACGATGAACTGTTGGCAGAACACACTGTTACACACCAGCCAGAGGAACAACTCGACAACCTCATCTACCTAGCCTTTTCCCAACTATATTGTGGTCGGCTTCCAGTGAAACCGAATTCAGCTGAATACCAGTATTTTACGTGAAACGACTGCTTTTCCGACCTCCAGAACCCAGTATCTGGGTAACACGGTACTTCATGGCAAGACTGGTGGAGAATTTTCTGACAAATGACAGCTGGGACTACGGCTTAACGTGCTTTCCGAGACACGCCAGAGTCTCGGAATGTTAAGATGGTCACCCATCCGCAGACCGACCTCGGAAAGCACTGCTTAGCCTTGAAGATCGACTCGTGTGGTTAAGTAAAGCTATGAGCTCCAAACCGCCTCGTGCTATCACCAAAACTTGATGACAATCGATAGGAAGGATCTTTAATTTTTTTCACACTTAGAATTGAAAAACACTTTTCGTTGTTTCCAAACGTACCGATTTCATTTTTGATGATTTTTTGTTTGTTTGTCCTGGGACTGTTTGTGATTGGATGGCAATCGAGCGACTGATGCCTCTGTGCTGTCGCTCTGGCTATTTATAGTCGGCGGCGCATCGTTGCGTTGCGGCAAGGACGCGCTTTGACATTTGAACTTAGAATCGTCTTCGGCCACCGATGTTTAACTAAAGGTTCTTTGTGACATGTCCGGCTTGCTGAGATGGCTCATATCGATATCAAATGGCCGACCTACTTAGCTTTGATGGTATTTTATATAGTAAATGTTTTAATGAACTTACCATTTATGATGGCTAATTTTTCAGATATTGAGAAGGATTTTGAAGTTGTTTTATTTTAAAGATTTCAAATTTTAATTTCTTACATATTTAGTGTAACATTCCTTACCTCAATTTGTCAAATACTTTAAATAGTGATCTTGGAATAGGAAGGACCCGTTGATTTTAATTTTAACCGGGATCAATAATTTTACATGTTCTACCCGGGAATTATTTCAAGATATAAACTATATTTGATAGTTTTTTTTTATGTGGAATCAGTAGAGTATGTACTGTTTTACTCAACTATTGCAATATATCATCATCCTAAGGCTCAGATAGGCAGGCAGAGATAAAGGACACACTCAGCTCTCGGCTCATCAATAGTGGGTACCGGATATCTTTAGTTCAACTTATAATACTTGTTTGTCTGATGAGCTTATGTCAGCTCAATGATTAAATATTGTCCAGTTAAACTATCGTCACTGAGGTAACGACCTATTCCAGAAAGGTTTAGGTAATTATACAAAGGTAAACAATCTGAATGTGTTTTTTTAATCTTTTTTATTTAAAACGTCAGTTTTAAATAAAATGCAACTAAAAACCAATGTAAATGCAAGCAATGCCAATGTAAGCCTTTAAATTTGTAGCAAAATGCCGCGCGGCAGCAGCGCGGCTGCACTGCTGCTGCCGAACTGCTTTCTTTATCCATACAAATAATAGACGCAAAGTATCGCGCGGCTGCAGCGCTGCAGCCGCGCTGCGGCCGCGTGTTTATTATTTGTATGGATTAACAAAGCAGCGCGGCAGGAGCGGGACAGCCGCGCTGCTGCCGCGCGGCACTTTGCGACACGAATACTAAATCAATTGAACCATTCGTTTAAGCAGTGGTTTATTTGTTTAACATGATTTTGTGAAAAAGTCACATCAAGATGTACCTTTATGTACCTACCTAAACCTTTCTAGTAAAGGATAATTTATCTTCTTTTTTATTACGGTTCCGTACCTGAAGGGTAACCAACGGAACCATGTTACGAAGCCTCCACGTCTGTCTGTCAGCGGGCTGTATGACAAGAACCGTAATTTTGTAGGTATACATAAATTATAAAGTTGCGGAATTTGTTCAAAAGAGTCACCGCGGCCCTGGGGGGCTACTCTCTAACGAAATCCGTAGTTTCGGGCTTAGTTGCGGGCGGGCGTATTCTACTCCGTATCACCTACAGACTTACGATTAGTCCCGAACCCGAACTGAGAATGAATGACAACACGATTTCACAGTAACTGTCAAATCGTGTTATCATTAGTTCGCAGTGGTTAGGTGACACGGAGTAGAAAATGCCCGCCCGCAACTAAGCCCGAAACTACGGATTTCGTTAGAGAGTAGCCCACCTGAAACGCAAAGGCTTTAGGAGGAACACGGATGGGTTTTAGTCAGTAAGAGTCTGACGCTGCCTTTTGCTGCGCCCAGAGCGGGAGGAGTCATTTGATGATTTCCCACACTTAAAAAAAAGGTATACCGTTAAGAACTCACAGATTATCTATTTTTACTGACGCTATAACAACAAATAATACCAAAAAATAAATAAGTAAATACGTGTTTCTTTGTTTGTTTCTTTTCTTTGTACGGAAACGTTCGAATCCAATTCAAACTCATTCTTATCCGGTTATAAGTACACAGTACAGTAAACGTAAAAGAAGCACACTATCTAAGCGACAAAAATATAAACAACTAGTGGACGTCACGCGGTTTCACCCGCGTAGTTCCCGTTTCCGTGGGAGTACGGGGATAATATATAGCCTATGTTACTCCCTGATAATGTAGCTATCCAACGCTAAAAGAATTTTTCAAATCGGTCCAGTAGTTTCGGAGCCTATTCAATTCAAACAAACAAACAAATCTTTCCTCTTTATAATATTAGTGTAGACTAGCACTTCGCCCGCGACTTCGTTCGCGCGGGTTTAGTTGGTACTCCACGAACTTCATCTCCCCTCTAACCTCCAGTAGTGTGTAAACTACTTATTAATAGACTAAACGTAGGGCAGTTCGCTCAAACATCAACATTTTTCTTACTTAGAGTATTTTTATACCCATCGTAACTTTTAAACGAAAGGTCCAATTTGAATAATTTCCAGTGTAATTTACATCTGTATAACCAACCTTAATTATTAAATAATTTAAATAGATAAGGATTAACATCATGATACTAAAATCACTACTATTCCATTTCACCCGGGTTTTGATTGAATAATTTGAACATCCATATACCCTTGCGGACTTTTTTGTAGATATTGATGTCCTTTAAATAACTGTAGTACTTCATTTTGCTCTATTGTCAATAGTTTCCGCAGTGTACGCGATGTAAAGATCTTTTTTGGCCTTTTTTTCAAACCTTGGGTTACACTGTCGAAGTTTTCATACGGATTTCATATCGGATTTTTTGAAAATATTCTATAGCCTATGTCTATCAAGGATAATGTAGGATTCTAATGGTGAAAGAATTTTTCTAATCGGTCCAGTAGTTTCGGAGTTTATTCAATCAAACAAACAAATCTTTCTTCTTTATAATATTAGTGTAGAAATTAATAATAATAGTGTAGATTAACCTTTGCCTGCGACTTCGTACGCGCATATCTTGTTCCCGTAGGAATTTCCGTAAATCCTCTCTTAGTGCTTTCCTATATTCCCCAAGGAACCTACATGCCAAATTTCAGCTTTCTGCGATTAGTGGTTTTGGCTGTGCGTTGTCCTGTCAGTCACTCAATCACTCAGTAACGGGTAACGGAAGAATTTTTAACCGACTTCCAAAAAAGAAGGAAGTTCTCAATTCGGTTGGTATTATTTTTGTGTATGTACTCCGATTACTCCGAGGTTTCTGATCCGATGTCTGTGATTCTTTTCAAGTTAGATACTTGCCATTTGGTCCCGTAAAAAAATAATTCCATTCAGTTTGGCTCAGTCATTTTATTTTATGAGCATTTTGATTTGGTACAATATAAAAGAGCTTCACAACTAAAACTTCAACTCCATCAGCTATATAGGTACTTTAAGTACTAAGTTCATAGGTTAACAACCTGTCAATAAGTACCCATATACCGTGAACAAGACAATAACTGTTAGTACACCAAATTATAGTAATATTTCAAGGAAACAATGTGCAGAATTTGGCTCCGAAGTCTCACTAGCACCGTGAGGAATTTAGCAGCGATATGATTTTGGAAAGGGCACGCCAGCAATTAACTAAGTGCATTACAGGAGGTAGATGTATCGCCTGGGTTCCGTAGGGTCAACGGAGGTGTACACGGCTAATATAATAATTCACTATGACACTTTAGACGAAGGTAATTTACGGTCAGGTTATTATCTAAAAGTGCAGGTCGCGAAATGTGTAGAGCGAACAGATATTGAAGAAACACCCTGAGGTCTTTAAGGCTGCTCTCTTGAGAAATGGTTAAAAAAAGCGTGCAGATAAAGCAACTTTTCGTCGGCACTAACAGAGAAATTACATCTGGAAAAAATAGTAGTAATCTACATGATTATGATACGTAATTTGGTTTAGCCAGAATTTATCTATCGGTATCACATAATAAAAAAAAACACCAAATCACCTCCAAATCGTTGAGATGAAACCATTAAAAATAAAATATGAAGGAGTAATCCTTCATATTTTATTTTTAGTAAAAATGAAGGAGTAAAATTTGGAGAAAAATGGAGATAGTAGATCTTTACCTATAGATTACTGGAAAACCTATAAGAAGTCTATAGTGTTAAAAAAATATGTTTAAAAAAAATGTTTGGAACCCTTTGCACGCGAGTTCGACTCACACTTGGCCATTTTTTAACCGACTTCCAAAAAAGGAGGACGTTCTCAATTCGGTGGGTATATTTTTTTATTTATGTATGTACACCGATTACTCGGAGCTTCCTGATCCGATTTCTGATCATTGTTTTTTTTTAGTTCGATGCGGTATACTTGCCATTTAGTCCCGTAAAAATTTGATTCAGTTTGGTGCAGTAGTTTTTATTTTATGAGCATTTTTGCTAATATCAATTTCTGCGTAAACGAAGACGTCGTCCAAGTATCACCACTTAAAAGTGAAAAATAAAAAACATTTTACAAAAAAAAATAAAACCGACTTCCAAACAAAACACTACAAAGTATACAATAACCTTAATTTCGGAAGACGGTGTTAAAAAACAAAGAAACAAAACCAAAAACACCGACTTCGAAATTAAGGTTATTTTATACTTTATTTTTTACTCAAACCTACTACTATTTTTTTCTAGTGTTCTTCTAACATATCCCTTTTGAAAACTTTTATGCTAAATCAGTGATTTATTTTTATGTAATCAAAGGTGAGTCGGCTTTTTCTTTATTTTTGAAGGTCACTTAAAGATGACAACTCTGAGGTTACACAGGTGACCGCACTCTATCGCCTTTTATTTTATTAGTACTAAATCTGACAAGCAGAATTCGAATATAAACCCGGGATTTTTTTACCGACTTCAAAAAGGAGGAGGTTCTCAATTCGTAAGATTTTTTATTTATTTATTTATTTATATATGCTTTATTGTACACACCAAAATATAAAAACATAAAGAAAACCTTAAACTAAAAAATGTACAATTGGCGGCCTTATCGCATTCCGCGATCTCTTCCAGACAACCTGGAATGGAGAGAGATAGTCTGGACATGAAATGGGGCTACACTTGGTGCAAATATCAACAATTTGAATAGAGAAATTTTTTTAACGTATGTTCCCTATTACTCAAAGATGCCTAGACCGATTTGAAAACTTCTTTTTTTTGTTTGAAAGGGTAGACTTCCCAGGTGGTTCCATGATCATCAGGTCAGGATGTGATGATGGGATCCAGGGGAAATAGTAGGAACTCTTCTTTATAGGCGCACTAGAAACAATTTGGGTAGTTTTTAAAAAAATATTTTCTCGGAGTGGTCCCATATCAATTTGGTGGAGGTCTGATGAAGAATTTCGGAGATAAGCAACGGAACTCTTCAATAAATGATAGCAAATGGACCGGGTTTGCTGAAATCGCATGTCTGTCTATTGTTTACACCAGTTCATAACATAACATCACGTAGAAGGGTACGCACATGAGAATGTCAATTTAGTTGTAGAGAATCACCACTAAATAGTGAAAAAACGACTTCCAAATAAAACAATACAAAGAATAAAATAACTTTAATTTCTGAAGTCGGTGTCAAATAAAAAACGAAGAAACAAAACAAAAAATACCAACTTCCGAAATTAAAGTTTATTTTTACGCGATTCTCTGGAGCAGTACCAGGTCAAAACTTATTTTTAAGTAACCTTGAACTCAAAGTCAAGTGACCAAATTCAAGGATAAGTGACTTTGAGGTCGAGGTCAAGTGATCTTGGAGGTCATGATATTTTGGAGGTCATGGGTCAAGTGACCTTGGAAGTGTCTAAACTACCAACCCCTTGACTTGCAGGTGCCGATCCTGCCACTAACAAGCCGAGGTGAGGGCCTCCTATTTCTGAATGGCAATAATAATAAGGCCAGGGCCCCAAGTCTGCTATTACAATAGTGTCAGAATGGTCTAACATTGATTTCATAATGGTTGATTTTGACAAGATTCTATGCCATTTCTTTCAATGGAGTGTCAGTGGTTGACCACTGGAAAGTCATAATGACGCTTTTATATCCAGTGGTCAACCACTAAATTGTAATAGCAGACTTGGGGCCCTGGTCGACGGAGCCCGGGAGCTAAGTTCGCTCGCTTACACTAGCTCCCGTCATACCATTCCAAACTAACCTATCCGTTTCGGGGTGCCCTAAAGCTCCCTGTGCCCTATATTCCACTACTTGGCTAGGCAATTCATTTACCGAGATTGTATTTATTACTTTGGCTACCTTTGACCAGCTAGTATGAGTAATATCCAGAGAAACTAATTAATTTATCACATTGTTTACACCGTTTAGTCACTATATAACAGTAATTATGTATAATAGCAAATTAATAGGACAGGTATAATAGGATAGAATATTTCCAAATCTCATAATAAAAAACCGGCAAAGTGCGAGTCGGACTCGCACACGAAGGGTTCCGTACCTAAACTTGATTTTTTATTATTTGTCCTTATAGCGGCAATAGAAATAAACAATCTGTGAAAATTTCAACTCTCTACCTGTTACGGTTCTTGAGATACAGCCCACTGTCAGACAGACGGACGGACAGCGGAGGCTTAGTAATAGGGTTCCGTGGGTTACCGTCTGGGTACGGAACCCTAAAACAGTAGGTACTAGAACCATTTACGCTTAACGCACACGTCTCCTTCATAAAAGTTCCTAGTATTAATATCTGTAGCGACATTACTCTCAACAACTTTATTAATAAAATTAACTACCGTTTAAAGATCATTCATAAAACTATTCATTGATTTCATTAATTAAACAAGTGTTATTTAAGAACTACATTCTAAACTCAAGTGATGAACTTGTAAAGCACATAAATTCATTTTTTGTGTAAATTTATGTCCGAAAACCATATTTTATTATTTAAATTCGTCAACATTTATAATAATTAAAAAATGCACGTGCTGTGAGCGTGTTGTTGCAAACCGGTTTATTTTGATTTATACTTCGAGTACAATGCCACGAGATTATTGGATCTTCTTCACCTAAACTCTCTCACTCTCTTTAATCTCTGTGCCGAATAGCTTAATTTCTTTTTACCCCAATTTAACAACCAGTACACTGTATAATCGTTGCCCTTGAGTAAGTCCTGGATTGTGTAGGTGGTTGTGCATGATACATGAGACGACAGAGGAGGTGACGCATGTCCTGAGAAAGGGACTCCTCACCGGAACTGCGTTTGGGATGGCTGGAGGACACACCATTTGGTCATATTCTTTTTATAGCGGCCAATCTGGGGCCATAATTTGGTTAGGAGATTTCCATATTGTCCTTTTGACTCATTATTTTATTATCTATACATACTAATATATAAAGCTGAAGAGTTTGTTTGTTTGTTTGCTTGAACGCGCTAATCTCAGGAAGTACTTGTCCGATTTGAAAAATTCTTTCAGTGTTAGATAGCCCATTTATCGAGGAAGACTATAAACGATATGAGACTAGACTAAATATCATCACGCTAAGACCAATAGGAGCTGTGCAGACGAAGTTGCGCGGGTCAACTAGTTAATTATATACGTAATTGTACACCAAGAATAACATCATCCACAGCCCATTTTGCCCATATCTAGAATAAGGCCTCCCTATGCCCGTGCGAATCGTGATGATCCTGTATAAACTTCATCCAGGTTTTACCCGCAAATGGTAACAATGGTACCTTCCGAAAGAAAATTATTCTTTTTCTTATTCCACCGCTTATTCTTTTCTTAATAATTTAATTGCTCAGCGTATTTCTGGTTTCCAGGAGTTGTTGGACGAGAGGGTAGCGCACTGTATTCTGCGCTCGCCTCTCTAGAAAATATATGCGGGGCAATAACAAGCACTCCAGTGCCCCGTCCAAGCGTAGCAGCAGAACTCCGTGTGGCTTAGTAAGTAAGAGCCTGATATCTCTGCACCCTCCTCTATCGATGAGGAAAAAGGAGTTACTTCGGTTGGGAATAGTGTGGCAGGCTGGCCATGCACCTAGCAGCCATAGATTTTAGCCTAGACTTAGAATAAATAAGTGTAGAAATGTCTAAATATTCTATAGTCTGGACCAATGACTGTGTTATTCTGCTGTGCGAGCTTGCTC
Source organism: Lacanobia wlatinum (assembly GCA_947578705.1). NCBI lineage: Eukaryota > Metazoa > Arthropoda > Insecta > Lepidoptera > Noctuidae > Lacanobia > Lacanobia wlatinum. The sequence goes on along the minus strand of OX388025.1, from coordinate 29,764,320 downwards.
ATACAAAAGCGTTAATGTTGCACCAAACTACCTTGACAACGTGCTACCTACTGTATTGTTGAACATAGTCTAAGATCGAGTAGATATAAGTGTAAATATTTACTTAAAAATAACAGAACAGGATTCTTGCGTGAAACTTTACAATATGGTTTTCATGGTTTTGGATCCCGTCCAATCCAACATCCAAGATTTCGCCCACACGATATCCGAAATTAACGAAGTGAATACTGAAGATTCAATTATTGGACCTCAGAACAGGAAAATCAACAAATAATTGTTCTATATCGTACTTACTGGGTCTGGTCATGCCATTATCTTTTAATACCAACCAAACATAGCAATTTTACGCAGAATTTTGCGTTTTAGTTTCGACTTCCTGGATCACTGTCCTCTAAGAAAAACCACACACATCCTTAAAGCTAAACAAAAAAGATATAAGACCTTGAACCAACATTATAATCAATTTTACGGATACTAATATAAATAACGAACAGTTCACGATCGCGCCTGACATTCTGCCTCCCAATCTGATGTCACTGATCTTATCTGTTCTTGAGGAAAATCTTCTTTGTTCTAATGGTTATCTATTTTATGTTCCGGTTTATGAAGAACATGTTCTCTCCGTGGTTTTATCCCGTGATTTTTCTGGCATAAAAAGGAGCTCAAGGAGTATTAGTTTAACTTTTTATCTTACACTACTATAAGTTACTATCAGTGAAAGGATTTCTCAAATAGGATCGGTACTTCCTAAAATCTGTATTAGTTACATACCTCTGATATACATTTCAACATACCTATCTACTTTTTTTCCTGCTATTTTTACCTCTTTTAAAGATTATTATTGCTAGTGAAGAATGCAGGCATGAGACACATTTCAACTTTGTTTCTAAAGTTAGCACAAACCAGCAAGCCTTTCAAGTTACAGGTGTCTGTAGAAGGCGGCAACCATTTAACATCAGATGGGCAGTCACTTACATAAAAACTAGCTGCTAAACATCATCAACTTGTTATACTAACCTGCTAAGAGAAAGCAACCAAACAAAAGAATGTCACATCCAGTAACATAGTTTACTACGTAATATATTATGATTGCGAGCACCGCCGCGGGCGACAACTAGTGTAGCATTACGTCATAGAGTAGACCATATGAAACAATAAACTTTGATGCGCTCGCGCTGATCCCGCAAAACAGAATGTACAGAAAGACCAGTTGTAAAAACGCTTTCGAACTGCCACACAGAATCGATCTAAGTTTAAGAGGCCTCCAATATTGGACCGACAGAAAAAAAATTTCACAAACTGAATAACAAGGATGTATACTGTGTCCCTATGTTTTTCTTTTTTATGAATAGTTGTCAAATTTGTACACTAGGGCTCTGTTGACAGCGATTTATCGGACAATTTTGATTATTTGAGGGTTTTAGTGCTTATACGGTTAACATATCATCAAAAAGGAAAACATAGGAACACAGTACGCGTATCATTCTTATTCAGTTAATGAAATATCTCTTAAATCAGTCCAATATTGGAGGAGAAAACAGCCAAGAGTCAAATCTCGATTTATGAGTTTTTACATACCACCTACCTATTTAAGTACGATTGTTGATGTTGTTGTTGTTAGTAGGATAGAATAGAATAGAATGGAATAGAATGGAATAGAATGGAATAGAATGGAATAGAATGGAATGGAATAGAATGGAATATAATGGAATAGAATGGAATAGAATGGAATAGAATGGAATAGAATGGAATAGAATGGAATAGAATGGAATAGAATGGAATAGAATGGAATAGAATGGAATAGAATGGAATAGAATGGAATAGAATGGAATAGAATGGAATAGAATGGAATAGAATGGAATATAATGGAATAGAATGGAATAGAATGGAATAGAATGGAATAGAATGGAATAGAATGGAATAGAATGGAATAGAATGGAATAGAATGGAATAGAATGGAATAGAATGGAATATAATGGAATAGAATGGAATAGAATGGAATAGAATGGAATAGAATGGAATATAATGGAATAGAATGGAATAGAATGGAATATAATGGAATAGAATGGAATAGAATGGAATAGAATGGAATAGAATGGAATAGAATGGAATAGAGTGGAATGGAATAGAATGGAATGGGCTGGAATGGAATGGAATGGAATGGAATGGAATGGAATGGAATGGAATGGAATGGATGGGAAGGGAAGGGAACGGGACGGAACGGAATATAATGGAATAGAATAGAATAGAATAGAATAGAATAGAATACAATGCAATACAATAGAATAGAAAATGGGTGTCTTTAAATTTACTAACAAAGGTTTACTACAATTGCAATGCGTAAAATTTAGAAACATCCAGCTGTAATTGATCATTCTGCAGTTAATACAGATGCACTGTCGATGACCTATCAACCTATGTATGCAGTATGGAGCGTAGATTTGAATGGCTGAGGCGGTCGGGTTACAGAGAACAGGGATGACGAACCAGTGGTAATTAGGCTTCGGTTGCATGCTACAAAACATTACTTTTGTTTATTTTTGGTTTTAAATAATTCTCGTCTGGTATTTGTTAGCTTTTAGGCTTCCGTACCTCAAAAGGAAAAAACGGAACCCTTATGGGACCACTTTGTGGTCCGTCCATCCGGCCATCTGTCCATCTGTACGTCCATCTGTCTGTCAAGACCCTTTATCTCGGGAACGCGTGGAGGTAGGTATCAGGTTGAAATTACAGTCCCTTGCAGTTGTGAAAAAATCAAATTTGTAAGTTAATGTAAACAAAAAGATACGGCCGTTTATGCCGCAAAAAACTTATATTTCGACAATCTCAAGGGAATCAAAATTTATAGGGTATTTTCCGTTCAAGTATAGGAACCCTCAGTGGGCGAGCCCGACTCGCACTTGTCCGTTTTTTTATATCTACATACTTAATAAAATTGTTGATACAATAATTCACTAACAAAAAACTAAGAGCCTAAACTGCAACCAGACCGATTCCAAAAGCAGAAAAAAAATCATAAGATTTTCTTATTTACACCCCTTACTTCATTGAAGTCCGTACGTATATTTTGCCGATGGCAAATAACGTGATCGCCATGGTTAGTTTTATATTGTCTAAAAACAATAACAATAATCTCTTCTTTAAACGTTTATTTATACGCTGCGATGCCACTGCTGCGTAAAGGTTTGCCCCAAGATCTTCCAGACATACTTCTCCCACGGCGTGTCGAACCAGCCCGCATGGTACGCGTCGAAATCAACTCGCCCATAAATTGGATATCCTAAAAAACAATACTGCTTTTCCTTTTTTCTGCTTTAAGTTAGCACGCATTTGTGAAAGGTTTGCCATCTCTGGTTTATACACACACCGAAACCCATGTGTTTGAGTAAATTATCTACATTTTAATTATACGACTATTAACTACATATAACTTTAGGTCTAAAATGTAAATGAAGTCTTGGTGACCTCTCTGCCATCTTGATCTTTTGATACAATGATGTATTTACATACTGTGCTTAATTTTTCTTATGGTCATTATCATTATATCAGCCGAAAGATGTCCACTGCTGGACATAGGCCTCCTCCAAAAGGGGGCTTTGCCATAATCTTCACGCTTGGCAGGGGCATTGGCGATCGCAGTGTATGGTGTTGCGTTATACAGAGAACGCTGCTGCCCAATCTCTGGCAAGTCCCTTAGTCTCCCCTTACGACACTCACGGGAAGTGATGGGATGGTATTATTCTTTAAAGGTACTATACGGCACCGGCCGACACCATACAGCGTAGTTTCTTATGGTATAATCTCCTTAAGTTTTTCTGTAGAATATTTTTCTTATATTCTTTGCTGGCCAAACCATATTATTCACCTACTGTCCCACCCTTTCCAAAGGGTGCAAGACGAAGAGCGCAGCATTTACTGTTTAAATTCTTAATTTTTTTACTGTACATAAAATATTGTTTAAAGTCATTAGTAGAATCTAGGCAAAAACAATCACTTATTAAGAAATGTCTTCGTTACAATTATAACCTTATTGGCTTTTGCCCGGAAGAATTTGGGGACGAATTCTACTATAAACCTTTCTTTAAATCCGTTGCGTAGTTTAAAAGATGTTATTATAAGCGTACAGACAAAAAACGGTGACGTTGTTTTATACTATGTAAAGCTCTAAAATCATGTAAGAAGATATAACGAATTTACTGAAATGTATACTTAATGTGTACCTACTTAAAACAGACTTAATAAAGGAAATGGATACAGTTTCAATATTTGTCATTTTTCATTTGTGTTGTTTATTTCATATTTAAGAAACAAACCACAAAAGTAGATACCAATGAAATCGAAAATAGCCTTCCTCATGAGAAATAAATTAACATTAACATACAACATAATAATTATTGAAAAATTCCGTCCAAGATCCGAAAACAATTAATTTAAAATAATGTTGTCAATGGCCGTGGTGAACACAGAAACTAATTAAAATAATAAAATAAACTTCAGACATTTTTATTATTGGTTGAGAATGAGATGTTACTCGTTAGCTGGTAGTAAGTAACAACTGGTGAGGCACGGGTCGCGACCTTTGGGACCACTGCCGTAGATGGGCATACGAGAGTGTTGACGACACGAATATTATTTAGTGGGATAGAAATAGATAATGATCTCGTTTGCGTTTACTCTTCAATTAAATATTTTGCATGTAGATAACTTAGCCTCCCCGCGCGTGTTGCCACAACAACCAGTGCTCTCGCATCCATCAGCTACGCACGACCCTCATCAGGTCCCCGGTCCACCTTGTGGGAGGCCTTCCAACACTCAGCCGGGGATTACGGAAGTCGCGGTTCCCACGATCCCCGGCATATGTGAGAGATGGAACACCGGGGTGGTTTTAGTCAGTAAGAGTCTGACAGACCCCTCCGCCCGCCCCAGGGTAAAAGACAGGCCTTCCAACGCGGCATCTATCGGCACGTGGTCGCCGTTCCAGAACTTTTCGGCCCCATCGACCAGCTGTTCTGCGAGCAATGTGCCCTGTCCACTACCACTTCAGTTTTGTGATCCTTTAGATTGGTATCCCAATTTATTTAAAGGGGTCAGCGCGGCATTACCCTCTTCCTCCGCAATAGCCACTTCATCAATACTCCCTATACATACTTATTATTTCCGTTTTCCATAAAAAGTATAATAGATTGCTCATCAATTGCTTAAAATAACAAGCTAAAAGCTAAAATGTTTATCTTCTCTGAACAATACGGCAGAAGGTTCGCCACCTCTGCAACAGCATAAACACAGGTGTCACAGTTGCCGACAAAGGCAGCCTCATCCTCTTGCGACAATGTTGCTGAGTCATTTGCGCTTGCGGCTTTCAACAACTTTGTTATGATGGGGAATAACTCACGATAGATATCTCAAGGCCGCGGAACCAGCTGGTGGTTTTATATGGAAGTTATGTACGAGGTTATGACGGTAAACATGATGTACATTATATGCATGCAATTTTTTATTAGCTCTAGTAAACAATCATGAAATTATTTTTTAAATACCTTCATAAAGCTTCAAAGATTACAATTAGATAGAGAAGTCTTATATGAACTTTGACGTCAAAGTCCATGACGCCTATACAGCTGCCATAAAAAACAGCTTTTTCGCGAGAGGGACAGATATGTTTGTTTAAAATAATTATATCTCGTTTGTTTTTCGAGTAATTTTGATTCTATTTTCACGGTTAGTATTATATTTTTGTATATTTTCAGATAAATTGTATAGATAATAAATATTTTTTTTCACGCATATTCTCTAATCGTTGATATTTCAAGTTAAGCAACACTTGACACGGTTGGTCCGTCAATGGGGTTACCATCTTATCACAGCGGCTGCGTACCAAATCTCCACAATCCATTAACTGTATAACACGGTATTTCTTGGCTAGACTGGAGTCAGATTTTACTCATCATCATCATCATATCAGCCGAAAGACGTACACTGCTGGACATAGGCCTTCACCAAAAGGGGGGGTTTGCCATAATCGTCACGCTTGGCAGGCGGGTTGGCGATCGCAGTGTATGGTGTTGCGTTTTACAGAGAACGCTGCTGCCCATTCTCTGGTGAGTCCCTTAGTCGCCTCTTACGACACCCACGGGGAGTGACGGGATGGTATTATTCTTTTACGGCACCATACTGCACCGGCCGACACCATACGGCGGGCATCTGACAATCCGTAACGAATGCCAAAGATCCACGAATGACAGCCAGGACCAACGGAATAACGTGCTTTCCGAGGTACGGAGGAAACTCGGTGTGATAAAATGGTGACCCATCCACAGACCAACCTTGGCAAGCGTTGCTTAACCGTGAAGATCGACCTGTGCGGCTGTTATTATTTAGCCACGAGTAGTGACAATCGATTTACCTTATAAAATAGTGAGCGAACCTTAAGCCCCAGACCCGACACGTAAAATGAAGATCGAGCTTGCGAAATAACGCAACTAACAAAATTTTCTGGAGCCGTAAATCGATCCCAGAACTCCGCTCTCAGCGGCCATGCTTGCAGCCACTAGACGCTTAACGGAGCAACGCCAATAGGTTTTAAGTTCAGGCGATTGTTGCCACTAGACTACCTTGTCTTGTCAACCGTAGAAATGTCCCATAAGCCTACCTAATTTTTTACTCTATTAAATGATCATGCTCTTTAAAACTGCATCTTTCTATTTACCGACGCGACACTTACAAAAAAAAATGGGAAATATTGTTGTTTATGTGAACTTCTAAAATCTTCCCAAGATATCATTAAGCAAATACTACTCATACAATCAGCAGTTACATACACAGTGGTATGGTATGCCATTACCATAACATTATGGATACGATTAGCCACAACATACCAGTCGTGCGACTTCGATCATTAGTGGAAGTTCTATCAATTCCTCGATCCGTTTTAGGACTTAATTTCAGTAAAGACGCATACTTATTAACCTATTGTCCTGTTAACTTGAGATTCTATACTAAAATGGTGCGGACCTTTGGGAAACTTTCCAACACAACAATATCAGACCTCGACTGATATGTTTATTCAAGTTAGACGATCATTTAAATTTTAGTTCCAAATAGATTTTATCAGCCTTTCGTATTGCTGCCTCCGTGAGGGATCCAAGAAAACCGGTCAAGTGCGAATCAGACTCACAAATGAAGGCCCCGTAACCTGTACCATAAACTGAAAAAATAACGTGTGTTTAATTATTTTTAGGGATCCGAACAAAAAGCGGAACCCTTATAGGATCACTCGGGTGTCTGTCTGTATATCCGTCTGTCACAGTCAGTTTTCTTCGGATCCACTGGACCAAGTCTGTTGGAATTATGGACTTCTGTGACCCAAATACGGTCGTGTTACTCAAATTATATTTTTTTTAGTATGGGGGTCACTTTTGTGGGTCAAACTGGAAAATTGAAAAAAATGTTTTTTGAATAATATCTGTCAGGATTTTAATTATATTCTTTTCATAATTTTAAATGATATGGTTTTGAAGTTATTCAAGAAATTCGACGAAAAATGACCATTCCCCCCCTTATCTCCGAAACTACTGAGCCTACAATTTTGAAAAAAATGGAGATAATAGATCTTTACCTATAGATTACAGGAAAACCTATGTGAAGTCTATAATATTAAAATAACATGTGAAAAGAAGTTAAATTCGTTCGGAACCCTTTGCACGCGAGTCCGACTCGCACATGGCCAGTTTTTTTTTGTTATAATAGCACCGACTGAAATACACACTCTCTAAAAATATAAATTGTCTTGAATTTTTTTACGGAGCGTATATCGGTCCATGAGATACAGCCCGCTGGCACAGACAGACAGACAGATCGACGGAAGGACGAACGGACAGTGGAGGCTCAGTAATAAGGTTCTGTTGGTTACCTTTCAGGTACGGAACCCACTGCAAATCTTTTTAGGGTTCTGTACCCAAAGGGTAACCAACGGAACCCTATTACTAAACCTCCGCTGTCCGTCCATCCGTCCGTCCATCCGTCCGTCTGTCAGCGGGCTGTATCTCAAGAACCGTAATAGGTAGACAGATGAAATTTTCACAGATTGTGTATTTCTATTGCCGCTATAACATCAAATAATAAAAATTAAGGTTTATGGTACGGAACCCTACGGAACCCGTGTGTGAGTTCGACTCGCACTTGACAGGTTTTTATATATTCGAAATCATTAAAATAATTATCTTTCTTACTTTGTTCAGCCACCGGCGCCAGCACATCGATGCAAGGTAAACGAATTAAAATAAGTATTCATTGAATACCTATAAAAAGATGCTGCACAAAATCACAGGAACTAAACAATACACCAAGAGTAATTGTATCGTTTTGCGGTTATTCACCTATTGTATTACATTGTATGTAACACATATAATATTATGTACAATTATACATGTAGGTTCATACATCGTTCTAATGAATTGAAATATGTTATTTAATGTTTTTTGTTCAGTTTGTTGGCAATAGTTTCCTGAATTATAATTCACTGACAGTTTTAAAGATCAGGAATCATTAGAGTTTATAAATATGTATGTTTTATTTTTTATACTTCCTAACTACGAAGTAGAGATAGGTCAATGTGATAATAACATCGGTATTGAATTTGGACGAAAAAACATGAGCTTTGCTGTGATTCTTGGAAATAATTCAATTTTTATTAAAAACAAGTGCGAGTCGGACTCGCGCGCAAAGGGTTCCGAACGAATTTTTTTAACATGTTATTTTAACACTACAGACTTCTAATAGGTTTTCCTGTAATCTTTAGGTAAAGATCTATTATCTCCATTTTTTTCAAAACTTTGGGCTCAGTAGTTTGGGGAATGGTCAATTTTCGTCTAATTTCTTGAATAACTTCAAAACCATTTATTTTAAAATTATGAAAAAAATATAATTAAAACCCTCACAGTGAGCCCTTTCATTTGAAATGTCACACAATATTATTAAATTTGTTTTTTTTTTAATTTTCTAGTTTGACCCCCAAAAGTGACCCCCGTACTAAAAACGTTAATGATTTACGTAACGCGTCCGTGTTTGGGTCATAGAAATCCAAATGTGTACCAAATTTCAACAGAATTCAGTGGATCCGGAGAAAACTGGCTGTGACAGACAGACAGATAGACACCCGAGTGATCCTAGAAGGGTTCCTTTTTTTTCGGAACCCTAAAGAAACCTAATTGATAAGCAACATCCATATGGGTTACTAAACAAAAAGATAACTAAACTTAAAAAACTAAACATCAAACTTTACATTTCGACATGAACCCAATGAAATTGAATTTAAATCATTCTATACAAAACTCTTACGTTGCTGTTGACTGGCCGAGTGAGTGACGCACAGCCAAAACTACTGGTAGTAGAAAGCTAAAATTCGACATGTAGGGGGAGCTACACTCCTTGGGGAGTGTAGGGGAGCACTAATAAAAGGTTTCCCGAAATTCTTAAAGCAACGGGAAATAGGGATATACGCGTACGAAGTCGCGGGAAAAACTAGTTGAATAGATTTAGTAAAACCTGAAAAATTTACTCCACTACCAACTAAACTTAGGTACTTAAATATCTATCAACCGCGTTTCTTTCTCAAAATTGCACCTACCAGTAATTGTCTCTGCATCACCCAAAGGTCGACTGGTAGAAAATGCCTATGGCATTAAGTCCACCTCTGTACATTTGAACTGTACTTAAACAGTGAAGGAAAACATCGTGAGGAAACCGGCATGTCCTAGAACCAAAAATTCGAAGACATGTGACATTCACCAACCCGCATTGGGCCCGCGTGGTGGATTACGGCCCATTCCCTCTCCTAGAGAGGAGGCCTGAGTCCCAACAGTGGGAACATTATAAGGCTGACTATGCTATGCTATGCTGTACATTTGTGTGCATAAAGTTAAATAACTAATCTTAAAACTTCGTCATGAACGAACATTAATTTAATATTTCGCGTATTGCCTGTCTGTAGGAGGCTTTATGCGTTTTAATAATGTGAATTTTATAACACCATTTTTTTTACTATTTTATATTACTGTTGACCATGATAGTTACAAATGACAACCTTTCGACTTCTCGTGTACCAAAACGTCAATAATTTTTACATTTGTTTCCCAATTTTATTAACAGCACATTTATTCGTCTATAAATAAATTAACTTACACCTTGCCCATCACACGCTGACCACGTGAACTTATGATGTTACATTAAAATGCCAGATTTTCAATGTCGATTGTATGGAAGCAATAAATTCTAAACGAACTTTGATGAGCATCAAGAATGTAAATTACTGGAATAATTTAGATTCTTGCAGCTCATCATCAACATTATTTTTACGACTATACTCTGCCTATTGCGATCTGCTCCGATTTGGTTATTTTTAATTGCTTTATTGCTTTGAAATAGAATTAATCAAGCTTGTTAAATGAACGTCATAAAAATATATAAGCCTTCCATAACATCATCAATATATATCCTTACATATAAAATTCTTCCGTTACTGACTGATTGAGTTGGTTGAGCCAAAACTAGCGTGTAGCTTTGGGAGTGAAAGGGAGCACAAAGAGAGGTTTTCCCGGAATTCCTACGGGAACGAGAAAAAACGAGATATGCGCCTACGAAGTCGCGGGTAAAAGCTAGTACTTTAATAAAGTAAAAAAAAACCTCCAGGTAATTTACGACAATACAAAGGTACACACACGCATGAAAATACAAAAGAATGACAATGAAAACAAAACATAGTGTGTGCCCCATGGCTGAGCTAAATAGGTTAATTTCAACAAAGTTGTCAAACAGATGCTGTCTGATACTGGTCATCCAATGAACCCTGAGTGACGAGGGACGGAGCGTTCCCCTGTGATGATAATTGTTTAGCTTTTATTGCATCAAAAAATGATCCTCAACAGCAACTTACAGCACAGCAGCAGTCCACTGCTGGACATAGGCTCCACCAATCTCAATCCATTAATTCCCATCCTCAGCGACTCCGATCAAGCTGCCAGGAACCCTTTTTAGGGTTCCGAAAAAAAGGAACCCTTATAGGATCACTCGGGTGTCTGTCTGTCTGTCCGTCTGTCACAGCCAGTTTTCTCCGGATCCACTGAACCGATTCTGTTGAAATTTGGTACACATATGGACTTCTGTGACCCAAACACGGACACGTTACGTAATTCATTACATTTTTAGTATGGGGGTCACTTTTGAGGGTCACTCTAGAAAATAAAAATAAAAGATTTTTGAACAATATCGTGTGACATATCAAATGAAAGGGCTTACTGTGAGGGTTTTAATTATATTTTTTTCATAATTTTAAAATAAATGGTTTTGAAGTTATTCAAGAAATTAGACGAAAAATGTCCATTCCCCCCCTTATCTCCGAAACTACTGAGCCTAAAATTTTGAAAAAAATGGAGATAATAGATCTTTACCTAAAGATTACAGGGAGACCTATTAGAAGTCTGTAGTGTTAAAATAACATGTTAAAACAATTAAATTCCTTCGGAACCCTTTGCACGCGAGTCCGACTCGCACTTGGCCAGTTTTTTTTTTTATTGATAGTAAATCATCAAATGACTCCTCCCGCTCTGGACGAAGCAGAAGGGAGTGTCAGACTCTTACTGACTAAAACGCATCCGTGTTCCTCCTAGTGCCCTTTGGTGTTCCAGGGCCGCGGTGACTCTTTCGAACAGATTCCGCAGCCCAAGGGGCTCCGCACTGGCACTGCATTTGGATTGCAGAACTTTTTTGGATATTAGAACTTAATGAGACAAAATTTAAATCTTGTATTAAACGCACACTATGCAGGCAAGCATATTATAAGTTGGGGGATTATATTGAAGATAAAAATGCTTGGCTGAATGCTGGTCCGGCTCCACAGCCACTAGGGCGCACAAAATAATCTGTTAGCATTTGGAAACATGGTTGGACCGGCTGAAAATTGTAAAAAAACAATATTTGCATTGTATAGACTCAATTTATTTAGCAATGTATAATTTTATCCATTTTAACGGCACATGTGTGAGTACTGTGTACCTTAAACTTAAGCTATAGCTATCAGTTTTAGGTTTGTTTTTGACTTGAATGTACCCTGGCGGTTGGGAGTGCCATGCTCACACAAAAGTCTGGATGATGGTGGCGTATGCGTTGGATCATTTGGCTCCCTTCAAAATGGTTGAGCCGAATGGTGCTAGCACATGCGTCATGTTCGTGAACGGGCGCTGTCAGTTGGGACTGGTCATTTCTCAGTTGCCATGGTTTATTTGAAATATTTCTTTGAATTGTTCCTTTTTTCCCGGACGCTTTTATCCTGCTCGTCTTTTACATCGTTCTCACATGTTTGTATAATTTCAACTTGATGTAAACAAAACTTTGTAACAATTTATTATTTTTAAAAGAGTGTCCGTGGAGTTTCTTGCACGTTCTTCTCCATAGAGATCTACGCTTTGGAACGTGCAAATAGCATCATCTTTTTGGACTGACCGACCTTGACAATTCAAAAGTGCCTGTAAATGGTTTATTTGAAACATACGATTTGATTGATTGGGTGAAGAATGCCCCGTTTGGCCAGATTAATTTTACAGCGGCCAACCTGCAGTTGGGGTGCATGAAAGAAGCCTCCCCGAGCGGTTTTAAAAGTATCGTATTGCGATTTTAAACGCCCGGCGCAACCTGGACAGCCAGCACTCGGTAAAGCAGAGTCTAGCTGACTTATTCTTTCACCATGATGACCCTTTCGAACAAATTCCGCAACCCTGGCAGGCACTGACCCTGGCGGACCCCGTCTACTATGCTGACATCTCTTTGAGGTGCGCGTGGAACACAACGCGCCGTCGACCCGGGCCTGGTTCTGATCGGACAGCGAGCCAGCTGCCAGCCACCCTGCGTAGTCCTTCGCTCCACCTAGAATAATCCTAGAAAAATACCAAATGATTGTTTAACTCGTATAATCCAACTAACTTTTGCCCGCGACTTCGTTCGCGCATATCCAGTCTTTTTTCGTTCCCGTAGGAATTTCGGGAAATCCTCTTTTAACAGCTCTTACAACCTACATGCCAAATTTCATCTTCTACGACCAGTAGTTTCGGTTGTGCATTATCTGTCAGTCAGTCACTCAGTAACGGAAGAATTTTATATATTAGGATATTCACCTTGTAATTCCAAATGATCAATTACACTTAACCTTTAAAAAATTTAATTAATAAAACCGATTTGTTTTTCTATTATCTGCAATGCAAAATACAACTGGCTTCATTTATCAATATCATACGTTAATTTAATTCGTAACATTAATATTGTGTTTGTCTAAACATCTAATAATATCTTAATGTGAATAATTAATTCATGAAGATGATCTATTGGGCCATTTGGATCGATATGCATCGAAGTCGTATCATTAGTCGCATCTACCGCATTGAGATTTAGGCAACATTTTTTCATTTGCAACTGGTCAAAACTTAAAATAATTCTGTTGATGACGAAATGCTCTTGATCACTTCGGCTTCGTGATGAACAGAATTCTCCTTAGTTCCACGTCACAAGCAAAAACTTCCTTCTTCTTCTTTTCGTGTCGATTAACTCATGTCAAATTTTGTCCAACCAGTATAGAGCAACTTGTACAGGCCAATGATAGAGTCATTGGCCTCGTTTCAATCTTGGATAGTGCAGGTGGTTGTGCACGACGAGCAATTAAGGAGGTGATGCATGTTGTGTGAAGGGGCTCCGCACTTTATTTATTTTTTTAATGATGGGAAATCGTCAAATGACTCCTCCCGCTCTGGGTGAAGCAGAAGGGAGTGTCAGACTCTTACTGACTAAAACCCATCTGTGTTCCTCCTAATGCCCTTTGTGTTCCAGGGCCGCGGTGACTCCTTCGAACAGATTCCCCAGCCCAAGGGGCTCCGCACTGGCACTGCATTTGGGTTAGGTGAAGAATACCCCATTTGGCCAGATTATTTTTAAAGCGGCCAACCTGCAGTTGGGGTGAATGAAAGGAGCCTCCCCGAGCGGTTTTAAAAGTATCGTATTGCGATTCTAAACGCCCAGCGCACCCTGGACAGCCAGCACTTGGCAACGCAGAGTCTAGCTGTCTTATCCTTTCACCAGGAAGACTCAAACTCAAACAACTTCCTGAAAAGACAGGACATTTCATATATTCTCTTACTCAAACCCACTGATACATGTTACAGTGCCTATGGGGACATAATTAATGCTACCACTAAAACTTAACTACTTTTTAGGCCCAAATATCTAAGGAGTTAACCATCGGCTCGAAAAGAAGAAGTGTCTTCTTCTTATAAAAGACAAGTGGCCCTCATAATAAGAATGTTGACCGCGCATCATAATATAAATGTTTCGTTCCTATTACCTTTATTTCCATACCAACATGGGTGTCGTCCGACCTTGTTATAAATTACGCAATAAGTTCGTTCTTATTCGGAACTTGAGGTTTTCTTTGATTCGGTTATTTTTGGACGCTGATGACATCATTACGGCTTTGTATATTCCGAACACGATGCATTGAGCTTTAGATTGCTTCGCAGTTCGGTGTATATTACTCATGGGAAAGGAAGTCATATACATATGTTATTTAACGAACCTTAACTAGCTTTTATTTAAACGCCGGAGTCTGTGTTTCCTGATAGGTACAACCAGGGAGTCTTTAAGTCAAGAGTGAATAGGTTACTTCTAGGCAAGCGTGCTCCATCTTCGACTACATCATCGCTTACGATCAGGAGAGATAGTGGTCAAACGCGTGCCTATCGATAGAAAAAAACAACTAGTTTGTTTGTTAGTTAATTAGCCTTGTTTGTTAGTTATTTTTTACCACTATCTCACGCTGCCTAGAAGCTTGCCTAGAAGTTCCCTATTCATTCTTGACTTAAAGACTCTCGGGTTGTAGCTATCAGCAAACCTGTATTTGCTGATAGCTGACAGTCTGGCAGGGAATTCCACTCCTTAGCTGCACGCACATTGAATGTGTTCTCAAAACGTTTTGTGCGTGTGGGTGGGATGTCCACCATGTACCGGTGACGCGTTGCCGTACGTCTTGTGGTCCGATGATGGAACGGGCTTGGTGGAATTAAACTATGCAATTTCATTTAAAGTTTGCATTACGTTAAGCTATATGACAATGCAGCAGTAGCATCAATCTAAATCCAGGATGGCTGACTCCCAAATCATCCAACCACCAATCAGCATGATGTGGGTGCCAAATGAAAGGGTTTGCTGGAACACAAAATATTAAAATGCTTGATTTAAAAAAACGTTTATTTGTAAAATTATGTTTAGTATTTTTGAATGAAGTTCACCAATAGGCATGCATTAAATGACTAATTTTCATAAGCTTTTATAAAACAAAATCTTGTCCTTTTTTCTTCCCCTTTTTTCTCAGGTTAGAGAAGAAAAGGGGGAAAACTAATTCAAGATTTTCAATAGGATAGTGGTCAAACGCGTGCCTATCACTAGTAAAAAAAAGGATTCGGAACCGAAGTACGTACAATGTGTATTTTATTGAATAATAAAACAACCGGCCAAGTGCGAGCCGGACTTTCGACAAAGGGTTCCGTAACCGAAAAAACACGTTTCTTGTATTGTATCTTTAATTTTATTTATTTTTTTATTATTTTTTGTTACAGCGGCAATAGAAATGTAAAAATTGACACACTGAAAATTTCAAATTATGCATAATATATATCGCCCGCTGAAAGACAGGCAGACAGTCGGACAGACGGGCGGACGGACGGACAGACGGACGGACAGACGGACGGATGGACGGACGGACAGCGGGGGCTTTGTAATTCGTAATAATAGAGTTACGTTGGTTACTCTTTGGGCAAGGAACCCTAAAAATTGTCCCCATTAGACTCGGCTTATACTTAATCCTTCTTGACTTATTTAGTCTCCACTGTGCCAGTTCGTTCTCCATTACGCGACGCACATACTTACAACTGTAATAATAATTTTACGAATTTTATAACTCATTCAACAACTTAATTAAATATTTACATTTACAATTAACTTACTGTTTAACCTCTTTACAATGTATCGAGTATAAAATATCAAGTCTTTACCAACAGTTAAATTGCCGGTGACCCTTTTAACTTGGCCGTAAAGAAGATTTAACCGCATTCCCAAAGCCATGGGAACCACTCCCTTATTGCGTAACGCACAATCGCGATCGCTATTGCTTATATTTTGACAGGTTAACAGTGATCGTTGCAATCATCACTTGCATCGTAAGTTGTAAATAGTCAATACGTTGAATGGAGTGGGTACTGTTGAACTGTCAACAGTGTTGCGGTAGTATTCATTAATTATTTGATTTTAGCAGTCAAAGTAATTTTTAGGTAACCAAAGGGCAACCAACGGAACCCTATTACTAACCCTCCGCTGTCCGTCCGTCCGTCCGTCCATCTGTCTGTCAGCGGGCTGTGTCTCAAGAACCGTAATAGTCAGACAGTTGAAATTTTCACAGATTGTGTATTTTTTGTTTTTTTTTTATAGGATTAGTTTTCTATTTCAATGTTATGTATACTAATGCCTGAAATAAACGATTATTATTATTATTATTATTTCTATTGCCGCTATAGCAACAAATAATAAAAATTAAGTTTTATGGAACGGAACCCTTTTTATGCGAATCAGACTAGCACTCGGCCGGTTTTTAAGAATTTTCAGTCACAAATATGAAACTTTTCCCCGTTTTTATTTAGCAAATGGATATTTGGTGGGAATTAGTTGAAATAATGGTTAAAACAGATTATGTTAACATACCAAGTTGTGTCAACAAAGTCCAAGAAATCATGGTACTTTTACTTTTATTAAGAGGAAATGCTGGCGGCGAGACTTTGTATGAAAAAAGTCATAATTCGAGGTTTGGCTCTCGACTTTTTTCTCCTCCAAAATTGGACGGATTTAAGAGATATTTTCATAAACTGAATAAGAAGGATATATACTGTGTCTCTATGTTTTCGTTTTTGATGATTTATTAACCGTATAAGCACTAGAACTCTCTCAAAATGCTCGAAATTGACCGATAAATCGCTGTCAACAGTAGGGCACTGTTGACAGCGATTTAGAGTGTACAAATTTGGCAACTATTAATCAAAAAACGAAAACATAGAGACACACTATACGTTTTTTTTATTCAGTTTGTGAAATATCTTTTATATTGGTCCAATATTGTAGGAGAAAACAGTCAAGAGCCAAACCTCGAATTATGACTTTTTACATACTAAGTCTCGCCGCCAGCATTTCCTCTTAATAACCAGTGTAACAAAATGTAATACCAAATACTGTTAGATTACTTCAAGGATAAAAATAAAACAAACTATTCAAGAGTCCAGAACAATAACTTTATTTAAATAAGCACTTTTTGTCACTGCATCATCGCTTATCAGTCACTAGATATTTCACAACTACTTAAGTTTATTTTACACCGCCTTTAGTAACTCTAGGTCATCTCTTACAAAACGGTTTTTTGGCTTGTTTATTTTCTCAGAAATACCTCTTTAATATGAGGATGAGTATTAAAGGAAATCCCTCAAGGTTAACCGGTATTGTCCTTTAGAAAGTTATCACTTAGCAAGCCGGTGTGAAGTTTACAAGGCTTGTGAAATTATGCTCGTTGTGAATCATTTAGTGATGAGCATCGTTTCATTCACGCCTTTTTCGTGTCTCTTTTCTGTGAGTAGGTTGTAAAATTTAATAAGTTTAAACAGGTAGCATTATTGTTTAATTTTGGCTGTTCATTTAATTTCTTTTTTATTCGTTTGGCACTTGAAAATAAGTTTTTTTTTCATATTAAGAAGCGGTTTCTGTTCCTCTTAGGGCCTTTGCACACGGCGTTTTTTTAACGCGCCGACGACGACGTGCAGATGACGCGCGCTTACGCGCTTTTGACGAAATTCAGACGCAGACAGTACTGCTTTTTGGTCATCTACAGCGCCGTGAGCGCGCATTCGTAAAACTTGCGTTGTCGGCGCATTAAAAATACGCCGTGTGCGTAGACTCTTAGTTATTTTAATTAGTTATTAATTACAAACAACATAATTTCCCAAAGCTCCAATGTATCTAACTTACATACAATTTAAATAACTTGGTGAAACCATTATGAACTTAATAAAGCATGCCTACATGCTTTATTAAGTTCAAAGTTGGATTGAAAGGTAAAGCACAGTGCTCATTGCAGTGTTTAACGTATATTAACATACAAATATTATATTAAGAATTGTAATCATAATATTATTACACAGGGTTTTCTGATCTCTGACCATTAATAAGTATGTAGCACACTCAAGGATATGCTGCAAAATAAATGATTACTTATCGCGTAGGATAAGGTATCACAAAAATAAAAAACATTGACGTTAAGTATTTCAAGTCATTATATTAAAGCCACTATAGCCAGCCAGTAATTCAAGCTACCCGTCACTGTCAATTTTTCCCAATCAACCTTGAACCTAAAGCGTTAGCGATAAAGATGGAAATGAAATTTGACAGATTGTTGAATGATTAATATAATGTTATTAATCCTAATCTTATGATCCAACTAAAGTGGCCTTTTTAGAGCCGCTGTTCAGTCTTCTAATCTGGAACTCCTGTAAGTTAACTCCTCTATACTAAGTTCTAAACAAAGGCAGCTAAGGATACTACCTTTACTACCTTCATTCCACTCGACTCAGGCACCGTGACTACGAACAAAACATTCCGAATTAAAAAAAAAAAATATATGTGTTAATAAATAAAAAGCTATAACTATCAATACGGTTGAGGGAGGTCGAGTCAAGGTTGGTCTCCTTCTGCGAACCAGTTATCGCGCAGAAGGAGGCCGCGGAGAGAGAGATCTCGACCTTTTTCCCGGCCCGTAGCAAGCGCACCGGGCGTTGGAGGATACGCTGCCCTCTAACTACTAACGGGGTCCAGGGGCGGCGGACCGTAAAATTTTCCGTAAAATTTTTAAATGTTATCAACAGATCTGAAAAATTTACTATTTATTTTATCGCTATCGACATTTTTTTATCATCCTCAAGTCCTCAACACTAAAAATGTATCGACACTTTTACTTACCAGTGCGGATAACGGGTCGAAAAGATCCGACAGACAAACTTTTTATTAACAAACAAACCTTTCAGTGCATCTACCTACGATTTCAGCATTTTATTGAGTGTTTATCTGTTAACATATTGCTATAAAAGAATATGCTTTAATCATTAAACCTATAGAGATAAGTCCACCTAAACAGATGAAAGTCGAACGGGTCTTTTCGACCCAGCAACGCACCGGGAACAAATCGTGCTTCGGATATAATAGACCCCATGCCGCACCAACTAAAGTCATCAAATTTGACTAACGCAGTGAGCGTGTTAATGGGTTGTGGAGGTCTGGTAGGCAGCCGCTCCGCGTAAAATACTGGTATTCAGCTGAATCCGGTTTGACTGGAAGCCGACCCCAATATAGTTGGGAAAGGTTAGGCGTTATTTTATTTTATCTTGTGCTTCTATCCACCAATTAATGAGAAAAACATAACAAACCTCAAAATGTATTATAATATTACCTAGAATGATTTCATCCAAGCCGTCAGACCAACAAACAGACTTTATTGTAGTCAACAATATTTGACATTTTGTATACAGAAATAAATTACCATTTGATTTATGTGTCGAAACTAATTTATGGTAATATATTTTACCATTGATTAATTTTAATTCATGGTAAAATATGCGTTTATCAATGGTTTTAATTCTTACAAAACAAATATCTATTCCGCAACTTGTTTAGGTCAATGAAACAGAGCCTGGTAACTAATACTAGTTAAAAAAAGCGGCCAAGTGCGAGTCGGACTCTCACACGAAGGGAAATTCCATACCATAAAATGAAATAAACACGTATAATAATTTATTTTTATTCAATAAGTAGTTTGTACATGGCATACAGAGTTGTCTTATATATTTAAATTTTATAAAGAAAAACCAGTACAACAAACATGAAATAAGTCAAAGGACTCCCTTTCCTAAACTAGACAGGAAACCTGTCTGTATCTTAGGAAAGAGTATCCAAAACTATTAACACTAAGTTATGTAACGGTGCACTGTCTACAACTATTAACTAGAGTTTACTCCAAATCTTATCTTCATTAATTCCCAATCGGATCATCAATTTTAATTAGTCTACACTAATATTATAAAGAGGAAAGATTTGTTTGTTTGTTTGTTTGAATTGAATAGGCTCCGAAACTACTGGACCGATTTGAAAAATTCTTATAGCATTGGATAGCTACATTATCAGGGAGTAACATAGGCTATATATTATCCCCCTATTCCCACGGGAACGGGAACTACGCCGGTGAAACCGCGTGACGTCTACTAGTAATATATAAAGTAGAAGACCTCACCCACGGCGAATCACCTTGACCTCACACTGTATTTGGGTCTTAGATTCACAAACACAACGTACATAATATCTTAATTAAGAACCGGACCCGTTTCAATTTTAAATGACAAAATACTTAATTGATTCATCCTTTTTTGCATCCAGTTTATTTTCGTCAGAGTTTTTTAAAAGTAGAATAATAAACAGAAGTAGTAGTAATATAGCTTATTACTACTACTTCTGTTTATTATTCTACTTTTTTTTCTAGTTTTTTAAAAGTAGAATAATAAACAGAAGTAGTAGTAATATAGCTTATTACTACTACTTCTGTTTATTATTCTACTTTTAAAAAACTCTGACGAAAATAAACTGACTCGGCACTATACCGAGGATATCCCAGACGTCAGCCTGTATGAGATTAGGATGGCTCTGAAGCAGCTTAAAAACAACAGGGCGTCGGATGAGGACAGAACTATGGCCGAACTCCTGAAGGCGGGTGGAAGACCGGTCCTTAAGGCCCTTCAGGAACTGTTCAATTCCGACATGCTTGAAGAGAAAACGCCACAGGCATGGAGTAGATGTGTGGTGGTACTCTTCTTTAAGAAGGGCGACAATGCCCTGCTTAAGAACTATAGGCCTAACTCACTTCTAAGCCATGTCAACAAGCTGTTTTCCAGAGTCATCACGAACCGTCTCGCACGCAGGTTTGACGACTTCCAGCCTCCCGAACAAGCCGGATTTCAAAAAGGCTTCAGCACCGTAGACCACATACATACGCTCCGTCAGGTTATACAGAAGACTAAAGAGTATAATCTGCCCCTCTGCCTCGAGACCTATCCTCCTGCAGCGGGCTGTGAAGCAGGGAGACGTCATTTCTCCGAAACAGTTTACGGCCGCAATGGAGGATGTCTTCAAGGTTTTGGACTGGAGAAGTCTAGGCATTAATGTCAATGGCGAGTACATTAGTCACCTTCGATTTGCCGACGATATAGTCGTCATGGCTGAGACTACGGAAGACCTCAGTACAATGCTCGATGACCTCAGTAGAGCTTCCGAAACAGTGGGTCTCAAAATGAACATGGACAAAACCAAGATCATGGTAAATACCCATGTAGCACCCACTCCCATCAAGATTGGAAACTCTACACTCGAAGTTGTAGACGAGTACGTCTACCTAGGACAAACGGTCCAGCTAGGTAGGGCCAAATTCGAGAAAGAGGTCAACCGTCGAATCCGACTCGGCTGGGCAGCGTTCGTAAAGCTGCGTGGTATCTTCTCGTCCCACCTACCACAGTGTCTCAAGACGAAAGTCTATGACCAGTGCGTGTTGCCAGTGATTATTGAACTGAAACGTGGTCGCTCACAATAGGCCTCATCAGAAGGCTCAAAGTTACTCAAAGGGCAATGGAGAGGGCAATGCTTGGAGTTTCCTTGCGTGATCGAATCAGGAATGATGATATCCGCAAGAAAACCAAGGTTACCGACATAGCACGAAGGATCGCCAAACTAAAGTGGCAGTGGGCAGAGCACATTGCTCGCAGAACAGATGGTAGATTGGGCCGAAAAGTTCTAGAGTGGCGACCGCGTACCGTAAGACGTAACGTTGGAAGGCCTCCCACAAGGTGGACCGATGACCTGGTGAAGGTCGCGGGTAGCCGATGGATGCGAGACGCACAGGACCGGTCGTTGTGGCGACGCTTGGGGCAGGCCTATGTCCAGCAGTGGACGTCTTTCGGCTGATATGATGAGATATATTGTGCATGTATAGAATATGTCTAACTTTTTAAACGATTTTATTTAGCTTGCCCTGTTTGTTGTTTATTTATTTCGAAATAAATATCATTTATAGCATAACATACTTTTAGCATCGCCTTGCACACTAGAACACATACGTTCATTGAGCACATACAACAAATTTAATGTCTGAAGCGTTTAATTAACGTTTTATACGTGTGTTTGGTAATATGTCAAATACATTACACGCTTGTTCGAAAGGACAGGGAAAGGATCAATAGACTACCTTCAGATTGAGGCTGAGATTTATGTACTTACAAGATCCCCACAGGCAGGTGTTACGTGACAATGTGAAAAGGAAGCGTATTTAATGTTCTTGTGTGCGCAGGAGTTCGATTAATAAATCTTACAATGCACTCTCCGTCATCACACATTGATTTTATGTCACACAATATGAAGTTTAAGAATAAAAAATAGTTTTTCTTTTTTGTCCAATTGGTACTTTAAAACTTGTACTTTATAATTTGTACTTTAAAATTTTTGGAGCTCTTGGGAATCAATGTATGGAGAGAAATTGTTTGGAGAAAAATAGATTTAGAGCTCCTGAGAATACGCCTAAATTTTTAACTTTACTAGATATTAGGAATACATAAAGCCATAATTTCGAGCCGAGGCAATCCGTAAGCTGCCAAAGATCGGCACTAAGTGAGTGATGTAATCGTACATATTTCTTTCTTAAAGATCGTATTTCAGCCGCTACACTAAATAGCTTGTACCTTCTCGGTTATGAAAGGCCGATTTAAAACTCATAGGGCCTCGTGTAAGCATGGGCATTTTCCACATTACCACGTAGGACCGGTCCTCACGGCGGACATTAAAATGGAGCCACCTGTCGCTGCTCTCAGACATCACACTGTTTGAATTATTCATCACATTTAACGGATTTCCTCACTTTATTTTTCCTTCATGTTTTAGAACACGAAATCTTATCTTTTCTCATTTTTTTACGGAATATTGCCTACACTTTTGGATATATTGTGATAAATGTCTGTATAAGTATTTAGTTATTTTAATCCCTCATTCCAAAAATTGACGAAAAAACAAAACGTTTTGGAAGTTTGTTCGAACTTCTATATCTAAACTTTTTAATGCAAATTAGCACTGAGTATTATTTTATTTGTAATGTCGCATCACACAAAAAACGGCTGTTGGTAATTATTAATACAGCAGCTGACAATTTGTCACAGTAATCTCTACACTAATATTTTATAGCTGAAGAGTTTGTATTTTGCTTGAACGCGCTAATCTCAGGAACTACTGGTCTGATTTGAAAAATACTTTCAGTGTTAGATAGCCCATTTATCGAGGAAGGCTATAGGTTATATTTATCATCACACTAAGACCAACAGGAGCGGAGCAGACGAAGTTGCGCGGGTTAACTAGTTTTAGTATAATTTCGTTTCAGCAGCTAGGCCTAATACCTGTTACATCAAGGTCACGACTACATTATTTTGTTACAAAATCTAAACCTTTGTCTAGACAAGCGGCTGACGTTTTTTATTGAATGATTGGATTAACCCACTAACGTATTTGGTTATTATAAATTATGTTCGCGGTTTTTATGGATAGACATAAATATCGGTTTTAGGCTATTCATTTATATGCATATGGTTTATAAGCATATAGAGTAGAATTAGCTATAAAAATGGAATAGGTTGTTAGTTAGTTTTGCTCATCTTGTTAGGTATATTTTTTAAATAATAGACAATATCTACGTTACTTAACGGCTGCAAAATTTCAAAACCACATACACACCGGAGCAACTAAAGTTGTGTTTTTTTTCTTATTCTTCTGCTGGGGTTTTCTGTTTAATTCCGCTGCAGGGCCCGAGTCAGTTGCACCGTTTCGTCGTGCCTCGGTGCTTTCCTGGCGGTCGTCTTTGCTGATTCTGGCTTTCAAGAGTTGCAATGGTTGGTTTGGTGAACACAATGGTGTGACGGGCCAGTTCATACCTATTCATTAATTTATTTTGCTATCAACCTAATTTGCACTAAATCGAATAAGCACTAAAACGCCTGCTCTTTAACGCAAAGTGCAACGCGGCAGCAGCGCTGCAGCCGCGCTGCTTTGGTAATCCATACAAATAATAAACGCAAAGTGACGCGCGGCGACAGCGCTGCAGCCGCACGGCAATTTGCGACAAATTTGAAGGCAGGATTTTTACAGTTACTGATTGTCTTTTGATTTGTGCAAAATCTAATGTCATAAACATAACAAGTCGAAACATGATTTTGAATAAATCTATGGTATAATGGTATGTTGATTTTATGAATACGCAAATTAGTTAACGACAGTTTTTCAATAGGTAAGGTTTAATTAATTGTTTTATTACTGTTTACGTATATTATACCATCCCGTCCATCTCTGTCATAAAACTACTGACATTTAGGTTTTTATAGTTGTAAGATATTTAATATTCCAGTTTTTAAGACTTTATTGGTGCCTGAGGATAGACGGCGCCGACGAGGGCGGCCTAGGAAGGGGTGGCGAAACGACCTAGTCCACCTATTGCAGGGACTGGTACGAGGTAGCTTGGGAAAAGCACACATTGTAGGATTTCTTTTTTCATCATCCTCATCATATCAGCCGAAAGACGTCCACTGCTGGACATAGGCCCCCAAGTGTCGCCACAACAACTAGCCTGTATCCTGTATAGTCCTGCAGTATAGGCTAAATAAAAATTATAAATTACTTCATTTATATACCTTTTTGCTATGTATATTATGGTTGCTCTACAGTATTTCCTTGTTAAGCCTTCATGGTTCTTTAGTGTCTGGCATACTTTTCACCGCGTGCATTTTTTTACTGGAGTATACAGACTACATTATTTTCTTTATCTTGAAACCCAATCAGGTGTTCAGGTACCTTCTTGTATATGGAAAAAGACAGTCTTCATAGAGTCCAGACACAACAATTTGTCAATCCTCGTCTGCGGGTCTAAAAACCCCAATCAACCTTGTTGAACCTACTGCGTTATGTATGTATGTAAATCGGGCTGTTTTCCGCAACTCCACGACTAAGTGCGTATTTTGCGTGCAGGTGAGACAAATTTGTCATTCGATCCACCCCAGCTCCCCAAGGAAGGCCAGCAATGCCTTGGTGTTACCAACTATCTCACTGAGGGTACCTGGGTTACCGAAGTACTTAGAAAGAAAGAAAGAAAAATGTTTATTTGGGACTCGCACAAAACAGACAGCCGCATGCCGCAGTCGCATGTAATCCGCGACTACCGGGCAGCTTAGAAGCAGGTGTGCTGCTGTCTCATTCTCCTCCATGCAGGCTCTGCATAGCGGGCTGTCAGTGACTCCTATAGGACAGAGGTGTTTTGTTAAAAGACCCGTGGCCAGTTGTTACGGCTGTGACTGTACGCAACTGTTGTTTAGTCAGTCTTAGGACTTGTTTAGTGAATCGGCCATCTATAGAGGGAAGTGCCTCTTTGGCCTGCCTACACTCACCATGGTCTGATGATATTTTTCTCCGGTGCGTTTCCTTACCAGATTGCGTAGGTACCCGAAAGGCAGAGACACGATGGATTCGGGTCCCATCGCTGCCATACTCGAACCCCTTCTAGCGAGTTCATCCGCTGCATCGTTTTCTTCAGATCATTGTGTGATTAATATTATAATTCTAATATGATTCTCCTAAAGTGGCCTTTTTACCCCCCCCCCCCCCTAATCTTTACATGGTAAAATACTTTGACCCCTTGTACCGCTATAATTACATTAGGCATCACATTATACCTACAACATGTAATTATCATAATCGGTGCTTGTTCAACCTATTAATTATATCTAAGTATACCTACAGACCATATATATTTGAAACCGGTTGAAGATGTGGCCATCTCTATTAGGTAAAACACCGTTATACATTAAAGATACAGAACATTAATAAACACCATTAAACCACCAAAAAAAAACCATTAAAAACGACCTAAAATAAAACTATAAATTCAACAAATAAGTTAAAATGTCAACGCTAGTCTGCTGCATAAAATTTTTATCCAAATACCACTAAAACACAACTTAACGTGAATTAATCTAAAAAATCGACTATGAAGTAAATTGATAGAAGTAGTGGTAAAAATTACCACTACTTCTATCAATGATGATGAGTGGTAAAAAGAACAAAACGAAACATATTATAAAAATTGCGTGTTGCATAAAAGTAAAAACTGGAGAATATGGAAATCCCATCGCATTTTTTTTACTATTTGACCACTATCTCACCTGATAGTAGGTTAACGATAATATGGTCGAAGATGGAGCACGTTTGTCTAAAATTAAATTAACCTATTCACTTTTGACTTGAACAATCCATAAAATGAGGCCCTTTTTTGAAAATTAGGCATTACACGAAAATTATGGTCCCTACCCCATAAATAATGACATCTAAAGCACCGTTGGTAAATTCCGTTAAACACAGCATTCCGAAATGTTACCTTTTACTAAGAGATTCATAAAGATTAAGCATAATAAATAAGAATCCACACACGTCTCCATCGGCCCCGTCATTCCGTCACTATAATTCGCTCCGACGCGCGCCGCAAACTATTGACCTCTAAGTTTTGCACAAATCCTATTAAAACATGCTGTTGCAAAGTTTCCCACTCCTCGAGATAGTTGCCGTGAACGCCGTGAACACTTTCAACAGGTGTGAGCTATTGCTGACAGACTGAGTACATGTGTCTGTGTGTGTTCACGAGTGTGTGATTATAATAATGTTATATCTTCAGCGTGCAACCATAAGTGCCACAAATCACTAAATACGTTTGTCACTACTTTATTTAATTAAAACGATAAGGTATTGTCTCATCACTTTACCACCAAAAAACTATATTGACAAAAACAGGGCCCGCAGTCTCGACATAGATAACGCCTAAACCTAAAGCCTAAACGGATCATACCATTGATTTTGACCGTGGAATGCGTTCGAGATTGACCGTGTACGGGTGACTTAAACGAATTCGGTCGCTAGGCGATCGGTAAGTATGTCGAAAGTTCCCGCAGTAATACGAAGCAATCATCGCACGACCAACAAATGAACGCGACAATTGCATGTTCACGTAATTATCGCTTGTGGTTTTAGACTTTTAGTTCATTAAAATAGTCTGAAAAAACACACAAAATTGTATCTACTCAGTTACTGTATCTCCAATAATTGCTACCCTGAATGGCAGTCGGGTATCCAAAATCTGATCAAAAGCATCGGATACTCCCATGTATAGAAAACGTAACCGTATTGGTGAAGACCAACGTACTACCAACAAAAACCTGCTTAGCAAGTCAAAAATAAAACTGCAAAAAATCTCCAGCGTAAAGACCTAATTGAATTGAATAATTTTTATTACTAAATATTTATGTATCTCAAAAAATATCAATGAATAAATGATAAATCAACAGTAATTGGAACCTAGTTGCTTTAATAGTCTCCATTAATTAGTCGAGATTACTTCCCGTGAGCATTTTGATGAAATTGCAATGATCAAAATAAGATGATCAGCGATGTGCCAATTTAACCATTTATCATATTTTATTAGCTCGTAAAATTACTTATTCATTTACCAGAGCCAGTAAAAGTGTAGTGATCAATTCCTGTTCAATTAAATAGCTTGTTATAATAAGTGGTGATGATAAACACCGCCATGTTTGGCACAAGAATTCAATTAACCGACCCAGCCTCTTGTAGCCTACAGCTGAACAAAGGATTCTCCTTAGTTACACCACCCAGGTGACCTTCCACTTTCAGTCTCCCTCAGCCTTTCGAATCCTAGCAGTCCGACTCTAAGTTATTGACAAAAATGTCTTTGGGTCGCGTTTCCAACGGCAAGCATCTCATCATCATCATCATATAAGCCTGCAGACGTCCACTGCTTGACATAGGCCTCCTCCACACACGTGTCGCCACCACAACCGGCCCTGTGCGTCTCGTATTCATCGGCTAACCGCGACCCTCACCAGGTCATCGTTCTACCTTGTGGGAGTCCTTCCAACGCAAGCATCACATATTCAAGTTACAATTATATTGCGGGGCATAATCGAGCGAATGATCACGTTAAACTTTAGTAACCCGCAATGGAATGCAAGTTGCATGCGAGCTAGTTGCAGGTGGAAATGTGACCACACACAACACACGGTTTTCTGATAGCAGTCGCATTATGGGTGGGGTTCCAGGGTTGCGGAATTTGTACGAAAGAGTCACCGCGGCACTGGAACGCAATCGGCATTAGGAAGAACATGGATGGTCTTTATCCAGTAACAGTCTGACACTCCCTGTCGCTCCACCCAGAGCGGTAGGAGGCATTTGATGATTTCCCATCCTTAAAAAAAAATTAGCCCGAGAAAATATGACGCTATCCATAATCTAATAACCAATTTCTATGAGCTGTAAATTAAAGAATAAGTTAACAACTTCCAAGAAACAGTCACCAATTTCACAAACTCGGTCGGACATTACCGGCAAACACAATGATTGAAGGGCTATTGTACTATCTCTAGCTCTGAAAACATTAGCTCATATTCAAATCTTGCAAGAGTTTACGTCGAACCTGTCATTCCATCAATATGTTACCAAATATATTACCGACGTTTGTGTGGGATCTATTTAAAACCATCTTTGTTGTAATCGGTAACGCAATGACACAAGATAAGATGCAACAGAGTCTAAACTTTACTCTATCGTGCAGTAGAGGTACAATTATCAATCTACAGCTCCAATATTACCAATGTATTACAATGCTATGTATCCGGGTCTTTAATGAAGCTGTCAAGTTACCACTGCTACTGCATTTGTAAGGCATTAACAGAGACATATTCCGAGTGATATTCACATTTATTACTTAAGTATTTAAAATTAAGATACAAACGTATACGATAATCTAACATATTTTAATTGGGTAAGGTATGTATCTCGCAGAATCTGTTATCATTTATTGCGTTTGACTAAATCGAACGGTTACGTTTTTTCTTGCATCAAGTGTGGTAGATATTATATAGTACGTGGTCTGATACTTTGACAGCTTATTTTCTACTTAGGTTTGTTTGTACCCTCGCTCTTGGTGTAGCTATCACTTGTATTAAGCTCGGTCTCTGTTAGCTACCTACTCCTGGCGTTTGGTCGCAGTCGCCGTGACATTAGCAGTTGCGCTGGACAACCGGTTGCATTATGTCGAGTTATGTAAAGTGCTGTCAATAGAAA
This sequence comes from Lacanobia wlatinum, assembly GCA_947578705.1. Lineage (NCBI taxonomy): Eukaryota > Metazoa > Arthropoda > Insecta > Lepidoptera > Noctuidae > Lacanobia > Lacanobia wlatinum. The sequence continues at coordinate 29,734,944 of OX388025.1, read as the reverse complement.
GCCGAACAGTGGGTTATTATAGGTAATAACGGTATTTGTTTACCTTAAGGTAGCTAAGGTCAGATGGGAGTCGTGTTTTTACCTGAAACTCCAGTCCTGTCAAAACATATAGGATTGACAAACGCTGTAGAAATGCCACGTGATCAATAATCTATATATCCCTTCAGCTGTATGAAGGGATGTTGCATGCGCGGTTGAAATATAGCCAAGAATCCGATTCCCGACATCCCCTCTACAAACATAAAACGGCCCTGGGTAGACTTAAGAGCCGGAAGAGTATTCTTCACTGCACACTAGCTGTCCATGATCAGCCAACCAAAGTAAGTGCCAAGTTGTGGGCAGAACAGCACCCTCCACCACACGACTTCTTTAAACCTCAGGAACACCTGCCACCTGAACGTGAACTACAGTGGGCTATATAAAAAGTGCTCAATCGTTTGCGCACCCAAGTAGGCCGCTGCAAATACAACTTGGTAAAATAGGGTTTCACTGACCCGCTTGACACTAAGTGTGAGTGCGGTGCCTCCGTCCAAAGTATGGCCCACTTATTGCCCTTACACCTGCACCATTGAGGATCTGATGAATGCCACTGATGCCGCTGTGAACATGGCCACCTACTGGACAAGAAATATCTGAGGATCACCAACAACCCGAAAATAAAAATCTGTTATATTTTGGCATTTCGAAAATCGCATTTATTTGCAGATAGAGTGGCACTTTCTCTAGAGCTTCTGGTTGCTACTCAGCGCATACGTATTATTACGATTTTCTTTTGAGAAATTTAAGAGCAAAAATGCTGCGTCTGTGTTTTCAAACGCTTACAACCCTAATCTCTTCAAAGTTAGAGTGAACAGGCTCCTTCTGGGTAAGCTCGCTACATTGTCGACTTTGTCTCTGTCATCTCTGACCTAGACTAGAGTCAAGAGCAAACAAATAAATTAAAAAAAAATATATCTTTTTTACTCGAAAACACCAAATCCAAAGAGCTTGAAAAATCATGTTCCATTCTTCCATTTTTTGCTGTCATATATTTACGCAAAGGTCGTTTTTCAATTATCTGACTATTAAAATCTCTATTTTTAATAGAGTCCACCCATAACATCTTTGTTAAAAAAATATTAATGGTTTTATGGTTTTTTGTTAACATAATTGGTTCCTTTTATAGACCATTACGAGTTCAAACAACTAATAAATTAATTTATTATTAATCAAACTAATAGTTTTTATTAGAATTTTATTAGTCCGTCACGACTTGGCTGGACCGATTCCGATGAAGCACGAAATATAAATTATTTTAGGCTGGATTTTCAAGCTGTTTTAAGCAATTTTAAGTTAGTTCCTTTGTGTATAGGAGTTTGGTAACTTCACCATACTGACTTTTAATTTTTTTTCGCAGGAGATTTAATGGATGTTATTATTGATGTTCTTTTCTTTTTAATCCAATTAGAACTACCAATTATCCACTTAAAGATAAACCACGAAATAACTTTAACCTTCTATTAACAAGCTGATTATAAATTAAGTCTTCATAAATAAAACATCACATGTTACTAAGTTACAACTAAGTTTAGATGCAATTTGTTTGGTGACGCGAGACGCGCGCGGTTTCCGCGACAACCTAAGACATGCGGCCTTTTGCGTCAACTTGATGAACGAGCTTTATTTCAAGTGTTTTATTGACAAAAATAGCTAACAAAGGAATGAAATATTATTTCTAAGTATTTTATTTTTAACATTTTTATGTAATAAATATAGATAACTAATGTTTCAGTTATTAAAAAAAAAATAAGAAATTTAAGAGAGCAGTGGTGGCTTAGTAAAAAAACCGGCCAAGTGCGAGTCTGACTCGAACACGAAGGGTTCTGTACGATAAACATTAATTTTTATTATTTGTTGTTATAGCGGCAATAGAATTACACAATTTGTGATAATTTCAACTATCTACCTATTGCGGTTCTTGAGATACAGCCCGCTGACAGACAGACGGACGGACGGACAGCAGAGGCTTAGTAATAGGGTTCCTTAGGTTACCGTTTGGGTACGGAACCCTAAAAATGGCTGTGACTTAGCAGTTATAGGACGAACATTCGAAACCAGACATGCATCATCACTGCTCTCAGAACGGTGAAGGAAAACATTGTGAAGAAGCCAGACAGAATTTAGAAAATTTCAAATTTCTAAGAACGTCGAGACACAAAACGAGCGTTGCACACACTCTTAAGCTTCTTCTACAAGATTAAAATTCAAAAACTTTAAAAAGTTCACTAACACTTATGACTACTAAGCTGACTTCAACTATAATTTATGCAGCCAAACACGTTACAACTAGATGAACATATCACCCAGCATCCTACCTCCAATCAGCCGTGGAGTCTGTAATCTCTATCGGCAATGATAATGATATAATCTGCGCCAATCCAAGGTAATAGCGTTACAAGATAAAGCGCTGGTAATGAGTTTCTGAACAGCTGATTATATTACTATCAAGATGTTATCAAAAGTGACAGTGAGCAACTTTGACAGCTTCGGGACATGTTACAGATAGACACGGTAGGTTCACTCCGCAAAACATGTATCTGCGTCAAGCTATAGCTGTGTGCAGATTTGTGGTAGCGCTTGTCTGTCTTTTCTATGTGGAAATTTACCCTTAACGCCTACCCTGCCGAGGAGCATTAAAAGGTGAATGTAAGTAAGTTTGACAGCTTTGGGACATGTTACAGATAGACAAAGTGGGTTCACTCCGCAAAACATGTATCTGCGTCAAGCTGTAGCTGTGCGCAGATTTGCGATAGCGCTTGTCTGTCTTTTCTACGTGGAAATTAACCCTTAACGCCTACCCTGCCGAGGAGCATTAAAAGGTGAATGCGAGCAACTTTGACAGCTATAGCTTGACGCAGATACATGTTTTGTGGAGTAAACCTACTGTGTCTATCTGTAACATTTTTACAGATAGACACAGTAGGTTTACTCCACAAAACATGTATCTGCGTCAAGCTATAGCTGTGCGCAGCCATGCGATAGCGCTTTTCTGTCTTTCCTATGTAGAAATACTCCTCGGCAGGGTATGCCTTAAATGGGCCTTTCTCCATACATTTTGTTACTCTCTCTTGTGTGAAAATGTTTAGCTGTAAGTTTTCCTAAAACTGTAAAATAAAATAAAATAAAATACAAACGCATTCCACTGTTTTCTGCCTGTATAATGCTTTTAGCTCAATGTTCTATAGCAATGATTTTTTTCAAAAAATCTAGGTCTAATCAAAACATAATTACTTAAAGAATTATGAAAATCCAAAAGAAGAACCTCCTCCTTTTTTGGAAGTCGATTAAAAACCCCAAAAAACAGCCCGTTTTTACCGCCATGCTCAGACGACTACCAGACAAATTTGATAAGTTTTTAACAAAATAGAAAATAATAGAAGCATAGATATAGGTAGTCTTCCTCTAATTTTTTTTTAATATTATTTTTTTTAGATTAGTCCAGTTTTTAAGAAGAAAACAGCGGAATACAAAACGTCTTTTGGTCAAGGTTTTTATTGGTAAAATCAGCCTGAACTGCAGTTGTCGCTTTCGCACTTTCGCATCGGCAATAGTTTCTTCAAATACCTATTTTTCAAATTCATCGGAAGTAGAGTCCCTTCTTAAGGGTCTTTGTTCTTGCTTGTACCAACTTAATCAAGACATGTTGGCGCCGTTGGCATATTAGGAGGCCTAAAAATAACTGATCTGAAATCTCCAATGCCTTTAGGATTACCTACTGCTAATAAATATAGCAGCGATAGCTCCCTGTATCTGCCCTAATAGTACCAAGTGTCGTCCTAATAGGAAGCTAACAACTTGCAAGCATTCGATTCACAATGGCCGCGTACACGCGACCATCGCGACTCGAATAATAACTTGAAATGCATATTTTTCATTCACGTCGCTCACCAAGTGAGACTTCTGTACATGTTTCTATTGAATCCTCGATCATAATGTAATGTTAATTATGAATGCAATGTCAATTTGAATACATTTGACATTCATTTAAAGCTCATTCGATTGATGATTTTTAAATGTTAGGCTTTAAAGCTGTTTGAGAGATTGTAGTATTTTATGTTTGAGACGCTGATGCGACTGAAGGTAATACATAAAAAAATGTTATTGCTTTTGTAATTTTATTTTGCGGTTGTAAATCTTGTTTCAAATGGCAACCTTCAATTATATTATTATGTCTTCGAATAATAGTAGTAAAATTATTAGATACTGTAAGAATATCCAATAATGTTATGTTTTTAAGGTTTTTAATTTTTGAATTAACTTTCTTCGTTCTTATATGTATCTGGTTATACATTAGTGATTCATTTTATCAAGCACTACCAGGAGTCTTGGAACACATATCTATTATCTATACTTCTATACTTAATATGTAAAGCTGGAGAGTTTGTTTGCTTGAACGCGCTAATCTCAGAAAGTACTGGTTCGATTCGAAAATTTATTTCAGTGTTAGATAACCCATTTATCGAGGAAGGCTATAAGACTATATCATTACGCTAAGATCAATAGGAGCGGAGCAGACGAAGTTGCGCGGGTCAACTAGTATAACTATATGGAGACAATACACTAAGTAATATGGTTCTAGGGAGGGGGTCTTATTATGCAGCCGAAATGTAGTCATAGGAACTCCTCAACCTAATAGAATAGCACCGTTGAGTTAGGGCACATAATCAATGTACATCAAATTGACCAGGTGATAAAACATTTACAAAAGTATTAATTTTACGAATAAAAAATTAGGAGGACAATAAACAAAGCTTGATATGACTGCCAGAGTTGCCAGCTTATTATTATTATTATTAAATAAATAAGTTTTAAGTATGGGGTCACTTTTGGGGGTCAAACTAGAAAATTTCAAAAAAAAGTTTTTGTTTTAGAAAGGGCTTGCTGTGAGGGTTTTAATTGTATTTTTTTTTAATAATTTTAAAATAAATAGTTTTGAAGTTATTTAGTAGGTACGTAAAAACATGTTTTATTTTTTGTTACCTATAGAAACGTATTTAATTTTGTACTCATCATTAACATTCAAAACCATTATGATCTTCTAAAAACTGGCCAAGTGCGAGTCGGACTCGCGTGCAAAGGGTTCCGAACGAATTATTATTTTTTTAACATGTTATTTTAATACTAAAGACTTCTAATAGGTTTTCCTGTAATCTTTAGGTAAAGATGTATTACTGGTTGTGACAGACGGACAGACAGAGAGACAAACAGACAGACAGACACCCGAGTGATCCTATAAGGGTTCCGTTTTTTTTCGGAACCCTAAAAAATATTTTTCACAGCACAGCAATGATTTATTATTATTAAAACGTGTTAGACTTTCATACCGATATGGCCGTAATTATTTTTTGTCTGTAACGTACACTTAACTATGAAACTACCTAATTTAAAGTTAACAATCATTATTTCAATATTCTATGTAACTGTAAGTTGCAACCTGAAACAAGTGAGGTAACATCAGCTAACTATTAGCTCATACGCAGAACGCAGTTAGCAAAAGGTTAACCGATTCATTTGAACGCGTGTCAAATATTTAAGTAGCGAGTTAGTGAGGATTACTACAGTTTACGCTAAGTTTTAACGTACACAAGGCCGAATACACGGTTTGGTTTGTAAATATTTTGCAATTTTAACATTGATAAAAGCTGGTATACTGGCGATTGACAGATTTACTTTTGTGGCCCATGGACCACACATTTTTTACGAGATTTTACTTATTTGAAAAAGTCTTCAGTAGTGGTGCATCGGGAAATTAATGTAACAAGGCATTTTGTACCAATCAATCCTTGGGTGAAAAAGACTACATTTTAGTAGGTGGTGACATAAATAAACAATATAATAAAACCGGATAAGTGCGAGTCGGACTCGCCCACCGAGGGTTCCGTACAAAGTAGGTACATATTAGGTACTTTAAACAACGAATATTTTTTTTATGATTTAATTACAAATGTATAGTTTTCAGACTTCTCCCTGTACTTGTAGTATAAGATGGTATTACTTGCCAAATTTTATAGTTCTAGATCAACAGAAAATACCCTATAGATACATTTTAATTCCCTTGAGAGTGTCGAAATATAAGTTTTTTGCGGCATAAAGGGCCGTATCTTTTTTTTACGTTAACTTAGAAGTTTGATTTTTTCACAGCTTCATGGGACTGTAGACCTGAGTATATTGTAGTTTTAACTTGATACCTCCACGCGTTTCCGAGATAAACGGTCATGACACACAGATGGACAGTTGACAGCAAAGTGATCCTATAAGGGCTCCCTTTTGTACCTTTTGAGGTACGGAACCCTAAAAAACAGTGAAAGTGTACAGTAAGACTGAAAGCTACAATGTGACATCGACAGAAACTGGACAGTCCCTAAGCCTTATGAACATAGGATTCTAAAAGCCCTTCCACCCGATATCACATCGCACATAAAGGAAGGATTTTGGTTAACAGAGGTATTGTGAGAGACCACCGCACATTGGCGGCTTATCAGTCACTGAGAACAGGCTCCCATAGACAACTTGAGAACAATTTAAAAAACTGGCCAAGTGCGAGTCGGACTCGCGTGCAAAGGGTTCCGAACGAATTTATTTTTTTTAACATGTTATTTTAACACTACAGACATGTAATGGGTTTTCCTGTAATCGTTAGGTAAAGATCTATTATATTATCTTCATTTTTTTTCAAAATTTTAGGCTCAGTAATTTCGGAGATAAGGGGGGAATGGTCATTTTTGTCTAATTTCTTGAATAACTTCTAAACTATTTATTTCAAAATTATGAAAAAAATATAATTAAAACTCTCACAGTAAGCCATTTGATATGTCACACGATATTGATCAAAAAACTATTTTTTTTAATTTTCTAGTTTGACCCCCAAAAGTGACCCACATACTAAAAATTTAATAATTTACGTAACGCATCCGTGTTTGGGTCACAGAATTCCATATGTGCACCTAATTTCAACAGAATCGGTCCTGTGGACCCGGAGAAAACTGACTGTGACAGACGGACAGACAGACACCCGAGTGATACTATAAGGTTTCCGTTTTTTTTTTTTTTCGGAACCCTAAACAAATAAAACAGAGGCATATCAGGAACCACAGTAACTCATAATTTTCAATACAATATTATGTACTTTAAACAGTCGTACCTGCTATGCAACCATTGTGTCTGGCTACAAACTTGATCCAGCGATAATAGCGGCCCTTATGTAACAGCACACAAGTAAGTATTGCAGGTTGCCTGCTAACCAGTCTGCGGTGACTCACAGCGTAATGTCACTCGGCGGGGAGGTTCAACAGTTGCTTAGTTAAGTTAATATTAACGTCCAGCCGAAGGGTTCTGGCCGCGGAAATCCGCTGTATGTGAGACGCAGGAAGGGTCGATGTGACGACACTTGGGGGAGGCCTATGTCCAGCAGTAGATGTCTTTCGGCTGATATGATGATGATGATTAACGTTCCAGTAGTATGATGGGACCTATCAATATAATACGAACAATAATAGCAAGACGTGAGGGCCTCGACAATGTGATGTTCAGGAAAGGCTCAAAATATATGGAGTTGACAAGCGCTGCCGAAATCTTGAGAGATCAATCTCTTACACTTTTATATTTCGGCAACCTTTATCACTGTTAGAAAGTCCACTGTCTCGGCCCCGTTATTAGCATTATGAAAGGTAAAGGATAAACTAGCAAAGCTACAGATGATCAGTTATCAAATTTTTTATTCATTGTCTTCCGTTTGAGGTAATCTCTTAGAAAACCAAATCCTGAAAAAATCGACAGTTCATGTAGGTTTAGTGAACCAGCAGAAAAAAACACATAAACGTTATATAAAACACATAAACAACATATAAAACACACACATGCTCATATAAAATCAGATAACTGGAAACATTGTTCAATAAACTAGCCGAGCAATTTTGACACGCGAGAGTTACAATAAATTATAACATACTTTAATTACATTACATCAACTTCTAACTACCAGAAAAGAATCTCAATTACTAATAAACATCTAAACTCCCACGCATCACTTTTATTTAACTACTAGCTGACCCGCGCGGCTTCGCTCCCGTCAACTGGCTACTCTACCTACCGACCCTAACCTACCTACCCTACCTACCTACTTACCTACCATACCAACCTACCATAGCTACCCTACCTCACCTACCTTACCTACCTACCCTACCTACCTGCCTACATACCCTACCTACCTGCCTACCTTCCCTATCTACCTGTCTACCTACCCTACCTACCTGCCTACCTACCCTACCTACATACTCATTTTTTTTTGTATTTTAATTCTTATTATGCTATTCCGGACGAAGGAATTAGTCTTCGTCCCGAATAAAACACAAAAACTATGAAAATCGGTCGAGCCGTTCTCGAGTTAGTTAGAATAGTGTTCGAACAAACCCGACTTTGAGAATTTTGCTGTATTGTGAAAGATTGGACCTTTTTCTAGAAGACATTTTTATATCAGCGAGACAGAAATAAAACGAAAAAAACTTTTTTACAAAAAATATAACCGACTTCCAAAACAAAACACTACAAAGTATAAAATAACTTTAATTTCGGAAGTCGGTGTTTTTAGTTTTTTCGCTTTTTGACCCCTTTCAGTTTTTAGTGTTACCTGCGTACCCATTCACAGCGTACTGGCGTGATGTTATGTTATGAAAATAAAACTTACTAAGTGCTTTCGGTGTAAAGGTCTCGTCAATACGAATGAAATAAGCCCAAACACTTGGTAGTTCCTACATACCGATGTGGAGTTCCCTTGACTCTCTGTCGTCTCCATCATCAGGTCTGATCCAAACTTTCATTCTTTTGTAGTATCACCCGATATACACACGAATATCAAGTTTTTACCAAATACGTGCCTACAATTTTCGAGAGTTGCCCTCGATTTCTCAGGGTTTCCATCATCAGATCCTGACGTGGTGGCAATGGTACCACACAGGAAGCACCAGCTTTAAAATAAAAAAAGAATCATGAAAATCGGTTCATCCAGTCGGTTAATGTAACAAACATAAAAAAAAATACAGTCGAATTGATAACCTCCTCCTTTTTTTGAAGTCGGTTAATAAACTGAAGGAAGACGGACATCGGTGGCTTATTAATAAATAGGGTTCCGTTAGCAACCTTGGTACGGAACCCTAAAAATCGACTTGCTTCGCACGAATCAAGATCGTACGCGAAGGCTTAAATAATAGGGTCCCATTAGCAACTTTGGCACGGAACCCTATAATTTGCCTTGGCTCGCAAATCGAACCGTCTGATACTTAGCACGAATTAAAAACTTAGTTGCGGGCAACCTGGGAGTCTTTAAGACAAAAGTGAATAGGTTGCTTCTAGGCAAACGTGCTCCATCTTCAACCTCATCATCGCTTACCATCAGGTGAGATAGTGGTCAAACGTATGCCTATCTATAGTAAAAAAAAAATCTACTCCGTATCACCTAACCACAGAGAACTAATGATAACTCGATTTGACAGTTACTGTGAAATCGTGTTGTCATTCATTCTTAGTTCGGGTTCGGGATAAATCGTAAGTCTGTAGGTGATACGGAGTAGAATACGTCCGCAACTAAGCCTGAAACTACGGACTTCGGACTTAGAGAGTAGCCCCACCGAAATCGATCGCTCCCGTCACCGTGACCACCTTTGGTACGGTACCTTATTATTATTAGCCTTGTTTCGCAAATCGAACCGTTCGTTGCTTCGCTCTAAACGGAATCAATCGCGGAGGCCTCAGAAGTAGGGTCCTGTCAGCACCTTTGGTACGGAACCCTACAGGCCTGATCCGCAAGTGGAACCGTTCAGTACTTCACAAAACTACTGAGTTCTAAATCAGTTTAAGACTCTGCGATAAAAGCACTTTAAACGAAACCAGCACAACTCAGAGATTTAAGCAATTTTGGCCCCTATTCGTTTAAGACCTTCCAGAGACCAAACCGAAATTCCTACGAACTACGACAGTGTTTAATAATCGTGTGAGGTCATTCTCCAGCGGAAAATCTTAACACCGCAATTCAGAAAAACGCGTCATCAGTGCAACGCCATCTATCGACCATGTAAACTGACAAAATATTTGGCAGCAGAAGACGTTAAATAAGAAGCCCGTATGTAACGATAAATAACGATAAGGTATTAAAATGTTTACTTTTATTTTGCTACGTCTACGTATTAAAAGTTTCACAAATAACTCTAGAATGTGTTTTGGTGTAACATTCATGCTTTCATGCATTTTTTGGTTCCACAATAGATGGCGCTCTGACTGATCAGAACACAGTAGGAAGTTTCTTACTAAACTAAAAATTCAATATATTTTGATTTTGTGGATCGATTGTAACGATAAATAACGAAAAGATATAAAAATGGTCACTTTTATTTTGCCACGTATTAAAAGTTTCACGAATAACACAACAATTTTAAATGCTTTCGTGCATTTTATTTTTTTCTCAATAGATGGCGCTCTGACTCATCAGAATACATTAAGAAGTTTCTTCCTAAACTTAAAAATTCAATATCTTTTAATTTTGTGGGTCGATTTTGATGAAATAAACGCTAAATGTTACTCGCGCTCTGACTGATCAGAACACAGTAGGAAGTTTCTTACTAAACTAAAAATTCAATATATTTTGATTTTGTGGATCGATTGTAACGATAAATAACGAAAAGATATAAAAATGGTCACTTTTATTTTGCCACGTATTAAAAGTTTCACGAATAACACAACAATTTTGAATGCTTTCGTTCATTTTATTTTTTTCTCAATAGGTGGCGCTCTGACTCATCAGAATACATTAAGAAGTTTCTTCCTAAACTTAAAAATTCAATATCTTTTAATTTTGTGGGTCGATTTTGATGAAATAAACGCTAAATGTTACTCGCGCTCTGACTGATCAGAACACAGTAGGAAGTTTCTTACTAAACTAAAAATTCAATATATTTTGATTTTGTGGATCAATTGTAACGATAAATAACGAAAAGGTATAAAAATGGTCACTTTTATTTTGCCACGTATTAAAAGTTTCACGAATAACACAACAATTTTTAATGCTTTCGTGCATTTAATTTTTTTCTCAATAGATGGCGCTCTGACTCATCAGAATACATTAGGAAGTTTCTTCCTAAACTTAAAAATTCAATATCTTTTAATTTTGTGGGTCGATTTTGATGAAATAAAAGCTAAATGTTACTCGGGTTATCACTTAATATTTTTAAGTACTTAGATTTGCAATCCAATCTGTGGTTTATGCGTGATGCTCCCACAAACGCACAGACAAACAGACAAACAGACAAACAGACAAAAATTTCAAAAATTGCATTTTTGTGTTTTATACCTTTTTCCTGAGTTTTCTGTGTAATTTTCATGGAAAAATATTCAATGTACAGACACGGTTAGTCTACGATTTTATTATATGTATAGATAAGATCTATAACAGACAATATAGAGTTGCGCTCACGTTCGATCTCGTGAAAGCTTGACATTTGCACTTGACTCATCCCAAATGCCACAGCCGTTTCGACAGGTAGGTGTCGCAAACAGACGAACAGACTAACTAGTAATGACACGCGTTCCACATGGTTAATAGTTCGCGCTATGATAGATCACATCACGATTATTATCCGTAATTGTGTAGGAATAGTTATTGTATGAAATGTTGGCTGGTGTTTTGCACTGCAAATGAGTTTGGTGATTAATTCTAATAGAGTACCTTCTAAACAAAAGTAAGTAATAATTGAACTTGTTTTTTTTTTGGGAAACTCCTGCCAGTTGCTTTTGATCCTAAACTCACTGTTAACCTAAACATCCTCCCAGTGCACCCTTTGTTCCTTTACTCTCGAAGTCCGATGACTGGGGGTCTGGAGGTGGGGTCACACCACCAACAAGCTCTGTACGTCTACCATGAGTTTTATCAATCTATACTCGCTAGCGACTGTAGTTAAAAAAAATTTAGAAAACTTAAAAAAAGAAAACAAGTTTCTAATTTATTTGTTCAGTTGTTAACTAAAGTTTTACTTGCAACTTGCTTGCTTGTTTTTTACATTGATAAAACTCATGGTAGACGTACTGAGATGCTATCGCGAAATTTGTAATGGACAATTATTGCGGTAGCACTTTTTGCCCTACGTAGGAATCACACCCAGGAGCTCACGGTTAGCAGTTGTGCTTGTGAGCACGCGACCAACGGGACAATGGTATTAAGGACATAAAGTGCCCAGCTCCGCATGGCATGAGGTTTCGTGTTACAACAGAGAATCGGAGGTCAAATAGGCAGTCACTCCAAGAAAAATACTGGTGTTCAGCTGAATCCGGTTTGACTGGAAGGCTATCATCATCATAACAGCCGAGAGACGTCCACTGCTGGGCATAGGCCTCCCCCAAAAGGGTTTGCCATAATCGCCACGATTGGCAGACGGGTTGGCGATCGCAGTATATGATGTTGAGTTTTACAGAGAATGTTGCCCATTCTCTGGCGAGTCCCTTAGTCGCCTCTTACGACACCCACGGGAAGTGATAGGATGGTATTATTCTTTTACGGCGCCATACGGCACCGGCCGACACCATACGCCACTCAGGAAGATACACACGACTGGAAGGTAATCCCAATATTATTAGGAAAAGGCTAGGCTGTAATGATTGATCAATTCCTATAACTTTACAAGATCACAGTAATCCGAGTCACGTACTTCCTCTCACCTCAGCACAATCTCACGCGCCACTCGCTCGTGTCCTGTGAAGTATGTGTCGGGCTGTCGGCTCTTAGATCGCGGTGCGTGGCGATACGTCAGCGCCTCATTATGTGCGGCGGATGATCGATGACATTTTGATAAAAAGTTGTGATGACACTGTTAGGTATAGCATTTTTATATAAGTAACGTTGTTTCATAGGCTATCTATAAGTTCTGTTTATGGTAGGTGTGGTTATATGATGTGATATCAGATGATAGTTTCAGCACAGGAATCAAAACTACAAATGATTGCGGTTCTATAAACATGTCAAAGTGAAGGGTGAAGTGATCACGAAGTGAGCTGTCAATCCAAGTAATCAAGATGGAATGGCAACTCAATTCGTGATCACTTCACCCAAGCCTGTGTAGCGGCATCCATGCCGCCACAAGAAAAACCAACGGAGCAAATCTACATCGCAACAAAGAGAACCGCAACGCCATCTATCCAACTAGCAGCGAACTACTACGTCGAAATCCTGCATCGCGCAAGCAGAGTTTACCGTGCGATTTGAACATATACAACAGTCCGAATATCAACTATCGGGCAGTTGCCCACACCGGACACAACAACACTCCGGTCGGAGGATCCTCCCTTTTCAATGGAGATTTCCGGGACTTTACTCTCTGTACCGCCTACCTCTAAACCTGTAATCATGTCAAAAATGTAAACATGTCGTAGTGAGCATGTTTACAGAATCTACTGGCTGACCTACACCATCTTACTTCTGATCCCGCTGGCTGAGCGGCTCTGGATGATGCTTGGCACGAGCCTGGAATAACACATAGGTTACTTTTATCCAGGGTTATGTTCCCTGGGTAATTTTCGAATTTCACGCGGGTAAAACCCCTGGCAGAAGCCAGTATGTACAATATTTTTAGGGTTCCGAACATAAAACGGAACCCTTATAGGATCACTCGGGTCTGTCTGTCCGTCTGTCACAGCCAGTTTTCTCCGGATCCACTCGACCGATTCTGTTGAAATTTGGTACATATATGGATCTCTGTGACCCAAATACGGACGCGTTACGAAAATCATTAAATTTTTAGTATGGAACAGGAATCAAAGTTACACGGCTGACATCAGCAATGAGAGTGATTCTACTAGCAATTCAAGTACACGTTTCATTTTTGTTCATGAAACTGTTTAGGAGGATCTTCTTCGAACGAAATTGAGTAACTTTTCATAAAACATCTTGGAAGTGTCCTCCAGTCTTACTGACCTTGGCCTATAAAACTAGAAACCTAGATACCTAAAACTGGTTATTTTAAAGAGCTCTAGCCCACGTTTTTGCACCATTTATAAATTTTATTATAATGTCCTAAAAACTTTAAATGATCTTCCTCGTTCGTCCATCTCCTCCCACACAATGTAATGCATTTCAAATATCTCTCAAAGGACATAATTTCAATATAAATAATTTAAAAGCGATTCCTAAAAGGTTAATCTGGGCATTATTAACATTTCCATAGATATTTAGTGTTATTGGTGTAGTGGATCTAGTGACCTGGTTGCCGCAAGGTCCTCGGTTCGATCCGTGTCGGTCGTCCGATTTATGGATAGATAGGTATGACCATGGTCCTGATGGGCTATCTCCATAGAAAAACCGGCCAAGTGCGAGTCGGACCACCGAGGGTTCCGTACTTTGTAGGTAGGTATATATTAATTTAAATTAAGACTGTATTTTTAAAGATTTATTATACAAATGTATTGTTTTCAGACTTTTTCCTACACTTGCCAAATATTATTTGACAAGTAACCATAAAAAAATAAAATATAAATTTCATAGTTCTAGATCAACGGGAAATACCCTATACATTTTGATTCCCTTGAGAGTGTCGAAATATACGTCTTTTGCGGCATAAACGACCGTATCTTTTTTTTACGTTAACTTAGAACGTAGATTTTTCACAGCTCAGTAATAGGGTTCCGTTGGTTACCTTTTGGGTACGGAACCCTAAAAAATTAAATAAACCTTGGTCATAAATATCCAGGGTTCTGGAATTTGTTCGAAAGAGTCACCGCAACCCTGGAATGCAAAAGGCATTTGGTTTTAGTCAGTAAGAGTCTGACACTCCCTTCCGCTCCCCCCAGAGCGGGAGGAGTCATTTCATATTTTCCCACCCTTAAAAAAGGTAGTAAATATGCAGTTATCGATCCTACGTTAAAATCAGTTAGGTACCAATAAAAGATATAGAAATTAACACAACAGTGCTAAAACTGCATCTTGTTGAATTGATGTCATATTTGATTGCATTTCTCACACATAATAAAAGGAATTGTGTATATTCGCACCTACTTCCATAAAGCTTAGATAATTCTTAACACATTACCACTACAATCACTCGATTGTAGTGGCAATTTTAGGAGTCACTCGATCTCCTAAAATCTGAATCTGATAAAATTTCCGCAAATTTACATTTATTTATTGATTTTGCAAACTAGTTTATCAACGTAAACACGTCAATGCAAAACACTTCCTGCTATATTTTTTAACTAATCCGTAAAGTATTTGAATGGGTACCAATAAAAATAACAAAAGCATAAATAAATAAACATAAACCTATACATAAATATTAGATTTACCTACTTGACAATAATTTGAAATTAAAACAACTATAATGACCAATAATAATGAAGGCGGAAGAGACTAAAGGCATCAAGATTAAAGATACATAAAATGTAACACTGATTACGATTTTTGTCTCGTCGGTTTTAATGAAAATTAAAAACAAGAACGAGGTTTGTCGAGCACCTAAATTATAACAGCTACACGTAGAGCCATCCGCCATCTAATTGCAAAGAATCATTGAGGCAAAAACTCCATAAAAATAAAATTTTAAAATGTAGACTCTTGTATTGAAGCAACTACTGCTGCACACAATGATACTCATCAAAGAATCGAATGGATTTTATTCATATAATTACATTTAAAATAATCGTAAGAGTCAAATTATTGCAGCATTCTGATTGATTGCTACAATGATAGAGGACAACACAGCATTTGCACACGAATGCCAATGTCAACATCAACAAATATCACACAACTGTCATTCAAAAGTAATAATAACATGTAATTAATAATTGGCATAGACAATGACAGACTGTCAGCCCATCACTGACGCCCACATTATTGAGTAACACGTGTCATTTATACGCCACATCACTAGCTAGCCACAAACTTAGGTATTCACACTTAAAATCGCATACTCCAAGAAGCCAATCAAAAATTCTCCACACACTATCATAAAATATAATTTAAATTCTTGATTGTCTGACTAACAAAAAAACCGGCCAAGTGCGAGCCGGACTCGCCCACCGAGGGGTCCGTGCGTAGGTACACATATTACTTTAAATAAATACTATATTTTTTATGATTTAATTAGAAATGCATAGTTTTCAGACTTTTTCCGATACTTGTAGTACAACACGGTATTAATTACCAAATTTCATAGTTCTAGGTCAACGGGAAATACCCTATACATTTTGATTCCCTTGAGTGTCGAAATATACGTTTTTTGCGGCATAAATGGCCGTATCTTTTTTTTACGGTAACTTAGAACTTTGATTTTTTCACAGCTTAGCACCGTAGGCCTGATATGGTTTTAATTTCAACTCCATACCTCCACGCGTTCTCGAGATAAAGGGTCTTGACAGACAGACGGACGGACATCAAAGTGATCTTATAAGGGTTCCGTTTTTTCCTTTTGAGGTACGGAACCCTAAAAAGCCCAGTGCGTACTACAAACAACCTTGCAAGCTTTCTAGCATATAGAAATACCATCAAAATTTCTTACAACACGGTATAAAGGCTAAACCACACTGGAATGCCGCGATTTCACGCGCGTTGCCGACGCGACGCGTTCACCTTGACACGATCCTAATGTCGCGCGTCTTCGCATAATTAGATAAAGATAAAAGTATAACTCGCTTAGATCGCGCGTTTTGTTAACTCATCCATCCGTTAGACGCGTGATCGAGTGGAGTGTGCGTTGTCTGATGCAGCACGATATCGGTGACTCGTTATTCTCGTAATATTTATTTCTTTGATTTAATTTGTTTTTTTTTCAGTGCTCCTGTCTAACCATTTAATATGTATTGATCCAAAGTGTTGACACCATCATCAACATGTTACGATCGACATAAAAGAAGATAAAAAGGTTGGTTTTGTTTTTCTTCTTGAAGAGTGTGATTTTTGTGTGTCAAAAAGTAGTTGAAAAATACTATGAAAATAAGTGGACTCAGATCAAACTTTCAATGGAATCAACAATTGCGGTAGTACCGTTGTGCAATATCTATGTTTTCTACAATTGAAAAGTACGAGTTTACCTGTGACTCCATTTTTTTTACTTTCTCGGGCCCCTGGAGACCCGGTCCTTTGATAGGCATACGAGGAGCCGAAGCCAACTCGCAGAGGCCCCGTTAGACATTTCAAATGGAGCACCAACCGACGATTATCGCTGTATGCACTGTGAAAGTATACCCAAAGATAATCCCCGGTTGGAACAGAACTATTGCAGAATATGGAAACAAAAGATCAAACGCTATGGGTTTGGGTGCTTTAGTGGGCTGATAATCGTTTACTATGGAAGAACTATTGGCCCCTGCCTTACCACTGACAATTATAACGGATTTAAAATGGCAAGGGGTGACTTGCAAACTCAATAAATGGGCCCCCCGAAAACGGTCGCTAGCACAAAGTGACGTAGCGCCAATGGAGCAACATATCCTGAGGTGCTAGAGGAGTGGAGAGGTATACCACGGCTATCAGGACAATCCCGGAAGTACGGTCAAGATCCCTACCAGCACCTTACTGGATTATACATCCTTCTCTCGAATCCTGTGCCTCCATTAATTATTATCCTAACAAGTATCATAAATGCCAAAGTTTGGATGTATGGATGGATGTCGCTCAATCACGTCAGAATGCCTGAACGGATCTTTATGAAATTTGGCACAGAGGTAGATTAAAGTCTCTTCTTCCCGTATTTGTATGCCAGGAGTCTCTACCCTTACGATAATTCTCGATATTCACGCGAGCGTAGTCGCGGGCGGCAGCTAGGTATTCTTAATTAGTAGGATTAACAAAAATCCCGTGTGACCATGTACCCGCGCACTTACCACTGATCAACGGACGTTGTCCGCGATGTGTGACCAGCGTGTAGACGCCCACCCATGGCTTATGGCCATATCGTTACCACACCGTGCTGGTCCCACGTGGCTCCCAACTATGGATTACACTTCTAATTATATGCTTTGCCGGTGATTTAGACGGTGTTTTATGTTGACTCGGAATAATTTAGCATTTAATGAACGAGATAATAGTACCGATGTAGTGGTGATTACTTGTACCTAGATACGTGAGTATTAATTTAAATAAGTTTGTCCGTTGTTTCGTCCCACAGAGTTAATAAATCACCACGTCGCGTCCGGTCAGCGACTACAGAAACTAATAATACTAACTAAAACTATACTTACATTGTGTGCTAATACCTAGTTTTATAAGCATTTTCAAAATTGTCCGAGGTCTTCATAGGGTACATGAGTAAAAAATCTTTATCCTTCAGTTCCATCATCAAAAATATTAAAATAAAAAAAAAATAAAAAAACACGTATTGAACACGTATTTTTCTTTTCTCACGTAAACAAAACATAAAGTTGACAATACAGTACGTTGAAATTTCGCGTGACAATGCACCTGGGTACACTTTTAGAGTAACCAACGGAACCCTATTACTAAGCCTCCGCTGTCCGTCCATTCGTCCGTCTGTCTGTCACGGGGCTGTATCTCAAGAACCGTAATAGGTAGACAGTTGAAATTTTCACAGAGTGTGTATTTCTATTGCCGCTATAACAACAGATAATAAAAATTAAGATACATTGTACGGAACCTTTCGTGTGAGGGTCCGACTCGCACTTGACCGTTTTTTTTATTGATTTGAGAAAGCAAAAACTACGTGTTGACAATAAAACTAGCGGACTCGTATTTGATAACTCAGGAAATATCTCTAGTTCTATTCTATGAGTAAAAATGATTATTTGTTAAACATTACAAAAAGTAATGAAAAATATGTTTATAAGAAAAATTATAGTTTAAAGTAAATTGTTCTTTATTTTGACACTAAGTACGTTTGCTTTTCAAGTTAACAACACAGTAACCACAGACGCAATTCCGTGATCTGTGTTACTTGCTACTTAAAATATCTTTGCTCTTCATTGTTTACTTCAAATCATTTCTTTGAAGCTACTGATTTACCTCTAAATTAACATAAAAATGTAACTAAATATTCGGTAAGATTTTAAAAATAGATTGGAATCTATAAAAGTTGTTGATCTTTATCGTGGGACCTGCATTTGCATTATTAATGCACTTTACTGCATCATAATAGATTGTGTTTTAAAGCTTTCGACATAATTGTTATGCATCTAAATATTTTAGAACTCGACATTTTCAATCATTACATAGAAATGCCAAAGATCACGATTATGAAGGCGATATCTTTACTCGGTAGACACGTCTAGTCGAGAGGAATTTAAAACTAGGAAATCCACCCTTTTATTTGGTTTCCGTATCTGACGGGTAACCAGCGGAACCCTATTACTAAGCCCCAGCCGTCCGTCCGTTTGTCCGTCCGTCTGTCTGTTGTTGTTGTTGAAATTTTCAGAGTGTGTTGCCGCTATTATTATTATTGTATTTATTCAGGAATAAGACTTTTGGTCCACAGTATGTGTTAGTAGCACTTAACACTAAATTAGTTTAATCAGTAGACAAACAATAAAACTACCAGTGAAATTAATAAAATTGAATTGTAAAAATTGAAACCGGGACGAATATTTGAAATTACTTGAAAAATTTCAATAAATAAAATAAAAATTGTTAACAAAATAAAATCAAATTAATCAAGGCTATAACAACAAATAATAGGAATTCAAAACTTAAGGGCGCTCCCATACAAGAAACGTGTTTTATTAGGCTGTATCTCAAGAACCGTAATAGGTAGACAGTTGAAATTTTCACAGATAGTGTATTTCTATTGCCGCTATAACAACAAATAATAAAAATTAAGGTACATTGTACGGAACCTTTCATGTGAGAGTCCGAGACGCACTTGCCCGGTTTTTTATAAAAGACGATACATTTTCCAAACTGCGCACACGCAAGTTCTTCAACCCAAATATGATGAAATGCATGTATTTACTTTGAGTGTGGGCCGATATTTATTAAGCCCAATCTCTTTTATTGAGAAATGGACAAACAATGGACAGCTTAGCTTATGTCACTGAGTTTATTGCTTAAATATTTTAAAAGCGATCTCTCGCAATTTAATTTGACAAGTGAAAAGGTGACGCCGCGAGCGAAATTGTTGAAATAATACAAACAGTACGTGTCATTAATGAGCGATGTGTGATTTTAATTACAAACGGCATTGTTTAGACGACCCATAATTATGCGATATGGATGCTATTGTATAGTTATGTAATTTATTGGAACAATAATAGCAAAAAGGTGTTTGGCGTGACCTTTAATCAGCTATGGTGTTGGGCTGATGAAATAGAATTTTACTTGGACAACGGACAGCGGGACTAAAAACGCCACTTTAACAGAATCAGAAAGCACATCGCGCTACCCGTCACTGTCACATTTTCCCAATCAACCTTGAACCTAATGCGTTAGCGATAAAGATTAAAATGAAATTTGACAGATTTTTGTGTGATTCTAATAATATGATTCTACTCAAGTAGCCTTTTTAGACCCGCAGATAAGAAGGCCAATCCATATACTTAAAATAGCTGAAACGACAATCTATGTCAAAACGTAGGGGAATTAAGTGTCTTTTATTGTTTGCGAATGCGATTAGAATGCGTAACGCTTCTTAAAAAGTCTAGAATGCTAGATGCCAAGCTACATAGCTTGGCTCATCGCCGTAAGGTTGCCTGCTTGTCGGTCTTCTAGAGATTGTACTTGTGTGCCCAAGAACTCCACGACCTCATCCCACCGGACCCCTTCTACCATCGGACATCCAGACGCACTGCATCTTACCATCCCTACCTTGTTACTATTCCACCAATTCGCACTAAGCGTTTCCAAACGTCTTTTATAATGCGCACAGCAAAGGAGTGGAACTCTCTGCCTGCGTCTGTGTTTCCAAACGCTTACAACCCTATTCTCTTCAAAGTTAGAGTGAACAGGCTCCTTCTGGGTAAGCTCGCTCTATCGTAGACTTTGTCTCTGTCATCTCTGATGACTCCGGCTAAGTACGAGTCGGACTCTCTCACCGAGGGTTCCGTACAAATTTGTAGGTAGATATTACTTTAAATAAAGACTATATTTTTTTATGATTTCATAACAAATGTATAGATTTCAGACTTTTCCCTATACTTGTAGTATAAGACGGTATTACTTGCCAAATTTCATAGTTCTAGGTCAACAGGAAATACCCTACAAATTTTGATTCCCTTGAGAATGTCGAAATATACGTTTTTGCACCTATAAACGGCCGTATCTTTGTTGTACGATTACTAAGAAGTTTGATTTCTTCACATCTTCAAGGGACTGTAGACCTGAGTATATGATTTTTATTTCAAACAGATACCTCCACGTGTTTCCGAGATAATGGGTCTTGGCAGGCAGACGGACGGACAACAAAGGGATCCTATAAGGGTTCCGTTTTTTCATTTTGAGGTACGGAACCCTAAAAACATATTATTATGCGTGCTCATACCTTGTTATGAGAGTGTTATACAACTCTGTATACAATCTAAATACGACATAGTTTGTAGGCAAGGCTAGCTGGGATGAAAAGTTTCTAACAAACGAAACCACCAACAAAATCTTTACTTAATAAACTCTGCACGACAGTACCATCATGACATCTTGTAAGCATAAAATTATACTAGCATAGCATAGCATAGTCGGCCTTATAATGTTCCCACTGTTGGGACTCAGGCCTCCTCTCTAGGAGAGGGAATGGGCCGTAATCCACCACGCGGGCCCAATGCGGGTTGGTGAATGTCACATGTCTTCGAATTTTTGGTTCTAGGACATGCCGGTTTCCTCACGATGTTTTCCTTCACCGTTTTGAGAGCAGTGGTGATGAAATAAATTACACAAAGTAATGTGCCTGGCTGGAAAAAATAAAAAAATTGTATCTAGTAAAATAAAATTATACTAGATACTAATCAAATAAGCAAGACAAAATGATGTCAAAGTTAATAGTTCAATGTATTATTCCGCAGACGAAGCGATCTTCGGAAGTACATAGTAGAATTAAATTCCGTAATATATCTAACGGTTGCCCTTTGAACGAAGATGAGTTTGTTTCGATAGGGTTGGTACGGCTGGCATATTTACTTATTTTATTTTACAGTTGTAGGAAAACTTACAGCTAAAAATTTTCACACAAGAGAGAGTAACAAAAATAAGGCCAATTAAAAGTTTTCACAGATTGTATAGAGGTTATAAACAAAAATATGTGAGAAGGTAAACAGTGTTAAAGTAAAAACAGTAACATAGGTAAAACAAAAACAAAAATACAACAGAATTGAGAACCTCCTCCTCTATATTGAAGTCGGTTAAACATGTAACTCAAGCAGCGCAGATTTTAATTAATTAGTTAGTTTACGTTGTCAAAAAAAAAATTACAAAGAGACATTTTTAATTTTAAAATGCTAGTATTGAAAACATCGAGGTCGACGCCCCGGCTGACCGCATTATATGTATGACTCGCTCTTATTAAGTACTAGTGGACGTCACGCGGTTTCACCCGCGTAGTTCCCGTTCCCGTGGGAATACGGGGATAACATATAGCCTATGTTACTCCCTGATAATGTAGCTATCCAATTTTTCAAATCAGTCCAGTAGTTTCAGAGCCTATTCAATTCAAACAAACAAATCTTTCTTCTTTATAATTATAATATTAGTGTAGATATTGTTAGGAACTCGTAAAATTTGTCCAATTTTGTGATTTTTAGCCTTGTGCATTGTTTTTAGCCTCGACCAACACCCAAGTAAGTTCTCATTTTTCTTGAGACTAACGAAAGAGCTATCTATGTTGCCAGTTAGATTCTCAATCGACATTATAAGTTCGTAAAGAAGAAAAGAAAACTGGCCAAGTGCGAGTCGGACTCGCGTGCAAAGGGTTCCGCACAATTTTTTTTTAACATGTTTTTTTAACACTACAGACTTCTAATAGGTTTTCCTGTAATCTTTAGGTAAAGTTCTATTATTTCCATTTTTTTAGGCTCAGTAGATAAGGGGGGGAATGGTCATTTTTCGTCTAATTTCTTGAATAACTTCAAAACCATTTACTTTAAAATTATGAAAAAAATATAATTAAAACTCTCACAGTAAGCCCTTTCATTTGATATGTCACACAATATTGTTAAAAAACTTTTTTTTAATTTTCTAGTTTTGCCCCCAAAAGTGACCCCCATGCTAAATACGTAACGCCTCCATGTTTGGGTCACAGAAGTCCATATGTGTACCAAATTTCGACAAAATCGATCCAGTGGATCCGGAGAAAACTGGCTGTGACAGACGGACAGGCAGACAGACAGACACCCGAGTGATCCTATAAGGACTCCGTTTTTTTTTTTTCGGAACCCTAAAAAGCAGTTGTTTAAAGGAGTACCTACCGTTGAAAATCCTTCTCGGAACGGCAAAGATACAGACCAAAATCCACCCTCTCTCCTGCTCTGAGCCTCAGCCATTGCGACTATTCATAAAATAGTACAGTGACACGCGTGTTCCAATCACAACAGAATACCTAAATCCTGTTCTGAATTTTCTGCCTTTATGTTTTCTGATTCTTCCGTTGTTATTTTCTGATCCATTTCCTTCCGGCATCGAAGGCTGTTTTATCACTTTTCCCAGACTCAACGAGCTTCATTGCCTCAGGTGTTCATTGGGAATGGTGTCGAGGACTGCCCTCAAGAGAAAAGTTTTATTACAGGTTTTTCAAGTTCTTCCAGCCCTGCTGATGGCAAAGTCCGGTACGGGTTGCCTCCCACGACCTGCCGCCACTGACGACGCCATTACTCTATCTGATGAGGACTCTGCATGCCTCGGTGATTGTTGCACGCCCAGCTATTTATCTGGTGTGTATGATGGTCTCATTGTTATTGTTTAAGCTCTAGCGAAGGGATATATAGGGGAAGACTCAGAGTTCCTTTGCACTGATAAAAGACATCAGAATGTTTTATAGAAGTTCCATCTAGAATATCCACACATCCTCAGTATTTTCGCGCTCCTACCAGTGAATACTTTTTTTCGAACGTGTGTGTATTTTGAGTGCATGAACGTAAATGAAACAAAAGGAGCACGTAAAGATCATAGCACATTTGTAGTATAGTATATTGATATTTTTTATATGTTTTAAAGAACCCTTTTTTCAACGCAACTACGCGGCCAATAATAAAATTGTTTCAACACATTTAACATTCTATGATAAATGATATTTATTTTGCAAATAGTTTACCAGTAACTCGTTTATACGTCAATTTTTTTTGTCATATTAATCTAGATAAAGCCGGTATTTCCTAGCTGACTCCCCTGAGAAGAAACACCGAAACAAACTCAGAAATAGTCTCTTTTGAAGTCCATACAATCGCCAATAACATATGAAAACCATGTAGGTTAACGTCTGAGGTGGCCTTTTGAGGAAAGCACCACGCAGGTTTAAGTGGGCTTGTCCAGACAGTGCAAGCATTTGTCAGTAATCGTGCAGCTCAACTCAGAAGGCGGGTAATTTAGGTTAACGGCGTACCTTTTAAGCTTAATTTGATGGAAAACCACGTAAAACTATGATCTGTAATATTACAAGGGTAATATTACAGATACTAGTTCTGGTTCTTGCTAAGGAGCAAGAACTAGAACCAGGAAACAGTTATTATTATTTTCAGTATTGTTTTGTATTCAGTCGTTTGCTTTGACTGGAATCAATTCTTCCACAGCTAAAACAATGCCACACTATCTTAGCATAGGTGATACAAATCATTTTATCTGTAACATCTCAGACACGTGTACCTGTCTACTGCAAGTATGACCCTGACCTTCACACACAAACAATGCTCACGTTCCATCCTCTGTGCGAAAGGAATGACCTGATTCAGTCAGTTCTACAGAATGCCTAGGTCTGACGTCATCAGATCCTATGACCTATTGCCTATAGGGTGGGAATCGTTTTTATGTGCAAAGTTGATACTTATTGATTGAGATGATACAATGATGAGTCGACATTCCAATCGAGTCAGATGAATTATTATTTCTATGACCTTTTTGAATTGTCTTCAAGTATGTATATACCTAATAGAGATCTTAGTTCGTTCAACGTTGTGTTACTTAAATTGGAAGTATGGTATATAACCATGGAAACACGCAACCGTGCAAAATAGTCATCGTGGTTATGTTATTATTCAAATTAAATAAATAACAAAATACCATATATTTCATGTGACAATCCATGACCATGACATAAAAATCTTAAAGACTGACATGTAAGTACAAACATCATTTATTATATGATTTTATTTTACTTACAAATCATATCAGTAGTTACACTAGCATTTGCATGTAATTAAAGATAATATATCTATCAAAAACCGGCCAAGTGCGAGTCGGACTCGCACACAAAGGGTTCCGTACCATAAACCTTATTTTTTATTACCTATATGTTGTTATAGCGGCAATAGAAATACACGGACACGGACAGCGGAGTCTAGGAGTAATAGGGTTCCGTTGGTTACCCTTTAGGTACGGAATTCTAAAAATTACAAACTAAATTGTAGAAGATCATTCCAAATTGTAGAAGATATGTGTACCTACTTTGGATCATAAATTCGCAATATTCATCTAATCATATTTCACCTAACGTTTGAAACACTTCCATATCATTATCTCCCCAAATAGACAGCACAGTATCAGCACCCTGCACCCTTAACACATCAACTACAAAGGGATGCGGCACACTTTGAGCGCGGCACGCGTCGCAACATCAAAGGGCAGCCGCTGATTGTCACCGTCACACTATTACACACCTAACGATGCTAATACGAGTAATTTTGAGAGAGGATGTTTGTTCCTTGAGGGTTAAGCAGGCATAGCAGATTTTACAACCTGAACAACTATTGCTACAAAATACATACATCCCTAAAGTTCTTAATTTTGGTGTGCACATTTCCATTTGGGAATCTTTGCCGTGGTGAGGGAGGGAATCAGGAATGATGATATCCGCAAGAGAACCAAGGTTACCGACATAGTCCGAAGGATCGCCAAACTAAAGTGGCAGTGGGCAGGGCACATTGCTCGCAGAACAGATAGAATAGAATAGAATAGAAAATCATTTATTCAGCACAGACAAACGCACAGCGACAAAGTAAACAGAAGTAATAGTAGGTACACAATTGCGCTGAGCGTGCCCATACCGAAAGGGTAACCATCTCAGCAGATGGTCGATGGGGCCGAAAAGTTCTGGAGTGACGACCGCGTACCGGAAGGCGCAACGTTGGAAGGCCTCCCACAAGGTAGACCGTGCACCCGGTGAAGGTCGCGGGTAGACCGGTCGTTGTGGCGACGCTTGGGGGAGGCCTATGTCCAGCAGTGGACGTCTTTCGGCTGATATGATGAGTTGTTCTGGTTGTAAAATCTGAAACAGTACGAGCAAAGTAACAGCATACACTTTATACATAGGTAATCTTCCCTTAAAAAGGACTAGGACTCATACATTTTTATGAGCAATAGGAAAGCAACAGGAAAGCTCCACAGAACTTTTAGGCATTGAAATTACCACACCGCGACTGTAAAGCATTGAAATGACCACACCGCGACTGTTATGTGCGCCAAAATTTATCCTCACTCCCTCCGCAACAAAAACCAGAAAAGGCATCCAAAGTAGACTGGACTCTGAAGGCGTAAAATCCCGGATAATTGGAAAGTCATACCTGTGTTCAAAATTGGTCAATGATTATAACTAAATAAATACATGAGGATGACACTGCCCATCCTCATGACATTATCCTTTATTCACCTTTACAACAATGCGACCTTAATAAACAATACAAATCACCTCGAGGTCACCAGTTCACGGTCTCTCTGCGTGTTGGTATTTATCGTAAATATTCATAAATAATAACTGCGAATTAAATTGTAATCACCTAGATACATTTCGTATTATTTTACAATAGTTATCATAATGTTGTACAGTAATGTGTGAATGTCGGCCAAGTCTCATGATTACAATCTGTATATAAGCATAAGTGCATTTTAAGTAATCGCGTTTTTGTTTATTAAATTGCCTTATGACAATGTCAGCTTCTTCTTCTTATCGTGTGGGCAGTGAGGTCTAACGACCCCACACACCCTAGTGTCAGAGTTTCTAAACCACCTCAAGGGCCTCTGACATGGTTTATTTGACGACGGCCATTTGGCGACCGGGACCACCGGCTTATACGTGCCTTCCGAAGCACGGAATCATATTCCAGCTAAATTGTGGGGTTTTGTGTATTAGTTTGTTTACCTTTTTAAATACGTAGTGGTATCACCTAATCATTATTACTTGTAGCGCCTTTTTAGTTTTCACAAACTCGAGCTGTCAGATTGCTGGCGACTGCTATCCTCATATCAAATATACTTAGGATTTTATAGTTATCACAATAATTATGTGAAGTACGTTCGCATGCTTTAATATTTACCACTAAGAACACGTTGACACCGCGGATGCTGAGTTTCTTGATAAATTGAGCAATGTGTCAATAATTATGTCACTATTAAACGCCCTGAAAATAGAAGTACATTTGTAAAACTTATTGTATCTCTACGATATCTATTACTATTATAAAGCTGAAGAGTTTGTTTGTTTGCTTGAACGCGCTAATCTCAGGAACTACTGCTCCGATTTGAAAAATTATTTCAGTGTTAGATAGCCCATTTATCGAAGAAGGCTATAGGCTATATATTATCACGCTACGACTAATAGGAGCGGAGCAGTAATGAAAAATGTGACAAAGACGAAGTTGCGCGGGTCAGCTAGTTTATTTATAATACAATCCCCTTAGAAACTTAACATTAACAACAAGCATACCCCGGAGGGTATGCTTGTTATTAATGTTAAGTTGTCGCTTTTCCGGAGAAAAGCGACACAAAATCACAGTATCGCTACCCATATTCCCCTCCGCACAGTTTTTATAATGTTACCTAGTTCGCCCCAACTTTCGCCCCATAGGTGGAAAGTTTCACCGAGAACCGAGTGTCGGCAGTGTCGCGGGTGTCGGGTGTCGGGTGTCGGGTGTCGCAGTTTTTGCGGAACCACGTGGAGTGTTATTAGATTCTCAACTTTGCATGCGAGGTAAAAAGTGGCGAGGACGACTAGACCGGATTATGTGAAAATGGTTTGGCGCTGTTGGATATTGTTAGCAATTACGGTGTACTTACACCTTTATTACGCGCAGTTGTTTTTCAACATGCAAGGATTGCACCCTTCGTAGAAAAATTTATGTACACCGTCAGGAAAAGGAGCTCCTGGCTAAATAGTAACAGCTACACAGTTAGATCTCCGAGGTTTAAGCAACGCCTGCCGAGGTTTTTCCGTGGATTAGTGACGATTTATTAAATAAATAGATCACTCTGCACCTCAGGGAGTACGTTAAGCCGTTGGTCCCGTCTGTCATTTAAAGATCTTTGACCGACATTATGGATTATCAGAAGCAAGATATATCTGACGTCAGTTCTGCCAAGGGGTATAGTGTAACACAGTCAAAAATAAAACAGATCGTTTGAAGGTTGATCAATATGATGTTAGTAATACACACTACTTAAAATCTATGTTAGTAACAGACACAATACAAAACAGATTTTAATTCATATATTTGTTGCGCTGACGCACCGGGTACATGCACATGTGTATATATCCAATGCGCAACACGGCTTGTCACCAATGACCCTCAGTGTGTGCTTTTGGAGATCAGACAGGCAGTACCTCCATGTAAAATACTGGTACTCAGTTGCCATCCAAAGGTTGTCTTTAGAAGATCGCTTTTAGCGATAAGGCCGCCCATTGTGTCACCCTATGTAATGTTTTCTTCATCCATTTTTTTTTCTGTAACTTATATGGTGTACATAATAAAGAGTATTCTATTCTATTCAATTCAATTGAATTCTATTCTACTCTACTCTACTCTACTCTACTCTACTCTACTCTACTCTACTCTACTCTACTCTACTCTACTCTACTCTACTCTACTCTGTTCTATTCTATTCTATCCAGTTAGAAAGGAAGCCGATCTAAATATATGTAATTAGGAAAAGATTAAGCAGATAGATTAATCAGAAAAAGTACATTATTTCAATACAAACGCTTGCTTGAAGAAATTAGGATAACGCTACTATAGGCCCCGTCATGAGAAACTATAAATTTTGTATACAAATATTCAATTGTTTCAAATGTTTGTTTCATGAATCAGACGCGTTCCCGTACCACAAAACATTAGACGACAGCACTTTATATCGCTAAAATATAACCCATCCAAGTGAAGTTGCTCGTTAGCGTATAACACGTCTATGTTACTTTGACTTGATTGAATTTGGAATCATTTGTTGTTGATACGTAACTTAATACAAGTTCTTTGTTTACAAAATTTATAGCTTCTCGTGATGGGGACTTTAGATCAAAAAATATCGCTGTCAAAACGTAGGTGAAGTGAAATTTTAATGCTATGCACCGATGCGGGAAATTAACAGTTCACATCACACAAGCATTCACGGTAGACACAGTTACACTGTGGAACCCTAAAAACCTCTGTAATCCTAACTAGTTCTAATATTTGCAAAAGTGATTTTGTTTGATTGTTCTTAACACTTTCACGCCTAAATTGCTGAACGATTATGAAAAACTAGCTCCTGCCAGCGACTTCACACATACAAACTTCAAACATACTCCTGGGATAAAAAGTAGCCTATGTCCTTTCTTTACACTATCTGTGTACCAAATTTAATTTAAATCGGTTCAGAAGTTTTGGCGTGAAAGCGCGACAGACAGACAGAGTTACTTTCGCATCTATAATATTAGTAAGGAAAAAGTAAGGATTGTGGTACATAAATCGATGGGACCATGTAGACGCTCCCTCCGTTTTTTTTTTTTAAATCAGAATGATACAGAAGGGAGCAAAGTCGCGGACAAACAACAACACAAGTACGACACTAGTTCCACACTATCCACCGAAAACTTTTATATTAAAAAAGCCTCAATAACTGTAGACCACCCACCTGTCCCCTGCCTATCCTCGAAGCCATAAACACAGCCCTAAGTCACCGATGATGGAGGGTCAGACCGCGCTATAAAACTTATGAATTTATGGGAAAAAAACACCATCGACTCTATTGTGTGCGCCTGATGGGTGAGCCATAGTTTTTTGATAAATAATGTTATTGGTCAACTGAGGGGAGAGTTATTAGTTTGGACATTGATTTCCTTAAGTTTTGCAAGTTATATCATGAAAAAATAGCAGTTATTAATTACTCAAATGTGAAATTGTTCGCCGAAAGCGCAAATCAGGCCTCGTTTTCAGTAAAAAAAACTGGCCAATTACGAGTCGGACTCGCGTGCAAAGGGTTCGAACCAATTTAATTTTTTTAACATGTTATTTTAACACTACAGACTTCTTATAAGTTTTACTGTAATCTTTAGGTATAGAACTATTATCCGCAATTTAAAAAAAAAATATGCTCAATAGTTTCGGAGATAAGGGGAGGAATGGTAATCTTTGGTCTAATTAAGAAATTGATTGTTTTTTAAAATAAATGGTTTCGAAGTTATTCAAGAATAACTTCAAAACCATATATTTTAAAAATATGAATAATTAAAACCCACACAGTAAGCCCTTTCATTTAATATGTCACACAAAACAGTTTGAAAAACTATTTTTTATTAATTTTCTAGTTTGACCCCCAAAACTGACCCCATACTCAAAATTTTATAACTACGTAAAATGTCCGTGTTAGAGTTACAGAAGTCTATATGTATACCAAATTTCAACAGAATCGGTCTAGTAGATCCGGAGAAAACTGGCTGTGACAGACAGACAGACACCGGAGTTATCCTATAAGGGTTCCGTTTTTTATGGGTGTTCGGAACCCTAAAAATAACATGTTTGAAAATGACTTGTTCTCTAGTCACTCAGGCATAGTGGCCTATTTAGACACTTCTTAGGAAGTTTCGGTTAATTAATCTTTCCTATAATTTCAACCAAATTTTCATCCAAGTTTTATTAGCCTGTATTGAACGAGTACAGGATTAAAAACATGAATGATACTTATCTGGACACTGAAACAAACTGTAATCAACAACAAGAAACTTTTGTCATTTAGCGCGAAAAACCAACTAAATACATAGGTCAACTTACTTATTATAACTTAGCACACTACTTACCTCGTACACAAAGAAAATAGCGTCCACGCAAAGTGTAACCAAAATGCACATTAATCTAATCTAGGCAAGAAGTCCGCCACTTGAGCACTTAGCATAAATCTAGAAAGAAACAAAATAAAAAGAACCGTGTGTTGTGTTAGTAATAAGTGTCAAAATACAGCAGTTAATTCTTCGCGAGGTGGCTGACTAACGAGCCTGGCTGAAACATTACCTAAGGCTTGTGCAACACCCGAAGCTGTGCGATGTTGCGCTATATTTATGAAGCTATCGACAAAATACAGCATTTAATTCTTCGCGAGGTAGCTGACTAACGAGCCTGGCTGAAACATTACTTAAGGCTTGTGAGACGATAAAGCTACGCTATATCGAGCTATAAATATGAAACTTTAAACAGAGGAGCCATTCTCGTATTTTTAAGAAGCGTCAGCATTCGCATCGAAGTTACAAATACTTTAATTTTCCTACATTTTGGCAAGCTTTTGACATTGACTTTCGCTGGGATTATATTACGACCAGAATTTAAACGCTTTTTAAGTACGCAAATTGGCCTTATGGCTGAAAGGCTGGTCACTTATGTTACAAAAAGCAACCAGTGTGTTATCAGAGTATGTTTACCTAGTAGCCTCTGATAGCAACGTGGCTAAATACAAAACCGTTTGACGAGATATAAATTCATGTTTACCAATATACAAAAATACTCAAAGCAACCTTTGCCACTTTCATTAATCTATGCTACTGGTTCTTAGTAAGTCACCATTATTTATCAAAAAAAAAAAAAACACTTTTTTACACTTTAAAGCGGTATATTTTCCATATCCCGCCATCGCTTATATCTCCCAGTGCACCGCCCCCCTAACTCCACGCTCACCGCTCACAAAGCAATAAATAAGCGAAGAGACAACACCTTGTTAACTGGAAATAATTAACGACGGAAAAATAACGCTGCCACTGGCCGACCGGCTTTATTGTCTTATGCTCCGATGAGCTTTACATATTTTTCTATTAATTGTATTTTGTTGACTTTTTGATGGTAGTTTTTTTATTTATAGGAGCTGTGTTAATTAGTGGGGAGGTTTGTTGAACTAGAGAAAATAAACAGGTGATTCGTTTTATTTTTGGGAGACTCAACCACTCCACACCACACTTAATTAGTCTAAATGTCTAACTTGGGATAATGTAGGTCGGTAACTTGCATAAAGAATAATAGGGCTACCTATTTTTCGATACGCAACTTTAAATGATTATTATGATGATGAGTTTTATACAAATAAACCTCATCATCATAATCATTTCAGCCGAAAACGTACAATGCTGGACATAGGCCTCCAAGTGTCGCCACATCGACTGGCCCTGTGCGTCTGGACATTCAGCAGATCCCGCGACCGCTGAACTAGTGAAGAACTAGGTCAGCGGTCCACCTTATGAGAAAAATTTTAAGTCCTTCAGGGTCGCGCTGGCGCGGTCGCCAGTCCTAAACCTCTTAACCCAATGGCCATTCATTCTCTAGGCAATGTGCATTTGAGTTATGTCTAAAACTATTTTTTTTTTCTACAACAAAAAAAAGTGCAAGATCACCAACTAAATAACATTCACATTAAATTTTCCTCACACACACATACATCTAATCTCCCCACATTTTCATTCAATCTTACATCTCTAACAAAATAAGGCCACACTATAATTACACTGGAAACTTTTCAACTTCCCCTGAATAGCTACGGCGTAGCCCGTAGCCCGTAGCGCGTAGCATTGTACCCCGGGCCCCGGCTACGGCGTAGCGGCCGGGGCCTCGGGGTTGTTTACAAAAACAAGATGACTGGCTTAACGCGCCCTCCCGTGTCTTTATTGGCCCTTGTAGACTTGTCTGACGGGGATGACTGTATGTTTGAGTGTGACAAGAAGCATAATTAAGAAAATAGACATTTACGTGAAATATGATAAAAATTAAAAAAAAAAAAAACGGAAAAAGAAGGCGTATCGAATTCATATTTTTAATAAGTTACTTCAATAAGCACTCGTTAACTACAAAAAAAAGTTTTGAGTTTTCCATTAAACGGATGCCATCTTTTATAATGCGCACAGCAAAGAAGTGGAAGTCAGCCAGCGTCTGTGTTTACGAACGCTTACAACCCTAATCACTTCAAATGTTGAGTGAACAGGCTCCTGGGTAAGCTCGCTCCATTGTCGGCTTTGTCTCTGGCATCTCTGACCTAGACTATAGTCAAGAGCAAACACATCTCAAATCAAATAAATAATTGAACTAAACAACAATTATTGTAAGTGAATCTTCACGGTGTATAAAAAGCTATTTATATGATCGGTTAGTTAATCACATATCAAGATGTACTTCATCAGCAAATACAATCCGTCCGTTAGCAGAATATCTCTGCTCATTTGCAAAAGAAAAAAAAAAACCTTTTAAACAAAATCCTTCCAAAACATACCCACTAAAACTAAATCCACCTTTATTGTCACTAACCACCTCTAAAGCCGAGAATTCTCCAACAAATTGACTAGCAGCCCCGCATCACTGTACACCACGGTCCCGACTCGACAATAGTCGGGTAAACGAGGGAGGTAATGGCGCGGCGCCGGTTAACTTTTACGTTCAGGTGCTTGCGACGTAAACACGGCTTCACAGGTACTCCTGGCGTAGTTGTTGGATAACTAGTTTGGTCTGGTTAGTGGGTTGTTACACATTGTGGAGTATTAGAAGTTAGTTCTTCAGTATGGCAACGAACTTGAGTTTTTCTATGTAAGTTTAGCTAATTCTTCCTTTTTTTCAGGTCGTTTGACTAACGTTACTACTGAAATGTTTGACCGAAGTGTGAAAATTTCTTAAAAAGCTCTGCTATTAGAAGTCGTGCATGCTGGACAAGAAATGAGGTGAGGCATACAATACGCGCCACGAAAGATGAGACTTGACCACTTAAACTTTATTACTTCGTAATAAATATTACAATATTGTTAAGAGTTTTAATATAAATGTCATCGAAAAACCCCTGAAGAGATACACAAATTATGGATAACTATTTCGTCACGACTGTACCTGCGCAAACTTCCCACTACTGACGCTCGTCAAGTCTCATCTTTCGTGGCACGCTTGAGGGACTAATGCTGTGGTGTAAACATATCCAGAAAGTTTGGTAACGGGACTAACTACACAAAAATATTCTGGAGTCTATTAACCTGACTACTAGGATCAGCGATTCGTGCAATAAAGGCCGATTACACATACGTATTTGTAGAGACACTTAACATCACCCAGTGTTTTAGTCATACCAAGTCTTTAATACAATGTATATTGCATTTGGTAGGTAAGTTTAAAGTTCCCGAATGCACTGTAATTTATTATTTCATAAAAATTGGCAACAAAAAATACCTTTTTATTTTATCTGCGCAATAACAACAAAAATGCGAAACATTATTTCTTTCACGGTGGAAGCGCAGGAATGTGAAAATTTTCCACCTTTTTTGTGATTCATGTTTTAAAAATTATTGCGTCCTAAAATACAACATGGCGGGTGGTTTAAAAATCTTGCGCGCGCTATCTGCTGGCGGCCGGCCAAACTACCTGCACAATAAATAATACAATCTGAGCTCGCGCACCGGGGCGAACACACCGGCGACTATTTGTCGCAAGATTGGATCATTGGAAGACCCCACTGCTAATTTTAACAAGTCCTGAGAAATACTTGGCGTTTCCAGAACGAATTGATATTTCATCACTTTTGTTTTCTTGATTAAATAAGTTAATCATGTCTAAATGAATAGGCGACACCTATAGGACACGATCAAGGTGACAATACTTTGCTTATTTCGTGTAAATAACGCTGTAACATTCACTGGTAATGAAACTACAGTATGTGAGAATGCTGAGATAGAGCTTTGAGCTGTTTGTTTCTTTAACAATGTCTTTTAAAACTCCTTCTTTCCAAAGTTAGTCGCGAAAGTTTGATACGGCAAGAGATTAAAAGTCGCCCGTCTGCCCCACACATGCGTTCCGCCGCGAGCCACGGGCGACGATAACTGCCATAGTAATAGGTGCATATTTTTAGGCATACTTATTACTACAGTAATGACCGTGTGCAATGGCAGGAAGGTAAGTGGCTGCTGTGCGTGAAATATGCGCGCGTTAGTGTGCGCTGATTCGTGGCTAGCGATTATTTTAATGTAGCTGTTTAAAAAGGGTAATGGTTTTCTGTGAACTTAATGTTGAAGTTCATGTTTGTTTTCGGAAACTGAAAGGCGGAGGACGGATAGTTTTTCAGATGAGTATTTCCAAAAGTTGGCACACTCAACTTCATTATCATTTCAGATGAAAGACGGCCTTCAAGCATCGCCATTGGTACTGTGCTTTTATAGCGGTCTCCCGAAGCCTTGGGCCTATGACGTGAAAATGCCATGTATCATGACTCCATTGTGAAAAACTGATGGTATCATTCGTCCTGTACAGCTTCGTCTCTCTGTCATAGCTCTAACATTATGATTGCCACGTCATATTATGGTCCCCGGGTCAACTTTGGTCACTTGCCACATAATGATCGTATTTATAAATTCCTAGCTTTTGCCCGCAAGTTCGTACGCACATATCCCGTTTTTACCCGTTCCCGTAAGAATTTCGGGATATCCTCTCTTTGTGCTCCCCTACACTCCCCAAGGAATCTACAAGCCAAATTTCAGTTTTTAAGACCAGTAGTTTCGGCTATGCGTTGTCTGTCAGTCAGTCATCAATTTGATATGAAAGAATTCCACGAAAGAAAGAAAGACGTCCACTGCTGGACATAGGCCTCCCCCAAGATGAGGGGGTTAGCCATAATCGCCACGCTTGGCAGGCGGGTTGACGATCGCAGTGTATGGTACTGCGATGAAA
The DNA here is from genome assembly GCA_947578705.1 of Lacanobia wlatinum. Taxonomy (NCBI): domain Eukaryota; kingdom Metazoa; phylum Arthropoda; class Insecta; order Lepidoptera; family Noctuidae; genus Lacanobia; species Lacanobia wlatinum. The sequence continues at coordinate 29,698,884 of OX388025.1, read as the reverse complement.
GAATTGTAAAAATATTAATTTTTATTAACTAAAATACGTTATGAAGCCCTGAGTTTAATAAAACCTTGTAAAACGCCTGTCATTTCGCACATTCCAGTCAATAAACCTCGCCAACCTGATTTAAAAATCCCCTTAATTAGTAAAAACGTGTCTCCTCGTACTCTTTGTAAGCATTTAAAAATTAATTGCACGCCTTTCGAACTGACGAAAAAATCTCTCTAACTGAAAAAGTTTCAAGTACTTTTTTCTTTAAAATTTTTAAGTGAACTTGGTTTGGACGGGGATTAAGGGTCTCAGCTTTTAAAGATTCTTTCTCATTTATTATGTTTGTAATTAGATTCTAGAGGAAAAATCTCGTAGTTTTGTAGGAATTAAGTTGGTACTAATATCTCCATATTAAAGAGTTGTAAGTAAGTAAAGCAGGTATTCACTGCTGGTATTTATCGATGTCATTCAATTAGTAGCAAATATATTCATAAAAAAGTATTCATCATCTGCCTAGCCTTTTCCCAATTATATTGGGGTCGGTCGCCAGTCAAGCCGGATTCACCAGAATCCCAGTATTTTACTTGGAACGGCTGCATACCAGACCTCCACAACCCATAAACGGGGTAACACGGTAGTTCTTGGCAAGACTGGAGGTAGATTTACTGGCTTCAGACAATCCAATAAAAGTATTACTGCTGGAAAACTTATATGACTATATACCCCTGCGTAAGCCTTCTTAAATCTCCCATTTGAAACATATCTTAACACTCCTTGCCCTCTCAAGAACCGTAAGCCCCAATTGGGGCCAAATGGTCTTTTAATTGTCTTGCGTGCTTAGTGCCTGACGGGTTAAGTAAGTCCATCTCGTCCATTGTGCTACCTTGTGTAATGTTTTCCTCATGTATCGGTTCTGTACTTATATGGTGTACATATTAAAGAGTATTCTATCCTATTATATTCTCATCATCACACAAAACATTTAAAGGTAACCAAACATCTACGCTTACAAAGCGGCAACTTTCAAACAACACCGCCCTCCACAAATGTAACAATAAATAAAGAAAATAAACTGAAACAAAAGAGTATCGGCCGCCGAGCATACGAGCATACGGGGTAAGTGAGCAACACATTGATTCACCCGCCCGAGCAAGGTGAGTAAGGTGAACCGATAGCACGCCCTACCATTACGCATTGTCTACGCGCCAAGATGTATGTTGGAGTGGATACCGCATTATATTCCTATTATGAAACAATATATAGGTATTAGGTAAGCCCACCTTGCCATGAGACACAACTGAGGTTGTAAAGGCTTCTATTAAAACACAGGTATTAGCTGCGCCCAGTTATACTAAAAACCGATTCCAACATAGAATAAAAGATTTATTTTTTGCACTTATGACAGGCACGCGTATGACAACTATCTCACGTGATGGTAGCGATGATGCGGTCGAAGATGGAGCACGCTTGCATAAAAGTAACCTATTCTGCTATTCATTCTTGACTTGAAGACTCCCAGGTTGTAGCTAGCAGGAAACATAGACTCAGGCAGGGAATTCCACTCCTTAGCTGTACGCATAATGAATGTGATCCCGAAACTTTTAGCATCAATGCCTGAAAAACTTTAAGAATGTGGTGGGACACGCTAAGCCCTAGCTATTATATACCGTCTCCCGAGTATCATGGTTGATTGTAGCTTTTCATCGCAAATAAGATTTAAAAAAATATATTTGGCAAAACATAAAATAATAATTTTACTCACCAAAAAAATAAATTACAAAATTCACATTTATTAAAAGCTTATTTTAAACATTGTAAATAATTTTAAATACCCTGACTCTAAAATAGGCGTATGTGCCTGTGACTTAGGAGACTTAGGAATCAAAGATCATGACATGCACCGTCTTCCTACATCTCAGTAACATCTTAAAGGCACACAAGGGTGAAACTGGACCGGCGTGAGTCAGGTCCTTTAGATTAAGCGTCTAGACGCGACCGTGTGTCGCGAGCCTAATTTATGACCCCAACACACGGACACACGTGTTTTCAATTTAGATACACCAGCGTTTTTTGAATTATTTTAGAGATATTGTTCTTGGGGAGATAAATTATTGCCCTGTTAGTTTTCTTGGAATTTTTGCAGGTAAACGACACGATAAGTGGATATATTTTTTTCCGCACTGCTTTAATTTTAAATTTACAAAAATCTATATAGGTATTGTTTTTCATCATTTTTTTTCAATGCATTTAGCATTGAAAAATAAATGAATGATAAAAGAATGAAAAAAAATGAATGAATGATGACGAATTGAATGTACTTTGACAATGAATAAGTTCACGGCTACAATATTTTTTTCTCATAATCTAGAATATGATAAAAAACGCCATATAAGGGAAATGAGGTACATATCCATCCCCAATGAACGCTTCCCTAATTTATTTGTTAATTTAAATTTCATAGACAAAGGTGCAGTGGAGGACTTAATACACATTCACTACTTGTCAACCAAGAGTGGTGGATTATTTCTGTATGTCTAATTTATCATAGATTAACATTTTGATAGATATTGCGACCACCACTAACAATTTCCTTCTTTAAATAGCAAATAAAAACCAAGCTGTTGAAATAACCCACTCTTTTACATTCAAACAACATACAATCACCGATTCCCTTCAAATTGCAAGTGTTATTCGAAGCGAACTATTTTCATTTTCACACCTGACCGAGCGATTCCGTCTGATCGGACGCGCACCGAGGCGAGCGCTGGCGAATGCCAAATGACTACCCGATTCCGGTGTACTATCTCAGAGAGAAGTAGACAGTATTCTTTTGCTTACTGAGGAGACTTGGTGTATTAGTATAATGTGAGGATTGAATTAGATTGAAACACAAGCTCGTCCGAAATGATACTAACTTTTATTAGGGATAAACATTGATTATATATTGGTTACATTAGTCACATGACTTAGCTATAATGAGTACATGCTTATACACTACATTAGGCTTCAAGTCATTCGTATAAAAGACTTAATGTCTGATTGGTAAAGTACTTTTCCAATGAGAACAATAAATTGTACGGCCCTGTTAATTAATTAGCTGAAAAACTAACACCACAGAAAACGACCTATTTTTTTTCACACCTAAATGGCGGCCGAACCGTTTTTGATGAATTTTGGTTCAGAGATAGATAAAACCCTGGAGACCGTTATAGGCTACTTTGCGAAAATCTGTATTAACGCGAGCGAAGCCACAGGCAATAGTTAGTATGTTTATAGAGACGCGCAATGCCTATGGTTTAACAGGTTTCAATCCCACATTTGATTAGTGAGAGTATTAAAAGAGCCTCCCTTGGCATAGCTGCTGTATTGAATGAATATTAAATAGTTTTTTTTTCTCTTTTGCTCACTCTCCTGCTGCTATCTGCAGTATCATCTGCAATGAGCAACACTGGTGTCTGCATTCGCTGAGTTTTATCTAGCACTTGAGAGGCGTCCTCTGACGCCATTCCTCAGTCTTTGTCAATTTTTAGTCAAATCGAGTACGTAGGCTAGTCACACTATGCCTCTTAAGTCTGTTAAAATATCTTCACTCGTTATAAGATCTTTCGCCATTTTATTGGGGTGGTCTGCTAGTCTCTGTATCTACTCAAGTATTTTTTTATTTCCTCTCTTACAGTGGGTAGTTGGAGATCCTGATACATGAATTTGTTGATGACGTGCCATGGGATTTTGAAAATCATTCTGAGCATCTTGGTTTGAAAACGCTCAATGATGTTGATGTTGGATTCAGCAGCGGTGCCCCAATATTTAATAACTAGCTGACCCGCGCGGCTTCGCTCCCGTCAACTGGCTACTCTACCTACCGACCCTAACCTACCTACCCTACCTACCTACTTACCTACCATACCTACCTACTTACCTACCATACCTACCTACCATAGCTACCCTACCTCACCTACCTTACCTACCTACCCTACCTACCTGCCTACCTACCCTACCTACCTGCCTACCTACCCTACCTACCTGTCTACCTACCCTACCTACCTGCCTACCTACCCTACCTACATACTCATATTTTTTTGTATTTTAATTCTTATTATGCTATTCTGGACGAAGGAATAAAACACAAAAACTATGTAAATCGGTCGAGCCGTTCTCGAGTTAGTTAGAATAGTGTTCGAACAAACCCGACTTTGAGAATTTTGCTATATTGTGAAAGATTCGACCTTTTTCTAGAAGACATTTTTATATCAGCGAAACAGAAATAAAACGAAAAAAACATTTTTACAAAAAATGTAACCGACTTCCAAAACAAAACACTACAAAGTATAAAATAACTTTAATTTCGGAAGTCGGTGTCAAAAAGTGAAAAAACTAAAGACGTTAACGTCGGTTATATTATTTGTAAAAAAGATTTTTTATTTTTCACTTTTTAGTGGTACCTGCGTACCCATTCACAGCGTACTGGCGTGATGTTATGTTATGAAAATAAAACTTACTAAGTGCTTTCGGTGTAAAGGTCTCGTCAATACGAATGAAATAAGCCCAAACACTTGGTAGTTCCTACATACCGATGTGGAGTTCCCTTGACTCTCTATCGTCTCCATCATCAGGTCTGACCCAAACTTTCATTCTTTTGTAGTATCACCCGATATACACACGAATATCAAGTTTTTACCAAATACGTGCCTACAATTTTCGAGAGTTGCCCTCGATTTCTCAGGGTTTCCATCATCAGATCCTGACGTGGTGGCAATGGGACCACACGGGAAGCACCAGCTTTCAAATAAAAAAAGAATCATGAAAATCGGTTCATCCAGTCGGTTAATATACAGTCGAATTGATAACCTCCTCCTTTTTTTGAAGTCGGTTAATAAACTGAAGGAAGACGGACAGCGGTGGCTTATTAATAAATAGGGTTCCGTTAGCAACCTTGGTACGGAACCCTAAAAATCGACTTGGTTCGCACGAATCAAGATCGTACGCGAAGGCTTAAATAATAGGGTCCCATTAGCAACTTTGGCACGGAACCCTATAATTTGCCTTGGCTCGCAAATCGAACCGTCTGATACTTAGCACAAATTAAAAACTTAGTTGCGGGCAACCTGGGAGTCTTTAAGACAAAAGTGAATAGGTTGCTTCTAGGTAAACGTGCTCCATCTTCAACCTCATCATCGCTTAAAACATTGAGATAGTGGTCAAACGTATGCCTATCTATAGTAAAAAAAAAATCTACTCCGTATCACCTAACCACAGAGAACTAATGATAACTCGATTTGACAGTTACTGTGAAATCGTCTTGTCATTCATTCTTAGTTCGGGTTCGGGATTAATCGTAAGTCTGTAGGTGATACGGAGTAGAATACGTCCGCAACTAAGCCCGAAACTACGGACTTCGGACTTAGAGAGTAGCCCCACCAAAATCGATCGCTCCCGTCACCGTGACCACCTTTGGTACGGTACCTTATTATTATTAGCCTTGTCTCGCAAACCGAACCGTTCGTTGCTTCGTTCTAAACGGAATCAATCGCGGAGGCCTTAGAAGTAGGGTCCTGTCAGCACCTTTGGTACGGAACCCTACAGGCCTGATCCGCAAGTCGAGCCGTCCAGTACTTCACAAAACTACTGAGTTCTAAATCAGTTTAAGACTCTACGATAAAAGCACTTTAAACGAAACCAGCACACCTCAGAGATTTAAGCAATTTTGGCCCCTATTCGTTTAAGACCTTCCAGAGACCAAACCGAAATTCCTACGAACATAATCGTGTGAGGTCATTTTCCAGCGGAAAATCTTAACACCGCAATTCAGAAAAACGCGTTATCAGTGCAACGCCATCTATCGACCATGTAAACTGACAAAATATTTGGCAGCAGAAGACGTTAAATAAGAAGCCCGTATGTAACGATAAATAACGATAAGGTATTAAAATGTTTACTTTTATTTCGCTACGTCTACGCATTAAAAGTTTCACTAATAACTCAATGAATGTGTTTTGCTGTAACATTCATGCTTTCATGCATTTTTTGATTCCTCAATAGATGGCGCTCTGACTGATCAGAACACAGTAGGAAGTTTGTTACTAAACTAAAAATTCAATATATTTTGATTTTGTGGATCGATTGTAACGATAAATAACGAAAAGGTATAAAAATGGTCACTTTTATTTTGCCACGTATTAAAAGTTTCACGAATAACACAACAATTTTGAATGCTTTCGTGCATTTTATTTTTTCTCAATAGATGGCGCTCTGACTCATCAGAATACATTAGGAAGTTTCTTCCTAAACTTAAAAATTCAATATCTTTTGATTTTGTGGGTCGATTTTGATGAAATAAACGCTAAATGTTACTCGGGTTATCACTTAATATTTTTAAGTACTTAGACTTGCAATCCAATCTGTGGTTTATGCGTGATGCTCCCACAAACGCACAGACAAACAGACAAAAATTTCAAAAATTGCATTTTTGTGTTTTATACCTTTTTCCTGAGTTTTCTGTGTAATTTTCATGGAAAAATATTCAATGTACAGACACGGTTAGTCTACGATTTTATTATATGTATATATTATTATATGTATATACAGATTTATTATATGTATAGATAAGATTGTTTTGCTCTCATGACCACAAATGTCGAAGGCGTCGAATGCCTTCAACGCGTTCATGTTTAATGTTTCAACATCTCAACCCCTCTTCAATAAAACAAATGCACCTCCAATCGTCCTCTCACGCCCTCAATACTCACCTCAATATAATCGTCCTCCACTCGTGCGCAGCGGACGGCGCTCAGACCGGAAACGAGCGCCATTTCCCCCACCTGTCGCCGCGTCACTTCCGGCCCGCTCCTTGAGACTTGACCGCTGGAATGGGACTGAAAGGATTTATGTTTGAGAACAAAATAACTGTCTTCACACTTTCATTTCCTGAGCGTTTCGTGGCACTTACCTACCTATTGCTTTGAGGTAGGTAAGTGATTTTGAACACGTTCTTTTGGCACAAAAGATTGATCTTATAGGTACTATTTTACTTATAGAACAAAAGGTTTGTGTGTGAAAAGAAATACAATGTTGGGACTCGGACGTTAGATTATTTTTTTGGTTTTGTAGGTAAATCTTCCTACGCGTAAAATAACGACGTCAAAGTTTTACGCCGTAATATTTACACATTGATTGCAACGCAATATGACTTTTTCAATTCTTAAATTTCAATGTGAAAGGAAAACATCGTGTGTACTAAGACGTGCCAATACTATCATTATTCCATTACAAAAAGAGGCAGAACTTTAAAGGTAAAATATCACTATTTCTTTTTCCTTGAAGTCTGAAATTACCAAACCTTATGAGCAAGAGTGGTGATAAATACTCGTGCTGTGTATGATATGGAGCCAACAATGGGGCAGTACAGGCTGATATTATTACTATTGCAACGCAACCTACCCCTCTCTTGCGGAATTTGTTCGAAAGAGTCACCGCAGCTCTGGACCGCAAAGGGCATTAGGAGGAACACGGATGAGTTTTAGACAATATGAGTCTGACACTCCCTTCCGCTCCAGCGGGAGGAGTCATTTGATTTCCCATCCTTAAAAAAACCCCTCTCTATCGTTGGCACTTAAACTCAGACTTGTACCTAGTAAAAATAACGGAATAAAACAATAAAAGCACAACAAGTCAGTATAAAACATTAAAAACAAAGTCGTCGAGTAAACAAAGGAAAACTCGCGCCACTAATAGAAATGAGATTTAAAGTTGAGCCTGAACATTTGGTGTAGCTTCTGTCTGTATGTTGCCGTTTTGATGATAAAAAAAACATACGAAATTTTGTACTTATTGAAAAACTTTCAAATTAAGAATACTCGCTAATGGTTTTATCTGCTCCACCAAATGGGAGGGGAAAATTAGTTTCTTTTTTTTATGTCTGAATTTTTCTTTGACTTCTTTGTGATTCCCGTCATCCAATATACTTAAACTGAGATCATAGATTTCGACTGTTCTAATATCATTCAGGAGATTTCACCACCATCAGCACTGTATTTGAGAGATAAGAGGGACCTTTTTTGCGATTTATGCGTACCCTAACACTCACGTCATTTACAACAGAGTCTGTCTCAAAAATCCATTCAGTATTTTGAGAAATCAACAAACAGTTCATTCAGACTCGTGACCACCTCTGAGGATCTAGACGAGTGACATTCTGTGTACGGTAGGGTGGCGAAAGCTATTGTCAACGAAAGGTATCGAAATGTCACGTGACCAATCCTAATATATAAAATTCTTCCGTTACTGACTGATTGAGTGACTGTCAGATAACACACAGCCGAAACTACTGGTCGTAGAAAACTGAAATTTGGCGTGTAGCTTCCCTACACTGAGTGGGAGAGCACTAAGAGAGGATTTACTGAAATTCCTACGAGAACGGGATGAAAAAATGAAAAAAAAGTCTATATTTTATTTAAAACAAAATGCTTCATAAACAATGAATTGTGTTTGGAGCCTCCTTTTAGACAAACAATGCCTGTGTTAGGAGACCCCGCTCTTCCATATCTTAGATAAATATTACATAATAATGTATTACAGCATGTTGCTACTATTGAATATAAACATCTGATTATTATGTATCATGTGGTAAGAAGCGTGGTGTGCTTTATTTAGGTGTGGTGTGTGTGTAAGATGTAGTGTGGATTGATGTGATGTGCAGTGTGTGGTGTGGAGTGTGGTGGTGTGTTGTGGTGTGGAGTGTGGTGTGGTGTGGTGTGATGTGGTGTGGTGTGTGGTGTGATGTGGTGCGAAGTAGTGTAGAGTATGGTGTGTATCGTTATGGTGTGTGAATGTATTACTCATGATAAACCAGAAGCGCTTTCGTATCCTCATAAGTAAGAGATTTAACCCAGTTTGTTATAATTTTTTTACAGTCATAATTACATACATGTATACAATAAAAACAATCATGGGATAACCCGGTATATGCGCGTACGGAGTCGCGGGCAAAAGCTAGTCTCCTTTATTTAGGCTATTCGACAATCGAATTCGCTAATAGAATGCCAATTCGTCCAGAGCTTCAAAGGCTAGGATGCGAACGAATTTTTGGATACAAAATGAGTTGTCGCACTCTCTTTTTATACGCACTTGTCTTTAATTATTATTTTAATGTTGTCGTCCAAACCCGGTACACAGCACGAGTATTACACTCACCCTAGCCCCGTAAGTCCGAGCACACAAAACAAACGAGTATGTTCACGCTACAACAGTTGGAAGGCCGCCAGACTGGCTCCGGCTCCTTACCTGTTACTACTCTTAATTTCAGACGCTTTTTGTTCATTTACTAAGTTGGAAAAACTTTTTCTCGTAATTTCTTTGTGTGTCGTTTAATATAAGAGGTATATCGTTCTATTTAAGTCTTTAGTACAGTCAACAACCCTATTTGGTATACAATTCATTTTTTCTTTTTTTTATAATTATTAATTTTTCCACTGCACTGCCAATATTTATTTCTAATGCGTAAATTATAACTTTTTAAGCTTATGACATACTTACGAGTGCGGTGTACAATAATTGTCTACTCAGCACACTCACAATATTTTAAGTTTTAAGTAGTAGACGGTCCAAAGAGACCTTAAAGAAGCTCATCTCGACACCGACATGGCACAAAATCGTGCACAATGGAAAACGAAGACAAGGAGGGCCGACTCCAAATAAATAGGATAAGGTCTAGCCAGGAGAGAGAGTTGCAAGTTAGCTGCCTGCAAAAAAAATACTTTGCTAACTATACGTACTGGTACTATAATTACAGGAAATGACCTTGACTGGAAAGGTAGGTGAATGTCAGTTTCACGTATCGTTTCTAGCAGAAAAACAGCATGTTATAGGAAACCCCTTCAATACTAATTCATCCTTTCGGCCTTGAGAATAACTTGCGAATCCATTACTACCTTTCGAGACTCTTCCGTGTCTCAGAGAGCATGTTTAACCATTGGTCATTTTACCACCTGTATGTGTACATTATGGATTGCAATAAACGATTTGAGATTTGAGATTTGATCTTTGGCAGTTGTTACGGATAGCCAGAGGTCAAAAGAAGGACACCAGTCTTGTCAATAGGAGCTGAGTTACCCAGCTTGTTGTATTAATTGTGAAGGTCGAATAGATTGTCGCTCCATGTATGGTATTCAACTGCATCCGACTTGACTGGAAGATGACCTCAATATAGTTGGGAAAAGGTGAGGTTGGTTGAACGATTGATTGATGACTTTGGTTCCATACTTCTATACGAGTGGTAGGTGAGCCTAAGCGGGGAATTCGGTGTTTACTCGAGCGCGTCAAAATAACATAAGGGGGGCAACCTTGAAAGGTTTAGGTAGGAATCTTTTTTATTTAAAAACTATAACTACCTCTGTGGTCGAGTGTTTTAGGCGTTTGCCTTGGTCCCGGTGGTCGTGGGTTCGATTCCCACGGGAAGCATACTTTGTAAAGTTGTTTCCAGTTTGGCTAGGACATTACAGGCTTGAATCACCTGATAAACAGATACATACAACATACCCGGTAAAAAGATGATTCCGTGCTTCGAAAGCCACGTATAAGCCGGTGGTCCCGGCCGCCAAATGGCGGTCGTCAAACAAACCATGTTTGAGGCCCTTAAGGCGGTTTAGAAAATCTGACACTAGGGTGTGTGGGGTCGTTAGACCTTACTGCCCACACGATAAGAAGAGAATTTTAAAACTCATTTAAAAATGCAACTAAAAAAGAATGCGAATACAGCTAAAACGATATATAAATCAATTGAACAATTAGTTTAACCTGGAATTTGTTTAGAACGTGTTTGTGTAAAAAGCCACATCAAGATTTTACCTTTTTTTACTACCCAAACCTTTCTAGTACAGTAAAGGTTACCCAAAGTTATAGGAACTAGGTTCAATAAGAAATTAATAGAGTAGATAGGTGATAAGCTTAATTCCCGAATATATAAGGTATTAGCAGTAGTGGTAGTGAGTGGCACACCTCGCTCTCACTATCGGCACTAACTCATAGAGTAGGTGCGACTGACGCGCGACACACGCGCCATCTGATTTATAGCGCTGTCCTTTACCGCCATAGATTAATAGAGCAGATACGATGCAGAGTAGGTGCATGGTCTTCACATATAACTAAATTTTTGTATACCAAATATTGCAAAAGATTTATTTGAAAAGAGTAACTATGGAGTTTCTTGTCCGTTCTTCTCCATAAGAATCTACCTTTCCGAATGGCCAGTAGAATCACTTTAGTATTTTATATTATTTGAAATGTGAATGACGTTCAAAAGTGCAGTTTAATGGCCTATTTGGAATAAACATTTTGACTTTGACTTTAAGAGTGTCAAAACTCCTCCTATAGGCTCTGATAAACGGCTTTGTTAAGCACTGAAGAGTGATCCAGCTGACAGAGACCTAACTGAAGTTCTGACAGCACCATCAATTGAAATGTTAATACATAGAAATACCCTAAAGAGTAAATGAAGGAATAGTGATCCCTCAAAGCCGTAGTGGGGTGATCTGGGTACAATTTGGGCTAATTAACAAAAAATCCTACTAAAATTAAAACCTAGTTATTAGATTCTAACAACAACTGAATTGAAGTAATGTTGTGTTGAGTTTTGTAACTCAATGCAACATCACTTCAGTTCATAAGTTGAGGAAATATTTCCACAATCTATTATATATAAAAATAATTAAAAAATATTTGCTAGGTACCGTATTACCTATTGCCTGTCATCTGCAAAAGCGGATTAAGAGGGGACTCTAGTCGGTAACTCTTTGGCCTTTCTCCTTACAAACGCATTCCGCTGTTTTCTTCGTGAATAATGCTGCTAGCATAATGTTTTTTTTTTACAAAAAATCATTTTCTTTTTTCCAAAAAATAATAACTAAAAGAATTATGAAAATCCAAAATCCTGAAAATACAGCCCGTTTTAACCGCCTTGTTCAGATGACTATCAGACAAATTTGATAAGTTTATAACAAAATACAAAATAACAGAAGCATAGATATAGTCTTCCTCAAAATTTTTTTATACGATTTTTTAGATCAGTAATACTTTGAAGAAGAAAACAGCGGAATACAAAACCTCTTTTTGTCAAGGTTTTTATAGATAAAATCAGCCGAAGCTGCAGTTGGCGCAGTGCAACGCATCGGCAATAGTTTCTTCAAATACCTATTTTTCAAATTCTTCGGGACTCCTCTCCTCGAGTCCCCTCTTAAGTACTTGGTATTTTTATTAAAATCATTTTATTTTCCCACGGCGAAGTCCAAACATAAGTTCAAAAATGCTTCTAGGTAATTATATTGCCTGACCTAGACCTATCCTGATTTAACTACACCTCTTGTATAGTAATAATTAATTTAAATCATTCAGACAAACATGGTCAAGTGCAGAAGTCAGACAATTACCTAAGTGGTCATTATATCTGTTAGAAAAAGACAACGCTATTAAATGTGTATGACGCCATCTCTTTTATACACAAGAATAATGATAGGTATATGTTAGATTGAAAGTTACACAGTTACATAGGCCACGGTTAAAATAACTGAAGGTTTGTCTAGAATTCTAGATGATTGATGAGTATTTTTAGGGTACCGTACCTCAAAAGGAAAAAAACGGAACCCTTATAAGATCACTTTGTTGTCCGTCCGTCTGTCTGTCAAGACCCGTTATCTCGGAAACGCGTGGAGGTATCGAATTGAAATTAAAACCATATACTCAAGTCTTCGGTCCCTTCAAGCTGTGCAAAATCAAACTTCTAAGTTAAGGTAAAAAAAAGATACGGCCGTTTATGCCGCAAAAAACGTATATTTCGACACTCTCAAGGGAATCAAAATGTATAGGGTATTTCCCGTTGACCTAGAACTATGAAATTTGGCAATTAATACCGTCATAAACTACAAGTATAGAAAAATGTCTGAAAACTATACATTTGTAATTAAATCATAAAAAATATAGTATTTATTAAAAGTAATATATGCACCTACAAATTTGTACGGAACCCTCGGTGGGCGAGTCCGATTCACACTTGGCCGGTTTTTTTACCATCAAAGAATGTTTATTTGTAAAATAAAACACTGTAGTGGTCGAGCAATTTAAACAATGACAGTTTCCTGAGGACTTTATAGTGTGAACTATCACGGGACGGTTACCTAGAACACATATATTATTTTTTGTATATTTTTCTGTAACTAAATTCTATTTTAAATTCCATTTATTTGCTGTACACCTACCACAGTATATTTCTTTTTACCCCAAAGGTTGACTGGTAGAGAATGCCTTGTTGCATTAAGTCCGCCCATGTACCACTATTGTACATGAAGTTTAAATAAATAAACAAAAATAACACATCCGAAATGCGGCAGATTTCATAAACACTTGTTTTTCCTTATGTCAATTAAAAATATCCACCTGAATCACAAGGAAGTTGTGACGGACGGGCGTTTTGACGTACTTTGTGTAATCGTCGACTTTCAAGTAGTTCTGGAATTCGGCATATTTTGAATAAATTACTTGATTTTGATTCAGGAGAAACACATTTTGTATTTTTTCAAGTCCGATACTCTTCTGTAATTCAAACTGAATTTTGATACTTTCATAAGAGAAATATCTACGCTATACACAGGCTACACAAAAAATGAAGAAAGTGTTAAATACATCTCTAATTGATCCACCACACAAGTGTCACCTCTGCCCATCACAATGTTAGTCTGTGTCGCGGAAGCCCAACAAATCAACGCTATGCATATTGCGGCGGTCACCGGTGTCGCTGAGTTTCATACATCAACACGTTTTTTGTGCTTTGTTCGCGAATTTATTGAAAAATCATAGACATCTCTGTTTAAACTACGATTTAGGAGCGGCGCTATTGATAGATGTGTACCGCCGAGAAGCCGCCGTCGCCGTCGTAGGTGTGTGTGTATGTGTGGGACCAACCCTACAAATTAAACACTATCATAGTTTATTTAACAACCTAATTGATTTTTTTACTAGAGGACAAAAGATATTAGAATTTCAGAAATAGCTACGCTTTTAGCTCTACTCTTCAATTTTCCAGATAAGACAGCCTTACATCAGTGTTTGCCTAAATGTAACTTATTGCTATAGAAACAAATTCCTCAAATACGTCTCTCTTGGTTCATAACTGATAAAAATATACAGCCCAACGTTTTAATATATTTTTATCAGAATTCCTTACCCTCCTTACCCTAAACATTTACCGGTCACTAACCAACAAATCATCTAAACTGGACCGGTCTCATAAAGCCATCTTCCATACCACCGTGATAATATAAATAAAATTAACAGAAGGTTCAATCCTCGCGGTGATTACGACAGCAGTAATCACGAAAGCTGCCGTCGAACGAAGACAAAAGAAAACACAAATAGGTACCTACCCTGCAGTAGGTAGAGTAAGGCGGAAGAATGAGTGTCGGTCGTCCGGTAGCGAGATGGATGGACATGGGACATACGACATTCTTGCCATCGCGGGTAGAACCTGGATATGGCTGGCACAGGAACGTTGCAATTGGCACAAGAAAGAAAGGCTTATGCTCAAAAGGGCTTAGTAGGCGATTCGGCCGCAGAGTTTCGTCCGATTCGGTCGAAACAGGTCTTTTTTTGTGTGGTGTTTCGGACGATACTTTTTTTAAGCAATTTTTTTACTTACTTTCAAATTGAACTCATGTTCACTGCAAGACATAAACCTTTTGGACTTAAGGCAAGCCAGATGATGACTGATTACACCCTCGTTTTCCTCAGGGTTAAGCAAATGCGTACCTACAGTACCTACACCCAATTTTTTTATTCTTAATTTCTCACACAATGACATAAAACATACAAACACCAACATAACTAAAGGCAAGCTTAACCCAGAATTGGGTTCTCAAATAGAAAACCCTGTGAAATAAAAATATTTTTACAAATAAGTGAGAACTAAAATAAGCGAGCCATACAGTAGTCGCATATTATATGTAACATTTCACCCGCGTAGTTCCCGTTCCCGTGGGAGTACGGGGATAATATATAGCCTATGTTACTCCCTGATAATGTAGCTATCCAATGCTAAAAGAATTTTTCAAATCGGTTCAGTAGTTTCGGAGCCTATACAATTCAAACGAACAAACAAACAAATCTTTCTTCTTTATAATATTAGTATAGATATAGAAGTATAGATTAAAGTGATATTTCTGTATCTCTCTGCATAGTGGCACTATCGTCTAGACCGAGTTAATTTTCTGAATACCTGCGCACAATGCGCTGCCCGGAGTCGCGCGGCGTCGCGCGGCGTCATCGTGGAAAAAACACGGCATTTTTCTTGACAACAATGGACGATCTTTTATGGGATCTTACGTGGCATTTAAGTTATTGGTTGAGAGCAGGTGGACGGGGAGGATATTAGGTAATGGGTTCCTGTGATGGCGGGGTCGTTGTTGTACTTTGAAAGGAAATATTTTTAGTTTAAAGTATGTTGGGAAATGAGGTTTGGAGAACAATATTGGTATTCAAGTTTATTTGTTCTTTTTGTACAATTTATAAGTAATGCAATGCCTGTTCTAGGTCGATAGTGCCAATTTACACTAATATAAAGTCTTTGAAAATGAATTATGGAAATAAAGGAAAACTAGAAAGATTGAATGACTTAACCGCTTTCAAAATATGTCGATCAATTTCATTCCTGTGATGAAACTTATCAGACAATCGAAAAATCGAGTCTCCCATGCGAAGATTTATTCCTACAAAGTTACCCTCACTATCAGTGCTTCCAGCTTAGTGCGGCTAAGTCCGCGTCACCTCTGAGGTGAATTTAATTGTCTTGCGTCTATTATGTCTGTAATGGCGTCTTAGCTTTGCCTCTGCGCCGAATGCCGATCGCGAGGCGTTCTCCAGTGGGTACGATACGCAAAAGGCGACGTTTGAAAATTAATATGTATTTAAAATAAAACATCACTCGTGGCTAAATAATGACAGCCGCACGATACGTGGATGGGAGACCATAGGATAAAAGACGCACATAACGTGTCACCTCCATGCTTCGGAAACACGTCGAATCGTTGGTACTGGCTGTCATTTAAGATCTTTAACGATTGTCGCAGATAGTCAAACCAACTGAAAACACTTTTTCTTTTCAAGATTCATCCATAACCCATAACCGAACCGAATAAGAAGCAGTCACAAAAGCATCCTGAAGGCTGTGGCGGCCGATACTTTCTCCACCAATTGTGAGAAGACTTATACCCTAGTATTGCGTTGTTCTAGTTGATGGGTGATCGACTCATTAATTCTTTAAGTCTTTAGTTAAGTGACTAACAATAGTTTTTTAAGTGCAAACATATTATATAGATATGTATAAAATAATTTTATTTTACTTATTTATAAGTCCAAAAATAACGCTGAGCAGTTTTTTTGTTTCATTAATGAACAACGTAAAGATCTCACTTACAGATGTACAGTCATTTTGCAACGAAGAGTCGTATACAGTGGGAGAGCGCCCCGTTCACCCCAGATCGTCTGTAAGTGGCGGCGCTAATAAAGTCGTCTCATAGTAACTGCGGCTAATCTCACGCCGACCCGAGAGTGTGCGTGCACCTTAAGACGGGGCTCAAGTTGTAGGAGGTAGCGGAAACAGTAAAAAGACTAACTGCATCGAGGCTTCAATTTGTAAAACTCCCTACCCTTTTGTGTTATTGCTGGAAATTGATACCTGCGTTTTAGAATGAGTAACCTCAGTCTACATAGTACAAGAAACAGTTAAGGAATGTTTCTTTGTCATTTTCACAGATACCAGAGAAGAGCGTTCGCATTCGCAGATATACGATAATTTTACGTGATAACGTCATAAAAAAACAATTGAACGGGCGGAACGTGACCGTGGCACTTTTTCGTGCGTGCAGCTGGTATTCATCGATTTATAAGACGTTATCACGTCAAAAAAGCTCTAACTTGCCCTACATATTGACATGTCTTTGACATAGATTATTAAGAATAGAATAGAATACTCTTTATTATGTACGCCATATAAGTTACAGAAAAAAATAGATGAAGAAAACATTACATAGGGCGACACAATGGGCGGCCTTATCGCTAAAAGCGATCTTTTAAAGACAACCTTTGGATGGCAACTGAGTACCAGTATTTTAAATGTAGGTACTGCCTATCTGATCTCCAAAAGCACATACTGAGGGTCATTGGTGATAAGCCGTGTTGCGCCATCATGGCATTGGATACCTACACATGTGCATGTGCCTGGTGCGTCAGGTAAGCGCAACAAATATATTAATTAAAATTTATTTTGTATTGTGTCTGTTAAAAGTGATCTTTTAAAGAGGATTTTAAAGAGAGGAGTGACAGTACTGCAGGTAGTCTAGGTGTACTATTTATATATACAATAATTACATAATAGATAAATACATATAAACAATATAGCAGAGAACCCAAGTAACGACGATTAAGGAGAGAGATAATGATTTTTACCATAGTTTTAAAAGTAGACAAAGATTGAGCACGCCTTACCGACACCGGCAAGGCATTCCATAACCGCACCGCCTGAATCGTAAAAGATTATATTGAGATTATATTGGACTATTGGAGACTGTTATATAGTCATTTTTTAATGATAGTCATGATTGTCACAAGGTGACTTTACCTTTACCGAGATATTTCATCTCGGCAACGTGACTCTAGGGCACCATGTTTCTTACATTTTTTTGTTTTTTTGAAGTGTGCACGTTACATCGAGCGCCACAATTTAGAAAAAAAAAACAAACAAAGAAGTTAAGCTTAAAATAGGCCAAAAGACCGAGAAGCAGAGAAGGACAAATAAACATCGACATGAGAAATCTTTAACTCCCCGCTTCCATCGTCTACCTTGTACCAAGACATGTCCAAGGATCGGCCAGACGAACGGTTTAAACTAATCTTATTATACTTGAAAGCGTTTATAGGATCATTGTGGCAGTGCCAGGGTGTGCCAGAGTCTTGCCCGTGTAATGCCAGGAGAGCCGGTGTATTGCCAGGTAAAGGCGTGCGAGCTTAAGATTGTGGGACCATTGGAGGTCGTAGAACGTTTTGTTTGGAAGTAAAACTATACAATTAGAGGACTGGGTTTTGTTAAGAATCCGCTGGATGGAAGAAGCACAGGATAGGTCGATGTGGCGGTTTGAGTTGAGATGGCCTATATCGAGCTGTAATGATGATGAAGAATTTAGTATCAAATTGGATAATGCTTACCAAATTCCTAGATACTACTATAGAGTTGTAGTGTTTTTGTACGATCATTTGATATTAGTACCTAAATGAAGATTCTTCGATAATCTTCTGGTGAGTATTGATTGTATTGCAACTGGTTTGCATTAATGTGTTACAAAAAACAAATTTCCTCTAGGTGCTGTTTTCAAAACTTGAAATATTAAAGAAAGAAAGAATAAAATTTATTTAGCACATTCATGAAACACGCACGGAACACAAAAATATTAAAATAAATAGGTATGTCAGAAACTAGTAACTACAGTACAGCAGTAGTGTGTTTAGTAGTAGTTACTATTAAGTATCTATCTCACCTATGATGCGGTCGAAGATGGAGCACGCTTGCCTAGAAGTAACCTATTCACTCCTGACTTAAAGACTCCCAGGTTGTAGCTATCAGGAAACACAGACGCAGGGAATTCCAATCCATAGCTGTCCGCACTATGAATGTGTTCCCAAAAAGTTCTTTAAAGTTTTCGTTATCTATGTTGTTTTCATACGAATTTTTTCCTTGTCTCACAAAACACTGCCTCAACTCGCTCTCTTACATAGAGAGTACTTTTTTAACATTTTTTATCTAAAACTGAAAACCCCATACATAAAGATATGCTATTGAAATCCAACAATCAATCAAGTCGAGCATAATCAAGCGATGATGAATGGCATGAAGATGTTCTCCTACACGGGTCTACTGCTGTGCTCCCTCATCTGTCAGGATTATACCGACTTACCTATTGTACACCTTGACGTGTGCCTGGTTTTATTACCACGACGGTTATTGCTTCTGGAAGCTCAACAAAAGAATTTCGTGGGCTATATGAATACTAGGTCGTGTGCTACTACATAAAAATTTGGTAGTGATATCGATTAAATATGAGAATCGTTACATATTGTATGACTGAATGAAACGACGCTTTATAAAGCTAAACTTTGTAATAAACTACCTACTCATAATCTTTATTATGTGCTTCTATCACACACCTGCCGGTCGATTTTGGAAAATAGTGAGCTGGCAATAAATGCAATGCGAATAGATGCCAGAGATTGACGGCCCACTTTTTTTTTATTTAGGATTAATACACTACAATTGTTTACACAATACATTTCATTTAAGAGTACACCATATACATTTATAAGTGCAACAATTACTTACATGCACTAATTTATTTAAATTATACATTTCCATTATTGCAATTTTTAGTTAATTATGAAAAAAATAATGTACAACAGAGCATAAATCAGTGATTCATCAAACAAATCAAGATTAGCGTATTCATTTAAATTACCAATTATTATATTGATTGGTAATAAGGTAACACTTCAAACTCACTTCACTTAAGTTATGTGAAACTGTTGTTGTGTTGATAACACTCAATGCATATGATATGGATTGAGAGTGCTATTCTGTAACAATTCTGCATAATCAATAAATATAGAAAAAAAATGATTTTGACAGACTGCGATGCTAATGCGAACTCTCCTCAGTAACCTCAGGATTTCTAATTACCCCAACAATATTTACCTACTAAGAGTAATTCATTACCTTACGTCGCTTTTCTCTTAAATCATTCCACCAAACAACAATCCCTACATACCTAATTATTGTAAAAAGCCCACCCAATCTCAATATCAGACTTTATTTGTCCTCCAGAAATAAAACGCTCATGATCATAAATCGTTGGCTCTTACTGTCTCACTCATAACATAGTGGGCGAGTCCATTTGCACAAAATATTTGTATGTAAAGCAGAAGAGCAATCCACTTATACCGTCTCTTACCTGCACGATGCTCGTCTCTTACATTCTGCTACTTACACATGGACAGGAGAGGCTGTGGAGACGATTTGGTTGGTTATGTTTTGACAAAAAACTGAAATGTAGATAATGAAATGAAATGTAACTCTATTTAGAGTGCAAAGAAGAAACCATCTATTCCATCGTAGACTTTGTCTCTGTCATCTCTGACCTAGACTAGAGTCAAGAGCAAAACCATCTCAAATAAAAAAAGGTAACAGGTTTTCATTATTAAACTTTTTGTTTCATTATTTATTTATTTATTCACAAAATCCACAGCTCTTTAACAATTTTACTTAAAATAAATGAACCGATCTTACAGCCAATTACGGAATTAAGGATGTTTGATAAAGGCTATATTTGATTCTTACATGTAAAATCAGCGATTGCAAGCTCAGATCTATCATCGCAGCCTAAGAAACAGCTGGATGGGAATTAATCCAAGCAACTTAGTTTATCGGTGAGCGATTCTACGAGTATGTTAATGAAACTAATGATAATCATAACTTACATACACTGTAAAAGATCATTTGATATTCTTAATCTTTATTTTACCTGGTAGGAAAATTGACACTCGGAAAAGTTCCCTCCATTCAAACAAATCTGTTCTATAAATCGGTGAAGGCACTTGTTAAAAATACCATTTCAAATTCAAAATCTAAAACACACCCCTAATAAGACAAGAAAAGAAAATATCGAAGAGCAACTCCGCGCCACCCACACTGCACAATTTGCCAAGGACTTACCTCTTCATAAAGAGGGCTGGAATTTTTCTTTATTGTCGGGATTATTTGAGCGCCCTCTCGTGAGAGGTTTACGCGATCTCAAGATGACTGCGGCCCTTTTACGACAGTATCAAACTGCTATTCACCTTTATACTTTATATTAAGTTATTGACGATCAGATTCTGGCAGCGTGAGCTTTTTACTTGGAGTTTATTGCTGCAAGGAGGTGGAATTACATCGATTTTGGACTCAAATTGGAACATTATGTGAGTGGTAGGCTGCAAGGCTTTGTTTTTAATGTAGCAGGTTGGTTTTTGATGCAGGGGTTTGATTGGCTGCTAGTATTGTTTTCGAATAAGAAAAGGTAGAATTTTTTCTTCTTTTCGAATCGACGGTTAACTCTTTAGATGGTTTGGGCCTGTTGATTGCAGCATCGGTGCAGCATCAAATCCCCCAAAATACAAGTGCAGAACTGAAAACTCACAACGGTCATTTTAAATCAATATATATAAAATATTTTCGTTACTGACTGATTGAGTGACTGAGTGACTGACAGACAACGCACAGCCGACACTACTAATCGTAGAAAGCTGAAATTTGCCATGAAGGTTCCTTGGAGAGTGTGAGCACTAAGGGATGATTTCCCGAAATTTTACGGGAACAGAAAAAACGAGATACCCGCGTACGAAGTCGCGGACACAAGCTTGTGGTTGTAAATTACTTGAAGACATAGTCATACGTATATACGCATAATTATTTCAAGTGTTTGCAATCCACATGAGGCACAAATGAAAATGTACAGAGAGCTCGCATGCTGCATTTTTCTTTCGTTTCCAATCAACATTCCCGCTAACGTTGCTCCAAATAAATAGTGACAGAGGTACACATCGTACAGTTGAAAGTTTCCGTTTCCAATGTGCAGCGGATTCCTGAGCGGAGCGCACTAGACAACGCGGACAAATAAATTATCATTAGTGTATGTAGCTCACGGCAGATGCACTCGCCATTGATGTTAGAAGAAACGTGAATGTGGCATGGTGGAAAGTGCCTATACCTAATAATAGAGGGCATGAGAAGCTCGTGGCCAAGTAATAACCATACGGCCCCACATGGGTCGAAATAAAGCGAGGTCGGTTCGTCAATGGGTGTAGAAGGATCTCGGTTCTGCACCTAGGAAACCACGATTAGCTGTTGGTTCTGGTTGTCATGTACTTATATGTCGGAAATAAGTCAGTCAATTGAACAATCGGGACGCCAACGCCATCTAGTGGCGTTCGACGGAGTCTAGGACGTTGTGCTCGACAGAGACTGAGCTCAGTCTACTAGTGGTGGTCAAGCAGAGCACACGTCTAGAAACCGCCGCGTGTTATAATACTTGTTCAGTGACCTATTATGTGAGAATATTGTAATTGAGACTGAGTATGAATAATAATTTGATTTAAAAGCGTGTTTCTATTGCGCAATAACCAACACTTCCCATAGTTCGCCCACTGTAGTTCTAATATCCTGGCTGATGTAACTTGGAGAGTTATACCTTCACCGGCATATAGATCTTTGACAGTCGTAACGGGTAGCCAGAAGCTAAGAAATATGACAAGCCAAGATCTCAACAAGCCATCAGTCAGTTTACCAAGGGGTATCGTGTTACCCAGATACCAATACTGGTACTCAGAGATACCCCGTTACCAATACTGGTACTCAGCAGCATGCGGCTAGACTTGAAACCGACCCCGACACTTGGGAAAAGGCTAGTCTCATTGATAGAGGGTATGAGTAGCCTTCATCTAACTTGTTCATTGCTTTAAGAACCGCCTTAAAATATTAAAGCAAGGCTCAATATTCTGGTTGATGTCAATAAAAGGCAACTGTATCTCTAAATAAGATGATGACAATATAAATAGCACACAGGTATATGAACAACCAACATGCCATATTGTTTGTTGTCCATCTATCTGTACGGTATATCTGCCTAAAACTATCTTGAGATCTCTGGTTGTGTTTTGATTACTCTTGGATATGAGTAACCCTGTCGTTCATCACATCAAAAGTAATCAAGCTAGCTATCTTAATTTTATTCTATTATTATTGTTAAATTCCCGTTTGACCACGATCTATGGAGCACGCTTGAACTCTTGACTTAATTTTGCCGTGGTAAACGCTGTACGGCTTACTCCACAGATTCCCCATCTGCCTCCTCCAAACCTCCAACTCTAGGTCCCCTATATTTATTTTCGTAGCTTCATGCGTGGTGACACAGTGCGCACACACCCAGCCAGCACTTACGGTGAGACGGCACAAATTGAAAACGCGCTCAACGGTAAACGACAGAGATTTGTCGACCGGTTCCTTCTCGCACATTTTAGCGAAGACTTTGTCTAGTACTCAAGGACCTATGAATTACTGGCTTTTGTTGCTATTGCTTAAATGATTATATAAACTTTTTGTAGCAGTAATCTATTTTCGGCGACCGTGCAGCGGAAGACGCAGCGTTGGAAGGCCTTTTTTTTAACGGGGGGATATCCTCATGAATGTCCTCCGCCCTGGGGCGAGCAGAGGGGTCTGTCAGACTCTTACTGACTAAAACCACCCCTGTGTTCCATCTCTCACCCACGCCGGAGATCGCGGGGACTTGCGTCTTCCGTAATCCCCGGCTGGTAATGGCCGGCCCGCCACTGCGGGCCACCTCGGGTCAGCGCGGGGTGTGAGGTGTTTGACTCCCCCGCGACGTCAGAGAGGGGCGCACGGGAACACCACGCGCCGCCACCTCGGGTCCGGATGAATGGGGGGCGACGGACATCCCCAAGTCCGCCGCCCCTGGACCCAGTTAGGGGGGCCGGAAGAGGGCAGCGTATGCCCTCCTTCGACGCCCGGTGCGTCTGCTGCGGGCCGGGAGGGAGGTCGAGATCTCTCTCTCCCTTTCCGCAGCCTCCTTCTGCGCGACAACTATTTCGCAGAAGGAGACCACCGCGTCCCAGGACTTCTCGCCGTCAACCATAGCACGGACTACGGCCGACAGCGAGAGGTCACTGCCTACAACAGAGATGAGAGCACGGCGCGAGGCCTCCTAAGCGGCAAACTCTGCCAGCGTATGCCGCGCCGTGTCCTCCCGACAGTCGACGCAGTGGTGACACCGAGCGTCCGGCTCCCTGCCTAAGCGACACAGAAACCTCCCGAAGCAGCCATGCCCCGAGAGGACCTGCGTCACACGAAATGACAGGGAGCCGTGCCTTCTCCCGAGCCACAGGTCGAGCACTGGCCGGATAGCCTCGATAGTGACGAGGCCGGCGGAAGGGCGTGAGAGCCTGTCCCGCCATTCCGCCACCAGGACCTCGCGCAGCTGCGACCGACGCAGCTCAATGTGCCGCTGCATCAGTCGCTCGCCGCGCCCCCGCGCGTCCCCAAGATGGACCGATGACCTGGTGAGGGTCGCGGTTAACCGATGAATGCGAGACGCACGGGACCAGGATTGTTGTGGCGACTCTTGGGGGAGGCCATGTCCAGCAGTGGACGACTTTCGGCTGATATGATGATGAATCTGATTTATACTATTTATTGACTCATGTTTACCTCAGTCTCACCGGTTGGAAAGAACATATGTGGTCGACGACGGCGGAGAACGCTTGCCTAGAAGTAACCTATCCAAACTTGACTTGAAGGCCCCCAGGTTGTAGCTGCATGCAGTATCTATGCAAGTGCGTGTGAGTGCTTGGCGCAAATAAACGCTTTTTCTTTCTTTCTTTTTTTAAGTAGGCATATTCTCGAACGACCTATTGTGGCGGTAAGTAGTTGGTCACACCACAACACACTATAGCCTTGCAACACCACAATTTTGTCGGAATATCTTTTTAATATTTGTTATTACGATAGATCTTTTAAGAGGAGCTCGTGGCTAAATAATAACAGCCGCACCGGTCGATCTTCAAGGTTAAGCAATGCTTGTCAAGGTTGGTCTTTGGATGGGTGACCATCTTAACATGCCAAGTTTCCCTCCCCACTCGCGCGCACTGCGGTGTTTATTATATAGCTCCGTATTGTAAATTCGGAATTCGCGTTTTGTGTTTATTTTAAGGCTTGTGAATTGTTCCTAGCGGTGCTATAGTGTAGTAAGTGCGTGTTTTGTAAGTTTTTCAAAGTGTCTGTTCATTTATTTACAGGTAATTAGTCAATTTCTCCAGCTTTCGGTAAGTGCATTTATTTTTCTTGTGTGTGGGTAACGCGAAATAACTTAATCGATTGATATCTATTTGTTTAGTTCTTTTGATATTTTTAATTCATCCGTGTTGTTATAAAGTAATTCATGATGTCAACAAATGATGACCCTCCAGATCGTGGCGGAGATATATTTCGTCGAAATACAAAAACCCAAAGGTCGCCCGTGGCGACCTCCGCTAATTCGAAACGCTTGTTCAGCGAAATGTCTCCATCATACATTTCGCCCGATGATAGGTCAAAACGGGTTCATCAAACTTTCGAAACCGTGGAAAAATCCTCGCCGATTTTAAATATCAGTAATGTGAGCAATACCGATTACTGCGACTTAGTTTCCGAGGCGTCAGCCTACCTGTCAAAAATTAACGACTTAGTCAATGATCAGGGCTCTCGCATTAACGTAGCAAATAAATCTGCCATTATGGATATGACACAGCGTGTCACGGCCATCGTTTCTATGCTGGCCATAAAATCATCATGTAACGAAACGAAGTTAGCCAATACGGAACGCGAATTAGAAAAAATCAAGTCGAATAACTATGTCAATCCCAATCCTGTCAATTATAATAATAACAATTGTAAAATTTCGTATGCGGACTCGTTGAAACTACGCTTGCCAAAAGTAGCTCCAGCAATTATGGAATCCCGTCCACCATTGCCGTGTGTGGTGGCTTATCCGACCGCAGCTCGATCAGCTGATTATAGCACTTCGTCCGCGACAAAACAAGCGCTTATGAAAGCAATTAAGCCCTGTGATGACGGTTTTCAAATTGTAGGCGTGAAAAAAACCGCGAAATCCGGTGTTGTTCTACGTGTCGCTAGTGAACATCAGCTTAAAAAATTGGAATCCGTGGACGCAATTAAGGCCGCTGGTTTACGACTAGAAAAACCAAAAGGTAGACGCCCTCGAGTATTAGTTAAGGATGTACCATCTTCAATGGATGATGGCGCTTTTCTGATCGCGCTATACCGCCAAAATATTAAAGATGAGCTTCAAATGAAAGAGGATGACTTTATTAAGTCTACTAAAATTATCCGTAGGCGCTCGTTAGACAACGGTCGTAAGTGGATAGGCATCGAGTTAGATTCCGCAGTACGTAAACACTTAGTTTCTACCAAGGATAAATTATTTATTGATTGGGCTTCCTGCCGCTTTATTGACGATGTTGAAGTCGTTCGGTGCTTACATTGTCAACAGTTCGGTCACGTTAAGAAACACTGCGTTAATAAAGAACCGACTTGTGCTAATTGTTCGGAGGCACACGAAACAAATGATTGCCCGCATAAGGACGACGTAAATTTCAAGCCGACTTGCGTGGCGTGTAAACGCTTTAAAAAACCGTGTGATCATCGCTGTGGTTCTCAAGAGTGTACTACTTACAAACTGAAACTCGAACAATTAATCCTAAACACTAATTACTAAAAATGGATAGTTTAACCATAGGACAATTAAATCTCCATAACGATAGGGTGGCGACATCTGAGCTGGATAAATTGATTGTGGATTATAACCTTGACATAGTACTTGTTCAGGAACAATATCAAAACGCGCGCTTACGTCACAAGGTAGTTCAGCTGGATTGCAAGGCGCGAGCCGGAATTTATGTTGCGCGTTCTTCGAGCTTTACTGTAACATCTATATGTAATCTCATGACGCCCCATTGCGCTGTGGCGGAAGTATCATCACCTACCTTTAAGGTTTACGTTGTGAGCTGCTACTTTCAATATTCAGACCCAGTTACTCCACATATACATAATCTCCGTCACGTCTTGCGGTCGCTCGCGGGCTGCAAAGTTATAGTGGGTGCTGACGTGAATGCATCTTCTTCCCTGTGGTATGGCAAAGTTCGGGCCACTGATTACGAACGACGTTGTGCCGTTGAAGATTTTATTGCTGAGATGAACTTATCAATTCATAACACCCCAGACGCACCGCCTACTTTTTGTAGCCAAATGGGCGAATCTTGTATTGACGTCACACTTTCCAGTGCAGACGTACGCTTGGATAGGTGGCGTGTCCTTCCTGACGCGTCTTGTAGTGATCATCGCCTGATCGTGTACGAATTTGTTCCTATGTTTACTCAAGGTTCGTCACACTTAATTGGGAATTTTAGATATAAAAGTAGGGGCGCGAATTGGGAATTCTTTAGCTCACTTTTTGCTTGTCATGCCAAAGACTTCACTCGCGATGGACTGTCAGCTGAGGAAAGTGCTGAGATAATGTCAGACACCTTCACTTACTGTGCTGACATTGCTATTGGTCGCGCATCTATGACCAATATTCGTAGATGTGATTGGTGGAATGACTACCTTGTTGAACAACGTAAAAGCTATCGCAGAGCGCGCAGACAACTTAATAAGCTTAAAAAACGTAAGGTTATCGGGGACCCCCTTAATCTTGCTTTAAGTACTTTTAGAGTTGCCAAGTCGCGCTACAGAGCATCGGTTGAAAAATCTAAGGGTAATTTACTCCGGAAAATTGTTGATAAACTTGATAAGGAGGGTCCGTGGTCTCCTTTGTACCACGAGTTCAAGGCTAATAGATCTGTCGACCTTGCGTACGTTCAGAACATTAAAGTAAATAATAAACATACCACCGGCATTGAAGAAACAACTGATGTTTTGCTTAATTCTCTAATACCAGACGATTCATCAGTAAATGATAATGAATACCACCAACAGATTAGAGCGTGGGCCGCGGTGTCACCTGAATCACCGGAGTCAGACCTTCCATCCACTGACGAATTCATAAACGTTGTCAAGAGACTACCTCTCAAAAAATCATCCGGTGAAGATAAAATATCTAATAGAATGATTATAGAAGCGTGTAAAACAGCGGGCGACGCGATCTTATCCGTATATAACCGATGCATTGCAGAAGGTATTTTTCCTCGAATATGGCGACAAGGCTTTATACGCATTATTCCGAAGAGTGGCGATAAGCCCCCGGATGACCCTAAGTCCTACCGACCCATAACACTACTTCCATCTTTGGGGAAACTCTTAGAGCGACTAATCGTTCCGCGCTTGCTACCGAATGGACCTAAATTTCATATTAATCAATTTGGTTTCACTATTGGTAAATCCACAGTCGACGCGGCTCTCTCTGTCCGTAAAATTGTTAACTTATCGGAACATAAATACGTGGTTGGAATCTTTCTCGACATATCTGGCGCTTTTGATAACGCATGGTGGCCGATGCTACTACTTAAAATGAAAACCCGTGGTTGCTACAAAAATATCTATAATCTGATTCTTTCGTATTTTCTAAACGGCTCCGCGAAACTCAAACTTGGACATCATTCCATTTCTAAGTCTCTAACCATGGGATGTCCTCAGGGCTCAGTTATCGGTCCATATGTATGGAATTTTGGCTACGATGATTTCCTCGCGCTTCCGCTCCCATGCGGCTGTTCATTAACCGGTTACGCAGACGATGGCTTACTGCTCATTGAGGCAAGCACTCGGGCGGGACTCGAGAACTTGGCTGACACATGTCTACGTTTAATATCACAGTGGGGCGACCGAAACCGTCTGACCTTTGCACCGCATAAAACCTATCAACTTATTTTAAAAGGGAACCTAAAATCCTGGCCTAGTATTAAATTTAATAATGTACCCGTTAAAAGAAAAGAATCCGTGTGCTACCTCGGTATGCTACTAGAAAGGAACTTTTCGTTTATTGATCATATAAAAACAGTAGGTGAAAAAGCAAAAAAGAACTTCTACGCCTTGACGAGAATATCCAAAGCTACTTGGGGTCTCTCATTTCAAACCTTAAAAACTATTTATGGGGCTACTTACTTGGGTTGTATGTGCTACGGGGCACCTGTCTGGGCTGACAGGGCCACCATAGGGGCGGTACGCCGTAAATTGCTGCAAAGCCAGCGTTTGGCTTTGATATTCTTATGCAAGGCGTATAGGACGGTTAGTACTGAAGCCTTACCGGTGCTGGCGGGTGTTCTCCCAGTCGATCTAGAGGTGCAGCGGCGTGCTGCAATGTACTACTACGCTAGAAAGATCACGGACCCAGAGTTTTTACCGCAACGCGACCGTGCTAAGATCTGTAGATTACTAAAACCCCAGACTGACGTCTGGGAGGAACTTTTATCCGAATGGCAATGTAGGTGGGAAAATTCCATTAAAGGCCGACACCTCCACCAGTTTTTTCCATCCGTTCGTGAGCGGCTGGATAGGACATGGCTGGAGGTGGATCATTGTGTTGCCCAATTTCTCACAGGTCATGGCAACTTTAAGAGTAAATTATTTTCCTTTAGGCTTGTGGCCTCGCCTTTATGTCAATGTTCTACAGCCGACTATGAATACGAACAATCCGCACACCACATCTTATGGGAGTGTATTCTTTGGCAAACTGAACGCAATATTATGTTAGATAGTATTCAGGTTACATCTGGAGTAGTTTACTACACGGACCTTGTAGAAACCAGAACAAATTTCCGTGCTTTCAGGCGATTTTGCCATACCTATTACTGGAATCAAAAGTAGCTCACAATTTAGGACCCATTAGTTTTTAATTAATATATAATCCGTGGTGCTTGACAACTGGGCTTAACCCAGTTGTATATGTCCCTTGGTGCCTATTGGCCTAGCTCTATTCTGTCTCCTGCTTGAAAAGGAGGGAAGTGGAAATTATACATATATTTATTTTCCTACTCCTCCGCTGTACTTTTCTGATTAAATTCGTTGCAGGATCCAAGACAGTTAAATCGTTTCTCCGGGACTCGTCGGGCTTCATTGGCTCGGCGTTTTTCTGGTGGTCGCCACTGTTGATTCTGGCTTTCAGGAGTTGCAGTGGTTGGGAATGTGTGGCGGGCTTGTCCCAAAAAAAAAAAAAAAAAAAATGCCAAGTTTCCTCCGTGCCTCGGAAAGCACGTTCAGCCGTTGGTCCCGGCTGTCATTTGTAGATCTTTGGCTGCCGTTACGGATTGCCAGAGGCCAGTAAATCTGACACCAGTCGTGCCAAGAAGTACCGTGTTACCCAGTTAATGGGTTGTGGAGGTATGGTAGGCAGCCGCTCCACGTAAAACACTGGTATTCAGCTGAATCCGGTTTGACTGGGAGCCGACCCCAATATAGTTGGGAAAAGGCTAGACAGATGATGACCATAGATCTTTTAATAGTTCCATCTTTGTCCCATTTGTTGGTTATAATTTGAAAACAACAGGCCTTGGTTTTCCCATATTGCTACAGCTAGTAGCAATCAAATAACAGTAAACCAAATTCTACCAATAAACTGACTTTAATATCACTTTCATCAATAAAAAAGTTCTCAAACCCTCTCAGGCTAGACTGTCAAACTAATAACAAGTCCCGTCAGTCACTGCTAAGTTTCAGGTGAGGACGATTCTTTATCAGCCGGAGCCGAGTCGCCTCTCGCCAGTAATCGACACCGAATTAATGTGGCGTCACTAACTCGGCCCACGCCGGCGTACTTTAAAAAATCTCTCTTTCTTAATTTTTACATCGTTGCAAGGTGTTACTTGTGAAGGGATGGGGCGATTATTAGTGGGTGTTGTCGATGTATCGATAAAATTGTTTGAAGATTGTTGTTTTGACAGCATAATAAAAAAGCGAAATTTCTTATTTTCGTGTCGATTGACTCTTTCTTAAATTTTGTTCAAACAGTAGGTATGTGGACACGTGGACCGCAATACAGGTGATTGGACATAAAGGGTAGCAAAGTAGTTGGGGCATATTATCCTGCGAAGGGGCTCAAAATTAAAAGTTAATTATTCAAATTAGGCTGATTAATCAGAACTTATTTATTTATTTATTTAACAATTTATGTACACACATTACATAGAAACATAAAAAGAAGGAACCAAAGGTAACTTATTGAACGTCAAAATTTATATAAAGACAGTCCTCCAAAACGCCCGCCCATGTATTGTGTTATAGCTGGGAAGAAGTAGCGCAAACACATAAACCCGTAAATAGTGTTTGTAACTTTACAAAATTACTGGTTTTTCTCAAAGCTTCTCTTAACTTGCTAATGACAAACGAATCGTAGATCAAATCTGTATTATCACACGTTATAGAAAACAAGTTAAATAGGTCAACTGTACAAACTGCAGTTCAATTTCAACGAAGTGCCAAAACCGGTTTTGTATTATACTAAAGCAATGCGATGAGCTTTTAGCGATATGACAGCCAACTGTTACCAACACCCCACTATTTTTTAAGTTCCTATTGTAATTTGTTATAGTGTACACTAAAGAGTTATAATTTAATTAAGTTCTATGCTATTCTATTCTATTCAATTAATCTAACCGCAATATTTCATTGTAAAGCAAAACAATATCGATAACCTTCCAAAAGTGCTCCTTGCCCCCCTTACCCATGTCTACGTAGAAAGAAACCTATTAATAATTTGCGGGTGGCAAAGTTTTTAAAAGTGTTTTCCCCGGTCGGCACCTTGTCGACGAGGTGGGGGGGGGGGGCAAAGAGGGCCCATTAATTACACCACCTCACTTGCTCATGATATTGTCGACTTTTTATAACCACGGGGTGTTCATGAAAATTGTTATGTTGGCGCTGAATATGCGTATTCATCCCTCGCTTGTTTAGATTTTTTTGGGTCAAGAAAAGTTGGAAGTTTTTGCATATTTTTAAGGTGAATTACGCCGTGTTGTGGAGTTATGCTATGAGTTTTAGAGGACAGGTCTGTACATTGGTTTTGGAGTACTTTAATGAAGTAATTCCATAAAATAAAGTCCATTAACTATTCTTCCATTCATTATTCTATGTAGCCTGTTGGTCAGATTATGCCATCGAGATTCAAAGTATGTAACTGTATGCACATCAATCTTGGGGTGTATATTCAAGATAGAGAAGTTCTGTATTTGCGATACCGGTATATAAGGTGTGCCGATGACCTTGTGAGGGTTGCAGGCACCGGACCGGACAGAGACGCACAGGACCGGTCGTTGTGGCGACGCTTGGGGGAGGCCTATGTCCAGCAGTGGACGTCTTTCGGCTGATATGATGATGATGATTTGCGATACAATTTTTTTTTACTATTTCTTCTTTCAATACTTAAGAGGCAGTTCTTTCCAACAGGTTTAGAAAACCTACGACTACATACAAGCTTTCACAATGCTCATAACCAACGGCTCCACCTCAACGATTCTCAAAATTCACCACAAAAAAAAACTCAAAATTTCCTACCTCATTTTTCCGCCATAACACTAAGTTTTGGTACGCAATTACATCACCTATTCATCTCTCTGGAAGGGAATGGGAAATTGCTGCGAAACTTTTATCTGGCTGAGCCGTCACTCCGTCAGTCAGGGCGGCGGCCATTTTTCAAAACTCTCGCATCTGAGGTGTGCTTGCCGGAGGCGGTAAAACTTGTGTTTTATGAGTTTTTTGTGTCGCGCTGTATTAAAAGTTATAGTAGGGATCTTTTTGTTATAGAGTAAGCAGAGGCTGCTTTGTAAAACTTGACACGCGATCTGGAGGATTGGAGTAGGTAGTTTCCTGTTTTAGAACAGTTTCTACCTGAGGAAAACGACCGCAACGAAAGCCGAAACAACGGACTTCGAGCTTAGAGAGTAGCCCCTTGATATTCCTTTTACTTAGTTGATACCTTCTTATAATAGGGTATCGGGTAATGTACCTATTTTTCAAACGTTACGCTGAAGTAGTTTCAGCTACCTATTCGTGTTCAGGCGTCCAGATTCTTCAGCATATTTTCAGAATAATATGATTTTTATCTCATAATGAATTAACTGCCGCTGACACCTTTACCGTACCTTAGTCATATAATTAATTTAGACCTGGCATAAATTAATAAAAAATCACTTAACAACTTTTTTATAAGACTAAGAAAAAGAAAACCTCCAGTTTTTTACGTCCGTCAAAACAGGAAGTCGCCTAAAGCGCTTCCGGCCGATAACAACATCCGGTGCGAAGTTCCGCCGAACTTTCGGCAAACTTTCGAAGAAGTTTCGGCAAGTTTTGAGCGAAGCAGGTGCTGTTTTCGGATAAAAAGTGGCACCTTTTGTTGAGGAAATCTTTTTATGTGGAACTGAGCAGATAGGATTTTACGACAAGATCATTGCGGACCCCTTCGAGTGTGCTAATCTGTTTTTAAGAGTTTGTGCAGATAATAGCGTGACGGGAGATTTTTTAAGTAACTTTATTAGATGTTAAGAGAGGGTGTCTCAGCGGTTGGAAAAGTTCGGATTATGTCGCCGAGATGCGCTGTGATTGTGTTTGAATCAGTTGTAAAAAAATTGATGGATTCGCAACGCAACAAATAAACGGAAGCACAATATCTGGTGGGTAGAAAATCGTATGTGCGTATGCTTTAGCATCTTCTAGCGGTTGAGAATCGATGTGTAAATATCGGCCATAGCTGTGCTGAATTGTCTTAGTCTGTAGTCTGTCACTGTACTTATTAAAATAAAATAAAATAAAAAATATAAACTTAACTTCTATAATATTGTTCAATAGCTTTTGCTCGCGGGAGAGGAGCTCGTGGCTAAAGAATACTAGCCGCACGGATCGCCGCGATATTTAAGGTTAAGCAACGCTTGCCAAGGTTGGTCTGTGGATGGGTGACCAACTTAACATAACGAGTTTCCTCCGTGCCTCGGAAAGCACGTTAATCCGATGGTCACGGCTATCATTTGTAGATCTTTGGCAGTCGTTACGTACTGTCAGAAGCCAGTACCTAAATCTGACACCAGTCTTGCCAAGAACTGCCGTATTACCCAGTTAATGGGTTGTGGAGGTCTGGTAGGTAGCCGCTCCACGTAAAATATAGGTATTCAGCTGAACCCAATATAGTTGGGAAAAGGCTAGGCAGATGATGAGCTTTTAGCGGGTTTATTATTATTTTACTACTAGTTCACCCGCGCAACTTTGTCTGCTCCGCTCCTATTGGTCTTAGCGTGATGATAGCCCATAGCCTTCCTCTATAAATGGGCTATCTAACACTGAAAGAATTTTTCAAATCGGACCAGGAGTTCCTGAGATTAGCGCGATCAAGCAAAAAAACAAAAGAGCCTAAGTAAATAATTTCGTCGCGCGATTTAGCATCCCTCTCCCCGAGCGCACCGCACACTCTTCTCGTACTCCCGCATCAAAAGTTAAAAAAATCGAATATAGCAACACTCTATCAACTAATTCAAACCGCCAAATAATTCAGGGTTACTCGCAAGCAAATTATATTAACATATATCGATACTCTTATTAACAACCTTTTTAAAGAAAGAATAAAATAAATATTCAAAGTAGACAAATAGTAAAATTATTCGTGTTATATCATCATCTGCCTAAAACTACACCCAACTATATTCTGGTCGGCTTCCAGTCAAACCCGATTAAGCTGAATACGTATTTTACGTTGAGCGGCTGCCTACCAGACCCACACGTCCTCAACCCATTAACTGGGTAACGCGAATCTTCTTGACACGGCAGGAGTCAAGTTTATTGGC
The DNA here is from genome assembly GCA_947578705.1 of Lacanobia wlatinum. Classification (NCBI taxonomy): domain Eukaryota; kingdom Metazoa; phylum Arthropoda; class Insecta; order Lepidoptera; family Noctuidae; genus Lacanobia; species Lacanobia wlatinum. The sequence goes on along the minus strand of OX388025.1, from coordinate 29,664,453 downwards.
TTCTGACTGCCAAAGATCTACAAATGACAGCCGAGACCAACGGCTTAATGTGCTTTCCGAGGCATGGAGGGAACTCGGTGTGTTAAGGTGGTCACCCAACCACAGACTAACCTTGGCAAGCGTTGCTTTACCTTGAAGATCGACCCGTGCGGCTGTTATTCCTTAGCCAAGATCTCCTCCATGTTTCATTCATGTTATATAGAGTGTTCAAATTGGATGTTCAACTTTATTTGCCACCAAGCTAAGGCCAAGGATTGCAGTTCAAAGGCCGCCATTTTGTTTTTGAGAGTTTTCAAGACATTGATCATTACATTAACTTCATTCGACAGTTCTAATACAATTGAAAAAAAAAAAACAAATCATATTCATCGCTGATGGTATGTAATAATGTAAGAGCCTATGCACACGGGTTTTTTTTACCGCGCCGACGACGCACGTTTTGCGAACGGGTCCACGGCGTTACAGGTAAAAGGACCAAAAAGCAGATCGTCGCATTTGCATCGATTCAAACGTGCCTACAAAGCGATACAAACGCGCGCGACAAGCGCATTCAAAGTATGTGTGTATCGAGTTTGTTTATTAAGAGGGGACTCTAGTCCCGAGGAATTTGATAAATAGATATTTAAAGAAACTATTGCCGATGCGTCGCGCTGTGCCCTGTCAAGTAAAGTGCGAAAACGACAACTGCATCAGAGGCTGATTTTACCTAAAAAAACCTTGACCAAAAGACGTTTTGTATTCCGCTGTTTTATTCTTCAAAACTGGACTGATCTATAAAAATTACGTATCAAAATTTAGAAGAAGACTACATCTATGTTTCTATTATTTTCTATTTTGATAAAAACTTATCAAATTTGTCTGATAGTCGTCTGAACATGGCGGTAAAACGGGCTGTTTTTTCGGGTTTTTAGATAGTCATAATTCTTTAAGTTACATATTATGTTTTGGAAAAAAAATATATACGGGCACGTATTAATTCGATCTAGATTTTTTGGAAAGAAATTCATAGCTCTAGCAGCGGAAAACGTTTGTATGGAGAAAGGCCCAAGAGTTACCGACTAGAGTCCCCTCTTAATTGTCGGAGAAAGGTGTAGGGGAAAGGCACTGCATGGTTTACTTGTCACTCACACGACCTCCGATAGCAGTTCGAATTTTTCCCCCATCTTTTATGATTGCGCAATGTTTTAAAAGTTGTATTAAAATAACCATCACTCAATCTTTCACTCGTGAAAGGGTTAATCCAATAATGTCGCTTATTTTTATACTTTCAGTAATAAAGCCAGCGTAAGCAGTGCTGTCTCGTCAGACTCCATTTTACTACTGTTGAGGAGTCTGGTGAAAACACAGAGATTTCTATATAGAAATACATACGCGCGACTGCAGCGCTTTTATACCGTCTATCGCCGTATCAGCGCGTTTGTATCGATACAAATAGGTCAACGATTACAGCGCCACAAAATTTTTGTATGCAAAAATTAACCATCGGCGCCTGAACTTCGTTTAAAGCGCGTTAGCACGCATCATCACGATCGATCGATGAGGCCTTACACACGATAGGCTTCTCGCGATTTTCAGCAAAACGGTAAGTTTTATCATAAAATTAGTTCAGACAAAAATTGTAGATCAGATAAATAATTATCTATAAAAATGGCTAGATACTTTTCTCCTAAGAGCCACCGTTTCTGAGATATATCGTTTCAAAAAGTTGGAAGAGTTGTAATCGTCATAATATGCACACGTTTCCACACCACCTTGAGCGATCACTCAGGTCTCAAAGAGCCGAGAATCAAAGACAAGCACCGGAACCGGAGTTGGAGTTTACTCCAATGACCTTAACATCAGAATATCCATACCGCTAGGTAAACTCACCACCGTCTATCAGGCGGAATGCGTGGCCTTTATCCTGGTGGTCTATGCCATAGAAGCCAGGGGAGTCACGGATATCCACATTCGTATACTCTCCGACAGCGCCTCAGTCCCTCAATTCCTAAGGAAAGGAAACATCACACCAACTCGAAACTCATACAAGAATGCCACAATGCACTAGAACGCATCACGGTGACCAACCGCAACACTGTGACGCTGCAGTGGATAAAAAGACACAGCGGATCACAAGGAAATGACGCGGCCGATGAGCTGGCCAGGAGGGGATCTGATATTGTGGCTGATGGTGCCGAACCCGTAGTACCACTCCCCTTCGGCCAGCTGCGCACATGGCTACGAGAACACACCCACAAACAAGCGGAACGCTCTGGTAGGCCTTAGCACCCCGCAGCAGGCAGTCCAGGGAGGCTATGCCATCCTTGAACAAACACTTAAACACGATAGCTATTACGGACAGTCCTTTATACAGAGCATGCATGGAGGAGGAGGAAACGGTATCGCACGTACTCCTTGAGTGCACAGGCGTTACCGAAATACGGAGTCAAATAATAGGGTCACAGAACTCGCTTACAGATGTTTTTACACACCGGGAAAACTAATCAGCTAGTCTAATCTGTAAGTAGGTAACTCTTTCGATATCGAGCTTCACCTGAGTGACAAAACTCACAAGTGAGCTTTATTGCACACAACATAAAGGTCTTAATTTGAAACTCACCTCTAATTTCACTGTCGAGATACGAAAATGTTGTTACAGAATAGCACTACTGTTTCTGGAGGGAGGTTGGAGTATTGGCTCACGCACAATGGTACAACATCAGGACTAAGTGCGGAAACCAAATCGTAATAGATAGATACCGTTTTGCTGAAAATCGCGAATTACACGTAATTTTTTTCCAGGTATCGGATCGATGAGGCTTTTTAGATTTCATTTATCATAGTGTTTTGAACAATCCTACCAATTTTGAGCTGGGTGCGATTATTGTAACTTCACTCCTATTTTTTGGTCTAATTTGACCGGACTAATACCTATTGATTGGTTTTAGAACTAAAATTTTAATTCTGTACCGCAACAACATTATAAATCAAATAATAAACATCAAATCATCTAAATAAAGGCGTCAATGTCTAATAAAATCACGAATAAGTATGTGTAAGAATTATGAGCAGTAGAGACTACAAGGAGGTCAGAATCATGAAGGAGTAAAATTTTCGGGACTGACTACTATTTATTTACTCTTCATTTCTTTTAAAGTAGGTGTTGAGGCCTCTGACCTCATTCCCCTCTTTATGATTATGCGTTATACATTTTTTGAATTATTCTCACTTCCCTCTTGACCTAGTTCTGAAATTCACGCAGATGAAGTCGCGGGCAGAAGCCAGTTTCTAAACTCAATTTTTTTCGTAAACTGGCAAGTTTAATTACATGACATATTGATGTTTGACGTCTTTCAAAGGACGAAATAAATTAATTTATTTGAGCCTGTTTCTTAAGAAAAATTTTGAGATATAAGCTATAAAAATAGACACCCCAGTCCAGAAAAAAAAAATGCTATAGCTATATTACTTTACGTCAGTGAAAAATAATTTTTGTGGATGTTCTATACACAGAAGTGAAAGTGGTGATTTTATCATGATTTTCCGGTGTTATGAGCCACTATTAATTTCCTGTGATATGAATCCTTTGTTGCGTTCAGGTATGTTCCCAAACGTTGTGCTTTATCTAGTTTCAGTCTTTTATTTCATACCATTTTATACATCATTTCAATGTTTCACACGAATAGAAAATATCTACGATTATATATTGTTCAAGGTCACAAAATTACAGTGAAAATAATTTCATAGCACGAATTTTAATAAATTACAACTTGACAGACCCAACTTTGCAATTTTTTTCTATCGAGAAAATTTCTTCGTATCGTGTATTCCTTTAGAATTTAGGTAGATCATAAAGTCAAGAAACATGAACCGAAATATCAAATCCCTATTATAGGTACTTTACGAGAAAAAACAATTCTCAAAACGGCCTTATTATTCGCATAGCCCCTTAAGTATAGATATAGATTAGTATAGATATAGATTGATAGGCTCGCGTTTGACCATTATCTCACCTGATGGTAAGCAATGATGTGGTCGAAGATGGAGCTTGCCTAGAAGTAACCTATTCACTCTTGACTTAAAGACTCCCAGGTTTTAGCTATCAGGCAACACAGACAGTTTGCTCGCATTAAAGTAGCCTATTACCGTCTCCACTCTCCAGGGTCTCATCTTCTATATCAGTACTAAAATTCATCAAAATTGGGTTCGGCGCTTTGAGCGTGAAAACTTAACAAACAAACTCAGTTAAGCCTTTATCATATTGGTTAAAATTATAAGATTGTGTTCAAAAACAAACTGCTTACATGCCTGTATAATGCTCCAACTTCCTATTCCACTCTAGGTAGTGTGATATCGCAGGTCACTACCGCTGCGATATCATTAGAAACTTGTAGAAATCAAACACTATTTGAGTTCATGGGATAATTATTAGGGCTCAATGCCCAGTTCTAAGCTAATACATGACTCCTCTTGTCAAACTAAACCACTTTACATATTCTTATTATGCAAATGTTGTATTATATTTTCCTTTGAACCTACAAAGGGTCTGAAACCCTGCCAGCTATATAAACCTGTAAAGAAGGTTTATCACAGTAGCAACCAACAAGAAGCACTACCTATAGAAACATCAAACTCAATATATCCACATACATCCACATCACTAACAGCAAAAAAACTCACGTTACCATTCCGAGCACACAATATCGCTTACAAACATATCGTATGTCCACAAACATTTACCTCAGATGCTCCGCGAACTCTCGCAAGTAACCCTTTCCGTCTCGGGGGCGTGATGGCGATAAAAACTGATTGCAGCGTGTTTACGGCACCTGACGTGACGGCGTGACACCTGAACACGGCCCTCCGAGGGACGTTTAAGAGGGATGGAGGCCCTTTTTAAGACGGGGCTTTAGGGAAGGCACGGAAGTTAGAAAAGTTAAAGTGAGTACGTGTGGGATGCTTTGGAATGATTTAAGAGTTACAAAATATTTTGCAGTGAAGATAGAATACCTACCTACTTTTATGTCCTGAACTAAAACTAATTCTATATAAATGAAGTACAATTTTAGAACATAAAAGTTAGGTACTTAAGTTTGCCGTATGGTGTCGGCCGGTGCCGTATGGTGCCGTAAAAGAATAATACCATCCCATCACTTCCCGTGGGTGTCGTACGAGACGACTAAGGGATTCACCAGAGAATAGGCAGCAGCGTTCTCTGTAAAACTCAACACCATATACTGCGATCGCCAACCCGCCTGCAAAGCGTGGCGATTATGGCAAACCTCCCCCCCCCTTTGGGGGAGGCCTATATCCAGCAGTGGACGTCTTTCGGCTGATATGATGATGACTTAAGTTTAAATTGCACTATTTCTCCTGTATTTTTAAAGAGTTTCGGATCGACCAATCTTGTAAAAAAGGATGTGCATTTGGACACTACTTACAACTCGAAAAGCTAATTGACTTATTATCTGGGAAACAAATATTTTAGTGAATGTACCTATTTACTTAACCGTGTTGTTGTGTAAAAGAACTTATCAAAGAAATCCTTTGGTATGATATCTGTAATTAGGTAGGTAGATATAATACACTAATGAACTCCAATGACTCTTCATTCTGTCGATCACATAACTCCGAAACCCATTCAATAAATGAATAGGTATCTACACTTCACAAACCAAACGATGAATAGAATGTAACCCCAGGATCACGCCGCCAACACTGCCAAATGACAAGGTGAGTTGGAGACACAATACCGAATCAAAGCGGCTCTGTAATCATGCTGCCCTGTAATCTGGCTGATTAGTGATTACAGACAACCCACGTGGGAGGTACGTGGGAGGTACGCGGTAATTATTAGATACTCGTAAGTCGTACCACATAAAGCATACCTAATTATGGTGAATGTGTGGCTCGATTGTTGCGGAGATTTAGGAGGAGAGGTAATGGCGAATAGAGGCTTTAGTCCAGTGACATTCTAGCTGCGGTATTCGCGGCGGCGATTGTCAAAACGTAATAAATGAATGGGATTGATAAACGCTGTAGAAATGACAAGTGATCCATCTCTTAGGCACTTGTCTCACCGCCGACGATCAGCGAGAAGCGAGTAAAGCTTGAAACTCAAAAAGAGCTTGCGAGCAGCGAGTAGCGAGTGTGTAATTTCGATAGTTTTGTGGCTCGGCTATAAGCGAGTGCTCTTGTGCGACGGGCGATTACTCGTAGGTACTACTCGCTCCATTCGCACTATATGTAGAAATGACCGCTAATTGATCTATCGGCGTGAGTTTTGACCGCCAAGCAAGCATCGCTGAGCGAGAACTATCTTTTATAGTTCTCGTCGCTGCGACGAAATAGTGGTAAGAGAGTTCTCGCCGGCAGTGTGAACAGCCAGCTATCGACTTTAATGTATGTGTCTCTTTTACTCACACGGGATCTATATCTCTTGTCCGCTTCGTCAGGGAGAAAATAGTCGATATCTGATCGCTTTCTAGTCGACGGTGAGACAAGTGCCTTAAACGGAGAAGTATTGGTGAAAAGAGGTTTTAGAAAAGTGACATACTAGCTGCGGTATTCGCGGCGGCGATTGTCAAAACGTCTTAAATTAATGGGATTGATAAACGCTGTCGAAATGACACGTGATCCATCCCTTACACACGGTCCCATTTTGGTCTTTCAAGTGCGCCCACTTAATGTACCCGACATAAACTACCTCAAGGCGCGATTTTAATTCATTAAGATAAAAGGTACAATAAAAATAAATAATGCATTAGAATTATAAAACACCCTGTTAATAATGTTTACGTATCAAAACCAGCCAGCGTAGAGGATTTCTACGCAATTACACGTAAAATGGTTGCGCCCGTGGTGCAACGAGTACGGGGGAGCCCGAATAGTGTCCTGAGGATGATTGGCGAGAGAACCGATACCGTTCTGCTCAGTAGGTTCACTAAACTCCATGTGTTGCAGGACCGGTGAGCCTACCGTGCAGGGTTAGACGGTGTCTAGTTTCTTCTTTTTAATTCTTAATTACTAACAATAATTACTTTTTAATTCTGTTACTAACCACCTTGCCTATATATGGACTTTCTTGTCTGAAATAAATTATTTTTATTATATTTTTTTTTAAACAATGTCACCATTCCATTTCGCACTGTACATGGAACAAAAGGCTCGGATGGGGCTCGCTCCTGGATGTTTCAAACTACGTCATGCGCCATGATAATGAATATTATTTTTTAAATAATTCAAATGTTCAAAAACACCTTTTTTTAAACGACTAAATGGGCACGTTGTACTATAGCAATCGGCATCGCTAATAGTACTTTTTCTAGAGCCTAAGGTTGGTTTATGTGCTGTGAGATGTGGTTTATTAATTTTTTCGCGTTTGTTTAAAATATCAATCTGGTATATTTTTTCGGCTCAGTTTAAACTAGATGAGGCCAATATTTACAGTAGAATTTTTGAATACTCTGAGAAAACAAACAGAAATAAACTAAGCGATCAAAGACTAGCTGACCCGCGCAACTGCGTCTACCTCACATTTTTCATTACTGCTCCGCTCCTATTGGTCTTAGCGAGATGATATATAGCCTATAGCCTTCGTCGATAAATGGGCTACCTAACACTGAAAGATTTTTTTTAAATCGGACCAGTAGTTCCTGAGATTAGCGCGTTCAAGCAAACAAACAAAAAACCAAACAAACAAACAAACTCTTCAGCTTTATATATTAGTATAGATATAGATTAAGTATAGAAGTATAGATATAAGTATAAATGTATTGATCAGATCATATACTTATTAGTTAATGGCTTAGCTGAGGGCCTAGCACGAATATTTTGACGTATAGTAACGTTAACGTAAGTGAATTTTGAACGTGAAAAACTACGACCCCATAGTATTTTGGTTTAATAATATGGCACATACACAATTTATGTCATGCAAATATTGTATCTAATTCAAATAAATATTATGTGCGAAACATTGATATATAAAAAACCCAAGATACACAGTCAGCATCTCAAAAACGTCCGCAAAAAATAAGCGCAATATGAGTAATTATGCGCAAGTTTGAAACAGTCTCGCATCACTCGCCATACTGCACTGCTTTGTAAAAATAACTTTAAGCGATCCGTGTAAGGTTGAACTTGCAAAAAAAAATTGTTTATAGTATAACTACACACAACTCACACATGACACTTAATACATGTCAGTTTTTGACGACAGTTTCGAGTGTTGCATTTGTCCGAGACTGTGTATCTTGGGTTTTTTTATATATCAATGGTGCGAAACGAGTATTGTAGCTATGGTAAAATTTTACGTTACGTTACTATACGTCAAAAACATTCCTGCTAGGCCCGTCTTTGGAAGAACGTATCACAACTGTGTAGTTATGAGTGGACCTGTCCAGACAGTACAAGTTACCAGTAATTAATGAACACGTCACAAAAGCCATAATTAAAACAAGCCTCAACAAATCTGCAATTAAAATTCAAAGCTACGTTAACTTTCCATAACTCTCCACCAAAAATTGCGGCAACCTCACAAACTCCATCGATCACATAATCGGCTCAGACAGGTGTACTGCGTTGCTATTTTAATTTCCAACTAATTTCGGCGCTCCAAGTAAAGCGGATTGTAAACTTTAAAATGAAGCGACAATGTCGAAGTTAGGGCCTGCCCTGGCGACTGCTAAATTCCCTGTTAAATCTGTTTGGAGTGGAATGACGACTGTTGGTGATTACGTTGCGACGGAGTGACGGTAAAATGGACTATGATTGAGTTAGTTTACAATACTGGGATTGGTTCGGAAATAACTGGGGAGGGGTGTTTAATGAACTGATTTTATTCGAGATTGAAGGTTTAAGTTTTGTTGTTTTTAGGGTTCCGTACCCAAGAGGTAGCCAACGGAACCCTAATACTAAGCCTCCGCTGTCCGTCCGGACAGACGGACGGACATCCGTCTGTCTGTCAGCGGGCTGTATCTCAAGAACCGTAATAGGTAATATTGTCGCTATAACAACAAACAATAAAAATTAAGGTTTATGGTACGGAACCCTTTGTGTGCGAGTCCGACTCGTACTTGGCTGGCTTTTTTTCTCGTTGTTTTAGCAGGGATTTGAGTATGTCAGTAAGAAGAAATCCTTAATTTCAATTTTAATTCAATAATGAGCCGTAACGAAAAACCGATAGTAGTTTTGCGAATAAGTCGTTTAGCTGATAGTAGATACATTTTGCCAATAGGACGTATTAATACTGAGACATTAAAAACCAGCTAGCAAAGGAATAAAAACTTATGGGATATTTATTAAAGATTAAAGGAATATTAACTTACTATAAAAACTTCATATTTGTTTTTTTTTTCAAATCAAAGGAGTCGTAGCGTTATCGTAGCTCGACGTAGCGGCGTAGCTGCGTAGCGCGTAGCAGTATTCCCGTAGCATTGCCTAACAGGATATTTATGTAGGTACGAATTCGCATTTTAGTAAATTAATATAAAAAAAAAAAAAAAAAAAAAAAAAAAAAAAAAAAAAAAATTCGTTTATTTCAGGCTATTATAAACCCATAGAAATCACACTCACAACATCTTCTGCTTTCTGCTGTTTGCTTTTAAATTTTGTTGTTTTGTATGTCTGACTTTTTCCTGAATTTCATTAACTAGGTACGTACATAAGTGTAACTGAGGTATTCTGAAGACTCTTATTCGTCGTTTCGCTGCAATCAAATCAAAGTTATAAAAATCGCTGAAAATAAGGTGTCTGATCATGTCGGGGCACAATTGGCATGGCAGACAGGAGTGAGTTTCAGCCAGTACGATTTCCCGACTGAGTCCTCCTCATAGGACTATTTCCTATGAGGATTTTCCACTAATGCGAAAAGACAGAGGAATTCTCAGTGAAACAGTACATATTTCCCAATACATTCGGCATCAAATGTCCCACACGGTAGCTCAGCATAACTGCAAAGAAAACGTCTCCGTTTACTGTAGTGTTGTGTAAGTTATCGACGCGGGAAGGTGCACGTTAAGACGGCGGGCGCTTGCCGCGGCACGCGCGCTTATCGACACCGCCCAACGTTTAGGGAGGTGAAATATCGACAATTATTGATCTCTGCTTTACAGTTATAGTTCTGCGATGAATATTGAGTGGTAGTAAAGTTTAGTTTCATGTTGTTTTGTTTTTGAGAACGTTTTTAATACCATTTGAAAAGTAGATTAAAGTAGGTATTGAAAGGATATATTTTGTTTTATTCTTTTGACGTGACAACGTCTTATAAATTGGTTTGCCAGGTGACACTTCAAGAAACTGCGTTACGCTCCGCTCACGTTATGCGCTCACAATGAGAGCGAGTGAGAGGCACGCGTCCCTTCCACTAGCCCGCCTAAGAGCGAGAGAGACAGACATAAAAAGTGAAAGGCACGCGTCCCTTCCACTCGAGCACAGTTAGCCCGCCTAAGAGCGAGAGAGACAGAGCGAGAGAGAGAGAGTGAGAGAGATAGGCATACACCGTATACCTATACCACTCAAAGTCGTTGTCACGTAAAACTTTCGCCCGTATACCGACTTTACAGGCAACCAATTTTTTTTTTTAACTTTGATGTTTTTTTCTCATGACTATTTGTATATTACCTACTTAAATTTAAAGAAAAAAACATGAAAATTATAACAAACATGTTTGTAATGGGAACTTAGGTTCTTTTAAGAATCGTTATATTTACCATAGACTCGATATTTATTGACATTAAAACGTCTTCATTGGACTATAAACAAAGCAACTGTTTAGGATAAGACTTCACGATAAGTAAACATAGCCAATGATTAAATAAAAGACAATACTGATTGACTGCACAATACACAGCTTATGAAATCGACCAATCTGCCTAGTCATTTAAAGCTATTTAAATAAAGATCATGATACCTAATATGGCTAAAATGCTTAATTAAGAATTAATCATTACCACGATAGGTTCTCCATTACGTTACTAAGACTGAGTCAACTCCAACATTTAAACGACTCATTAAAAAACAATATCATTAATCTTGCAATCATTTAAATCGACACAACAATCGACTGAGCCCGTCACTAAAGCTGACACCTTCGAATATATTACTCCGTGCCACTGAATCTAATCACGACCTGACGGATTAATATCTAACCGTGTTCCCGTCTGCTGCTAAACCCACCGGCCATTTTGTGCTCCATTACTTTAACACCTTTAATCATAGGACTTTATAACATCGACAATAAAGCCTATATTTCCATGAGCGGAGGTCACAGTAATCTGGTAGTTTAAAATATTGAGTGGGTTACATCCAGGGGCAATTGCGAAGATTTATTATTATACCTGCGTATTGTTTGAATTGTTGTTTAATATTGGATTAGAAGGCTGATGGATTTAATGACGGCGTGATGGATTGCGTTCGTAACGCAGTGCGGAGTATTGGTGGAAGTTTTTGATTATTTTCTGATTACTACGACGTTGCAATACTTTGATTAGTTTCGTAATTATTGCTTTTGTTGACCAGAACCACGCCAGAACCTATTTATCTTCACTATCGCGTTTTTGTTTTTTTGGATTCCGAACCTCCATAAACGGGAATCAGAACGCTTATAGGATCACTCGTGTGTCTGTCTGCCCCAGGGAGGGTTATGTCGAAGCCAGAGTTGGAACCGGAGGTGTAATATCAATTGGAAGTTCCAACTTATCGGAGTCGGATTCGACACTGCGTAATACTCCTAGTCTGTCCGTGTACCACATCCAATTTTCTCCGAGTAAACTGAACCGATTCAGTTGAAATTTGGCACAAATATAAACTTCAGGGACCCAAACACAGATGCGTACCCAAAATAAGGAAACCCCTACATATTATTATTATTCCATTTATTCATTAATAAACATACTATTTACATTTTTAAATATTTCTATAAAAATAAAAATAAAACATTTAAAAATATTAAAAAAAATAGTAGCCCGCCGGTATCGGGAACAGGGTCCAAGCTATCGATGGTCAGGGCTCCCGAGAGAGGAACGTCCTCACAATACGCGCCGTGTCCAGGAGTACTGCTTTCTGAATCAAGCCCTTGATCCAGCTGCCCAACGAGAGCCTCTTGAGATGTTGGTCGAGGCTCTTTGCAATTATGCCTTTGGCCGTCACGATTATCGGTACAATGACTGCAGTGTTCACATCCCACATGTCGACAACCTCGCGAGCCAAGTCAAGATACTTCGTTTATTTATCTTTCTCAGACTTCACGAGGTTTTCGTCATGAGGGACTGCTATATCTACAATCATTGCGCGACGCTTTAGTCGGTCTATCACCACTATATCAGGCCTATTGGCAACAATAGTCACCGATTGTTCGACACGTACAATACGCGTTTTGGTGCAATAGACATATTATTCCTGAGCAGATGTAAATTTAGAAAGGATATAATTGATGTTCTAAAGCAGTGGTTCTTAACCGGTGGTCCGCGGACCACTGGTGGTCCCTGGTAGCTCCCAAAGTGGTCCGCGATGATCTCAAAATACGCAATTTTAGCACAGCTGTATAATATTGAACCTTCAAATGCAAAGTTCATAAAAGAAGAGATTAAAATGAAATACATTACAGATACATTTTTTCAAATATTCGTGAAATTGCCACAAAAAGTTAGCTTTGGGTTGAGTTTGGTGGCTTTGTTTTTATACTACGCGAGTAGGAGCTTTCGGCGTTTCTGATAATTTTAAAAACAAGCACCAAAATCAGTTTGATATCAGCGCCGACACGCATTTGACTTTAAGCAGCGCTGAACCGGGTTCAAAAGTTAGTAATGAATTTAAAGTCACAAAAAAGTCTGTACTCCTAATGCCTCCAAAAAGTTGGTGGTCCATGCAACGACAGACATTTTGTCAAATGGTCCATCATGACAAAAAGGTTAAGAACCACTGTTCTAAAGAATCAGCAGTAGGCTCAATAGGCTTTGCATAATGTTTGCATAATTTTAAATGTATAGGCTAGACCTGCATGATACATCACGCATTATTTTTTTTATTTTTGTTTGTCTCTTTGATATAATGTCCATATAATCTTTATCTTTTTTTAGAGGAGCTCGTGGCTAGATAATAACAGCCGCACGGGTCGATCTTCAAGGTTAAGCAACGCTTGCCAAGGTTGGTCTGTGGATGGGTGACCATCTTAACATACCGAGTTTCCTCCGTGCTTCGGAAAGCACGTTAAGCCGTTGGTCCCGGCTGTCATTTGTAGATCTTTAGCAGTCGTTACGGATAGTCAGAAGCCAGTAAATCTGACTCCAGTCTTGCCCTGAAGTACCGTACTGTTACCCAGTTAATGGGTTGTGGAGGTCTGGTAGGCAGCCGCTCCATGTAAAATACTGGTATTCAGCTAAATCCGGCTTGACTGGAAGCCGACCCCAATGAATTTGGGAAAAGGCTAGGCAGATGATGATGATCTTTATCTTTTTTTCTTTTAACTTGTTTCTATTAATTTGGCCCTGCTACAGTTAACGTTTGCTAACAGTTATTATTATTATTATTTATTTTTCCATATGGCTAACATAATTAATAAACTAAGCCCCACAAAACCGTAGTAATGGTTTGACTGTGGGGTCGGTGAGTCTCAACATTAACTCTCCTTCGTTACTTTGTACTTATAACTAATTATACACTGTAGCACTTTAACACGTTTCTAAATAGTATTTCCTTAATTTATTTTTAGAACAATTTTTATTAATATCACTCCTTATGTCTGCCGGCAGACTATTCAGTAGGTATGGTATCCGTTTTTGAAGAGTTCTGTCACCAAAGTAATTGGTGACTCTGGGCACACTGAATCTGCCAGCAGCCATAGATCGTGTATTGTGGGTGTTGACTACTCGAGTTAAGTTATGCTCTTGGGTACCATGGTAATTAACTGCTAGAAGATATTTATGTTTGTAACTGAACGGTAGAATTTTACATATTGTAAAGGAGATTATAGGTAAACTATGTAGAATTTTACATAGTTTACCTATAATCTCCTTTACAACTGTTTTTGGTTTTTTGAGTAACAAGTAGTTTTAAGAATCGAATTTGAAGAGCTTCTAATTTATTCAGGTTAGTTTTGAATGTTAACCCATAGCTGTCAAGTAATCTGTGGAAAATGTTGTGGGTAATATATTTGTTAAGTTTAATGTTAAGACAACACTGTTTATGTTTAATGTACTACTGTTTGTTTTCCCAAACTTAATAAATAAATAAATAAATAGTCCTGTCAGTGATGATAGACCGATCCCAATACAATGTGCAATTGCCACTTTCGAGAACTGGGTTGCGCACATGCCTATAGTACGGTACTTCCGATTCCACAAGATTGTATTTAAGAGCAAGTTGCTGGTGGATAATCCTGGCTACAAGGTTGTGCCTGTGCAAATAGTCTCCGTTAGCCAAACTAGAACAACCGAAAATAATGTGGCGGATGGATTCCCCGGGCCGGTGACATGCCCGACATATGTCAATCGTACCTTCACAATATATTTCCGGTAGTTGTTCGTCACCATAATTTCGTCCATAACGCGCAGATAAAACCTTCGGTTTCCCCGAAGAGGTCACCAAAAAGCAGCCAGGCTACGGACGCTAAGAAGGCTACATCGGGCCCATGTAGGACCCGATAAAAGCGTCCGTAAAGCTCTTTGCTCTACCATACCTCCCTGCGGTCATTAGTATCTTTATTATTATTATTCTTGCTATTCCACTATCAGATACTGAATAGCCCTTTATGATTGAGTCTGATACGATCTGCGCTTCATACAATTTCATACCTTCATGTATTGTATATCAGTTCAGTTGGGAGAACTTATTTAAGGGAAGACCTACTTTTGGAAGTTCTTAGCCAGATGATGATTACGGATGACCGATGAAAATGAAAACAAACGTTATTAACCAGCATTGAGCATATTATGCAGACTTATTTTTACCACATGTCGGACCTAGGCAACTAGTGCTGTCATCGCTACATCGTCAAAGGTCAACTAAACTATCGATCAACGATCAACTTTCTCCGTTTAAAAAAAAAGCTCCATCAAAGGCAAGGCCTGCCCTCCAACCCAGTGACCCAGTAATGTGCACTAGAACTAGACGCTCGCTAAAAGGTGTGGAGTGGCGGCGCGTGCTCGACAGTCGATGTATCGACGTTTCAGGTCAAACGACCACTGAGAGCGACTTGATGTAGGGACTAGGGAAGAGGTGCTGTCGATAGTTTTTATGGGGTAAATGCCTAACTGTTTAGGTCTGAATTTGAGTACATTAAAAGATGGTTGAATGTTTTCTAAGGTCTAGTGATTAGTAGTGTGGATTTTGTTAAAATGTTTTAACAGCTGGGAGCATTTATAGCGACAGGCGACTTTGAGAACACGCAAATAGATTATGCAAACCTCCGTTACCAATTTTGTCTCAATATAATGGAGACGTTTGCTCCAAGTTGCGTTCGAACTACCGGCGAACCACCCCCAAGCGTACTATTACTTTACGGCATACAGTGGCGAATAAGCTAGTGGCCATCCTTATAGTGGACATGGACGCCTATGCATATCTGCAGTACCAGGGCTACCACAGGTGTGATGTCTATCTTTTTTAAAGACCACTTCAATAATTCACTATTTAACCTTGATCGTAACATCGACAACAATATCGATATCCTCGCCCACCCCTAGTGATCGCTGTGTAAGTGCTAGAGGGGCGGCGACGCGGCAGTCAGCGTTTTGCAAACGGGTTGAGTGTCCCAGGTGCTTGGCTGAGTGTGGCGCGTGACGGATGTGGGACAAGCCGATAATGGGTCACGGAAGTGAAGTAAGAGACCGCTTCATTGGGAACACCTATCGTGCATTTTAGTAGTACATAGGTATAAAATAAAAAATCGGACAGCTTTATATTTGATGAGACAGTTAACTTAGCATTTTTTCTTCTAAGGGCCCGTTTTTACCTGTAAGCAGCAAGCTTATTCATTACTAATTGACCCGCGCAACTTCGTCTACTCCTACTCCAAATGGTCTTAGCGTGATGATATATAGCCTTTAGCCTTCCTCGATAAATGGGCTATCTAAAACTGAAAGAATTTTTCAAATCGGACCAGTAGTTCCTGAGATTAACACGTTCAAGCAAACAAACAAACACACTCTTCAGCTTAATATATTAAGTATAGATATTGTTGGGCCAGTCGAGCGATTGACTCATTTATAGCTCTTTAGCTCGCAATGTAATGCAAGTCGCATGCGAGCTAGTTGCAAGTGGGAACATAGCCTTACACTGAGGCCATTCCGTAGTCTCTTCTCCTTCGCGTCGATTGCACTTCTAAACTATTATTTCGCCACGTCCACATAATCGATGGCCAGGTTGGGAACGTGTGGCCGGCTTGTCCCAAAAGAAAAAAAAATCGATGGCAGCGTGTGGGTCTTCTTGGCATAACGCTGACAGCCACCCTCAATATCGGTCCATATATCAAAGCCAAGGCTCAACAGGGTGCGAAAAAGGTGGGAATCTTATAAAAGGTATGAGGCTTCACGCCGGAACAGCTGCTCAGTGCTCTAGCTTTATTAAGCGCAACTTGGAACATATATATGAGTACTTACTGCTCTCCAATACCAATTTGATGCGCTTGAATCAATTGAGAAACGAGCCAAAAAGCTCATCGGCAATGAAGCACTGGTTGAGGCAAAGCTCCAAAGCCTCGAACATCGACGCCGACTCGCTAGTCTGTCGGTTTTCTATCGATTACACTTCGGGGAGTGTGCATCGGAATTGCACAATTTAGTTTCGCCTAGCCCGTTTCATCAGCGGACTGCAAGACGTACGGCGATACGCCAACGATATATGGTAGACATCCCACACACACGCACAAAACGTTTTGTAATATCATTTTGCGTACAGCTAAGGAGTGGAATTCCCTGCCAGTCTGTTTCCTGATAGCTACAACCTTGGGATCTTTAAGTCAAGAGTGAATATGTTACTTCTAGGCAAGCGTGCTGCATAGTCGAGAACATCATCGCTTTCAATCAGGTGAGTAGGGATGGCGATCTGAGATCGATTAATCGAATAAACAAATTTCCAGGCCCAACACATCGATTTTTTAAATCGATATGCAGTACTGAATCGATATTTCCCACTTGCAAATCCCGATTCGATTTTCTGAACTAAAAAAAACTGATTTTACTGATAAGAGATCATTAAATATGGTAACTTTCTTGTTTTTCATTAGACATTAAAATGCAAACTTGAAATAAAAAAATTGGTTTCCTGTAAAGTCGGTATACGGGCGAAAGTTTTACGTGACAACGACTTTGAGTGGTATAGGTATACGGTGTATCTCTCTCACTCTCTCTCTCTCGCTCTGTCTCTCTCGCTCTTAGGCGGGCTAACTGTGCTCGAGTGGAAGGGACGCGTGCCTTTCACTTTTTATGTCTGTCTCTCTCGCTCTTAGGCGGGCTAACCATGCCCGAGTGGAAGGGACGCGTGCCTCTCACTCGCTCTCATTGTGAGCGCATAACGTGAGCGGAGCGTAACGCAGTTTCTTGAAGTGTCACCCGGCAAACCAATTTATAAGACGTTGTCACGTCAAAAACGATTTTTTAGAAACCCATCTTTTAGACCTCGATTTTTTTGTGAATCGATACATCAGCTTGCGATTCGAATCGATTTAAAAATCAATCCTTTTCGGATAGAATCGCCATCCCTAAAGGTGTGAGATTGTGGTCAAAGAAGAGTTTGTCAATAAATATCGCTTCGGTTACAGGGTTTGGGACACAGCGGGCAGGGACGCAGGTGAGTCAGTCTGCGATGCAGCCGGTCCATCCCGTCGACATCACCGGGTACTTAGGTGGAGTGCGCGACAAGTGCCTGCCATTCCATCCTGTTTGTATTTTCTGACCGCTCACTTATCGTTCACTTCGCCCAAGGTCTCAGTTCTAGCTGTTTACAGAATCGCACTGCTGTTCCACATCGCGCTGTAAAAAGTCTAGCTGAGGTGAGCATAATTTCAAAGATCATTTGAAGGATTCACGTATTTAGGTTACAAGAAAAACAAACAAAAATAATGTATTTGTGGAAAATTTATTCGTGATCTTCGAAGTAGTAAAATAAAAACTCTACTATCAACACGCTACATAATTATCAGTGAGTTAACTCTATGTGCCTTGGCTCCGTTTCATTACTGATAACTGATAAGGCACAAACACCTTATATTACCGCACAAACCCATTTCTAAGCCTGAATTATCACTTGATCTTAGCACTAGCTGATTAGGCTTTGGGATTATAAACCTTAAGATTATTTGCACACAGTTCAAATTACAATGACACATTTTTGGCGGTTACAACATTTTGAATTGGCTTGATTTGAACATTTTTCAAAGATGGAATAAGGCCATTATACACTGTTGCATTGCATTCTTGTTTTTAGTAGTAGTTGTATTTGACGACTTTGTCAAATGACAGTTATGGCAGCGAGATAAAGTTCAAATTGGAATGATTTACAAATCGTAAATGCAACTACTGTTATCAGCCAACCACGATCAAGTGACGTTCATTAAAAGACCAAAGACTAATCGTGTTAAATATACATTCGTAAACAATATTATAATTATATTTTGGCTTCTTGATTTTATATTTAATTATAGGCCAAAAGCCATAAGATATAGCGATGCATTTCGACTTGTAAAAGCTGCAATTTTTAAGCGTTTGTATAATTAACATGATTAAAACTTCGCCTTCATTCTTTCATTACAAAAAACAGAGCACACTCTATCTAAAAACGTTACCCTTTGAATCTGAAAGCTTGTATTCCAATTGGCTGTTTGGATAACCAATCACAGCTGTTTACGTCAAATTTGTCAAAAGATTGACCAATCAGAAGTGGTCCAGCTTTCAGAGACCGCAGGATGTGACGTCATATAACATTCCTTAACGATGATAAAGCAATGACATTCATTCATATATTTTATTTTTTTTATTTGGAACTTTCAAGAGGAGCTTACTAGTACAGAAACTTAATGTAATACAAAAATCATACACACATTAAATAATTTGTGTAATTATAAAATAAATATAATTATGAACACCGTAACTTTATATGAGTTACTTAATTAAAAGAAAATTCATTAAAGATCTTTGTATATTTTGATTAGTGTGATAGATTAGGAAAAGTACGTAACCTATCTATGCATTACGTATAGTGGCCTACGCATATCGGGACGGAATGGCAAAGGATTTCAATTTTTACCAAAAGACATTCAAACTTATCTAGTCAGAATACGGCATAAACGCCAATGTTATAAATCGATTACGTGGCATCGAAAGGCATTTTTTGCTACGGTATTGGAGAGCGCGCTGAGGGATCCCTCGGAGGGATGTCGCGGCACGTCGCGGAATGTCTTGGTAGGCCGCCGGAATGCTACAGTTGGCATACCGCCGTTGCCGCGGGATCTAAGCGCCTAGTGTGCGCTTCTTCTTATCATGTAAGTAAGATCTAGCGACCCCACACACCCTAGTGTCAGAGTTTCTAAACCCCCTCAAGGGCCTCTGACATGGTTTATTTGACGACCGAAGCACGGAATCATCTTTTTATTAGACAATCAGGTGATTCGAGCCTGCAATGTCCTAGCCAAACTGGAAAACTACTTTACAAAGTATGCTTCCCGTGGGAATCGAACCCATTACTACCAGGTCACAAGGCAAATGACTAAACCACTCGACCACAGAGGCAGTGTGCGCTGACCGGTGGCAAAATCATATGCCATTCTGCCCCAATGTGCGTAGGCCTTTAGTATACATAAAATACTTCAATAACTAGTTGTAAATTTACTTACTAATCATTCAAACTTGTCAAAATACAAAACGCCTTGCCGAATGGAAATAAAATGATCACATCATTGTTAAGTAACGAAAAATATCATTTTGGACGGAAATTAAATAAAATAAAAATGTTTCCAACGCGTTTTGACCTATGCTAATAATATTCTATTCGCTTATCCGTAAGCAGTCTAAGTAAAATAAACTTCTATGTAAAAGTTATAAAACTATAAGAACCTAAGTTATAATCTTATACTAGTTTGTATGGTTGTATATTTTTTTTTCTTGTCTTGAATAATGCGATTTACGAACTTATGCGTGAACTTATAGATTCCATTTTATCCTAATGTCGTGTGATATACATGTGAGTATCTTTTTTTTATAATACATAGGTCGTAGAAGAGTTCAAACTTTTTGGTTACGAACAAGGAGTTTTTTTATAGTTTTAGTAATAGGTAAGTTTATTAAGTTTCAGTCAATGTACGAATAATATATTATTTTTAGTGCATTTCTGAAAACTTACCTTTGTTTATTGCAAAATAAAAAAAAATATTCGAGAGCAGAAAATGCGAGATTCTTGTATAATATCCATAGTATGTTTAAAATGTATTATGATAGTATAAATTGCAACAAAATGAGAGCGTTATAATTAGAGATTCGTAAGAGATAGCTTGAAGCCTAGAGGGGTGAGAGCAAGTAGCCTGATGGCACTTAGTGGGAGAAATACTTTAGAATTTAACACACGATTACAATACAAAACATTACTGATTTTATTTATGTGAATGGTTTTACTTGTATCTTCCTTTAGCAAACAACACCGCAAGTTGAAAAAACTCGTGGCTAGAGAATGATAGCCGCACGCGTCGATCTTCAAGGTTAAGCAACGCTTGCCAAGGTTGGTCTGTGGATGGGTGACCATCTTAACATACAGTTTCCTCCGTGCCTCGGAAAGCACGTTAAGCCGTTGGTCCCGGCCGTCATTTGTAGATCTTTGGCAGTCGTTACGGATTTTCAGTAAATCCGACTCGTCTTGTCAAGAAGTACCGTGTTAGTGGGTTGTGGAGGTCTGGTAGGCAGCCGTTTCAAGTAAAATACTGGTTATCAGCTGAATCCGGTTTGACTGGAAGCCGACCTCAATATAATAAAGAAAAGGCTCGGCAGATGATGACAACCGCACAAGTTGAAAAAGGCGGTTTTTACTCTTAATGACATTGGATAGAACTGTGTCGCGGATCAAACTGACAGTATTGCACTTAGCGATCAACCAAACCTAGGCCAAAATTCAACAGTTGTCACAGCGCCTGAGTACATTAGTTACAAGAAATAAACAGTTTTATTGCTCTACTGAATAAAGTCACCAAAATTTAATAAGTCCGATTTGACAGCTGAGTAGAGATAGAAGATTGCTTTACCACTAAGTGCGAAAGAGATTTATTTTTACGTCTCTATCAAACTTACAAGTAAAGCAATGTTGTGTCCTGCTGTCAAAACGGGCCTTTTATTTTTTCACAACTTAAGTAAATCAAAATTGCTTCAGCGGTGAAGTTTGCTAAAGGTAGATGATTTTGCGAGCCGAAATTTGTGCCATGGCAGTATTCGGGCATCACCAAAATATACATAACATTTTAAATCGATTAACTTCTTAAATATATTTTAGAGAACAGGAAGAATTTATTTAAGTCTAGGTTTTTAGTCATAAAATGACAATGGAATACTCAATTTATATTGTCCTTACTAATGTTTTTTGTTGTACTAATTTGCACTAGAGGTGAATTTTGATACATAGATTTATTTAATATACAACTTTGTGTAATGCGTAGCAAAATACATTTTTGTAATAGCATTTGACCTTGTATTGCTTGCGGTTGCGGCGTCTTCAGTAAGCATTGTGTGTTTGTATTTTAGTTAGGAGGTTTATAGACTAAAAATATACTTTGACAATGAAGTTTGTCTTTATACATCCTTACAATCGCAGTGTAATATATATCCGATTGGTTCATTATAATCATAAATATTGCAGTTTTCTTTTTTAAGTGCACACTGGGTCAGTTTGCATTTAAAGTAAGTAGATACATATAATCTATTGAAAATAATCTTACACCAAACGGGATGGTTTTAAATGTTAGTTTTTTTTATCTGCGCGTAAGTTTTTGTTACGTATACAGTGCTTTCATAGTTATTTTACCTCTGATTTTGCATCTCTGTCAAAATCACAGTTATTTTCATTGTTGTGGCAATAAGGTTGTTGTGGGTTGCTATCAGAGGTATAATAAGAGGCTGCATGCAGTAGATTATGAGTACCTGTCAAAGTTTGTTTGGGAACTCAGTACAACTACTTCACTGTCACTTTTGTGGTTTAAAACACCGGATACTTCAGTGATGTGAATAAGAAGATATAAGACGGGTAGGTATTATCTTTTATGGGCGCGTGACATCACGGTACAGTTGAGTGAGAGGGAAGAGTTTACGTGCGGGTACACACATCGTCCCCGGGCGGGCGGCTCGTGTGCCCTAGATGAAGAACTCCCTGCGCTTGGTGACGCGCGGGCCGGTGGCGGCGGCGAGCGCGGCGGCGTCCTGGTCGGCCGCGCCGTCCGCGCCGCGCTCCTCCTGTGCCCACATGA
The DNA here is from genome assembly GCA_947578705.1 of Lacanobia wlatinum. Taxonomy (NCBI): domain Eukaryota; kingdom Metazoa; phylum Arthropoda; class Insecta; order Lepidoptera; family Noctuidae; genus Lacanobia; species Lacanobia wlatinum. The sequence continues at coordinate 29,642,039 of OX388025.1, read as the reverse complement.
AGGAACGTTAATAACACTGCTTCTTATTGAGAAAAAAACCCTTGATAAAGGAATCCTTGTCGACGTTTTCACAGTCAATATTGCCCTGCAGTGACGCCTGTTAAACTAAAGATACATATGGCAAAACTTTACATTAATTATTATTTATTTATTTAAGAAGCTCTTGTTGTCACGCTTTTTTTTTTCATTATGCCAATAAAGAACGTGCACGGCATAGACAATGCCATCTGGTGTTGCAAATTCAAACCTTTCAAGAGGGCTATTACATTCTTTTCTTGAATTTGAGCGTTAGACTCGAGTTTTGATGTGTGATTATGAGTTATATATAAACACAAATTAAAAAAAATATATATGGCCTAGAAAGATTGATTTTTTTCCTTGGGAGTGCTTCAAACAAATATTTCAATTTGTTTACGTAAATTAATAAAAACCTTATCTCTGCACAGGGTATGTCATAAAATTTTACTTTAAGCATCTTTTGATGCTTTGTTATATCAAAGATATAATAATTTAATCATTAATGAAAATGTTTATGACACAATTGTATCTTCTACTTTGGAGTGCTTTATTCAATTTACAATAACGCAACAAAAATAATTCCGTAAAACACAGACTTACTGATAATTTTTCTTCCGAAATTATATTTTTTTTTTCTATGAAAATCCAAATTCAAACAAACACTAATTAATAACTAAGGTTACTATGTTACCTTACTTGAAAAAAAAATTGTCTAGTTTAAATATAAAATAATATTTTTAAACAATTGTTGTATACAGCGCTACAGTCACTGTAAATCTCGGGAAACACTGTCTGTAGCTATAGTTAGCGCCAAGCGTTCGATTTTGTAATAGCACCCTTAATAATACTCGACATTGATGCTTCTATGCTGTTCCTCATAGTTCCTGCACATTCCCTGTATTGCAGTGACGCCTGTTAAGCTTAAGATGTATATGGCAAAACTTTGCAAATAGCAAAATTTAATTACATTTTGACACATCATGTAATGCTTTCCCATAAATACATAAACAAACGTCTTTTTACAATCATAGGGATAACCAAACGGTTAATATGGATTCGCAACTTTCATAGCTAGTTTCAACTTTACAGTTCTACTGAAATAGCACATGATTATGGCTGAATCAGTAGACGCATTGAACATAAACATATATATCGTTCAATCTTAGCTTAGGTACATTCTACTCGGTTATGAACGAACATCCTCGTTAATATGTGTGAACAAAACTTTAAATATCATCAACTAGCTGACCCGCGCAACTTCGCTTGCGTCACAATTATCATTACTGCTCCGCTCCTTTTCGTCTTAGCGTGATGATATATAGCCTATAGCCTTCCTCGATAAATGGGCTATCTAACACTGAAAGAATTTTTCAAATCGGACCAGTAGTTTCTGAGATTAACGCGTTCAAGCAAACAAACAAACAAACAAACTCTTCAGCTTTATATATTAGTATAGATATGTACACTGACCTGTGTGAGATATTCTCCCTTATGTCTTGACAGCGCGCGCACTAGCACAATGGCTACTATGATCAGCAACAGGAATATAAACGCCAAAACCGCTGCAAATGTACGAAATTATGTTTCAAATAAAAAAGGAGGTTTAAAGAACAAAGAAAGAAATTGAAAACTTTCGCTTGACACAGACAACCGCATTCCATAAAATAATAAGCCAAAACACATAAAGCAAAACAGTACAAAATGTATAAACTATAAGTAGTAGAATAATACAAAATTTCCACAACACGACAATTCCCGTATATTTAAGAACATTCTCAATCTCATCTCGGTATCGATTTGTCAGTCTAGTTTGATAAATCCCGAAAAATCTATAAAAGGAAAACCCGTGGTAAAAAAAATGTAACCAAAAAAGTGAGCGCTTGGAAAGCATAGCTAAACAAAGAGCTACTGTTATCATCTCTGGTGTCTCAGAAGAGTAACTTCAAAACTTCTCCATTTCATAATTTATACTGGTTCTTTTTAACAGTCTTCCAAACAAAAAAGGAGGTTCTCAATTCGGTGGGTATTGTTTTTTATGTATGTAAACCGATTACTCCGAGGTTTCTGATCCGATTTCTGTGATTCTTTTTTAGTTCGATGCGGCATACTTTCCATGGTCCCGTAAAAATTTAATTCAGTTTGGTTCAGTAGTTTTTATTTTATGAGCATTTTTGCTTATTTCAATTTCTGCGTTGACGAAGAAGTCGTCCAAGTATCACCACTTAAAAGTGAAAAATAAAATACTATTTTACAAAAAAATATAACCGACTTCCAAACAAAACACTACAAAGTATAAAATAACCTTTTTTTCGGAAGTCGGTGTTATTTTATTGATATAAATAAAAATACTAGTCAGACACCAAGCACTATTCTTTGATGCATCATGCAATATTAGGTATGTTCACATAAATGATTAATTGTTTATTAATTTAGTCATTGATTGTGGCTGACATACGTAAGTTGTCCGCTAGAATAGACGGGAATGCACCTCAGTCCACAGCTAAGACACATATTAAGACATCATCATAATCATCACATTAGTGGTAATACTCACTGCCGAGGATAGCTTCGTCAGTATTGTGCATGTCGATCTCGTGCTGCAGGTCCAGGTCGGGCGGCGGCCTCGTCTCCAGGCGCTCAGGAGGGTGGGTCACCGGCTCCACGCCGCAGAAGTCCTCGTTCAGTACTCCACCTAGAAATATAGTCATACTGTAATCGTGGCTATGGGATGCATTCGTGGCATTTGTTTTTGAGGAGCTTGTGGCTAAGTAATAGCAGCCGTGCCGGTCGAACTTCGAAGTTAAGCTACGCTAGCGTGGTCGGTCCGTGGATGGGGAACCATCACATTACATCCCGAGTTTCCTATGTGCTTCTGAAAGCACGTTAAGCCGTTGGCCAGACTGTCATTTGTAGATCTCTGAATCCATAAAATGTCCAGCAGTCCTGCCTAGGGTACCGTGTTACCCAGTTACTTGGTTTAGGAGGTAAATAGGCAGTCATATAAATCCGTTTTGACAGGAAACCAACCCCAATATAGTTGGGAAAAAGCTAGGCAGATGATTGTGATCGTGACTATGGGAGATTAGACATTTGTACTTAGAGTTGCTGATGCAATAAGTGTCAGGTCTGTTAAGAGACCGAAGGACGAGCAGGGAAAAGAAGGGGGGTAGGAAGGACAGGGAAGTCTTTTCCCCACCGTGGCAAATACAGGTTAGAGAAAAGAGACTGAACAGTGCACTGGACACGTTAGTGGAGCACTATTAACACCGACAGTAATAGCGCAGACCCACCGCGGCGCATGGAGACTACGCACGTGTGCTAGACTTCGCTTTGCAAGAAAATGTATGTGATTGTGTCCACTGCAACCCATGGACACGTTACGCATCAATTGACGTCATTGGTACACGTGTGGCTTGCTCGAATATGGCGCTCACATAGCTCAACGCTTTTAACGCCATACACGCTGTGCATGCGGTACACGCTATACACGAATATTAACCCACGACTATGTACAACTGTATCACAGTACAGTTTTGAGATACGTCTTATGGAACGTAGCCGTATGTAGTGTGAACCTATTGCAGTGGAAACGTAGACCCACGTTATCAAACAAATGAATGCACGCAGCTAAAATGCGCCGCGTGGCCGTGCACAGCATGCGTCGCGGTGGGTTTGCGCCTTAACGTTAATAATACGAAAGGTCACGGAAAATGAATGCTTAGCAAGTGTAGTGCCAGTGTAGCGGCCATCAATGCCGCCAAAAGAAAAACCAACGGAGCAAATCTACATCGCAACAAAAAGAACCGCGACGCCATCTATCCAACTAGCAGCGAACTACTACGTCGAAATCCTGCATCGCGCAAGCGGAGTTTACCGTGCGTTTGAATATATACATCAGTCCGAATATCAACTATCGGGCAGTTGCCCACCAGGCACAACAACCGCCTGGTCGGAGGATCCTCCCTTTACGACGGAGGTTTGCGGGACTTTACTCTCTGTATATGGAGTATTATGTGAGTTCACATAATCGTAAAATCATGCAGGCCGAGCATTTTTACTCCTTATTTGTTTTAAAAAACAACACAAAGCGTAAATCGTATGTACGGGCTCTACCAGCGAGCAAACGAAGTATTCTCGGAGTCAAAATCAAAGACCGCATAAAGAACAGTATACTTCGTTCCAAAACACAAATCTCAGGCGTAGACAACTCAGGCGCCAATCTAAACTTGGAACTGGGCTGGCCGCATGTCGCCACAGAATTGGGAAGAAGCAATTACAGTTTGGATTCCGAGCAACAGGAACCGGCGACGCGGAAGGCCCGGGAGGAGATGGCGTGACGAGTTTGACCTAAAGGATTGGCTAAATGTAGAATAGGATAGAGAAAAGTGGAAGGAAGGAAGGGAAGCCACTTTAGTGGGACACAACAGGCTCATAATAGTACTGACCTCCCAAACTCCTGACATTGGGCGGCGGGTCCTGCTGGAACAGCAGCTTCAGCGGGTAGATGTCGTCGAACTCCACGCGGCTGACGCAGCCCACAAAGCCCTCGTTCATGCTCTCGTTGCGTCCTATGTACATGTACTGGATGTTGTTGAACTGGGCGTCGGCCGAGTCCTTGATGTTGAAGTTGTATTCTTGGGTTTCGAAGCTGTCGACCTGAGGAACAATGATGATGATGATGTAATAGAGTGTTATACTCATACATTTGACACTAAGTGTGAGTACGGTGTCTCCGTCCAAAATATGGCCCACTTATTGAAGTGTGCCCTTACACCTGCACCACTGAGGCCCTGATGAATGCCACTGATGCCGCTGTGAAAGTGGCTATTGGGCACAAAATATTTAAGGATTACCATCGACTCGAAAAGAAGAATAAGACAAGCAGTGTAGGGTTAAGCAGCAAGTGCGAGCGCGGGGAGTCGGAGAGCCGCGGCTCCTGCGCGCGCTACCAGAGCTGGCAGCATCAATCGCACGCTCCGACGAACGCATGCCAATTTTTGTATTTCTCCCGCGGCTCTCGCTTGCCAAAAGTATTTCAAGTTGTGTTATTCTTACTTTTTAAGTCAAGGACCATTGTTTTTTCCGTGCATTAAACATACAAACTACTAAAGCGTTCTCGTGTAAATATCATAAGGTCTTTCTGTGAATCTCAAAAATAGAGTAAAAATAAAAATAGAGTAAAAAAATAGAGTAGATACTCGCAGAAAAGATCTTCCTACTATTCTGCAGGCAAAGCTAAATGTTGTCAAACACTCGTCACGCGAGCAGTCTGTCAATCTGTTTAATAGATTACCACCAGGATTAAAGAATATTCAGAATGTGAACTTGTTTAAAAATAAACTCAGGGCTTTGTTAGTCAATAAAGGCTATTACAGCATTGACGAATTTTGTAATGACAAAAATCTTAAAAATAGTATTGAAGTCAAATTGAATTGAATGTTTGCCCATTGCTCGTTGACTTTGTATTGTTTTTTTTTGTATACCTACTGTGTAAATATTTCGACACAAATGTTTTTTTGTTTATGAAATAAATAACTTGAACTTCTTGAATTATGTACATTTATTATGTTTATTCTCTTTAGTCATTTTAAACAGTAACAAAATATATATAATTTATGAGACCCTCACAATAAGCTCATTCAATTGTAATGTCATACGGATCAGTTTGTAATTTTTTTTTCAATTCTCGTTTGTCCTTCTCCAAATTCTGAAAAAAACACTAAACAGTTATTGTAAAAATATACCAAAGGATTTTGTATATCACATACCTGTAGCACCATGGTGGCTCCACTGTTCTTCCTCGACAGCCTGATGTCGTGGTACTGCCCCAGCGCGAAGTGTTTCCCTTGGAACACAATCTCCTGACGCTCGAAACCGAAGTCGAACACCACGCGAAGATGACCTGGTTTCACAATATTATTTTAGCTATATATTGTATACGTACGCAGTCGCTTCTTGTAAAATACTGGTTACAGTGGTAACTAACTGATAAGGCGCGTCGTGAATCTTCGTTCTCACAGAAAAGAAAGTATGGCCCCGAAGATTAACGAAAGAAAGCAAACTTACAATCAATCACTACTATAAGGTTCATAATACACTGCAGCTGTTAGTTCCGCCTCAGTCGCGTAACGTGCATGCCACGCGCGCTAACATGGCGGCAGCTGCCGACCAATAGCGATACAGGAACAAGAAGCGCGGTGCGTGGAGCGTGCCGATTGGTCAATAGCATTTCGCGCGGTAAGCCATATCAGTTGGGTACTACTGTACATAGCTGCATAATGCTGTTAGACTGCAGACCGACAAAAAATATAGCCGGTGAAGGACTACCTGGGTGGAATGATTGGTTGTAAATGCTAAGTTAGATTTTAGACCTGACATAAGTCATAGAAATAAACCATATATACCACATATGGTTCATATGAAGTACCGTGTTAACCAGTTAATGGGTTGTGGAGGTCTGGTAGGCAACCGCTCCACGTAAAATACTGGTATTCAGCAAAATCCGGCTTAACTGGAAGCCGACCCCAATGTAGTTGGGAAAAGGCTAGGCAGATGATGACCACATATGGTTCATACTTTTACTTTGAGGCCTGCCCTGAAAACTAACAACTTACTAAAAATAATTACTTACTTAAACTACTTACTTTCACTCCCGAGGTTTTTAGTGTTTTACAAATAACCCTGTATAACCAGCATTACGCATTCTTACCTATCTGTGCCTCGACTTATTCTAGCTTAAGTCCAATCATCCCTAAATATTGGTAAGCCATTTTTAATAGCTTAGTTTAAAATATTGAGTATACATAAAGAAATACATAAGCAGGGTTTTCTACCCTGCTTATGTATTTTCAACGAGCAAAACGACTTTCTCGCACATATTAAAACTTAACTATTTAGGTCAAAACTCACCTGAATTGGACACCTGCAGCGTCAAGTATTCCCCGGAGATGTTGGAGTAGAAGCCGAGCAAGAAACCCTTGGGGTTAGTGGTGGTGAAGCCCACACGGATCTTCTCGGCGATGGTGGAGCGCCACGAGCCCAGGAAGTCGTACTTTATGATGGAGTTGGGGCGCAGGTTCACGCCGATTTCTGTGGTGGGAAAAGTGGGATTAGATTTGTTTATTTTTGTGGCTTTAAAAGTCACACGAAGCGCGCTCGTGTAGACTTTTTTATTTGAGGCTAGCAATTCGCCCGCAACTTCGTTCGCGCGAATTTAGTTGGTACTCCACGAACTTCATCTTCCTTACTTATTTATAGACTAAACGTAGGGCAGTTCGCTCAAACCGCAACATTTTTCTTACTTAGAGTATTTTTATAACCGTCGTAAATTTTAACCGAAAAGTTCCGATTTGAATAATTTAAAGTTTAATTTACATGTGCATAACCAACCTTAATTATTAAACAATTTAAATTGATAAGGATTAATATCATGATGCTAAAATCACCACTATTCCATTTCACCTGGGTTTTGATTGAGTAATTTGAACAAAAAGCGGTCATTGTGACTTAACCATAATAGTTAGATATATACTCTCGCGGACTTTTTTGTAGATATTGATGTCCTCTATAAAACTGTAATACATCATTTTGCTCTATTGTCAACAGTTTCTGTAGCGTACGCGATATAAGGATCTTTTTTGGTATTTTTTCCACACCTTGGGTTACATTATATAAGTTTTCATATGGATCCCAAACTTTTTGAAAATATTCTATAACCTATGTTAGTCAGTGATAATGTAGCTTTCTAACGGCAAAAGATTATTTTTAAATCGGTCTAGTAGTTATTAGGTAAACTCAAAATATTTACTTCAAATAAACCATTTTTTTTTTGTTCACACAAAAATACAATAATCTTTCCTCTTTATAATATTAGTGTAGATTATTGTAGATGGGTTTGCTCTTAACTCTAGTCTAAGTCAGAGATTACAGGGACAAAGTCGACAATGGAGCGAGCTTACCCAGAAGGAGCCTATTCACGCTAACTTTGGGTTGTAAGCGTTCGGAAACACAGACGCAGGCAGAGATTTCCACTCTTTTGCTATGCGCATTATAAAAGAAGTTTGGAAACACTTAGTTGTTATAGAGCTATGCAAAACTGAGTAGAAAGTCACGCAAACCTCCACTGAAAAGGAGCAGTTCAATTTGCGTCATGTAGTGTTGTCTCTGTCACCTAAGCTTGTGTCACCAAGCTAGTGTCATATTATCGGCCAGGTATAAACCTGTTGAACACACTCACCGTCAGCACAGATGGGTCCCTTGAAGGCGGTCCAGCGGCAGTCGCAGGAGTACGAGTCGTAGCCCTCCAGACACGTGCCGTTGTTGAGGCACGGCGACGACGAGCACTTGCCCTGGCAGCCCTCCGAGATGCCGTACAGTCCTGCCAGATAACAATATATATTCATTAGGAAATGTTCTGGAGCCGAGTAAAACCTTGGGCGGATAGGGTTGATGTTCTACCTTTGAGTTTAATAATAAAAAACACACGACTCGACTTTCAAGGTAGGGTACCGCTTGCCGAAGTCTGTCCGTGGATGGGCTACCAACCAATACATATCTTTTTTTTTACTATTTATAGGCTCGCGTTTGACCACTATCTCACCTGATGGTAAGCGATGATGTGGTCGAAGATGGAGCACGCTTGCCTAGAAGTAACCTATTCACTCTTGACTTCTATTCACTCTTGATCTTAACCCGAAGTGCCTCGAAAGGCACGTTAAACCGTTAGTCCTTTATAGGTAAGCGGAACACAGAAAAGGGAGGATCCTCCGACTAGACGGTTGTTGTGTTTGGTGGGCAACTGCCCAATGATTCTTGTCGCACACAGAACTTTGATACCGCGATGTAGGATTTGTGTGACAACAGGTTATTTTGCAGTTCACACCAACACAACAACCGTCACTCTCACACCTACTCACATTCACCTCCACGCATAACACACAACCCAGCGCGCTTTCTATTTTCATTCCATTTTATTATATTTTTTTGGTTTTTTGTGTTTTCATTTCACTTTTCATTTATGTTTTAATTTAGTTTTATTTTTATACTAGCTGACCCGCGCAACTTCGTCTACGTCACAATTTTCATTACTGCTCCACTCCTATTGGTCTTAGCGTGATGATATATAGCCTATAGCCTTCCTCGATAAATGGGCTACCTAACACTGAAAGAATTTTATAAATCGGACCAGTGGTTCCTGAGATTAGCGCGTTCAAGCAAACAAACAAACAAACTCTTCAGCTTTATATATTAGTATAGATAATTTTACACTTTTCCTAAACAAGCTCATTAACTTTGTAGTAATTATTATATAATCTGGAGAAAGGCAGAGTTTCCTAACACAAGCAAACTATTTGCTTAAAAGGATGCTCCATATTGTAAGTAGAATAAGAATTATTTCAGTTGATGCAATACACATTTTTTTAATTTTTTCTTATATGGCGGTATAGATTTAGCTAAAGTCTTGGCTGGCATTTGTAGATCTTTGGCAGGCGACAGGAGTACCTAAAAGCTAGAAAATTCGACGCCAGACCTCTACCATGGGGTTTCGGTGTTAACCAGTTTTTGGATTGAGGAAATCAAATATGCAATCGCTACATGTAAAATACTGGTATAATACACGGTCAGACTGGAAGCCGAGTCCTACATATATGGGGAAAGGTTAAGCAGATGATGTATCATACCTCTCCTCGCATATCCCCTGAGGTCCATGGGCCTTCCGTTGAGCAGCTCTCATGGAACCAACGAAGCCGTCCTTCCAATCTAGGACAGCTCCTAATATTATCCTACTTCCTACTAACATATAAATGCGAAAGTTTGTGAGGATGGATGTTTGTTATTGTTATATGTTTGTCCCTTTCCCGTCAGAACGCTTGAAAGGATCTTCAGAGGTAGGTTATAGTCTGGAATAACACATAGCCTATACAACCTGTACCAGAATAAACGCAATACCTCTTAAGGGGTCATTGAACTCATCATTATGAACAACATTCACTATGGGACCAACACTGAAATCGCGAAAAAAAAATCGACTCCCCCATACATTTATGTGCGTATAACTCGACAAAATGTACTGAACAGCTGATTTTGTTTTCGCGATTTCGGGAGTGGTCCCATAGTGAAAGTCGTTCATAATGATGAGTAAAAAGACCCCTTAATAGGTATTGCTTTTATTCTGTTACACGTTGTATATATACCGGGAGTATGTTCTCTAGGGATCCCGCGGGCGAAGCCGCTGGCAGAAGCTAGTACTGCTATAAAGAAGAAGTGTCATACCTCTCCTCGCATAGCCCCTGAGGTCCACGGGCCTGCCGTTGAGCAGCAAGGCCCGGACGCAGCCCACGAAGCCGTCCTTCCTGTCCAGCGCGGCGCCCAGCGCCACGCCCGTGGTGAGGTGCAGCGCGCGCACGGGCTCCTTGGCGGTGCGGATCTCGTTCTTGAGGGCGCCGTCTACTACCACGCGGGCTTCTTTCCTGGGGATGGAATGTGTTGTTAGAGAGCAACTTCTTGTAGGACAAAAACCTAAGAAAATGCTTGTAACTGTAAATAAACCTATATTACTACTACCTAAAGTAAAAAAAATCATAACCGATTGCCTAGGTGATACGTGGCAATAACGCGTGCTAAATCATAAGCTCCTGGCATACCTAGAAGCGAACGATGTCCTTAGTAACCAACAATACGAGTTCCGCCGAAATCGATTAACTGGGGATCTTCTAGCGTATGCCATTCACATCTGGAGTGAGGCCATCGAGAAGCACGGGGAGTCACTAGCGGTCTCCTTTGACATCTCGAAGACCTTCGACAGGATCTGGCACGATAGCCTTATTAGCAAGCTCCCTTCCTTCGGTCTGCCCGCCGGCTTGAGTGACTGGAATGCAGATTTCCTGAGGGATCGGTCTATCCGAGTGGTCATAGATGACTGCTCGTCCGGACTGCTGGATACTAATGCCGTGTCGGTAGTAGTTACAGAACAAACATTGGGAGTGCCAACAGACCTATTCCTCTCAATGCTGACGGAGTGCCAGTTGTTGTCGGCGAGGCGCGTGCTGGTCTCCACGGAGACGCCCAGCGGCGTGTCGCCCACCTGGAACTGGAACTGTAGCTGGTCGCCGCCGATGATGGACAGCTTTATGTAGTCTTGAGGACCCTGGGGAGGAAAAGATGAGATTTTCAAGCGCGTTTTGTATGGAGGTATTTGCAAAAGTTTCGGCCGTTATTAGGGTCTACTTTTCCAAACATAAGAGACGTAATTTAACTCTAAACCTTAAATATCTGATCGTTTTGACAAAGTACAAAGACGAATCAGTACTTGAACTAGAGCCTTTTTGTGAAATTACACGTCGAAATACGCCACTTCAATGGCTTTCAAAAACATTGTTTGACTACTGGGGGTTTTGAAAAACTAAAAAGTTTAGTAGACGTGCTTGAAGTGTGGTATTTTCCGATGGTTTTCATTCCAGAAACAGGATGTTAGTCACGGGCAGTAATATTTCTGCAGAGTTTATTTTTAAGGCATATGCGAACAACTATCACTCAAACTCATTCGTCAACATTCCTTTAGCGATGTTAAACCTAAATCTAAATGTATCAGAACCACAACAAGCCCTACCTTAGAATGTAGCAGCACAGCATTCTCCCGGGTGGTCTTGAACTCGAAGTAGATGTCGCCGCTGTGTCCCAGGTCGAACATTGGCAACGTGATCACCGAGTCAGATATGCGGAACGTTACCGCGTTGCTGAACAGATCTGTTACCAAAACATAGGGTTTGATCATAAACAGTGACAGCTTGATTTTGTATTGACTTCGGGATGTTTGCGACAAAATTGTATCATGCACCTGTTGCTGTCGAATGAGGAAGATGTCATTGACCAACTTTACATGCACCCACTATTATTCCAGGGTTCCTGGTTAACCCTGGAACAAGACACTTGGATGATTTGTCTTTCTGGCAAGTGCAATATTTGTCCGTGTCCTTTTGAAGACATTATTGATATTGCAGACATACATTGCTCGTCGACCATCAAGGCATCAATCCTGTTTTGAAATTAATGGATATAAAAATAATTTATTATAATTGACGTACCATCTCCTTCACACAGCAGCGGTCCGAGCGTGTACCGTCCTTCTTTCTCGTCGAGATGAGAGCCGGTGTCGCCGAACCGCAGTTGTTTTACCGGTAAGAACTCTTTCTCTGTGATCTCACCGCCGTCCACTTGAAACTCTAATTAAAAATAATAAGACAATACCTTCACAAAAGAAAATGTTTTTTAAGCCTACTGTTAGTGGTTTTTGTTTACGCAACAAATAAGCTGTGCTAACAGTTTATTTACAAAGACATAGTTTTTTTTTTTTCATAAGCCCGTAGTGTGCCCCTGCAGGGCAAAGGCGTCTTCCTTATAGTTTGAATCTGTCTTTGGCAATCTGAATAAAATCCTTTTGGTAGGAGTCCAGCTTGTCTAGCCACAAGATGAGAGGGCGAGACGAGCTGGACTCTTACGGTCTACTGCGTCGCCAGTTCCTGCTGTTTGGAACCCAATATGTGGCTATTTTGCCCCAAGCGGGACACCCACCACGCGAACGGGTGGAACGAAGACACCTTGCCTATCGTATACATACCATCGGGCTTCATATGCTCTGCGTCGCAGTTGCACCACTTGGTAGGATCGGCGCAGGAGCCCAGCACGCCGCACTGGCACATCCTGGAGCCAGGAGTGGCGCCGGCCCAGTAGTCCATGCGCTGCCCCAAGCGGGACACCCACCACGCGAACGGGTGGAACGAAGACTCCTCGCCTAGGGGATTACAATAATTTAGTATTTTTCACCGCTAAGTCGTCACGAGAGCGTTTTCTCGGAAAACAGGTTAAGGAGGTTTTTCTATCATCCGGAAATAATTATTCAATGATATGAAATAGTGATGAACACTTACTGGGCGAGTTCAGCAGGCGCGAGTGCTTGCACATGTACTCGAGGTGCTGCATGCAGTTGTGCGAGCGGTTGAGCAGCGCCTCCAGCTGCTGGCGGCTGGCGTCGTACAGGATGTCCTGGCGGAACGAGCCCGGCTCCTGGTAGCCGTCCACTATCGTGTTCTGCGACGACGAGTGCTGCACCGCGGTGATGATGCGCCCGTCCGCTGGTGAGGGAATAACAGGATTAGATGGCTTGGTTATTGCCATACACATAGGCACCACAGATAGTCAGAACAGTGAGGTCGCTCGGCGAAGCCTGTGAAGCCTCCAGGAAGCTTGTGTTTCTGAGCGGAGCTAGCCTGGCTATGTTAGCCAGGACTTAGACTCCCTAGAGTGGAGTAGGGACTACGTTATCCACGCTTAGGGCGCAGCCATACACGTAATCAACACAATTCCACGCATTCATCGAAGCAATAAACGTGGCCACTTACTGGGCCCAAACAATACCTGTATCTGATAAGCCGTGGACACGATTTGAAGAAGAACATAATTCAAAAGTAGTACTTACAGTAGAACTCGCAAGTGACAGGGAAAGCGGGCAGCGGCCCCGAGCCGTCCACGTCGATGTGGATATCGGCCGATCGAGACACCGCCTGCACGTTCTTGTACGCCGTGCACGACAGCGGGTGCACCGCT